>CM065802.1:162105964-163355964 GCA_033398695.1 Orobanche coerulescens | reverse complement strand
AGATTAGAGGTAATGAATAAAATCTGACAAGGATAAAGAACGACTCACCGAGATGACATAATGATACAACGAGTGATAGATTCAATGAAAATGATTTGGAAGCGTCGTTCCTCGTGAATTACATGATTAGTTGATGATTACAAGTCTCGACATGAATCATATATTATGAGTGAATTACATGTATGAATGAACAACAACGTAAGGAATGGATATCCCTTTAACCAAGTAAGAATTTATTTACACAACACCGGTGAAGAATGTCCTTCCTCGAACAAACGTCCTAAAAGAGATGTCGGTCGCTCAAACAATCTTGAATAACACAATTACCAATAATCCGTTTAATAAACGATTCAAATATGATCACAACCCACTTCAAAAGTCGATACAACAATATCCAAGCTCATTGGGGCATTATGACAAACACTTAGCAAACATTCATCCTTTAATTGTAATCAACTCCAACTATATTGGAACCAAACTCCAAAATGACTATTTCAATCCAATAAAACACCTTCAATGATATCAATAATCCAATGGGAATCCACAACTCAAGGTTACGACAACTATAATCGAAAATGCCCAAAAATATCAAAGTCAACTCTAAAGTGTTTTTTAATCAAACCCCAACATTCATGTAATCCGAAATATACGCCAATAAATCCATAGGAATACATTTATCCAAGGTAGATAATCCATATCTAACATGTTCCAACTTAGTAGCAAGCATACACGAAGAGATCGGGAGGAAAACATTCAAAATCCGAAATTCTAGATTCAAGAATCATTTACCTTGATTTGATGTATTAGATAGGATGAAATGATGAACAATCCGAATAATAAGCTTGAAGATGTTGATAGGTGGATGCAGCTCGAAGAGATCTCTCCATAATATTCGAAATCGCCCAAAACCGTCGAAGGGATGAAGTGAAATGAAAAAAAATGATGAAACCTGGGTTGAGTGTCCTATTTATACTGTTCCAGCTTAGCGCACGCTAAGCCCTGATATATTTAGCGTGCGCTAGCGAGTTAATTGGACATTCCAGTGAGGTTTGACTGACTCATTAGCGTACGCTACAAACTTGGTAGCGTGCGCTAATGCCTCCCCGATAGCGTGCGTTAACCCAAAATGTTAGCGTGCGCTAACTGAATATCTGATGCCCAGTAACTAAAGTCCAAAAGCTTCTGTCCTCTGACCTGCTCGCGATAGCGTGCGCTACACCTAAAACTCAGCGTGCGCTACTACACCATTAGCGTACGCTAATAACTACTCATAGCATAAGCTATGAATTATTCCAATTCAGTCCAGTACCCAATGGACTCTGCCTCATCGACCTTAGCACGCGCTACACCGATTTCATAGCGTGCGCTAACCTAAACTACTAGCGCACGCTACTTACCATTCGTAGCGTGCGCTACTACAACTCAACTGCAGTCCAGTGCCTTCTGGACTGTCAGGCTAAACCACCATAGCGTGCGCTAATGCTGAGAGGTAGCGTGCGCTACCCGTACTCAATTAGCGTGCGCTAAGAAGAGTACGTAGCGTGCGCTACTTCTCACACGCAGCCCACTACAAAGATGATACGTTCGGCCCGACTCTCCAACTGGGTTGATAGACGAATAATAACTGATACACGATGCAAATTACTCTGAATGGTGAATACAATGAATGAATATGAATGATGAATGATTAATAATGACTGAAAATTACTGAGTGACAATTACTGAATGATAATTACTGAATGATAATGAGTGAATTACAACCAGGTATTACAGATGCCCCCCCCCTAAAAAGAGTTTCGTCCTCGAAACTAATGGTCAAATAACTCGGGATAACTCTCCCGCATACTATCCTAGGTCTCCCAATTAGCCTCTTCGACTCCGTGTCTAGACCACTGAATGTTGACCAAAGGAATCGTCTTGTTTCTCAACTGTTTGATACGCCGCTCTAAGACTCTTACAGGACGCTCCTCATACAAATGATCATCAGCGATCTCGATTTCGTCGAATTGAAGTATGTGACTTAGGTCGGCAACATACTTCCGTAGCTGAGATACGTGAAACACATTATGAATTCGGCTCAATGCCGGAGGTAAAGCCAATGGATAAGCCAGACTGCCTACTCGATCCAAAATCTCAAATGGTCCAATAAACGGAAGTTACCTCGACTTGGGGATACCTTGACCAAAACATGGTCACCTGCCTCGAACTCTAGTGGTCGATGATGATTATCTGCATATGGCTTCTGTCGACTCTGAGCGGTCAAATACAAAATAATATAATTAATTTCTCCAAGAAATAATTATATACATGAATTAAATTAATCACCCAGTAATTTATTTAATTCATTAGGCTGTAAATCAATTTACCCAATAAATCGATTTAGACATCTAATGTCCCAAATTTAGATATCCAATATCTAATACACATAATGAGAGGATTAGCTTGATTCATTCCGTCGTCAATCCTAATGCGCGACTCGGTAGGTCCATCTCAGTCAGCAATGGGAGGAACCAAAGAGTAGTAGCACCACCTAGCCAGCCTGGCGGCCTACACTGTACCCCAACTGAAAATGAATGATTGGGATCATTCAAGAACCATTCTGTCGTGAATACCAGTATACGTATAAACCCTTCTTTCAAATGTCCCGATCAAGTTATAGGGTCACGGTCAGTCAAACCCTATCTGTACTTGACGCTATGCATGCGTTAATGCAAATCGAGATCATCGAGCTCTCGTGTATCTAATACAGCTAGCTCCAATACTTTGGCCAAAGACTTATGATCTCATCTGCCAATAACCGCATAGGACATATAACCCGTTCACTAACAGGAGAAAGAATTCTATCTTGGTATTCAGTAGGACCTGCTACTTGCCCATCAAGATGCACGTCGAGGTTGACCCCCGCGTTCCGGTTTATAGGGTCGAACTACTCTAATGAAAATCTTGACGTCACAAGCACATCCCTTCTAAATCCTCAAGTCGAAGGTTCACGAATACCTATCACAACCTTTCGATTCCATCATTGACTGTCCCGGAGTGAAATCCGTGTGATGAATCGAGGGTGAGTCGGTTCGAGTATACTAATCCAATTAGCATACCTATAACGTGTGCTCCCACTAACCATTAGTGTTCGACAAGCACTCTCCATGTCAAAGAACACGTCACACAAGTCTTCACATAAACTTAACGCCCAGTCAAGTTTCATCGACTTGCGAACGATTAAGTATTTGAGCTATAACCTTTCCAGTGCCGACCCCCTTATCCAATAAGGAGTGGAACGTTTTGCTCTCAAATACACGGACTAGTTTCCATATGTTTATTTACGAGTTAGGAATGCCAGTAACTATGAGTAAATAAAGAAATATTCATTTGCCTTATATAAATGGTTTACATAATTACAAGTACAATGCCCTCACTCAACAACCTCTGATTGGCATTCGAGGGCATACTCCTAACAGTCACATAATCTCAAATGCGCAACAAAAATGGGTCTGATCCCTGATTCACTCTGATCGCCTCCTCAAATGGCGATGCAATCTCTAACGTACAAAGTTGCCCTTGTCCTCGTTGAAACCAAATCTCGACCTTGGATCTTAGGAATTCCTGTTGAAGTTCCTTCTGAACAGTCAAACGAGCAAGCATTTGCTCTTAAACAGACTTACGACTCAAGGCGTCGGCGACAACGTTCGCCTTGCCCAGGTGGTACAGTATCTCAATATCATAGTCCTTAATCAGTTCTAACCTCCGTCTCTGACGCATATTTAACTACTTCTGAGTAAATATATATTTCAAGCTCTTATGATCGGTGAAAATCTGATAGGTGACACCATAAAGAAAATGACGCCAAATCTTCAATGCGAATACCATGGCCGCTAGTTCCAGGTCGTGGGTCGGGTAGTTGACCTCATAAGGCCTCAGTTGTCGCGAGGCGTAAGCAATCACCATCCCGTTCTGCATTAATACACATCCGAGACCCTGCCCGGACGCGTCACTATAAACTACGAATCCCTCCGTCCCTTGTGGTATGGAAAGGACAGGCGCTGAAATTAAACGGCTCTTAAGTTCCTCAAAACTCCGCTGAAACGCATCAGTCCACGTGTGTTTCTTATCCTTCCGCAAAAGGTTCATCATGGGTTGAGCGATTTTAGAAAATCCCTTTACAAATCGCCGGTAATATCCAGCTAATCCGAGAAAGCTTCGGATTTCCTTAACATTCTTCGGAGGTTGCCAATCTCGGATAGCCTACATCTTCTGAGGGTCGACACATACTCCATCGGCTGAAATTTTATGTCCGAGAAATGTTACCTCGGACATCCAGAATTCACACTTGGAAAATTTCCCATAGAGCTGCTCTCGTCTCAACACGTCGAGAACCTGATGAAGGTGACATTCGTGCTCCTCTCGGTCACGAGAATAAATCAAAATGTCATCAACAAAGACAACCACGAACTGATCCAAATAGTTGATGAAAACTCGATTCATTAGTTCCATGAATACCGCAGGTGCATTAGTTAACCCAAACGGCATCACTACAAACTCGTAGTGCCCATAGCGTGTTCGAAACGCCGTTCTTGCGATATCCGACTCTCGAATTCGCAACTGGTGATACCCAGATCTTAAATCGATCTTGGAAAATACTGAAGCTCCCTGAAGTTGATCCAAAAGATCATCGATGCGGGGTAGGGGATATTTATTCTTGATCGTCACCCTGTTCAATTCCCGGTAATCAATACATAAGCAAAATGAACCATCCTTCTTCTTGAAAAATAACACAGGTGCTCCGCATGGGGACGCACTCTGTCGGATATAACCTTTCTCGATCAAATCCTCCAATTGATTCTTCAGTTCTTGCATTTCGGTCGGGGCCATCCGATACGGTGCCTTGGATATTGGAGACGTACCAGGCTCCAACTCAATTTTGAATTCCACATCTCTCTGTGGAGGCAAACTAGGTAAATCGTCTGGAAATACATTGGATTATTCTATCACTACCGGAATATCCGCCAACATGATCGATGATTTCTAGGTCTTGGTCATATAACACCAATAACCGACACACCTTTGATTGAGTAATTTCACTACTTTAATCAAATTAATGACTTTACCGGAACAACTGGGATTACATCCCTGAAATACACATTCGACTCCATCGTCTGAAATGATAGTGGTCATACGCTTGCGGACATTAATGATGGCATTGTGATGATCCATTCAATCAATACCAAAGATAACATCGTCTCTCGGTAGATCTACTACGATCAGGTTTGCCAACCAAACACAGCCATTAAGCTGAATCGGACAATTCTCAATCTCACGATCCCCGATAATTCTTCTACCGTCAGGTAGACCAATGATAAAAGGTTCACAACTAGCAGCACTATCCAGATGAAGTCTACTCAAGCATGACTCAGAAATGAATGAATGCGATGTACCAGTATCAAAAAGGGTACACACAGGTTGAGATAGAATTTCGAGTATACCTGAGATCATCCGGGCCTCCAGATCGTCGGTCTTCACCATCTCATAAATTCGGGGCTTGCCGGCCCCTAAACCGGATGCTCCCGTCTGATAGCTTTTGGCTCCATCTTTGTTTGCTCCTGTCGTTATAAACGACGCTGACTGAGTAGCCTGATTCTAAATGGTTGACTGCTTCGGGGCCTGAGATGTCGCCGGAGTAGGTCTGGAGTCTCCTTGGCAGAAACGGGCCTTACGCCCAGCAATCCCACAGTTATTACACATGACAGTCTGCCTCAGACATTTCGTGCTGTAATGGCCCTGTTCACCACAGTTCTAATAAGTGATGGCCGAGCTGGCCACTTGGGACTGAGATTCCACAGGCTTAGGTGCTGTAGGAGGTCACTCTGAAAAAGTATAGCCCGTACGAGGCTTCTTGAAAGTGGCCTGATTGCCTTCAGACTGATTACGCTTCTTCGATTTCTTGCCGGAAGATGAAGTCTGATTCTTAGAAATCTCCTTAGCAGTAAGCTAATAAGTAAGAGCATTCTTGATAAATTCGGCCAAAATGGTGCAATGATGATTAAGCAATTGAAGCCTCATACGAGGTTTCAACCTCTTACTGAAATACTTGATTTTATCCGCCTCGGAGTGAATAATAGATGATGCGAAAGAAAGAAGTTCCTGAAATTTCTCGGCGATGGCGAGAACATCATCGTCCGCTGAAAGGTTGGGAGTGAGCAATTTTGATAACTTGGCCTCTCTGGGTGGGGCCGGATAATACCTCTCCATCATAAGAGTTTTGAACTGGTCCCACGTACAAGCTCCATCGGTGGGCTTCAGAGATAGCCACCATGAGTGAGCGCTCTTACCCACATAGTAAGCCGCGACTCAAACTTTGTGTCCTTCGGGACACTCCACCATAGCAAACAGTTTCTCGAAATGCTCCAGCTAGTGAATAATGTCCGCCGGCTCAAATAAGCCCTCGAAGGTAGGGGGCCTTTGGCGAGAAATGTCGTTGATGATGATGCTCACATTCCTCTCTTGCCTTTGAGGCGGCGGCGGAGGAGCCTGTTGATTCTGAGCTGTTGAGTTCTGCATCGTCTCCATCAGACGCGCCATCTGAGTCATTTGGGCCATCATGCCCTACATAAAAATGAAAGGATCAACCCGAACACCTTCTGATTAAGCTGTGTGCCGGGTACGACTCCCTGACAGTGAATGATCATTTTCGGGTGAATGAGTGGCAGCATCGCTGCTCGATGAATTTGCATTACTCCTCGCGTTCTTGCGTGTATTCACATGAGCTCTCGGGTCTCGGCCCGCACCGCGACCTCTTCCCCCGCATCCTCTGCCAGCTCTCTCCATACTGAAATAGGAAAGTCACATGATAGTTATAGATCTCGCATGAATACCGCATTATGATGAAGTTATGAAATGATAACAATGAGCATACGCGCTCTAACACAATGATCGTATGAAGGATCAACTGAGGTGACATGATTATCTGATGAAATTTTGAAATGATTAACTTGAACAAGTTGACAAGATTAATGAAACGATCCTCAAGATCTACAAATGAGTGATGAACTGAACTGAATGATTAATGAGTTAACATGATCGACATGATCAAATGAATTGATGATTGAGGATTGTTGACTGCTGAATGATGAATGAGTGATTCTTATTGCCAGAAATTATACAACGACGTTATAAATCTTACATTTCTTTCGGTCTGAGGGGCTTGGCATTTGAACAGGTCACACATGATGCGAAAGTCCAATGATACTAGTCTGATGACGATGATTTGAAATGAGACATGACTTGGGAGGTAGTATTCAAAACCACGCTCTGATACCAACTCTGTAACACCCCAAATTAGGCGGATATTACAGTGTCGTGGATCCCCGACTGGGACCCACCAGGCGGACGAAAATTAATGAAATGCACAATACAAATGTAGTACCGAACCACATTACATCATCAATTACTCCGATAAGGAGTTTCAAGTACAACACACCCAGGGAAACACGGAATACATGTATATTTTATATGAAGATAAAATATACAATACTGAACAAATGACAATCCAAAAGGAAGTGCAGCGGAAAATACATAACAAGAAAATGTGAATGAAATGAAGAGACTGGGGCCCCCTACTAGTATCACTGTGACTCCTCGCCATCAACGTTCTCTTCCCGTGCTTTTGCCTTGTCGTGACCTAAAAACAATATCCCCAACGGGGTCAGTTACACAGAACAACAATCCTCAAGAGTTGAACAATATACAACAATCACATGAATGAATTAAGTATTAGAGTTCAATGATGAGTATAACAGTACGCCCGAATGGAATGTGTGAGTGCACAAGTAGCCGAGTGTTTGGAGCCCCGCATATACATCCGCAACTTGGCCTAATTAGTCTCACGGAGGTACTTTACCGTGTGCACAGTCAAAATGTGTCCGGAGTCCCGTATATACACATGACCATAGTGTGCCCGACTAAAAATTCCACACATATGCCACACGGCCACGAAACACAATCCTGGAAGGTCACAAGAACAAAAGAGACCAAGATGACAGGTAATGAATGAAATCCAACAAGGATAAAGAACGACTCACCGAGATGACATAATGATACAACGAGTGATAGCTTCAATGAAAATGATTTGAAACCATCGTTCCTCGTGAATTACATGATTAGTTGATGATTACAAGTCTCGACATGAATGATATATTATGAGTGAATTACATGTATGAATGAACAACAACGTAAGGAATGGATATCCCTTTAACCGAGTAAGAATTTACTTACACAACACCGGTGAAGAATGTTCATCCTCGAACAAACGTCCTAAAAGAGATGTCGGTCGCTCGAACAACCTTGAATAACACAATTACCAATAATCCGCTTAATAAACGATTCAAATATGATCACAACCCACTTCAAAAGTCGATACAACAATATCCAAGCTCATTGGGGCATTATGACGAACACTTAGAAAACATTCATCCTTTGATTATAATCAACTCCAACTACATCGGAACCAAACTCCAAAATGAAACACCTTCAATGATATCAATAATCCAATGGGAATCCACAACTCAAGGTTACGACAACTATAATCGGAAATCCCAAAATATCAAAGTCAACTCTAAAGTGTTCTTGAATCAAACCCCAACATTCATCAAATCCGAAATATATGCCAATAAATCCGTAGGAATACATTTATCCAAGGTAGATAATCCATATCTAACATGTTCCAACTTAATAGCAAGCTTACACGAAGAGATCGGGAGGAAAACATTCAAAATCCGAAATTCTAGATTCAAGAATCATTTACCTTGATTTGATGCATCAGATCGGATGAAATGATGATTAATCCAAACAATAAGCTTGAAGATGTTGATAAGTGGATGCAGCTCGAAGAAATCTCTCCAAAACATCCGAAATCGCCCAAAACCGTCGAAGGGATGAAGTAAAATGAAAAAATGACGAAACCTGGGCTGGCTGTCCTAATTATATTGTTCCAGCTTAGCGCACGCTAAGCCCTGATATTTAGCGTGCGCTAGCGAGTTAACCGGACAGTCCAGTGAGCTCTAACTGACTCGTTAGCATATGCTACGAACTTGGTAGCGTGCGCTAACGCCTCCCCGATAGCGTGCGTTAACCCAAAATGTTAGCGTGCGCTAACTGAATATCTGATGCCCAGTAACTGAAGTCCATAACCTTCTGTCCTCTGACATGCTCGCGGTAGCGTGCGCTACACCCAAAACTCAGCGTGCGCTACTACACCATTAGTGTACGCTAATAACTACTCATAGCGTGCGCTATGAATTATTCCAATTCAGTCCAGTACCCACTGGACTCTGCCTCATCGACCTTAGCACGCGCTAAACCGATTGCATAGCGTGCGCTACCCCAAACTACTAGCGCGTTCTACTTACCATTCATAGCATGCGCTACTACAACTCAAATGCAGTCCAGTGCCTTATGGACTGTCAGCCTGAACCACCATAGCGTGCGCTAATGCTGAGAGGAAGTGTGCGCTACCCATACTCAATTAGCACGCGCTAAGGAGAGTATGTAGCGTGCGCTACTCCTCACAGACATCCCACTACAAAGATGATACGTTCGGCCCGACTCTCCAACCGGGTTGAAAGACGAATAATAACTGATACACGATGCAAATTACTCTGAACGGTGAATACAATGAATGAATATGAATGATGAATTATTAATAATGAGTGAAAATTACTGAGTGACAATTATTGAATGATAATTACTGAATGATAATGAGTGAATTACAACCGGGTATTACATACTCCCCCCTTTAAAAAGAGTTTCATCCTCGAAACTAAGGGTCAAATAACTCGGGATAACTCTCCCGCATACTATCCTCGGTCTCCTGAGTAGCCTCTTCGACTCCGTGTATATACCACTGAATCTTGACCAAAGGAATCGTCTTGTTCCTCAACTGTTTGATACGCCGCTCTAATACTCGTACAGGACACTCCTCATACAAATGATCATCAGCGATCTCGATTTCGTCGAACTGAAGTATGTGACTCAGGTCGGCAACATACTTCCGTAGCTGAGATACGTGAAACACATTATGAATTCGGCTCAACGCTGGAGGTAAAGCCAATCGATAAGCCAGACTGCCTACTCGATCCAAAATCTCAAATGGTCCAATAAATCTCGGACTCAACTTTCCCCGCTTCCCGAAATGGAAGATACCTCGACTTGGGGATATCTTGACCAAAACATGGTCACCTACCTCGAACTCTAGTGGTCGACGACGATTATCTGCATATGACTTCTGTCGACTCTGAGCGGCCAACAAATGACTTCTGATCAAAGCTACCTTCTCACGGGTGGCTATAAGCATATCGGGCTCGGTGCCAATTGATTCTGATAAGTCATCCCAACACAAAGGAGATCGACAACGACGACCGTACAAGGCCTCGTAAGGTGCCATCTTAATCGAAGCATGACAACTGTTATTGTACGTGAACTCAATCAATGGTAGTTGGGCTTCCCAATCGTCTTTCCAATCGAGGACACATGCTCTCAACATGTCCTCCAACATCTGAATAGTCCCCTCTTATTGTCCATCGGACTGAGGAAGAAAAGTTGTGCTGAGATTAAGCTGAGTTCCCATTGCACGATGAACTGATTTCCAAAAATGCGACACGAATCGCCCAACACGATCAGAAACGATACTCTTAGGAGTACCGTGCAGACTCACTAGCTCTTTGATGAACAAATGGGCAAGTCTCTCGGGACCCCATGTATCCTTAATCTCAAGGAAATGAGCTGACTTAGTTAAACAGTCCACAATTACCCAAATTGTATTCATACCACGACGACTCGTCGGCAAACTCGTGATGAAGTCCATAGAAATATCTTCCCACTTCCACTCTGAAATAAGGAGCGGTTTCAGCATACCCGCCCCGCCGGTCGCTGATGTTCTATCTTGACTTGTTGACAGGTTAAACATCTTGAAACAAATTCCGCGACTTCTCGCTTCATATAAGTCCACCAGTAATTCTGTTTCAAGTCCTTGTACATCTTGCTAGACCCCGGATGAATGAAATAAGGGGTAGCATGAGCTTCTCTTAAAATCGAGTTTTTCAACTCGTTATTCGCCGGAACACATAACCGGTTCTTAAATCGCAAAAGTCCGTCCTCGTGGACCACAAATCCAGGGGCTTTCCCGAGTCACATCATCTCGAATGCACAACAAAAATGGGTCCGAACCCTGATTCACTCTGATCTCCTCCTCAAGTGGCGATAAAATTTCTAACGTACAAAGTTGCCCTTGTACTCGTTGTAACCAAATCTCTACCTCGAATCTTAGGAATTCCTGTTGAAGTTCCTTCTGAACAGTCAAACGAGCAAGCATTTGCTCGTGAATGGACTTACGACTCAAGGCGTCGGCGACACCGTTTGCCTTGACCGGGTGGTATAGTATCTCAATATCATAATCCTTAATCAGTTCTAACCACCGTCTCTGACGCATATTTAACTCCTTCTGAGTATATATATATTTCAAGCTCTTATGATCGGTTGAAATATAACAGGTGACGCCATAAATATAATGACGCCAAATCTTCAATACGAATACCACGGCCGCTAGTTCCAGGTCGTGGGTCAGGTAGTTGACCTCATAAGGCCTCAGTTGTCGCGAGGCATAAGCAATCACCTTCCTGTTCTGTATTAGTACACATCCGAGACCCTGCCCGGATGCGTCACTATAAACTACGAATCCCTCTGTCCCTTCCGGTAAGGAAAGGACAGGCGCTGAAATTAAACGTCTTTTAAGTTCCTCAAAACTCCGCTGACACGCGTCAGTCCACGTGTATTTCTTATCCTTCCGCAAAAGGTTCGTCATGGGTTGAGCGATTTTAGAAAATCCCTCCACAAATCGCCGGTAATATCCAGCTAATCCGAGAAAGCTTCGGATTTCCTTAACATTCTTCGGAGGTTGCCAATCTCGGATAGCCTCCGTCTTCTGAGGGTCGACACGTACTCCATCGGTTTAAATTACATGTCCGACAAACGTCACCTTTGACATTCAGAATTCACACTTGGAAAATTTCCCATAGAGCTGCTCTCGTCTCAACACGTCGAGAACCTGATGAAGGTGAAATTCGTGCTCTTCTCGGTCATGAGAATAAATCAAAATGTCATCAATGAAGACAACCACGAACTGATCCAAATAGTTGATGAAAACTCGATTTATTAATTTCATGAATACCGCGGGTGCATTAGTTAACCCAAACGGCATCACTACAAACTTGTAGTGCCCACAGAGTGTTCGAAACGCCGTTCTTGTGATATCTGACTCTCGAATTCGCAACTGGTGATACCCTGATCTTAAATAGATCTTCGAAAATACTGAAGCTTCCTGAAGTTGATCCAAAAGATCATCGATGTGGGGTAGGGGATATTTATTCTTGATCGTCACCCTGTTCAATTCCCGGTAATCAATACATAAGCGAAACGAACCATCCTTATTCTTGACAAATAACACAGGTGCTCCCCATGGGGACTCACTCGATCGGATATAACCTTTCTCGGTCAAATTCTCCAATTGATTCTTCAGTTCTTGCATTTCGATTGGGGCCATTCGATACGGTGCCTTCGATATTAGAGACGTACCAGGCTCCAACTCAATTGTGAATTCCACATCTCTCTGTGGAGGTAAACCAGGTAACTCATATGGAAACACATCGGCATATTCTCTCACTACCGGAATATCCGCCAACATGATTGATTATTTCTCGGTCTTGGTCATATAACACCAATAACCGACACACCCCTAATTGAGTAATTTCACTGCTTTCATAAAATTAATGACTTTACCGGA
This sequence comes from Orobanche coerulescens, assembly GCA_033398695.1. NCBI lineage: Eukaryota > Viridiplantae > Streptophyta > Magnoliopsida > Lamiales > Orobanchaceae > Orobanche > Orobanche coerulescens. The sequence goes on along the minus strand of CM065802.1, from coordinate 163,343,135 downwards.
ACAACTGGGATTACATCCCTGGAATACACATTCGAATCCATCGTCTGAAACGATAGTGACCATACGCTTGCGGGCAGTAATGATGGCATCGTGATGATCCATCCAATCAATACCCAAGATAACATCGTCTCTCGGTAGATCTACTACGATCAGGTTTGCCAGCCAAACACGGCCATTAAGCTGAATCGGACAATTCTCAATCTCACAATCCCCGATAATTCTTCTACCGTCAGGTAGACCAATGATAAAAGGTCCACAACTAGCAGCACTAGACTCGTCAGACCCTGCCTGGATCACACACCTTGTCCGTACATATCATGTACCGAACTCCAGAGGCCTCGTCAGACCCTACCTGGATCACACACCTTGTTCGTACACATCATGTACCGAACTCCAGAGGCCTCGTCAGACCCTACCTGGAACACACACACATCGACACGACACAATTCATAATCATCAAATGTCAAGCCATTCCACATTACACCAAGGTGCATAATCAAGTATGTAAACCAAAACAACACACACATCATAATCATCACAACAACTCAACAATGACCAACCACGCCCGGCACAAACTTAGATGATTTGCACATCCAACACAATTCCAAGATGTTAACTAAGTGGAGGTATCATCGTTACAGTCAATCGTTCATAAAAATTCAATTCATACGAAGCATATTCGCTAAGATAAATCAATTCATCATAACCATAACACAACGTCCCTATTCACAAGACACAATTCGTATAGTAAAATACTTGCCTTAATAACCGCTACCGAATACTCCGAAGAAGACGGTTCGACCGGGAAGCTCGAACCCCGAAGAAAACAACGAACGGAAGGGTTCCGACTCGAGTGACTATTCTAAATGGATTAAACGGACAAATCTAACAAAATCCCCAAAACTAGATTTTAAGAAAACTTACCCTGATTCGGTCGATCGGAGCAAGTTGTGGAAGGATTAATCAATGTTATGGACTCAGGAACTTCATGGATTTAACACTTAATAACATCCCTCCATGATCATCAAAGCTCCAGTCGCGGAAGAGGATGAAACGAGTGAAAAAAATGATGAAAAAACCGACTGCTCGGCCATATTTACGGCGCAGAAACCGGACCAGACCAGCGTCATGTGTCTTGGCCGTGTCTCGGAAGGCTGCCAGTCCTGGCCGACCCAGCGCAGGACACGGCGCTCGGCAGCGCCGTTTTCAGGGCCGTTTCGCCCAGGTCCGGCCAGCAGCCTCCAGGCACAAAATGAAGAACCACAACGACGATCCGAACGACCCCGAAACCCGAACATGAATACGAATAGAAGATACGGTTACAAAGTACTCGCAAAGACGAATCTAAGAGCTAAGAGAACACACAATTCCGACCACCCGAAGGCTCGAAATTCGACAACCGAAGTAATTACCCCAAACTTTGGGAAATTATGAAAACGGCCCAAAACGTCCGAAAATCACGATACGTGATCGAATAACCAAACCGAAGTTCACAACACGTCTGAAAAGTTAAACGGACTTGCGGGAAACTCCAAACAGTAATTTCGAATGAGATTCACAAGAATCGAACTCGAGTGTGGAAAAGTCGTTAAGAAACACGGAACTCAACAAAACAATACCGAAACGAACTCGGATGACAAAAAGTGCAGAATTAATCATTCTCAGAATGATGAAACGGTCCCAAGCGAGTCGTTGAAATGGACCTCCGCCGTTACCGGAAATCCGAAATTGCGGATATTACATCCCTAATATGTTGTGTCTCGTGTTATACGAGTTTGTCTGATTTTGTGTTGGGATGTGGAGTTTGAATGTGAATTGTGAATATGTCATTCATGCTTGTTTGATTCACGTATTGTGCTGGAATGAAGAGTGGTGCCGGTGTATATGTGTGTATATACATATATATATCTTTGTATAAATCATTTTTACAGAAGAAATGGTTTTGGTGTGGTTACACAAGGAGAGTTTATCAATGTGATATTTTAAAGTTTGGAACATTTTTGGAGAGTCACGTAAATTTCATTTTAAAACATCCTCTAAGGGAGGAAAAAGTTTGATTTTCGTATGATGACCTCAAGACCGATTTTTTTTTTTCTGAGAATTTAAACTAGATGACATTTCATTTTCATCTTGGATTATAGCCTTTCTTTTCAAAATGCGATTTATTTTTTCACTCAAATGAGGTCTACAAAATGTACTCAAGACGTGACTCTCGCTTTCAACTTTTCAGTTTCATGGTTGTTAGTCTAGAAGTAAGTGATGATGTTCTCATTGTTTGGGCATTAGTGCCAGTTCTATGATTAAAATAGTGATGTGAATACTGAGTCGTTCGGTATGTATACATTGAAATAGCCTCTTTAATGAGAGGTGAAATTTTGGTTTTGAATGATATTTGTCTTTCGATGATTGCTCATGAGGTGTTGTAATTATGCGAATCGATGGCTTTGAAATTTATATGTTATTTATGACCTTCGATTCTAGTAATGTCGTATATATGTTCGCGACCATGTTGTTTAGTTGGAGCAGCTAGCGAACGCTAAGTATGAGTCTAGCGCGCGCTATCGTGGCTCGGGTAGCGCACGCTAAATCCTTGTTGTAGTGCACATTAATCGGCCTAGGTAGAGGCTAGAGAACCACATTTTAGCCGTTAAGTCTAACTTTTGAGCCAATCACCTACGACTGTATTCTATGTGCTTTGTCTAACGACGACAACTGTTGTGTGTGAATATGTGTTATGATTTTTCATAGTGCTAGGTGATAATTAGTTGTGTTCGAGGAATTGATAAATTTTGTTTACTGCGTGTGTGTATGAAAACACTTTTCTGAAAATTTTTGATGATTTGATTAATCGCGGGTTCGTGTGGACTTTGAAAATTATTTAGAATCGGTAATCCGGCCTAGGATTCTCATATAAAACCACGACGGTGTTTGAAAGAGTTGTTTTAAAGTACCTTGAACATTTTGTAAAATGTTACCGTCGTTGATTTTTTTGTAGTATTGGGAGAATTTTCGAAAATGATTTTTAACGCATTGTTGTAATTCGAATACATGATTTTCAAAAAATCTTTCACACCATAAAAATTTTTATTTCAAAAACCAGTATGATTTTTATTTTCAAAAATATATAGTGAAATATGAAAAACCTTACTCGATTTAAATTTCAAACTCGGATTGGAAATGTTTAGTGTATGTACGAATGGTTTAATGATCTCGCATGGTTATCTTGTTTATTATAAATAGTGATGATGACGCGTAGTGGTGTGGTGATTTTGATAATGCCGGTTGCAAGGAAATATTGTTTTGCAAATAATTTCAAAAATGAGATGGTTAAAGTCTTTTCTTTACAAGTTCTAATAAAACAGCCCGAGGTACCAAAAATACTTTTAAAGTTTTATTTTTGATAAGCATACCAATTTAAAGATTTCCAGATGATATCATTTAAAAAAGGGATACCTCGTGGATTTTCATATCAATCTTCTATTAGTTGTTTTATGTGATATGTCGTGCTGAGTTGGCACTTTAGTACATTATTTTGCGAAGTTGTGCCGCCGTATTGAGTGAGTATCCGCTTAATAGGCCGAAGGGCAGAGGACTCGGCCGTGAGCGCGGTACAGATGGTTGTGGAGATCATATGTGAGACCAAGAGGATATTGCCAGGAAGGTTGCTATTCTAGCACTTCATTCTCATTGCTTAGATTTCGGGGACGAAATCTCTTCGCTTCCGTTTCGTTCGACTCTATTGACTCGATTATGTTCGTTGATGCTGAAACAGCCCCAATCCACTCAGGGAGATTACACGCCGTAAACTCTTCTCTCAAGGATATACTAGGCTGGTAACACAATCAAACGTCTCAACATCGCCTTTAAGGCTAAAATAACTCAGTAGACCGATTGGGTCTTACAATTGATACATACAACTCAATCTCAATACATACCCACGCAGGGGTCAAAATACAACACACTCCCATACAACGGCAAAATACTGCAGCGGAAATAAAGTATAAGAAAACCAATACGACATCATATGGATCCTCATGTGATTAGTATCGATCATCTGTCATCATTCTTCATGACGACCCTGTGTTAGGCTCCCCAAAACCTGAATGCAAAACAGACATCCACCCCCGATTTCTCGGGGGTTAGCAAATTCCCACTATTTTGCTACTGCAAGTACATAATCATACGAATTGTAACAAACAAATAACATCATGAATCGGGTACGACAATTAACTACCAAAACCTTCCGAAGAGGTTTTTATTAGTTAGCATTCAAAGAAGTGTTTGAAAATAAACTTCTCATCTCGGGGACTTTAAAAGTAGAAACCTTGTGGAACCTCAAGTCCTTAGTTGAGAAAGAAAAAGAACCTCTTCAAGATGAATGGGCCTCGGCCCAAAATCACTTTCCATAAAACGACTTTTACAAAACCGTTGGGATCTCATCCCAAATCTCATCAAATCACAGTACAAAGTAACAATAGCAAGGTCCGTTTTCCAACATCAAAACCCCACAACTAAAGGACTAAACAGATACGACAAATACTCTAGTGCCATCCTAGCCAAGTAGGCCAAATGAAACATCTTACCTCTTACACACTTAGTCAATACAATCATGAAATTATAGTTCAAAAGCACTCATTTCCGGAAATGCCATAATCAAATCACATTTGTAAAATACACCACAATTAACCGTCGATCCACACCTCCGTGGACCCCTACCAATACCCCATCGGATCTTACCCGTAGTGGTTAAAAGCAAAGCTCGTCGATCCACGCCTCTGTGGACCCCTACCGAGACCCCTTCAGATCTAACCCATAGTGAGCATACACACACACCCGTCACTCATGCAATACTAATATGCTAAGAATGTAAGTTCATTAAGAATACTTACTAGAGATGGCCACCTATTGGACACCATTATCATACTCATCACAATACCTTCATCACGAACAATCAATCACGACATAACAACACAATTAACACGGAATACCCGGATTCCACAACATTAAACAAGCATGGGTATCAATAAAGCCCTCAACGTTCAAGATAATCAAATCATAGTCAATTCACACAAATCATATTCACGAGGCTAAACTAACCATCATAAAACCAACATGTAAACTCTATTTGGAGGACACAAATTGTATAAGAAAATACTTGCCTCAATAACCGATACCGAACATTCCGAAGAACACGGTTCAATCGGGAAAACCTCGAATACCTACAATCCTCCGGCAAAACAACGAAACATGTAATGGTTTTTCCCGTGAGAAAATTTGCGGGTAGATCTAGGATTTTTATTTTTTCGTGTAATATTTATGTAAAATTAATGAATGTTATTTTGTGTAAAATTGTAATCGAATTCAGAAAAGACGGAATCATGAAGAAGTAGAGCAGAACTGGATCGGCTGGCCAGTGGCCGACAAAGAAGACATGGCGCGCCGCTGAAAGACACGGCCGTCACGAGCAGCACCGGGACTTACTGCTGAGGGTTGCGGGAAGCCTGGTCTGGGCCGGTTCACCGGTTCGGGTCGGGTCATCCAGTTTTTGGTCCGGTCCATTTCACCGCCGTTCGTTGCGTCCGCTGGAGAGTCGGGATTTAAAATTAAATTTTTTTTATGTAACTAATTTTGCATAAAAAGTGAAATTTTTATTTTGGAAGTCCATTGCCCGGTTAGGGAGGAGTGACGAGGTGATTGATCCAGTGGGAGAAATCGAGTCGAAGATTTTCTCGGATTCAAATCAAGGAAGAAGATCATGATAATTGGATGATTTAATTATTCATGCTTTATTTTTGTATGTACTATTTTGGTGTATGACATGTATGAATGTATGCGTGATTTGTTTCTTGCATGTTAGGACGAAAAAATTATAAACCTTAAGGCTAAAACAACTAAGGGATTAAATTGATTTATTTCTTGAAAATAGAATCAAATTGGCCTCCATAATTTATTTAAATTGTGAAGTAATTAGCATGGGCTGTTGACATTAGGGTCTTCCTCCATATCGGATGTGCTAATTATAGGTTCACTAGTTTTAAATTTCAAATGAAAACATAATGTATGTATTGTTTTTTATGATAGGACCTCTCCATCTGTAGGACTATTATTTAAAAGATAGTATTTAAGGATGTTAAATTCTGGTGTTCACTTAGGTGTCTTAATTAATAAGCTCCCCATCGAAATCTATGTTAATTAATACATGGCCTAGAGGAACCAACTATTAATTTTACTTTTCATAACGTAAATCGACTACATAGTAAAATTAAAGACGTAAAACTCTACTTGAAAATGTGTGTGTAAACATCCATACGATCGTGGCTTGCATATGCGGGTTTTTTGAGGTGTTGGATGCTAGCATATATATTGTGTTTTGAGGTTTTTCAATATATTTTGCTATGCATTATGTGATGGATGTTTTAATTTTTATCTCAGATTTCTTTCAATCCACTTGCTGTAATTCTCAAAAAAAAACTAGATGGCACTAACTTTGCTGATTGGAAACGTAACCTTAATATTGTCCTGACTGCTAAAGAACATAAGTTTGTTCTAACTAAGGAATGCCCGTTGGAACCAGATGCGGATTCAACACCCGATGAGGTGAAAGAATTCCGCAGATGGAAGAAATCTGATGAGATGGCTCGCTGTTACATCTTGGCTTCTTTAGCAAATGTATTGCAGCATCAACATCAGAGTATGGGCATGGCCACAGAGATGAAAAATCTCGGCGAGATGTTTGGTCATCAGAACCGGGCGGCTATGCAAAATAGATGAGGGTCTTGATGATGACCCAAATGCTTGGAGGAACCTCGGTAAGGAATCATGTTCTAAAGATGATTTCTTATCTAAACAAACTTGATATCTTAAGGGCTACTACCGATGCGAAAATGCAGGTCGATATCATCTTAGGAAGCTTATCTAGGATCTTTGAGCAGTTCCGCCTGAACTACAGTATGAATGGTAGGGAGTATACCTTGGCAGAATTACTGACAGAGCTTCAAGCTGCATAAGGTCTCTTCATGACAAGGGTGTTGACACATAATGTATTTTGATGATGGTTACATACAAAACATTTAATTGAATCTATCTCGGCTCGATAATATTTTGAAGGGACACAATATGGCTAGCGCACGCTACGTATCATACCGTAGCGCACGCTATCGAGACTCTCATACACAGCCCAGTCAAGTCACCGCACTTACTCAAGTCGCCCGAATCGATAGCGCACGCAAGCTATCAATGATAGCGTACGCTAATAAACTATAGATAGCGCACGCTATACAACATACATAACGCACGCTATCGCAAGTCTCCGTAAGTCGCTGAAAGGAATTCAGTGGACGTTGCGCACGCTACGCACATATTCTTACGTACGCTAAAGTGAAGACTTAGCGCACGCTAATTTTCATATCTAGCGCACGCTACCGAAATAATGGTCGAGTCCAAAGAGCCACCGGACTCACTTCGCCTAGGTCTCTACGCACGCTACACAAGGCAACGACGTTATTGAAATAATTCAAGAGCGCACGCTAAAGGAAAGGTGTTAGCGCACGCTAAATGGAATATGCGCCACCGCTTGAAATTCAACCGTTGGAAGGAAGAGTCAATGCAGATCCGGAAAATCTGGAAATATTGGATTTAATTAATGCTAGCGCATGCTATGCATACTTGCTAGCGCACGCTAATCATGATTTAGCCGTTGGAAAAAGAGACGTTGGAGAGGAAATCGGATTTTGTCAAAGTCAAGATCGAAGACTAGTTGACCAAGACGATAGCGCACGCTACCATATCATTACTAGCGCACGCTAGACACAGAATTTTACCGTTGCAACAGTCTCTGTGACCGTTCGGAGAACTCAAGTCAAAATTCGCTAACGCACGCTACAAGGATCTATTAGCGCACGCTAATAGTATATTTTTTCAGATTTTGAAGGCTGTCTCACTCCTATAAATACCCGAAGGACTTAGGTATCAAATACACAACTTCAAGCATTCAAGCATTCTAGCATACAAGCAATCAAATCATTCTTGAGCTCAGATTTACATATTTTATTGTATTACAAGTTGTGAGAAAAGTAAGATACAAGAGCGATTTCAATTGTATTATACATTATTCCTTGTATTCTTTCATTTGGTTGTAAGTGTTCCATCACTTACACTTGAGCGAAAAAGAAACGAATCAAGAGTCACTAATCCGGTGTTATTAGGATCTTTGATCCGGCATTGTTAGGATTATACTCCCATATTCGTATAGTGAGGATTATCTAGTTCCTATAGAACACTAGATAAACAATTATTCATATTGAGGCAAAGGTTGAGCTTGGACCGATAGAAGACAAGCGGATTGTAACGGTTGTGAACTCGGACCGATAGAAGACGAGTTAAGGTTGTGGTTTTTCCTTAGCCAATAGAAAAAGAAAGTCGGAGAGAGGACGTAGGCAAGTTGCCGAACCTCTATAAATTCTTGAGTCTTTATTTTCCGCATTATTTTCTTTTTACTCGCAAGAAATTTCGGTATTCCGCATCACCACTATTCAACCCCCTTCTAGTGGTGAATTTATCTCTTCAGTTGGTATCGGAGCGGGTCTCTTTTTAAAGGTTTAACCACCTAGGAGAAAAAGATCCGCAAATGGCACTTCTAGGCCAAATTGAAGGAAATGCTCTCAACCGTCCTCCTTTCTTCGACGGTTCCAATTTCATGACGTGGAAAAAGAAGATGGCGATCTTTGTTCAAGCCTACGATATTGAAATCTGGAAAGTTATTGCTCTCGGTCCTAAACTTGCTAAGAAAGAAGATGGATCGTTGAAAAAGATCGAAGAATTCAATGATGAGGATTGGAGAAACACGCATGTCAACTCCCGAGCTACTCAACTTCTCTATTGCGCTCTCAATCCCGAAGAACTTAATAGGATATCATCCTATGAAAGTGCCAAAGAAATTTGGGAAATTCTCGAAGTCACTCACGAGGGAACCACTCAAGTCAAGGAGACCAAGATTAATATGTTACTCCATGACTACGAATTATTTTCCATCAAAGACGAGGAAACGATCACAAATATTTTGGATCGATTTTCGGCTATAACAAACGGTCTTGCATCTTTTGGAAAGCCTATATCGAGCAGCGACAAAGCTAAGAAAATTCTGCGATCGTTGCCACGAGAATGGGATGCCACGGTCACCGCGATCATGGAATCCAAGGATCTCAATAAGCTCGAATTTAGTGCCCTCATCGGGTCACTCATCAACTATGAGATCGTTCTCAAGTCTAGAGGCACAAAACCAAAGCCTCGGGAAAGAGTAGTCGCATTCAACGTTGATAGCGACGTTGAGGAAGATGTTGCCGAAGATGAAGACGACGAGGAACTCGCTCTTTATGCCAAAAACTTTAGAAGGTACAAAAACCTAATTCAAAAGAGGCGAAGTTTTCTTGGTCGGGATGGCAAACCGGAGCAAAAGAAAAGTGGCTACACTCCTGTCAAGAAGTTCGACAATAATTGTCGAAAATGTGGTCGGTCATTATGCCAAAGAATGCCGAGGATCCTCTTCAAAACCGCAAATGGAAAGATTCAAAAAGAAGGAGGTTCTAATCGCTTCTTGGAGTGATGACGAGGAGGAGATAGAAAGATCTCTAGACGCAAACCTTGCATTCATGGCCCTCGACTCAAAGCAATATCGAGGTAAGTTCTAAACTCAATGACGATGAATATGATTCCTTTGATTTTTGTGATTCACAAGAAGTTCATCAAGATGATGAGTTGTTAAGTGCGTTTGAATCGTTAAATACGGAGTATGACGAGATGGTCAAGTTAAATATATCTTTAAAGAGAAAAATAAAATCTCTAGAACTCGAAAACTCCTCGCTTCAAAACAAGGGCAAAGCTATTGAGATCGACCATACATCATGTATTGAAAAAGAAAATGTTTTGAAAATTGAGTTAACAAAAACTCAAAAGGAGCTAAAATATATTTTGAACAAATTTACTCTAAACGAAATTCGAAAGGCTCCTATCTATTCAAAAATTGCCCTTGCTCAAACATGGTCTTGGTTTCGACCCTTTTAAACGGGAACAATCCCTTATTAACCTCGACAAAATAAAGAAAACCGAAACCGAGAACTCAAAAGATCCGCTCAAACAAGTTCATAATGTTAATACCCATTCAAAGTTAAGAACTATCAAAGTCAAGCAAATATGGGTTCCGAAAGGGACGATTGTTCCGAATGCTATAAGCATAGTTAACTTTGGAGGACCCAAACGGGCTTGGGTACCGAAACAACCGAGAAACTCTATTTTTGTAGGTACCGGCACCAAGGAAAAACAAGTGGTACATTGATAGCGGATGCTCAAGGCACATGTGCGGCTCCGAGGACTTATTTGAATACCTCGAATATCAAGATCAAGGACATGTGACCTTTGGAGATAACCAAAAGGGAAAAATCAAAGGAATCGGCAAAGTCGGTAAGGAACCTTCTCCTTCTATCAACAAAGTACTTTTTGTTGAAGGTTTGCATCATAATCTCCTTAGCGTTTCGCAACTTTGTGATGAAGGCTTTAAAATTCTATTTGAGCAAACGCATTGCACGGCATTTAGAAATAATAAAATTGCATTCATTGGCTTGAGATGCGGAAACATCTATATTGTTGATCTTAATGATAAGAGTTCATTCAATGAAAATGCCTTATTACCTTGGATGACAATGCATATTTATGGCATCGAAAATTGGGGCATACTTCTCTACCCATTATCTCTATTTTATCTAGACACGACCTTGTTCGTGGATTGCCCAAACTCAAATTCGATAGAAAACATTTGTGTGAATCATGCATTAAAGGGAAACATACTCGAGAATCGTTTAAACCAAAATTCGAGGTTTCCACTAGTCGAGTTCTTGAACTCGTGCATATGGATTTGATCGGACCATCTAGACATGTTAGTTTAAATGGTAAACTTTATACTTTGGTTATTGTTGACGATTTCTCTCGATTTACTTGGGTTAGATTTTTAGCTCATAAAGATGATGCATTTTCCGAGTTTTCTAAATGGTGTCGTTTGGTATCAAATGAGAAAACCTCTCCATAATTTCTATTCGCACCGACCACGGAGGTGAATTTGATTGCACCCGTTTGAACTTTTATGCGATAAATACGGTATTAATCACAATTTTCGGCTCCTAGAACGCCTCAACAAAATGGAGTTGTTGAAAGGAAAACCGATCTTTGGAAGAAATGTCGAGAACAATGCTTAATGAATACTCTCTTCCACGATACTTTTGGGCGAAGCAATTTTTACGGCATGCTATGTGATTAATCGAGTTCACGTTCGTAGAACTCATCTTAAAACGCCTTATGAATTATGGAAGGGCAAAAGCCTAATATTGCTTACTTTCATCCTTTTGGTTGCAATGTATTTATTTTGAACAATGGCAAGGATAACTTGGGCAAGTTTGATGCCAAATCCGACTCGAATTTTTCTTGGCTATTGTACGAATAGCAAAGCATATCGTGTGTATAATATTAGAACGAATAAAGTTGAAGAATCCATACACGTTAAATTCAATGATATGATCTCACCCGAGAAAGGTAGAATATTTTGATGATGCAGTACCTTTCCGGATCCCTCACCGAAGTGAAGAAAATTTCGAAATCGAAGCGAACACAATCGTTGATTTACCGAAAGATTGGAGGCACATCAAGGACCATCCAAGGATCTCGTGATCGGAAACATTGAAGACGGTGTTCAAACCCGAAGGAGGACCACCGAGTTTATGGCTCATTGTGCTTTTGTATCCGAAATAGTTCCCAAAAATATATCTAAGCTCTCGATGATGAAAGTTGGGTAATGGCAATGCAAGAGGAGCTTGTGCAATTCAAGCACAATAATGTATGGAATTTAGTTCGCGCCTAAAGATAAAACAATTATCGGAACTAAATGGGTGCATAAAATCAAGAGTGACGAAGACGGCTATCCTATTCGAAATAAATCTCGTTTGGTCGCTCAAGGATATAATCAAGAAGAAGGTCTTGATTACGAAGAAAGTTTTGCTCCCGTGGCTCGACTCAAGCCATTCGCTTGCTTTGTGCATTTGCCGCTCATAAAAAGATAAAGCTATTTCAAATGGATGTCAAAGTGCATTCTTGAATGGTTTCATTCAAGAAGAAGTCTACGTCAAGCAACCTCCGGTTTTGAAGACCATCATTTTCCGGATCATGTCTACAAGCTCAACAAGGCACTCTACGGGTTGAAGCAAGCACCCGAGCATGGTATGATCGTTTAAGTCAATTTTTAATTGCAAATGACTATAAAAGAGGCAAAGTCGATAATACCTTGTTTGTTAAAATACTAAATGATGATATACTAGTTTGCCAAATTTACGTTGATGACATTGTTTTTGGAGCTACTAATGAATTCTTGTGCCAAGATTTTTCTAATCTTATGAAAGGAGAATTCGAAATGAGTATGATGGGAGAATTAACGTTCTTCCTCGGGCTTCAAATCAAACAATGCGAAGATGGAATTTTTATCCATCAAACGAAGTACTCAAACGACCTCCTCAAGAAATTCAATATGGAAAATAGCAAGGTGATATCTACGCCAATGTCGTCATCATTAAAGCTCGAGAAAGATGAAAATGGCAAATCCGTAGATCAAAACTATATCGAGGTATGATCGGATCTTTGCTATATTTGGCGCATCTAGGCCGATATAATATTTGCTACATGTCTATGTGCTCGATTCCAAGCTAATCCCAAGGAATCACATTTAATTGCTTGTAAACGCATTTTTCGCTATTTGAAAGGAACTATTGGACTAGGTCTATGGTATCCTTCTTGCTTAGATTTTAATTTAATTGCCTATAGTGACGCCGATTTCGGCGGATGCAAAATTGATAAAAAGAGTACTAGTGGTACATGTCACTTTATTGGATCTTGTTTAATATCTTGGGGAAGTAAAAAGCAAACCAGCGTAGCATTGTCTACAGCTGAGGCCGAATATGTCGCTGCAGGGAGCGCCTGTGCTCAAGTGCTATGGATCAAAAATCAACTACGCGACTACGGCATTCATTTTGAAAATACCCCTATTTTATGTGATAACACTAGTGCAATTAATTTGAGCAAAAATCCTGTTTTGCACAGTCGAACCAAGCATATAGATATTAGACATCACTTTTTACGTGATCATGTTCATAAGAAAGACATTTGTTTAATCTTTGTCGGGACGAAGGATCAACTTGCTGACATATTTACAAAACCTCTTCCCGAAGAATCTTTTAACTCCATTCGTTTGCAACTTGGCATGGGACATATAGACAACTTTTGAAATAAAATTCTACTCAAAACATCAAAATCGGTGAATCAGATCAATCGCTAGCGCGCGCTAGCTTCATATCCTTAACGCGCGCTAAAAATTTATTTTGATAGCGTACGCTAAACCTTTCTCTCTTGCGTACGCTAATTAAAGTTTTCCTGTTATTCATGGATAGTCCAGAAGTCCTATTTTTTCGCCTAACGTACGCTAATCTTTTAAATCCTAGCGTACGCTAACTTAAAACTCGTTGACTATATATATGCCGTACAACCCTAAATCACAGCACATCCCTTAACGCACGCAAACGACTCTCTCTTGCAAAAACCCTAGACAGACATCCGATCCAATCTGCGATCTTCTCCCTCAAAATCTTCGATTCCCTTCGTTTTTCTCCTTCTCCGATCATGTCTAGCAAGAATCGAACCGCTATGGGAAAGCAATACAACAATTTGAAGCGTCCTCTAAGCGCCCAATTTGATGCGGACCGGTTCGTCTCCGCCACTGCTTCGAGAGTGTTCTTTGACATACTCCCTCAAGAACACATCACGGACTGCTACTTTTTCAATCTCCTAAGTCTCGAACGGGTAAACGTTAACATCTCCAATTTCTTCTCATCACTCGGTATTTCTCGTTTCGTTGAGTGCAAAAACCCTGTGTTTCCTGAGCTCGTCCGGGAATTCTATGCCAACCTTCACGTGGCCGAGAGTGAAGGTTCTTCAGCTCTTGTGCTAGGTAGCCTTGTCGGAGGAACCAAGGTGAAAGTGTCTTCCGATATTTTGTATCAAATTTTTGGTTTGCCCAGAGATGGTTTGATTTGCACTGGAAAATCATTGGTCGACGATAATGAAATTGGTGAAATTGACGTGAAAGAATTTCTGAGCACGAAAGCCGTTATTGACATAACGGATGATTTTTTTGAGAACAACGACTTCGGAATCAACATTCGTTTGCTTTTGGTAGCCCTCACAAAATGTCTTATGCCAAAGGTCAATTCGCAGCACAAACTAGTCGGCGTGGACAAGCAAGTGGTGTACCGCGTTCTAAATGACGATAAGGTCGATTTCTCCGACATCATCATTAGTTGGATGAAGGTGAAAGGAGATTTGTTCCGGTCGAAAAATTACGCCACTCGTTCTCGCAAGGCTGGAATGCCTTATGGCTCTATCCTGTCGGCTATCTTTAGCTTTCATCAAGTGGACTTGTCGAAGGACAAGGCAGTCCCCGTCTCCCTCGGGCATGAGATCTCGGACGCGTCACTTAAAGCTATGCATTACGTCCGTACGATCAACAGAGGCTGGATTCTTTTTCCGTACCTTCGTGATGATGACCAAGTTGAGAAAGGGTCACGGAAGCCCACTGCAGAAGAAATGATTACTCGTCGGGGACCTCACACCCTTCGAGAAATGCAGACTGGGGAGTTCGTAAGGAAACCAACATCGAAAGGAAAACGCCCGATGCGAAATGTGGTGACGGAGGAAGAAGAGAGTGATCTCTTTGCTCGGATGCGGGGCATCGAGACTTCACACGCTGAGTTACGAGAGGACTTTCGGGCTCTGCGTTCGGAAGTCAGAGATGTGCATTCATAATTCCGGGAAGTTCGTGGGCTATTATCCGAGTTTATTCGCTTCACACACCCCTCGTTCCCTTTCCCTTCGACCTCCTCCGATCCGTAGATTTGATGATTTTTGATGCTTGTTGTAGAATCTTCCTTTTCGAATAATATATATGTCGCTTGCCATGGATAACTCGTTGTATTCATCGCATTTTATTATTAATGAAATTCGCATTTCTTAATTTGGCATTTATTATGTACACGTATTTAATATCTCCTAGTATTGTTACTATCGTTGTTACTATCATTGTTGATTGCACCATTGAGTAATGGCAAAATTTAGTTAATGTTTATTAATAATGCAACAATTCAGGGGAGTTCCTTTTGTTTTCACAAAAAGGAGAAAACTCAAAACGAAAACCGACTAACATATCGAACAAGTTTATCTTGATTCAATCACTTCAAAACGTTTTTGCAGTAATAAATTAAATGTTTTGACATCATCAAAAAGGGGGAGATTGTTGACACAAAATGTATTTTGATGATGGTTACATACAAAACATTTAATTGAATCTATCTCGGCTCGATAATATTTTGAAGGGACACAATATGGCTAGCGCACGCTACGTATCATACCGTAGCGCACGCTATCGAGACTCTCATACACAGCCCGTAAGTCACCGACTACTCAAGTCGCCTGAATCGATAGCGCACGCAAGCTATTGAATGATAGCGTACGCTAATAAACTATAGATAGCGCACGCTATACAACATACATAACGCACGCTATCGCAAGTCTCCAGAAGTCAGTGAAAGGAATTCAGAATTGGACGTTGCGCACGCTACAGACATATTCTTACGTACGCTAAAGTGAAGACTTAGCGCACGCTAATTTTCATATCTAGCGCACGCTACCGAAATAATGGTCAGTAGTCCAGTAGCCACTGGACTCACTTCGTCTAGGTCTCTACGTACGCTACACAAGGCAACGTACGTTATTGAAATAATTCAGTAGCGCACGCTAAAGGAAAGGTGTTAGCGCACGCTAAATGGAATATGCAGTTTACCGTTTGAAATTCAACCGTTGGAAGGAAGAGTCAATGCAGATCCGGAAAATCTGGAAATATTGGATTTAATTAATGCTAGCGCACGCTATGCATACTTGCTAGCGCACGCTAATCATGATTTAGCCGTTGGAAAAAGAGACGTTGGAGAGGAAATCGGATTTTGTCAAAGTCAAGATCGAAGACTAGTTGACCAAGACGATAGCGCACGCTACCATATCATTACTAGCGCACGCTAGACACAGAATTTTACCGTTGCAACAGTCTCTGTGACCGTTCGGAGAACTCAAGTCAAAATTCGCTAACGCACGCTACAAGGATCTATTAGCGCACGCTAATAGTATATTTTTTCAGATTTTGAAGGCTGTCTCACTCCTATAAATACCCGAAGGACTTGGGTATCAAATACACAACTTCAAGCAATAAATCATTCAAGCATACAAGCAATCAAAGCATTCTTGAGCTCGGTTACATATTTTATTGTATTACAAGTTGTGAGAAAAGTAAGATACAAGAGCGATTTCAATTGTATTATACATTATTCCTTGTATTCTTTCATTTGGTTGTAAGTGTTGCATCACTTACACTTGAGCGAAAAAGAAACGAATCAAGAGTCACTAATCCGGTGTTATTAGGATCTTTGATCCGGCATTGTTAGGATTATACTCCCATATTCGTATAGTGAGGATTATCTAGTTCCTATAGAACACTAGATAAACAATTATTCATATTGAGGCAAAGGTTGAGCTTGGACCGATAGAAGACAAGCGGATTGTAACGGTTGTGAACTCGGACCGATAGAAGACGAGTTAAGGTTGTGGTTTTTCTTTAGCCAATAGAAAAAGAAAGTCGGAGAGAGGACGTAGGCAAGTTGCCGAACCTCTATAAATTCTTGAGTCTTTATTTTCCGCATTATTTTCTTTTTACTCGCAAGAAATTTCGGTATTCCGCATCACCACTATTCAACCCCCCTTCTAGTGGTGAATTTATCTCTTCAAAGGGTATCAATTTCTTGCGGCTACTAGTGTTTCGACTTCTAAACCCAAGTGGGTGAAAAGAAGAAATAAGTGAGCCAGAAGCAAGTGGCAACTCTCAAGGTGAAAATCAAGGCTCCTCACCCTGAGGTGAACAAAAAGCCAAAGATAAAGTGCTACAAGTGCGGTTAGAAAGGATATTTTAAAGCGGACTGCCCTGCTCTTAAGAAAGGTATGTCTTGTGCACTAGTCGTCAAAACATGTTTGGCATATTGTTCTTCCACTTCGTGGATAGTTGATTCAGGCCCTACTGATCATGTTTGCTTTTACTCGCATGGTTTTCACGTAACCAAGCAGCTTAGTGCGGGCAAGATTACTATTAACTCGGGTGACTATTCTAGGCTTATGGATATTGTAGTCGGAGTAATGCAGTTGGATATTAATGATAGAATATTAATCCTCAATAATGTATTATTAGTAACGGATTTTGGAATGAATTTAATTTCGGTTTCGTTTGATGATGATGCTATTATTAGGAAAAGAAATGGTGAATATATTTGCAAAGGTGTTTTTAAAGATGGATTGTATGTCGTTAATACTGCACAAACTCCCATGCATAAATCACTTAACTCCAAATAAAAAAGAGAAAATAACCTTTGAGCATAAACCAAACATATTTGTGGCATTTACGGCTAGGTCATGTAAACCTTAGGAGGATTCAAAGATTAATAGATGATGGCCCATTGGATGACCTTCAAGTTGATCCATTTCCAATTTGTGAATCTTGTCTATAAGGTAAGATGACCAAAATGGTTTTTAAGCCAACGGAAATTGAGCTCAGAATGTGCTAGAATTAGTTCACATAGATGTATGTGGTCCAATGATATCCAGGCTAGGGGTGGTTTCGAATACTTCATCACGTTTATAGATGATTATTCGAGATATGGATACATCTATTTGATGCAATGTAAGTCTAAAGCCTTTGACAAGTTCAGAGACTTCAAAGCTGAAACGGAGAAGTGTCATGGGAAGAGTATAAAGTCACTACGATCTGATCATGGTGGCGAATACCTTAGTGGAGAGTTTTTGGATTTCTTGGCAAATGAGGGGACTTTGTCCCAGCTCACTGCGCCGGGAACTCCACAATAAAACGGTGTTACTGAGAGAAGGAGCAAAATTCTTTTAGAAATGGTTAGATCAATGATGAGTTATTCGAATTTACCTATTTTGTTTTGGGGATATGCTGTAATACCCGGATTTTCAGTATAAATTTTTCGCATTATTTTATCTGAGGTATACTGCATAGTTTGGTATCTATACAGTATGGATAAAATAAATTGAGAACTGATACAGTTATACTGGTGTGATTATCGTTTTTGATTGACAGATATATTCAGGATATGTTGTATCAGGTTGAACTGAATTGGATGTCAGGTATATCGTATGAGAATATTTTTTGGGTTGAGTATATGTGTATTCAGTATGCCGTATGTTCGTATCCAGTATGTCGAGACGAACATGAATAATTAGATTTTTGGATAAGTATATAGGCCATTACGTACGCTAAATTTCAGAGCTAACGTATGTTAAGTTGATAGTGTTACGTACGTTATGGCTAATATATTACGTACATAACAAGAGAAATCGGACAGTTGGGCCCGGTGTCGGCAGCTTTCGGCGTAGATGTGGACAGGTGAGTCAACGGATGGAGTTACGTACGTTATACAAGGTGTATTATGTACGTAATACAAGTATAATACTATAGCAAGTCAACGTACGTATTACGTACGCAACGGATTAAGTGTTACGTACGTTACGGGGCGGCTGGCCGAGTCATGGCCGAGAGGACCTGTAGTGGCCGAGCATGGTCGGCAGTGACTCGTAGGGGTGGCCAATCACGGTCGGCAGTGACTCGCTGGGGGCAAGGACTGGCCGATAACGTACGTAAGGCTGTGGCCGGTTACGGCCGTAAGTGCCCGTTACGTTCGTAAGCAGCTGCCAGTTACGTACGTAAGGCTGTCGGCCAAAGTGGACAGCAGGGTAGGCCACGGACGGCTACGTACGTAAGGACCCGCCGGTTACGTACGTAAGGTACCGGCAGGTCTCGGCCTATATAAGGCCTGGACCGAGTCACATCCAGCATTTTTCATTTTTCTTCGTTCCTTCTGTGAATTTTCACCATAGATTGATGGTTTTGAGTAGAATCAACTTATAACAACATGTTTTGGAAGTTGGAATCATGGATTAACATCATCTTCCACCCGGATCAAAGGTAAGAACACCTAAACTTTTGGTTTTTGGATGTTCTTGAGGTTTCTTGCTGTTTTGGCCGATTTGCTTCGTTTTGATTCAGATTATTGATTGAACTTGGTTGTATTCTCGTAATCATTCATTATCCTCAAAGTTTTGTGGAACAAATTCGAGTATTTCTTCGAATAAACGATTAAATTGGACTATGCCTTCAATGTGTTCGATGAAATGTCTCAATGAGTAGAACTTGGAAAATTCTACACGTTTTCGTATGAATGATGGTTGAATTGATATTGTTGTGATGATTCTTGGTATTTACGCGAATTTTATTAAGGGAAGATAATGAATTACTGATCAAATGATTCAATTATGTTGTTATGATTATGGAATCGTAGTATTCTTGATGTTCTTGGTAGTTTGTTGCGATTCATGATGTTATGAGAAGTATATATGTTGAAGGACATGATTATATACACCTTGAATTGTGAATAAGGATTGTTTAGATGTTAGAACACATTGGATTATGTCGTGTTGGAGATTTTGAATGTGATGTCGGAATAAGTTGTGTTCTTAAGGAATTCTTGGATCATATGAATTGATGATCATGTTTAAGTGATGTTGGTGTTTTGGATATGAATATGGAATATTCATATCTAGAACTAAGTTATGTGTTTTGGTACAATATTCGTATAGGAATACGAATATGGTTCCGGGTTTGATAAGATTATGACTCACTTTTGAGTTTGAGAATTTATACGTATTGAACAAGTGTTTAATTCGGATAATTGAATTATTTGAAACCTTTGGAATATGGTTATATATAATGTTGAATTAATCGGATCGTCCGGATTGGTGATGATAATCAGTAATTGGTTTATATTATGAATTTACAAGGAGGAAACTTGTATCCGTATTTAAGATTGAATTTGGAATTGGTAATGCTAGACCCTTGTTGGTTTAAATTGATTATTGATATGATCTTTGGATTGTGGAATTGTATTGTGATTTTGAATTCATGTTTTATTGGTTCGGGTTGTTTGGATATGTGTTTAATCGGGATATTGTAGAACTGTTGTGTTTGTTGATCGGTTATTAATTGTTATTTGTGATCTTCGAGTTACAGCTTGTATAGTGGATATGAGTTCGTATTCGTTTGAGTTGTATTGTTCGGTTTTGTTTATGACCGAGGTTTTGTTGAGTCGTTGAGTTTGATTGGTTGGCTATATCGGTTATTGATTGTTATCGGATTGATGTTAATTGATTATTGTAATAGGTTGTGATGTTTGATCGTGGTATATGACCGTTGTGTTGCAGTTGAGGCTGAAGAGTTCGTAGATTGCTTTTGGTCGAGGCTAAGGAGATCGTAGACAAAGGCAATGTATTTTGGTAACGACTTCATGGTATTGGTATCGAGGCAAGTTATACTTGTTCGGTTATAATATTTAATGAATGGTTTCGCTTTCATTTCATTTATAATTCATATAGCAATGATATTATAAATGTGAATTGTCGGGATGATGGTTTGTACATTATGCATTGGTTTGGATTAAATCATAGTGTATATGGTTTAAATGTGTTTAGTAAGGACGGATATGTGAGTTATCTTTTGTCAGTGATGTGGAATATCGGATATCGGGGATTGTTTACCATGTCGACTTTGATGTCAGGACGGTGGTTTGTTGGTATAAATGGACTATTCTTATTTCGGGATTATTCAGGGATGTTGGTTCGTGGAAAGGATATTATCGTCGACTTGAGGTAATTTAAGTATTTGTTCAGTCATGAGATTATTGGTATGTTGAGTTGTTGTTTATGTTGTATGTTGAGGTTTTGGATAATGAGATTCGTACTGGTTGTTCGTTGAGGGATGTTGATCCCAGGACTATCGTTGGTATTAATGGTTGTGTTGATCGATCGTTGAGGGATGATGATCCCAGCATTGTTATTTTGGATATTGATTAGTCGTGTCGACTTTTCTTTGTCAGTTTGTCCTTGTTCACTTCGGTGAGTCTTTTGATCCTTATTGGATATGTAATTCTTTGAGTTTCGTTGTCATGTTGTATCGTGACATATCTGGGGTCATATCTACGTGCTGATTGGTTATTGTGTAGGATTTTTAGCTGGGCACACTATGGTTATGTGTTGATATTTCCACATTGAACCATGCACACTGTTGCTACCCAAAATATTATCCGGAGATGAATATTGCTGGAATGGATGGATAACAAACAAGGTGCGAGAGCATGTCCGAGGGAATGGAAATAAAACAAGATTTGTCGGGTTTGTTAGGCCCGGGCTTGAATGCTCTTGCAAGATGTTATTAATACTAATACGTTTGAGTACAAATATTAATGTAAGAATGCGATTACAATGAGTGTAAAAGATCGTAGTTATCTTGCTCTTGAGCGAAGCTCTTTGTGTTCTTGTTCTCGTTTCTGCCGACCGTCTTATGGGTTAAGAGGTCTCGAGAGTGAGAGAGAAAGATGTCCGAAGTGTATAGCGTTGCCAAGAGAGTGAAAGCCAAGCCGTAGGAAAATCCAGAGAGATTTCCATGTGTAGGTAGTCTTCTATTTATAGGAGCTGAGATGCCCTTTTTTGACGGGAGATCCCACTTGCACCTTTCGGCGGGTCTGTCGGTAGGTGAAAAGATGCTCACAGACTGTGGTCAACGATCCATGTCCTACGGCGCCTTTTCCGGATCTGCATGTGAGACTCTGTCCAAGCTTCGTCTTTTGCCGACTAGACATGCTGGCTTTGCGTGGCAAGAGACGGTCGTCATTGGCCGGGCACCAGAGTCGATCGCCAGGTGCCAAGAGACGATCACCTTAGATGTCGATCACTCGGCACTGGGACTTTACCTGGGACCTTCGATCAGCCAATCTGCCTTGGTCTATTCGACTTTATCTCGGTCGCCCTGTCTCTGCGCCGATCGCCTGTTGAGATGTATAAATCTCGACACAACAATTGCCTCCCAGTTTGCTCCGATGTTGAAGACATGGGGCGAGGTGGTTCTACTGGCGATCATTGAGGATAAAGATGGGCGATCCGTTGAGCGGACTTTGGTCTCCGACTTGGGCGATCTGATCGATTGACGAGCTATCTTTGGTCTTGTACCTGCAATTTTCAAATTTGCCAATCCCTCGCAGAAAGCTGATTGTTTCGACATTGAGGAACCGTGCACAGTCACGGAGTTCGATGGATCGACCTCCATGACCGTGTCTTGTGCGGGAGTGACATTTTCTGTCTCGTGACTCATTTTATTGTGAGGGTCCTCCGTTAGGCTGCGCCTCGCCTCATATTTAAACGAAGGGCGTGCGGTCTTGGTCTGGAGGAGTCCTTGCGCGGGGCGTCGTCGGATTAATCGACTCCAAGTCCGCGGATTGTTAGCACTTTTGTACCTCGAATCAGCATGTTAGATGGCAATCCTCGACGGTATACGTTGTGACGGGGGTAGGGATGCGTCGCATTGTCCGGGTCCACCAAGTTAGATGATGAACCTTTGAGGGTGGGCGAGCATGTCCACTGATTTATTTGGAGAGTCCTTCGGCTACGCCCGCCTCGTATTTAAACGAAGGGTGAGCGATCGCAGCCTAAAAGAACCTTGCATAGCCGAAGCAGTCGGTTCCATCGACCACCAGGACCATGGCTGCACTCTTCTACCTCGGATCGTCATGTTGGATGGGGGAGGCGATATCGTGCCTTAGTCCATCATGTTAGATGATGAACTGTGGAGGGCAAGTGAGTCGTCCAGTTTCGGAGATGTTGCTTGATTCTGGCGATCGAGTTGGAAGACTGATGATCGTCGTTCGGTCGCCGATCGCGCTGCTCATAGGTGAAAGAGTAACCTTTGCCTGGCCAAAAAGTCTGCAGCCTTGGCGCGGAAGATCGCGTAGGTTGGGGGGATGTCTTTCGTAAGATGCTTGAATATAGGTGAAAGACCATCGAATCCCCTTAGGACCGAGTAGAGGGCGAGCTCGTCGCTCATGGGCTCGCCATTGAGGATGATCTCATCTACCCAGTCGATGTAGTCTGCGTCGGACTCTTCTTCCCCTTGCCTGATCTGCATCATGAGATGAGGACCTTCCGGTCGAGTGACCTTGGCGGCGAAGTACGCTGTGAAGTTACTCGCCAGTTGATCAAAGGAATTGATGGATCGTGGCGGTAATGAGATGTACCATCTATGTGCCAGGTCGCCCAGCGTTAGCAGGAACATTGGGCATCTGGTCGCGTCTGATGCCCCACATCTGGTCATGTAGATCCGAAACTTGCTCATGTGAGTCTTGGGATCCGACCGTCCCTCGTACAAAGGTGTTTACGGAGGAGCGATCCTACACTGCACGGGGGCAAGCTCGATGTGGACCGCGAGTGGCTTGCTCAGCCTGGCGATCCTGCTATTGGCGCCTGCCCCAGTTTCTAGGAGCGCCTTCATGTCGTCGAGCTGGCGCTGCACCGCGGCCATCGCTGTAGCTTGGTCGCTCGTGGCTTGGCTCTCGAAGCGGGTGCCGAGGCGATCATGTACTGATCTCTTGGCTCCATGGAAGGAGATGAGGTCGTCGCTGCCGATCTGGGTTCTTTAGCGAGGAGGAGCCAGATGGTTGGCCTGCCTTCTGGGAGTTGGGTATGACAAACTCTTGGTGACGGACTCGGGCTCCGTCGTCTCATAGCTGGGGCCAGAATGCCCCGGTCGCAACGATGGGTCGCTTCCTGGGCAGATGAAGACGGAGGTGTCTCACCTTGCGAGTGCCTTTTCTTGCGAAATGGGACCTCCTGGCGATCGCTCGGCCAGTAACCCCTTGAACTTATGTTTGCTCACGCGGCGGATGGCCGAGGGGGTTATAGCGGGCGCGTCGAATGCTCTCCGTCGCTCCCGTAGGATGGCCATGGCCTCTTCGATCTGTTCCGTGGTTTGGAACTGATCGAGCGAGAGGCTTGGGCCATCCCTTGGGGCGGGATCGAGAGTCTCGGGTCGCCGCGGCTACACTCCGCTATAGGCCGGGGCTCGGATTGAGACAGAATGAGGCGTCCGGCAGATCGGCCAGCGGCTTTCTTCGATGTGGAGGCAGAAGTCATGATTCTGAAAGCTTTCTTTGAAGAGCAGTGGGTGTCTCTTCAAGTATATGCCCCGGAGAATAGTGAGTGTTCTTCGAGACGGTAGGAATAAAAATGAAGGTTTAGATCCCCTTCCTCTAGCGCCAATTGTTGCTGCCCGAAATATTATTCGAAGATAGATATTGCTGGAATGGACGGACAACAAACAAAGTGCGAGAGCACGTCCGTGGGGGTATGAATAACACAAGATTTGCCGGGTTTGTTAGGCCCAGGATTGAATGCTCTCGCGAGATGTTATTAATAAGAATATGTTTGAGTATAAATATTAATGTAAGAATGCGATTACAATGAGTGTAAAAGATCCTAGTTATCTAGTTGTTGAGTGCTTGCCGGAAGAACTAGAGTTGCTCTGAGTTCTTGAACTGCAGGGAGTTCTTGTTTTCATCTCTGCCGACCGTCTTTCGGTTAAGAGGTGCTGAGCGAGAAAAGCCGAGAGATAGCTGCCAGAAAAGCCAGACCCTTTTTTCCAAGTGCAGGATGTCTTCTATTTATAGGAGCTGAGATGCCCTTTTTGAAGGGCGATCACCTTCCTTGTAATATAATAAGGGGCGATCGTCTTTTAGCACATAGGTTGTCTGCCTTGATGTCCGCGGCTGTTGCTGGCAGCCTGCTGTGCGGTCCAATGAGGAGCCCGCACGCGTCTTGAGTTGCTGTCACGGGAGCTCCCACTTGCACCTTTCGGCGGGTCTGTCGGTAGGTGAAAAGATGCTGACAGGCTGTGGTCAACGATCCATGTCCTGCGGCGCCTTTTCCGGATCTTCATGTGGGACTCTGTCCGAGCTTCGTCTTTTGCCGACTATACATGCTGGCTTTGGTGGCAAGAGACGGCCGTCATTGGCCGGGCACCAGAGTCGATCGCCAGGTGCTAAGAGACGATCGCCTTAGATGTCGATCGCTCGGAACTGGGACTTGACCTGGGTCCTTCGATCGGCCAATCTGCCTTGGTCTATTCGACTTTATCTCGGTCGCCCGGTCTCTGCGCCGATCGCCTATTGAGATGTATAAATCTCGACACAACACACACGAGACTTAGTTCGTGAGTCTAATTAGGTACAAGACCACACGTGTATTTGATCGATACCCGGGGTAGCTTGTGCACGGACACATTTCCAGATCGGGCGTGCTATGACGTCCATCTTTGAGCCATACCGTTTGGTCGTTCATAGTTCCATGTATGATTAGATATGTTCGACGGTTTGCGACTGGTTGTTCATACACCCGAGGGGTATGTTTCGACATTCGGGGTTATTTCTTTGAGATCCATTATTGTTGATCATTTGGAGTTTACCTTGTTGATGGTATTCTCGGTTATTGTTGGTCCTTTGTTGATCATTTGGAGTTTACCTTGTTGATGGTATTCTCGGTTATTGTTGATCCTTTGTTGATCCTGTCGGAGTTATCATGTTGATGGTACTCTTGGTTATCATTGATCCTTTGTTGGTCGTATTGGAGTTATCATGTCGATGATATTCTCAGTTGATGTATTGGAGTTATTCATTGTTTTGTGGTAGTTGATCTACAGATATGTTGTGTATTATTGGTTTATACATGTTGAGATTTGATTGTGTAATCCGACGGACAGGATTTGGCACGGATTGGATTATTTCCGCACTTATGAGTTATGATGATATTTTGAGGATTATCGGTATTTTTGGAATACAGTAGAGATGATTGTTGTTGAATTCATTTCGTCATTTGAGAATACGAAATGTGGAATATGTCAAGGATTGATTTAGTATGGATTGCTATGAATTGGTAAGGTTATAATGGTAAGATTACATTGGTAGTATTCTTACTTCGTTATTACATTGGTATGTAATTATTTATGATGATGTGATCGATATCATTGTTGAGTATTGTGGCTAACCCTGTCATGGGCTTTATTTTTAGGTACTAGGAGATCGAGCTAGTAGCGGTCGTGAAGGGGTGAGCTTCCAGGGTAATACCGGCTGTGGCACGTTTTTGAGTATCGTGTATTCTTTCTGGTTGTTTTATTTCCGCTGCAAATGTGTATTTTGAACTGTGTTTTTATCCGTTGCGTGTGTATTTTAAAATGGCTTTCCGGCATTTTTACCAGCGTGTGTATTTTAAAGGGCCTTTTTGGCATTTTGCGAACTTGGATTATTTCGTTAAACTCTTTTTCCCAATTATTTTTTTGATACGTTTAAGTGGCGGCTTAACCTATTTAACTGTCGAGATTTGGCATTTCGCCTTGTATTTTCAAATGGTATTTTATGATGGTATTTGAGAACTATGTTTTGGGTATTTAAAATATTACCGTCATTGGTCCTTTGGTATTTTTAAACGTTAGTGAAATGGTTTTAGCCTGGGGGTTCCGGCGCGGGACCCACGGTGCTCTAATATCTCGGATGGTTTTGGGGATGTTACAGAAGATGGTATCGGAGCTTGGGTTTTGTGAAACCCAAGCGTGTGTGTTATGTGGCTCTACCGGTACGGTAATAGCGTGTCTTTTGAAAATGATTTTCCTGACTTTTGAGTCAAACTGATTTTTGGAGTTTCCAAAATTTTTGAGATCTTTTCAAACTGCTATTTGTGATATTGGTGTGTGTTGGTTGTGTTGAGACTTCGTATGGGAGTCGTGTGCTAGTATCACGGGAGATCATCGACTTCACGCACCTGTAAGTATATTGGTTTGGTTATTCGCTTGTGGCGACGCTTGATTGTTTTTGTGATGAGTTGGAAATTTTGGATTTATCTGTCGTTGGCGACAGGTTGCAAGTTTCGAGGACGAAACTTATTTTAAGGGAGGTAGTATGTAATACCCGGATTTTCATTATAAATTTATCGCATTATTTTATCTGAGTTATATTGTATAGTTTGGTATCTATACAATATGGATAAAATAAATTGAGAACCGAGACAGTTATACTGGTGTGATTATCGTTTTTGATTGACAAATATATTCAGGATATGTTGTATCAGGTTGAACTGATTTGGATGTCAGGTATATCGTATGAGAATATTTTTTGGGTTGAGTATATGTGTATTCAATATGTCGTATGTTCGTATCCAGTATGTCGAGACGAACAGGAACAATTGGATTTTTGGCTAAGTATATAGGCCATTACGTACGCTAAATTTCAGAGCTAATGTACGTTAAGTTGATAGTGTTATGTACCTTATGGCTAATATATTACGTACGTAACAAGAGGAATCGGACAGTTGGGCCCAGTGTCGGCAGCTTTTGGCGCAGATGTGGATGTTAGGCGTATTTTTATGCGCTTATTTATCACTATTTTATATCCATTTTAAGTCTAAATCTGCATAAATGAGCTTTTGATGCACTATCTTTATATGTTTTGAAGGAAATTGGAGTCCGGAAGCCTAAACGACGAAAAATGGGCGAAAACGACAAATTTTGGTTAGGGGTCGCGGCACAATGAAACTGAGCCGCGACACACACACGGACAGCATAAGCCCGAGCACACTGTACCGGGGGCCGCGGCACGCACTTACTGAGCTGCGGCCCATGAAGAAAAAAAAGGCACCCAGGCTGCGCGCTGAACATTAGGGGCTGCGGCATGCACTTACTGAGTCGCGGCCCGTGGGGCGGCTAGGCTGTAATTGCCGCGTTTCTGAGCCATTTCTGAAGCTTGTTTTTTACCTAATCCACGAACGCGTTTTGGAGATGAAGGATGGTTATAAATAGGGATTTAAGGTCTGAGGATCAATCATCGAGGATCAATCATCGAGAAGAAGAAGAAAAACACCAATCAAGCAGAGAGCAGAAGCTAGAGAACGGAGGAATCCAAGTTCTTCGACTGCGTTTGATTTTTATTATGCTTTCTTTAATTCTTTGTGTATTCTTAATTTCTAGTATGTCGGGCTAGAACCCTATTCTAGGATTTTGATGAAACTGAGGTTTTGACGAATTAACTTTTGATTTTGCATTACTAAAATATATTTCCCTTTCTTATTGAGTTTTCCCAATTGTTTTGATTACTGTCAATTGTGTGGCCTATGATTGATTTGTTTTGATTACACAACTCGAATATGGGAGAGGAGAGTTGGTAGGAAAAATTGGTGAGAACCGTTTTATCTTGTGAGATAGGAATATACTCATAGGAATTACGTGGCCTATATGAAGATTCCGCACTTTTTGCCTATTGACGAATAAATTCACCTAGGGATAGAGTGTTTTATTCGCCGTAGAAAATTCTATTGACCTCGGGAGAGGCAGTAGAGTATTTTAGCAATCTTCGCCTTCTATAAGTTGGGAAATCATTTAATTCATATAAATCAAGAGTAATTCGGATAAACCGAGGTGGATTCACCATCCTATATTACTTCCCTATTTGATCTTCTTCCTTCGAACAATCTATTTTACTATTTATTCTTTTATTAATTTTCTTTAATTATTACTTGCACCTCAAATTTCGATAGTTCAAATAAAATTAGAATACGCATAAATCGGTAATTAGTAAGTCAGTCCTCGAGCGAACGATATCTTACTTATCACTTTATTAATTGTTTACGACAACGTGCACTTGCGTTCACCAAATTTTGCAACAAGTTTTTGGCACCGTTGTCGGGGACTGATTGTTTTACTAATATCGATTTCAGTATTTCTAGTCTTAATTTGAACACTATTTTATTTTTGTGTAATTTTTATTTATTTGTTTTCCTTTCAGGAATTTCTGGTTAGTGCATGAGAAAATTCGGTAACGAAGGCTTATTACCTTTGGATACTGAACTCGAGCGCACTCTTGGGAAAAATAAGAAGGAAAAGCGTGAGCTACCGACAAAAGACACCATGGCCGATAACAAAGAAAATCACGGAGGAGATAATCTTATGCAGCAAGCTCAACCGGTATTGGCACTCCGTGATTATGCTATGCCACAAATGAATGCAAACTTTTCGGGGATTCGGCGTCCAACCATCCAAGCGAACAACTTTGAGATTAAGCCAGCTATTATTCAGATGGTACAAGCAAACCAATTTTGTGGACTGGCGAACGATGATCCCAATGCACACATCGCTTCATTTCTTGAGATATGTGACACCTTCAAGAATAACGGTGTTACCGATGATGCTATTTGTCTGCGGCTTTTCCCTTTCTCTCTGAGGGACAAAGCCAAGTTTTTGTTGAATTCATTACCGTCGGGCTCTATCACGACTTGGGCGGAATTAGCACAAGCCTTTCTTGCTAAGTTCTTTCCACCATCAAAGACAGCGAGACTTAGGAACGAGATAACTACTTTCGGGCAATTTGATATGGAGTCGCTTCATGAAGCTTGGGAGCGATACAAGGATTTTCTAAGGAGATACCCACACCATGGTCTACCGGATTGGCTGCAAATTCATACAATCTATAATGGATTGAGTGCTTCTACACGCACTCTTATTGATGTACCCGCTGGAGGTGTTCTAATGGGCAAAACGATGGCCAAAGCCCACTCTTTATTGGAAGCTATGGCTGCAAATGCTTATCAGTGGCCTTCCGAACGAGTAAACCCAAAGAGAGTTATGGGAGTTTCCGACAACGATCCGATCTCTACACTATCAGCCCAAGTTGCCGCCTTGACTCAGCAACTTTAAGCTTTTTGACATGCTCCTTCTACCGTTACTACAGAATCATGTAATTGGTGTAATGGGTCTCATCCTAGTGCAGAGTGCCAAGTTGGAAATCCTTTCGAGCAACATCCGATGGAACAAGCTCAGTTTGTGGGGAACGGGAATCGACAGAATAATCCGTATTCCAACACATACAATCCGGGGTGGCGAAATCACCCTAACTTTTCGTGGAAAAATGGACAAAACTTAAACCAACCTCAGTTTTCTCAACACCAACAGCAACCCCCTCCCACTCCAAAGATCTCTCTAGAGGAGGCAATGGCAAAATTAGCAGCAAATACAAGTCAGTTCATGACCCGTACGGAAGCAACCTTGCAAAACCATTCCGCCTCTATTCGCAACTTAGAAGTCCAATTGGGTCAAATAGCAAATGTGTTAACCTGAGGGTACCTTCCCAAGTACAACTGAGACGAACCCCAGAGAGAGTATTAATGTCATTGGTTTGAGAAGCGGGAAGGAAGTGTGTGAGCAGCCCAGGCAGAACAAAAAGAGAGGTGAAGATGAGGGGAAGAAAAATTCGGCGACCGAGGAATCACAAGTTTCTAAGAGCTCGAAACTATTTCCAGATAATCCGACAGCCTATGTGCCACCCGTCCCGTTTCCGCAGCATTTGCAAAAACAAAAATTCGACAAACAATTCTCCAAGTTTCTTGACGTCTTCGAGAAACTACATATCAACATTCCATTTGCCGATGCCTTAGAACAAATGCCTAGCTATGTGAAGTTTATGAAGGAAATCTTGTCTAACAAAAGGAAGCTCGAGGAATATGAAACGGTGGCACTGACTAAAGAGTGCAGCGCAATCTTGCAGAGAAAGCTCCCGCCCAAATTGAAGGATCCAGGAAGCTTCACTATACCGTGCATTATTGGAAACTTGTCTTTTGATAGAGCATTATGTGATCTCGGCACTAGCATTAATCTCATGCCTCTTTCTATTTTCAAGAAGCTAGGAATTGGGGAAGCAAAACCTACTACGGTCTCTTTACAACTAGCCGATAGATCCATCAAGTACCCGAGAGGGGTAATAGAAGATGTCTTGGTCAAGGTCGATAAATTCATTTTCCCTGCTGATTTCATTGTGCTTGATATGGAAGAAGACCATGAGATTCCGATTATTTTGGGTAGACAGTTCTTAGCCACTGGAAGGACCCTTACTGACGTTCAGGAGGGTGAATTAATACTTTGGGTTGAATATGAGCGAGTCACATTCAAAGTGTTTCGATCTCTCCCGTGTCCTAGCAAGGATCAGAAGTGTTCACAAATTGATATCTTTGAGAAAGACACACAGCGGGAAAGTTGTTGGTCGAAATGTTCAGAATCCGTGTTAGTTGCTCCGACGACTAAGAAAAATGTAGAACGAGTCGCATATCTTAGGCATTTGGACATGTCGTCTTCATCAACCGTTCATCCACCAACGAAAGATTCTAATGCTGTCATAAGTTCGTTCGTGAAAAAAGAGAATAAGCCGGGAGTGAAACGGGTGCCAAGTCATGTGAAATATGGGTGTTTTGGAAAGTTGTTTTTGTTCAAATCTTTTTGCAAAGAACATTGGGTGTCGAAACCGAAAATCGAATTGTTAAAGACCAATGGTCAAAAATTTAAAACACATATTAACGGTTCGATACACGAGGCGGAGTTCAAATGGTGTTTGCGAAAAGCAAATTGATTTTCAAAAGGTCCGGCTAAAGACTATAAACTTAGCGCTTCTCGGGAAGCAACCCGAGTATTAGTTGTAGATTTTATTTTTCAGTGTTTTCATGCATTTTAGATTCTTTATTTTTCGTCATTTTTGCTTTGATACGCTTATCCCTCACGTTATTGGTGTTTCCTTTGAAAATTCTGTGCAGGAATATCCCCAGGGGAGAATTCAACTCTGAGCCGTGGCACAAGGATAGTGATCCGCGGTACACACAAGTTGACAAAAAAAAGCTAACCGAATTGTACTCTGTGCTGCGGCACGAACATACTAAGCCGCGGCACACCCGAACCCTGAGACGCAGCACAAATGTACTGTGCCGCGGCACGCCAAACGCCCCAGTAATGCCGGGAAAACTATACTCTGTGCTGCGGCACGGACCTAATGAGCCGCGGCGCACTTACACTACAAGCCGTGGCACCCATATGCTGAGCCGCGGCACACGGCAGCATTACAAAAAGGCCCAGACAGACTGTACTCTGGGCCGCGGCTCACTTAAGCTGTGCCGCGGCCCCTGTTGAGAAGTTGGAATGCCCAGGCCTCCTTCATATACTCGATCGGCCGGCACAAATTTTAAGTTTCTTTCCCCTCCTTTGCGCAGCGCTCGGACGAACCCTATTCAAATTTTCTTCTCCTTGCATTCTTCAATCCAAGCAAGGTAATTCTCAATTCCTAATCTTAATTGTTACATGGTTTGAAAAGTGAGGTGTTGTTCTTCATTCAATGTTGAATATCTTGTTAGTTTTTTTTTCAAAGTTCTATCAAAATTGAGTTGGAATATGGTGATTATTGATTGATTGTGATGGTATTTGTTGATTATGTATGAATTGTTGATGTTATTTGTCGTTTTGTCATGACTATCGATTGATGTTGTTATTTTTGGGATTGGATTAAGCCATTGTCATTCTTATTCTTTCTTTAAA
The DNA here is from genome assembly GCA_033398695.1 of Orobanche coerulescens. Classification (NCBI taxonomy): domain Eukaryota; kingdom Viridiplantae; phylum Streptophyta; class Magnoliopsida; order Lamiales; family Orobanchaceae; genus Orobanche; species Orobanche coerulescens. The sequence continues at coordinate 163,310,668 of CM065802.1, read as the reverse complement.
CCCATGCATGTTAGGTGTTTGATAAAATGCATCAATGAAAATTTTTGAGCCAAACGCTTTCAATTTATATGCAACGAATTCGATTATCGGATTACATTGTACCCAAACCCTTGCATCATGTTTAAACTTGAAAGCTCAGCCTTAATTTCCTCTTACGATGGTGCAAGCTCATTCGAATCTATATTCACATTCCGCGTATCTTAAGTCGAGAGTGGTGTAGTTTTCCTTAAAGGTTGTGTAATTTCCGGTGTTTATTTTTTCAGGAACCTCACCATGGCTAGAAAAAGGAAGATAAGCACGAGGGCTAGGACACAATCATCCCCCACAAGAGGGGAGACATCACAAAGCCGAGCCGATTTGAAGTCCCACCAATTTTCCGATCCGGAAATTCACAAAATATTCAACGAAAAAATCCAGCCTCGACCAATAATCCCGGAGCGGGGATCACTCCCGCCCCCCAGGACGGTGAGCTTCTGACTATGATTGACGAGATGGGATGGGCTCGTTTCACTACGCCACCCAAGCCGACTGTGATCTCTATCATCCAGGAGTTTTACGCTAGTGCCTTATTGCGACATATTCAGGCGGGGCAGATGATGGCGCAATCAGATACTCAGACTCAGGTCGTCGTCCGAGTCCATACTGTGGATTTTTTGGTGGTTGCAATTTGGAGACTATACGAGCTGCCAGTGGTGGACGGGACGGTGTATATGCGGAGTATGAGTAGCCTCACGAGGGAGGCTCTGCTTGAGGAACTCACACAGCCCGGTTGCATCTGGGAGACGCGCGCCCCGGGTTCTTCAGCCTTATATATGTAATATCCGCAATTTTCGATTTCTGGTAATTTCTTTTTTTTCAGCGGAAGTCCGTTTTGACGACTCGCTCGTGACCGTTTCGTCATTTTGAGAATGATTAATTCTGCACTTTTTGACATCCGAGTTCATTTCGGTGTCGTTTTGTTGAGTTCCGTGCTTTTTAGCGACTTTTCCGCGCTTGAGTTCGATTCTTGCGAATCTCGTTCGAAACTGATGTTTCGACTTTCCCGTAAGTCCGTTTAACTTTTTTAGACGTGTTGTGAACTTCAGTTTGGCTATTCGATCACGTATCGTGATTTCCGGGCGTTTTGGGCCATTTTGTAATTTCTTAAAAGTTACGGGTATCCGTATCTGTAATTGTTGTCTCGACCCGTTTCTTGGTCGCGTATGATTAATTATGGTATAATGTTTTCATTTCGGGTCGTTGATGTTGTCCGCGAACTTTTCGTCGTGCCGTGTTCGCCCGCACGCTCGAATCGGTCGCCGAGCCCGGTGGTCGCATCTTGCCGGACGGTTCTGGATCGCCGGACGGTTGCGGGACGGACGATTGTGGGCACCGGCCGGACAGTGCGGCAGAACCGCGAGCGCACGCTATCGGCCGGCCTAACGACGCCATCGGGTCCGGCATGGAGTCCTGGGGTTCGGAATCGGTCATGCTCGGCGGGTAGCGCACGCCATCGTTTGACGCCGCAGACGCCACGGCCGGCAGGTAGCGCACGCCACGGCCGGAAGGCTGCGCACGCTACTGGCCGTGTCGTAGGGCGGTGAGGCCACCGGATCGCCGTCAGGCCGAGAAGCGCACGCTAGCTCGGCAGTCTAGCGCGCGCTAGTCCGGCCCAGTATAAATGTGGCTGAGCAGTCACATTTCATTTCGTTTTTCACTTCCTTCCTTCCCCGTCCGCGAATGGCGATTCATGGGTGACGAAGCCATGTTGTTTAACAACAAATCCATGAAGTTCTTGAGTCCATAACATCAATCAATCGTCCGTTATCATCCTTTGATCCAGCGAATCAAGGTAATCTTCCTTAGAACCCTAATTTCGTGAATTTGGGGATTTTTGCATTTTTGTCCGATTCGTTCCGTGTTGTTGATTAATTCATGATGGGTATAATTAATATTGATAGTATTCTTGTGTTTAACATCATTTAATCCATTGTTCTTCGTCGAATCGAAGTATAATTCTTGATTTCCTTCGAATTGACTTTTTGGGGATTTGTTCTCGATCTCGTTTTTCATCCATTTTTGATGGATCGATTGTGGTTAAATGATGTTGTTAAACACATTCTATGGATTGTATATCCATATTTCAACTTGGAATTCCGTTTTCGGCTTTTGACGGGACGAATCGTGTTCTTGGCCGTTTTGGGGGAAATCCTTGAACCTTCGCCATTTGTTCTTTGAATTCAGCGGCTTTGGTTCGTACTTTGGAATTCATTTTCGTTGTTATTGTTTTCGTTCATTGTTGTGGATTGTCGTTCGGTGGAGTCGGCGAGTTCGTAGTCGGTTCGTGCCAACCTACTTCGGCCGATTCTCCGCGTTGTGGTTATTCGAGGCAAGTACCTTGCCCATACTTTTCTCGTTTTATGGATATGATGATCGGTGGTCGTCTTGATGTGTTTGTTTGGTTATTTGAAATGAAGTTTCAAAGGATTTCGGTTCGGCCTCGTTAAAGGCTTTCTTTCAAAATGCGTGTGTGTTTTGTGAACGGCGTGTTTTGGGAATTGATTATGATTTGGTTATTTTGAACGTTGAAGGATTTGATGATGATACTCCTATTGTTTAAAGTTATGGAATCGTGTATTCCGTATTTAATCTTGTTATTGTGTTTTGAAGAGTTTGATAATGGTGTCAAGTTAATGGCCATCTCTAGTGAGTATTCTTAATGAGCTTACATTCTGAGCATGTTAGTATTGCACGAGTAACGTGTGTGTGTGTGTATGCTCACTACGGGTTAGATCCGACGGGGTCTCGGTAGGGGTCCACGGAGGGGTGGATCCGCGAGCTTGCTTTTAACCACTATGGGTTAGATCCGACGGGGTCTCGGTAGGGGTCCACGGAGGGGTGGATCCACGGTTAATTGTGGTGCATTTTGCAAATGTGATTTGATTATGGCATTTCCGGAAATGAGTGCTTTTGAACGGTTTTCATGATTGCATGCATTGACTAAGTGTGTAAGAGGTAAGTTGTTCGTTTGGCTTACTTGGCTAGGATGGCACTAGAGTATTTTGTTGTTTGTGTTAAATCCTTTATTTGTGGATTTTGATGTTGGGAGACGAACCTTGTGGTCGTTCTTGTGTACTGTGAGTTGATGAGATTGGGGCTAAAATCCCAACGTTTTTGTAAAGGTCATTTGACGGATTTGGGGCTAAAATCCCAACGTTTTTGTAAAGGTCATTTGACGGATTTGCGGCTAAAATCCCAACGGTTTGGTAAAGGTTATTTTACGGAAAGTAAACCTTTGGGGCGGTGACCCATTTTGTCTTTTGGATTGAAAAGTAGGATTTGATAATCCTAAATTGTTTTCTATTAAAACTCTCGATGGCATTCTAAACCGTTTTATAAATTACTTCCATTGATTTATAATATTTCGATTTTGAAATGTTTTCTCAAACCCTTGCCTCGGGAAGTACTTTTCGTTTCGTTTGGATCTTTGAGGATCCTTAGTTATTGTTATTCGTGGAATGTGAATTGTATGGCTCGTATTTGCACTTTGTTCTTGCACTAGCAAAATAGTGGAGTTTTGCTAACCCCCGAGTATTCGGGGGGTGGATGTCTGTTTTTGCATTCAGGTTTTGGAGCATAACACAGGGTCGGCACGAAGGATGATGAAAGATGATCGATACTAATCACACGAGGAACCGTACTCTGTTTATTGGTTCAGTTGTACTCTATTTTTCCGCTGCTATATTTTCCCGTTGTACGGGCGTAGTTGTATTTTGACCCCTGCGTGGGCATGAGTTGTATTTGAGATGTATGTATTTGTTGAAAGACCAAATCGGTCTACTGAGTCATTTTAGCCTTAAAGGCATGGTTGCGTTGTTATATGTCGTTACCAGCCTGGTAGATCCTTGAGGAAGGGTTCTACGGCGTGTAATATCCCTGAGCGGATTGGGGGTGTTACATAAATGGTATCAGAGCTTAGGTTGAGGAAACCTAGGCTGTCGGGTCAAGTCGTGTTGTTTGAGTCTTGTTTCGTTGGATTTTTATCTGACTGAGTCGTGTCGCGACGCGTCGTTTGAGTTTGTTGGTCGTGATTAGTATCGTGGGGCGATCACCATCTTCGTGCGACCTGTGGAAGTAAGTCTCCCTTCTTTGTGTTGTGCCTCGTGTGAGACGAGCTATTTTTATGATTATTTGTTAAGTGACGGAATCCTCTTGTGGATTTTGATTTCACGATATGTATTTAATCGACTCTCGTATCTGATTTATACGAGGAGTGTCGTCGCTTGTGATGTCTTTTTGTTGTTGTTTTTGTCCGTTGCTGATGATTTTCGAATCGATTTGCACGTTTTACAAGTTCTCTTGTGGAAGCTTTGTGCATATACACGTTCGACTTGTTCACTAGCCAGTGCGGGAGGGTCCATAGAGGCCTCGAATGGGGTCAGTGGTTTAGTTCTGAATGTGGTATTTTATCGTTTATTTTCGTTTAAAGACATGTATTGTCTTGATTTTAAACCTTTTGATGCGTGTGCTAGGAGTTGTTTTAGTGAACGTCGATATGTGTGAGTTTTGGGCATTCTGGCCTATTGGATTTTTGAAAACCTTGAGTATCTTGGAAAAATAAATTTCGAGACATACTTTTCAAATGAGTTATTTTCTTGTGGTACATCCAAGGTGCCACAATATATTTCAAAAAATTTCTACTTCGAGGACCAAAATGCTTTGAGATATTTCAATGTTTTAGAAAAACTTTTATTTAGACCCGAGGATCGAATATTCTGAAAGTTTTCACTAAGAGAAAGTGTCTTCATTCTTATCAAATGCGAAATGGTTCTCCAATGTCTCGATAACGATGTTTCACGTTTGTACTTTTTGAAAGGTGATACTCAAGATCAACTGGTATTCTTCAAATTATTTTCAAAATGAGGTTTTCATTTTTTAAAACCTATCCATTCCCGTTTGAGGGCTGGGTATGTATGTGTGATGTTCGCGTTGTCCTTTTGATATTTTCTGTAACATCCCCAAAACCATATGGGAATATTACACGCCGTAGACCCTTTCCACAAGGATCTACCAGGCTAAACATCCATAAACAACCAAATGCTTGCCCGACCAGGGTCAAACAATAAAATGATACGGACCGATATGGTCACTTACACGTGAATACACAGACCGATGAGGTCGCACAACCCAATCGATAAAACTGACTTAAATAACATTACCCACACAGGGGTCGAAATACAATACGGAAGACCAAATCAACTCGACAACACAACAAAAATCAAAATGACTCGACTCATGATTAGTATCGCACTCGTCATCCTCTTGTGCCAATCCTGTGATCGCTCCCTAAATCGCATGTACCGACGCAAACAGACATCCAACCCCCGATTACTCGGGGGTTAGTAAAACTCCACTGTTTTACTAGTGCAAGTAACAAATCATACGAAATATAACAAGCAAGTAATAATCGTGAATCAAATATGACAATCAAGTATCAAAATATCCCCGGGAGGTTTTCACAAGGAAAGATAAGCTATGAAGCATTCGAAAATAAGATTATCTCCTCGGAAATTTAGAATTTCAAAACCTTTCGAAAATCTTAGGGTCTTAACCCAAATCTCAAAATTGTATTTCAACAATTTACAGTACGAAAACATTTCCATAAATCTCATGGGGCTCGGCCCAACATTCTTTTCTTAAAACTTTCTTACAAAAAGTTTGATTTACAAAACATGGTTCGTGACACCGTGATCCCCTGTCACGTGTCTCCGTAGGTTCAACAACCCGCACGGACGTAACCAATCACAACAACCACAACAATCAATCATGCTCATGAGTCCGTGATCGCTTGCCACGAGTCTCCGTAGGTTCAACAACCCACACGGATTGAGCAAACACAACAATCACAACAAACAGTCCCGACCCCGTGAACCTGTGTCACGTGTCACCGTAGGTTCCGTCGAACCCGCACGGTTGGACGTACTGTGTCCTGACTCAATGGACCTGTGCCATGAATCATCGTAGGCCTCGTCAGACCCGCACGATTGGACCTCAGCACCACACACTAAGTTCCGATCCCATGGACCTGTGCCATGAATCCTCGTAGGCCCCGTCGAACCCGCACGAGTGAACTTAGCGTTCCAGCACATCACATTCGCATTCACATTACATACAACAATGAGCACAGTTAGTCAATCACGTTGATCACCAGAAAATCGTACATCACACGTACATAACACAATCTAAACACTCTCAACAACTATCATCAATCAACAACACACAACCAACAGAACACACGTTCGGTACACAATACATTGCACATCAGCTAACACGTATACCAATATAACACTATTATCACAAAGCCTTCAAATTTCGGAAAGCACAAGCAACTCAAACGGAACATATTTACGAAGACAAGCTAAATCTTCATAAATCTCATATGTGATTACTAGTCGCAAGATACAAGTCGTATAGTAAGATACTTGCCTTGAATTATTGACGACGCAACGAACGGAAAGGAAAGTCACCGACGAACGCAAGGAACCAACGAAACCGAACCTAACGATTCGAAGCATACAATCACAACCATTTCTAAATGAATACGGAATCGGAATACACCCGAAAACCCGCCTACGATTCATGTATATTCGCATATAAACAACAACGAGGGCGGACCACAACCAAACCCTCTCGGTTCCGTAAAAATCACGAAATATACCATGAATCCGTAGGGAAACTAAGAATACCAACAAGATTAATCATATTCATCATGAATTAATCGACAAAACGGAACGAATCGGACAAAAACGCGAAAACCCCCAAATCTACCCAAAAGTAGGGTTCTAAAGATCTAACCTTGATTCGCTGGATCGAAGGATGTTATAGGATGATTGATCGGTGATATCAACTCAGAAACTTCATGGATTTGTCGTCCAACAACATGGTTTCGTCTCCTCCAAAACCCCAGCCTCGGACCGAAGGGAAATGAAATGAAAAATGACTGAAAAAGTCGCTGGTCTGTCATTTATATACTGGGCCGGAACTAGCGTGCGCTAGCCTTCCCGGCCTAGCGTGCGCTATCGGCCAGTATCGGCCGAGCACTCTCGGCCATGGCCCGCATGACCCGGCACCACCGACAATTCTGCCGACCATGACTCGACCGCCCGACTCCCGCTAGCGTGCGCTACGGCCAAGCTCAGGCGCGCTTAGCCGACTGGCCCAAAGAGCCACCGGACTAACAAACTCATCCTCGTAACGCACGCTAGTCGGCCGACAACAGGCGCTACCCTGCCGGTTAGCGTGCGCCACGACCGGCGATGGCGTGCGCTACCCGCCGATCCCGACCGAGTCCGTAACCTCGTAATCCTCTCGCCTGTGCCCGATAGCGTCTGGCCGACTCGGCAGGCGCTACATCGCTGAAGAGCTAGCGCGCGCAGCGTCCCGGCCGTAGCGTGCGCTACGCCGGTTCCTTCCGTGCCTGCTCGGCCAGTGCCCAGCACTTCCGACAGTGCCGCACCGGTCCGGCCAGCTGCTCAGCCGCCACGACCCGACGCCTCGATTTCCGAAAACGCACAGAACGGACACGACGAAAAGTTCGCGGACGACATCAACGACTCGAAATGAAAACGTAATACCATAATTAATCATACGCGACCAAGAAACGGGTCGAGACAACAATTACAGATACGGATACCCGTAACTTTCAAGAAATTACAAAATGGCCCAAAACGCCCGGAAATCACGATACGTGATCGAATAACCAAACCGAAGTTCACAACACGTCTAAAAAAGTTAAACGAACTTCTGGAAAACTCGAAACAGCAGTTTCGGACGAGATTCGCAAGAATCGAACTCAAGCGCGGAAAAGTCGCTAAAAAGCACGGAACTCAACAAAACGACACCGAAATGAACTCGGATGTCAAAAAGTGCAGAATTAATCATTCTCAAAATGACGAAACGGTCACGAGCGAGTCGTCAAAACGGACTTCCGCTGAAAAAAAAGAAATTACCAGAAATCGAAAATTGCGGATATTACATTCTACCCTCCTTAAAAGAAGTTTCGTCCCGAAACTTAAAACAAGTAAGGAGAAGAAATATTCCGCCAGGAAAAAAAACTCAACGAGATACACAAGAATGCGTAACTAACGCCCAACGGCGAAATGTTACAAACAACGCAAAGGAATATACGGCGTGAAAACACGCTCCGCGACGACCATAACAACGCCACCGGCAATGATTTAAAACAATAACGATCAATTAACGACGCATCACATACCACATCATATGCACACATTTAATCAAAGAAATGTACGCGACAACAAGTCGCACCCGACTAAAACGGCTATGCGATAGAAACAAATAGAGTATTACGATAGAAATCATTCCGATTCTCATCAATAAGAAAATGTCCGACGTCAAAACACAAACAATTCAAGATAACAGAAAACGAGAATACTGGATATTACATTCTATCATACAAAAAATAAGTTTCGTCCCGAAACTTAAAATAAAACATCAGGGTAGACTACAAACAAAACCAAAAAGTTCACGCAACAAATATCAATCTCTACTCGAATTACAACACGCAACTATGCTACTGGGCACCATTGAGCTCTCCACGCGTAGGGGCGGGGTCTAGGCTTCCGAACATCTCAACGACGGTCTCGCAGTGTACCGCCTGATGTCCCACATGTCCACATTTGAAACAGTTAACTTGCGGCGAGCGACAATTCTTACGAGTATGGCCCACACGGCTACAATTGAAACATAACTTCACGCCGCTTGTCTTACTCGGCTCGTGAGTAGGATTCTTAGACTGGTCAACAGAACGAGGAGTGCTCCCAGAAGGACACTGCGAAGCAACAGGCTCACGGATCTCACTTCTTTGGCCTCTTGAAAAGTTACTCGAGGTCTTCTGTCTCTTACCTCCTGAGCTACCCTCTGACATGGAAACAGCCATCTCGATGGCTAGAGCTCGATCATGATAATCTTTCAAGGTGGTACACATGAGCGGAGCCATACTCTCACGGATATGGGGTTTCATGCGCATATTGAAGTATCGGACCTTGTCCGCTTCACTATTCACTTGATCACGAACATAAGCCAACTGTCGATTATAATCGACTATCGCCTGGGATATTGACACATCCTGGGGCGTAGCCGAGAAAAATTCAACTATTCTGCGTTCACGAACAGGCAACGGGCAATACTCTGCCTCCATGGCAGTCTTAAACTCAGCCCATGTAGGTGTACGATCTGCAGGCACTACAGCGTGCCACCAGTCTGCAGCTTCTTTGTCGAGTAGGTACTGAGCAATGGGTACCCTCCTATCATCCGGACAAGCTACAGCATCAAATATTCTGTCCAACTGGAAGAGCCAGTTTTCCCAACCTAACAAGTCAGACGAACCCACAAAACGGGGCGGCTGCATCTTCATCACATCTCGTAACCACTTACTAGTTCCGTTATCCCTATTTGGGTTCTCATCCCGACGTACGACCTGATTCATCTGCACTAACTGGTCAACCACCTGACGAAGGATGGTGGCGGCGCCAACGTCAACATTAACACTAGTCGAATGTCCCTGATCTGTACTGAGCTGATTGGTACTCGGCAAGGAGGGAGTCGCCCTCTCCTGCTCCCGATTACGACCACGACCACGACCACGGCCTCGACCTCGACCCCTTAGCATACTGAACGGACAACCAATCAGAATAACAAGATAAAACAAACCTCACATAATCGACATAAGCCCACAATCAGCAGCACAATGCAATATTCACACGTTCACATTGACAAAGATGAACGACCTATACCTCAATACATAAACACATAACGATCTAATTTACGGAAGCCAAAGTTGTTTTGCAAAACAGAAATTTTCCAAAATCTTTTAGTTCATAACCAAAACGACGGTAATATTTTACAATGTCCGAAGTATTTCAAAATACATTTTTCAAATACTGTCTGATTGTGTCATTTGAAAATACACGGCCCATTTGTCAAAATTTAACAAATTTTTAAAAATCCATATAAACCATGGTTTGACCGCGCCACCAAAATATTTTCCAAAAATCGATTTCTACAAAATTCTCAAACTGTAAAGCCCTTCAGGAAACATTCACAAACTTACTCATAGCGGACAACAATTACAACATTTCAAAAACAGTCGAATTTAAAACCACATACTCAAATGGCAACCAGGGTCGCCAATTCAATCAAATGCATCTCGTGGTATCAAGTTTAAACACACAGCAAAATCATTCATCGGAGTTTCTCACAAACTCTACCGTTGGTACCTTTTCGAAACCCATCGAGGTTTACAACCTTCACAACATACCACCCCACCCGGTGGTTCAAAGATAAAATAATAACGTGCCCAGTTCTATACACATACTATGTGCCACAAGTATTAAACACAACTATATTACACAATACTGTGTAAATAAAATTATGCACCGCAATTAACTCACTAAGATAAAATCGAGATACACAGGTATTACGCATAAAGGAGGAGACTTACATCCACAGGTCGCACGGAGGTGACAGTCGCCCACGATACTAATCTCGTCCGACAACATAACCGACACGTTGTGACTACGCACAACTCAACTTGTCACCTGACGACTCGAACGACAAGACAACACATTACTCGACTATCACGACTTGACTCGACCCGACAGCCTAGGTTTCCGCAACCTAAGCTCTGATACCATAATTGTAACATCCCCAAAACCATATGGGAATATTACACGCCGTAGACCCTTTCCACAAGGATCTACCAGGCTAAACATCCATAAACAACCAAATGCTTGCCCGACCAGGGTCAAACAATAAAATGATACGGACCGATATGGTCACTTACACGTGAATACACAGACCGATGAGGTCGCACAACCCAATCGATAAAACTGACTTAAATAACATTACCCACATAGGGGTCAAAATACAATACAGCGGAAGACTGAAATCAACTCTGACAACACAACAAAAAATCAAAATGACTCTCGACTCATGATTAGTATCGCAGCTCGTCATCCTCTTGTGCCAATCCTGTGACTGCTCCCCTAAATCTGCATGTACCTGGACGCAAAACAGACATCCACCCCCCGATTACTCGGGGGTTAGTAAAACTCCACTGTTTTACTAGTGCAAGTATCAAATCATACGAAATATAACAAGCAAGTAATAATCGTGAATCAAATATGACAATCAAGTATCAAAATATCCCCGGGAGGTTTTCACAAGGAAAGATAAGCTATGAAGCATTCGAAAATAAGATTATCTCCTCGGAAATTTAGAATTTCAAAACCTTTCGAAAATCTTAGGGTCTTAACCCAAATCTCAAAATTGTATTTCAACAATTTACAGTACGAAAACATTTCCATAAATCTCATGGGGCTCGGCCCAACATTCTTTTCTTAAAACTTTCTTACAAAAAGTTTGATTTACAAAACATGGTTCGTGACACCGTGATCCCCTGTCACGTGTCTCCGTAGGTTCAACAACCCGCACGGACGTAACCAATCACAACAATCAATCATGCTCATGACTCCGTGATCGCTTGCCACGAGTCTCCGGAGGTTCAACAACCCACACGGATTGAGCAAACACAACAATCACAACAAACAGTCCCGACGTACACTAGTTTATTATAAATACTACGTACAAAACTACGTATTTATAATCAAACCTATCAATGTATCGTTCACACATATTGATACAATGATTGAAGCTTTCAACCGTTCACACAGATTGCTTTAGGCTTTCACTTGACTAACTTCTTCACACACAGTTTCGAAGCTTTGTCTCCTCAATGCAAATCCGTCACACATAGTTCGGGAAAAGTAATGCTTTCTCAGTCCACACAGGGCTGATGGGTTTGTTCAATGATAGAACGATAGTTTGAACAACAGCTTGACTTTCTCAATCTTCAGATGATAAGGTGTTGTTCAAGGTTGAGCACTTTGGATATTTCTTCTCTCAGAATATGCAGTATACTTGAAGAAATATGTTTGCTCTGAATATTCGTGTAAGCACTTGTTGGTTGCTTTTTATTCTTGTTGTCTTTTTGTGTGTGTGGTATTCAAACTGTTGGATATATATATATATATAGCCTTCCGAAATATATCCGTTGTGAAAGATCCGTTGAGCAAGATTCCGTGACAACTTAGATAGTTGACTTAAATAGACCAAGATCCAGATATTGCGTGGTTTGAAGATCTCTGTCAGCTTCAGTATTTAAATACTTTATCCTTTCAGTATTTAAATACTTCTTTATCAAATGGGACTTGACATTAGCGAATACTAAAGATTCCTTTTCAAAATGGTCTTCAGTCCTGTTTCGATACATCACAGCTTGAATTATGTAACCATTTGCGCTGTAGGCTATAGAGGAGAAGTCGTTGTATGGAATGTTTGTTCTATGAAGGGACAGCTTCCATACTTGGTGCTTTTAGACTCTTGTTGCTGTATGATGGTGTGATGATAAGTCTTCGATACAGGATCAGCAACTTCGATTGGTCTATCGATACAGCAGCTTGCTGTATGCTGGATTGGCATATTGTCAAAACACTCTTATCAAGATCTTTTGATACAGGGATTGTTATCCCAACAATTTCCCCCTTTTTGATAATTTTCCAATTCTTCCTTTAAAAACCTTTTGATGTTATCCAAACGTCCTTGATGATGCCAAAACTTTGACTTTAACATTTTGAAGGAGGGCAGACTTCTTGGTCTTCTGTTCGAATGTTCTGGCCTTCAGCAATTTGCCTAACACTAGGAACTGCTCACAGGCAAGTTCATCTTTTATCAAAAGAGTATTACATCTTTAAACTTATGATTAGCGCGTAGGCACAATATTACATTGTTTATCTAGATACATACAACTGACTCCATGAACTGTTCGCAGACATGTTCGTACAGCTTAATATTTTAACAAGTTTTAATACTTGAATTAATTCCGCAAATGGATTGTATTATGTAATCATACAAACACACAGTAGATTACGAGTTGTAATCTTTTAAGAGAAAAATATTTTATTGATATTGAGCAAAGATTACAGTTTTTTGCTATCTTATATTAAATAAGAGCACAAAAGAGAGTGAAAAAAAAACAAGATAAGAGTATAGAAATAGGAATACAGGAGGAAGCTTAGCTCCTATAGTAGGAATGCGTCCAAGGCCTTCTGGGGTCATTATTGGTACCCTTCCAACAGTTCTGATGCGCATCCTTGTTTTGATTAAGTATATATCTTGACCTTCGTAGGACTTATCGAAAACTAGGATCCAATCCTCTGGGTGGGTAACCAAGTCGCCTTGCTTGCACTTTAACTTCATTTTCTGCTGTAGCGGGCGCGTCCCTTTGTCCAACCTTTTCTTAAATACCTCTGCGGCTTGCTGTACTGTTCTGCAACTATTAAATATTTCCGATTCCCTGATAAGAGCAACAAAGTATCTTAGCAGTTCATTCTTTCTCTAGTTCTTGATTTCTTCTGCAGTAGACTGTCGGTTGGTCGGGAGGTTCATAGCTTGCAGCTTTCGAACGAGGTTCTTCCAAGGAAACATGGGGTCTTGGAATTCTGGGCGATCTCCCTATATCCTAACATTGGGAGAAGGAGATGATAGACGAGCAATATCAGCTGTGATGCTGTCTTCAGAAGTAGCTAACATTTCCTTCTCTTACTCAAGCCTTGTTCTCCTCGCAGCTTCCCTCGCTTCTTCCCCCTTTTTGGCTTCATCAAGAGATGAGACCTTCTCATCCAAGCGCTCCAGGATTTTCATAGCAGCATCCTGTTTGGTCTCAAAACTTGTCATCTTATTCACAAGGGAGGTGAGCACCTGCGACATATCCTGAATCTTTTTGTCGTGGGATCGAAGGTGGGAACCGGATTCAATGAGAGCTGATCCTATTTTGGCCTCAGACACACGGAGCTTGGATTGCTCTTCCTTTAGGATCTGCTCCTGACGCTGTTGTAATTAGCTAAGGGCTTGTTGAAAGATTGAAGGCAGGATTCTGAAGGCTTCTTCTACACTAGAAACTTCGTGCCTCAGACCCATCATTTCTTCAACGGCTGACTTGTCTAGCCAGTCGAGTGCCTTTTCAACAGAGTGCAGGGCGGTGGCGGCATCCTGTATGAAGACAGTTTGTAGGCCAAGAGCATGCAGTTGCTCTTTCTTCTCGGCGGATCTTGGAGAGTCTGGCTTGACGAAATCTTCAACTCTATTCAACCATCTCAAGTTCACATTGGGATGTGAATTGAGTTGGACATCCTCAGGTATTATACCATCGTCGGATTCCAAAACAGTTGAGGGTGCGGGAGCATCAGAAGCGGGCTCGGCAACAAGGGTTGTTTTCTCCTGTTCTGAATTCGGTTATGAAGACATAGGTACACGAGGGACTGATTCCTTCTATTGTCTCTCAGCTTCCTCCTACTCCTGCAGAGGGACTGATTCCTCGTGCGGGATGGCGCTGGTCTGGTCTTCGGTGGCGACAGTCGCGGATGCCTAATCCGGGGCTGGTTGTTCCTCCGCTACAGGAGGGACTGAATCCTCGTTGTTGGGAACATTATTTTGGCTAGAGGTCCCTTGATCTGGCTGGGATTCCTCACGACTCATTCTCAGACCTGCCTGTAGGGCGTCTGTAATACCCGATTGTAATTCACTCATTATCATTCAGTAATTGTGACTCAGTAATTTTCACTCATTATTAATCATTCATCATTCATATTCATTCATTGTATTAACCGTTCAGAGTAATTTGCATCGTGTATTAGTTATTATTCGTCTTTCAACCCGGTTGGAGAGTCGGGCCGAACGTATCATCTTTGTAGTGGGCTGTCTGTGAGGAGTAGCGCACGCTACGTACTCTCCTTAGCGCGCGCTAATTGAGTACGGGTAGCGCACGCTACCTCTCAGCATTAGCCCACGCTATGGTGGTTCAGGAAGACAGTCCAGAAGGCACTGGACTGCAGTGGAGTTGTAGCAGCGCACACTACGAATGGTAAGTAGCGCGCGCTAGTAGTTTGGGGCAGCGCACGCTATGCAATTGGTGTAGCGCGCGCTAAGGTCGATGAGGCGGAGTCCAGTGGGTACTGGACTGAATTGGAATAATTCATAGCGCACGCTATGTGTAACACCCCCAATCCGCTCAGGGATATTACACGCCGTAGAACCTTTCCTCAAGGATCTACCAGGCTCGTAACAACATAGAACAACTCGACAATGCCTTTAAGGCTAAAATGACTAAGTAGACCGATTTGGTCTTTCAATAAATACATACAACTCAAACTCATTACATGCCCACGCAGGGGTCGAGTACAACACACTCCCGTACAACGGGAAAGAATACTACAGCGGAAAATAAACTATAACTATACCAATGACCTCATACGGATCCTCGTGTGATTAGTATCGTTCATCTTTCATCATCCTCCGTGCCGACCCTGTGTTATGCTCCCAAACCTGAATGCAAAAACAGACATCCACCCCCCGAATAATCGGGGGTTAGCAAAACTCCACTGTTTTGCTAGTGCAAGAATAAAGTGCAAATACGAGCCATACCATTCACATTTCACGAATAACAATAACCAGGAATCCTCAAAAATCCAAATGTAACGAAAAGTACTTCCCGAGGCATGAGTTTGATAAACATTTCTCAAAACCGAAAGATCACAGATAAAGGGAAACTATTTATAAAACAGTTTTAAAGATGCCATCGAGAGTTTTAATAGAAAACAATTTGCAAGAAAGCCACTCAATCAACACAAACGAGTCTTCACAAATATTTCCACGGGATTCTCGACCCAAAACCAAATAATATCGACACGAGATCAAACATCTCAACATCACATGGGGTTCTCGACCCCAAACTCAAATAATATCAACACGAGATCAATCATCTCAACTTTCCACAGGGTCCTCGACCCAAAACACAGAATAGCACCACAATACAATCAAAGGTACAATCTCTAATTCGACATATCCTGCTCAAGACCCCCGATTAATTAACCCTCGGAGATTTCGTCAAACCTCCTTGGTTAATTAACCCTGATACCAACGCTTTAAAAACAAGTTGAAACAAGCTTTCAAAAACACGAATCGCGGTCTATATCAAGACAAACATTTAAAAGTGAGTTGAAAGAATTTGAGATACGAACATCGTTCGGTAACGGGGTCTTAGCTATCACTCAAATACCCGTAACCAATAAGCCTGCCAGGCGCCTCCCTTGCACACCTGTGTACCGGCGTTCACTTCCATCATGTTGGCCGCTCATTAAACATGTCACCGCACCGGCGTCACTCCCGCAAGATCCGCCCCTTGCGCGCGCATTAGGTAACACCGGCGTTCACCACCCATATGGAGCCGCACATTGCGGCATACACCAGGCCGGAGTGCACGCCCCGCCCTCAGAGGTTCCCGGATACGACGTTTCTCACAACAAGTATCCACATTATCACAAACCTCAAGCACACATTCAATCGTTGTAAAAATTATCAAATCAATACACCAATTCACATAATTTATCCGCCAGTCCACGACCACACGAATAAATAACAACACGCACGTCAACCATAACACGACAGAAAGAAACAATATATGTACCCACGCATTATCAAGCGCAACATCAACACTAAACATATCCAAGGGATTCATGTAGTCACTTACAACCCAAGCAATTTACAAAATACACGCGTTTTGAAAGTGAGCCTTTAACGAGGCTAGCCGAGTCTTTTGAAAACTCATTTCAAACAAATAAACAAACACACCAAGATGATCACCAATTATCATATCCATAAAATAAGAAAAGTATGGGCAAGGTACTTGCCTCGATAATCGATACCGGACACTCCCACAATCACGGATCAGTCGGGACACCTCGAACACCTACGATTCTCCGGCGAAGACAATGAATACACCCACGATCGAAAAGCTTAAAGAGGATTTACGACGGAAGGGTTCCACTCGAATTCTTTGAGAAATCTGACCCTAACATCATACCATCAATAAATTAACGAACGAGGAAGAATAATCGTAGAACGCTCGAATCCTCTTTGTGACATTTTATCGAACACCTTCAAGGCGTCGATAAGATACTCAATAAAGCAGCGAATCCTCGCGATTCAACCGAGGAAAAGCAAGGAATTCGACATAATATTGTTTAATAATCATAAATACATCACTATTCTGAGTTAAAACGAATTAAACGGACAAATCGAACAAAATCCCCAAAACTAGATTTTAAGAAAACTTGCCTTGATTCACTGGATCAAGGATGTTACGTGATGATCAATTGATGTTATGAACTCCAAAACTTCGTGGATTCATAGTATAACAACATGTCTTCGACTTCCCAAAGACTCCAAACATGGACAGAAGGATAGGAAATGAAATGAGTGAAAAAAACGATCGCTCGGCCATATTTATAGTTCACGGACACGGCGCAAAGAACGGCCCGACAGGCCGTGTGTCTCGGCCGTGTCTCGGTAGGCTGCCAGTCCTGGCCGACCCGGCGCAGACACGGCGCACGCAGGCTGCTGTGGCCGTGTTGCATGTGTCCGGGCAGCCCTCCGCATGCACCAAAATTACGTCCGAACGACCAAACCCGAACTCCGAATACGAATCGGGTTACGGTTACGAAGTACTCGCAAAGACGAATCTAAGAGCTAATAGAACACACGATTCACCACCCGAAGGCTCGGAATTCAACAACGGAAGTAATTACCCAAAACTTTGGGAAATTATGAAAATGGCCCAAAACGTCCGAAAATCACGATACGCAATCGAAACACCAAACCAAAGCTCGCAACATGAATAATAACAT
Source organism: Orobanche coerulescens (assembly GCA_033398695.1). Lineage (NCBI taxonomy): Eukaryota > Viridiplantae > Streptophyta > Magnoliopsida > Lamiales > Orobanchaceae > Orobanche > Orobanche coerulescens. The sequence goes on along the minus strand of CM065802.1, from coordinate 163,292,867 downwards.
TAAATGAACTTACGAGAAACTCAAACAACAGCTGACGAGATTCGCAAGAATCGAACTCAAGTGCGGAAAAGTCGCTAAAAGCTCGGAACTCAACAAAACGATACCAAACGAACTCGGATGACAAAAGTGCGTAATTAATCATTCTCGAAATGACGAACGGTCATGAGCGAAGTCGTCAAACGGACTCGCCGAAAATGAAATTTACCGAAAATCGAAATCATGATATTACATTCTACCCTCCTTAAAAGAAGTTTCGTCCCGAAACTTAAAACAAGTAGGGAGAAGCAATATCCCGCCAGGAAAACTCAACAAGATACGCAAGGAAACGCGTAACTTACGCCCATCGGCGAAACGTTACAAGCAACGCAAAGGAATATACGGCGTGAAAACACGCTCCACGACGACCAACACAACGTCGCCAGTAGAGACATAATAAAATCCACAAGTGACAAGCGTCATCAAACAGATAGTACAATCAAGCCGATCATCCGAACAGTCATAAAACACAACGAACTAAAATCAATACGATTGACCAACCCAACGGTTCATCAATCAAAACGCGAGCCAAACGCTGAACAAATACGGAATTCCACCGCCTAAGGGTTGGAAGATCGAAAACGAGACTAATTTCCCGAACTTAAGGGAATTATGAAGGAGCCTGAACGTTCAACAATAACAAAATGAGATCAACAAAAACCGAACAATCAATGATCAACCACAACGATCGAGTCAACAAAAATCGAATAATCATGTTCGGATCACGAAGAACAATAAGGTTCAACCGATAAACTCCGAAGTTCACATCTCGACTTAAGACAAAACATGATCCGGTAAAAACAACAAGATGCGCACTCACATAAGATCCACAGGAAAGGGAATAGCAATTGAAAAATCATAACGACAAACGAGTTATTCCGAAACAATACCACCCTCGTTCGATCAACAAAAGCAAGGGATAGGGAAAGTTCAGAAAATGTTAACGAGCATAAACGAGTCGACAGAGTCAAAAACACAGGAGTTCCAAATCCGATCCACTTCGAATAAAAGAATTAGTAGAACCAAAAGATGTTACTTCCGAACAAGGTTCACAAAAATCGAACCAAATTCGGAAAAGTCACAGCGATAACCAGATCGACCCACAACAAGATCACAGTTCGTTCGGACGATGAAACCGAAATACAGAACACGTTCAGAAAGTATCAACGAACACGAGCGAGTCGATAGACATGAGAAAGGGGAAATGCGGAAGTAAAAAATGATACGGCATTACAGTCGACCTCTTCTAAAAGAAGTGTCGTTCCCGAAACTCACAACACGAAATTAAGGCAACAACACAACAAGCAACCGACAGAAACATCCTTCAAAGGCCTCTCAAAGCCGATTCTGATAACTGCGCTGAAGCGCGAACTCCGAAAGTCTCGGTGGCCAATTCGCAAAACTGAATTTGGTGTCCCTCGAGTCCACACTTGAAATGTGTTACCGACGAGAAGGACAATTTATACGTGCATGCCCCGGCACATCACGGTTGAAACGCCTCGGCTCGGCATACCGAAAATTACAACAACAACGGCATCGTTCCACGATTACAACATCCCGAACGATAGCCAGCACACAATCACAAACATCATGAGACAATCACCCATGTGTATAACGCACAAAAATCCAAGCTTTAACAACTCACATAGGTGCGATAACACGCAAGCCACCACGAAATGACAACATCAAAGATCATCATCACACCTCCCACAACGGGCTAATAAAACATATGCGTGGCGAACGACTCAACGTTCACACCACTAATTCAATCACAATTCGGAGGGCTAACACCCTAACAACAATACCAACATCGTACACACCTTCTCCGACCACAAGCAGGAAATGATGGGTTTTAAAAACGAAAACCACCTTTTGAAAATAGTTTGGAAACACCAGTTGATCTTGAGTATCATTTTACAAAAAGTTGAACAAACATCATTTTCTAGACTTTGAAAACCATTGCATTTGATAAAATGAGGACACTCTCCTTTAAATTGAAACTTTCAGAAATATTCGACACTTAGGTATAAGCAACTGCATTTCTAAAAATAATTGAAAATATCTCAAAATATTTTGGTCCTCAATTGGAATAATTTTGAAACATATTCCGGCACTAGAAGGCACCTTGCAAGTACCGCGAGAAAATAATTCATTTTAAAGGTACGTCTCGAAATTTATTTTCTAAGATACTCAAGGTTTTCAAAAATCTATTAGGCTAGAATGCCTAAAAACTCACATGATCAATTATCAAACCGTCATAAAATATTCGAGGCCAAAATGCCAAAACTAGACTAAAGGAGTCGGTTTTATGAAGTAAAAAAAATCAGTTTGCAAAATACTGAAAGTCATTTTGAAAGAACTCACGCAGCGGATAAAATACAGTGTGAAAATACATTAGCAGCGACATCGCTCCTCATATAGACGAAATATGAGAGTCAAATAACCACATATCACGAAATTAAAATCCATAAGAGGATTCCGTCACTTAACAAATAATCATAAAAATAGCTCGTATCACACGAGGCACAACACAAAGAAGGGAGACTTACATCCACAGGTCGAACGAAGATGATGATCGCCCCACGATACTAATCACGACCAACAAACTCAGACGACGCGTCGCGACACGACTCAGTCAGATAAAATCCGACAAGACAAAACTCAACAGACACCACTGACCCGATAGTCTAGGTTTCCACAACCTAAGCTCTGATACCATAAATGTAACACCCCCAATCCGCTCAGGGATATTACACGCCGTAGAACCTTTCCTCAAGGATCTACCAGGCTGGTAACAACATAGAACAACTCGACAATGCCTTTAAGGCTAAAATAACTAAGTAGACCGATTTGGTCTTTCCATAAATACATACAACTCAAACTCATTACATGCCCACGCAGGGGTCGAGTACAACACACTCCCGTACAACGAGAAAGAATACTACAGTGGAAAATAAACTATAACTATACCAATGACCTCATAGGGATCCTCGTGTGATTAGTATCGTTCATCTTTCATCATCCTCCGTGCCGACCCTGTGTTATGCTCCCAAACCTGAATGCAAAAACAGACATCCACCCCCCGAATACTCGGGGGTTAGCAAAACTCCACTGTTTTGCTAGTGCAAGAACAAAGTGCAAATACGAGCCATACCATTCACATTTCACGAATAACAATAACCAGGAATCCTCAAAAATCCAAATGTAACAAAAAGTACTTCCCGAGGCATGAATTTGATAAACATTTCTCAAAACCGAAAGATCACAGATAAAGGGAAACTATTTGTAAAACAGTTTTAAAGATGCCATCGAGAGTTTTAATAGAAAACAATTTGCAATAAATCCACTCAATCAACACAAACGAGTCTTCACAAATATTTCCACGGGATTCTCGACCCAAAACCAAATAATATCGACACGAGATCAAACATCTCAACATCACATGGGGTTCTCGACCCCAAACTCAAATAATATCAACACGAGATCAATCATCTCAACATTCCACAGGGTCCTCGACCCAAAACACAGAATAGCACCACAATACAATCAAAGGTACAATCTCTAATTCGACATATCCTGCTCAAGACCCCGACATTAACCCTGAGATTTCACAAACCTCCTTGGTTAATTAACCCTGATACCAACGCTTTAAAAACAAGTTGAAACAAGCTTTCAAAAACACGAATCGCGGTCTATATCAAGACAAACATTTAAAAGTGAGTTGAAAGAATTTGAGATACGAACATCGTTCGCAATGTGGTCTTAGCTATCACTCAAATACCCGTAACCAATAAGCTCGCCAGCGCCTCCTTACACACTGTACCGGCGTTCACTTCCATCATGTTGGCCGCTCATTGAACATGTCACCGCACCGCGTCACTCCCGCAAGAGCCGCCTTGCGCGCGCATTAGGTAACACCGGCGTTCACCACCCATATGGAGCCGCACATTGCAAGATACACCGTGCCGGAGTGCACGCCCGCCTCGAGGTTCCGGATACGACGTTTCTCACAACAAGTATCCACATTATCACAAACCTCAAGCACACATTCAATCGTTGTAACAATTATCAAATCAATACACCAATTCACATAATTTATCCGCCAGTCCACGACCACACGAATAAATAACAACACGCACGTCAACCATAACACGACAGAAAGAAACAATATATGTACCCACGCATTATCAAGCGCAACATCAACACTAAACATATCCAAGGGATTCATGTAGTCACTTACAACCCACGCAATTTACAAAATACACGCGTTTTGAAAGTGAGCCTTTAACGAGGCTAGCCGAGTCTTTTGAAAACTCATTTCAAACAAATAAACAAACACACCAAGATGATCACCAATTATCATATCCATAAAATAAGAAAAGTATGGGCAAGGTACTTGCCTTGACAATCGATACCGGACACTCCCACAATCACGGATCAGTCGGGACACCTCGAACACCTACGATTCTCCGGCGAAGACAATGAATACACCCACGATCAAAAAGCTTAAAGAGGACGACGAACGGAAGAGTTCCGACTCGAATTCTTCGCGAGAAATCTGACCCTAACATCATACCATCAATAAATTAACGAACGAACGAGGAAGAATAATCGTAGAACGCTCGAATCCTCTTTGCGACATTTTATCGAACACCTTCAAGGCGTCGATAAGATACTCAATAAAATGACGAATCCTCGGCGATTCAACCGAGGAACAGCAAGGAATTCGACATAATATTGTTTAATAATCATAAATACATCACTATTCTGAGTTAAAACGAATTAAACGGACAAATCGAACAAAATCCCCAAAACTAGATTTTAAGAAAACTTGCCTTGATTCATTGATCAAGGATGTTACGTGATGATCAATTGATGTTATGAACTCCAAAACTTCGTGGATTCATAGTATAACAACATGTCTTCGACTTCCCAAAGACTCCACCATGACAGAAGGATAGGAAATGAAATGAGTGAAAAACACGACTGCTCGGCCATATTTACAGGCCTGCCGGACACGGCGCAAAGAAACGGCCTGCATAGCCGTGTGTCTCGGCCGTGTCTCGGTAGGCTGCTGGGCCCGCCGACCCGGCGCAGACACGGCGCACAGCAGGCTGCTGTGGCCGTGTTGCAGTGTCCGGGCAGCCCTCCGCATGCCAAAATTACGTCCGAACGACCAAACCCGAACTCGAATACGAATCGGGTTACGGTTACGAAGTACTCACAAAGACGAATCTAAGAGCTAATAGAACACACGATTCCGACCACCCAAGGCTCGAATTCGACAACTAAGTAATTATCCAAAACTTTGGGAAATTACGAAAATGGCCCAAAACGTCCGAAAATCACGATACGCAATCGAAACACCAAACCAAAGCTCGCAACATGAATAATAACATTAAATGAACTTACGAGAAACTCAAAACAACAGTTTCGGACGAGATTCGCAAGAATCGAACTCAAGTGCGGAAAAGTCGCTAAAAAGCTCGGAACTCAACAAAACGATACTGAAACGAACTCGGATGACAAAAAGTGCAGAATTAATCATTCTCTAAATGACGAAACGGTCATGAGCGAGTCGTCAAAACGGACTCCGGACGAAAATGAAATTTACCGAAAATCGAAAATTGCGGATATTACACTATGAGTAGTTATTAGCGTACGCTAATGGTGTAGTAGCACACGCTGAGTTTTGGGTGTAGCGCACGCTATCGCGATCAGGTCAGAGGATAGAAGGTTCTGGACTTCAGTTACTGGGCATCAGATATTCGGTTAGCACACGCTAACATTTTGGGTTAACGCACGCTATCGGGAAGGCGTTAGCGCATGCTACCAAGTTCGTAGCGTACGCTAACGAGTCAGTCAGAGCTCACTGGACTGTCCGGTTAACTCGCTAGAACACGCTAAATATCAGGGCTTAGCGTGCGCTAAGCTGGAACAGTATAAATAGGACAGTCAGCCTAGGTTTCTTCATTTTTTCATTTCACTTCATCCCTTCGACGGTTTTGGGCGATTTCGGATGTTTTGGAGAGATCTCTTCGAGCTGCATCCACCTATCAACATCTTCATGATTATTATTCGGATTAATCATCATTTCATCCTATCCGATACATCAAATCAAGGTAAATGATTCTTGATTCTAGAATTTCAGAATTTGAATGTTTCCTCCCGATCTCTTCGTGTAAGCTTGCTATTAAGTTGGAAAATGTTAGATATGGATTATCTACCTTGGATAAATATACTCCTATGAATTTATTGGCGTATATTTCGGATTTCATGAATGTCGGGTTTTGATTCAAGAACACTTTAGAGTTGACTTTGATATTTTTGGGGATTTCCGATTATAGTTGTCGTAACCTTGAGTTGTGGATTCTCATTGGATTATTGATATCATTGAAGGTGTTTTATTGGATTGAACTACTCATTTTGGAGTTTGGTTCCGATATAGTTTGAGTTGATTATAATCAAAGGATGAATGTTTGCTAAGTATTTGTCATAATACCCCAATGAGTTGTTGTATCGACTTTTGAAGTGGGTTGTGATCATATTTGAATCGTTTATTAAGCGGATTATTGGTAATTGTGTTATTCAAGGTTGTTCAAGCGACCGTCTCTTTTAGGACGTTTTTTCAAAGAAGGACATTCTTCACCGGTGTTGTGTAAGTAAATTCTTACTCGGTTAAAGGGATATCCATTACTTATGTTGTTCATTCATACATGTAATTCACTCATAATATATCATTCATGTCGATACTTGTAATCATCAACTAATCATGTAATTCACGAGGAACGACGGTTCCAAATCATTTTCATTGAAGCTATCACTCGTTGTATCATTATGTCATCTCGGTGAGTCGTTCTTTATCCTTGTCGTATTTTAGTCATTACCTCTCATCTTGGTCGCTTTTGTTCTTGTGAACTTTCGGGATTGTGTTTCGTGGCCGGGTGGCATATGTGTGGAATTTTTAGTCGGGCACACTATGGTCATGTGTATATGCGGGACTCCAGACACATTTGGACTGTGCATACGGTAAAGTACCTCCGTGAAACTAATTAGGCCAAGTTGTCGGTGTATATGCGGGGCTCCAGACACTCGGCTACTTTTGCACTCACACATTCCATTCGGGCGTACTGTGATACTCATCATTCAACTCTAATACTTAATTTCATTCATGTGATTGTTGTATATTGTTCAACTCTTGAGGACTGTTGTTCTGTGTAACTGACCCCATTGGAGATATTGTTTTTAGGTCACGGCAAGGCAAAAGCACGGGAAGAGAACGTTGATGGCGAGGAGTCCTAGTGATACTAGAGGGGGGCGCAGTCTCTTCATTTCATTCACATTTTCTTGTTATGTATTTTCCGCTGCACTTCCTTTTGGATTGTCATTTGTTCAGTATTGTTTATTTCATCTTCATATAAAATATACATGTATTCCGGATTTCCCTGGGTGTGTTTTACTTGAAACTCCTTATCGGAGTAATTGATGATGTAATGTGGTTCGGTACTATATTTGTATTGTGCATTTCATTAATTTTCGTTCGCCTGGTGGGTTCCAGTCGGGGATCCACAGCACTATAATATCCACCTAATTTGGGGTGTTACAGAGTTGGTATCGGAGCGTGGTTTTGAATACTACCTCCCGAGTCATGTCTCATTTGAAATCATCGTCATTAGACTAGTATCATTGGACTTTCGCATCACGTATGACCTGTGAAAATGCCAAGCCCCTCAGACCGAAAGAACTGTAAGATTTCTAACGCCATGATATAATTTCTGGCAATAAGAATCACTCATTCATCATTCATCAGTCAACAATCCTAAATCATCAATTCATTTGATCATGTCGATCATGTTAACTCATTAATCATTCAGTTCGGTTCATCACTCATTTGTAGATCTTGAGGATCGTTTCATTAATCTTGTCAACTTGTTCAAGTTAATCATTTCAAAATTTCATCAGATAATCATGTCACCTTAGTTATCCTTCATACGATCATTGTGTTAGAGCGTGTATGCTCATTGCACTACTACAAAACTGGCTTTTAACAGCGGTTAAAATGCCCAATTAACGGCGGTTCCAGAACCGCCGTTATATGTACCGCTGTTAATATCAACGGCGGTTTTTAAAACCGCCGTTGAATTTGCCAAACAACGGCGGTTAAAGGTAACATTATTAAACTCGATCTCAATGAAGCTTATAGAACCGCCGTGGAATTTGCCAAATAACGGCGGTTCATATTAACCGTTGTTAAATATGTTACGGCGGTTTCTGGAAACTGCTGTTAAATGTGCCATTTAACAGCGGGTATAGGTAACCGCTGTTAAACCTGATACTTCACAGCGGTTATGGAACCACCGTTAAGTTTAAGAATTAACAGCGGTTTCGGAGGAACCGCTGTTGAAATATTAATCATTTTATCCAGTTTTTCCCCTATTTTGCACAATCCAGTACCTGAATCGGATCTAACTAATCAATAAACCACCAATTCATCGAATCCAAACACACCGAAAAGAACTAACCAACACCAAATTCATTGAACCACCAATACATTGAAAAAGATAATACAAAAATCCCAATTCATCCAAAATAATTCATACAAATATCCAATGTACTAACCAACACCAAATTCATTGAACCACCAATTCATTGAAAAAGATAATACAAAAATCCCAATTCATCCAAAATAATTCATACAAATATCCAATGTACAATTCATACAAATAATTCACACAAAAACACCAAAATCATGTCGCGAGACGATTTCGCACCTCCAAGAAATAAAGTCCCCAATCAACTCGAATTTTATCAAAAACATCTTCAGACAGTGCTCCAACATCATCAAATATCTGCACATATAAACGTATAATAAACAAACTTTAAATGTAAAAGAGTAAACAGTTTTATCACCACTTCAAGTAAAAAATATACTACCTCCATCCAACCATCCAAAATACGCGCTCGGGCGATAGTCGACATCCAGTGCATAACATAATAACCACACTCCCAACCTCCATTTTGTTTATTACACTAAAACAAAATAAGACACAATTATTTGAGTCGCTTTCAGTAAATAAAATCAACACGTACACAACATACACAGTTAAAAAACACACATTGACACAAACACACAATACACAAAAAAAAACACACAGCACACCCAAACTTCACACACAGTAGACAAATGATGTTAAAACGCAAGTAATCAACATTCTACTTCAAGAGATTGGAATGTTCATCATATTAAAATTAGACACAAATAAACATAATATAGCAGCATGAAGTTTACCTGAATCGCATACGCTATGATGCTACAAAGTTCAAAATCTGATCTTGTAGCATGTTTCACGCTGTTATGTGTTTTTGTACATAAATGATAACACCGAAAAGTAGAAAAACAAAAGATACGCACAGAGGGCAGCAGAAAAATGGTGAGATCTAAGTCCGATCATCTGCTGGCTTCATTTTTATATGCCCCTTTTTCTATAAACATGTTTACATTAGGCAAGCAAAATACTGGTAGGACAGATTACTGTACTCCCCAAATAAAATGTAATTTGGCTAAGCAACATCAAAAGCACAGAGTTGGAGAGCAAAGAAAAAGACAACAGTTAAGCATGACCAGAGATACACAACATAGTGGGAGCTTCTCACAGTCAACAAAGAAAAGAACTAGGCCTCAGTACAATTGCCACAACATAGTGGGTGTAGCCATAGAGTTCGTAACTAGTTCCTTCCATTCTTTTTTAGCTCCAGCAAGTTTCACAATCTTATAAACATCTGACATTCTGAACTTCCTAGCCCGCATCAGGTAATATCCCCATTCATCATTTTCATATACCAGTTTGCAAGACAGTGCTAAAATCTTGCACTATGAACAACTCTAATTTTACCAGAAACCAAAATATCAACAATTATATTCAGAACCACGCGGACTACTAGCTCAGTAGCCATGGGTTTTCTCCACCAGGATTTGCACTTTGACCCCCCCCCCCCCCCACACACACACACACACACACTCTATTTCCCTTGTACTGACTGAGTCCAATTCAAAACACACACTTAAATTTGGAGTCCAATAACTGACTAACACTGTTGAAATATGATAATGTAAAATCCTACAAAAATTTCACAACCCTTATCCCTAATCCAAATTCCTCTCCACTTTAATTTTAAGAGCAAAAATCATAAATAACAAAAAAAAAGGAACTATCTTTAAAAAACCCAGATCAAAATTTTCATCCAAAACATGTTTGCAACTGAAAACTGAAGTCTTTTGGCCACAAGAGGACCCCAGAAGCAGGTATGATGGTGTTTTTCCCCCAAATATTTCTCGCCCCTCACATGGTGTTAAATTATTGGGTGGACCTGTTAGTGTGGATTTTGAGTTTGGTAGTAAGTTGGTCCTGAAAAGGGTTGCTAAAACTATTGAACTTATGGAGGCAGTTGCCACACTTAATGACCCTCAATGCGAGTTGTTGTTACTTCGTGCATGTGCTGGTATTTCTAAGCTCTATTTTTCTATGCGCAGATGTTCTCCTCGGGTCTTTGAGTGCGCTCAGGTTTCTTTTGATGCGGCACTTCGTTCTTCCTTGGAGCGTATTGTCACTGCTTCTGGACCTGGTTTTGGTGACTGGCAGTGGAGACTCGCCACCTTACCTTTTGCTTTTGGGGGACTTGGTTTATATTCTGCAGGTGATGTCTTGAACTATGCCTTCATTGCTTCTAGACTTCAATCAGCTGGCCTTCAGATTAAGCTTCTTCAAGGTTCGGGTATTATAACTGCTGGTCCCTCTTTTGATGATGCTCTTTGTACTTTCAACGTGAAAATGGATATTGACCTTTTGGGTAACCTTATCGAGGTCGCTGCCCCCAAACTTATGAAGAAATTGGCAGACATATATTTCGGTCGGGTTTCCCAAACTGTTGAATCTATTTTCCACCTTTCCCCTCGACAGATGGCATTATGGAGCTCTTTAAAGGAGGATCACACTTCGGATTGGCTTAGGGTGGCTCCGGTATCTGGATTGGGACAAACTATGAGTGCCAGGGCTTATCGGTGTGTACTGTGTTATCGTTTGGGTGTTCCTCTTTTCCTTTGTTCGTGCAGTACCGTGCTCTGCTTGCTCTAAGGTTTTTCCTGGAGATATTTACGGGGATCACGCTGTCTCGTGTGCGGGTATTGTTGGCATTAAACATCGTCACAACCTTGTGCGCGATGTTCTTGTTGACATATGCTCTCGATCTGGGATTTCAGCTCGCAAGGAGGTTGATATTGGGCTTTTTGGAGATGGGGACAGATCATTGCGACCGGCTGACATATTACTCTACTCTTGGGATAGTGGACGCGATGTATGTGTTGATCTTACGGGTTCGTCGCCTTTGACGCAATCCGGGTTGATTGATTTTACACCAGGGCGAGCGATCAGTGATGCTGCTCAGCGTAAACGGGTCAAGTACGATGCCAAATGTGAAGATATTGGGTATCGGTTTCTCCCCTTCTCTTTTTCCTCTTTTGGGGAACTTGAGAAAGATGCAGTCACCTTACTCAAGCGTATTCGACGTTTCTCGATGACTCAGGACATTGGAGCGCGTGCAGCAGTTCATATCTTTAATAGGATTGGTTTTACCATAGCTAGAGGTGTGGGAGCTCAGTTAGTTTCGAGGCTCCCCACTAATCTTTTGTAATCCTATGAGTTTTTTTTATAATAAAATAATAATAATAATAATAATAATAATAACTAATAGAGATAACAGGTAACAAAAGCTAAGAGAGGGTACCTCCTCTGGCAATGCTAAGTCCAAAAAACAATATAACTCTGCACAAATCACATCCAAGCCCAGTTTTATCTGGGCAATTCACAGTGATAACAGACGGACACTTCATACACGATATGTTGGGAGAAGATCATTAAGACGAAAGTTAACATCTATCCCAAAGGGAGAAGATCCTTACGACGTTAACCACGTCTATCCCAAAATTATTCGTGTTTCCAAAAACAATATAGTCGTACACACTCAAATATTCATACACACAAACACACATATTTGCACTCATGTAATTAAATGTATTACCTTGGGATATATCCAACTAACCGCCTGCTTTGATTTACTTGTATGCATACCATCCATGGTCTTGAATGCGGTCACGGCACTGCTTAAAAGTAACAATAATATATTGAGTCGTTGATATAAAATTTTAAAGCAAATATATTATAAATAAAATCTTACTTTTGGAGTATGGCCTTAATGCGAGAGTCAGGCCTACTATGTAGTGAGAAAAACCATATAATAGTTCCTTTTGCTGGCACAATGACCAGAAGTTGCCAATGATGCCTACATAGATAAATGCATATGAAAGAAAGAACATATTACTACAGTATGTTGTAAAAAAAAAGGAAATAGTTTTGTTAAAAAGAAAATATTTTGAAATTTACAATCTTTTATCTTACTTATGATGGTAAGCTCCCATGTATATTTGCTTCTTCGACTCAAGCATACGCGTCGATATATATCTCGAGATCTCCTCTCCCCTCTGTCCCATATTTTGTATGGATTGAGGATCAAAATATCCATACAAAACCTCGTCCATCGTGCCCACATTCATAGTAGACAAATACCTAATTTGTTAAGAAAAATATTAATATAAAAAAAACACTCCACACACTGCACACAAACACACACACACACTTCACACGCACACACACTGCCACACAATAAAAACACACACACACTGCACATACACACACAAACACTGCACACACACAGCACATACAACCACACACACACTTTACACACACACATACTACGAATGTAGAAAAATTCCATAAAGGAAATTACTCACATAGTCCAAAGCTGTAAAACTGATAAACTAAGACACTCCTTTCCTTGAACGATCTCTAAAATATCAGTGTGAGCGATGTACAATGGAACATCATCACCACCACAGCCAAAGATAGCTGTATCCCATGGCACTGATATCGGACTATTGTACATACTCGACGCAGCCATAAGTAAGTCTCTCATGATGTCATCTTTGGTCCTCGACCTGTCATTCTGACGAGCCTGCTTCTTTGGTCGCTGAATATCCTATTTCATATAGTATAGTGTAAAATACAAGTAAATTTGAAATAATTTATTTTGTTTTCTTTCTATTGTAACTTCAGAAAGGTTGAAGGATAAACGTATCTATTGAATACTATATAAACTCATTAATAATGACCCGAACCTATATCTATTTTTTGAATATTAAAAAGAGAAGAATTGGTGCGAATTTCTTCTATATTGAATAAAGAATATTCATTCATCAAAGCATTCACTCCATAGTCTGATAAATCTTTTAAAGAACTGATTAATCACACGAAAATAAAGATAGAGTCCCATTCTACATGTCAATACATGTCACGGGTTAAAATATTTTTATATATATACTATCTAAATATATACTCCAATAAAGTCAATAAAACAAAAAAAATAGGGCTTATTATTTTTATTTATTATTATTCCTACATGTTTCCATTCCTTTGGGATGTTACTACGCATTTTGGTTGCGTTTAATCTTTTCCATATTAGAAATCATAATCAATTTATATTGGATTGATTTTGCAATAATGTTTGGTAGTTACTAAAAAGAAAAAGAAAATTTTTACCTTTGAAAAATCGGAGAAAATAAAATCTCGTGGCCATGCAATAAATCCACCTAAAGCTTCCCCCACGACTCTCACCTCATCAGTCGCCACAGGGACTTCAGCGCTGGCATCTACGGCCTCCTCAACCACTACCTTAACCAAATGAGCTGGTAAAGGAGCACAATGTAGGTCGAATCGCCCTGAATAACCCTACCGATAGCAACTAGACGGGGACGATGCTCGTCCACATAAAATCCAACTCGATGAGTGTCTCCAGTCACAGGCCTCTCTCCGGAAGGGCCAGAAATAGCATCAGCACAACTCCCCTTCGTGCTAACACGAGTAACCTCATCCGGTGTATGAATATCAACAGTATTTGGGAACTAGCACCCATTGTGCGGCGAACTCTTTCCTCAAAGTCTTTGTGACATCAAGGGTGATCTCTTTACTTAGCTGCTCGATCACATCTTTACTGTCGGTAGACGTCAATCCACATGATCGTCCTTAGTAATCGCGAAGTCCCACACCAAAACCAATGCCACGAACACGACTGTGGTGCTCGGGTCTCCCAATGGCAAGGCCAATATATCTGTCGTCCCTCAGAATGAAGGTACCTTGTGTATCTTGCTTCTCCAAATCATCCTACAAAAATTTAATTTGGCACCATATTACAAAATTTTGAAATTTGCAAACAAGCGATACAAGTTGATGAAGGAGAAAAACAATACAAGAATGTAGATAAAAATAATTGGGTAGAAAAGTGGTTATTTACATTTAATAAAGCAAATAATTTACCTCAAATTTTTAATGTTTGCTAACACTTAGCAACAAAAAAGTGGAGCTTTTTCTTTTCTTACAAGAAAAATAATTCTTAAAAAGAACTTACAATCCTCTCGACAATCTCGTGCGGCATCGGATGACGTACCCTCCGTCTTTTTGTATGACCAAGCTTCCACCTTTGATGACGCAGTGGAGACGGAGGATCAATAACAATATCTTCTTCGATTTGGATACTTCTCGACGCTCCTTCATCTTCCTCTCCATCTCCCGTATATCCACCAAGTCGTACCCTCCTCGAGCCATATAATGCGGAATGTTCATTTTGGCTAATTATTGTTTCTTACTTTTTGTTCTGATACAAGTATCAAATAATCCATAAACAATTTTATAAATATTTTCAAATTCAAAACATTTTTTCATATTTTATGTTCTTAATTAGAAATAGGTTCTTAATTAGAAATTGTTTTATTTGATTCTTGTAAAATTATTCGATTTTATGTTATTAATTAGAAATTGTTTTATTTGATTGTGCGTTCATTATTTTCAAGATTGGACTTAAAAAAAAATTAAAACATTTTTTTATTTCGATTTTATGTTATTAATTAGAAATTATTTTATTTGATTGTGCGTTCATTATTTTCAAGATTGAACTTTAAAAAAACTTAAAACATTTTTTTATTTCAGATTTTATGTTATTAATTATAAATTATTTTATTTGATTGTGCGTTCATTATTTTCAGCATTGAACTTTAAAAAAAAAACTTAAAACATTTTTTTATTTCAGATTTTATATTATTAACTAGAAATTATTATATTTGATTGTGCATTCATTATTTTCAGCATTGAACTTTAAAAAAAAAATTAAAACATTTTTTTATTTCAGATTTTATGTTATTAATTAGAAATTATTTTATTTGATTGTGCGTTCATTATTTTCAGCATTGAACTTTAAAAAAAAAACTTAAAACATTTTTTTATTTCAGATTTTATGTTATTAATTAGAAATTATTTTATTTGATTGTGATTTCATTATTTTCAGCATTGAACTTTAAAAAAAAAAACTTAAAACATTGTATTCGGTTTTACCTCCCAAGCGGAGTCCTCACGAATCCTTTTGAAATCTCTCCAGTCCTCCTCGGAGATACCATACTTGTCACAAGGAGATTTTTCTTTGCTTGGACCATATATGTACTCACCGGTCAAATCAGACTTAAACTGCCTCCATTTTACGCCAATGGACTGTAAACACGTCTTTTGAAAATGACCATGATTGCTAATCTGGCTAACATCAAAATTGGCCTACATATTGACAATTAAAACTAGAGTTAGCGACACACACAACATAAAAACATGGTTGCATAAAAACAATGTCTGATGTAAAAAACAATGTTGTAAAACAACTACTAATAAAACGAATGTCTGATGTAAAAAAACTACAATGGGTTAACTAATAAAAACAACTAATAATGGTGCCACACACATAAAAACAATGTCTGATGTAAAAAACTACTAATAAAACGAATGCTGCTAACTAATTCAATTTGAAGCATGGTTGCAAAAAGAGAGTCATGTACCAATATATCCTGCCACAACATTTCTTTATCCGGCTTGTCAGGTACTTGCTTCCAACTCTTGTACAGTATCGAGACATGATCTTTGGCAAGTTTTCCCAAGTACGTACTTAACTTCAATTTGTGTTCGTATTTGATCTTTCCCCGTACTGGATCAATGTGAAGAGGTAATTTTTTTCCGTCAACACGGCGTTTCGACATACTTCTACATCACGTGGGATTTATCGATGTAGAAGTACTACGTGTATGAGCATCGGGAGACCGGGAGGAATGAGGAGAACGAGCGGGAGGAGTGTGAGGGGAACGAGAAGGAGACGCCATGTGCCTGCATTAACAAATAAATTTAATCACCAAGAACTGCTTGATAAGTGTGCTAAGTAGAAATGCTTGATAAGTGTGCTAAGTAGAAATTATTATGGTACTTTTTCTCATAACACGGAAAATCAATACAACTGATTGGTTTATGAACATTTGCAATGCTCAACATGAAGTTGAAATCAACTAGTATGTTTTGTACTTTCTGCTCAAAATCCAGAATAGCTACATATTGTAATAAGCTAGACATGAGGAAGTAATAATTAGCAATAACAATGTTTACAGACCTGAAAATCCTTCAAACTTAAAGCAAACCAATGAATATAGTCGACATTTTAGCTGCCTTTTTTTTCCCTTTCAAATTGGCCCTAGAAACCGTCCTTACAACTCACTCTCCGAAAGATTTTCGACTAGACTAAACCTTAGTGATATTTTAGTTGCTTACGAATGCACGATACATGTGCGGATACCTCTGGCGGCTGAAAGCTTTTGGGGAGTGTTTGATTATTGAGTTTCTTATATAATGCGGCTACGGTTAGCTTATCTGAAGACTTGTTTATACCTGATTATGTTTAACTATTGGAAGTTTGCCGAAAGTAATTGGTTTGTATTAGATGATAGAGCAGTCATGTGCCTAGAGATATCTTTGTGCGTCGGATTCTCATTGTAAATTTCTCTTTGCGTTTTATGTGCATATTGCATTTCCACTTCCAGCTTGAGACTAATTCATCTGCACTAGGCTTTGTGGAGACTGGTTACATTTGTGGTGTTCATGGCTTCCAAGGAGAGGTTCGGGTAAAACCGAGCACAGATTTTCCCGACCTCCGATTTTCCAAGGTACAAATAAATAAAAATAAATCACAATTTTATCAATTATATGAGGCCAAATAACTAGAAATAGAAAAAAAATTGGAGAAAATAAAATTACCATATTAGACCAAAACACATTTGTCTGAATGCGGTTCATTTCATTTTTTTCTATAGCCAGGAACAAGATGGTTGAAGCAGCAAGTGTCAGGAACAAGATGGTTGAAACAGAACGTTCAACATTAATACTAAAATTCAACAAAACCAACTTTATCATTAACAATGTCACAAAATTGAACATTAATACTACAATTCAACATAATCGACTGTGCCTTCATCATCAACTATCTAACTTGACTCTAGATAACAACGTTTTATCATATGCCTTCATCATGATCATCTCGAATGGCATGTATGTCGTCTGCTACATTTTCTTCAACGATAGTCGGCATCGTGTTGATAAAGGAATAAACTCACAAATGTCAAAACTTGACTCTTCAGTTTCATTAATATCCACACTTCTACCCGGAATGACCACTGATAATATTTCATTGCATGGATCCTTGACATAAAACACCTGTTTAGCTTGATATGCCATGATAAAAGGCTCGTCAGTGTAAGCTATCTTATGAAGATCTACCAATGTTAAGCCCAGTTCATCGATTACCACACCCGTGTTATTATCAACCCACTTACACTTAAAAATAGGCACTCTAAACTTAACATAATCAAGTTCCCATATATCTTCAATAACTCCATAGTAACTTGTCGATGCCATAACTGGATTTTTATCTTTCGAGCTTGAAAAGTGCATGGACTCGGCTTGAAGAGTAACTCCGCTATTTTGAACCGAACTTTTGTCATCTTGTGACTTTGTATAGAATGAGTACTTATTGATATCATATCCATTCCAGGTTACGACATCGGACTTCAGCCCGTAAGCTAGCCATTTTAACATTTCAGATGCGCTATCACTTTCAGAGATTTGTACCTTAAACCACCTCAAAAAAGTCTTATTATGTTCAATCAACAACCATTTCTCGCTCATTCGGGGATTCTTTGTCTTCAAAAGATTCTTGTGAGCAGAAAAGTACGGAAGAACCTCATCAGTGTTATTCAAAACGTACAAATGTGCTTGAAGCACCTCATCGCGATTCTTGGTTAATATTTTAACACCCCGTGTACCCTTTCCATTAAGTTTCCCATCATGTCGAGACTTCGGAAACCCTACAGATGGTGTTTGTGACATGTAATCTGTGCAAAAATCGATTGCTTCTTCTGCAATATACCTCTCAACAATAGATGCTTCTGGACGAAATGGGTTTTTACTATACCCTTTAAAAATCTTCATGTATCGCTCAATCGGAAACATCCATCGCAAATAAACGGGGCCACACTCTTCAATCTCTCTAACTACATGGACAAGTAAGTGAACCATAATATCAAAAAAAAAAAAAAGAGGAAAATACATCTCCAATTGGCACAAGATAACAACAGCCTCGTTTTTTCACTCATCCAAAACCAAAGGATCAATCACTTTGCTACATATAGAATTGAAGAAAAAACACAAGCGAGTTATGGCATTGTCAGATTTTGCATCGTATAGCCACAGCTAGAAGTTGTTGCATCAAGACATGACAGTCATGAGACTTTAAGCCAGCCAATGTCAGATTTTGCATCGATACAAGACTCTTAATATTCGACGAATAACCTTGTGGCACTTTAATGCCTTGTAAACAATTACAAAAGCTGATTTTCTCTCTTCTGGATAAAGTATAACATGCCGGGGGAAGATAAGTTCGTTTACCGACTACTTGCGGATGCAACTGAGGACGTATACCCATTTCCTCTAAGTCTTGACGAGCCTGGACACCATCCTTTGTTTTGTGTTTAACATTGAGAAGTGTGCCGATCACACTATCCCAAACATTTTTTTCGACATGCATAACATCTATGCAATGTCTAACATCTAGATGTCTCCAGTAAGGAAGATCAAAAAATATTGACCTCTTCTTCCAAATGTTTGTCGTAGCAGCCTTCTTTTTAGTTTTTCCAAATATAGTATTTATGTTCTTCACACGATCGTACACTTGCTCACCTGTTAAGGGCATCGGCGCAAGTCCATTTTCTGGGAATCCATTAAAAGCTTTTCGCAATCTACGATATGGGTGATGGCGACTGAGAAACCTCCGATGTTGAGTGTAAACTGTTTTATTTCCATGTTTCAACTGGATGTAGCTTGTGTTTTCTTCACATATAGGACATGCATGATGTCCCTTCACACTATATCCACTCAAGTTTCCATATGCAGGAAAGTCATTAATCGTACAAAATAACATTGCACATAACTTGAGACTTTGTTGACGGTAACCATCAAACACGTAAATCCCTTCGTCCCACATCATTCTCAAGTCATCAATCAACGGACTTAGATAAACATCTATGTCATTTCCTGGTTGTTTTGGTCCTGAAATCATCATTGACAACATAACGTACTTCCGTTTCATACATAACCAATGAGGTAGATTATATATCACAAGTAAAACAGGCCAAGAGCTATGCTTGGTGCTTAAGTTACCGAACGGATTCATTCCATCTGTGGAAAGTCCAAGCCTAAGGTTTCTTGCGTCACTCCCGAAATCTGGAAATAAATGATCTATTTTCTTCCATTGTGCAGCATCAGCTGGATGACGAATTAGCCCGTCGCATTTTCTCTCATTTGCGTGCCATGTGAGATTCTTTGCATCATCTCTATTAGCAAACAATCGCTTGAACCTTGGAACAATCGGAAGATACCATAACACCTTCGTGGGAGGTCCTTGTTGTGTGTTCTCTCCATCATTCTTCACTTTGTATCGTGATACCCCACACCTAGGACACTTATGCAGTTCTTCAAACTCTTTTCTGTACAGTATGCAATCATTGGGACAAGCGTGTATTTTTTTATACTCCATACCCATCGGACACAAAACCTTCTTCGCCTCATAGGTACGCTTAGGCAATGTATTGCCTGTTAGTAGCATCTCATTCATCAATTGGAGCAATTCGGTGAAACTTTTGTCACTCCACCCATTTATTGCCTTCAAATTAACCAGCTTCAACACGGCAGATAGACGTGTGAAATTTTCACACCCCATATACAATGGAGTCTCTGAATCACTTTTCAACGCATCATAAACATGAGCTCTTTGAAATGATTCTTGTCCGACATCACGAATCATTTCTTCAAATTGATCACCATCTATATCTACATGAGTGTTTCCAGTTGGAACATCTACTATTTCGCCATGCCATATCCACACCGTATAGTTGGTGTTTATCCCCTCAGAAACAAGATGTTCACGAATTGTGTTAGCCTTATGTCGTCTCCCATTCATACACTTCACACAAGGGCAAAAGTATCGTTCATCGGGTTCCAAGCGATGTTGTCGAGCAAATTTAAGAAATTGCTCAATTCCATTGTCATACTCCGCACTCGCACGACTTGCATTCATCCAACTTCGATCCATTTCTTCTTTTCTGTTACACATACTATGTTCATCAATTTTCTATTGTTTTGTATAAAGGGGAAGAATTTCATTTCTATATGATTACTAACTTTTTGAAAATTGTTTTGACAGAGAGAATGACAAAGGTATGGTAGTCCTATAATTGTTGTTTAAAATAGAAACATGAACGACGGTTGTCAAAATAGAATTAACTGTATACTACGTCAACTTATGGCTTTGTCAAGATTGCTAACTCTATCTGCACGAACTGTTGGGAGAAGATCCTTAAGACGAAAGTTAACATCTATCCCAAAGGAAGAAGATCCTTAAGAAGTTAACCAAAGCTATCCCAAAATAATTCGTGTTCCACAAAATAGTGTTGTCAAAAGCAACACACATAATTAAACATGCACACTCAACTAAATCGATTAAATTATACGACAAACAAGAAGAAAATAACATGTAAAACTACATTACACACTCACATACACATAGTGCACACGCACATACATATTTTGTCCGTTATGTGCATTTGAATACCACGTTTGTGATTACTGTGGTTTTATTGAGGTTTTAACATTATTCTCCAAAACAATCCAGGTATAATTAAAAGTCCACACACAAACAATACACACAACACACACTGCCACACACAATACACACACACACTGCCACACACAATACACACACACACACACACACAATACACACACACACACTGCCACACACAATACACAAACACTGCACGTACACACACTGCCACACCTATACATGCACATACACACACAACACACACATTAAACATCACACAACAATCCTTAAAAGACTAGATAAAATTACCAAATAGGAACAAAGAAGAGAGTTCGGAATAATTACCAAATAATTCGCGGTGGTCGATTGCGAAACACCGAGGAGGTTGCGGGGGTCGCGAGGTCGCCGGAGTTCGCGGGGGTCGCAAGGTCGCCGGAGGTCGCGGGTCGCCTGTGAAAAGTCGCGGAGTCAGAAGCGTAGGAAGAAAGAAAGGAAAAAAGAAGAAAGAAAGAAAGAAAGAAAGAAACGGGTTGTAATTAAATGGAATATTAACAGCGGTTTTCAGGTAACTGCTGTTAGAAGAGGAAAAAGAACGGCAGTTTTCAAGTAACCACCGTAAAATAGGAAAAAATAACGGCGGTTGCTTAATAACCGCCGTTAATTGGCAGATTTTAACAGCGGGTTGGCAAAAACCGCCGTTAACTTCTTAATTTAACAGCGGTTTCTTTTTTAACCGCTGTTAATTTTTCATAATATTTACGAACCGTGCCACCGCATAAATTTAACAGTGGTTTTAAGATAACCGCTATTAATTGTCCGCTGTTAAATGGGTATTTTGTAGTAGTGTTGTTATCATTTCATAACTTCATCATAATGCGGTATTCATGCGAGATCTATAACTATCATGTGACTTTCCTACTTCAGTATGGAGAGATCTGGCAGAGGACGCGGGGTAAGAGGCCGCGGTGCGGTCCGAAACCTGAGAGCTCATGTGAATACACGTGCGAATGTGAGGAGTAATGCAAATTCATCGAGCAGCGACGCTGCCGCTCATTCACCTGGAAATGAACATTCACTGTCAAGGAGTCGTACCCGGGACATAACTCAATTAGAAGGTGTTCGGGTTGATCCACTCGCTTTTATGCAGGGCATGATGGCCCAAATGACTCAGATGGCACGTCTGATGGAGACGATGTAGAACTCAACGGCTCAGAATCAACAGGCTCCTCCGCCGCCGCCTCAAAGGCAAGAGAGGAATGTGAGCAGCATCATCAACGACATTTCTCGCCAGAGGCCGCCTACCTTCGAGGGCTCATCTGAGCCGGCAGACATTATTCACTGGCTGGAGCATTTCGAGAAACTATTTGCTATGGTGGAGTGTCCCGAAGTACACAAAGTTTTAGTCACGGCTTACTATCTGGGTAAGAGCGATCACTCATGGTGGCTATCTCTGAAGCCCACCGACGGAGCTTGTACGTGGGACCAGTTCAAAACTCTTATGATGGAGAGGTATTATCCGGCCCCACTCAGAGAGGCCAAGTTATCAAAATTGCTCACTCCCGACCTTTCAACGGACAAAGATGTTCTCGCCATCGTCGAGAAATTTCTGGAACTTCTTCCTTTTGGCTCGTCTATTATTCACTCCGAGGCGGATAAAATCAAGTATTTCAGTAAGAGGTTGAAACCTCGTATGAGGCTTCAATTGCTTAATTATCATTGCACCACTTTGGCTGAATTTATCGAGAAAGCTCTTACTTATGAGCTTACTGCTAAGGAGATTTCTAAGAATCAGACTTCATCTTCCGGCAAGAAATCGAAGAAGCGTAATCAGTCTGAAGGCAATCAGGCCACTTTCAAGAAGCCTCGTACGGGCTCTATTTTTTCATAGCGACCTCCTACGGCGCCTAAGCCTGCGGAATCTCAGTCCCGAGAGGCCAGCTCGGCCATCACTTGTTACAACTGTGGTGAACAGGGCCATTACAACACGAAATGTCTGAGGCAGACTGTCATGTGTAATAACTGTGGGATTGCTGGGCATAAGGCCCGTTTCTGCCGAGGAGACTCCAGACCTACTCCGGCGACATCTCAGGCCCCGAAGTAGTCAACCATTCAGAATCAGGCTACTCAGTCAGCATCGTTCAAAATGATAGGAGCAAACAAAGGTGGAGCCAAAAGCTATCAGACGGGAGCGTCCGGTTCAGGGGCCGGCAAGCCCCGAATTTATGAGATGAAGAAAACCGACGATCCGGAGGCCCGGATGATCTCAGGTACACTCAAAATTCTATCTCAACCTGTATGTACCCTTTTTTATACTGGTGCATCGCATTCATTCATTTCTGAGTCATGCTTGAGTATCCAAACACTTTGATCCGAAGAATACGCGTTAGATCGACTATCCAAGCTTCCCAAACGAATGAAGATGATGAAAACCGAACACCCAAGTGACTGATGATGAAAAATCACTCCCTCAATCCCTCTCTCTCGGATACAATGGGAAGAAATGAGAAAATGAACTCAAAGTCCCGTCCAAGTCCTATATAAACTGCCGAATGTTACGGCCATAACTCAGCCTACTTACGGCCGTAACATCCCAAGTCAACGGCCTTACGGCCGTAACCAACCATCTCGTACGGCCGTAACTCGTCTTCGTCCAGAATCTGCCGACAGTCATACGGAAGTACCCGCATCTGCCTTACGGGCATAACTCACCCTCGTCCAAACACCTGCCGACCGTCATACGGCCGTACCCGCACATGCCTTACGGGTGTATGAAGCCTTCGTCAAAACTGCCTGGGCACCCTGCCTGCATCGTACGGCCGTAACCGGCCAAGCCTTACGGCCGTACCAGCCTCATTTTATGGCCGTATGCCGAAACCCTTACGGCTATAAGTCTCATTCACCCGAACTGGCCTGAAATCAACGAACGCCTATTACGGTCGTATCCGACAATCCTTACGGCCATAACTCACCTTCGTCCAAAACCACCCTGAGCCAACGAATGCAGGTTACGTCCGTAATGCCTGAATAGTTACGGCCGTAACTCGCTGCTGGAAGTGACAAAAATCCGACAACTCCGTCTACTCGTTACAAACGGAGAATGATCCGCCGTACAATACTTGTATGATTGTAAATAGGTCCAATAACACGTGATAGATGATACTTCTAACACAAGACTATATTCACGATGATTATGATAATACTCTCGTCTCGACTCTCAATCGGAGATGAATGACGATCGGTAACTGATACATGGTTACAAAATTCCAACGATGAAAACAAATGAATGAATCATGAATGATGAGTGATTATTAATGAGTGAGAAATTACTGAGTGACCATTACTGATTGATAATTACTGAATGATAATGAATGAATTACAACCGGGTATTACATACTCCCCCCCCCCCCTAAAAAGAGTTTCGTCCTCGAAACTAAGGGTCAAAACAACTCGGGATAACTCTCCCGCATACTATCCTCGATTTCCCAAGTAGCCTCTTCGACTCCGTGTCGAGACCACTGAATCTTGACTAAAGGAATCGTCTTGTTCCTCAACTGTTTGATTCGCCGCTCTAAAACTCGTATAGGACGCTCCTCATATGAGTGATCATCCATGATCTCAATTTCGTCGAATTAATGTGTGTGACTCGAGCCGGCAACATACTTCCGCAATTGAGAGATGTGAAACACATTACGAATTCGACTCAACGCCAGAGGTAAAGCCAATCGATAAGCCAGACTGCCTACTCAACTTCCCCTGTTTTCCGAATCGGAAAGTACCTCGACTCGGGGATACTTTGACCAATATGTGGTCACCTGTCTTGAACTCTAGTGGTCGACGATGATTATCAGCATATGATTTCTATCGACTCTGAGCGGTCAACAAACGACTCCTGATCAAAGCAACCTTCTCACGGGCGGCTATAAGCATATCGGGCTTGGTGCCGATTGATTCTGATAAGTCATCCCAACAGAAAGGAGATCGACAATGACGACTGTATAAAGCCTCGTAAGGTGCCATCTTAGTCGAAGCATGCCAACTATTATTGTACGTGAACTCAATCAACGGTATTTGGGCTTCCCAATCATCTTTCCAATCGAGAACACATGCCCTAAACATGTCCTCCAAAGTCTGAATAGTCCTCTCTGATTGTCCGTCGGACTGAGGATGAAAAGTTGTACTGAGATTAAGCTGAGTCCCCATAGAACGATGAACTGATTTCCAAAAATGAGACACGAACCGTCCGTCACGATCGGAAACGATACTTTTAGGAGTACCGTGCAGTCTCACTATCTCTTTGATGAACAACTGGGCAACTCTCTTGGGACCCCACGTATCCTTAATCTCAATGAAATGATCCGATTTAGTTAAGCGGTCCACAATCACCCGGATTGTATTCATGCCACGACGGCGCGTCGGCAAACTCGTGATGAAGTCCATAGAAAAATCTTCCCACTTCCACTCTGGAATAGGGAGTGGTTTCAGCATACCTGCCGGTCGCTGATGTTCTATCTTGACTTGTTGACAGGTCAAACATCTCGAAACAAATTCTGCGACTTCTCGCTTCATATTACTCCACCAGTAATTTTGTTTCAAGTCTTTGTACATCTTGCAAGACCTCGGATGAATGGAGTAAGGGGTAGCATGAGCTTCTCTCAAAATCGAGTTTTTCAACTCGTCATTCGCCGGTACGCATAACCGATTCTTGAACTCAATAGTCCATCCTCGTGGATCACAAATCCAGGGGCTTTCCCCTGAGCCACATCCTCACGGATGCGCAACAATGATGGGTCTGAACCCTGATTCGCTCTGATTGCCTCTTCAAGTGGTAATGAAATCTCTAACATGCAAAGTTGCCCTTGCACTCGCTGAAGCCAGACCTCAATCTCGGGTCTAAGAAATTCCTGCTGAAGCTCCTTCTGAACTGTCAAACGAGCAAGCATTTGCTCCTGAATGGACTTGCGACTCAAGGCATTGGCAACCACGTTTTCCTTACCCGGGTGGTATAGGATCTCGATATCATAATCTTTCATTAGTTCCAACCACCGCCTCTGTCGCATATTTAACTCCTTCTGCGTAAATATATACTTCAAACTCTTATGATGTGGATCGGATAATTAACCTCATAAGTCTCAATTGCCGTGAAGCATAGGCAATAACCTTCCCATTCTGCATTAATACACATCCGAGACTGTGTCTGGATGCGTCACTATAAACCACGAATCCCTCCGTCCCTTGTGGCAAGGAAAGGACAGGTGCTGAAATTAACCGGCTCTTGATTTTCTCAAAACTCCGCTGACACACTTCGGACCACGCGTATTTATTATCCTTTCGCAAAAGGTTCGTCATTGGTTGAGCGATTTTAGAAAATCCTTCCACAAACCGCCGATAATAACCAGCTAATCCGAGAAAGCTTCGGATTTCCTTAACATTCTTCAGAGGTAACCAATCTCGGATAGCCTCTGTCTTTTGAGGGTCAACACGCAAACTGTCTGATGAAATTACATGTCCGAGAAACGTCACTTCGGACATCCAGAACTCACATTTGGAAAACTTTCCATAGAGTTGCTCCCGTCTCAACACGTCGAGAACCTGATGAAGGTAAACCTCATGCTTCTCTCGGTCACGAGAATAAATCAAAATGTCATCAATGAAGACAACCACAAACTGATCCAAAAAGTCGATGAAAACCCGATTCATTAACTCCATGAATACCGCAGGTGCATTAGTTAACCCAAACGGCATTACCATGAACTCATAATGACCATAGCGTGTACGAAACGTTGTCCTTGCGATATCTAACTCTCGAATTCGTAACTGATGATATCCATATCTCAAGTCGATCTTGGAAAATACTGAAGCTCCCTGAAGTTGATCTAAGAAATCATCAATACGGGGTAGAGGATACTTATTCTTGATCGTCACCCTATTCAACTCCGGATAATCAATACACAAGCGAAACGAACCATCCTTCTTCTTGACAAACAAGACTGGTGCTCCCCACGGGGACGCACTTGGTCGGATATAACCTTTCTCGAACAACTCCTCAAGTTGATTCGTCAATTCCTGCATTTCGATCGGGGCCATCCGGTATGGTGCCTTCGATATCGGGGACGTACCGGGCTCCAACTCAATCGTGAATTCCACATCTCTCTGTGGAGGCAAACCAGGTAACTCGTCTGGAAATACATCGGCATATTCTCTCACTACCGGAATATCCACCAACATTATTGGTGATTTCTCGGTTTTGGTCACATAGCACCAATAACCAACAGACCCCTGACTGAGTAATTTCACTGCCCTCATCAAATTAATGACCTTACCAGAACAGTCGGGATTACCCCTTGGAAAACACATTCGACCCCATCGCCTGAAATGATAGTGACCATACGCTTATGGACACTAATGACGGCATCGTGACGATCCATCCAATCAATACCCAAAATGACGTCGTCTCTTGGTAAATCTACCACGATTAGGTCTGCTAGCCATACATGGCCATGAAGCTGAATCGAACAATTCTGAATCTCATGATTTCCGATAATTCTTCTACCGTCAGGTAGACCAATGACATAGGGCTCACAACTAGTAGCACTACCCAGATGTAGTCTACTCATACATGACTCGGAAATGAATGAATGTGATGCACCAATATCAAAAAGGGTACACACAGGTTGAGATAGAATATCGAGTGTACCTGAGATCATCCGGGCCTCCAGATCGTCGGTCTTCTTCATCTCATAAATTCGGGGCTTGCTAGTCCCAGCACCGGACGCTCCCGTCTAATGACTATAGGTTGCACCTTTATTCACTCCTGTCGTCTTGAACGACGCAGACTGAGTGGCCTGATTATGAACAGCTGACTGCTTCGGGGCCTGAGATGACGCCGGAGTAGGTTTGGAGTCCCTTCGGCAAAAACGGGCCTTGTGCCCAGCAATCCCGCAGTTATGGCATGTGATAGTCTGCCTTGGACACTTGGTGCTGACATGACCAAGTTCCCCACAGTTGAAACAGGTGATGGCCGAACTGGCCGCTCGGGACTGCAATTCCGCCGGTAAGGGCACCACAGGAGGTCGTTAAGAGAAAGTAGAGCCCGCACGAGGCTTCTTGAAGGCTATCTGACCGCCTTCAGACTGATTACGATTCTTTGACTTCTTACTAGCAGATGAAGGTTGTTGCTTAGCAATCTCCTTAGCAGTAAGCTCATAAGTAAGAGCTTTCTCAATGAATTCGGCAGAGTGGTGCAATTATGATTAAGTAACTGCATCCGCATGCGGGGTTTTAGACTCTTGCTGGAATACTTAATCTTATCCGCCTCGGAGTGAATGATAGATGAAGCGAAAGGAAGAAGTTCCTGGAATTTCTCGGCGATGGCGAGAACATCATCTTCCGCTGAGGGGTCGGGAGTGAGTAATTCTGATAACTTGGCCTCTCTGAGTGGGGCCGGATAATACCTCTCCATCATTAGAGTCTTGAATTGATCCCAAGTACATGATCCGTCGGTGGGTTTCAACGATAACCACCATGGATGAGCGCTCTTACCCAGATATTAAGCCACAACTGAAACTTTGTGTCCTTCGGGACACTCTACCATAGCAAATAATTTCTCGAAATGTTCGAGTGAGTGAACAATATCCGCCGGTTTAGATGAACCCTCAAAAGTAGGTGGCCTTTGGCGAGAGATGTCGTCAATGATACTGCTCACACTTCTCTCTTGCCTCCGAGGTGGCGGCGGAGGAGCCTGCTGATTTTGAGTAGCTGAGTTATGCATCGTCTCCATCAGTTGTGCCATCTGAGTCATTTGGGCCATCATGCCATGCATAAAAGTGAGTGGATCAACCCTAACACCTTCTGGCTGAGCTGTGTCCCGGGTACGACTCCCTGATAGTGAATGATTACATCCAGGTGAATAAGTGGTAGCATCACTGCTCGATGAATTAGCATTATTCCTAGCATTCGCACGTGTATTCACACGAGCTCTCGGGTTTCGGCCCGCACCGCGGCCTCGTCCCCAGCATCCTCTGCCTGTTCTCTCCATACTGAAGTAGGAAAGTCACATGATAATTATATCTCTCGCATGAATATTACGTTATGATTACGTCATGAAATGATGAAAATGAGCATACGCGCTCTAACATAGTGATTACATGAATGATTAACTGAGGTGACATGATTATCTGATGATATTCTTGAAATGATTATCTTGAACAAGTTAACAAGATTAATGATATGATCTTCAAGATCAATAACTGAGAAATGAATTGAACTGAGTGATTAATGAGTTAACATGATCAACTTGATCAAAATAAAAATGATGTTTGAGGATTGTTAACTGATGAATTATGAATGAATGATTATTGCTAGAAATTATACCATGGCGTTAGAAGTCTTACAGTTCTTGGTCTGAGGGGCTCGGCATTTGCACAGGTCACACGTGACGTGAAAGTCCAAAGCTCGCAACATGAATAATAACATTAAATGAACTTACGAGAAACTCGAAACAACAGTTTCGGACGAGATTCGTAAGAATCGAACTCAAGTACAGAAAAGTCGCTTAAGAACACGGAACTCGACAAACCGATACTGAAACGAATTTGGATGTCGAAAAGTGCAGAATTAATCATTCTCAGAATGACGATACGGTCATGAACGAGTTGTCAAAATGGACTCCCATGAAAAAAGAAAATTACCGGAAATCGAAATTGCGGGTATTACATACTACCCTCCTTAAAAGAAGTTTCGTCCCGAAACTTAAAAATAAGCAGGGAGGAGCAACATTCCACCAAGAAACATTCAAAGGGATACTCAAAAACCGAAAACTCGCGCCCAACGCCCAAACATTGTAAAACAACGCAAAGAAACACACGGTGTGGAAACACGTTCCACGACGACCAACACAACGCCACATGTAGAGACATAATAAAACCATCAAGTGACAAGCATCATAAAACAGATGATACAATCAAGTCGATTATCCGAACAATCACAAAATACAAAGTACCTATTACAAGGAAACATGCCTAGTCGAGAAAAACAGAAAGTCAGCACAAACAATTCACAAGGGCAAACAGGAACAATTCGGACTACGCCGAAATCTTAAAAAAGCATACTAGACATCTCTGTGCCCTTTCGGAGCAGATACGCAGCCTCGATCCCCAAATCTCTCAGCTACCGTCTCGCAATGCACGGCTCAGTGACCCACCTGGTCACACTCGAAACAACTGACTAACAGTGAATGACAATTCTTCGTGGTACGAGATCAGGCAACAACAGACAACCCCAATCGAATAAAAATGATCGAATAACAACGACCGAACAATAATGATCAAATGACAACAGTCGAACAATGACTCCGAAGTCCCCACTTCAACTCCAAACATTAAAAGAACTGGTAGAAAGTGAAAGATGTTACTTCCGAACAAGGTTCACAAGAATCGAACTGAACTCGGAAAAGTCACAATGATAAACAGATCGATTATGAAACAAGGTCACAACCAGTTCGAAGGATGACAACCGAGACATCAAACAAGTTCAAAAAGTATCGACGAACACCTGCAAGTCGATAGAATTTAGAAGGAGAAACTGCAGAAGTCAAAAATAGTACGGGTATTACATCCGACCTCTTATAAAAGAAATGTCGCCCCCACAACTCACAACGACGGAAACAAGGTAACAACACAAAAAGCAACCGACAGAAAAATCTCCCATGGGCCTCTCAGAGCCGATCCTGATATCTGTGCTGAAGCGCGAATTCCAAAAGTCTCGGTAGCCAATTCGCAAAACTGAATTCGGTGTCCCTCGAGTCCGCACTTGAAACGCGTTACTGACGAGAAGGACAATTTGCACGTGCATGCCCCGGAACATCACGGTTGAAACACCTCGGCTCGGCATGCCAAAAATACAAATGTTAGATACAATGGGGCATAACGTCGCAAAACAACATAGCGGAGATGCCAACTTAGTACAATAAAGAATCATAACACATATCATATACAACGATTACCATCGTAAAGTAATACACACACACAATCACTACAGCAACGACGGTATCGTTCGGCGACCTCAACGGCCCGAACGATAACCGGCACATAATTGCAAACATCATGAAATAATCACACATGTACACAAACGTACAAACCCAAGCTTCAACAGCTCACACTCGTGCGACAACACACAAATCACCACGAGGCGACAAATAGTAAATACCAGTTCACACCTCTCACAGAGGGCTAGTACTACAAATACGTGGCAACGCCTCATCGTTCATGCCACCAATTCGATCATATTCGGAAGTTAACATCATAACGACAAAGACAACACCATACATACATTCCCAAACGCAAAGGGGAATTGATAGGTTTAAAAAAAAATGAAAACCCCCTTTTGAAAATAATTTTGGAAACACTGATTGATCTTGAGTATCACCCTTCAAAAAAAGTACAAACGTGAAACATCGTTATCGAGACTTTGGAAAACCATTTTGCATTCGATAAAATGAGGATACTTCCCTTTGGTGAAAGACTTTCAGAAATATTCGACCCTCGGGTCTAAGCAAAGCATTTCTAAATAATTGAAAATATCTCAAAATATTTTTGGTCCTCAACTGGAAAAATTTTGAAATACATTGCGGCACTAGAAAGCACCTTGAAAACACCACAAGAAAATAATTCGTTTTAAAATTACGTCTCGAAATTTAATTTTCTAAGATACTCAAGGTTTTCAAAAATTCAATAGGCCAGAATGCCTAAAACTCACAAAATCCTTTATCAAACCGTCATAAAACATTCAAGGCCAAAGTGTCAAAACTCGATTTAGGGAATCGGTTTTACGAATTAGAACTCAGTTTGCAAAATACTGAAAGTCATTTTGAAAAGACTCACGCAGCGGATAAAATACAGTTCGAAAATACATTAGCAGCGACACCGCTCCTCATATAAATAAAATATTAGAGTCGAATACCTACATATCACGGAATCAAAATCCACAGAAGGATTCAATCAATCAACCATTTAATCATACAAGCAGCTCATGTCACACGAGGCACAACACAAAGAAGGGAGACTTACATCCACAGGTCGCACGAAGAAGATGATCGCTCGACGATACTAATCAAGACCAACAGACTCAGACGACGCATCGCGACACGACTCAGTCAGACAAAAGCCGACGAGACAAAACCCAACAGACACCACTAAACCCGACAGCCTAGGTTTCCACAACCTAAGCTCTGATACCATTTATGTAACACCCCCAATCCGCTTAGGGATATTACACACCGTAGAACCTTTCCTCAAGGATCTACCAGGCTGGTAACAACAAACGAACAACTCGACGATGCCTTTAAGGCTACAATAACTCAGTAGACCGACTTGGTCTTTCAATAAAAACATACAACTCAATTACAATTCATGCCCATGCATGGGTCAAAATACAACAACTCCCGTACAATGGGGAAAAATTACTGCAGTGGAAAATAAAGTACAACTGAACCAATACAACAACATACGGTTCCTCATGTGATTAGTATCGATCATCTTTCATCATCCTTCATGCCGACCCTATGTTATGCTCCCAAAAACTGAATGCAAAAACAGACATCGACCCCCCAAATACTCGGGGGTTAGCAAAACTCCACTGTTTTGCGATTGCAAGAACAAAGTGCAAATACGAGCCATACAATACAAGTTCCATGGACAATAATAACCAGGAATCCTCAAAGATCCAAACATAACGAAAAGTACTTCCCGAGGCAAGAGTTTGGGTAAAACATTCCAAAACCGAAAGATCACAAATCAAGGGAAACAATTTATAAAACAGTTTAAAATGTCATCGAGAGTTTTAGTAGAAAACAATTTAGGATTACCGAATCCTAATCTTTCCAAAATCAACAGGGGTCACCGCCCAAAGGTTTTGTTTTCACAATTGAAACCAACTACAATACACAAGGTTAAAACCCACGTCGCGCATCCTCGACGGACATAAAATACACACGCACCCATGAAGTTTCACTCGTGAATCCAGGGCAATACCATTGGACTCCCTCCGTGGCCCCGTCGAACCCTCATGAGGTAAGCAAATACATTCACAAAACATACACACGCACTCGTGAAGTTTCACCCATGAATCTAGGGCTATACCATTGGACTCCCTCCGTGGCCCCGTCGAACCCTCCCGAGGTGAGCAAACACATTCACAAAACATACACATGCACCCGCATCGCCTAGGACCGGGACGAAGCCACAAATCCCACTCGAGGCCCCGTCGGACCCTCCCGAGCTGGCTAGCGAAATAATCAAGCACAACACGTCACCTAGGACCGGGACGAAGCCACGAATCCCACTCGAGGCCCCGTTGGACCCTCCCAAGCTGGCTAGCAAAATAATCAAGCACAAATAACATATCACACCAAGGATATCCAAACAATTCGCCAAGAGGCATCAAACACTTAGCAAAACACCACGTCAAACCATAACGCACCGAAAAGAGATAATATATGTACACACGCATTATCAACACCAAACATATCCAAAGGATTCACGTAGTCACTTACAACCCACACACGTTACAAAACACACGCGTTTTGAAATTGAGCCTTTAACGAGGCTAGCCGAATCTTTTGAAAACTCATTTCAAACAAACAAACAAACATACCAAGACGATCACCAATCATCATATCCACGAAACAATAAATGTATGGACAAGGTACTTGCCTCGAAACCATGAGCAACAGAACCACGAACGGGCACGGCTCAACCGGGAAGCTTCGAAACGCCCGATGCCATCGAAAAGGAAGACGAAAACGAACGAAAGGGTTCAACACGGTTTCTTCGCAAGAAACTCGACCCTAGCATCATACAATTAATAAATCAATGATCATACGAGGAAGAATAATCATAGAATGTCCGAAAACCCCTCTATGACATTCTACCGGACACCTTCAAGGCATCGATCAAGAACTCGACCAAAACAATGAATCGATACGATCCAACCATGGAATAACAAGGGAAAAGATATAATACATCTAAATAATCATCAATCCATCATAATCCTAAGTTAAATCGGATTAAACGGATGAAATCAACCAAAATACCCAAATTCCCCAAAACTAGATTTCTAGAAAATCTGACCTGATTCGCTCGATCAAGGGATGTTATAGGATGGATGATTGATGATATGAACTCCAAGACTTCATGGATTGATTGTCCAACAAAATCTCTCCATGATAACCATACCTCCAGCCGCGGACGAGAAGGAAAAGAATGAGAAAAATGGTGAAAAACCTGTCTGCAGGGCCTTAAATAGGCTGCCTGCCGGCAGAGTTACGTACGTAACCGGCCAAGGGCTTACGTACGTAACCGGCCATGGCCGAACTCACTGCCCAGAAATGCCGGCAGCGTTACGTACGTAACCGAACAAGGCTTACGTACGTAACCGGCCTTACATACATAACTGCCGAGCCCTTCCGGCCGTAACTCTGCCAGGGCTGGCCTGGGCCCAACCGGCCCGGCCATGACTCGGCCGGGACCAACTCCGACGGCCCGAACGACCCCGAAACCCGAACTTGAGTACGAATCGAAGATACAGTTACAAAGTACTCGCAAATACGAATTCGATCACTAAGAGAACACATGATTCCGACCACCCGAAGGCTCGAAATTCGACAACGGAAATTAATTACCTCAAACTTTGGGAAATTGTGAAAATGGCCCAAAGCGTCCAAAATACACGATACACAATCGAAACACCAAGCCAAAGCTCACAACATGAATAATAAGATTAAATGAACTTACGAGAAACTCAAAACAACAGTTTCGGATGAGATTCGCAAGAATCGAACTCAAGTACGGAAAAGTCGCTTAAGAACACAGAACTCGACAAAACGATACCGAAACGAATTCGGACGTCGAAAAGTACAGAATTAATCATTCTCAGAATGACGATACGGTCATGAGCAAGTCGTCAAAACAGACTCCCGGGAAAAAAAGAAAATTACCGGAAATCGGAATTCGGGTATTACACCCACCAGGGAATACCCAAAATACAGATTAAATACACAATAATTGTGATACCGAACCACAAAAACATAGTACTTACGCCGATTAGGAGTTTACAGTAGTATGGCCAAAGACCTTATTATACACAGGATCCGAAATACGAGTATAATCCATATGGAGATGGAATATACCTAAAATAACAATACATTTGTCCAGAATTTAAATTAAAGTGGAAAGATAACATTACATGGTCCGAAAAAAACCGGACAACAAAAGACTCGGGTCCCCCGAACTAGTATCCTTCGAACCCTTCGTCGTCACCATGATCTTCCCGTGCCTTGCCTTTACTTCGACCTAAAATACAACACAAGTATTTCGCCCATCACAGGGTCAGATATACATGATAAATGATTCTCAAGATTTTATACAATTCACATATATTAGATTTCAAGGGAAACAACCCGACTAACGAATATATCCCTCGGGCGTATGAACGGTTAGTCACAAAACATCGAACACATCCAAATATATATATAGACTATGAACGACCATAATAGTATGGCTCAATGATGGACATCACAGTACGCCCGATCCGGAAATGTGTCAGTGCACATGTCCACCCCGTATACGGAATCCAGGATATACGTGGGACAATGTACCTAATTAGCCTCACGAACTACGTCTCGTGTGCACAGTCCAATACGGAAACATCCACGCATGACTGTATATGTGCCTGGCTAAAAATCCTACACAATGACCAATCGGAACGTAGATATGATTCCGGAGATGTCACGATACAACATGACAACGGATTAAATAAATAACATGTCTGATTAAGGATCAAGAAACTTACCAAAATGAAAATAAGGATCAATGATATCAATGGTTCGAAAGTGACGAACTTGGGAATGTAATCCCACGATGAAAATGGAACATCATCAAGAATAATCAAACCACGGGTCACAAATTTATAAGTGTTTCACATACACGAAACGCATAATCATCACATGAATCCAAACATCATTATAACCAAGAAAGATAACTTGCCTCAATACGGAGACGAGACTAGTCTTTTCTTGTCGAACGAACGAACGGTCCTCGACTTAATATCGGTTACTCGAACAATCAACCTTGTAAGGGATACAATCCATTCAATAACACATTCTCATAACTATCGACATCTAGTTCAACGAATCGCTATCCTAAATGCAATTTGTTTAGTTCAACCATCTATGTATCATAATTCCATTTCAAATATTTATAGTAACTTCAGTTTATTATCATTTTTGGTTACCATTCAAGGTGTTCTCGATTATTCATGAGGTTCAAACGAATGAGAATTTATCAAGAACAATCATCAAGGAGAACATCTCTAAAATTGATATGCCGATAGAATTTCTTAAAAACAACATCAATGTTTAGAAATATAATCCAACCAACTATGTTTCCTAAAGCATTGATCAAAATGGAAGTTACTCAGCGATTATCATCGTTCGAATGAATCATGAGTTTGTAATATTATTACTATGTTCATCGATTATGAGTTCCTCAAGTTAGTTTAATGATAAAGTCGAGTTATTTATCACAAGATCCTTACGAAATCGTTATCAAGGTGGATTAAACATCTCTGAACTATAACCTTATGTTGATATGATTCAAGGTTCAACCAAATTAGTTGATGATCTTAAGTTCATTAGAATCTTCCTAAACATGATGGTTTGATTCAATACAATGATAACAATCCTACAATTCAACCTATCTACAATGAAACTAAGGATCATTATTGTCTTAGTGATGATAATAGTTCAGCAAGAAGAGTGAGTTTCTATTAACCATGATCATTACCATTAAAATACCAAGAACACATCATTACAAAACTCTTAATCACCATATTCATCATTAAGTTTGATAAAAGCTTTAACTACAAACATGTTTAACATGATTAATTCATCATTAGGTGGAGTATACTTTATCACTAACATTATAACTACAAAATTATAGAGTGAATTCATGTAACATACCTTCAGAAATGAAGAACAATATAACAAAACCACAAGAACACACTTTAGCTTCAAGAATAACTCCAAACTTCCAAATCAACAAGCTCCCAATCAAGATGCACAGCTCAAACACAAGTTGGAAGAAGGTAGAAGTGATCTAGGGAGGCAGGGGAATGTTTATACTGTTGGGAGTATGCCCTCGAATGCCACTCAGAGGATGATGAGTGAGGGCATTGTACTTGTAATTATGAAAATTCACTAATATAAGGCAATGGATGTTTCTTTATTTACTGGTAGTTACTGCATTCCCAACTCATAAATATACATATAGAAACTAGTCCCTGTATTTGAGAGCAAAACGTTCCACTCCTTATTTGATAAGGGGGTCGGCACTGGAAAGGTTTATAGCTCAAATACTTAATCGTTCGCAAGTCGATGAAACTTGACTGGGCTTTAAGTTTATGTGAAGACTTGTATGATGTGGTCTTTGACATGGAGAGTGCCTGTTGAACGCTAATGGTTAGTGGGAGCACATGTTATAGGTATGCTAATTGGATTAATATACTCGAACCGACTCACCCTCGATTCGTCACACGGATTTCACTCCGGGACAGTGAATGACGGAATCGAAAGGTTGTGATAGGTATTCGTGAACCTTCGACTTGAGGATTTAGTAGGGATGTGCTTGTGACGTCAATATTTTCATTAGAGTAGTTCGACCCTGTAAACCGGAAGGCGGGGTTCAACCTCGACGTGCATCTTGACGGGCAAGTAGCAGGTCCTACTGAATACCAAGATAGAATTCTTTCTCCTGTTAGTGAACGGGTTATATGTCCTATGCGGTTATTAGCAGATGAGATCATAAGTCTTTGGCCAAAGCATTGGATCTAGCTGTATTAGATACACGAGAGCTTGATGATCTCGATTTGCATTAACGCATGCATAGCGTCAAGTACAGATAGGGTTTGACTGACCGTGACCCTATAACTTGATCGGGACATTTGAAAGAAGGGTTTATACGTATCTTTGGTATTCACGTGAGAATGGTTCTTGAATGATCCCAATCATTCGTTCTCGGTTACAAGTGCAGTGTAGGCCGCCAGGCTGGCTAGGTGGTGCTACTACTCTTTGGTTCCTCCCATTGCTGACTGAGACGGACCTACCGAGTCGCGCATGAGGATTGACAACGGAATGAATCAAGCTAATTCTCTCATTATGAATATTAGATATTGGATATCTAAATTTAAGACATTAGATGTCTAAATCGATTTATTGGATAAATTGATTTACGGCCTAATGAATTAAATATATCACTGGGTGATTAATTTAATTCATGGATATAATTATTTCTTGGAGAAATTAATTATGTTATAATGTATTTGATATGTTTAATTAATTGGATTAATTAATCGATATAAATACATCGAAACGGAATCGGAGTTTATCTGTTTGGACTCTCGGGAGTCCGAAACGAACCGAACTCGTCCGTTTTTCATCATGGCCGCCCTCCTCTTTTCCACCTAATTTCCCGAAAACGAACCGAACTCGTCCGTTTTTCATCATTTTATATGGATGATATTGACATGGTGGGGATACCTCTCATGTGAATGAGTTGTATTTTTTGGTGGAAGGTGTCTAAAGAATTATATGTAGACTTGTGATTGAGTAGACTAAAAATATCACATACATAATTCACACTTTTGAGGGGTGGTACGTAAGAGAGTTTGAAGGAGAGAGAGAAAAGAACTTAGAGTTCATTTTATGGTGTTCATACTAATCTTCATCTTCTTCACTAACTTCTTCTTCATTTTTCTTGGAGAAAATTGAGAGAAAATATTGAGAGAATTTTGATAAACATACTTGGAGTATATTCATAAAAATCAATAGCTTCATCACCTAGATCTAGCCGTATCCTCGGAGGATAGAAAGGTGTTGTCATTCCGTTCGTTTTTCCGGCGCGTGGCAAGTAGAGACGCGGTGCTTTCGGCGTTGGATCGTTCAAGGGCTTGAAGCGGAATAGATTCGTAGAGATCAAGCAAAGCTTGGGGAATAGCTCAAGATAAGGTTATCCATCTAATCAACGGACTACAAGGGTGAGTTTCTATATCTCTTGTTATTTGTTTTGATATTCGTATATATGTAGCTCGATCGATCCTCGTAGGGATTCGGATCGAATTAATTTTCGTTTTACCTCTTCCGCTGGGCCTTCGTTTTAGGCACCGAATCCCAACAGTGGTAACGGAGCGTAGGTCTTGCGATCGTATATACGATATTGGCATTTAGAATGCTCGATTAGATGGTGCATGATTTGGAATCATTTTAGTCATAATCGTGGTATATGTTTTTACGTTCGTTGTAGTTATATTTTTCGTAAGTTTATGTCTAAATATAAATCTTAATTTCTTGGAAATATGATTTATATTGAAGATATGAATGTTGGAGAATATAGATATTGGATATCCGGTCGAAAAACTAGCCCCGAAATGCCGTTGGGCCAGTCGGGAGGGTCCGGAGCGAGGGCCGCGGCCCGTGGCTCGAGGCCGCGGCCCGGGGCTGTGCGGCCGGCTTGGGCAACCAGCATCTTGGGGGCCGCAGCCCGAGGCTCCGAGGGCCGCGGACCGAGCTGTTAGGCGGCCATTGGCGGCTTCCGAGCGTGACTCGGCCATGCCAGCTGTCTGCCGGCATCTTGCCCGAGGTGACTTCGGCCATGGCAGGCCATTTTTGCCCCGGCTCGATTTTTTCGTGTATTCTTGAAAATTAATCTCCCGCATGTTAAATTGGATTTAATATGATTAAAATGATTTATGGTATTTTATTTTATAAGGGAAATTTGATTAATTGGAATATTTATGGTCGACCGAATTATTTTGAACGTTATCATATTACCGATTGTGTGAATCGATTGGATCGGTTCGTATTGTGGATTGGATCAATGTATCTCTACGCTTTCCATTTATTTAGTATTTATTGGATGAATGCTTTTGAATGGGGATGTGGTTCGTGGACTTAGTTTTTGAATCGTTCGTTTTATTCGATTGGGTTGTAAAGGCCATTTTGAGCCTATTTATTTTACTAGAAAAAATTTGTATCTATGATGCAATTTTCAATGTAAAATTTATATGTAATGACAAAGACCGGAGGAAGATCCATTTCGAGAAGACGAAGATTCAAGACGAAGACTTGTAATTAGATTTACGGAGTTTTTGTTTTCTAGGAACGGTCCATGAACCACATGTTGGTAGCAACTAGGTTGTGAATGGTTGTTTCATATTGTATGAATGCCACAAACGCGCTTAAACGATTAATGTGCAAAGTGTAATGTTAATTGCGAAAATTCTCCCACGATAAATTATTATGTTTATAAGGTTTCAAGGTTTTCCTTCCCTTCATCGAGTTTTCGGGAAATTGAAATCCAAACCGGATGTGCTATGCTTCCGAGTTATCGGGGTAGTCATTCAGGGAGGACGGATAAATTACCGGGAGTGCATGGGATGCCTTCGGTTGGAGCAAAATGTATCCCTAGAAACCTGATAGTTTGCTGGATAAGATTCAATTGTGAAACTGATTTGCGTCGATGGTATAAACTTAACTTGTTCACGAACCATAGAAACCGTATAGGTTGAGGGGAGTGAACAAGGGGAAAAAGAAGATCGAATCATCTATTAGATAGGTTGGTGTTGGACACCACTTTATGAAAATTAATAGACTAGAAACCTGTTCGGTTGCCTTCTATTAAGATTTATAAAGAACTCGATCACCACTATGAAGTAGAGCGACGATACTTCCGGATTTCACATGGGAGTGTGTTATTACGATAAAAATAGTGGGAATTGGGTAACAAGAATAGAAAAGACCTTAATTCTATACTCAGAACATAATTAAATGAGTCACTAATTAATCTATCATACTTTATGAAGACTCAAATCTCAATATGACAATGAATCCACTCGCAATTCTACTTGAAAAGAACACCTTAATGGGACCTAACTTTGTGGATTGGCTCCGCAATCTGATGATTGTCCTCAGTATAGAGGCACTGGGATACGTCTTGGAGACGGACATTCCGGCGCCTCCTGTGCGGACCAGAGCCAATCAGGAAGAGATCGAAAACCAGGAAAAGTGGGTTAAGGATGACGTAAAAGTTCGTGCATACATGATGGCTTCTATGTCTAATGTGTTGACTCAAAATGTATTTTGATGATTATTCCATTCAAAACATTTAATTAGATCAATCTCAGATCGATAGTATTTTGAAGGAGCTAAACATTGTTAGCGCACGCTACTCATCTTATAGTAGCGCACGCTATCGAGCAATGTATGTTCAGCCCAGACAGTCAGCTGCAGCCAAGTGACGTTGTTAGGAGTATGCCCTCGAATGCCACTCAGAGGTTGTTGAGTGAGGGCATTGTACTTGTAATTATGTAAACCATTTATATAAGGCAAATGAATGTTTCTTATTTACTGGTAGTTACTGGCATTCCTAACTCGTAAATAAACATATAGAAACTAGTCCGTGTATTTGAGAGCAAAACGTTCCACTCCTTATTGGATAAGGGGGTCGGCACTGGAAAGATTATAGCTCAAATACTTAATCGTTCGCAAGTCGATGAAACTTTACTGGGCGCTAAGTTTATGTGAAGACTTGTATGACGTGTTCTTTGACATGGAGAGTGCCTGTCGAACACTAATGGTTAGTGGGAGCACACGTTATAGGTATGCTAATTGGATTAGTATACTCGAACCGACTCACCCTCGATTCGTCACATGGATTTCACTCCGGGACAGTCAATGACGGAATCGAAAGGTTGTGATAGGTATTCGTGAACCTTCGACTTGAGGATTTAGTAGGGATGTGCTTGTGACGTCAAGATTTTTATTAGAGTAGTTCGACCCTGTAAACCGGAAGGCGGGGGTCAACCTCGACGTGCATCTTGACGGGCAAGTAGCAGGTCCTACTGAATGCCAAGATAGAATTCTTTCTCCCGTTAGTGAGCGGGTTATATGTCCTATGCGGTTATTGGCAGATGAGATCATAAGTCTTTGGCCAAAGCATTGGAGCTAGTTGTATTAGATACCACGGCACTCGATGATCTCGATTTGCATTAACGCATGCATAGCGTCAAGTACGAGATAGGGTTTGGTGACCGTGACCTATAACTTGATCGGGACATTTGAAAGAAGGGTTTATACGTATACTGGTATTCACGACAGAATGGTTCTTGAATGATCCCAATCATTCGTTCTCAGTTGGGGTACAGTGTAGGCCGCCAGCCTGGCTAGGTGGTGCTACTACTCTTTGGTTCCTCCCATTGCTGACTGAGACGGACCTACCGAGTCGCGCATGAGGATTGACAACGGAATGAATCAAGCTAATTCTCTCATTATGAATATTAGATATTGGATATCTAAATTTAAGACATTAGATGTCTAAATCGATTTATTGGATAAATTGATTTACGGCCTAATGAATTAAATATATCACTGGGTGATTAATTTAATTCATGGATATAATTATTTCTTGGAGAAATTAATTATGTTATAATGTATTTGATATGTTTAATTAATTGGATTAATTAATCGATATAAATATATCGATATGGAATCGGAGTTTATCTGTTTGGACTCGCGGGAGTCCG
This sequence comes from Orobanche coerulescens, assembly GCA_033398695.1. NCBI lineage: Eukaryota > Viridiplantae > Streptophyta > Magnoliopsida > Lamiales > Orobanchaceae > Orobanche > Orobanche coerulescens. The sequence goes on along the minus strand of CM065802.1, from coordinate 163,250,084 downwards.
AAACGAACCGAACTTGTCCGATTTCTACATGGTCCAAACCCCACACTTCCACCCACTTTCATATGGACCCATGTTCCATTCTTTATGGTTGATCATTGAGGTGGTGGGGCTTTGATTCTCATAATTATGAGATGTGCATGTGGAGAGTTGAATAAATGAAGATGAAGACATCTCTCACTAATGATTCCAAGCAACTTTCATTTCCAACGTGAGGTTGAAGAGGAGAGAGAGATAGAAGTCTTCTTCATCATCTTCTTTATTCATCTTCTTCATTCATCTTCTTCACAACTTCTTAGAGAAATTTTGTGAGGAAATATTGAGAGAGATAGATATTCATACACTTAGAGTGATATTAATATCTATAACAACCTTCATCACCTAGCTCTAGTCGTATCCTCGGAGGATAGCAAGGTGTTGTCATTCCGTTCGTTTTTCCGGCGCGTGGCAAGTAGAGACGCGGTGCTTTTGGCGTTGGATCGTTCAAGGGCTTGAAGCGGAATAGATTCGTAGAGATCAAGCAAAGCTTGGTGAATAGCTCAAGAGAAGGTTATCCATTTAATCAACGGACTACGAGGGTATGTTTCTTGTATCTCTTGTATTTCGTTTTTGATATTCGTATATACGTAGCTCGATCGATCCTCGTAGGGATTCGGATCGAATTAATTTTCGTCTTACCGCTTCCGCTGGGCCTTCGTTTTAGGCACCGAATCCCAACAGTGGTATCAGAGCGTAGGTCTTTCGATCGTATATACGATATTGGCATTGGGAATGCTCGATTAGATGGTGAATGATTTGGAATCATTTTAGTCATAATCGTGGTATATGTTTTTCGTTCGTAATAATTGTATTTTTCGTAAGTTTATGTCTAAATATAAATCTTAAATTTCTGGGAAATATGATATATATTGAAGATATGAAAGTCAGAAAATATTGATATTGGATATCCGGTCGAAAATCTAGCCCCGAATCGTCGGACGATTTTTTGGACAAAAAGGGTAATCGGCGAGTGACTCGGCCGTGTCTGGGTGACACGGTCGTGTCAGCGATCTACCAAGTCATCGCCGAGCGACCCGACCGTGTCTGGGTGACTCGGTCGTGTCTGGCGGCATCTTCCGAGCGTGACTCGGCCGTGCGAGCATCTCTGGTTGGTGCCGAGGGTGACTCGGTCATGCAGCCGATTTCACCTCTCGATTTTTCAGTGTATTCTTAAAAATTAATCTCCCGCACATTAAATTGGATTTAATATGATTAAAATGATTTATGGTATTTCATTTTATAAGGGAAATTTGATTAATTGGAATATTTATGGTCGACCGAATTATTTTGAACGTTATCATATTACCGATTGTGTGAATCGATTGGATCGGTTCGTATTGTTGATTGGATCAATATATCTCTACGCTTTCCATTTATATAGTATTTATTGGATGAATGTTTTCTGAATGGGGATGTGGTTCGTGGACTTAGTTTTGAATCGTTCGTTTTATTCGATTGGGTTGTAAAGGCCATTTTAAGCCTATTTATTTTACTAGAAATGTTTGTATCTAGGATGCAATTTTCGATGTAAAATTTATATGTAATGACGAAGACCGGAGGAAGATCTATTTCGAGAAGACGAAGATTCAAGACGAAGACTTGTAATTAGATTACGGAGTTTTTGTTTTCTAGGAACGGTCCATGAACCACATATTGGTAGCAACTAGGTTGTGAATGGTTTTTTCATATTGTATGAATACCACAAACGCGCTAATATGATTAATGTGCAAAGTGTAACGTTAATCGCGAAAATTCTCCCACAATAAATAATTAAGTTTATAAGGTTTCAAACTTTTTCCTTCCCTCCATCGAGTTTTCGGGAAATTGAAATCCAAACCGGATGTGCTATGCTTCCGAGTTATCGGGGTAGTCATTCGGGGAGGACGGATAAATTACCGGGAGCGCATTGGATGCCTTCGGTTGGAGCAAATTTTATCCCTAGAAACCTGATAGGTTGCCGAATAAGATTCAATTGTGAAACTGATTTGCGTCGATGGTATAAACTTAACTTGTTCACGAACCAAAGAAATCGTATAGGTTGAGGGGAGTGAACAAGGGGAAAAAGAAGATCGAACATCCATTAGATGGGTTGGTGTTGGACACCACTTTATGAAAATTAATAGACTAGAAACCTGTTCGGTTGCCCTCTATTAAGATTTATAAAGAACTCGATCACCACTATGAAGTAGAGCGACGATACTTCCGGATATCACATGGGAGTGTGTTATTCCGATAAAAATAGTGGGAGCTGGGTAACAAGAATAGAAAAGACCTTAAATTCTATACTCAGAACATAATTGAATGAGTCACTAATTAATCTGTTATACTTAATGCATAAATCTCAATATGACAATGAATCCACTCGCAATTCTACTCAAAAGAACACCTTAATGGGACCTAACTTTGTGGATTGGCTCCATGTCGATGATTGTCCTCGGTATAGAGGCACAGGATACGTCTTGGAGACGGACATTCGGCGCCTCTATGCGGACTCGAGCCAATCAGGAAGAGATTGAAAACCACGAAAAGTGGGTTAAGGATGACGTGAAAGTCCGTGCTTATATGATGGCTTCCATGTCTAATGAGCTTCAGAGAGCTCTTGAGAAAATGACTTCTGCTAGGCAGATTCTATCTCACTTAACCGAGCATTATGGTGAGCACAGCAGAACTGCTAGATATGAGATATCCAAGCAACTGTTCGGTGCAAGAATGAAGGAAGGTGAGAAGGTTGGGGAACACGTCCTCAAAATGATATCCATGATCGAGAGATTGGAGGCTCTTGATTTTAAAATGGATACTTCTCTCCAAACCGACCTTATCCTACAGTCTCTCCCTGATTCCTTCTCACAGTTTGTTATGAACTTCAACTGCAATGAGATTGCATGTAACTTAGCTGGGCTAATGAACAAACTGGTGACCGCTCAATCTCAGATGAAGACCCCTCGGATGAAGGAGTCTGCACTTGTGATTTCTTCTGGACTTCGGAAGTCTAAGAATAAGAAGAAAAAGACCAAGAAGCGGACTGGACCACAAGCTAAGGACCTTAAGGGAAAGGGCAAGGCCCCGATGGTTCCAAAGAACAAGAAGAAGAAGGATGCTTGTCTCAAGTGCGGTGAGCTGGGCCACTGGGATAGAGACTGTCCGATTCTTCATGGCACTTCAGGTACAGAACTTTTAGTTTTGGAAACAAATTGTTACGCTCGTATTTTCTACTTCTGGATCTTGGATTAGGTGCTAGTTCTCATATTTGTACCGTGAATCAGGATCTGGAACAAAGTAGGAAGCTTGGAGCTGGAGAAGTTATGATCACAGTCGGAAGCGGGCATAGTGTCGAGGCGACCGACATAGGATCACTTCTTTTGGGTTTAGAATCCGGCTTTGTTTTGACTTTAGAAGATGTACTTGTTTTGCCCAAGGGGCACAAAAACATTGTATCCATTCCGGTCATGGACCGAAAAGGCTTTTCATTTTTCATTGGTGATGGTTCCTGCAAAATTTATTTTAGAAATAAACTAGTGGGTACTGCTACATTGTTGAATGGATTGTATCATCTAAATCTCAGCAACAAAGTAGTTGTGAATACTATAACTAGAAAACGTGGTAGGGATGAAACCAATCAAGTTTTGAAATGGCATCTTAGACTTGGTCATGTTGGAAAGACCAAGGTTTACAAGATGGAAAAAGATGGACTTATGGGTCTATTGGGATCAGATCCCTTTCCTACTTGTGAATCTTGCCTTAAAGGCAAAATGACTGAGTCCCCCTTCACAGGGACATTTCAAAGAGCCGCTGATAAACTGGGATTAATCCATACCAATGTATGTGGTGCTTTGGAAGCAGCACGTGACGGATATCAATATTTCATTACGTTTACAGATGATCATACTAGGTATGGTTATGTATACTTAATGAAACATAAATCCGAGGCCTTTGAGAAGTTCCAGGAATTCAAGGCCCTAGTCGAGAAACAAACTGGTAATCATATCAAAGCACTTCGGTCGGACCGAGGTGGCGAGTATATGAGTACGGAGTTTGACGAGTTCCTTAAGGAACATGGAATAGTTTCACAACTAACACCTCCAGGTACTCCTCAGTTAAATGGTGTGTCAGAAAGAAGGAACCGGACCCTGTTGAACATGGTCCGTTCCATGCTGGGCTATACTGACTTGCCGATTTACCTGTGGGGGTATGCACTCCTGACTGCCGCGTATATCTTGAACAGATGTCCTTCCAAATCCGTTCCTAAAACTCCACATGAGATGTGGGAAGGAAGAAAACCAAGTCTTAATCATATTAGGATTTGGGGATGTCCCGCTTATGTCAAGAAGACTAAGGTGGAAAAGTTGGAAGCTAGGTCTGCGAAGGGACGTTTCATTGGATTCCCGTCTGGGACGATGGGATAACTATTCTACATGCCCGAAGATTGAAGGATCATTGTTGCTTTACAAGCACACTTCCTGGAAGATGAGTTCATTCAGGAAGGCGGAGCAGGTAGAAGTATTTCTTTATAAGAATACAATGAAACTCCTCGAGAGACACCTGTGCAAGAAACTGGAACCGAACTTTCTGAAACACAAGTACAACCACCTCGTAGGTCTAGTAGGGTGTCTCATTTACCTGAGAGGTATGGGATTGTGCACTTGGAGGAGCTGGGTCTCCATGAGGTTCCAAGTGATAGCCAAGAGACCGACCCAACAACCTATGACCAAGCGATGGTGGATGTAGACTCCGCGAAATGGCGTGAAGCTATGGAAGCTGAGATAGACTCGATGCATGTCAATCAGGTCTGGACTCTAGTAGACCGCCCCAAGGGTATAGTGCCTATTGGGAACAAGTGGATCTACAAGAGAAAGACTGATGGTGATGGCAAGGTTGACGCCTATAAGGCCAGGCTTGTGGCAAAGGGTTATACCCAGAAGGAAGGGATCGATTACCACGATACCTTCTCGCCCGTAGCCATGATCAAGTCTATTCGCATGATGCTTGCTATAGATGCCTACCACGATTATGAGATATGGCAAATGGACGTAAAGACGGCTTTCCTTAATGGATTCCTCGAGGAGGAAATCTATATAGAGCAGCCTAAAGGCTTTGTGTCTGAAGTTGATATTCAGAAAGTGTGCAAGCTTCATTGCTCCATTTATGGATCTAAGCAAGCGTCGCGTAGTTGGAACCTTCGTTTTGACGAGGCAATCAAAGAGTTTGATTTCGTGCAAAATGAAGAGGAACCTTGTGTATACAAGAGGGTTAGTGGGAGCAAGATCGCATTCTTAGTACTATATGTAGATGACATTCTACTAATAGGAAATGATGTGGGAATGCTTAGTTCTGTGAAAGCTTGGCTTTCGAGTAATTTCTCCATGAAATACTTGGGAGAAGCAACCTATATTCTTGGTATTCGGCTCTACCGGGATAGAGCGAAGAGAACAATAGGCCTTTCCCAAGCCCTCTATATAGATAAGATCTTAAAGCGATTTAAGATGGATGATTCTAAAAGAGGGTTCCTACCGATGCAACATGGAATAAAACTCACCTTGAAGATGTTTCCTCAAAGTGAGGAACAACGCAAGGAAATGAGTAATATACCATATGCTTCGGCCGTGGGTAGCCTTATGTATGCTGTGTTGTGTACAAGACCTGACATCGCGCATGCTGTAAGCGTGGTGAGTAGGTTTCAGGCAAACCCAGGTAGGGAACATTGGACTGCTGTAAAGAACATTCTCAAGTACTTGAGAAGAACTAGAGATATGGTTCTTATGTATGGCGGTGGAGAATTGGATGTGGTGGGATTCACTGATTCGGACTTCCAAGGACTGAAGGACGACTCGATGTCCACTTCTGGCTACATATTTACTCTTAATGGAGGAGCAGTATCTTGGCGTAGTGCCAAGCAAAGCGCGGCCGATTCCACTGTCAGCCGAGTATCAAGCGGCCTCGGAGGCTTCAAGGAAGGGTTACGGATTAAGAAGTTTCGGGAGAACTTCAAATGATACCATGTCTTTGAAACTGTTCATCTTTGCGACAACGACGGAGCGCGAGCCAAGGAGCCGAGGTTTCACAACAGCACCAAACATATTGAGAGGAAGTATCATCTCGTAAGAGAATTTGTTCGCAAGGGAAACATTGTCCGCCAGAGTAGACTCGGCCGACAACGTCGCCGATCCACCGACCAAGCCACTTTCTCGGACTAGCTTGGAGCGTCATCTGGAGAACATGGGTATTAGATACCATAGTGTGTGGCATTGAGTGCAAGTGGGAGATTGTTAGAGTATGCCCTCGAATGCCACTCGGAGGTTGTTGAGTGAGGGCATTGTACTTGTAATTATGTAAACCATTTATATAAGGCAATGAATGTTTCTTATTTACGGTAGTTCTTGGCATTCCTAACTCGTAAATAAACATATAGAAACTAGTCCGTGTATTTGAGAGCAAAACGTTCCACTCCTTATTGGATAAGGGGGTCGGCACTGGAAAGATTATAGCTCAAATACTTAATCGTTCGCAAGTCGATGAAACTTGACTAGGCGTTAAGTTTATGTGAAGACTTGTATGACGTGTTCTTTGACATGGAGAGTGCCATCGAACACTAATGGTTAGTGGGAGCACACGTTATAGGTATGCTAATTGGATTAGTATACTCGAACCGACTCACCCTCGATTCGTCACATGGATTTCACTCAGGACAATCAATGACGGAATCGAAAGGTTGTGATAGGTATTCGTGAACCTTCGACTTGAGGATTTAGTAGGGATGTGCTTGTGACGTCAAGATTTTCATTAGAGTAGTTCGACCGTAAACCGGAAGGCGGGGTCAACCTCGACGTGCATCTTGACGGGCAAGTAGCAGTCCTATCAATACCAAGATAGAATTCTTTCTCCCGTTAGTGAGCGGGTTATATGTCCTATGCGGTTATTGGCGAGATGAGATCATAAGTCTTTGGCCAAAGCATTGGAGCTAGTTGTATTAGATACACGGCACTCGATGATCTCGATTTGCATTAACGCATGCATAGCGTCAAGTACGAATAGGGTTTGGTCGACCGTGACCCTATAACTTGATCGGGACATTTGAAAGAAGGGTTATACGTATACTGGTATTCACGACAGAATGGTTCTTGAATGATCCCAATCATTCGTTCTCAGTTGGGGTACAGTGTAGGCCGCCAGGCTGGCTAGGTGGTGCTACTACTCTTTGGTTCCTCCCATTGCTGACTGAGACGGACCTACCGAGTCGCGCATGAGGATTGACAACGGAATGAATCAAGCTAATTCTCTCATTATGAATATTAGATATTGGATATCTAAATTTAGGACATTAGATGTCTAAATCGATTTATTGGATAAATTGATTTACGGCCTAATGAATTAAATATATCACTGGGTGATTAATTTAATTCATGGATATAATTATTTCTTGGAGAAATTAATTATGTTATAATGTATTTGATATGTTTAATTAATTGGATTAATTAATCGATATAAATACATCGATATGGAATCGGAGTTTATCTGTTTGGACTCGCGGGAGTCCGAAACGAACCGAACTTGTCCGATTTCTACATGGTCCAAACCCCACACTTCCACCCACTTTCATATGGACCCATGTTCCATTCTTTATGGTTGATCATTGAGGTGGTGGGGCTTTGATTCTCATAATTATGAGATGTGCATGTGGAGAGTTGAATAAATGAAGATGAAGACATCTCTCACTAATGATTCCAAGCAACTTTCATTTCCAACGTGAGGTTGAAGAGGAGAGAGAGATAGAAGTCTTCTTCATCATCTTCTTTATTCATCTTCTTCATTCATCTTCTTCACAACTTCTTAGAGAAATTTTGTGAGGAAATATTGAGAGAGATAGATATTCATACACTTAGAGTGATATTAATATCTATAACAACCTTCATCACCTAGCTCTAGCCGTATCCTCGGAGGATAGCAAGGTGTTGTCATTCCGTTCGTTTTTCCGGCGCGTGGCAAGTAGAGACGCGGTGCTTTCGGCGTTGGATCGTTCAAGGGCTTGAAGCGGAATAGATTCGTAGAGATCAAGCAAAGCTTGGGGAATATCTCAAGAGAAGGTTATCCATTTAATCAACGGACTACGAGGGTATGTTTCTTGTATCTCTTGTATTTCGTTTTTGATATTCGTATATACGCAGCTCGATCGATCCTCGTAGGGATTCGGATCGAATTAATTTTCGTTTTACCGCTTCCGCTGGGCCTTCGTTTTAGGCACCGAATCCCAACAGAAGTCACCTAATGGATAGCGCACGCAAGTCATTCAATATTAGCGCACGCTAAGTAACTAAAGTTAGCGTACGCTATACAATCCATATTAACGCACCCTATCACATTATTCCAGAAGACAGTGAGGTTTGGAAGGAAATCAGAACTGAATTTTGCGCACGCTACATACATCAACTTACGTACGCTAAAACAAGGATGTAGCGCACATTACTGCTCAGCTCTTGCGCACGCTACCGATATCACGGTCAGTAATCCAGTAGCTACTGGACTCAACACGTTAAGATCTTTACGTACGCTACACAGGGTAACGTACGTTAATAAACGAAATTAGTAGCGCACGCTAAGGTATAGGCACTAGCGCACGCTAAAAGGAGTCAGCATATTACCGTTTGATTTTCTACCGTTGGAAGGCAAGAGTCAATGAAGATCCGGAAAATCTGGAAAAGTTGGATTTAATTAATGCTAGCGCACGCTATGCATACTTGCTAGCGCACGCTAATCTCAAATTTAGCCGCTGGATAAAGAGTCGTTGGAGAGACAAACGGACATTTTCAAAGTCAAGATTGAAGACTTGTTGACCAGACGTTAACGCACGCTACCGATACATGACTAGCGCACGCTAGCCATACTATTTTACCGTTGCAACAGTCTTTGTGACCGTTCAGAGAAGCCAAGTCAAAAATCGATAGCGCACGCTACAGGACATTATTAGCGCACGCTAATAATACGTTTTTCAGCATTTGAAGGATGGCTCTCACCTATAAATACCCAAAGGACTTGGGTATCAAACACACAACTTCAAGCATTCAAGCATACAAGCATACAAGCAATCAAAGCGTACTTGAGCTCAGTTTTATATCGTTTATTGCATTTCAAGTTGTGAGAAAAGAAAGATATAAGAGTGATTTTCATTGTAATATCTACTATTCTTTGTATTCTTTCATTTGATTGTAAGTGTTGCATCATTTACACTTGAGCGTAAAAGAAACGAATCAAGAGTCACTAATCCGGTGTTATTAGGATCTTTGATCCGGCATTGTTAGGATTAAACTCCCATATTCGTATAGTGAGGATTATATAGTTCCTATAGAACACTAGAAAAACAAACATTTATATTGAGAGAGAGGTTGAGCTTGGACCGATAGAAGACAAGCGATTGTAACGGTTGTGAACTCGGACCGATAGAAGGTGAGTCGAGATTGTGGTTGTTCTTGATCCAATAGAAAAAGAAAGTCGGAGAGAGGACGTAAGCAAGTTTCTGAACCTCTATAAATCTTTGAGTCTTTAAATTCCGCACTATTTTCTATTTATTCGCAAGAAATTTCGTTATTCCGCCTTACCACTATTCAACCCCCTTCTAGTGGTAAATTTATCTCTTCAGTTGGTATCGGAGCGGGTCTCTTTTTAAAGGTTTAACCACCTAAGAGAAAAAGATCCGCAAATGGCACTTCTTGGCCAAATTGAAGGAAATGCTCTCAACCGTCCTCCTTTCTTCGACGGTTCCAATTTCATGACGTGGAAAAAGAAGATAGCGATTTTCGTTCAAGCCTACGATATTGAAATATGGAAAGTTATTACTCTTGGTCCTAAACTTGCTAAGAAAGAGGATGGATCGTTGAAAAAGATCGAAGAATTCAACGACGAGGATTGGAGAAATACACACGTCAACTCACGAGCTACTCAACTTCTCTATTGCGCTCTTAATCCCGAAGAACTCAATAGGATATCGTCCTATGAAAGCGCAAAAGAAATTTGGGAAATTCTCGAAGTCACTCATGAGGGAACCACCCAAGTCAAGGAGACCAAAATTAATATGCTACTCCATGACTACGAACTATTTTCCATGAAAGATGAGGAAACGATCACAAATATGTTGGATCGATTTTCGGCTATAACAAATGGTCTTGCATCTTTCGGAAAGCCTATATCGAGCAGCGACAAAGCTAAGAAAATTCTTCGATCGTTGCCACGAGAATGGGATGCCACGGTCACCGCGATCATGGAGTCCAAAGATCTCAACAAGCTCGAATTTAGTGCCCTCATCGGGTCACTCATCAATTACGAGATCGTTCTCAAGTCTAGAGGCACAAAGCCAAAGCCTCGGGAAAGAGTGGTCGCATTCAATGTTGATAGCGACATTGAGGAAGATGTTCCCGAAGATGAAGACGACGAGGAACTCGCTCTCTATGCCAAAAACTTTAGAAGGTATAAAAACCTAATTCAAAAGAGGCGAAGTTTTCTTGGTCGGGATGGCAAACCGGAGCAAAAGAAGATTGGCTATACTCCCATCAAGAAGTTCGACAATAATTGTCGGAAATGCGGTCAAGCCGGTCACTATGCCAAAGAATACCGAGGATCCTCTTCAAAACCTCAAATGGAAAGATTCAAAAAGAAGGAGGTCCTAATCGCCTCTTGGAGTGATGACGAGGAGGAGATTGAAAGATCTCTAGACGCAAATCTTGCATTCATGGCCCTCGACTCTGAAAGTAATATCGAGGTAAGCTCTAAACTCAATGATGATGAATATGACTCTTTTGATTTTTGTGATTCACAAGAAGTTCATCATGATGATGAGTTATTGAGTGCGTTTGAATCCTTGAATACGGAGTATGACGAGATGGTTAAATTAAACATATCTTTAAAGAGAAAAATAAAATCTCTAGAACTCGAAAATTCCTCTCTTCAAAACAAGGGCAAAACCATTGAGATCGACCATACATTATGCCTTGAAAAAGAAAATGTTTTGAAAATCGAGTTAACGAAAACTCAAAAGGAGCTAAAATATATTTTGAACAAATTTACTCTCGGAAACGAGAAATTCGAAAGGCTCCTATCTATTCAAAAATCGCCCTTGCTCAAACACGGTCTTGGTTTCGATCCTTTTAAACGGGAACAATCCCTTATCAACCTTGACAAAATAAAGAAAACCGAAACGGAGAACTCAAAAGATTCTTTCAAACGAGTTCACAATGTTATTGCTCATTCAAAGTTAAGAACCATCAAAGTTAAGCAAATATGGGTTCCTAAAGGGACAATTGTTCCGAATGCTATAAGCATAGTTAACTTTGGAGGACCCAAACGGGCTTGGGTACCGAAACAACCGAGAAACTCTATTTTTGTAGGTACCGGCACCAAGGAAAAACAAGTGGTACATTGATAGCGGATGCTCAAGGCACATGTGCGGCTCCGAGGACTTATTTGAAGACCTCGAATATCAAGATCAAGGACATGTGACCTTTGGAGACAATCAAAAGGGAAAAATCAAAGGCATCGGCAAAGTCGGTAAGGAACCTTCTCCTTCTATCAACAAAGTATTATTTGTTGAAGGTTTGCATCATAATCTTCTTAGCGTTTCGCAACTTTGTGATGAAGGTTTTAAAATTCTATTTGAGAAAACGCATTGCACGGCATTTAGAAATAATAAAATTGCATTCATTGGTTTGAGATGTGGAAACATCTATATTGTTGATCTTAACGATAAAAGTTCATTCAATGAAAAATGTCTTATTACCTTGGATGACAATGCATATCTATGGCATCGAAAATTGGGGCATACTTCTTTACCTATTATTTCTATTTTATCTAGACACGACCTTGTTCGTGGATTGCCCAAACTCAAGTTTGATAGAAAGCATTTGTGTGAATCATGCATAAAAGGGAAACATACTCGAGAATCGTTTAAACCAAAATTCGAGGTTTCCACTAGTCGCATTCTTGAACTCGTGCATATGGATTTGATTGGACCATCTAGACATGTTAGTTTAAATGGTAAACTTTACACTTTGGTTATTGTTGATGATTTCTCTCGATTTACTTGGGTTAGATTTTTAGCACATAAGGATGATGCATTTTCCGAATTCTTTAAATGGTGTCGTTTGGTATCAAATGAGAAAAATCTCTCCATAATTTCTATTCGCACCGATCACGGAGGTGAATTTGATTTCACTCCGTTTGAACTTTTATGTGATAAATATGGTATTAATCATAACTTTTCGGCTCCTAGAATGCCTCAACAAAATGGAGTTGTTGAAAGGAAAAACCGATCTTTTGAAGAAATGTCGAGGACAATGCTTAATGAATACTCTCTTCCACGATATTTTTGGGCCGAAGCAATTTTTACGGCATGCTATGTGATTAACCGGGTTCATGTTCGTAGAACTCATCTTAAAACCCCGTATGAATTATGGAAGGGCAAAAAACCCAATATTGCTTATTTTCATCCTTTTGGTTGCAATGTATTTATTTTGAACAATGGCAAGGATAACTTAGGCAAGTTTGATGCCAAATCCGACTCCGGAATATTTCTTGGTTATTGTACTAATAGCAAAGCATATCGTGTTTATAATATTAGAACGAATAAAGTTGAAGAGTCCATACATGTTAAATTCAATGATATGATCTCACCCCCGAGAAAGGTAGAATATTTTGATGATGCAGGTACTTTTACGGATCCCTCACCCGAAGTGAAGAAAATTTCGGAAATCGAAACGAACACAATCGTTGATTTACCGAAAGATTGGAGGCACATCAAAGACCATCTGAAGGACCTCGTGATTGGAAACATTGAAGACGGTGTTCAAACCCGAAGGAGAACCACCGAATTTATGGCTCATTGTGCTTTTGTATCCGAAATAGTTCCCAAGAATATATCCGAAGCTCTCGATAATGAAAGTTGGGTGATGGCAATGCAAGAGGAGCTTGTGCAATTCAAGCACAATAATGTATGGAATTTAGTTCCCGCTCCCAAAGATAAAACAATTATCGGAACTAAATGGGTGCATAAAATCAAGAGTGACGAAGACGGCTATCCGATTCGAAATAAATCTCGTTTGGTCGCTCAAGGATATAATCAAGAGGAAGGTCTTGATTACGAAGAAAGTTTTGCTCCCGTGGCTCAACTCGAAGCCATTCGGTTGCTATGTGCATTTGCCGCCCATAAAAAGATCAAACTATTTCAAATGGATGTGAAAAGTGCATTCTTGAATGGGTACATTTAAGAAGAATTCTACGTCATGCAACCTCCCGGTTTTGAAGATCATCAATTTCCGGATCATGTCTACAAGCTCAACAAGGCACTCTACGGGTTGAAGCAAGCACCTCGAGCATGGTATGATCGTTTAAGTCAATTTTTAATTGCAAATAATTATAAAAGAGGCAAAGTCTATAATACCTTGTTTGTTAAAATATTGAATGATGATATACTTGTTTGCCAAATCTACGTTGATGACATTGTATTTGGAGCTACTAATGAATCTTTGTGCCAAGATTTTTCTAATCTTATGAAAGGAGAGTTCGAAATGAGTATGATGGGAGAATTAACGTTCTTCCTCGGACTTCAAATCAAACAATGCGAAGATGGAATTTTTATCCATCAAACGAAGTACTCAAACGACCTCCTCAAGAAATTCAATATGGAAAGTAGCAAGGTGATATCTACGTCAATGTCTTCATCATTAAAGCTTGAGAAAGATGAAAATGGCAAATCCGTAGATCAAAAATTATATCGAGGTATGATCGGATCTTTGTTATATTTGACTGCATCTAGGCCAGATATAATATTTGCTACATGTTTATGTGCTCGATTCCAAGCTAATCCCAAGGAATCACATTTAAATGCTTGCAAACGCATTTTTCGTTAGTTGAAAGGAACTATTGGACTAGGTCTATGGTATCCTTCTTGCTTGGATTTTAATTTAATTGCATATAGTGACGCCGATTTCGGCGGATGTAAAATTGACAAAAAGAGTACTAGTGGTACATGTCATTTTGTTGGATCATGTTTAATATCTTGGGGAAGTAAAAAGCAAACCAGTGTAGCATTGTCTACAGCTGAGGCTGAATATGTCGCTGCAGGGAGCGCCTGTGCTCAAGTGTTATGGATTAAAAATCAACTCCGCGACTACGGCATACATTTTGAAAATATCCCTATCCTATGTGATAACACTAGTGCAATTAATCTGAGCAAAAATCCTGTGTTACATAGTAGAACCAAACATATAGATATTAGACATCATTTTTTACGTGATCATGTTCAGAAAAAAGACATCTGTTTAATTTTTGTCGGGACGAAGGATCAACTTGCTGACATTTTTACAAAACCTCTTCCCGAAGAATCATTTAATTCCATTCGTCTACAACTTGGTATGGGACATGTAGACAACTTTTGAAATAAGCTTACTACTCAAAATATCAAAATCCTTGATTCGGTTCACTCGCTAGCGCGCGCTAGCTTCATTCTCTTAACGCGCGCTAAAAACTGCCTTCGATAGCGTACGCTAAACCTTACTTCCCTGCGTACGCTAATTAAAAACTCTTCAAATTACATTTTAGCTACTGGACAGTCCAGTAAGCTTTTCATTTTATACCTAACGTACGCTAACTCTCTGTGCCTAGCGTACGCTAACAAAAAATCCGTTGACTATATATACAGTTCAACCCAGAAACACACTCATTCTTTCTAACGCACGCAATCGTAAGAACACTCTTTTCAGAGAAACCCTAGCCGCTAATCGGATTCTTCAAACTTCCTAGGATCTTCAATTCCTCTCCGATTGATGTCGAGCAAGAACCGAACAGCCATGGCAAAAACATACAATAACCTAAAACGTCCTCTCAACGCCCAATATGATGCGACTCGTTTCATCTCATCCACCGCCTCGAGGGTATTCTTTGAAATCCTTCCACAAGAACACATTACGGACTGTTATTTCTTCAATCTTTCGAGTCTGGAACGGGTAAATGTCGATATCTCTAATTTCTTCTCTTCGCTTGGAATTGCCCGTTTTGTAGAATGTAAAAACCCCATTTTCCCTGAACTTGTCCGAGAGTTCTACGCCAATCTCCATGTGGCCGACAGTGAAGGGTCTTCATCCCTTGTTTTAGGAAGTTTTGTCGGAGGAACACGAGTGAAAGTTTCCTCGGATATTTTGTCACAAATTTTTGGTTTATCATCTGACGGATTTGTGTGTACTGGAAAAACTATTGCCGATGATACTGGAGTCGGGGAAATCGATGTCAAAGAGTTCCTTAGCTCAAAGGCTGTTATTGACATAATGGACGATTTCTTCGAAAACAATGATTTTGGGATCAACATTCGTCTACTCCTAGTAGCTCTCACAAAGTGCTTAATGCCGAAGGTGAATTCCCAGCACAAATTAGTAGGAGTCGACAATTCTGTGGTGTATCGAGTTCTTAATGATGATAAAGTGAATTTTGCCGATATCATCATCAGCTGGATGAAGGTGAAGGGCGATCTTTTATCGGTCGAAAAACTACGCATCTCGCTCCCGCAAGGCTGGAATGCCTTATGGCTCCATTCTCACGGCCATATTCAGTTTTCACCACGTCGATTTGTCGAAAGACAAGGCTGTCCCCGTCTCTCTCGGTCATGAGATTTCAGACTCTTTGCTTAAGGCTATGCACTATGTCCGGACGTCCAACCGAGGCTGGATCCTATTCCCGTATCTTCGAGACGACGACCAAGTGGAAAAAGGATCGCGCATGCCTACTGCAGAGGAGCAAATCACTCGCCGGGGACCTCATACTCTTCGAGAGATGCAAACCGGGGAGTTCGTGAGGAAGCCCACTTCGAAAGGAAAGCGCCCGATGAGATATGTTGTCACGGAGGAAGAGGAAAGTGACCTTTGTGCTCGGATGCGGAGCATCGAGACCTCTTAGGCTGAAATTCGAGAGGATGTTCGGGCTCTACGTTCGGAAGTCCGGGAAGTGCGTGGGTTGATCTCCGATTTCATCCGTTTCACACACCCTTCGTTTCCTTTCCCCTCGTCCTCTTCCGACCCTGCTCCTTAGATTTGAGGATTTTTGATGTTTGGTTGTAGAATCTTATTATTCAAATAATCTTTATGTCTCATGTCATGAAAACTCTATGTATTGCTTGAATTCCATCTTAATGATATTCGCATTTCACTTCATTTGGCATTTGTTGTTTACAAATATTTGTTGTTTACGTAATTTCGCTTTGAATAATGGCATTTTTGTTGATATTTGTTATAACGCAACAATTCAGGGGGAGTTCCTTTTTGTTTATGTCAAAAAGGGGGAGAATACTCCAAAAACCAAAATATACTAATATATCGAACAAGTTTACCTTGATTCGAATCATTTAAAATATTTTTTGCAGGTGTTAATTAAATGTTTTGACATCATCAAAAAGGGGGAGATTGTTGACTCAAAATGTATTTTGATGATTATTCCATTCAAAACATTTAATTAGATCAATCTCAGATCGATAGTATTTTGAAGGAGCTAAACATTGTTAGCGCACGCTACTCATCTTATAGTAGCGCACGCTATCGAGCAATGTATGTTCAGCCCAGACAGTCAGCTGCAGCCAAGTGAAGTCACCTGATGGATAGCGCACGCAAGTCATTCAATATTAGCGCATGCTAAGTAACTAAAATTAGCGCACGCTATACAATCCATATTAACGCACGCTATCGCATTATTCCAGAATACAGTGAGGTTTGGAAGGAAATCAGAAATGAATTTTGCGCACGCTACATACATCAACTTACGTACGCTAAAACAAGGATGTAGCGCACGTTACTGCTCAGCTCTTGCGCACGCTACCGATATCACGGTCAGTAGTCCAGTAGCTACTGGACTCAACACGTTAAGATCTTTACGTACGCTACACAGGGTAACGTACGTTAATAAACGAAATTAGTAGCGCACGCTAAGGTATAGGCACTAGCGCACGCTAAAAGGAGTCAGCATATTACCGTTTGATTTTCTACCGTTAGAAGGCAAGAGTCAATGAAGATCCAGAAAATCTGGAAAAGTTGGATTTAATTAATGCTAGCGCACGCTATGCATACTTGCTAGCGCACGCTAATCTCAAATTTAGCCGCTGGATAAAGAGTCGTTGGAGAGACAAACGGACATTTTCAAAGTCAAGATTGAAGACTTGTTGACCAGACGTTAACGCACGCTACCGATACATGACTAGCGCACGCTAGCCATACTATTTTACCGTTGCAACAGTCTTTGTGACCGTTCAGAGAAGCCAAGTCAAAAATCGATAGCGCACGCTACAGGACATTATTAGCGCACGCTAATAATACGTTTTTCAGCATTTGAAGGATGGCTCTCACCTATAAATACCCAAAGGACTTGGGTATCAAACAAACAACTTCAAGCATTCAAGCATACAAGCATACAAGCAATCAAAGCATACTTGAGCTCAGTTTTATATCGTTTATTGCATTTCAAGTTGTGAGAAAAGAAATATATAAGAGTGATTTTCATTGTAATATCTACTATTCTTTGTATTCTTTCATTTGATTGTAAGTGTTGCATCACTTACACTTGAGCGTAAAAGAAACGAATCAAGAGTCACTAATCCGGTGTTATTAGGATCTTTGATCCGGCATTGTTAGGATTAAACTCCCATATTCGTATAGTGAGGATTATCTAGTTCCTATAGAACACTAGATAAACAAACATTTATATTGAGAGAGAGGTTGAGCTTGGACCGATAGAAGACAAGGGATTGTAACGGTTGTGAACTCGGACCGATAGAAGACGAGTCGAGATTGTGGTTGTTCTTGAGCCAATAGAAAAAAAAAGTCGGAGAGAGGACATAGGCAAGTTGCCGAACCTCTATAAATCTTTGAGTCTTTAAATTCCGCACTATTTTCTATTTATTCGCAAAAAATTTCGTTATTCCGCCTTACCACTATTCAACCCCCTTCTAGTGGTAAATTTATCTCTTCATAATGAGCTTCAGAGAGCTCATGAGAAAATGACTTCTGCTAGGCAGATTCTATCTCACTTAACCGAACTTTATGGTGAGCACAGCAGAACTGCTAGATATGAGATATCCAAGCAACTGTTCGGTGCAAGGATGAAGGAAGGTGAGAAGGTTGGGGAACACGTCCTCAAAATGATATCCATAATCGAGAGATTGGAGGCTCTTGATTTTAAAATGGATACTTCTCTCCAAACCGACCTTATCCTACAGTCTCTCCCTGATTCCTTCTCACAGTTTGTTATGAACTTCAACTGCAATGAGATTGCATGTAATTTAGCTGGGCTAATGAAAAAACTTGTGACCGCTCAGTCTCAGATGAAGACTCCATGGATGAAGGAGTCTACTCTTGTGATTTCTTCTGGACCTCGGAGGTCTAAGAACAAGAAGAAAAAGACCAAGAAGAAAACTGGACCACAAGTCAAGGACCTTAAGGGAAAGGGCAAGGCCCCGATGGTTCCGAAGAACAAGAAGAAGAAGGATGCTTGTCTCAAGTGTGGTGAGCTGGGCCACTGGGCTAGAGACTGTCTGATTCTTCATGGCACTTGGTCTGAGAACTTTTAGTTTTGGAAACAAATTGTTACGCTCTTGTATTTTCTACTTCCTGGATACTTGGTTCGGTGCTAGTTCTCATATTTGTACCGTGAATCGGGATGCGGAACAAAGTAGGAAGCTTGGAGTGGAGAAGTTATGATCACAGTCGGAAGCGGGCATAGTGTCGAGGCGACCGACATAGGATCACTTCTTTTGGGTTTAGAATCCGGCTTTGTTTTGACTTTAGAAGATGTACTTGTTTTGCCCAAGGGGCACAAAAACATTGTATCCATTCCGCTCATGGACCGAAAAGGCTTTTCATTTTTCATTGGTGATGGTTCCTGCAAAATTTATTTTAGAAATAAAATAGTGGGTACTGCTACATTGTTGAATGGATTGTATCATCTAAATCTCAGCAACAAAGTAGTTGTGAATACTATGACTAGAAAACGTGGTAGGGATGAAACAAATCAAGTTTTGAAATGGAATCTTAGACTTGGTCATGTTGGTCAGACCAAGGTTTACAAGATGGAAAAATATGGACTTATGGGTCCATTGGGATCAGATCCCTTTCCTACTTGTGAATCTTGACTTAAAGGCAAAATGACTAAATCCCCCTTCACAGGGACATTTGAAAGAGCCGCTGATAAACTGGGATTAATCCATACCGACGTATGTGGTGCTTTGGAAGCATCACGTGATGGATATCAATATTTCATTACGTTTACAGATGATCATACTAGGTATGGTTATGTATACTTAATGAAACATAAATCCGAGGCCTTTGAGAAATTCCAGGAATTCAAGGCCCTAGTCGAGAAACAAACTGGTAATCATATCAAAGCACTTCGGTCAGACCGAGGTGGCGAGTATATGAGTACGGAGTTTGACGAGGTCCTTGAGGAACATGGAATAGTTTCACAACTAACACCTCCAGGTACTCCTCAGTTAAATGGTGTGTCAGAAAGAAGGAACCGGACCCTGTTAAACATGGTCCGTTCCATGCTGGGCTATACTGACTTACCAATTTACCTGTGGGGGTATGCACTCCTGACTGCCACTTACATCTTGAACAGATGTCCTTCCAAATCCGTTCCTAAAACTCCACATGAGATGTGGGAAGGAAGGAAACTATGTCTTAATCACATTAGGATTTGGGGTCGTCCCGCCTATGTCAAGAAGACTAAGGTGGAGAAGTTAGAAGCTAGGTCCGCGAAGGGACGTTTCATTGGATTCCCATCTGGGATGATGGGATATCTATTCTACATGCCGAAGATCGAAAGATTGTTGTTGCTTTACAAGCACACTTCCTGGAAGATGAGTTCATTCAGGAAGGCGGAGCAGGTAGAAGTATTTCTTTAGAAGAATACAATGAAACTCCTCGGGAGACACCTGTGCAAGAAACTGGAACCGAACCTTCTGAAACACAAGTACAACCACCTCGTAGGTCTAGTAGGGTGTCTCAATTACCTGAGAGGTATAGTTTTATGCACTTGGAGGAACTGGGTTTCCTCGAGGTTCCAAGTGATAAACAAGAGACCGACCCACGACCAATGACCTAGCAATGGTGGATGCAGACTCCATGAAATGGACTGTAGCAGTCTTCATGTAGTTGGGACCTTAATTTTGACGAAACGGTCAAAGAGTTTGACTTCGTGCAAAATGAAGAGGAATCTTGTGTATGCAAGAGGGTTAGTGGGAGCAAGATCACATTCTAAGTACTATATGTAGATGACATTCTACTAATAGGAAATGATGTGGGAATGCTCAGTTCTGGGAAAGCTTGGTTTTCGAGTAATTTCTCCATGAAAGACTTGGGAGAAGAAATCTATATTCTTGGAATTCGATTCTACTGGGATAGATCGAAGAGAATGATAAGTTTTTCCCAAGCCCTCACCTTGAAGTTGTGTCCTCATAGTGAGGAACAGTGAAAGGAAATGAGTTATATACCATACGATTCGGCAGTGGGTAGCCTTACATATGCTTTATTGTGTACGAGATCTGAATTGCGCATGCTGGGAGCGTGGTAAGTAGGTTTCGGGCTAACCTAGTTCGGGAACATTAGACCGCCATAAAGAACGTTCTCAAGTACTTTAGAAGGACTAGAGATCTGGTTCTTATATATGGTGGTGGAGAACTGAATGTGATGGGATTCACTGTATAGGACTTCCAAGGACAGAAAGACGATTCTATGTCTACTTCTGGCTACATTTACTCTTAATGGAGGAGCAGTATCATGGCATAGTGCCAAGAATAGCGCGACTGCTAATTCCACCTGTTAGGCTGAGTATAAAGCGGCCTCGGAGGCCTCCAAAGGAAGAATTTAGAAGTTACTGGGTAAACTTCACGTGACACCTAGTGCTGCGCTGCCGGAACAGTAGCACAGGCCTAGGAGCCAAGGTTTCATAACAGTACCAAACATATTGAGAGAGAGTATCATCTCATAAGAGCATTCGTTCGCAAAGAGATACATTGAGCTGCATAGAGTAGAGTCAGCCGACTACGTCGCTGATCCACTGACCTAGCCACTTTCTCAGATTAGCTTAGAGCGTCATCTAGAGAACATGGGTATTAGATACCATAGTGTGTGGAATTGAGTGCAAGTGGGATATTGTTGGGAGTATGCCCTCGAATGCCACTCAGAGGATGATGAGTGAGGGCATTGTACTTGTAATTATGAAAAATCACTAATATAAGGCAATGGATGTTTCTTTATTTACTGGTAGTTACTGGCATTCCCAACTCGTAAATATACATATAGAAACTAGTCCCTGTATTTGAGAGCAAAACGTTCCACTCCTTATTTGATAAGGGGGTTGGCACTGGAAAGGTTTATAGCTCAAATACTTAATCATTCGCAAGTCGATGAAACTTGACTGGGCTTTAAGTTTATGTGAAGACTTGTATAATGTGGTCTTTGACATGGAGAGTGCCTGTCGAACGCTAATGGTTAGTGGGAGCACACGTTATAGGTATGTTAATTGGATTAGTATACTCGAACCGACTCACCATCGATTCGTCACACGGATTTCACTCCGGGACAGTCAATGACGGAATCGAAAGGTTGTGATAGGTATTCGTGAACCTTAGACTTGAGGATTTAGTAGGGATGTGCTTGTGACGTCAATATTTTCATTAGAGTAGTTCGACCCTGTAAACCGGAAGGCGGGGGTCAACCTCGACGTGCATCTTGACGGGCAAGTAGCAGGTCCTACTGAATACCAAGATAGAATTCTTTCTCCTATTAGTGAACGGTTTTATGTCCTATGCGGTTATTAGCAGATGAGATCATAAGTCTTTGGCCAAAGCATTGGAGCTAGCTGTATTAGATACACGAGAGCTTGATGATCTCGATTTGCATTAACGCATGCATAGCGTCAAGTACAGATAGGGTTTGACTGACCGTGACCCTATAACTTGATCGGGACATTTGAAAGAAGGGTTTATACATATACTGGTATTCACGACAGAACGGTTATCGAATGATCCCAATCATTCGTTCTCAGTTGGGGTACAGTGTAGGCCGCCAGGCTGGCTAGGTGGTGCTACTACTCTTTGGTTCCTCCTATTGCTGACTGAGACGGACCTACCGAGTCGCGCATTAGGATTGACGACGGAATGAATCAAGCTAATTCTCTCATTATGTGTATTAGATATTGGATATCTAAATTTGGGACATTAGATGTCTAAATCGATTTATTGGATAAATTGATTTACGGCCTAATGAATTAAATAAATTATTGGGTGATTAATTTAATTCATGTATATAATTATTTCTTGGAAAAATTAATTATATTATTTCTTGGAAAAATTAATTATATTATTTTGTATTTGATATGTTTAATTAATTGGATTAATTAATCGATATAAATACATCGAAACGGAATCGGAGTTTATCTGTTTGGACTTTCGGGAGTCCGAAACGAACCGAACTCGTCCGTTTTTCATCATGGCCGCCCTCCTCTTTTCCACCTAATTTTCCCTTGTCTTTTGTTTCCATTTTATATGGATGATATTGACATGGTGGGGATACCTCTCATGTGAATGAGTTGTATTGTAACTATATGTAGACTTGTGATTGAGTAGACTAAAAATATCACATACATAATTCACACTTTTGAGGGGTGGTACGTAAGAGAGTTTGAAGGAGAGAGAAAAGAACTTAGAGTTCATTTCATGGTGTTCATACTAATCTTCATCTTCTTCACTAACTTCTTCTTCATTTTTCTTGGAGAAAATTGAGAGAAAATATTGAGAGAATTTTGATAAACATACTTGGAGTATATTCATAAAAATCAATAGCTTCATCACCTAGCTCTAGCCGTATCCTCGGAGGATATCAAGGTGTTGTCATTCCGTTCGTTTTTCCAGCGCGTGGCAAGTAGAGACGATGTGCTTTCGGCGTTGGATCATTCAAGGGCTTGAAGCGGAATAGATTCGTAGAGATCAAGCAAAGCTTGGGGAATAGCTCAAGAGAAGGTTATCCATCTAATCAACGGACTACAAGGGTGAGTTTCTATATATCTTGTTATTCGTTTTGATATTCATATATACGTAGCTCGATCGATCCTCGTAGGGATTCGGATCGAATTAATTTCGTTTTACCGCTTCCGCTGGGCCTTCGTTTTAGGCACCGAATCCCAACACATACTGGAGAAATATCGAAGTTGGACGTGCAAAATGAAAGACACAAGTTGTATTTTTGTAACAGCCTAGTTCGTTACGTACGTTATCACAAAAGGATAACGTATGTTAGCAATTTTACGTACCCTACACCAAAAGTGTTACGTACGTAAGCTCGTTCACTGGACCAAAATATGAACACCATTACATACGTTATGGCTTTAAGCCTTACGTACGTAATGTAGGTCAACTAGGTTGCCTCCAAAAGATCAGATATTCGAATCACGCCCGACCCCACATGTCGAAAGTTGAGATCGGATACGACTACATGCATTACGTACGTAAAATGCACCCCCTTACGTACGTAAATCCTACAACATAGCGCACGTTATGCTAAAGGATTAGCGTGCGTTAAGCACATGATTACTAGCTCAAGAATGCACTTATTTATACAACGTTGAGAAATCAAATCATAGTGCGAGTGATAGTTATTATCAAGTCTATTATGATATATTCCAACATCAATAAACATTAAACAAATGTAGCAAGACTACAACAATATTGAATTACCCGAATAATACAACAGTAGGTAAGAATTTCCGTCGGATATTACATACTCCCCCCTTAAAAGGAGTTTCGTCCTCGAAACTAAGTGGTAAACAATACGGGATACCTCTCTTGCATGCTGCTATCCATCTCCCACGTGGCCTCCTCGAATCCGTGTCGTGACCACTGAACCTTCAGTAGGGGAATAGTCTTGTTCCGCAATTGTTTGATCCTCCTCTCAAGTATCCGTACGGGGCGCTCCTCGTACGAATGATCCTCCGCTATATCGATCTCATCGAACTGAAGTATATAACTCGGATCAGCAACATATTTCCTTAACTGGGAGACATGGAACACGCTATGAATCCGGCTCAGAGCTGGTAGCAACGTCAGGCGATAGGCTAGATCGCCTACTCGTTCCAAAACCTCAAACGGCCCGACATATCTCGAATTCAGATTGCCTCTCTTCCCAAAACGAAAAACACCTCGGGTAGGGGACACCTTCATTAGTACATGGTCGCCGACCACGAACTCAAGTGGTCGTTGACGGTTGTCTGCTTAAGACTTCTGTCAGCTTTGAGCTGTCAACAAACGACTCCTAATCAGAGTGATCTTCTCACGAGCTGCTAACAACATATCGTGTTCCGTACCCAAGACTTCAGATGGATCGTCCCAGCATAAAGGAGATCTACAATGATGGCCATACAATGCTTCATAAGGTGCCATCTGAATCGAAGCGTCCCAACTATTATTATAAGTGAATTCCACTAAAGGTAATCGGGCCTCCCAATCGTTCTTCCAATCAAGAATGCACGCCCTCAACATATACTCTAGAGTTTGGATAGTCCTCTCAGACTGACCATCGGTCTGCGGGTGAAAAGCCGTACTGAAATTCAACTGCGTGCCCATCGCATGATGAACTGCCTTCCAGAAATGCGACATGAATCGTCCATCACGATCCGATACAATACTCTTGGGGGTACCATGTAGCCTTACGATTTCCTTAATAAATAGCTGGGATAATCTCTCGGGACCTCACGTGTCTTTAATCTCCAAAAAGTGGGCTGATTTGGTTAGACAGTCCACAATCACCCAGATCGTATTCATCCCTCGACGACTAGTCGGCAAGCTAGTGATAAAATCCATCGATATATCCTCCTATTTCCACTCAGGAATCAGGAGCGGCTTCAGCATTCATGCGGGTCGCTGGTGCTCAATCTTAACCTGCTGACAGGTTAAACATCTCGAAACGAATTCGGCAACCTCACGTTTCATATTCCCTCACCAATAATTTTGCTTCAAATCCTTATACATATTGCTAGATCCCGGGTGAATAGAGTACGGAGTAGCATGGGCTTCTCTCATGATAGATTTTCTCAACTCTTTGTCTGCGGGCACACAAACTCGATTCCTAAAGCGTATCAATCAATCCCCGTGGATCAGAAATCCAGGGGCTTTCCCTTGAGTTGCTTCATCCTGAACTCGAGATAAGAATAGGTCCGTAACCTACTTTGATCTGATCATATCATCAAAAGACGAAGAAATCTCAAGTGTGCAGAGTTGTCCCTGAACACGCTGTAGCCAAACTTCAATCTTTGGCCTCATAAGATGTAACTGCAATTCTCTCTGTGCTATCAAGCGACTCAGCATCTGCTCCTGCACTGTCTTACGGTTCAAAGCATCGGCAACCACATTTGCTTTACCCGGATGATAAAGGATCTCGATGTCATAATCTTTGATGAGTTCTAGCCACCTTCTCTGCCTCATATTTAACTCTTTCTGAGTAAAAAATGTACTTCAGACTTTTGTGATCGGTAAAAATCTCACAGGTAACTCCATACAGATAGTGACGCCAGATTTTTAAAACAAACACCACGACTGCAAGTTCCGAATCATGGGTGGGGTAGTTGACCTCGTAAGGTCGTAGCTATCTTGATGCATAGGAGATCACCTTCCCATTCTGCATTAGTACATATCCCAGGCCCTGTTTAGACGCGTCACTATACATCATGAATCCTTCCGTTCCTTTCGGTAGAACCAAGATAGGTGCCGAAATTAACCGACTCTTGAGTTCATCAAAACTCCGCTGACATGCCTCTGACCATAAATACTTCTTATCCTTCCTCAACCGGTTAGTCATTGGTTGCGCAATCTTGGAAAAACCTTCCACGAACCGTCAGTAATAACCTGCTAATCCCAAGAAACTGCGTACTTCCTTCACGTTCTTTGGTGGTAGCCAGTCCCGGATAGCTTCTATCTTCTGTGGGTCTACCCGCACCCCATCAGCTGATATCACATGTCCGAGAAAGATAACTTCATGCATCCAGAATGCACATTTAGAAAATTTCCCATAAAGTTGTTCCCGCCTTAACGCCTCGAGAACTAGATGGAGATGCCGCTCATGCTCTTCATGGTCACGAGAGTAGATCAGAATGTCGTCAATAAAAACGACTACAAATCGATTCAGATAGTTAATAAAGAGTCGATTCATCAACTCCATGAATACTGCAGGTGCATTAGTCAGTCTAAAAGGCATCACTACGAACTCATAATGCCCATAGCGAGTACGGAAACCTGTCTTTGAAATGTTAGACTCTCGAATCCTTAACTGATGATAACCGGACCTCAAATCGATCTTATAAAACACAGCATCCCCCTGAAGTTATCCAATAAATCATCAATACGAGGCAAGGGATATTTGTTCTTGATGGTTACCCTGTTCAGCTCATGGTAATCAATACAAAAATGCAGAGATTCGTCTTTCTTCCATACAACTAGTGCTCCCCAGGGGGACGCAATAGGTCGAATATAGCCCTTTTCCATCAAATCCTTAAGCTGGTTCTTCAACTCCTGCATCTCAGTCGGAGCCATACGATACAGTGCTTTCGAAAGCGTGGTCGTACCTGGCTTTAATTCAATATTGAACTCTACATCATGATGTGGAGGTAAGCCTGGCAACTCATCTAGAAATACGTCTGGGTAGTCTCGGACTACCGGAATATCGGCCAATTCGACTGGTCGATCCGCTGTTTTGGTCATGAAACACCAATAGCCAATACACCCCTGATTAAGTAGTTTCACTGCTTTCATAGCGCTGATGACTCTCCCGGAACGACTTGGATTATCAACTCGAAAAATACACTCAAAACCATCATCAGAAGTGACGGTTACCATCCTCTTGCGGACACTAAGTATGGCATCATGACGATCCATCCAATCAATACCCAAGATTATACCATCCTTAGGTAAATCGACTACAATCAGATTTGAAAACTACTCACGGTCGTTCATACGAATCGGACAGTCCTGGACTTCGCGATTTCCAATAATTATTCTACCATCGGGTAGACCAATCACATAAGGCTCACAATTGATAACATGGTCTAGAGTCAAACAACTTAAACAAGAAGTAGATATAAAGGAGTGTGAAGCACCAGTATAAAAAAAGAACACACACAGGCTGAGAGTGGATCTCGAGTATACCTGCAATCATGCTGGCCTCGGGATCGTCAGCTTTCTTCATCTCGTAAATCCTGGGTTTCGCAGCTCCGGCACCAGGTGTACCACTATGATTCCCACGACCCATTCCCTTGTTTGCCCCGGTGGTCTGATAAGAAGCGGATAGAGGCACACGGTTTTGGACAGAGGACTTAACTGGAGCCTGAGATGCTACTGGTTCACGTCCGGGTCCACTCTTGCAAAAACGAGCACGATGACCATTCTTCCCACATGTATGGCATGCAACGGCCGGCCTCGGGCATTTAGAATCAATGTACCCCTGATCTCCACAGTTATAGCACACCACCGATAGGTTAACCGTTTGAGGTTGTGATCCGGTTGGCTTCGACGCCATGGGTGGTCGATCAGAAGGATTTGGCACAGGGGCCTCTTGAATGTCCCCCGGTTGCTATCGGTCTGGTTCTGGTTCCTGAATTTCTTGTTGTTGGGCTATGGTTGCTTCTTGGAAATTTCCCTCGCGGTCAGTTCGTGCTCCAGAGCTTTCTCGATGAACTCCGGTAGGGTCATACAGTGGTGATTCAGCAGTTGCATTCTCATTCGGGGTTTAAGCCTCTTGAGAAAATATTTGATTTTATCAGCCTCCGTTCGGACAATCGTCGAGGCAAAAGGAAGAAGTGTCTGGAATTTCTCGGCAACAGATAGTACATCATCGTCTTCAAACGGGTCTGGATTCAGCAATTCTGACAGTTTGGCCTCGCAGAGAGGACCCGAATAGTAACGGTCTAGCATGAGATTTTTAAATTCCTCCCAAGTACATACGCCATCAGCTGGCCTCACCGAAAGCCACCAGGTATGGGTGCTCTTGCCAAGGTAGTAAGCTGCTACGGAGACGCGATTCTCTGCTGGATAGTCTACCATATCAAATAATTTCTCGAAGTGTTCGATCCAATGCACGATATCAGCAAGCTCAAAGGAGCCTTCAAAAGTCGGGGGTCGCTGGCGAGAGATGTCGCTGATAATCTGACTCACCAGTCCGCCATGTAAAGGAGGTGTCCCCTGATGTTGGTGCATAGCTTCCATTAACTGACCCATCTGGGTCATTTGAGCCATCATGCCCTGCATCATAGCGTAAGGATCGACACGTGCATCCTCGCGTCCAGTGTGGTGCGATTGGTCCCTAGTAGGCGAATCACTACCTGCGGAACTATGCTCTGCATTCGTACGTCTGTTGGATTGTGGTATCGGGATTTGGCCCCTTCCGCGGCCTCATCCCCCTCTGCCACGGCCTCTCAGGTTTCTTTCCATACTAAAAGAATCAATTCATAATGATAACCATAAGTACAGTTCATGACATCAATCAAAATTCATGCTAAGTTAATAGCAACAAGGAATTACACATTCAAGAAAACAGTTCCCAATAATATTATCGATACTACGAGTGTTACACGGACAGAATATCATATCGACGTTGAGTCGAACAATTTCAATCATATAATCAGTTCAAAATTCACTTCGAATTATCAATCAGATAAATCTTGCCACAAATCCTTGAAAATGACAAGATCAACAAGGAGATTCATTTCAATATCAATATCATGCCACTTATTAAATCATAGCTTGTAAAGTACATACCGTATTTGGCTCGTAGGTCAGGCGCTTGCACAGGTCACACATGACACGGAGGTCTCTTGATACTAGTTCATAACGACTCATAAATAATAAAAAAAATTATCTCCGATACCATCTTCTGTAACACCCTAAAAAGGCGGCCATTACAGTGTCGTAGATCCCACACTGGGACCCATCAGGCGATACCCAAAATACAGGTTAAATACACAATAATTGTGATACCAAACCACAAAAACATAGTACTTACTCTGATTAGGAGTTTACAGTAGTATGGCCAAAGACCTTATTATACACAGGATCCGAAATACGAGTATAATCCATATGGAGATAGAGTATACCTAAAATAACAATACATTTGTCGAGAATTTAAATTAAAGCGGAAAGATAACATTACATGGTCCGAACAAAACCGGACAGCAAAAGACTCGGGGGGCCCGAACTAGTATCCTTCGAACCCTTCGCCGTCACCATGATCTTCCCGTGCCTTGTCTTTACCTCGGCCTAAAATACAATACAAGTATTTCACCCAACACAGGGTCAGATATACATGATAAATGATTCTCAAGATTTTATACAATTCACATATATTAGATTTCAAGGGAAACAACCCGACTAACGAACATACCCCTCAAGCGTATGAACAGTTAGTCACAAAACTTCGAACACATCCAAATATATATATGGACTATGAACGACCATAATAGTATGGCTCAATGATGGACACCACAGTACGCCCGATCCGGAAATGTGTTAGTGCACATGTCCACCCCGTATACGGAATCCAGGATATACGTGGGACAATGTACCTAATTAGCCTCACGAACAACATCTCGTGTGCACAGTCCAATACGGAAACATCCACGCATGACTATATATGTGTCTGGCTAAAAATCCTACACAATGACCAATCGAAATGCAGATATGATTCCAGAGATGTCACTATACAACATGACAACGAATTCAGTAAATAACATATCCAATTAAGGATCAAGAAACTTACCGAATAAGGATCAATGATATCAATGGTTCGAAAGTGACTAACTTGGGAATGTAATCCCATGATGAAAACGGAACATCATCAAGAATAATATCAAACCACGGGTCACAAATTTATAAGTGTTTCACATACATAAAATGCATAATCATCACAAGAATCCAAACATCATTATAACCAAGCAAGATAACTTGCCTCAATATGGAGACGAGACTAGTCCTTTCTTGTAGAACGAACGAACGGTCCTCGACTTAATATCGGTTACTAAAACAATCAACCTTGTAAGGGATACAGTCTATTCAATAACACATTCTCATAACTATCGACATCTAGTTCAACGAATCGCTATCCTAAATGCAATTTGTTTAGTTCAACCATCTATGTATCATAATTCCATTTCAAGGATTTATACTAACTTCAATTTATTATTATTTTCGGTTACCATTCAAGGTGTTATCGATTATTCATGAGGTTCAAACGAATGAGAATTTATCAAGAACAATCATCAAGGAGAACTTCTCTAAAATTGATATGCCGATAGAATTTCTTAAAAACAACATCAATGTTTAGAAATATAATCCAACCAACTATGTTTCCTAAAGCATTGATCAAAATGGAAGTTACTCAGTGATTATCATCGTTCGAATGAATCATGAGCTTGTAATATTATTACTCCCTCCGTCCTAGCTAACATGAGCATTTTGACTTTATATAGTCAATAATTTCTAAGTTTGACTAAGAATTAATCTCAAAATATAATGATAAAATATTTAACAAAATTATATTATGAAACTTCACCATCTAAAGTTTCATAATATAATTTTGTTAAATATTTTATCATTATAGTTTGAGATTAATTTATAGTCAAACTTGAAAATTATTGTAATATCCGCAATTTTGGATTTCGGTAATTTTCTTTTTCTCAACGGGAGTCCGTTTCGATGACTCGCTTAGGACCGTTTCATCATTATGAGAATGATTAATTCTGCACTTTTTGTCATCCGAGTTCGTTTCGGTATTGTTTTGTTGAGTTCCGTGTTTCTTAACGACTTTTCCGCACTCGAGTTCGATTCTTGTGAATCTCGTTCGAAATTACTGTTTTGAGTTTCCCGTAAGTCCGCTTAACTTTTTTAGATGTGCTGTGAACATCGGATTGGTTATTCGATCACGTATCGTGATTTTCAGACATTTTGGGCCGTTTTCGTAATTTCCCAAAGTTTGAGATAATTACTTCCGTTGTCGAATTCCGACACTTCGGGTGGTCGGAATCGTGTGTTCTCTTAGCTTTTAGATTTGTATTTGCGAGTACTTCGTAACCGTATCTTCGATTCGTATTCAGGTTCGGGTTTCGAAGTCGTTCGGATCGTCGTTGTGGTTCTTCATTTTGCAACTGGAGGTTGTTGGCTAGACCTGTGCGAAACGGCGCTGAAAACGGCGCTGCCGAGCACCATGTCTTGCGCCTGGTCGGACAGGACCAGCATGTCTGCCGAGACACGGCCGAGAACCCGTGCAAGATTTGCGCTGGGTGATGCGCCGTGTCGGATACGGCCGAGACACACGCGCAGGCGTCTTGCGCCGGGTGTTGCGCCGTGTCGGTAAGGTCGCGCACTGACACGCAACTCGGCGGAAGACACGGCACTGGTCTGGGCCGTTTGCTGCGCCGTGTTCGGCAGGGGTATAAATATGGCAGAGTAGTCGGGTTTCACCCATTTTTCTCACTTCGTTCTTCCTCTTCCGCGGCTGGAGACTTCTTGGACGTGGAAACATGTTGTCATACAACAAATCCATGAAGTCTTGGAGTTTATATCATCGATTATCCACCCTATAACATCCTTTGATCGAGCGAATCAGGACAGATTTCATGGAAATCCTAGTTTGGGTAAATTGGGGGTTTTGTTCGTATTCATCCGATTTAATCGTAATAACTTAGAATTGTGATGTATTGATGATTATTTAGGTGTATTCTATCATTACCCTTGTTATTCCATGGTTGGATTGTATCGATTCATTATTTTGGTCGAGTTCTTAGTCGACGCCTTGAAGGTGTCTGACAAAAGGTCTTAGAGGGGGGATTGGGCGTTGTGCGATTATTATTCATCGTACGATTTTTGATTTATCATTGATATGACTTAGGGATGAAATCTTTGTGAAGAACTCGAGTCAGAACCCTTTCGTTCGTTGTCTTCTTCGTGGTACAAGCTTCCCGATCGAACCGTGTTCTTCGGGGTATTCGGTAACGGTTATTAAGGCAAGTATCTTATTATACGACTTGTATCTTGCGACTAATAATCACGTATCAGATTTATAATGATTTTGCTTGCCTTCGTAAATATGTTCCGTTTGAATTGGTTGTGTATTCCGTAATTTGAAGGCTTTGTGATAATAGTGTTATATTGGTATACGTGTTAGGTGTTGTTGAATTGGTGACGTACATATGGGATGGTTGTACACTTGGTTGTGCAATGTATTGTGTACCGATCGTGTGTTATGTTGGTTGTGTGTCGTTGATTGATGATAGTTGTTGCGAGTGTTGAGATTGTGTTATGTGCGTGTGATGTACGATTTTGTGATGATCAACGTGATTGATTAACTGTGCTCATTGTCATATGTAATGTGAATGGGAACGTGAACGTGAATATGTGTGTGACCGCTAAGTTCACTCTTGTTGGTTCGATGGGACCTACGAGGATTCGTGGCAGTGGACTACGGGGTCAGAACTTAGTGAGGTACTGAGGTCTAATCGTGCTGGTCTGACGAGGCCTACGATAACGCATGGCAGTGGACCATGAGTTTCGGACACAATACGTCTAACCGGACGAGCTCGACGGGGCATACAGTGACACATGGCAGTGGGCTACGGTGTCAGGACTGTGTGTGTGATTGTTGTGATTGATATAGTCCGTGTGGGTTGTTGAGCCTAAGGAGACACGTGACAGTGGATCATGGTGTCGGAATTGGTTATGTTTGGTTAATAGTCTGGGTGGGTTGTTGAGCCTACGGAGACACATGACAGTGGATCATGGTGTCGGAATTGATTATGTTTGTTTAATTGTGCGTGGTGTAGTCCGTGCGGGTCGTTGAACCTACGGAGACACGTGACAGTGGATCACGGTGTCATGAACATGGTTATTTTAAAATCAAAGTTTTGCAAGGAAAAGTTTTATGAAAATGAATGTTGGACCGAGTCCCAAGCTTTGGGTAAATGTTTTTCCATATCGTGAACTGTTGATTTACGAAACGACATTTGGGTTAAAGCCCTCAACTCTTCTTTTGAAAGGTTTGGTGAACCAGGACTCAGAGTTTTAAAGATTTTGAAATTTCTAAATTTCCCTAGGTGATAAACTTATTTTCGAAATGCTTCATAGCTTAAATACCTTTATTAAAACCCCCGGGAATAATTTGATACTTGAATATTGTGTTTGATTCTTGATTATTGTTTGCTCGTTACTTTTCGTATGATTTCATACTTGCACTAGTAAAACAATTGTGTTTTACTAACCCCCGAGTAATCGGGGGGTGGATGTCTGTTTTGCCTCCAGGTACATGCAGGTTTGGGGGAGCAGTCATAGGATCGGCACAAGTGGATGACGAGCTGTGATACTAATCAAGTGTCGAGAGTTGTTTTGATTTTTGTTGTGTTGTCAGAGTTGATTACAGTCTTCCGCTGTATTGTATTTCGACCCCTGTGTGGGTAATGTTGTTTAAGTCAGTTTTTTATTGAGTTGTGTGACCTCATCGGTCCGTGTATTCATGTGTAAGTGACCATAACGGTCTGTACTATTTTATTGTTTGACCCTGGCCGGGCAAGTATTTGGTCGTTTTGTAAGGTATAGCCTGGTAGATCCTCGTGAAAAGGGGTCTACGGCGTGTAATATTCCCATATGGTTTTGGGGGTGTTACATTTATGGTATCGGAGCTTAGGTTGCGGAAACCTAGGCTGTCGGGTCAAGTCGAGTCGTGAGTTGTCGAGTATGGTGTGGTTTTGTCATTCGAGATGTCGAGTGACAAGTTGAGTTGTGCGTAGTCACAACGTGTCGGGTATGTTGTCGGATGAGATTACTATCGTGGGCGACCGTCATCTCCGTGCGGCATGTGGACGTAAGTCTCCTCTTTTATGCGAAGTACCTGTGTATCATGATTTTCTCTAAATGAGTTAATTGCGGTGCATAATTTTATTTGCACGGTGTTGTGAATATAGTTGTATTTAATACATGTGACATATAGTATATGTATAAAACTGGGCCTATTGTTGTTTAACATTTGAATCACTGTGAGGGGTGGTATGGTGTGAAAATTGAGAACCTTGATGGGTTTCGAATAAGGTATCGACGATTGAGTTCGTGAGAAACTCCGAGGAATGGTTTTGTTGTATGTTTAAACTAGATGATGTGAGGTGTATTCAATTGAATTGTGCATGTTGGACTGTATTCCTTTTATCCGCTGCGTGAGTTCTTTTGTAATGGCTTTCGGTATTTTACCGACTGAGTTCTATTTCGAAAACCGATTCCCTTAACCGAGTTTTTGGCATTATGGCCTTGATCGTTTTGGCGAAATTCTTATGACGGTATTTAGTATTTTGTAAATAGCTTTTGTGAGTTTTTGAAATATTATCGTCATCGGCCTTTTTGGCGTTTTTGTAAATAGTTTTTAGCCTAGTGGGTTCCGGCGCGGGACCCATGGCGCTATAATGTTCCGTGCAATTATCTGAAATTTTTGGGCATTCTAGCCATTGAATTATCTTTGAAAACCTTGAGTATCTTAGAAAATAAATTTCGAGACGTGCTTTTATAAGGAATTATTTTCTCGTGGTACATCCAAGGTGCCACAATATGTTTCAAAATTCTTCTACCTCGAGGACCAAAATGTTTTGAGATATTTCCAATGTTTTAGAAACACTTTTACTTAGACCCGAGGGTCGAATATTCGGAAAGTTTTTCACTAAGAGAAAGTGTCCTCATTTTTATCAAATGCGAAATGGTTCTCCAAAGTCTCGATAACAATGTTTCACGTTTGTACTTTTTTGAAAGGTGATACTCAAGATCAACTGGTGTTTTTCTAAATTATTTTCAAAAGGAGGTTTTCGTTTTTAAAACCTATCCATTCCCGTTTGAGGGTTGCGTATGTATGTATGATGTTTGTGTTGTCGTTAGGATGTTTGCTCCCGAGTATGATCGAATTGGTGGCATGAACGTCGAGGCATTGCCATGCATTTGTTGTACTAGCCCTCTGTGAGAGGTGTGAACTGGTTTTAACTGTTTATCACCTCGTGGTGATTTGCGTGTTGTCGCACGAGTGTGAGTTGTTAAAGCTTGGATTTTTGTGCGTTTATGCACATGGGTGATTGTTTCATGATGTTTGTGATTGTGTGCTGGCTATCGTTCGGGCCTTTGTAATCGTCGAACGATGCCGTTGTTATTGTGATTTTTGTATACGTTGATGTGTTATGCTGAGTTGGCATCTCCGGTATGTTGTTTTGCGGTGTTATGTTCCATTGTATCTAACATCTGTATTTTACGTATGCCGAGCCGAGGCATTTCAACCGTGATGTGCCGGGGGAATGTACGTGCAATTTGTCCTTCCTCGCCTGTGACGCGTTTCAAGTGCGGACTCGAGGGACATCATGTTCAGTTTTCTGAGTTGATTACCGAGCCTTCCGCGGCACGAACTTGAGCATTGATATCAGGACCGGCTCCGAGGAGTCCCTGAGGGGCGTGGTCTATCAGTTGTAAGTTATGTTATTTCCTTACCTTGTTGTTTCGAACTTAGGAAATTAAGTTCTTTTATTCAAAGTAGATCGGATTTGGAACTTATGTGTTTTCTACTCTGTCGACTCGTTTATGTTCATTAACATTTTCTGAGCTTGCCCTGTCCATTGCTTTTGTTGATTGAACGAGGGTGGTATTGTTTCGGAATTACACGTTTGTCGTTGTGACTTTTCAATTTCTATTCCCTTTCCTCTGGATCTTATGTGAGTGCACATCTTGTTGTTTTCACCGGATCATGTTTTGTCTCGAGTCGAGATGTGAACCTCGGAGTTGTCGGTTGAACCTTATTGTTCTTCGTGATCCGAACATGATTGTTCGATTTTTGTTGTCTTGATCGTTGTGGTTCGATCATTAATTGTTCAGTTTTTGTTGACCCCGTTTCGTGATTGTTGAGCGTTCAGACCCCTTCCTAATTTCCTTAAGTTCGGGAAATTAGTATCGTTTTCGATCTTCCAACCCTTGGGTGGTGGAATTCCGTATTTGTTCAGCGAGCGGCTCGCGTGTTGATTGATGTACCGTTAGGTTGATCAATCGTGTTGAGTTTCGTTCGTTGTGTTTTGAGATTGTTCGGATAATCGACTTGATTGTATTACGTGTTTGATGACTCTCGTCACTTGTTGTCTCTACCAGTGGCGTTGTGTTGGTCGTGCTGGAGCGTGTTTTCACGCCGTATATTCCTTTGTGTTGCTTGTAACGTTTCGCCGTTGGGCGTAACTTTTTTTCGGTTCTTGTGTATCTTTTTGAGTTTTCCTGGCGGGATATTACTTCTCCCTACTTGATTTAAGTTTCGGGACGAAACTTCTTTTAAGGAGGGTAGAATGTAATATCCGCAATTTCGGCGGGAGTCCATTTCGACGACTCGCTTGGGACCATTTCATCATTCTGAGATTGATTAATTCTGCACTTTTTGTCATCCGAGTTCGTTTCGGTATTGTTTTGTTAAGTTCCGTGTTTCTTAACGACTTTTCCGCACTCGAGTTCGATTCTTGTGAATCTCGTCCGAAATTACTGTTTCGAGTTTCCCGTAAGTCCGTTTAACTTTGTTAGACGTGTTGTGAACTTTGGTTTGGTTATTCGATCACGTATCGTAATTTTCGGACGTTTTGGGCCGTTTTTGTAATTTCCCAAAGTTTGGGGTAATTACTTTCGTTGTCGAATTCTGACACTTCAGGTGGTCGGAATCGTGTGTTCTCTTAGCTCTTAGATTTGTCTTTGCGAGTACTTCATAACCGTATCTTCGATTCGTATTCAGGTTCGGGTTTCGGGGTCATTCGGATCGTCGTTGTGGTTCTTCATTTTGCAACTGGAGGTTGCTGGCCAGACCTGTGCGAAACGGCGCTGTCGAGCGCCGTGTCTTGTGCCGGGTCGGCCAGGACCAGCATGTCTCTCGAGACACGGCCGAGAACCCGTGCAAGATTTGTGCCGGGTGATACGCCGTGTTGGATACGGTCGAGACACACGCGCAGGCGTCTTGCGCCGGGTGTTGCGCCGTGTCGGTCAGGTCGCGCACTGACCCGCAACACGGCGGAAGACACGGCGCTGGTCTGGTCCGTTTGCTGCGCCGTGTTCGGCAGGGGTATAAATATGGCAGAGCAGTCGGGTTTCACCCATTTTTCTCACTTCGTTCTTCCTCTTCCGCGGCTGGAGACTTCTTGGACATGGAAACATGTTGTCATACAACAAATCCATGAATTCTTGGAGTTCATATCATCGATTATCCATCCTATAACATCCTTTGATCGAGCGAATTAGGTCAGATTTCCTGGAAATCCTAGTTTGGGTAAATTGGGGGTTTTGTTCGTTTTCGTCCGATTTAACCGTAATAACTTAGAATTGTGATGTATTGATGATTATTTAGGTGTATTATATCATTCCCCTTGTTATTCCATGGTTGGATTGTATTGATTCGTTATTTTGGTCGAGTTCTTAGTCGACGCCTTGAAGGTGTCCGACAAAAGATCTTAGAGGGGCGATTGGGCGTTGTGCGATTATTATTCATCGTACTATTGTTGATTTATCAATGATATGACTTAGGGACGAAATCCTTGTGAAGAACTCGAGTCGGTACCCTTCCGTTCGTTGTCTTCTTCGTGGTACAAGCTTCCCGGTCGAACCGTGTTCTTCGGGGTATTCGGTAATGGTTATTAAGGCAAGTATCTTATTATCCGACTTGTATTTTGCGACTAATAATCACGTATGAGATTTATAATGATTTTGCTTGCCTTCGTAAATATGTTCCGTTTGAATTGGTTGTGTATTATGCAATTTGAAGGATTTGTGATAATAGTGTTATATTGGTATACGTGTTAGGTGTTTTGCCATTTGTGCAGGATTGCGACGTACATATGGGATGGTTGTACACTTGGTTGTGCAATGTATTGTGTACCGATCGTGTGTTATGTTGGTTGTGTGTCGTTGATTGATGATAGTTGTTGCGAGTGTTGAGATTGTGTTATGTGCGTGTGATGTACGATTTTGTGATGATCAACGTGATTGATTAACTGTGCTCATTGTCGTATGTAATGTGAATGTGAACGTGAATATGTGTGTGACTGCTAAGTTCACTCGTGTTGGTTCGACGGGACCTACGAGGATTCGTGGCAGTGGACTACGGGGTCAGAACTTAGTGAGGTACTAAGGTCCAATCGTGCTGGTCTGATGAGGCTTACGATAACGCATGGAAATGGACCATGAGTTTCGGACACAGTACGTCCAACCGGGCGAGCTCGATGGGGCTTATGGTGACACGTGGCAGTGGACTACGGTGTCAGGCCTGTGTGTGTGATTGTTGTGATTGATATAGTCCGTGTGGGTTGTTGAGCCTACGGAGACACGTGACAATGGATCACGGTGTCGGAATTGGTTATGTTTGGTTAATAGTCCGTGTGTGTTGTTGAGCCTACGGAGATACATGACAGTGGATCACGGTGTCGTAATTGATTATGTTTGTTTAATTGTGCGTGGTGTAGTCTGTGCGGGTTGTTGAACCTACGGAGACACGTGACAGGGATCACGGTGTCATCAACATGGTTATTTTCAAATCAAAGTTTTGCAAGGAAAAGTTTTATGAAAATGAATGTTGGACCGAGTCCTAAGCTTTGGGTAAATGTTTTTCATATCGTGAATTGTTGATTTACGAAACGACATTTGGGTTAAAGCCCTCAACTCTTCTTTTGAAAGGTTTGGTGAACCAGGACTCAGAGTTTTAAAGATTTTGAAATTTCTAAATTTCCCGAGGTGATGAACTTATTTTCGAAATGCTTCATAGCTTAAATACCTTTATTAAAACCCCCGGGAATAATTTGATACTTGAATATTGTGTTTGATTCTTGATTAATGTTTGCTCGTTACTTTTCGTATGATTTGATACTTGCACTAGTAAACCAATGGAGTTTTACTAACCCCCGAGTAATCGGGGGGTGGATGTCTGTTTTGCGTCCAGGTACATGCAGGTTCGGGGGAGCAGTCAAAAGACCGGCACAAGTGGATGACGAGTTGCGATACTAATCAAGAGTCGAGAGTTGTTTTGATTTTTGTTGTGTTGTCAAAGTTGATTTCAGTCTTCCGCTGTATTGTATTTCGACCCCTGTGTGGGTAATGTTGTTTAAGTCAGTTTGTTGATTGAGTTGTGTGACCTCATTGGTCCGTGTATTCATGTGTTAGTGACCATAACGGTCTGTACTATTTTATTGTTTGACCCTGGCCGGGCAAGCATTTGGTCGTTTTGTAAGGTATAGCCTGGTAGATCCTCGTGAAAAGGGGTCTACGGCGTGTAATATTCCCATATGGTTTTGGGGGTGTTACAATTGTTGACCATATAAAGTCAAAATGCTCATGTTAGTTGGGACGGAGAGAGTACTATGTTCATCGATTATGAGTTCATCATGTTAGGTTAATGATAAAGTCGAGTTATTTATCACAAGATCCTTACGAAATCATTATGAAGGTGGATTAAACATCTCTGAACTATAACCTTATGTTGATATGATTCAAGGTTCAACCAAATTAGATGATGAGCTTAAGTTCATTAGAATCTTCCTAAACATGATGGATTGATTCAATACAATGATAACAATCCTACAATTCAACCTATCTATAATGAAACTAAGGATCATTATTGTAACGCCCTAATACTTATTTAAATGTTATTTATTTTGCTAACGATTATGGATTTTGATTTTTTAATATTTACAGGTTGTCCGATACTTGGACCGATACGTTCCTAGCATAAAATGAAGGACTTAAAAGGAAAAGATTTCAAAATAAATTATAAGGATCATTTTTAGAATTTATGAAAGTGATTTCGAAAAGTTCCGATGATTTTGATACGATAAAATTTCATTACAAAACACTTATATTGCAAAAATAATATTAAATTATTTTATTATTATCAAAAGTCCGTTCCGAGCATATCGAAGATTTAACTCCGACGAGTCTGGAACAGGTCGGAAAATTGAATTTTGACACCGGGAAGGGGTCGTACCGGCCGAGCCAAGTTAACGGACATCTGCCGGTCACCGCCGGACATGGCTACCGACAGCTGCCGTTCACGGCCGACAGAAGTTTCTCGGCACTGTTCGGATAAGGCTGTCTAGCTGTCCGGATAAGGTCGGTTACGACCGACAGAAGCTTCTCGGCCAGCTGTCCGGATAAGGCTTCCAGTTGTCCGATTAAGGTTGATTTTCAACCGACTTTGAGCCCCTATTTATACATGTTCCCGGATGTTTTTTTGTACAAATAATATATCATTTTGAAGCTATGAACCTCTACTTTAAAACGCTCGAAACATATCTGCCTTCCAAAAATTATTATGGCCTCGAAAAGCCTGGTCAAAGAGATAGCTCATTTCTGACAGTTTTTCAAAGGTGTTTGATAAAAGTCCTCAAAGAGATTTCAGATTTCACATCAAGAATTTATGGCCGGAAATATGAAAAAGTATTTTCAAGTGCTAGGAGTAGCGTATCCGGGATCCAAGAAGGGCAACCGAGCCAAATTCAAAGGAAGATATTTCAAGATTTCAGCAAATGAGGTGAGGTTATACTGTTTGAATATGTTACGGTCATCGTTGTGTCGTGTAACATGACGACCCGCGAGGGGTCGAAAGAATGAAAGAAAGCCGAGACGAGTCTCACACAGATAAGAATGTTTTATGTGCATTACACTGTAACACCCCAAACTAGGCGGATATTACAGTGCCGTGGACCCCTGACTGGGACCCACCAGGCGAATGAAAACTGATGAATTAAATAATATAATTGTAGTACCGAACCACATTATATTACCAAATACTCCGATTCCTCGCTACGATTGATGAATGATCCGACATACCATACGTATGTGAAAGTGAACAAGTCCAACACATGCCAAAGATGATACTTCCAGTACAAGACTACCAATCACGATGAAAATGATAATACTCCCGTCTCGATCTATAAACGGAGATGAAATGACGATCGGTAACTGATATACGGTTACAACATGCCAACAGTGAACGCAATGAATGAATCATGAATGAAGAGTGATAAATAATGAGTGAAGTTTAATGAATGATAATTACTGACTGATTAATACTGAATGAAAATGAATGAATTACAACCGGGAATTACATACTCCCCCCTTAAAAAGAGTTTCGTCCCAAAAACTAAGGGTCAAACAACTCGGGATAATTCTCCCGCATACTCTCCTCGGTTTCCCAAGTAGCCTCTTCGACTCCGTGTCTAGACCACTGAATCTTGACCAAAGGAATCGTCTTGTTCCTCAACTGTTTGATTCGCCGCTCTAGAACTCGTATAGGACGCTCCTCATACGAATGATCATCCGCGGTCTCGATTTCATTGAACTGAAGTATGTGGCTCGGGTCGGAAACATACTTCCGCAATTGAGAGACGTGAAACACATTATGAATTCGGCTCAACGCCGGAGGTAAAGCCAATCGATAAGCTAACTCGCCTACCCGATCCAAAATCTCAAATGGCCCAATAAATCTCGGACTCAACTTTCCCCGCTTTCCGAAATAGAAAATGCCTCGACTCGGGGATACCTTGACCAAGACGTGGTCACATGTCTCGAACTCTAGTGGTAAACGACGATTATCTGCATATGATTTATGTCGACTTTGAGCGGTCAACAGACGACTCCTGATCAAAGCTACCTTCTCACGGGCGGCTATAAGCATATCGGGCTCGGTGCCGATTGACTCTGATAAGTCGTCCCAACACAAAGGATATCGACAACGACGACCGTACAAGGCCTCGTAAGGTGCCATCTTAATCGAAGCATGCCAACTATTATTGTACGTGAACTCAATCAACGGTAATTGGGCTTCCCAATCGTCTTTCCAATCGAGGACGCATGCCCTTAACATGTCCTCTAATGTTTGAATAGTCCTCTCTGATTATCCGTCGGGCTGAGGATGAAAAGCAGTACTGAGATTAAGTTGAGTTCCCATAGCACGATGAACTGATTTCCAAAAATGAGACACGAATCGTCCGTCACGGTCAGAAACGATACTTTTAGGAGTACCGTGCAGTCTCACTATCTCTCTGATGA
The DNA here is from genome assembly GCA_033398695.1 of Orobanche coerulescens. Lineage (NCBI taxonomy): Eukaryota > Viridiplantae > Streptophyta > Magnoliopsida > Lamiales > Orobanchaceae > Orobanche > Orobanche coerulescens. Next base: position 163,207,933 of record CM065802.1, on the reverse strand, counting down.
ACAACTGGGCAAGTCTCTCGGGACCCCACGTATCCTTAATCTCAAGGAAATGAGCCGATTTAGTCAAACGGTCCACAATTACCGTGATGAAATCCATCGAAATGTCTTCCCACTTACACTCTGGAATAGGGAGAGGTTTTATCATACCCGCCAATCGCTGATGTTCAATCTTGACTTGCTGACAGGTTAAGCATCTCGAAACAAATTCTGCGACTTCTCGCTTCATATTACTCCACCAGTAATTTTGTTTCAAGTCCTTGTACATCTTGCTAGACCCCGGATGAACGGAATAAGGGGTAGTATGAGCTTCTCTCAAAATCGAGTTCTTCAACTTGTCATTTGACGGTACGCACAACCGATTCTTAAATCGCAAAAGTCCATCCTCGTGGACCACAAATCCAGGGGCCTTCCCATGAGTCACATCCTCACGGATGCGCAACAATGATGGGTCTGAACCCTGATTCTCTCTGATTGCCTCCTCTAGTGGCGATGAAATCTCTAACATGCAAAGTTGCCCTTGCACTCGCTAAAGCCAGACCTCAATCTCGGGTCTAAGGAATTCCTGCTGAAGCTCCTTCTGGACTGTTAAACGAGCAAGCATTTGCTCCTGAACGGAATTACGACTCAAGGCATCGGCAACCACATTTGCCTTACCTGGGTGGTACAGGATCTCGATATCATAATCTTTGACTAGTTCCAACCACCACCTCTGTCGCATATTTAACTCCTTCTGAGTAAATATATACTTCAAACTCTTGTGATCGGTGAAAATCTGACAGGTGATGCCATAGAGGTAATGACGCCAAATCTTCAACGCGAAAACCACGGATGCTAACTCCAGGTCGTGGGTCGGATAATTAACCTCGTAAGGTCTCAATTGCCGTGAAGCATAGGCAATAACCTTCCCATTCTGCATTAATACACATCCGAGACCGTGTCCGGATGCGTCACTATAAACCACGAATCCTTCCGTCCCTTGCGGCAAAGAAAGTACAGGTGCTGAAATTAACCGGGTCTTGAGTTCCTCAAAACTCCGCTGACACGTGTCGGACCACGTGTATTTCTTATCCTTTCGTAAAAGGTTCGTCATGGGTTGAGCAATTTTATAAAATCCCTCCACAAATCGCCGATAATAACCATCTAATCCAAGGAAACTCCGGATTTCTTTAACATTATTCGGAGGTTGCCAATCTCGGATCGCCTCCGTCTTCTGAGGGTCGACACGAACTCCGTCAGATGAAATTACATGTCCGAGAAATGTCACTTCGGACATCCAGAACTCACATTTGGAAAACTTTCCATAAAGTTGCTCTCGTCTCAACACGTCGAGAACCTGATGAAGGTGAACCTCGTGCTCCGTTCGGTCACGAGAATAAATCAAAATGCCATCGATGAAGACAACAACAAACTGATCCAAAAAGTCGATGAAAAACCGATTCATTAACTCCATGAATATCGCAGGTGCATTAGTTAATCCAAACGGCATTACCACGAAATCATAATGACCATAGCGTGTACGAAACACTGTCCTTGCGATATCCTACTCTCGAATTCGCAACTGATGATATCCAGATCTTAGGTCGGTCTTGGAAAATATTGAAGCTCCCTGAAGTTGATCTAAGAGATCATCAATACGGGGTAGAGGATACTAATTCTTGATAGTCACCTTGTTCAACTCCCGATAATCAATACACAAGCGAAATGAACCATCCTTCTTCTTGACAAACAACACTGGTGCTCCCCACGGAGACGCACTCGGTCGGATATAACCTTTCTCGAACAATTCCTCAAGTTGATTCTTCAACTCCTGCATTTCAGTCGGGGCCATCCGGTACGGTGCCTTCGATATTGGAGACGTACCAGGCTCCAACTCAATCGAGAATTCCACATCTCTCTGTGGAGGTAAACCGGGTAACTCGTCTGGAAATACATCGGCATATTCCCTCACTACCGGAATATCCGCCAACATTATTGGTGATTTCTCGGTTTTGGTCATATAGCACCAATAACCAATACACCCCTCACTGATTAATTTCACTGCTTTCATCAAGTTGATGACTTTCCATGAACAACTAGGATTACTCCCCTGAAAAACATATTCGACCCCATCGTCTGAAATGATAGTGACCATACGCTTACGGACACTAATGATGGCATCGTGACGATCCATCCAATCAATACCCAAGATGACGTCATCTCTTGGCAAATCTACCACAATAAGGTCTGCTAGCCATACACGGCCATGAAGCTGAATCGGACAATTCTAAATCTCACGATTCCCGATAATTCTTCTACCATCAGGTAGACCAATGACATAAGACTCACAACTAGTAGCACTACCCAGACGTAGTCTACTCAAACATGACTCGGAAATGAATGAATGTGATGCACCAGTATCAAAAAGGGTACACACAGGTTGAGATAGAATACCGAGTGTACCTGAGATCATCCGGGCCTCTGGATCGTCAGTCTTCTTCATCTCATAAATTCGGGGCTTGCTAGTCCCAGCACCGGACGCTCCCGTCTGATGACTAAAGGCTCCACCTTTATTCGCTCCTGTCATCTTGAACGACGCAGACTGAGTGGCTTGATTATGAACAGCTGACTGCTTCGGGGCCTTAGATGACGCCGGAGTAGGTTTGGAGTCCCTTCGGCAAAAACGGGCCTTATGCCCAGCAATCCCACAGTTATGACACGTGACAGTCTGCCTCGGGCACTTGGTGCTGACATGACCAAGATCCCCACAGTTAAAACAGGTGATGGCCGGCTGCCACTCTGCAGGCTACATTACGCGGTGCAGGCGCCACAGGAGGTCGCTCAGAGAAAGTAGTGCCCGCACGAGGCTTGTTGAAAGTTGTCTGACCGCCTTCAGACTAATTACGATTCTTCGATTTCTTGCTAGCAGATGAAGGTTGCTGCTTAGCAATCTCTTTAGCAGTGAGGTCATAAGTAAGAGCTTTCTCAATGAATTCGTCCAGAGTGGTGCAATTATGATTAAGTAACTGCATCCGCATCCGGGGTTTCAGCCGCTTGCTGAAATACTTAATCTTATCTGCCTCGGAGTGAATGATAGATGAGGCGAACGGAAGAAGTTCCTGAAATTTCTCGGCAATGGCGAGAACATCCTCGTCTGCTGAGGGGTCGGGAATGAGTAATTCTGATAGCTTGGCCTCGCGGAGTGGGGCCGTATAATACCTCTCCATCATGAGAGTCTTGAATTGATCCCAAGTACATGATCCGTCGGTGGGCTTCAACGACAACCACCAAGAATGAGCGCTCTTACCCAGATAGTAAGTCGCAACTGAAACTTTGTGTCCTTCGGGACACTCTACCATAGCAAATAACTTCTCGAAATGCTCGAGCCAATGAACAATATCCGCCGGCTCAGATGAGCCCTCAAATGTGGGTGGCCTTTGGCGAGAGATGTCGCCGATAATACTGCCCACACTCCTCTCTTGCCTCTGAGGTGGCAGCGGAGGAGCCTGTTTATTTTGATTAGCTGAATTATGCATCGTCTCCATTAGTTGTGTCATCTGAGTCATCTGGGCCATCATGCCCTGCATAAAGGCGAGTGGATCAATCCGAACACCTTCTGACTGAGATGTGTCCCGGGTACGACTCCCCGATAGTGAATGATCACGCCCAGGTGAATGAGTGGCAGCGTCGCTGCTAGATGAGTTAGCATTATTCCTCGCGTTCGCACGTGTATTAACGCGACACTACTACAAAAACAAGCAAAGAGATCCAGACTAAAAGACCCGTTGATAAAGATAACGGGTCTCTTTAATATAAGAGACCTGATATTATAAACAACAGGTCTCTTATATGTCAAATGGGCCCGCCATTTTTTTGTGAGAGACTTAAGAGACCCGTTGTTTTTATTGACGGGTCTCTAATGTGTAAGAAATAAGAGACCCGTTGCTTTTGTTGACGGGTCTCTAAAGTGTAAAAACTTAAGAGACCTGTTGTTTAACCCAACCGGTCTCTTCTTTTCTTCTTCAGATTAGGGCTAACACTTGCCAAATACACGATATCGCCGCGGTCTTCTTCCTTTAAGCGGCAGAAAGAAAACCCTTCTTCTGCAAGAGGTCGCTATTATCCCCTCGTAGCGCCTCCGCAACAATATCGCCGGGTTCTCGACCCATTTGATGAAGCGTATACAAAGGGGACCCGTTCGAGGCATCTCCATCTTGCTCCTTCTTTCTACCCGATCTCCCACATTTTTTCTCCCCTTCTTCGGCTTTTCCATCTTCGCCTGAGTTTCGCCGCGACCGCCATCTTCTGGAGCTTCGCCGCCGCCATCTTTTGGAGCTTCGCCGTCCCGGTATGTTTTTTTTTGTTTCCCTATTTTCATATTTGCTTCAGTTTCTTCATTATAATCTGATTCAAAGAATTTATGTGATTGAATGAGTTAACAAGTTAACAATTCTCGTCCTATTTGTTCTCATATTTTTTTATTGAATGTGACATAGGCTATAGTTCTCATATTTTTTGAGCAGCCTGCAGCCCTCATCTTGAATCATTCCGATTGAACGAATTTTGAATCACTAAAAGTTGAATCATTTTGAATCGTTCAACTACCATTAAAGGTTAAACGAATTTTCAACCTTTGTTGTCCATGTCTATAGAATGATTTACCATGTTGATTTTACTATTAATATACAGAGAAGATCTTAAGGACGCTGTTGTCCAAAGAGAAAGTTGATGAACGGTCAAAATTTATGGAGCTTGCGACAATGACGAAAGGATACAGTGGAAGTGATTTCAAGGTTTGTTTATACTGCTTTTGGTTTTAATTAGAATTGATTGCTTTACATTGTTTTTTAACAAAAAAAATCGGCAAGTAGAACTTGTACATAACTGCTGCTTATCGGCCAGGTCGAGTTAATACAGCATAAGAGGCTAAAAGATAGAGTAAACACTATACTCATAATAACTAGCTAGTTTACGTATATTTGTTTATATTATTCTGACTTGTTCCTTTTACATGTTTAAAGTAGGAAAAGAAGCATATTACTGAGGTCGGAGACAATTCAGATAAGAAAGATAAGAAAGAAAGGGTAATCACTATCGAACCGTTGAATACGAAAGATTTTGAGGAAGCAAAAAATCTGGTAAAAAAGCTTGTTTTTTTGTTTTTCTGATTATGCAGCCATATACACATCTTCTCTGTCAAGACCACATTAAAATCTTATTCGTAAATTCAGTAAGTCGAGTTATGAACCATCTTGTAGCAAGATGAGCATGTTCCGTCATGCACTTTACTGTCTTAAAGTTGGTAAAGCGTGTGCGCATTGTCTAAAGATACTTTGTCCACATGCCACAGGTTGTTGCTAGCTTCGCAGCTGAAGGGTCGGCAACGTCAGAGTTGAAACAATGGAATGATTCGTATGGCAAAGGAGGTTCAAGGAAGAAGGAACAACTATCTTGTTTCTTGTAAGATGCTGCCCAAGTGGAAGCATACATCAGACACTTGATTAATTGATTTGTTTCTTCAGTTTACTTGATATGGTCCATAATGTTGGGGTTTTTTTTGTTGTTGGAAAAGTAGTCTAACTTTACTACCCCTCCGTCTCAGTCGAAGTGCAACATTTAAAGTAAAATTTGTGTATTTTACATCATATTTTCAAATTGACATGATAAAATAATATTAATGTTAATATATGTTGATTTACCATGTTGATTTAAACGAATCTTCGTATATGTGGAACTTTTTGCTTATTTTGAATTTTCTTGTTGCAGTCTGCACTTGAAAATCTGGCATTTATGCACACAAATCCTCAAGATCATGCAAAAATCAAGAGAACAGTTCCAGAGCTTTATAGAGAAAATGAAAAAGACCTGAAAGAGGTAGTTTGGCTTGTTCGGTATACTAACGGGATCTCTGCTTACTACTAGTGTAAATGAAAAAGACCCGAATAGGATTGGTAATGATCGATTCTTGGACCTTATGAATGTGAAAACCGAAATTTGGCCCGTGTGCAAGGAACTTTACAAGTAATTTGTAGATTTTTCTTATACTTTATGTACCTTATACTGGGTATATATAGTTTTATGTTTTCATTTATTCTCCTATTACTGTAAAGTTACCTCTAAGAAGTAAAAATTATTTGCTGATGAGTCTAAGTTTTCCTTTTATCATATGCAGCATCTATAAAGGTGGTCATAAATCTAAAAGCTCCATAAATGAAGTTAACCATATTGCACAGGTTTGTAATTGTAGCATTTTAGTTACGCTTTTGATGTTCTAATGCACAACTATTTTCTCACAAGCAAATGTTTGATATCCAGCTTCGAATCATTATTAAACCAAAGCCGTGCACTGGGGTTGGGCCTTTGTGTAGCGCACAGCAGGTGAAGGTATCCACAGTCTTCTAATTCAAGCGGAATTTGTTTTCCGTGACTATAATTTCTGTTGCAGATATGTTACCATGTGCTTGGACTGGTCCATGGCATTTGGACCCCCATCCCTCGAGCTGTATGTTTTATTAATCTCTCTATTCTCTAATGATATTTTCTTAATCTCTCTATTTTTGTAATGAGAATTTTCTATTGTTTCTCTCTCTCAATATGAGTGTGCTTATGTTCCTCTTTGGGCAGCAGATGAAGGATTATATTGCCACCCCAAAGCCTCTTTTTCGTTTTACTTTTTGTTGGCAGATTAGAACTAAAGAGATGGATTTGATTGCTGAAAGATGGATTGCTGCTCATTATAGTGGCAAAGTTTTGTTGAATGGTTTGGTTGGACATGTTATGCCAAATGGGTCCAGAGCAAAAACAGTCTTAGGGAGCTTTATTGAACATGTTTTTCGTACTATTTTTGCATCTTATTTATTATTATCTTACGGTTCTTTGTGAATGATTAGACTTTGGATCTTTATTTTATCATTTTTACGTTTCTGGATATTATAATTGATGTAAAGTTTTTGTCTTTGGAGATTATAATTAGAGGATTTCTGGAGATTAGCTGGAGTAGGAAAGGAGATCCCTGAGTTCGCTAAAACAGTCATCAATGAGTATATACTAGATTACATTAATAAATTTCTTTTTGGTTGTTTTCCTAACAAGTAGTATTTTCATTCCTATTAACCGTATTACAATTTATGCAGGGGAATTATAAAATTTAGCATTACCAATCGAAAAGATGTCAGGAAAATAAAAAAGAATCCAAGAATTGGGTGGAAGCAACCACAGGTATATTTGGATTCTAAAACTCGTTCATATCTATATATACAATCATGGTTGTTACGTGGGTAAGTCAAGTCGGACGGAGACTCCGGCAAGTCGAGTCGTGACTAGTCGAGACTAATCGACGACTAGTCGACACTAGTCGACAAGCTATAAAATATATATATATATATATATGTGTGTGTGTGTGTGTGTGTGTGTGCTCTCAACTGTCAACTGTATGCTGTGTGTGTGTGTGTGTGTGTGTGTGTGTGTGTGTGTGTGTGTGTGTGTGTGTGTGTATATATATATTGTGTATGTGTTTTTTTTTTTCTAATTTCTGTGTGGTTTTTTTTTTTAATTTCTGCACTAGTCCGGCGACTGAGTCGCCTAGTCGACCCAGTCAATGAGCCCCATCGCTCGAAAGACTCCCAAAAGCAAGTCGTTTCCACATCGGCCTCTCCAGCTCGATTGCTCGACTAGTTGCGACTAGTCGAGCGACGTGACAACCATGTATACAATGCTTATGTATTTCATTAATGCAATAACATAAGTGTTGAATGGTTTGTATTTTCTTAATTCTGTATGTTTTAGTGTCCTTGTCAACCTCAAAACAACAAGTTCTATGGATACTATGTGTGCCGTTATATGCTCGAGATTTTAGAAAAAGAGTATTATGGATCTCCACTGTATCATTTTTATACCGCACACCGTGTAAATTTCTTGATTGATGTGAATGAGTGATTATTGGAATGGGATTCGTAAATTTCATGATTGGTGTGAATGAGTTTTGTGTAAATTTCGTAAAGTCCGTATAATGCACTGATTCACACTGATTCGTGTCGACGAACCCGAGTGTTGTAAATGTCTGCTCTATTGTCATTTAGTAAAGTTTCGAGTAAAGTTTACATTTTTCTTGTTTGGGTTTGGTAGTTTCGCTTTCTTTTTTATTTTACTTTCTGCTTGTCATTCATTTTATTTCTTGTGTTGTTCGTTTTCTTGTCTCTTTGAAATTGAAAAGTTTCTGTTGTAAATGTCTGTTCTATTGTCATTCATTTTTTTTAGTTTCTGTTACTTTACTGTTTTGGGTTTGGTAGTTTCTCATTTTTTTTTTTAGTTTCTGTTACTTTTCTATTGTCTGTTCTATTTTTTTTTAGTTTCTGTCATTCAGTTTTCATGTTCTCTTTGAAATTGGCACTGTTACTTTACTGTTTGGGTTTGGTAGTTTTTTGGGAAAAAAAAATCCAGCCAACTAAAATCGGTTCCGTTAGGTTCCGAGTCGGTTCGGGCAAAAAAAACAGGCAGAACCGAACCGCGAAAAAAATGTGCGGTTCGGTTCCGGTTCCTGCGCTTTTCTTGTTGGAACCGAAAATTCACAGGCCTATAAATTGTTATCAGGTTGCAATTAATCACTTGGTAGCTTGAAGTTGATTTGTTCAGAGATTTGGGTTAGAATCATCCATGTTTATTTAAAATGTATGACGAAAATTTGTCTAAAAACTGGATTTGGAGAGAATTTTAGTTTAACTCCATGTAATCAACCAAGTACCAAACCAGATCTTGTGGTGTTGAGTAGTAGGTATTATTTTGCATCGTTAGTTGTTTTAGCGATATTATTTCGTTAACATGATTATTGATTATTATCTTACAGCTTTTTGTCAGAGAAACTTACTCATCGGAAGAAGTTGATGAGGTAAGAGATATTTGGGATCAATAATTACTCAAGCAAGAGAATGAAGCGGACGAAGAAAACAAAGATGATGGTATGCAAGTTACTCAATGAATTTTAGTCCCAATTATTCGAATGATTAGACTTCGGGGTATTATTTTTTCGTTTTTCCATTTGGATATTGCAATAGATGTAATGGTATTACGTTTTTGGAGATTGCAATAGATTTAAAGATATCATTATAGTGTTTGTGTTGTTTTATGTTTTTGGGAACGAGTAGGTTTATGATGTTTTTATGTAATGGTGAGTGTTGTTTTGTGTTTTATTTTTTTGGTACGAGCAGGATTATTATGTTTTTTTTTTAAATATGATAAAGAGACCTGTTAAACTTGAAATCGGGTCTCTCAGAATATTAAAAAAAATCAAAGAGACCCGTTAGATATGAAATCGGCTCTCTCAGTTTCACAATTGGAAATATTAAAAATAAATAAAGAGATCCGGTGAGTATGAAATCGGATCTCTTAGGTTATACAAAAAAAATATTTAAACAATCAAAGAGACCCGTTATGTATAAAAACCGGCCTCTCGTGTTTAAAAAAATATTAAAAATCAAAGAGACCTGTTAGGTGTAAAATGGGCTCTCTTAGGTTAGACAAAAAAATATTAAAAATCAAAGAGACCCGTTAGGTGTAAAATGGGCTCTCTTAGGTTAGACAAAAATATTAAAAATCAAAGAGACCTGTTAGGTGTAAAATGGGCTCTCTTAGGTTAGACAAAAAAATATTAAAAAATCAAAGAGACCCGTTAGGTGTGAAATGGGCTCTCTTAGGCTAGACAAAAAAATATTAAAAAATCAAAGAGACCTCATATCTCGGATAATGTGTCTCTTACGGCTTAAATTAGTTTCCTCCCACTTGCATAATGCACTGATTTCTTAGATATCGTGTCTCTTATATCTCAAAAATGCAGACCCCCATGTGGCGGTCTCTTTAACAAAGAGACCGCTGAGATAGAGACCCGTCCAGAGGCGGTCTCTTAGGCTTATTTGAACGGGTCTCTTTGCCTATTTTTGTAGTAGTGCGAGCTCTCGGGACTCGGCCCTCACCACGGCCTTGTCCTCTGCGTCTTCTGCCTGCTCTCTCCATACTGAAGTAGGAAAAGTCACATGATGATTATATCTCTCGCATGAATATCACATTATGATTACATCATGAAATGATGAAAATGAGCATACGCGCTCTAGCACAGTGATTACATGAATGATTAACTGAGGTGAAATGATTATCTGATGAAATTCTCGAAATGATTATCTTGAGCAAGTTAACAAGATTAATGATATGATCCTCCAGATCAACAACTGAACTGTGAAATGAACTGAGTGATTAATGAGTTAACATGATCGTCCTGATCAATATGAATGATGTCGAGGATTGTTGACTAATGAATGATGAATGAATGATTCTTATTGCCAGAAATTATACCATGGCGTTAGAAATCTTACAGTTCTTGGTCTGATTGGCTCGGCATTTTCACAGGTCACACGTGACGCGAAAGTCCAATGATACTAGTCCGATGACAATGATTTCAAATGAGACATGACTCGGAAGGTAGTATTCAAAACCACTCTCCGATACCAACTCTGTAACACCCCAAACTAGGTGGATATTACAGTGCCGTGGACCCCTGACTGGGACCCACCAGGCGAATGAAAACTGATGAATTAAATAATATAATTGTTGTACCGAACCACATTATATTACCAAATACTCCGATTCCTCGCTACGATTGATGAATGATCCTACATACCATACGTATGTGAAAGTGAACAAGTCCAACACATGCCAAAGATGATACTTCCAGTACAAGACTACCAATCACGATGAAAATGATAATACTCCCGTCTCGATCTATAAACGGAGATGAAATGACGATCGGTAACTGATATACGGTTACAACATGCCAACAGTGAACGCAATGAATGAATCATGAATGAAGAGTGATTAATAATGAGTGAAGTTTAATGAATGATAATTACTGACTGATTAATACTGAATGAAAATGAATGAATTAAAACCGGGTATTACATACGCAACATGATTTTGACAATTTATAAGGGTTTAATCTCACTGAGTATGCTCGCGTACTCACACCTCGTCATTTATGTTTTTCAGGCTAAGGAATCGACGAACGGGACAAGCAGAAGATGAATACATACTCCCAACACGATGAAGTTCTAAAGAATAAAATATGTTGTCGCCGTAATTGTTATTATTTTTACCAAACACTTGATGTTCTTCAACAAACGTAATTTCAACGGACTATGTCCGAATAATTGATTTCCCATGTTTTTTGTAAAACTGTACTGATGTTTGAATAAATGAGTTTTATTGAAAATTTACTGACTATAATGCTTCCGCAAATACGCCGAATATATATAAAAAATTTTAAGAAAAAATTGAGCTGTGTAACGTTCTTTTTAATTAAGAAAGTCAGGGCATTACAGAATGGTATCGGAGCAAGACCTCTCTCAGTACGGTGAGATTTGGGGATGAACCAAGCGGAAGCTGGTGAACATGTGACACCCGGGGCAGACGAGGGCGGGGAGTGATCACCGGTGCAACAAAAAAGGGCACGGACAATGAGAGGCTCTGAGAAAGGGGAGTGATCGCCGGTGCTATAAGAAAAAGGGCACGGACAACGAGCAGCTCCTGACAAGGCTTCTAGGCGGAGGGGGACATGACTGAACCGAATTCTCACCTGAACGAGAGGTATGCCAAGACTGTATAGGTATGGGACTATACTGTAACACCCCCAAAACCGTATGGGAATATTACACGCCGTAAACCCTTTCCGAAAGGATCTACCAGGCTAAACGTCCATAAACAACCAAATGCTTGCCCGGTCAGGGTCAAACAATATAATAATACAGATCGTTAAGGTCACTTACACATAAACACACAGACCGATGAGGTCACACAACTCTATCAACAGGACTGACTAACAACATTACCCACGCAGGGGTCGAAATACAATACATCGGAAGACTGAAATCAAATCTGACAACACAACAAAAATCAAACAACTCTCGACTCATGATTAGTATCGCAGCTCGTCATCCTCTTGTGCCAATCCCGTGTTGCTCCCCGAATGCATGTACCGGACGCAAACAGACATCCACCCCCCGAATACTCGGGGGTTAGTAAAACTCCACTGTTTTACTAGTGCAAGTATCTAACCATACGAAATGTAACAAGCAAATAGCAACTACGAATTTAATACGGAAATCAATTATCAAAATGTTCCCGAGAAGTTTTAGAATTTCAAACTCAAGTAAGAGATATTTGAAAAGGAACACATCATCTCGGGGATTTTTAAAGCAGAAATTCTTTTGGACCTCGAGTCCCAATTTACAAAACCTTTTCGTAAATATTAGGGCCTTAGCCCGATTCTCGTTTCAAAGCATACTAAATAATATATCATTATGAGTCCGAGATCCATATTTAAAATGTTACCCGAACAATCACTGCTACACGATCATTGTTCATACACATCATGTACCGAACTCCGGAGGCCTCGACGGACCTTACCTGGACCACACACACTGTTCGTACACATCATGTACCGAACTCCGGAGGCCTCAACGGACCCTACCCGGACACAACATCGTTCGTACACATCATGTACCGAACTCCAGAGGCCTCGTCAGACCCTACCTGGATCATACACCTTGTCCGTACACGTCATGTACCGGACTCCAGAGGCCTCGTCAGACCCTACCTAGATCACACACTTTGTTCATACACATCATGTACCGAACTCCAGAGGCCTCGTCAGACCCTACCTGGAACACACACACATCGACACGACACAATTCATAATCATTAAATGTCAAGCCATTCCATATTACACTGAAATGTACAATCAAGTATGTAAACCAAAACAACACAAACATCATGATCATCAAAACGACTCTTAACCAACATAACACACATTCGGTACACAATACATTGAACAAACACGTGCACAACCATCTCATATGTACATCGCAATCCTCCACAAATGGCACAACGCCTAACACGTATACCAATATATCACTATTATCACAAAACCTTCAAATTTCGGAAAACACAACCAACTCAAACGGAACATATTTACGGAGGCAAGCAAAATCGTCATACATATCATACGTAATTACTATTCACAAGATACAAGTCGTATAATAAGATACTTGCCATAATAACCGCTACCAAACGCTCCGAAGAACACAGTTCGACCGGGAAGCTCGGACCCCGAAGAAGACAATGAACTGAAATGTTCCGACTCGAGTTCTTCACAAGAATTCAACCCTAACAACATATAATTAATAAATCATCGATCATACGAGGAAGAATAATCGTAAAATGCCCGAAAACCCCTCTATGACATTTTACCGGACACCTTCAAGGCGTCGATCAAGAACTCGACCAAAACAACGAATCGATACGATCCAACCATGGAATAACAAGGGAAATGATACAATACATCTAAATAATCATCAATCCATCACAATCCTAAGTTAAATCGGATTAAACGGACGAAATCGAACAAAATACCCAAAATCCCCAAAATTAGATTTCTAGAAAATCTAACCTGATTCGCTCGATCAAAGGATGTTATAGGATGGATGATTGATGATATGAACTCCAAAACTTCATGGATTGATTGCCCAACAACATCTCTCCATGATTAACCAAACTCCAGCCGCGGAAGGGAAGAAAACGAGTGAGAAATGGCTGAAGAAAAACGTCCGCAGGCCTTAAATAGGTCGATCACGCCGTTACGTCGAATCGCCATGGCCGAACTCATCGCTGGAAATGCCGGAAACGTTACGTGCGTTACGCAGGTCCTTACGCACGTAACCGGCCTTACGTATGTAATCGCCGAGCACTACCGTCGTTACTCGGCGGGTGGCTCGCCCCGGATGCCGGCCATGGCTCGGCCGGGACCAACTCCGACGGCCCGAACGACCCCGAAACCCGAACCTGAGTACGAATCGAAGATACGATTACGAAGTACTCGCAAAGACGAATTCGAGTACTAAGAGAACACACGATTCCGACCACCCGAAGGCTCGAAATTCGACAATGGAAACTAATTACCCCAAACTTTGGGAAATTACGAAAATGGCCCAAAACGTCCGAAATACACGATACATGATCGAAACACCAAACCGAAGTTCACAAAACGTATAACAAAGTTAAACGAACTTACGGGAAACTCGAAACAGCAGTTTCGGACGAGATTCGCAAGAATCGAACTCAAGTGCGGAAAAGTCGCCAAAAAGCACGGAACTCAACAAAACGACACCGAAACGAGCTCGGATGACAAAAAGGGCAGAATTAATCATTCTCGGAATGACGAAACGGTCATGAGCGATTCGTCAGAACAGACTTTCGTCGAAAAAAAAATTACCAGAAATCGAAATTACGGGTATTACATTCTACCCTCCTTAAAAGAAGTTTCGTCCCGAAACTTAAACAAGTAGGGAGAAGCAATATCCACTGTCAGGAGGACTCGACGAGATACACAAAAACCGAAAACTCGCGCCCAACGGCGAAACGCTGCAAGAAACGCCAAAAGACATACGGCGTGAAAACACGCTCCACGTCGACCAACACAATGCCACCGACTATGATTCAAAACAATAACAAGCAATTAACGTCACATCACATGCAAACATTTAATCAAAGAAATGCACGCGGCAACAAGCCGCACCCGACTAAAATGGCTATGCGAAAGAAACAAACAGAATATCACGATAGAAATCACTCCGATACTCATCAACAAGAAAATGTCCGACGTCAAAACACAAACAATTTCAAGATAACAGAAAATGAGAATACCGGATATTACATTCTGTCATACAAAAAATAAGTTTCGTCCCGAAACATAAACTAAGGTTATCACAGTGATACGAAACAAAATATAACGACACATAATAAAATACCATGCTCATGACCTCGTGGTCCACTGACACGCCTCCGTAGGTTCAACAACTAAACGGGAACTTACACAAAACAAAATATCATTCAACAAGTTCCAAATGTAAAAGCGTCACAAAAAACATCTCTACACGCGAAACAATCCGTGTAGCGAGTACCAAAAACACCATCACTAGACATCGCCCTCCGGAAGTAGGAATAGAATTCCGGTCCCTTATCATCTCGGCAACAATCTCGCAGTACTGAACTCGATGCCCCTCGTGTCCATAATTATAACAAGTCACTGGCGGTTTCTTACAATGCGCGCGTTCATGGCCTAGAACGGTACAGTTGAAACACCTAGGAGCATTACCAGAACTCAAAGACATCGACTTGGGTCTTTTGGGTTCTCTAACTGACCGAGAAGGTCCCATACTCGGCTGATACGAGGGTTGAGGTGTGGGAATCCCAATTCCCTTACTTCCCGATGCGTCATCGGAAATCTTCTGCTTTTTCGCTACCGATACGGACTCGGTAGACATTATAGCCATCTCAAACGCCAAGGCTGGATCCTGATAGTCCTTCAAGGTTGTACACATAAAAGGAGCCATACACTGCCGAATCTGAGGTTTCATACGCATATCGAAATAACGAACCTTATCTGCCTCACTTTTCACCTGATCCCGAACATAACACAAATTGCCGATTATAATCGACTATCGCTGGGATATCGACACGTCTCGGGCGTAGCGAGAAAAACTCGACAATCCTACGCTCTTTAACGGGCGGCGGACAATACTCGGCCTCCATAGCGCTTTGAATTCACCAGTAGCGGTACGATCACTAGGCGCTACGGCCTCCCACCGATCTGCGGCTTCCTGTCGAGTAGGTATTGAGCAATAGGCACTCTTCTCTCATCGGGGCAAGCTACAGCATCAAATGTTCTGTCCAACTGGAAGAGCCAATTCTCCCAGCCTAACGAGTCCGAAGAACCTACAAAACGGGGTGGGTGCGTTCTCATCACATCTCGTAACCACTTACCAGCTCCGTTATCTTCATCCGAAATCCCGTCTCAGTGCACGGTCTGATTCATATGCGCCAACCGGTCAGTCACCTGACGAAGGATGGTGGCGGAGCCAATATCAACATTACCTCTGGATGATTGCTGCTGATCACGACCACGACTACGACCACGTCCTCGGCCACGGCCTCTCGGCATACTGGACGGACTACCAATAAGAATAACACATCCAAACAAATATCACAACGTCAAGATAAGATAATAAATAGCAGCACGTTAAAACATCAATTCCAAGTCATCACACAAGTGCACGAACTAACACTGTAATTTTAGAACTTCATTAAAAAAAATAATTCACACAGTCACATCAACAGAGATGTTTGGATTTTACCAAATCAAACACGGTCAAAACCACACACGTATCGCAGGGATCAAACACTAACAACAAAAATAAAATATTTCCGGGGTATTATTCAAATGATAAAATTTTAAAATTCTCAAGTTTGAAAAAAAAAATTGGTGAAATGAAATTTTTGAAAACACTTATAATACCTCGGTCGTTTAATTAAAACCATGTATCTCATTATCAAAACTGTTTTGATTGAAGCTATTAGCAAAACAACACATTGAGGCTTCAATCTTTTCGCTAGACGATATCGTCAAAATGACCTTATCAACATATCATTATCTTTACTAGCGTTATACGGGGTAACAACATGTTACCACGCCATCCATCACTGATATATCAACAGAGATTAAATAATCAAGGGGCATGGGTACAACTGTAATAACAAATTTCTACCGGGTCAGTCAATAGTTTACGGCCGTAACATGCAGTTTACGGCCGTAACAACTCTGAGCTTACGGCCGTAATGGAAAACATCTTACGGCCGTAACATCTAGCCAGCTGATCGCATTGTCACAGTAGCCCCCAACACACAAACACATAACATTTAAATTCCGAAAATTTGGGTCGTTTTGCAAAACAAGATTTTTCCAAAAATTTAGATTTCCACAAAAATGCTCAAATCAGTAGTCTTTAAGGAAAAACGTTTTCAAAGCTACCCGTAGCGGGTATAATTACAACAATCCCAAAATAGTCGATATTAAAACCACATGCCCAAATGGCAAACAGGGTCGCCAATTCAATCACATACATCTCATGGCATAAAGTTTAAACACACAGCAAAATCATTCATCGGAGTTTCTCACAAACTCTATCGTAAAACCCATCAAGGTTCACAACTTTCACACCATACCAACCCACATGGTGGTTCAAGGGCCAAACATCAATACATCCAGTTCTATACACGTACAGTGTATCCAAGTATCGAATACAACTTCATTACACAACACCGTGTAAATAAAATTATGCACCACAAATATCACACATAAAGGAAATCATGAACACAGATATTATACATAAAAGAGGAGACTTACGTCCACAGGCCGCACGGAGACGATGGTCGCCCACGATACTAATCTCATCCGACAACATATCCAACGCGTTGTGACTACGCACAACTCAACTTGTCACCTGACGACTCGAACGACAAGACAACACATTACTCGACAAATCACGACTCGACTCGACCCGACAGCCTAGGTTTCCGCAACCTAAGCTCTGATACCATAAATGTAACACCCCCAAAACCGTATGGGAATAGTACACGCCGTAAACCCTTTCCCCAAGGATCTACCAGGCTAAACGTCCATAAACAACAAAATGCTTGCCCGGCCAGGGTCAAACAATATAATAATACATACCGTTAAGGTCACTTACACATAAACACACAGACCGATGAGGTCACACAACTCTATCAACAGGACAGACTAACAACATTACCCACGCAGGGGTCGAAATACAATACATCGGAAGACTGAAATCAACTCTGACAACACAACAAAAATCAAACAACTCTCGACTCATGATTAGTATCGCAGCTCGTCATCCTCTTGTGCCAATCCTGTGACTGCTCCCCTGAATCTGCATGTACCTGGACGCAAAACAGACATCCACCCCCCGACTACTCGGGGTTAGTAAAACTCCACTGTTTTACTAGTGCAAGTATCAAACCATACTAAATGTAACAAGCAAATAGCAACTACAAATTTAATACGGAAATCAATTATCAAAATGTTCCCGAGAAGTTTTAGAATTTCGAACTCAAGTAAGAGATATTTGAAAAGGAACACATCATCTCGGGGATTTTTAAAGCAGAAATTCTTTTGGACCTCGAGTCCCAATTTACAAAACCTTTTCGTAAACATTAGGGCCTTAGCCCGATTCTCGTTTCAAAGCATACTAAATAATATATCATTATGAGTCCGAGATCCATATTTAAAATGTTACCCGAACAATCACTGCTACACGATCATTGTTCGTACACATCATGTACCGAACTCCGGAGGCCTCGACGGACCTTACCCGGACCACACACACTATTCGTACACATCATGTACCGAACTCCGGAGGCCTCAACGGACCCTACCCGGCCACAACATCGTTCGTACACATCATGTACCGAACTCCAGAGGCCTCGTCAGACCCTACCTGGATCACACACCTTGTCCGTACACGTCATGTACCGGACTCCAGAGGCCTCGTCAGACCCTACCTGGATCACACACTTTGTTCATACACATCATGTACCGAACTCCAGAGGCCTCGTCAGACCCTACCTGGAACACACACACATCGACACGACACAATTCATAATCATTAAATGTCAAGCCATTCCACATTACACCGAAATGTATAATCAAGTATGTAAACCAAAACAACACAAACATCATGATCATCACAACGACTCTTAACCAACATAACACACATTCGGTACACAATACATTGAACAAACACGTGTACAACCATCTCATATGTACATCGCAATCCTGCACAAATGGCACAACGCCTAACACATATACCAATATATCACTATTATCACAAAGCCTTCAAATTTCGGAAAACACAACCAACTCAAACGGAACATATTTACGGAGGCAAGCAAAATCGTCATACATATCATACGTAATTACTATTCACAAGATACAAGTCGTATAATAAGATACTTGCCGTAATAACCGCTATCAAACGCTCCGAAGAACACGGTTCGACCGGGAAGCTCGGACCCCGAAGAAGACAACGAACGGAAGGGTTCCGACTTGAGTTCTTCACAAGAATTCAACCCTAACAACATATAATTAATAAATCATCGATCATACGAGGAACAATAATCGTAGAACGCCCGAAAACCCCTCTATGATATTTTACCGGACACCTTCAAGGCGTCGATCAAGAACTCGACCAAAACAACGAATCGATACGATCCAACCATGGAATAACAAGGGAAATGATACAATACATCTAAATAATCATCAATCCATCACAATCCTAAGTTAAATCGTATTAAACGGACGAAATCGAACAAAATACCCAAAATCCCCAAAATTAGATTTCTAGAAAATCTGACCTGATTCGCTCGATCAAAGGATGTTATAGGATGGATGATTGATGATATGAACTCCAAAACTTCATGGATTGATTGCCCAACAACATCTCTCCATGATTAACCAAACTCCAGCCGCGGAAGGGAAGAAAACGAGTGAGAAATGGCTGAAGAAAAACGTCCGCAGGCCTTAAATAAGCCGATCACGGCCGTTACGACGAATCGCCATGGCTTACGTCGAATCGGCCATGGCCGAACTCATCGTAAATGCGAAACGTTACGTACGTGCACAAGGGCCTTACGTGCGTAATCGCCTTACGTACGTAATCGCCGAGCACTACCGTGCGTTACTCGGCGGTGGCCCGCCCGGATGCCCGGCCATGGCTCGGCCGGGACCAACTCCGACGGCCGGAACGACCCCGAAACCCGAACCTGAGTACGAATCGAAGATACGGTTACGAAGTACTCGCAAAGACGAATTCGAGTACTAAGAGAACACACGATTCCGACCACCCGAAGGCTCGAAATTCGACAACGGAAACTAATTACCCCAAACTTTGGGAAATTACGAAAATGGCCCAAAACGTCCGAAATACACGATACATGATCGAAACACCAAACCGAAGTTCACAACACGTATAACAAAGTTAAACGAACTTACGGAAACTCAAACAATGATTTGACGAGATTCGCAAGAATCGAACTCAAGTGCGGAAAAGTCGCCAAAAAGCACGGAACTCAACAAAACGACACTGAAACGAGCTCGGATGACAAAAAGTGCAGAATTAATAATTCTCGTAATGACGAAACGGTCATGAGCGAGTCGTCAGAACGGACTTTCGTTGAAAAATAGAAATTACCAGAAATCGAAATTACGGGTATTACATATACAGTTAAGGAGGTTTAAAAAAAAGATTTACTTATGCAAAACAAGATATTTCAAAACTTTCTTATTTTTAAAAGTATAACGAATAATTACGGCATGATTATATTTTTGGGAGAATATGTGGTTCATCGCTGCTGCCCAACGTCAACTCTGAGGTAATGTTTTCAAGTATTCACTCTTTTATGAAAACTAAAAAAATTATGGTATGAGTATAGAATGATTGTGTCGGCAAAAGATTTGAAAGGATATGTGAAAGTTTAAATGTTGTCCGAAAGGGACAAAATATGATTTCAAAGAAAGGTTTCAAAGTAATTTTTGGTGGCACAATATTTTTAAAGTTATTGATGAAAATACTCATACAAAGTTTGATACAGATTTTCAAAGTTCTTTACGAAGCTCAATTTCGAGGATGAAATTTTTTAAAGGGGGGAGGATTGTAACGCCCCAATACTTATTTAAATGCTATTTATTTTGCTAACGATCATAGATTTTGATTTTTTAATATTTACAGGTTGTCCGATACTTGGACCGATACGTTCCTAGCATAAAATGAAGGACTTAAAAGGAAGAGATTTCAAAATAAATTATAAGGATCATTTTTAGAATTTATGAAAGTGATTTCGAAAAGTTTCGATGATTTTGATACGATAAAATTTCATTACAAAACACTTATATTGCAAAAATTATATTAAATTATTTTATTATTATTATCAAAAATCCGTTCCAAGCATATCGAAGATTTAACTCCAATGAGTCCGGAACAGGTCAGAAAATCGAATTTGGACACCGGGAAGGGGTCGAACCGGCTGAGCCAAGTTAACGGACATCTACCGGTCACCGCCGGACACGCCTACCGACAGCTGCCGGTCACGACTGACAGAAGTTTCTCGGCGCTGCCCGGATAAGGCTGTCCATCTGTCCGGATAAGGTCGGTCACGACCGACAGAAGCTTATCGGCCAGCTGTCCGGATAAGGCTTCCAGCTGTCCGATTAAGGTTGATTTTCAACTGACTTTGAGCCCCTATTTATACATGTTCTCGGATGTTTTTTTGTACAAATAATATATCATTTTGAATCTATGAACCTCTACTTTAAAACGCCTGTAACATATCTGCCTTCCAAAAATTATTAAGGCCTCAAAAAGCCCGGTCAAACAGATAGCTCATTTCTGACAGTTTTTCAAAGATGTTTGATAAAAGTCCTCAAAGAGATTTCAGATTTCACATCAAGAATTTAGGGCCGGAAATATGAAAAAGTATTTTCAAGTGCTAGGAGTAGCGTATCTGGGATCCAAGAAGTACAACCGAGCCAAATTCAAAGGAAGATATTTCAAGATTTCAGCAAACGAGGTGAGGTTATACTGTTTTAATATGTTACGGTCATCGTTGTGTCGTGTAACATGACGACCCGCGAGGGGTCGAAAGAATGAAAGAAATCCGAGATGAGTCTCACACAGATAAGAATGTTTTATGTGCATTACACAACATGATTTTGTCGATTTATAAGGGTTTAATCTCACTGAGTATGCTCGCGTACTCACACCTCGTCATTTATGTTTTTCAGGCTAAGGAATCAACAAACGGGACAAGCAGAAGATGAATACATACTCCCAACACGATGAAGTTCTAAAGAATAAAAGATGTTGTCGCCGTAATTGTTATTATTTTTACGAAACACTTGATGTTCTTCAACAAACGTAATTTCAACGGACTATGTCCGAATAATTGATTTCCCATGTTTTTGTAAAACTGTACTGATGTTTGAATAAATGAGTTTTATTGAAAATTTACTGACTATAATGCTTCCGCAAATACGCCGAATATATATAAAAAATTTTAAGAAAAAATTGAGCTGTGTAACGTTCTTTTTAATTAAGAAAGTCAGGGCGTTACAATTGTTGTCTTAGTGATGATAATAGTTCAGCAAGAAGAGTGAGTTTCTGTTAACCGTGATCATTACCATTAAAATACCAAGAACACATCATTACAAAACTCTTAATCACGACTTGGGCGAACTGAGTCATCTGATTCACCACCTGACGAAGGATTTTGGGCACAGCAGGTTCCGGTTCATTATTAATAGATCTTTGTGGCTCGCCTGAGCTGTGGCTGTCCTGATTTGAAGGCAAAGCTTCTCTTTCGGCATTCCTTCGTTCGCGTCTGCGACCGCGACCACATCCACCTCTCAACATACTGTAAGCATAAATACTCAATATACAGGAAACAATATCGTTCTAATGTTCAAGTATAAAGAAGTATAACATGTAAAGGACGAGATAGAGATTAGGAGCTTACAACCACCGCTCGCACGAAGACGTATGCAGTACAGTGATGTCATTCGCTGCCGGTTACCTCAAAAGACATTCCTAACCCCTATTTTAACCCAATGGCCAAGATATCCATAATCTTATCTACGATACCATATTCTGTAACACCCCTGATATATTCAGGAATATTACAGCGCCGTAAATCCTTTACATAAGAATTTACAAGGCTGAAGAAATAAAAAGACAATAACAGACACCAACGTATGAAAACAACTGAAATAAAATACAAACAGTTCTGGCCAATACTGTGAATACAAATATCCAAAGGAAGAGTATTAGTACATCACCAAATCCAAATCATCACAAACGACGACGTACTCGATTACTTATTAAAACAACACAATCAACAGACGAATAAATCCGACCGGAACATCACTCTGCACCCTCGTCATCATGAAGCTCCATTGGTTGTTTCCCTGCTCTCCTGGATCCTGAACACAAACAAATTTTCACCCCCGAAGAGGTTAGCACAACGATGCTAGTACAAGTACCACAACATATTATTCAACATCTCACGAAGAATAATAACAAGATGAAAAAGTACCAACGAGTCTCCTCCTATGAGAAACTCATAAATAACATACACAAATGATAATCACAATATGATATCACAACATACACATGGTAATTACGACGATCCAGCGTTCAATGTCTAGAACCCACGATGATCCCGTCAGACCAAACCGTGGTGGAAAAACCCATCTGATGATCTAGAGCACGCTAGCATAGATCCCCCGATGATCTCGTCGGACCAACACGAGGTGGACATACAACAACGACATATATGCACAACAATATGTATAACATCAATACATAGAACAATTAAAGTACTTGCCTCGATTCGATGACAAGAATAATACTCCCACGAATATCAAAACGCTTGAAGGCCGCTCCTTTCGATCAATCACGTTGCTAAGCTCGAACCTTAACAAAAGAAATAATATAGAATTCATCTCAAGTCGTACGAACACCTAACAATCCAAATTACGGTCGGAAGTTCATAAAACGTAACCTGTCTGACTTTCTTAACGTACATTACGTACCCTATGTAATGTACGTTAAGCCTACTTGTTAGCGCACGCAAAATACGAAGTCTAGCGTACGCTAACCATGCACTGTCAGTCCCTCACTGATCAGTCAACTGACTCGTCTGATGATATAACCTACGTTACGTACCAAGCGTAGCGTACGTTAGCTATGCCCGATAGCGTATGTTAACTACAAAGCTTAGCGTACGCTAAACATGTATGACAGTTCCTCACTGGGCAGACGACTGTTCTAACTATGATGAAGCTAATAAAATCCTCAGTGATTAATGTATGTTATCTCCATACATATCATGCTCATACAATTACGAATGATCTTACGGATTCAAACACCTTCGAATTCAAGGATACGTATATCATCATGGTGATCATACTCCAATTATAATTACAAATTCTCATGCGAAGTTTGGTGATCTAAGGTTGATGCGTTAGATTCTAATATCATCAGTACATTCAGATTTCACTATAAAGATGACTAACAAATCCAACTTATAAGAAAGGATACAACCTTCGATGATTCTTTCTTAAGTTCGTTTAACAAAAGTGATATCCACTCCAAGTCTACGATCAATATGGCAACGTTATTCAATACGGAATATCAATCTCAGAATATTTCTCTCATCATTTGACGTGATAGGATTCCAACTATGATGTTTTCAACGATGATATCTTAAGCATAAACATTCCAACCTCTAAACATGATGATTGTTTGAATAATTCATCAGTGGAAATTAATATCTTGATAGCATGATCATTATATCCTTAATAACAAGAATCCAAGATTGGAGATAGTATGAACATATCTTAAGATGAAGAAAACACCGAGACAATAGGTAGAATACAACTCCGGTTGCTTGTGTGTCAATCCAAAATGATTCTCCACTTCAATGATCAAATATAAGTAATCTTCAATCTTCAATGATCATGTAGAGATGGTTTATATGTGTTTATGAAGGAGGGGAGGCTCTCTCTGACTTCCAAGAAATGAGGGACAAGTGAAAAAAACGTAAACAAAATAAAATGGGGTGTTGTCCCTTTTATACTGTTTCTGTACGTTAACTGTTTAGCGTCCGCAACCTTACTGTCCTTAGCGTACGCTAACGAGCGTTGACTCCAAAATTGTCCAGGTTCACCCATGGGAATCTTATCCGGACCCATGTCTGGCTGGCGCATGTGCTAGCCTCCCAACTCAATTATTGGGTGGTTAACGTACGTTACGCTACATTCGTAGCATACGCTAACTCCGACTGATAGCGTACGTTAAGCTTCCTTGTTAACGTACGTTATCACGTATTTGCATGGGAAAATTTACATATTGCCACACTCATGTACAAGGATACAAATACGAGAAATACCATACTTCAATTATCTATATCACAAATTCCGAATAATACAGGGTTCAAATACATATGAAATACTTAATAATATTACAATATTCACATACGTGCTCGATTCATATTATATGTGGTATTGCGTGTATGTTTCATGTTGTTGCGGGGGCACCTGCGCAACCTCAATATTCGTGTTATGCGTGCTCGATTCATGTTGTACGTAATGTTGTGAGTATGCATTCAGGTTGAGGAAAAATATGGTAGATTATTCATGTTATGCTTTCCATGAGATTTTATATTACTGTGATTAGTGAGATTTCCACGAGCTGAAGAAAGCTCACCCCCACCTTTATTGATCCCCCAGGTTGAACCGAGTTGGAAGGACGAAGGAGCGAGCCAAGAGGGCATATGAAAGTGGATTTGATATATGATGCTTTCTTTTGTTATGTCATGTTTGGAAACTTATTTGGGGAAACTTTGAGTAGAAATTTTAAATTATGATTTATTTTCTTCCGCCGCAAATTTTTACCTCGTATCTATGATGAACTGTTACCTTATTTAAAGGTATTAAATTTTATGTCAGTGTAGCGACTCGACTTTGTAGTAGAGAATTTTAGTATTCTCAAGGAAAATTATTTTTCGTCAAATTTACCTTTTACTTATTTTCCCCAATAATTACCCTAGAAAGTCGGGGTGTTACATAGTGGTATCAGAGCGAGGTTTTACCTTTCTGTAGACCCGCTAAAATGTAAAAGTATCATATGCTCTCAGCTTCGCCACTTCGTCACTCCGTCAAAGGTACAAAGTTTCGGTCATTATTCATGCATATGTCATTTCATTTTTACTTACATAATTATATATGTATGTACGAATTGTTAGAATGGCCAAACCTAGAATGACGCCACGTAAGAAGGTCCCAGCTACTTTTGACTCGCGTCTTCTAGCACGTAAAGACTGGTGGGACGACCCTAGTCTAACAGAAAATGCACCACACTACGTCATTAATAGGCTGAGTAAGTGGCTGCAATCTGGGAAACAAGGTTCCGTCACTCGACAGCTAGAGCACCTGATGGAGAAGTTATCCGAAGACTGGAGTTGTTGCATCTTCCGGATTTGGAAAAAGGCCATCATGGGATCGCTAGAAGAGCGAGAGGCCGCGGATGATTTCCAGTTCGTCGCCAGACGCTTATTGGATTTGTTCGCTCGAGAGGTGATTCCAGCTGCAAATTGGGATGCCAACTCTACGGACGAGGAAGACTCAGAGGAGGATCCTGAAGAAGACTCAGAGGAGGATCCTGCAGAAGATCCAGAAGAGGATCCAGAAGAAGTTCCTGATGAAAGCTCAAGGATGGATCTCGCCGAAAATATGAAAGACGTGTTGATGGTAGATATCTAGTCAGAAGATGAAGTCATTTCGTGGATTGAGCCACGACCCCCTATTCCCGTTGTAGAGATTATTAACAGTGACGATGAGGAGTGGTCGTAGACTCAGTTCATTTTATTATATCTATTATGGGCGATTTACATCTGACTACCTTTTTAGATGGCCTAATTACAGTTTAGTCCCTATTGTTTCAGATATTACAATGAAGGACAAACTTTGCAATGTCCAGAAACTATATTTACAACGAAGAACAAAAGTCAAACTTTCAGATGATGTCACTGGAGAGAGAGTACTGATATTCCAAATTTGCCCTTTTATTTTTCTTTTTCTTTTTTACCCATTTATTTTTCGCCTCACGTGGGTGGCACATGCTGGACCTCATTGTAATATATATAACACTTTTGGACTTCAGTGTAATAAATTTTCAAGCTTTCTAGGAAAAAATATTTTTTTCAAAAAAGAAGGTATTTTCTGGAAAAAAATATATTATTTTTCAAAAATTCGGGAAAAATTATATTTTTGAAAAAACATTATTTTACGTAATTTTTATTTTTTCAAAAATTAAAAATATTTTCTTTGGAAAAATTATTTTTTGGCAAAATAATATTTTTTTCGAAATAAATTATTTTCTCAAAAATATTATTTTTTCGAAAAAATTATTTTCTCGAAAAAATAAAAAAATATTTTTTCAAAAATTAAAAAAGTTCGAGGAAAAATATTTTTTCGCAAAATAATATTTTTTCGAAATAAAATTATTTTCTGGAAAAAATATTATTTTTTTGAAAAATAAAATTATTTTCTGAAAAAAAAATAAAAAAAAATATTTTTCCGAAAAAAATAATAAATATTTTCTAGAGAAAAAGTTATTTTTTGGCAAAATAATATTTTTTCGAAATAAAATTATTTTCTTGAAAAAATATTATTTTCTGGAAAAAATAAAATAAGATATTTTTGCGAAAAAATAAAAAAATATATTTTCTGGAAAAAATTATATTTCGAAAAAAAATTATTTTCTGAAAAAAGAATATTTTTTAACAAAAATGTATTAGTCAAACACTTTAATAACTTATAAGCTATTTGTTTCATATGAAATGTATTTTAAAAGAAATATTTTATTCAAGTAAATAGAGGGGCATTTTCGTCTTTTTGATGGAAGTCAACACCAATTCAGATTTTTGTCCTTCGCTGTAATTTATGAAACAATAGGGACTAAAGTGTAAAGAGACCATCTAATAGGGTAGTTGGCTGTAATTTCCCTTATCTATTATTGTTGAAATTTCCAGTGGATGTTCCCAAACATATTATATTAATGAAAATCAGTTCTTTTATTGCATTTATATTTTTATGTGTTGCGACTATTATATGCGATATACCTATCTCTTCATTCTTTATTTCTCATACTGCGCCGACTAATGGGTTTTACAACTCGTTGGCAGACTCATGGCTAACCACGGAAACCGCAATGCTCCACCAACCCAAGATCAACTTTTGGCTGGATTGGCCACCTTACTTCAAGGCGCAACCATCTTACCGCCTAATAACCCTGAGCAAGCTCAAGCTCAAGCTATCAAGCGGTTCAATCATTTCAAGCCGTCAGTCTTCCTTGTTCGTGAGGGACCAGCAGCCATAGAAGAGTGGTTGTTGAATCTAGATAGCATCTTTGACTACATGGCGTGCACCGATGCTCAGAAGGTGTCATGTGTCGTGTTCCAGCTCAAGGAAGATGCTAGGACATGGTGGATTGGAGTGTGGAGGCTCAAAACTCAAGATGAGAAGGACACATTCACTTGGGACCAGTTCAAAGATACGGTTATGGAAAAGTACTACCCGAGGGCGTACAAAATCAAGATGCAAAAGAAGTTCCTCGATCTGACCCAAGGTGGAATGTCGGTTACCGAGTATGAGCGCAAGTTTAACCACATGTGATGTTTTGCTCCTCACATGGTTGAGACGGATGATATGAAGTCTCAGAAATTTCGGGATGGACTACGTGACTGGATTCGTCACCATTTGGTTGGTCATGGTCGTCTGAGCTATAATGAAGTCGTTTCAAGGGCCGAGGACATTTCTGCCAGTTTGGATGTAGAGAAGGCAAGGGCACCACCAGCTGCAACAAATAGCAAGCGCCAGTGGCACGAGCAAGGAGGTGGTAGCAAGAAGAATGTTAAGACTGGTTTCTCAGGGGCAAAACCACAGTCCGACAACCTTACATGTGCTACTTGTGGCAAAGGGCATAAAGGTGCATGTATGCTTGGTCTGAAGCGGTGCTACTATTGCCGTGAGGAGGGCCACATGGCCTCAGCATGTCCAAAGAAGGGAAGAGGCCCAAGCAATAATGTGCAAGGTCAAGGCTCAGGAGGCAGAGCTCGAGTGCATAGCATGGCCGAGGCCGAAGAAGATACTGAACCTCAAACCATGTCAGGTATGTTATCAGTTGCAAATATTCCTGCCTTGGTGTTGTTTGATACGGGTGCATCTCATTCATTCATCTCTAGGAAGCTTTGTACTATGATTGGTTGTAGAAGTAGTAAAGCCCCTAGATCTTTGTTAGTTAGCATGCCTGCGGGGGGAGTAGTGCGTGTAGACTCGATAACTAACAATGTGAAGATAGAGATTAAAAAACATAGCTTCTTAGCCAACTTGCACATAGTTGAACTTAGCGATTTTGATATCATTTTGCGTATGGATTGGTTGGACAAACATAGAGATGTAGTTGAATGCTCCGAGAGGAGGGTAACCTTATGTCCGTCTATTGATGTCAAGACCGTATTCGAGGGAGTTAGACACAGCAGTTCCCCGAATGTGATATCAGCCATGAAAGTTGTGAAGATGTTGAAGAAGCGTAATTGCCAAGGATTCTTGGTGAATTTGATGGGGAAAACGACTTCAGAGAAGACGGTAGCTAATGTACCTATCGTCAAGGAGTATCCAGATGTCTTTCCCAAAGACTTTCCCGGAGTTTCGCCGAATCGTCAAGTTGAGTTCTCGATTGATTAGTTCCAGGAGCGGCACCAATATCGAAGGCTCCCTATAGGATGGCGCCTATGGAATTGCAAGAGCTGAAAGTGCAACTCCAGGAACTGGTCGACTTTGGATTTATCCGACTGAGTGTTTCACCATGGGGTGCACCAGTGCTGTTCGTGAAGAAAAAAGACGGAAGTTTGAGGATGTGCATGGACTATCGTGAACTTAATCGACTAACGATGAAAAATAAATATCCACTTCCTAGAATAGAAGACCTATTCGATCAACTTGGAGGCTCGGGAGTATTCTAGAAAATAGATTTGAGATCTGGATATCACCAGTTGAGGATTAAGAATGAGGATATCCCGAAGACAGCCTTTTGAACTCGATATGGACACTATGAGTTTATAGTGATGCCATTTAGTTTGACTAATGCGCCAGCGGTATTCATGGACCTCATGAACCGTGTTTTTCAACCTTATTTGGATAAGTTTGTCATTGTGTTCATAGATGACATACTTTCATATTCAAAGACCAAGGTCGAACATGAGCAGCATCTTAAAACAGTATTGGGAATACTGCGCAAGGAGAAGTTGTATGCAAAGTTCAATAAGTGTGAATTCTGGCTTAACTGAGTTGCATTTTTGGGTCATGTGGTCACTTCTAAAAGAATTGAGGTTGACCCGATTAAAGTTGAGGCAGTCAATGATTGGAAAGTACCGAGAAATGCGAATGAAGTTCATAGCTTCCTGGGATTGGCCGGTTATTATCGGAGATTTATCGAGGGATTTTCGAAGATAGCTGCACCGATGACTAAATTGACTTAGAAAGGGAGAAGTTTTCTTATGGAATGAGAAATGCGAAAAGAGTTTCCAAGAACTTAAACGAAGATTGACTGCTGCACCAGTTTTGACGATTCCCGATCCAACGAAAGAGTTCGTCATCTACAGTGATGCATCGAAGCAGGGCTTGGGATGTGTATTGATGCAAGAGGGCAAGGTAGTTTCCTATGCCTCGAGACAGTTGAAACCGCACGATCTGAACTACCCTACTCATGATTTGGAATTAGCAGCGGTAGTTCATGCTTGAAGATTTAGAGACACTACCTTTATGGAGGTAAGTATGAAATTTATACAAACCACAAAAGTCTGAAATACATTTTCACACAAAAGGAATTAAATATGAGGCAGCGCAGATGGCTTGAGTTGGTCAAAGACTATGATTGTACAATTCATTACCACCCCGGTAAAGCAAACATAGTTGCTGATGCACTGAGCCGTAAGGCGAGAGGAGACTTAACTTGTTTGTTGACCAATGAGGAAAGCTTGGTCAAGGAATTTGCAAGGATGAACCTTGAGATGGATACACCATCGAGTCCAGTTGAGTCATTTTTGGCTAGTTTGGTGGTACAACCAACCTTAAGGGAACAAATCAAAGAAGGTCAAGGACAAGACGACTTCTTGGTCAAGATGAAAGAACGTACTCTTTCAGGTAAGGATAAGGGTTTCAGCGTGTCCGATGATGGCACAATGTACTATGAAGGGAGGATTTGTGTGCCCAATGTTGTCAAGTTGAGAGAAGCGATATTGAAGGAGGCACATAATACCCCATATACAGCACACACTGGGACTACAAAGATGTACCAAGATCTTAAAAGGACATTTTGGTGGGAAGGTTTGAAGAGAGATGTGGCAGACTTTGTCAGAAGGTGTATAGTTTGTCAACAAGTGAAGGCAGAACACCAATGCCCCTTTGGACTACTTAAATCACTTCATATTTCAGAATGGAAATGGGAACACATTACGATGAACTTTGTGGTAGGTTTGCCTCGAATGGAAAGAGGAAACCATGTTATTTGGGTTGTTGTGGACCGACTCACAAAGTCAGCTCACTTCATCCCAGTCAAGATGAATTTTCGAATGGATCAGTATGCTCAACTTTATATCAGGGAGATTATTAAATTGCATGGAGTGCCAGTCTCTATAGTATCCGACAGGGATACTCATTTCACATTGCGTTTTTGGGGGAGTTTGCAAGAAGCCTTGGGAATGCAGTTGAATTTTCGTACGGCTTATCATCCTCAGACTGATGGTCAGTCTGAGAGGACCATCCAAATCCTTGAGGATATGTTGCGAGCATGTGTATTAGATATGGGAAATAATTGGGAACGACTGTTGCCATTGGTAGAATTTGCTTACAACAACAGTTATCAATCGACGATCGGTATGGCACCGTATGAAGCCTTATACGGTAGGAACTGTCGATCACCACTGTATTGGGATGAGGTAGGTGAAAGGAGAATTTTGGGTCATGAGATGATCGAACAGACGGTTGGTGTGGTGGATAAGATTCGTGAGAGGATCAAGATAGCACAGGATCGTCAGAAGTCTTACACCGACAAACATATGAAGGATCTCGAATTATGTATTAGCGACAAGGTATTCCTGAAGGTATCTCCTACCAAGGGAATTGTTCGTTTTGGTCCAAGGAGCAAGTTGAGACCGAGATACAATGGACCGTTCGAAATTCTCGAACGAATTAGAGAATTAGCTTACCGCTTGGCTTTCTCCTCGGAACTTTCGGCTGTGCACAACGTCTTCCATGTATCATTGTTGAGGATGAACAAAGATCTTACTTATGAAGAACAACCAGAACTGATTCTCGACCGATCAGTCCGGCAGTTAAGAAACAAAGAGATGGTGTTTTTCAAGATCCAATGGCATAACCACAGTAAAGATGAAGCCACTTGGGAGCGCAAGGAAGAACTTCAAGCTCGTTAACCGAATTTCTTCAATCGAGGTATGTCATTTATTTTCGAGGACGAAAATTTTTCTAAGAGGGGTAAGATGTAATACCCGTCATTTTTATAATGCAATATTATTAATTATAATAATATTATAATGCATTTCATGTTATTTAATTCCATTTAGGGAATCACGGATATTTATTTCGAGGTATCACAAGTCCTAGGCCGAGTCAATTTCTCAAGTTAATTTCAGGACGTTTAATATTATTAGTCAATGTTATTAATATTAGAATAATTAAAGGTAATATTATTAATAATAATAATATTTATAATAAGCACCATATTAATATTGACGGTATTAATATTTTCATCTTTATCATTTTATATCACCATCTATATTACTCTCGATATTATTATTATCGATATTATTACTATCGTTACTATTATTATTTTATTCATTACTATTATTATTAGGGTAAATTGCATAGAAAACTCTTACCTTTACCCCGATTCCGGTTTTAAACTAATCTTTTTTTTTTTGCAAATAAAACTACGACCTCTCAATTGAACTTAATTGGCACCTTCGATGAGACCCGGCGGCCGATGTGGCTAGATGTGTGCCTACGTGTTTAAATATTTGCCCAAATGTCCATTAATTTCCTACGTGGCAAGAAGATGTGGCACAAATCCCGTTCTCCCTCTTTCTATGTTCTCCCTCTCTCTTCTCCCAAATCCGTTCAGTTCCCCCATCCGTTCAGCTCCCAGTTCCGTTTAGTTTCTTGCGATTATTTTGTTAAACAATTGAAGAAATAGTGGGGTCTTCATCTTCATCCCCCCAATCTCGTTCAATAACTTTATCTTGTTTCAATCCCTGAAACAGGACGAAAGCAACATAAATGGAGGACATGTAGGTCCCGATTACTTTACAAAGTTTTGGTGCTGCAATTTCTTGAATTTGTAACTGCGGAATTAGGTTTTATAGATTCCTGATATATCATGTGTTTTATTGCTATTTTCAGCTTCTTATTTGCTGCATATGTTCATCATGGTGGCAAGTTTATTGAGTTAGAGGGAACAAATGTCTACATTGGAGGGGAAAGTGAGAGAATATTTCACTTAGATGCAGATAGGTTTGGCTATTTTGATGCTGAAGAATTAGTTAAGAAATTAGGGTATGTTAGTTGGGAGAAAATCTGGTTTAAAATTCCTAGGTCTGAGTCTTCCTTTAGGGTGCTGAGAAATGATAGGGATGTTATGCAAATGTTGTCATTTCTTACATCAAGTTGTAGAGTGATTAATTTGTATATAGATGGTTGTAAGAGAGATGAAAATGGGAGAAAGTCTGAGGCTAATGTTGAGGGTGGCAGTGGGGTTAAGGGTGTTATTGATACTGAGATTGAAAATGATGCTAATAATGAGCATGAAGATGAGGTTGATAATGAGTTTGAAGATGAGCAGAGTGAGGATTCAGATTTTGAGCCTATTAGGGCTGAAGAATCTGATGATGAGTTAGATGATCATGAGCTTGCTTCTGATGATGAAGAATATGTGCAAGCAAGACAGAAAGTGAAGAAAAAACATGATATATTTTCTGTACTTAAGGAGAAGCAGCAGACTGGGATAGGGTTTAATCATGTAATAGAGCATGCTGAGTCAGAGTATGCAAGTTCTGAAGGTGAGGTGTGCTCAGATTCCACAGATGATGAGATAGAGGGTGTGGTGAGGAACAAGAAGTTTAGGTCAACCTATGATCCAAGGACAAAGCCTAAGAAACTTGAGATTAAACTAGGCATGAGATTTGAGGATGGGTTTCAAAGTGTAAGGCTGTGAGGGATAATGCCATAGCCCATGGCATTCACCTGAAATTTGAGAAAGTCTCCAAAATTGTTTGCCAAGTGAAGTGCAGAGGGACTTGTAAATGGAAACTCTATGCAAGTCTTGTTCAATCTGAGGACTATTTCTGTGTGAAGACTTACTATCCAAAACACACATGTAAAAGGAAGACAAACAACAGGCTTATGAGTTCAAGGTGGATAGCACATAACTACATGAATCTTTTTAGAGTACATCCAAACTATCCTATTGCCATATTGGCAGAGAACATCAGAGAGAAGTATCTAACTATACCTGGGAAAGATAGGCTATACAGGGCTAGGGCTATAGCTCAAGAGATCATCAGAGGATCTGTTGAGCAGCATTATGCCTTGCTTAGGAGGTATGTGGCTGAGCTCTATAGACTTGACAAGGATGGGAAATATCTGTTGCAGTAGGCTCATGGAGCAATCTTCAAAGGTCTGTATATAGGGCATAGTTCCCTCAAGGTTGGATTCATGAAGAGCTGTAGACCAATTATAGGTCTTGATGGTTGCTTTCTCAAAACCTACTTGGGTGGTATTCTTCTTGCTGCAGTTGGAAAGGTAAGCTTGTGAATTTGTTAGTTACTTTGTGCTTATTCTCTTTTCTTCATGAATTTTATTTTCATACATAGGATGGGAACAATC
Source organism: Orobanche coerulescens (assembly GCA_033398695.1). Classification (NCBI taxonomy): domain Eukaryota; kingdom Viridiplantae; phylum Streptophyta; class Magnoliopsida; order Lamiales; family Orobanchaceae; genus Orobanche; species Orobanche coerulescens. Next base: position 163,173,486 of record CM065802.1, on the reverse strand, counting down.
AAATGTTTCCAATTGCATGGGCTATTGTAGAAGTGGAAAATGAGCAATGTTGGACATGGTTTCTAGAGATTCTTCTTGAAGATCTAGGAATAACAGATGGTAATGGTTGGTGTTTTATTAGTGATCAACAAAAGGTAACATAGGCAAACCTTATTTTGCAAGCTTCATTTGTGTATAAGATGGTATTTGACTTTGTATTTGTTTTATTTTTAGGGCTTGATGAATGCGGTTTCTAAGTTAGCTTCTATGTCTGAGCATAGGAATTGTGCCAGACATGTGTACATGAACTGGAAGAAGCAACATAAAGGAACAGCCTTGAAAAATATTTTCTGGAGGGTTGTAAGAAGCACCTACGTACAGGAGTACAAGAGCAATTTGGATGACCTTAAGGCAGAAAATGAGAAGGCTCATGATGATTTTGTTGCAAGGGATGTAAAGCGCTTCTGTAGGTGTTTTCTATCTACAGGTTCATGTAGTGATATGATAGACAATAACATAGCTGAAATATTTAATGGGTACATCCTAGCTGCTAGGGGAATGCATATAATACACATGTGTGAGAAAATTATGAGAGATCTCATGATTAGGCAGGTAGAGAAGCTCCAACACATTTGTGCACAAGAAGAGAGTGTGTGTCCTGCAGTTGTCTCTAAACTAGAAAAACATAGACTTCAGAGTGTTAGGGCTTATGTATTTCCTAACATACATGATAAGTTTGAGGTTTGCTTGGATGGGAAAACATTTGTTGTAAGCCTCAAGGAGAAAAATTGTACATGTAGAAGATGGGATTTGACTGGTATTCCATGTACTCATGCTTGTGCTGCAATTGGGTTTAAGGGAGAGGATCCAGTTGCCTTTGTACATCCCTATTACACTGTTGACAGGTATCTAGAAGGCTACAAACATGCTATTGAGCCTGTGGTTTCTGAGGAAATGTGGCCTGAGGCAGAGGGCTTTGTTGTCAAGCCTCCAAAAATTAGAAAATTGCCAGGTCGACCAAAGAAGAACAGGAAAAGAGACCCTGAGGAGGATCCAAAAAATCCACACAAGCTGAAGAGATTTGGGCTTGTCATGACATATTCAAATTGCAAACAGAAGGGCCATAACTACAAAACTTGTTCAAATCCAAAGGCACCAGCAATACCAAAGGTGAATTTCTGTATGTTTGAGTCTTCATTTCTGCCATTTGCATTCTTTGAGTTGGTATTTGAGCATGTTTCTTCAAATTTAATGAAATAGGGAAAAAGAGGAAGACCAAGAAAGCATCCAGCTCAACCACCTTCTGAAGAACAAGAGCAGACATCAACCTCTATGGTATTGAAAGCTGCTCAGCTCTCTACACAGAGCACTATGGCCAGAAATGGAGGTCCTTCAACACAAGAAAGCAGGGTTCCATTTGGGGTTAACTAGGCATCAGATTGTCATTTTGGCCTTTATTTTGTAAACCTGAATAGACATGTACGCTTGGCCTTTTTTTGTGACTATGTGAATCCAGTACACTACTCTCTTTAGAAGATTGTGACTGGTGGGAATTAGTTGTGATTTAGTTGTGACTATGTCAATCCAGGTTGCCTTTGATGTTGATGATTCAATGTTAATGAAATCTGCTTTTGGTATACTTGTGTTCTTAGATGGAGTGGGCATCTTCATGATATTTATTTTGTTTATTTTTTTGAAAAAGGAAAAAAATACCAAAAATATAATGTAAGAATATAAAAGGAATAGAAAAGGATTCCATTTTGTCAATTTTGTCAATTTTCAGACTGACAGTAGCATTCCATGAAACTGAACCAACAAAACATCTAATATTTACTACGAGATGCTAACAAATGCAACATTCAATACCAACAACTTGAGTAGATAACAACAACATCATCATCATCATCATCATCATTCAATACCAACAAACAATCCCAGACACCAAAATCCAACAAACAACAGCAATCTAAAAGCTTAGAAAATAAAACCAACAAACCAACAAACAATCCCAGACACCAAAATCCAACAAACAAACAACAGCAATCCTAAAGCTTGGAAAATAAAACCAACAAACCAACAGCAGCACCGACTACATACAACACCTTGATCTTGAATTCAACACTATTCATATTATTCACCACTTCCTTCAAGTTTTCAGCGGAATAACGTGGTGTGTATTCTTCCTCTTCCACTCCCACTTCTTCATTTTTCTTCTTCATTTTTCTCCGTTGAAGTAGTTGCTCCACAACACATTCCTTTTCAAGCTTTAGTCTTTGGATAACATCCTTGTAATGAGTAGTCAATACCGGATCAATCCAAAGCCAAAAATCACATGAACCTCTCTGCCACATACAAATCAATCTTTCATTTAGATTTATAGTCTCATTGCCCAGAAATGAAGAAGAAAAATTGAAAAATTCGTACCTGCCCTCTCTTTTGGCAATACCAGTACCGCCTCTCAGGGTTTTGCTCACTTTTTGAAGTCTTCCATATAGCTGGTAGAGGTGGAAGACAATTGCAAAGTTGCTGGCCGGGATTGAAACAAGACCCCGATTGTGCGGATCAGGAGCTCATTTTTGCCGAAAGTCAGGGATTGCTGAACGGGACTGGAGAAGAAATTAAGTGGGAGAAGAGAGAGGGAGTGCTGAACGGGACTGGAGAAGAAATGTAGTGGGAGAAGAGAGAGGGAGGGCTGAACGGGAGTGGAGAAGAAATGTAGTGGAGGAACTGAACGGATTTGGGAGAAGAGAGAGGGAGAAGATAGAAAGAGGGAGAATGGGATTTGTGCCACATCTTCTTGCCACATAGGAAAATAATGGACATTTGGACAAATATTTAAACACGTAGGCACACATCTAGCCACATCGGCCGCCGGGTCTCATCGAAGGTGCCAATTAAGTTCAATTGAGAGGTCGTAGTTTTATTTGCAAAAAAAAAAAAGATTGATTTAAAACTGGAATCGGGGTAAATGTAAGGGTTTTCTATGCAATTTACCCTTATTATTATTATTACTACCATCTGGCCCAAATGTAGGGTACTGACCCAAATCAATAATTAAGCCCAGAATAATTAACCTAACCCTAATTCTAATACAGTATAAATAAGCATATACAACTTTTCCCTCAGCCGTTCCCCAACCCTAGCAACTCTGCAGTGCAAAAATAAAAATATACAAAAACAATACAGAAAGATTTTCGATACACATAGGAAGGAGAAGAAGGCATCAGCTTCATCGACCCGACCGTCTCGAGAAAACTCTTCTGCTCAGAATCGTTCCAGTCCCGGAACGACCACCATCAGTTCCTCATCTTCTCCCTTCAGCAAGGTAAAATCATATCCTAGCTTTCTCTTGCTCGTCTGCAAAATTTCAATTTTTGAATACAAACTTATTTTGTGAATCTAACAATAACTGGATGCCAAATCCAAAACCAACGAATCAATAAAACTGAAAAACTGAGATCGAAACATCAAACCCGAATCTCACCTACACCTTGGCCGCAAGCTGTCCGACGAAGTCCCTACATGGCTACAGCTTTCGGGCTTCGATGTCCGAGGACTTTCTATTCCCGTTTCCGGCCGAACCCAAACTCCTCTCGTTTATCATCGAGCCCGAAATACTTCAGCCATTCAAACCCGAACTCAAATTCGGAACGCAAAACTTAATGCTTTTCATTTATCCCGAGCAGCAGAACCTGATTTCAGGCCCACATTTCCAACCACATCACCACGCCAGCAAGACCAGCGAACCCAGCAACCCCGACATAGCCCTAACCGTAAATCTCAACCAAGAATCCAACCCATCCCAAATCGACACTCAATCGAAGATATTAACCATCACAACCGAAACCCTTTTAGCCGGAAAAACAATAGAATCGAACTTATCTTTTTCCCCCATCCGAAACGTCGCGTAGGCCGCCGAGACACCGAGCCGGGGTTAGACATCCCCTGAACCCGCAACGTGCGTCGGACCTGCGCCGCGAGCTCGCCGTCGCCCTGTCGCCGAGCGCTTGTGGGTGTCCGATTTGTTTTGAATTATGGTGCAGGAGGTTAGAGATGCGAGGTCTGGTGTATGTATGTGTTTACTATCGACCGAGAAGAAGATATCGGGGAGAAGAGACGGGATGGAGAGAGGTTAGAGAGAGAGAGAGAGAGAGAGAGAGAGAGAGAGAGAGAGAGAGAGGTGAGAAGTCTGCAGAAATGATGGAGGATGTGAATTGCCGGCTGAACCGTGAGATAAGGGTTTATATACCCGGTATTTTCGTAGATTATTCAATTTAGTCCTCACACTTTCCAGCAGCTTTCAATTCAGCCCTTGACAGTTTTAATTAACTCGATTGTAACCCAATCAGCTTCCCAACTCTTACAATTTGACCCCAGTCGACTTCAAACTTCAATTTAATCCTAATTTTGACCGAGACATTTAAAATATTGACTTCCAATTGATATTAATAACTAATCCGAAATTTATACATAAATATTTTAATTTCAGTCATTAATAATATTAACTCTTCGATTAATATTAATAAGCTATTGTAGTTCATTTTCAGTTATTATATATTGATATTTGTATCTTTCATTGTGATCTAAATAATAGATTGTAAGGATTATAATAATTATTATTATATGTAGACTTTATCGAGGATTTACGGGCTTAGGACTGTGAGTCGAGCATCTTCATTTCAAGTCAGAAATCATTATTTATTCAGGTGGGAATTTTCACTATCACTTTAATTGCCTTAATTGGACTGTGTATATGATGTACTATTCATGTTTAAAAATTTTATGCACGTTGTAAATCAGGCTCACCTGTATTTGTGTAAAGAGGTTATCTTAAGATTCATGTTGTGTGGGGACACCTGCACAACCCAATATTCACATACGTACTCGATTCATGTTATATGTGGTATTGCGTGTATGTTTCATGTTGTTGCGGGGACGCCTGCGCAACCTCAATATTCATGTTATGCGTGCTCGATTCATGTTGTACGTAATGTTGTGAGTATGCATTCATTTTGAAGAAAAATATGGTAGATTATTCATGATATGCTTTCCATGAAATTGTATATTACTGTGATCAGTGAGATTTCCACGAGCTGGAGGAAGCTCACCCCCCCTTTATTGATCCCGCAGGTTGAACCGAGACGGAAGGACGAAGGAGCGAGCCGAGAGGGCATATGAAAGTGGATTTGATATATGATGATTTTTTTTGTTATGTCATGTTTTGAAACTTATTTGGGGAAACTTTGACTAGAAATTTTAAATTATGACTTAGTTTCTTCCGCCGCAAATTTTTACCTTGTATCTATGATGAATTGTTACCTTATTTAAAGGTATTAAATTTTATGTCAGTGTAGCGACTCGGCTTTGTAGACGAGAATTTTAATATTCTCAAAGAAAATTATTTTTCGTCAAATTTACATTTTACTTATTTTCCCCAATAATTACCCTAGAAAGTCGGGACGTTACATTGCGGTATGTTGACAATTATCAAAATAGGAATGTTTATCCTATGTAAAACTAATTTTTTTCTTGCTTAGTACATGTTTAGTGTGTGTGTGTGTAGGTCGCCCAGTATGTCCTTGGTTATCTACTTTTGTTTGAGATTTAAAATAGAAGAGTGTTTGCATCTAAATACATATGTATGAACTTTCCTATGGTTTCTTGATTTACAGCTTGACTAGGACTGATGCTTGTTAATGTGTAGAGTAGTAAAAGTAGATATTAGTTAGGACTGGCTTGAAGTAGTTTGTGTTTCATGAAGTGATCAGTTGTATTTTGTACTTTCATCGTTGATGGTTGCCTTGGCAATGTGCTATGCTTTGGATTTTGAAGTACATATAATGCATGCCAATTTGGTAAGGGAGTTTTTCTTATCTTTCCATCATCTTTTTACTCTTTCTAGTTAGCAGTGGGGACACTTCTAGTTTATAAGTGTCTGGGAGGGAGTAAAATTGAAATTTTTAATATTTAGTACATGATTAGTCTATGTGTGTAGGTCGCCTAGTTTGCCCTTGATTATTTAGTTTTGTGTTGGGAGATAAAATAAAAGAGTGTTTGCAGTTAAATACATAAGTATGAAATTGTCTATGTGATTGTTTGATTTGCAACTTTGATTAGGATCAACGCTTTTTGATGTGTAGATTAGCAAACCTAAACATTAGTTAGGACCATATGGCTTCAAGTAGTTTGTGTTTCATGAAGTGATCGTTTGTACTTTGTATTTTGATTGTTGATGGTTGTGTTTGCAACGTGTTATGCTTTGTATTTACAAATAAAAATGCTTCCAAAATAAATTGAAAAACAAAAATTATAGAGTTCTTACCTTGAGAAATAATCTCACCTGAGAAGTGCACCGACGCATGAAGCCTTGAAGAGAGAGGTCCCTTATAATAGGCAATTCGGGCTTAGAAGCTTCGATGAGACACCTAAAAATCAGTCGAGAGCGTATTTCTGCTAGAGTAATGATACGTTAAAGCAATGTATACCTCTGTTACGTTGAACGATGGCACAAGCATTGCACATCAAAGGCGAATTTCTTTTGCAGATATATGCATGAGTAGTTCGGGGCTATTATATTTGTAGATACGCTACTGTGATCGAGCGTTGGATGTGATTCGAGATATGGATTGGACACTTATATGAAGGAAAATATTTTTTAATCTAATCACAAGTTACAATATATTCGTTTCTATAAGGATTGAATTGGGATCTCGGGATAAGTTACTTAGGATACGGACTGCTACGAGTTTAAATATGGATTTTTTCTTTTCATTGCACGATAGCTTTACTTGAGGACCAACATATAATTAAGTATGGGGGAGTTGTTTTGACTATTTTTGTTAGTATTTTTATTATTTTTTATTCGCTTAATATCGTGTTTTCGCGATTTTGGATCAATTCTTAAGATTTGTGTTGTTTTTTTATTTCAGTGATTTTTGTGAATATTGGCATTTTTATCATATTTCTATATATTTTCTAGATATAAATTAAGAAAATCGGGATGGAGCAAAAATGGGTCGACAGAGACCAGGGACATTATATGACCGACCTAGTATGTCACCATATGGCCGAGGATGGATTTCTCGGCTCTGATCCCTCGGTCCCTATCGAACGATACCCCTCGGTCAGTCAAGTACACGCCTGACCGAGATCGAGTATACACCTTATTGATCTGTGGACTTGCCCCCCCCCGCCCCCCCCCCCGGCAGAGGCTGAGCCTGCGGATCGAGGCTCCTGACCAAGGCGGAGCCTATCGGATTGAGGGTCCTAACTGAGGGCGAGCCTGCTTGACCAACCCCAAACGAAGCGAGTCACCCCATCGGACCAAGACACCTGACTGAGGCCGAGCCAGCCTGACCGACCCGTGACCAACCCCTGCACAATTTTACCTATTTCTCGCATTCTTAATCAAATCTATAAATAGGTGTTTTGACCAATTATTTTGGACCTTTTCCCTCATTTTTAAATTTTCAAGTTTAGAAAATACTCCCTTTTAATATTTTTCTCCCTATTTTCTCCCTTTCTAAACGTTCTAGATTAGATTTGCAATTTCAGTTTCACTTCAATTTATAATCTCAATTAATTGTAGTTGCACTTTCATCCTACAATTTGAAGCTAGTAACAAAGATTAATTTCGTGTTTTACTTTTAATGGCAATAGTTGAAATGAGATTTGCTAATTTTATTCTTTAATTGGTATTACTTTCTAGATCTACTCTCTCCCTTTCTCTCTCCTCCCATTTCTCCATGGAACTTGTTTTATTTTGCTTGTTCTCTATTTTATTTTCAATTTCCCGTATTATGAGTGGCTAGAACCCTAATTCTGGAGAGTTTGGAAGATATTGACCGAATTCATTTATGGAGATCAGCAATTGAATTGATTTATTCGGGGGAACTATATCCATTAATCCTAATTCTGGGAAAATCGACTCGGAAGGGCAATTTGCCCCCAATTAGAATTCAGTGTAATTCAAGAGAGATCGTCCAATTGAGATTCAATTGTTGATTCTGGGCTAAATTTCTAGTAGGATTGAGGCAATTTTCACTTCCTATACTTTAAATGGTTTTTCCCTCTTTGTCAATTTGTGCATTAAAGTGTTTGATTAATTACTTTAGTTGTAATTTTTACTTGCTTTTGTTAATCTTACTTTTGTTAATCTTGCATTGCAATTGCTATTTCCTTCACTTAGTGATAATTTTTCACTTATTTTCATTTACTTTCTCGTATTTCTTTTACATTTTCTGGATGATAATAAATCTCCCAATTATGTGAACTTAGTCTTTTTAGCATATATTTTCTTTCTTTTGTATTTTTGTTTTGAGCCTCCTTCTAAACTTCCTCGAGAGAATCAAACCGAGTTGATTTACTGCTCCTACAAATTGATCACGTCCTCTTGCATGTAAGATTAAGTAAGTGTTTGAATTCTTGAAAATAATAAACAAATACACAAATGAAGTGACCCATCATTCGTCTTAATAAACCGGCATGCACCAAGGCGAAGCACTCGGCCGAATATATCACCTGTCCGGAAGATCATCCAACTACTTTTTCAGTTTCAACATTTTGGATGGTTCCATGTGATATGAGCTCGAGAAATGGGAGCCTCATTCGACTCTAGATCAATAGTGAACGCTACATCCCACTAAGGAGGCAAACCTGATAAATCATTCGGAAACACATTTGAACACTCGTTCGCAACAAAAATTAACGACAACTCGACTTCCCCATATTCCGCCTTCAACCAATAGCCGAAACAATCCTGGTTCAACAGTTTCATTGCCTTCATAGCGCTGATCACACTACCTGATCAGACCGATTTACGACCCACGAAATTATGGTAGGTGCCATCCTAAGATACTATCAAACTAGTATGATTTTGATAATTCATTATAATATGGTGATGATCTAATCAATCGTCTCCGAGGATCAAATCCTCGCTCTTCAAATTTACCAAAATGAGATCTTGTCATTTTGCAAAGAAGGGAAAATGTAAGTATAAATAAGGGCAACAAAGGGCGAGGTAAAAACCCATCATTTTGCACATCACCTCATTGATCATTTGGCATATCATTAGCATTTCCACATCATTAATATTTGACACATCATTAGTGATGTAACCGAGCTGATCGGCCACCAAGAACCGGGTTAATCTTAGAAGTTTAGCTAAGAAAACCCAAAATATATGAAGTACTCTCTTTTCTTTCTCTCTCTAAAAAATGCTGTATTCTCAGAGTCTGAATCCCTTTTGAGGAACCCCCCCTCTCCCTTTTATAGGAGGGAGGATACCTTGTCATCTGAGATGATTCCTGATTCCTAGAGAGAATCCCGGATATCCAGGGATTCAAGCTGCGATTTCCTATCCCTGGATTTCCGGGATTGCGAGGTATGGGCTCTCAATCCCTGGATCTCCGGGATTGGCAAGGTATGGGTTCTCAGCCCCTAGATCTTAGGGATTCTGTCAGGTGAGTCAGGATCTTCTTTCCCAAGAGTCCGATGGTTTTTAGGTCGGCTCATCCCTATTCAAATCAGTAGTTTGAGAGGCCTTTGAGGTCGGCGACCTGTTATCGGATATCATAGGTCAGCGGGGGCCTCCGAGGTCGGCGCCCTTTATCTTAACAGATGTCACAGCTAAATGGGGCCTCCGAGGTCGGCGATCTTCTAAAGGACCTTGGGGTTGTAATCTCCTTATCTAAGAACCTAGGTCGGACCTTTATTGGTCCATATTTTAAACCGGGTTTTCATTGAGCGTACATTCGACGTCCTATCAACCAGTCCCCCCTACTCTAGACTAGCTGAAAGACAGAGTAGAGTAAGATTTGTTTACAACCGGACGACCTTGACGCAATCGTCCCTGTGGGACTCTCATTCCCGATAACGAGGCTCTTCGTACTTTGTGCGCTATAATTAACTCCGTCTTTTCCTTTCCTCGCCTCCAATACGACGCCTCGGTGGCCGAAGCCAGGTGTTGACCTGCCATAGGTCGGCTAAGACGGTGCCAAATCCCAGCCGTTCCTTCGGATAGGGCATCGGACGCTCCAGATCGTCCCTATCCTCCTCGGTTTTTGCCCCTCCCTCCTATAAAAGGTCTTCTTCTTCCCCCTTTACCACTTCCGCGATTTTACACCCTCAATCTCTCGTGCAAAATTCCCAGGCAACCCTAGCAATCGCAGCTATCTGCCCCCGGCGACAAGTTTGCTCCACCTTTCTCCGGCGAACTTCCACCCAATCGCATGGGTATGTTCATCTAAACATCTTTAGCTTTTTGATTTGTTTTACACATATTTTTCCTTTTCTTCTTCCCCTTTTCCTCAAGTTATGTCGTCTGCTTCGGATTCCCAAAATATTTCCGGCGAGTCGGCCGTGAACTCTTTTTTGGAGGGTCTTTCCTCTTCGATGGGGATTCGGGGTAGGTCGGGCGAGCTCTTGGTTCCTCCCTCCGCCTTAGGGATGAACCTTTAGGCGACGTAGATCGGTCCGAGCTAGGTGACATCCCCCTCGGCATCCCCCTAATCGTTGTAGATCCTCCTTCCCCTCCCCGCGGACGAGGTAACTGTGACCGGCCTTTTAGCCGACCCCTATCAAACGGTTGTAGGGCGACTGAGTTCTCCTCCCCATCCTCTATCGAGGACTAGCCCGGCTACTGCTAGTTTTATAATATTTCTTAGGCTTTCCCGGGTGGGAATTTGTCACACCTCGTGCTAGCGATACCCCCGATCATCCCCCTCCGGTCATATTACTCGGTTTGTGGACTGTGTGAGCGGTGGTCTCCGCTTCCCACCCCATCCCTTTCTTGTCTCTCTCTCCACTAAATACAATCTTCCCCTCAACCAGTTCTCTCCTAACTCTTTTCGCTACATGGTGGGTTTTCTCGTCTTTGTGTCATTACTGCATAAGAGGAACCCGACTGACTTTTTCTATTTTTGCTTTGGGTTAAAGAGTTTTAAAGGCTCTTTTACTTGACCTCCTAACGACGCCCATTTTTCACCCACCTCCCTTCCAATGTGAAGGACTGGAGGTCCCACTTCTTTTCCTTCGGCTCCCCACATCCGATTCCTGGGGCTTTCCTACGCAATGGACGCAGCTACTCCGAGCCGTGATCCTATTCCCAGCGTAGTTCCATCCGGCCGCGTGGGTCGAGAAAGTTCGGGAATGGAATGCCATTCCCTATAATGCTTTCCAGTGACGCAATTCCATGATCTTCTGCTCCATTGTGGGCTGAGCTCGAATCCCTACCCGGCTATCCCCGACATCGGTAGGCTTTATCTATGTATATATTTTTTAGATCTTTGTTATTTTGCTTTTTGTCTATTTCCTTGACCGTTTGTACTGCTTTTTGTAGATCGATTCATGCGAACTCCGGTCGGATGCCTCCAAGCCACCAACCAAACAAAGCGAAGGTTCCTAAGTCGGCGAATCCTCCCAAGGAGAGGGCGGAGGGCTTGTCCAAAGCCAAACGGAAGGCTCTGCACGCCCCAAGTCTCAGGGTAACTCTTCCATCCGATCCGGCTCCTACCTTGACCACCGGACGAGGCTCGCGAGCTCGTCTCGGCAACTTCAGTCACTCGGAGGGCCTCTTCTCCTAGCTCCCCGCTTCCAAACGGCCGAAGACCGCGGGTCCTCCAGTCCGGCTATGGAGACTCTTCTCCGTTGCAAGGAGTTTGAGAAATTCCTCCTTACTTTAGCTCCATGGTCCCGCTAAGGATAAGTCAGGTTACGAGACGCCGAGGAGGACCCTAAATTTGACGCTATGATGATGTACTTTGGAAAGGTATTCCCCTTTTCGCCTTCATACCTCTTTTGGTTTTTTTATGTTTATTATTACCCTTTCTTGACTGGTACAATTTCTTGTGCGGTTCTTCGCCACCTTCGTGACCTTCGCCGAGGATCATAAGCTCGGCGCTACCTCTTCTTCGCGGCTCACCCGGATGCAAGCCGACTGGAGGCCGCCCGGCGGCTAATTACGATCTTTCGGCCCGGCTCAGGAGAGGGAGTATCGCTTAGATGCCGCCTTGAAGAAGGAGTCTCGAGCGGGAGGCGGTTTTAGAGCGGGCCCAATGGCCAATGTTCCTAAACCAAGAGTGAAATTTTGGAAGACCATGTCTTGGTGAAACGGAGAAGGTGGGCCGGCTCGAGGCTCGGTTGCCGGAAGCTAGGGCCGAATCCGAAAGGATCGCCCAACTTGAGGCACGGGCGAAGGCCGAATCGAGAAGGTCGCCGACTTCAAGCTCAAGCTAGAGCGGCGTCGGAAAAAGTGACCCTGCTGAGACCCAACTAGCCGAGGCTAGGTCCGAAGGATCGTCTTATGAGCGCGGGGTGACGGATGGCCGACGTCGATTCCTAACTAGTGACGTTGGTCACTCTTTTCTGGAGGCCTACCGTTCCGCCCTCCTCGGCCCGTATCATAATTCCACCGCATTCTGGTAGAGCTAGCCCCACTGCGACGCAATATTTTGACTTTGCTCGACCCGTGCTCGTGAGCAAATAGCTTCATTGGGCTTTTCGGCGAGCCGACCGGGATGCCGCATTGGACGGGCTCCGTTCCTTGGGTTGGTCCGGGACGTGGAAGAATCTCCGAGGCGGCCCGGTGGAAGGACGCCCTTGAGGAGTCCCTAAAGGAATCGGCTTAGACTTGAGCCGCCTTCCGATCCTCCCACCACTGTTAGGGCCAATACTCCTATTCCCGAGGTGGTTGGGAAAGATCGTGATGGTTCTCCTCCGCCGCCTCCTCCGTCTTGAGCCTCGTAGCTTAGTGTAGACAATGTATATTTTTCTTTTAATTTTTTTCCTACTTTATTTGTACTGGCACAGCTTATTTTGAATGACAACCTTCTGAGTTGAATGTACTTTGGGTTTGTGTGTTTTTTGAGTTGAATGACAACAAAGTTGATATAGCTCGGTATTGCTTGTAACCTTAATGTATCTTGTGCCTGTTTGTTTTGATACAACAAAGTCGATATAGCTCGGTATTGCTTGTAACCTTAATATATCTTGTGCCTGTTTGTTTCGATACAACAAAGTCGATATAGCTCGGAGTCCCCACTTTAAATTTCGAAAATTCCTAAATGTAATCCGACCAGTTTGACTTAACCTTTTCACCGATCTCTAGTGTTAGTTGGGTATTTCCCTTTAGTCATAGTTTCATAGGTCGGTTCGCCTTTACTCGGATCTGGAGGCGTTTCGCCTATTCAGATGTCAGAGGGCGGTTCACCCTTACTCGGATCTGGAGGCGTTTCGCCTATTCAGATGTCAGAGGGTGGTTCACCCTTACTCGGATCTGGAGGCGTTTCGCCTGTTCAGATGTCAGAGGGCGGTTCACCCTTACTCGGATCTGGAGGCGTTTCGCCTGTTCAGATGTCAGAGGGCGGTTCACCCTTACTCGGATCTGGAGGCGTTTCGCCTGTTCAGATGTCAGAGGGCGGTTCACCCTTACTCGGATCTGGAGGCGTTTCGCCTGTTCAGATGTCAGAGGGCGGTTCACCCTTACTCGGATATGGAGGCGTTTCGCCTGTTCAGATGTCAGTTCTAGTTTTACTTGATCAACACATTCAGAGATATATTTTTGTAATAAACTTTCATTAAAACAACATAAGCTTTTTTCCACATCTCTTCACACAAAATACTTTTTTAAGTGACATATGTTCCAAGGTCTTTTGATGAGGCGCCCCTCCATATCCTCAAGCTCGTAAGCTCCTCCCGCATAAATTCGGATTACCTTGTAAGGGCCCTCCCGCCTCGGTTCCAGCTTTCCTGCTTTCCCGAGGGCATCGCCGCCCGAGCACCAAATCACCGACTGAATTGTCTCTTCTTGACTCTTTTGTCATGAGCTGCTTTTGTCAGGCTTTTGTATCTTTCAGTTCGTGCTGCTGCCGCTTCCCTCCTTTCTTCTATGGTATCTAACGCTTCCTTCATTATTTCCTCGTTCTCCACCTCGTTGAACCATCGAACCCGATGGGACATTTCTCCGACTTCTGCGGGGATGACGGCCTCGGACCCGTAGACCATACTGAAGGGTGTTTCTCCTGTTGACGATCTAGGTGTGGTCCTGTACGACCATAGTACCGAGCTAAGCTCATCCACCCATCCTACACCCACTTTGTCTAAGCGGGTTTTTATCCCCTGCAAGATTGTTCTGTTAGTTACCTCTACTTGCCCGTTAGCTTGCGGGTGAGCAACCGCAGCGAACCTTTGCTTGATATGCATGCCCTCGCACCAGGACTGGGTTCTCTTCCCATTGAATTGGGTTCCATTATCTGAGATGAGTATCTGGGGCGCTCGGTACCTGCTGCAATTGTTGTTAAACTTGAAACTTTTGATTCTTTGCTCGGTTATGGTGGCCACAGTTCGGCCTCTACCCATTTGTCAAGTAGTCTATGGCTACTATTAAGAACTTTCTTCCTCCCGAGCAGTGTAAAGCGCCCCATGATGTCAATTCCCCATTTGGCGAATGGACAGGCGCTCCCATGGTGATCATATCCTCGGTGGGATATGAATTAAGGGTGCGTGCACTTGACATTTTGGCATCTCTTAACCATTTCCACCGCTTTCTTGCTCATGGTCGGCCAAAAGAAACCACCTTAGCGTTTTGCTAATCAACGCTCTTCCTTTGGTATGGTCTCCGCAGACCCTTCGTGGATTTCTTCCAATACACTTCGCCCTTCTTCTTCCGAGATGCATCGTAGGTATGGCCCGAGGTAGGACCTTTTATATAGCTCATCATTAATGCAAAGAGAACCTTGCCGCTCTTCGCACAATTTTCATTCTTTCTTGTCTCTCCTTGGGTAATTCTCGCCTTCTTAGGTATGCCAATAAAGGAGTTCGCCAATCTGCCATCTCATTCACCTCCATCACTGTTTCATGATGCTACTGGCCGCTCTTAATCGTTCATCGTCGCGAGCGGCAATCCACTAAGGAGCTTCCCATCTTTGCTAGGTAATCGGCTTTTGCATTCTCCGACCTAGGGATATGGACTAGCTTCCATTCACCTAGTTTTTGCAGCCTCTTTTACTTCCTCCACATACTTCTTCATCCGATCTTCATTTATCTCAAATTTTCCTTCTACCTGTTGTGTGACCAGTTGGGAATCAGAGTAAGCAATGAGTCGTCGTGCGCCTAAGTCTATTCCCAGCTGCATTCCCTTGACCAGGGCTTCATATTCGGCCTCGTTGTTAGATGCCCTGAAATCGAATTTTATGGCATACTCTAATTGCTCGCCTTCCGGGGTAGTGAGGATTATTCCCGCCTGTAACCACCGGTTGTCGCCGATCCATCCACATGCAATGCCCACTGTCCTTCGGTGGCGACGCATGGCCCCTCTTGGATAAAGTCTGCTAGGGCCTGAGCTTTAATCGCCGTTCTCGGCTCATACTCCATATCGTACTCCCCAATTTCCACCGCCCACTTCACCAGACGACCTGATACATTAGGTCGCCCTAATATTTCTCTCAAGGGCAAGTTGGTTCGCAATTTTATCCGGTGGGCTAGGAAATAGGGCCTCAATCGCCTGGCCGTAACCACTAACGCCAGCGCCCCTTTTTCTAGCTCGGAGTAGTTCCGTTCTGCTCCTTGCAAGATTCGGCTCGTATAATAAATGGGCTTTTGTTTATTCATTTCTTCTCTCAAGAAGACCGAGCTCACCGCTCCTTCTCCCACGATAAGTAGAGTACAAGATCCTCTCCTGTACTTGGTTTGGTGAGTAGGGCGCTCGGCCAAATACACTTTCAATTTTTCGAATGCCGTTTGCGCTTCCGGTCCATTCGAACTTGTTCCCTTTTCTTAAGAGTTTAAAAATGGGAACCCCTTCTCGGCCGAGCGTGATATGAAACGGCTCAGCCTCGCTATTCTTCCCGTTAGTATCTGGATATCCTTTATATTTTTGGAGGATTCATTTGCGATCGCCTTGACCTTCTCGGGTTGACCTCGATTCCTTGCTCTGTGACCACATACCCCAGAATTTTCCGATTTGACTCCAAAAGAGCATTTTGATGGGTTGAGTTTCATTCCGTATGTGCGCAGTGTTCTCGAACGTCTCTTCTAGGTCCCCGATATGTTCTCCCGCCTTCACACTTTTCACTAGCATATCATCCACGTATACCTCCATGTTTCGCCGATTTGGGATTTAAAGATTACATCGACCATCCTCTCGATATGTAGCTCCCGTATTTTCAATCCAAAAGGCATGCGTACATAGCAAAAAGTTCCCTTTGAAACCACAAAACTAACCCGCTTCGTCTAAAAGTGCGAGAGGAATTTGATGATATCCTTGGGAAGCGTCCATCATCTTGAGTAACTCGCACTCGAGGTTGAATCCACCACCGATCTATGCGGGGCAACGGGTAGTGATCCTTGGGACATGCTTTATTTAGGTCCTAAGTCCATGCACATCCTCCACTTCCTGCCCTTCCCTACCATCACGGCATTGGATAGCCACTCCGAAATCGGATTTCCATTATGTGCCCAATCGGAGGAGCTTATCAACCTCTTCCCCAATGACCCCATCCATTTCGGCCCGAAGTGCCTCCTCTTACCTTTCTTGGTCTTATGGTGGGGTCGATGTTCAACCCGTGTTCGGCAATCTGGGCTGATTCCCACCAGATCCTCAGCTGTGAATGCGAAAATGTCCACGAATCTTCTTAGCAGGCTGATGAGGCCTTCCTTTATTCCATCGTCCAACCGACTCCCCATGCGAGTCTTTGTTTCCGGCTTTCCTGGAACCAATTCTATTTCTAGCAACTCCTCGTTGGGCTTGACACCTTCTTCCTCAGCTTCCTCGGGTGTCTTCGTTTGTTTATTCCTCTTGGACTCCGGATCCGGACCCCCGAGCTCGGGTGTCCTCTTTCCACGCTGTACTCCCTGCTTCACGGTTGTTTGATAACAAGAACGGGCGACAAACTGATCTCCTGCTACCTCTCCCACCTCCCATCCTACGGGGAATTTCACTTTCATGTGCGCGGTAGAGGCTACTGCTTCGAATTTGTTGAGCCCCGGTCGTCCTAAAGTGGCGTTATAGGCCGATTTGGTGTCCACCACTAAGAATCTGAGTGTCTTGACCTTCCGATGGGGCATCCGACCTAGTGCCACTGGCAGCACCACTTCTCCCACTGGTTGCACCTCGGTCATACAGAACCCATAGAGCGCGGTATCTACCTTTCTCAATTCCACTTCCGTGTTCATCTGCTTGAAACAGTCATAGAATAAGATGTCTCTTGAGCTACCCGTATCGATAAACACCCTCTCGCACGTCAGAATCGGCGATTTCCGCCGTGATGACCAACGCGTCATTGTGGGCGTATGTATCCCATTATAATCCATGGGGTGAATCGAATGATAGGCCCACCGCCTGAGAGGCGACCTCCTTGAGTTGATGACACCTAGCCTTTCGTGCGTGGGCTTTCCTATCCTGATTAGAACTTAGTCGGTTGGTCCCCCGATATCATGTGGATCACTCCTTTTTAGCCGGGAGCAGCGGGTCCCCGTGGAGCTTCTCTTTTCACCCCCGCCCCTCCTGGGGGCATGGGTGGCTGCCTCCGACCTCCATTTCTCTGTTGATATGTGAACTCCATCAGATGTCCCGCTCGGACCAGCCTCTCGATCTCGTCCTTAAGGTGCTTGCATTCGTCTGTTTTATGCCCGTAATCATTGTGGAATCGACAATAAAGATCGACTTGGTGGGTGGGCCTATTAGTGGCGAGATGCGTGCCACTCGATGACCCTGCTCATCTTACCCTCAACTGCTTCCAAAACCTGGGCTCTCCTCATTGTTAGTGGGCTATATTGGTCAAATCTTGGTCGCCTTAGAACGATATCATTCTTCTTCCGATCTGTTTTCCCCCGTGACATTTCTTCCCGAGGCAAATTTCCTTGAAAGGTGTACTCCTCCCGCTGTATCAATCTGCTGGACCCCCTTTCCCCATCCTCGGGCTTTTCATGCAACTCCTCCATATCCTTCTCGGTTTCCTCAACGTTGATGTACTTCGAGCATCGGGCTAAGACCTCATCGTATGTTCTGGCTGGTTTTTTAGCTAATGAGGTGCGTAACAACCCCGGCCTTAGTCCCTGTGTCAAGGCACTGGTTTTTACCTCTTCTGACGACAAGGGTACCTCCAGACACGCCTTCGTGAATCGGGTCACATAAGCTCTCAGCGCTTCTCCAGAATATTGTTTGATACTGAACAAGGACATGAAGGTCTTTTGGTGCGCCCTGGCGCTGGCAAAATGCGTCAAGAACGCGGAGCTGAAAGTTTTGAAGCTGGTGATTGACCCAGGGGGTATCTGGTGGAACGATATGAAGAAAGAGGTAGTTCAGTTTGTGGCTAAGTGTTTGACTTGTCAACAAGTCAAGATTGAGCATCAGCGGCCAGCCGGATTATTGAAACCACTTCCCGTTCCGGAATGGAAGTGGGAGGACATCTCTATGGATTTTGTCACGAGTTTACCGAGAACGAAGACTGGTATGAATATGGTGTGGGTGATTGTAGACCGACTGACTAAGTCGGCACATTTTCTGGGCATCAAGGATACTTGGGGTCCAGAAAAGTTGGCTCGTATTTTTATTGCACAGATAGTGAGGCTTCATGGTACGCCGAGGACCATTATTTCAGATAGAGATGGCCGGTTTGTATCGCACTTTTGGCAGGCGGTACATGATGTAACCGAGCTGATCGGCCACCAAGAACCGGGTTAATCTTAGAAGTTTAGCTAAGAAAACCCAAAATATATGAAGTACTCTCTTTTCTTTCTCTCTCTAAAAAATGCTGTATTCTCAGAGTCTGAATCCCTTTTGAGGAACCCCCCCTCTCCCTTTTATAGGAGGGAGGATACCTTGTCATCTGAGATGATTCCTGATTCCTAGAGAGAATCCCGGATATCCAGGGATTCAAGCTGCGATTTCCTATCCTGGATTTAGGGATTGCGAGGTATGGGCTCTCAATCTCGGATCTCGGGATTGGCAAGGTATGGGTTCTCAGCCCCTGGATCTTAGGGATTCTGTCAGGTGAGTCAGGATCTTCTTTCCCAAGAGTCCGATGGTTTTTAGGTCGGCTCATCCCTATTCAAATCAGTAGTTTGAGAGGCCTTTGAGGTCGGCGACCTGTTATCGGATATCATAGGTCAGCGGGGGCCTCCGAGGTCGGCGCCCTTTATCTTAACAGATGTCACAGCTAAATGGGGCCTCCGAGGTCGGCGATCTTCTAAAGGACCTTGGGGTTGTAATCTCCTTATCTAAGAACCTAGGTCGGACCTTTATTGGTCCATATTTTAAACCGGGTTTTCAGTGAGCGTACATTCGACGTCCTATCAATTAGAATTTGGTACATCTATCTCTTTGAAAACAAATTTATCAAGAGCTCCGTATTGTGATTTTGTAAACTCTATATCTAGTTTTCTTTTCTTTTTTTCGTTTTTCAGCACCAGATTTATATTTTTAGGGTACATCTTGATCGAAGTACAACACAACAGCACTAGCAAATTAGCAAATAGCAATTATCAAGCAAACCAAACAAAACGAGATAGGAATTAAAAATCAGAACAACATATAGCAATTAGCAAACCAAACAAAACGAGCTAGGAATTAAAAATCAGAACAAAAACACCTCGGCCTCGCGGCGGCGGCAGATGGCGGAGGGCTTTGCTCCTCCTCGCGACGCCAAACAGAAGTTACAGAACAGATGTATTGGAGGCTTGGAGCACCTCGGGCTTGGAGTTGGCAGAACAAAAACACCTCGGTCCGCCGTCCGTGACAGTGACTCCATTCCGTGGTCACACTTCGCGGCTAGCGCAGCGCCGCAGTAGTAGAAGAAGAAGATGGAGTCGCGCTGTTGCTTAGGGTTGCAACTTGCAAAATCTGATATTTAGTTTAGTTTTTTTTTTTTTTGACAAATGATGTTTACTGCCCGTTCAGATTTTTTGGAGTTGGTGGGGGTCCTGGGGGCTGGAGCCGTGACTTAGGGAGAAAAAATAAAAAGTCTAAGCTGAGTCATGACAGTAATAATAAAAAAAATTGGGCTCCTTTTTTCTGTGGGCCCTGTGCCGGCGCACTCCATGCCTACCCCCAGGGACATCCCTGATGATGATGATGATGGTGGTGGTGGTGGTGGTTGTAACACCCCCAGATCCGAACGGGAAAATTACAGCACCGTGGGCCCCGAGACGGAACCCACAAGGCTGAAAGAAAGATTTAGAAACATTTACAAACGCCTAAGAGGCGAACGACGGTACTATCTTGAAAAGCATTCGAAGACTTAATAAAATCCATTTATCAAAACCGTCGTAAAAAAATCTCATTTGAAACCACAAGGCCCGAAATGCCAAAACTCAACAGTTTAAAAACATACGTTAAGCTATCACTTACACTTACCAACAAAATAGTTTAGAAAATGATTGCCAAAGTAACCTAAGTTACCAGATACCAAAAGGCCATTTAAAAATACTCACGCAGCGGAAAAAGACAAACAATTAAAATACTCTAGCAGCGGAATACAAGAACTGATCAGGAAACTCAATACACAAATACATGCCCTAACCAGTATCCTCCGGGAAGCTCATCTCTCCACAACCGCTACAAACTTGATATTCCAAGAACCTAAAAAGAAAGCCCACGATGGGGTCAGCCATAATATCTAACAATGATAACCATCACATCACGTCAATAATTACATACCGATGAGATACTAAGTAATAATACTACTGATGTAATCTTACCACCATAACTTTACGAAAATCCATGATTCGTATCCCTAACAGTACAATAAGCTAATACCGAAATATATGTACTATATATCAACAATACCCAAGGTTCTCAAAACATCATCATAACTCACTGTTACAAAATTCACCAACCCTGCCCAACCCAATCCATCTGGTAACATCATCACATCTCAATACGATAATCGATTATCCATCAAAGACAAATACCGAAGGAAATACAGAACATACCTCCAGATATGAAATGCCACGACGAAATCACGTCAGTCTAATCCAAGATCAGATCAACACAACATACGGACACGGTCCTAACATAAGACCTACAAATGCATACTCATATGACAACGTCAATATGCTCACATCAATAACAACAATGTATACTTATGGCAAACCCATAATATACATATACACAACAACACATGGGTAATACGATAATCCAGCATTCACTGCCTAGATCCCAAGATGATCCCATCAGATCAAGACGAGGTGGATAAACCCGTCCAATGATCCAGCGCACGCTAGCATAGATCCCAGGATGATCCCGTCAGATCAACACGAGGTGGACATACGAAAACAATGCACAAATGCATATTAATAACAATACACAAATGCATGACAACAACAATACACGAATGTATCACAACATGATCGACACAAAATGACAAAAATGATTAGAGTACTTGCCCCGAGTTCTTCGAGAGTGATCTCAATGTCTAAACTGTAATAGCCCGAAAATGGTGGCTATTACAGTGCCGTGGACCCCTACTGGGACCCACCATGCGATATCAGGATATACACTTACAACCTGACAACGTGGCACCGTACCACAATATTTATCAAAACCCCGATGTGAAGTATAAGTTATACATGTCTTTAATACGAGCAAACGTACACAAGATCCAAATTCGGTACATACCATATGACGATGGGCAATACCTAACAGATTATAGTACATTCATCTGACACAAAGTAAAATGAAAATCACAATAAAACATAACCAAACATCAAAAGACTCCCCCCCCCCCCCCCGAAATAGCATCCCTCAAAACCCTCCGTCGCCATTGTGCTCCTCTTATGCCTTGCCCTTTCCTCGCCCTGAAATACAAGTATTTCACCCCAAACCACAGGGTCATCTATACATGATAATAATTCTCATGACATTATACAATTCATATATATACGGATCTTAAATAAACAAACGACTACTGAATATACCCCGCAGGCGTATAAACAGTCAGTCCCAACTGTCGAACATATCCAGATATACGAACGACCACATAATATGGCTCAAGACGGACGTCACAGTACGCCCGATCCGGAAATGTGTCCGTGCACACGTCCACCCCATATATGGAATCCAGAATATACATGGGATGATGTACCTAATTAGCCTCACGAACTACGTCTCGTGTGCACGATCTAAATGTGGAAACATCCACGCATGATCATCAAGTGCCCGGCTAAAAATCCTACACATAACCAATCGGCATGCAGATATGACTCCAGAGATGTCACGATACAACATGACAACGAAACTCAACGAATTACACCTTTTATCAAGGAATCGAACAACTCACCGAAGTGTCAACAAATCTCAACAGAACCAATGGTAAGAAAAACGATAAACTCGGGTATATCATCCCAACACAAATGATAATATGATCAAGGACATCACCATATCACGAATCATAGATTATCAGAACATTTCATATACACAAAACGCATAATAATCACAAGAATTCAACCATTATTATAACCAAGCAAGATAACTTGCTTCAATTCCGTAGATGAATAATCCTTATTTGAATGGTCAAACGAATGGTATCCCCATCTAACAATACTCACGTGAACAAGCAACCTTGAATGAAATGTAATTCATTCAACAACACATTCGTACGATAACGGTATCATTACATAAACAATATTCGTAAATTTACTTAAATAAATCAATTATCCTATTGATCACTTTAATGTTCCAATTACAAATCATCATATGTTTATCATGTTCATTCACATATTCTAATATTAATGTCAAATACTTGAAGTCCAGATTATTACCCATGTATCATTGTGAAGACATCTTTCCAAATCATCGGCACTTCCGATTACGATATAAGTTTGTGTTTAACTACGTTCTTCATTATTTTACCAACGATTACATTAAAACTGATTCCTATAAGAAAGCATAAGTTCAAGTTTTTAGTGAACTAAGAACATCATCTTAATTTACGTCTCCTAACACACACGGATTAATGAAATGGAATTCGGCTACTCATCTGCCGCATTTGTATCACCATATTCACTACAATCCTCTTAAGAACATTATCAACATATTAATGTAGTGATTAACACCCTTTTAAGTTATCAACGAAATCGATTAACTTGAACATATGAAGATTACAACTTTCTTCTATCAAAATCCATTGTTTTACTTTTGAAGAATTTATTAAAAACCTAGTTACATCATTGGATACTTGGAATTCTAAATGTAACTTCATCCCACCTTGTGAAAATTATCTTCAAAGGGTTAGCATAATTCTTCTAATCAATTTATCACGAAGGTATCGGTTTTAGAGGCCAAAATTATGGTTCCATATTACCTTTCAAGAATCAATTAAATGTTCAAGACAAGATTAGTATCTCTCATCTCTAATCATTAAGGATTTCATCCCTAACATGTTCCTAGTGTTGAGACTATAATCAACTTCCGATTATCATGTTATAAATCCGGTTTTATCTATCATTATCAACACAACCATATTATGAAGTTATTATACATCAAGAAGTAATACTAATACCCCTGATGTTGATCTTCACTTAGTTTGAGCATGATTCAATTAATTTATCATGTTTACACTAGCTTAACTAACATTATGTGAAGTGTTTATATACTAACATCATAAGCATAGATTTAATATGAGTTAAAGAAAGACCAACCTCAAAATGAAGAACAACACCAACACTTCAAAGGACACACTTCAATCTCTTAATCTCCAAGTCACAAACCAAGTGCTGAAGCTCCAACATAAGTTAGAAGGGCTAGAAATGGAGTTAGCAGGGAAGGGAATCGTTTTCTCAGTGGGGAGGTTGAATGGGACGAGCAGGAAATGAAAAGGCAAGTCATATTTTTATAACCTGAACTCAGCATTACGTACGTTAAAGAGAGGGGGTTAACGTACGTTAAAGCCCTTACATACGTAATCTCATGAACATTATGTACGTAATCAATTTTATCAGATCTTACTGACTTAAAACACGCAAATCGTTACGTACGTAAATATGTAACTATTACGTACGTAATAGCCGTTGACTTGGCTGTCGCGATTGACTCCCGACCACCTACCCCCGTTCGGTCCCACCCGCCGAAAGGCGGGCTGTTGATGGATCTCTCGCATTACGTACGTTAACATATGAATGTTACGTACGTAAGGCTACGTACATAGCGTACGTAAAGAAGATAGGTTAACATACGTTAAGTTCCATAACAAGCAGAAATGGAATTCTCCCAATATCACCCATCAATTAATATAGTATGAATGACCATGATTCCAACTTAACAGAATTCGTCGATTATTTGGTACAACAATACAGATATGGTGAGAAAATACTTGGTTTAAATCAGAAAATACAATAGTAAAGGCGAGGGTATTACATACCCCCCCCCTTAAAAAGGAGTTTCGTCCCCGAAACTAAGGAGTAAACATCTCGGGGTATTTCTCTCGCATGCTATCTTCAGTCTCCCACATAGCTTCCTCGACTCCATGTCTCGACCACTGAATTTTTAATAAGGGAATTGCCTTGTTCCTCAACTGTTTAACTCTTCTCTCGAGTATCTGCACAGGGCGTTCTTCATACGAATGGTCATCGGCTATTTCGACCTCGTCGAATTGAATAATGTGGCTTGGGTCAGCAATATACTTCCTCCACTGAGATACATAGAATACGTTGTGAATCCGGATCAAAGCTGGTGGTAATGCTAAACGATAGGCTAGGTCGCCTACTCGTTCCAGGATCTCAAATGGACCAATATACCTTGGGCTCAACTTGCCTCTCTTCCCGAATTGGAAAACACCTCTAGTAGGAGATACTTTGACTAGTACATGGTCACCAACCTCAAACTCGAGTGGTCGTCGATGATTATCTGCATATGATTTCTGGCGGCTTTAGGCCGTTAATAGACGACTCTTGATCAGGGAAATCTTCTCGCGGGCTGCCAATAACATATCAGGTTCCGTACCAATAGATTCAGACAAATCGTCCCAACACATAGGGGACCTACAACGACGACCATACAATGCCTCATAAGGTGCCATCTTGATCGAGGCGTGCCAGCTGTTATTATATGTGAATTCTACCAACGGTAGTTGGGCTTCCCAGTCGGGCTTCCAATCGAGAGCACATGCCCTCAACATATCCTCTAGAGTTTGAATAGTCCTCTCAGACTGACCGTCGGTTTGAGGATGAAAAACCATACTGAAGTTCAACTGTGTACCCATCGCACGATGAACCGCCTTCCAGAAGTGCGACACGAACCGTCCGTCACGATCTGATACAATACTCTTAGGGGTATCATGCAGTCTCACAATCTCTTTGATGAATAACTAGGCCAATCTCTCAGGGCCCCACGTATCCTTGATCTCCAAGAAGTGGGCCGATTTAGTGAGTCGATCCACAATCACCCAAATCGTATTCATGCCTCGACGTCTCGTCGGCAAGATAGTAATAAAATCCATCGATATGTCTTCCCACTTCCACTCGGGAATCAGAAGCGGTTTCATCATGCCAGCTGGTCGTTGATGCTCAATCTTGACCTGCTGACAGGTCAAACATTTCGAAACGAATTCGGAAACCTCCCGTTTCATGTTACTCCACCAATAATACGGCTTCAAATCCTTATACATTTTGCTCGATCCCGGGTGTATAAAATACGGGGTAGCATGAGCCTCCTTCAGAATAGTATTCCTCAACTCTTCATCTGCTAGTACACATACTCGGTTTTTAAAGCGTATCAGTCCATCCTCGTGAACCACAAATCCAGGGGCCTTCCCTTGATCGATTTCTCCTCGAATTCTGGATAAGAATGGGTCCGTCATCTGTTTCTTCCTAACCATCTCATCCAGGGATGATGAAATCTCAAGCGTGCAAAGTTGTCCCTGAATACGCTGTAACCAGACCTCAATCTCTGGTATCATGAACTCTAATTGCAACTCCCTTTGGGCGGTCAAACAAGCCAGTAGCTGCTCCTGCACTGTCTTACGGCTCAAGGCATCGGCAACCACGTTTGCCTTGCCTGGATGATAAAGGATCTCGATATCATAGTCTTTGATTAGCTCTAACCATCTCCTTTGTCTCATATTCAATTCCTTCTGAGTAAAAATATACTTCAGGCTCTTGTGATCCGTAAAAATCTGGCAGGTAACTCCATACAGATAGTGGCGCCAGATTTTTAAAGCAAACACTACGGCTGCTAACTCCAAATCATGAGTCGGGTAGTTGACCTCGTAAGGACGCAACTGTCTGGATGCATAGGCGATCACTTTCCCGTCCTGCATTAATACGCAGCCAAGGCCCTGTCTCGATGCATCGCTATATACCACGAATCCTTCCGTTCCTTTAGGTAGAACCAAAACAGGTGCTGAAATTAATCGACTTTTGAGTTCATCAAAACTTTGCTGACATGCTTCCGACCACAAGTACTTCTTATCTTTCCTCAACAGATTAGTCATTGGTTGAGCAATTTTGGAAAATCCTTCTACGAATCGTCTGTAATAGCCTGCTAGACCCAGAAAACTACGAACTTCCTTCACATTCTTCGGAGGTAGGCAGTCTCGGATAGCTTCTGTCTTCTGTGGGTCTACTCTCACTCCATTTGCTGATATTACATGTCCCAGAAAAATAACTTCAGACATCCAGAATTCACACTTAGAAAATTTTCCATAGAGTTGTTCTCGCCTTAATGCATCGAGAACCTGGCGGAGGTGACACTTATGTTCTTCATGATCACGAGAGTAGATCAGGATGTCGTCAATAAAAACGACTACAAAACGATCCAGATAATTAATAAAAACCCGATTCATCAATTCCATGAATACTGCAGGTGCATTAGTCAGTCCGAATGGCATGACAACGAACTCATAATGCCCATAGCGAGTGCGAAAAGCTGTCTTCGGGATGTCAGACTCTCGAATCCGCAATTGGTGGTACCCGGATCTCAAGTCGATCTTGGAAAATACAGCGGCTCCCTGGAGCTGATCCAATAGATCATCGATGCGAGGTAAAGGATATTTGTTCTTAATTGTAACTTTGTTCAGCTCACGGTAATCAATACACAAACGCAGCGATCCATCCTTCTTCCGTACGAATAATACCGGCGCTCCCCAAGGGGATGCACTGGGTCGAACATATCCTTTCTCAGTTAACTCCTCAAGTTGTCTTTTCAACTCCTGCATCTCAGTCGGGGCCATACGATATGGTGCTTTCCAAAGCGGGGACGTCCCTGGATCTAACTCAATGGTGAATTCTACCTCTCGCTGTGCGGGTAGTCCTAGAAGCTCTTCTGGAAATACATCTGGATAGTCTCGAACTACCGGAATATCAACCAATTCGACTAGTCGGTCAGTTGTCTTGGTCATGTAACACCAATAACCAATGCATCCCTGATTCAGTAATCTCGCAGCCTTCATAGCGCTGATGACTCTCCCAGAATGATTGGGATTATCACCCCGAAAAATACACTCGACGCCATCATCAGATGTGACGGTCACCATTCGCTTACGGACGCTAAGCACGGCATCGTGATGATCCATCCAGTCGATACCCAAGATTATATCATCTTTAGGTAAATCAACCACAATTAAGTCGGACAACCACTCACGGTTGTTCATGCGAATCGGACAGTTCTGTACTTCACGACCCCAAATAATTCTTCTATCGTCGGGTAGAACAATTACATAAGGTTCACAATCGGTTGTTAGGAATATGCCCTCGAATGCCACTCAGGGGATGAGAGAGTAGGGGCATTGTACTTGTAATTATGGAATAAATAATAAAAAAGGAAATTCGATTCATTCACTGTTTATTGTATTTCAATTGCATTCTTGACTTGGTAAACATTGAAGTGAAGTCCATGTAAATAATCTAAACATTCCATTCTCGTTATGGGATAAGAGAAAATGCATTGGAAGTGTTTAAAGTTTATTTACGAAAATCGTTCGCAAGTCAATAAACTTAAATGGGCATTAAGTTTTAATAAGACTTGTATAACTGATGCTAGGACGTGTGCACGTCTTGATAGCATAGTTATAAAGTATATTGGTGGGACCAGTATACTCGAACACGACTCATGTAACACCCCCAATATATTCGGGAATATTACAGCGCCGTAAATCCTTTACATAAGGATTTACAAGGCTGAAGAATTTAAACAGGCATTAAAAGATACTAACGAACGGAAATAACGAAATTACGGTACAACAATTCTGACCCAATACAGAAATAGTACAATTTTTTCAGCAGAACTCAATAATACATCACCAAATTCAAATCATCACAAACGACTTCGTACTCGAGTACTTATTGAAATAACGAATAAACAAAAGATAAATAAACCCGGTCGGGACATCACTCTGCACCCTCGTCGTCATACAGTTCCAGTGGTTGTTTCCCCGCTCTCCTGGATCCTGAACACAAACAAAATGTTCACCCCCGAAGGGGTTAGCACAACGATGCTAGTACAAGTACCACAACATATTATTCATATCTCATGAAGAATAATAATAACGTAAACGACAAAATACCAACGAGTCTTCTCCTACGAGAAACTCAAACATAACATACACAACTGATAATCACAACATGATATCAATACATACACATGGTAATTCCATCGATCCAGCGTTCACTGCCTAGAACCCACGATGATCCCGTCAGACCAACCCGTGGTGGAAAAACCCGTCCGATGATACAGCGCACGCTAGCATAGATCCCCCGATGATCCCGTCGGACCAACACGAGGTGGACATACAATCACGACATACATGCATGACAATATGTATAACAACAATACATAAAACAATTAAGGTACTTGCCTCGATTTGAAGACAATAACAATACTTCCACGAAAATGAACACTCGAAGATCGTCCTCCTCAATCAATCACGTAACGAGACCAAACCTTAACAAAAGAAATGATATAGGATTTATCTCACGTCGTATGAATGTTTAACAATTCGATTAACGGTCAAAAGTTCATAAACTGCAATCTGCCCGAATAGCTTAGCGCACGCTAAGTACTCTGTGTAGTGTGCGTTACGTCTGCCCGATAGCGCACGCAAACAACAAAGCCTAGCGCATGCTAACGATGCATGGTCAGTACTTCACTGACTAGCCAACTGACTCGTCTGATGGTCTAGCGTACGTTACGTACCAAACGTAGCGCACGTTAACTACTGCTCGATAGCGCACGTTAAATTGCATAGCATAGCGTGCGCTATCTATGCATGGCGCTTATCACGAGCAAGAACGTTTCTTGCCATGTTTGAAACAACGAAATCTTGCGTGATAATTCATGTTACTTCCATGAATACCATGTCCACACCCTTATGAATGATTATACGGATAAAGACAACTTCGGATTCAAGGATATGCATACCAATATAAAACCATATTCTTTTCCGACTTCAAATCTTCATACGACAATTCGAAAAGCTAAACGGTTGATATCAACACCTCTATATCAGTCCATATTATCATACTGAAGTTGATAAACGTCCTATATATACTAGATAAATCCTTCCATGATCAAACCTTTAGATTTATCTAACAATAAGGATGTTAACGTCTAGCCCAAGATTATTATGAAATCATCTATTAAATTCGGTTTACCAATGATAGAAGCTTCTCTTCACATATTCAGTGTACTAAGATTCGAATCATGATGATTATAATCAAGGTATTTAAGGCTTATTCAACTCACTATTCCAAACATGATATACTTGGATAATTCATCTATGAAAATCCATATCTTGTTAACATGATCATCCAAATCGTTAGAATCCAACTCTAAGTCTGGAGATAGATTGAACATACCTTAAAATGACGAAATCACTGAACCGTAAGGTAGAATCCAACTCCGGTTGGTTGTATGCCCTTCCAAGGTGTTATTCCACTTCCATGAACATTCCACGTGATAACCAATGTATAAACATCAACAATATGTGTTCTAAGTGTATAGGAGTATTATTACAACTCTCTGAACTCTCAAGATTGAGGAAAGTGCGAAAGAAATGCAAGCCAACACGGTTGATGTCCCATTTATAATATTCTGCATTATTGACAAGTTAGCGCACGCTACTAAGCATCTCTTAGCGTGCGCTAATAATGGTTGACTTCAGATTTTGTCCGGGTGCGTCAGCGGGAATCTTATCCGGACCCATGTCCCGGCTGGCGCATGTGTTAGCCGTCCCGCTCAATAATTGAGTCCTTAGCGCACGTTACTCCTACCTTCATAGCGTGCGCTAATAATGGCCCGATAGCGCGCGTTAAGATACATTCTTAGCGTGCGCTATCACAAGATTGTTTGAGCAATTTGCAAGATTCTATACTTATGCATAATGATATCAATGCACTAAATATCATACTCCAATAATCAAAATCACCAATCCGAAATAATACATGGTTGAATACAGATGAAATACACTGTAATACATCCGGATATTACACACTCTCCTACTAAAAAGGAGTTTCGTCCCTAAACTCAAGACGAAAATAACTCGGGATATCTAGATTTCATATCAGCTTCTGTTTCCCAAGTGGCTTCTTCCATTCCGTGACGTGACCACTGAACTTTGACCAAAACGATTGGCTTGTTCCTCAGTTGCTTAACTCGACTCTCGAGTATCTTGACTGGTCTTTCTTCAAACGTCCCATCCTGCTCGACTTCAATCTCGCCGAAATCAATGATATGACTGGGATCTGGTATATACTTCCGTAACTGGGATACGTGGAACACGTTATGAACATGGCACAATGACGGCGGCAATGCTAATCTGTATGCCAACTCCCCAATTCTCTCGAGGATCTCAAATGGTCCGATATATCTCGGACTCAGCTTTCCTTTCCTTCCGAAACGAAAGATTCCCCGAGTAGGAGAAACCTTCAAAAGTACGTGATCTCCAGTACTGAACTCCAATGGGCGGCGTACGTCCGCATAGGATTTCGCGACTACGAGCAACAATGACCTCTCACGAAATAAGGCTAACTTCTCTCGAGTCTGCTCGATCAACACTGTTTCTGTTCCGATCAAGTCCGATGAATCGTCCCAGCATAGGGGCGATCTGCATCTCCTTCCGTATAATGCCTCAAACGGTGCCATCTTAATAGAAGCATGCCAACTATTGTTGTAGGTAAATTCAACCAACGGTAGATGAACTTCCCAATCGTTTGACCAATCTAAGGCACAGGCCCTTATCATGTCTTCCACCGTTTGTATAGTTCTCTCAGATTGTCCGTCTGCGGGTGATAAGTCAGATCTTGAAGTTCAATTCGGTCCCCAAGGCCTTATGAATCGCTTTCCAAAAGTGAGACACAAAACGGCCGTCTCGATCAGAAACAATGGTCTTCGGCGTACCATGCAATCGAACTATCTCCGAAATAAATACTCGTGCCAACCTCTCTGGTCCCCACGTATCCTTAATGCCTAGAAAATGAGCCGATTTGGTTAAACGATCAACTATCACCCAAATCATGTTCATTCCTGTCCTGGTTTTCGGCATATTAGTGATGAAGTCCATCGATATGTCCTCCCACTTCCATTCAGGAATCGGGAGCGGCTTCAACATTCCAGCAGGCCGTTGATGCTCGATCTTAACCTGCTGACAAGTCAAGCACTTCGAAACATAGTCCGCTACGTCTTTCTTCATGTTGCCCCACCAGAAGTTCTGCTTCAAGTCCTTATACATTTTACTGGTGCCCGGGTGGATAGAATAGGGCGAACTATGAGCTTCCTTCATAATCGTCTGTTTCAGAACATCAACATCGGGAACGCAGAGTCGGTTCTGAAATCTCAAAACTCCATCGTCATAAATTATGAATCCGGGGACCTTTCCTTTGATCACTTCATCATGCAACCGAATCATCAGAGGATCATCTGCCTGTCTAGATTTGATTTCTTCGGTTAATGATGAAGTTATCTCCATCACGCACAGCTGTCCCTGGACTCTCTGTAACCACACTTCAATCCCTTCACGAATCATCTCTCGCTGAAGGCTAAGTTGGGAGGTCAGTGTCTCCAGCATCTGAATAGAGACAGGCTTGCGGCTAAGTGCATCGGCCACTACATTCGCTTTGCCTGGATGATATAAAATCTCCAAGTCATAATCCTTAATCAGTTCCAACCATCTTCTTTGCCGCATGTTCAACTCTTTCTGACTGAATATGTATTTGAGACTCTTATGATCCGTAAAGATCTGACAGTGAGTCCCGTACAGATAATGCCTCCAGATCTTCAAGGCAAAAACCACTGCTGCTAGCTCCAAATCATGTGTCGGGTAATTCACTTCATAAGGTTTCAGTTGTCGCGACGCATAGGCGATCACCTTATCATTCTGCATCAATACGCACCCAAGTCCTTGGTTCGAAGCATCACTGTAAACTATGAATCCTTCAGTTCCTTGCGGAAGTGATAGAATCGGTGCTGTCATCAATCTCTTCTTCAATTCATCAAAGCTAATCTGACATAATTCATTCCACTCAAACTTTTGAGTTTTCTGCAGAAGTCGAGTAAGTGGGCGGGAGACTTTAGAAAACCCTTCCACGAATCGATGATAGTATCCAGCAAGTCCTAAGAAGCTTCGGACCTCTTTCACGTTCTTTGGAGGCTTCCAATCCAATATTGCTTCGATCTTCTGAGGATCTACTCGGACTCCTCTAGATGACACCACATGGCCGAGGAACATTACTTCCTTTAGCCAGAATTCACACTTAGAAAGTTTGGCGTACAATTGTTCGTTTCTCAAAAGTTCCAATACAATCCGCAAATGCTGCGCATGTTCTTCCGGACTCTTAGAATACACCAGAATGTCATCAATAAACACGACCACAAATTTATCCAAAAATTCAATGAACACGCGGTTAATCAATTGCATAAATACAGCAGGTGCGTTAGTGAGACCAAACGGCATCACTACAAACTCATAATGTCCGTAGCGAGTTCTGAACGCTGATTTCGGAACGTCAGATTCCTTAATCCTCAGCTGATGGTATCCTGATCTCAGATCAATTTTAGAAAATAATGTTGCCCCTTGCAACTGGTCAAATAGATCATCAATCCGTGGCAACGGATACTTGTTCTTAATCGTCATCTTGTTCAGCTCTCGATAGTCAATACACAGTCGGAGCGATCCATCCTTCTTTCGGACGAAAAGAACTGGCGCTCCTGTGGTGAAACGCTTGGGTCAATATAGCCCTTGTCCAAGAACTCCTCTAATCAAGCTTTTCGTCGAACATCTCAAGAGGTGCCATACGATACGGCGCCTTAGAAATTGGTGTAGCTCCGGTTCCACCAATGGTAAATTCCACATCCCTTCGTGGAGGTAGTCCGTAACTCGTCAGAAATACATCTGGAAATTCGTTCACAACAGAATGGATGAAAGTTCCACAATTTCGTCTTCTTTCTTCATTGCGTAACACCAGCATCTTTGCATACTGTTTTAACAATTTGATGCCTTTCATCGCCTTGATCAATTTTCCCGAGCTTCCGGTTTCCATCCTCAAATGTAATCTCGGAACCATCATCAGCGATCAGCGAGATATTCCTCCTTCGGTAGTTCACAATTGCTCCATATCGATTAAGCCAATCGTCTCCGAGTATCAGGTCATCTCCTTGCATTTCTATCACGATCAGGTTTGAGAGCCACTCTCTGCCCCCAAATGATACAGGGAAATTTCTAGTTTCTATATTTCCGACAATCCTCTCTCCACTCGGTAAACCAACAACATAAGGTTCACAAGCATGAAAACCGGAAATATTCAAACGATTTACACAAGACAAAGATATGAAAGAATGTGTAGCTCCTGTATCGAATAAAACGCTAACTGGCTGGGAAAGGATCTGGACAGTACCTGATGCGACAGCAGCATCCTGATCGTCTGTCCTCCTCATCTCGCATGCACGTGGGGAGCAGATCCGCACTCGATGTCCCTTTCGGTCCCATTGTCCTCTCGCCTCGCCCGCGCCAAAATTCCGAGGCATCCGAACACTTTGCCGCGCCTCGTGGAATACCGCCTCCTTCTCGACCGCCTGTGGTGTACGGCTCAAAGACTTTGAAGCCTCTTCACAAAACACCGCCCGATGTCCCTCTCGTCCACAATCAAAACAAGTCACGGCGGGAAGGGGGCAATTCCGTCGATAGTGCCCCGTCAAGGCGCAGCTTAAAGCATTTCTGGTAACATCGGTAATAGTTGATGTCGCCCAAATTCTTTCCACTCCTAGCTGGGTGCGGAGGTTTCTTGAAAGAATGGAAGGATGACTGGGCCTTACGGGCCCCACTGCTCTTGTGCTCGTAAAAGTACCGAGACTTTCTGCTTGGATTCTCAAAATTTCTCCATGGCCGCTTCATTGATCTCATATGCCAACGCCTTATCCTCGGTATTGGCGGAGTGTGGTACATTCGAATCCTGACATGTACCTCAACTGGTTTCATTCTCATATCGAAATGAATCATCATTTCTCGACGGCTCACTGGATGTCGAACAAATGCCATTCCGGGTTAAACGCCTTGATCGC
Organism: Orobanche coerulescens; assembly: GCA_033398695.1. NCBI lineage: Eukaryota > Viridiplantae > Streptophyta > Magnoliopsida > Lamiales > Orobanchaceae > Orobanche > Orobanche coerulescens. The sequence goes on along the minus strand of CM065802.1, from coordinate 163,139,027 downwards.
ACGGGATACCGCACATCGAAGGCCGAGCGGATAAAAACTCCCGAACTTTGGCTTCCCTCACAGACGAGGGCACATCGGGCTTCCATCATCAATCTAAACTCTGTCAATCGGCATCATGGTCTACAGCCGGATGGCTTCCCACCATTCGGACGCTTCCCTATCGTAAAATATTGAGCGATAGAGGCTCTCCTCGTCTGGCGCTTGATTCCGCAAAGATTTTCTCCAGCTCCTTTAACCAATGATCCTGTGGGAGTCTCGTAATACCGTCGAATTTGGGTGGTTGCATCTTCGCCACTTCTTGCACCACCACCTCGATTTCCCATATCTGGGATCCCTTGCTGTCTCTCTCCCTGCTGTAGTCCCACCGCCACTTGCATTCGGTCCACGACCTGGGCGAACTGAGTCATCTGGTTCACCACTTGACGAAGGATCTCTGGTACAGCAGGATCTGGTTCATTATTAATAGATTGTTGCGGCTCGCCTGAGCTATGACTAGCCTGATTAGAAGGCGACGCCTCTCTTTCGGCATTTCTTCGTCCGCGTCCACGGCCGCGACCACGTCCACGTTCGCCTCTCAACATACTGTAAGCATAAATACTCAATATACAGGAAACAACATCATTCTAATATTCGAGTATAAATAGATACAATATGCAAAGAACGAGATAGAGTTTAGGAACTTACAACCACTGTTCGCATGAAGACGTAGGCAGTGCAGTGATGTCATTCACGGCCGGTTATCCCAAAAGACATAAATGACCCCTATTTTAACCCAACGGCCAAGATATCCATAATCTTAGCTCCGATACCATATTCTGTAACACCCCCAATATATTCGGGAATATTACAGCGCCGTAAATCCTTTACATAAGGATTTACAAGGCTGAAGAATTTAAACAGGCATTAAAAGATACTAACGAACGGAAATAACGAAATTACGGTACAACAATTCTGACCCAATACAGAAATAGTACAATTTGTTCAGCAGAACTCAATAATACATCACCAAATTCAAATCATCACAAACGACTTCGTACTCGAGTACTTATTGAAATAACGAATAAACGAAAGATAAATAAACCCGGTCGGGACATCACTCTGCACCCTCGTCGTCATACAGTTCCAGTGGTTGTTTCCCCGCTCTCCTGGATCCTGAACACAAACAAAATGTTCACCCCCGAAGGGGTTAGCACAACGATGCTAGTACAAGTACCACAACATATTATTCATATCTCATGAAGAATAATAATAACGTAAACGACAAAATACCAACGAGTCTTCTCCTACGAGAAACTCAAACATAACATACACAACTGATAATCACAACATGATATCAATACATACACATGGTAATTCCATCGATCCAATGCTTCATCGCCTAGAACCCACGATGATCCCGTCAGACCAACCCGTGGTGGAAAAACCCGTCCGATGATCCAGCGCACGCTAGCATAGATCCCCTGATGATCCCGTCGGACCAACACGAGGTGGACATACAATCAGGACATACATGCACGACAATATGTATAACAACAATACATAAAACAATTAAGGTACTTGCCTCGATTTGAAGACAATAACAATACTTCCACGAAAATGAACACTCGAAGATCGTCCTCCTCAATCAATCACGTAACGAGACCAAACCTTAACAAAAGAAATGATATAGGATTTATCTCACGTCGTATGAATGTTTAACAATTCGATTAACGGTCAAAAGTTCATAAACTGCAATCTGCCCGAATAGCTTAGCGCACGCTAAGTACTCTGTGTAGCGTGCGTTACGTCTGCCCGATAGCGCACGCAAACAACAAAGCCTAGCGCACGCTAACGATGCATGGTCAGTACTTCACTGACCAGCCAACTGACTCGTCTGATGGTCTAGCGTACGTTACGTACCAAACGTAGCGCACGCTAACTACTGCTCGATAGCGCACGTTAAATTGCATAGCATAGCGTGCGCTATCTATGCATGGCAGTTTACTGCTGAGCAGTAAACTGTTCTTGCCATGTTTGAAACAACGAAATCTTGCGTGATAATTCATGTTACTTCCATGAATACCATGTCCACACCCTTATGAATGATTATACGGATAAAGACAACTTCGGATTCAAGGATATGCATACCAATATAAAACCATATTCTTTTCCGACTTCAAATCTTCATACGACAATTCGAAAAGCTAAACGGTTGATATCAACACCTCTATATCAGTCCATATTATCATACTGAAGTTGATAAACGTCCTATATATACTAGATAAATCCTTCCATGATCAAACCTTTAGATTTATCTAACAATAAGGATGTTAACGTCTAGCCCAAGATTATTATGAAATCATCTATTAGATTCGGTTTACCAATGATAGAAGCTTCTCTTCACATATTCAGTGTACTAAGATTCGAATCATGATGATTATAATCAAGGTATTTAAGGCTTATTCAACTGACTATTCCAAACATGATATACTTGGATAATTCATCTATGAAAATCCATATCTTGTTAACATGATCATCCATCCAAATCGTTAGAATCCAACTCTAAGTCTGGAGATAGATTGAACATACCTTAAAATGACGAAATCACTGAACCGTAAGGTAGAATCCAACTCCGGTTGGTTGTATGCCCTTCCAAGGTGTTATTCCACTTCCATGAACATTCCACGTGATAACCAATGTATAAACATCAACAATATGTGTTCTAAGTGTATAGGAGTATTACTACAACTCTCTGAACTCTCAAGATTGAGGAAAGTGCGAAAGAAATGCAAGCCAACACGGTTGATGTCCCATTTATAATATTCTGCATTATTGACAAGTTAGCGCACGCTACTAAGCATCCCTTAGCGTGCGCTAATAATGGTTGACTTCAGATTTTGTCCGGCCGGGCGGGAATCTTATCCGGACCCATGTCCCGGCTGGCGCATGTGTTAGCCGTCCCGCTCAATAATTGAGTCCTTAGCGCACGTTACTCCTACCTTCATAGCGTGCGCTAATAATGGCCCGATAACGCGCGTTAAGATACATTCTTAGCGTGCGCTATCACAAGATTGTTTGAGCAATTTGCAAGATTCTATACTTATGCATAATGATATCAATGCACTAAATATCATACTCCAATAATCAAAATCACCAATCCGAAATAATACATGGTTGAATACAGATGAAATACACTGTAATAAATCCGGATATTACAACTCATACTCGATTCAGTCACACGGTATTCACTCTAGAAGAGTCGATGACGAATCAAAAGGTTGTGATAGTGTATGTGGACCTTTGACTTGAGGATTCAGTAGAAGATGTGCCTGTGACGTTTAGTTTGTCATTAGAGTAGTTAGACTCATTTGCTTAATTGCTGAGTCGACCTCGAAGTGCGGACTATACGGGCAGGTAGCAGTCTTTAGTGTATGCCAAGAAAGGATTTTATCTCCTGTTAGTGAGCAGGCGTATGTCCTATACGGTTAATGGCAAATAAGATCATGAGTCTTTGGCCAAAGCATTCTGATATAGTCGTATTAGATACACTATTAATCAGTCGGTCTTGATTTGCATTAACACATGTATAGAGTCTAGTCAATAGTAGGGATTGACTTTACCATGACCCGAAGACTTGACCGGGACATCTGATAAAGGGTCTATACGTATATAGTATTCACGACATAATGGTTCTGGAATGATCCCTTCATTCGTTCTCGCGGGTTTACAGCGGCCCGCTAGTGGCTAAGTGCCGCCCGCACTCATTAGTTCCTCCCAATGCCGGCCGAGACGGACCTACGGAGTCGCGCATCGAGCGCCGACGGATAAATGTGAATTTATTATCTCTCTATAAATATTAGATATCGATATCTAATTATGATTTATTAGATAAATCAAAATAGCGGTCTTATGAATTAAAATTAAGTTACCGGGTGATTAATTTAATTCATAAATTATATTTCTTAGAGAAATATATTTGTATTTGATATTATTAATTAATTAGATTAATTAATTAATATAAATACATTAGGTGATTAAACGGAGTTTATTTAACGGAGTCGTTTGTAACGTCCATACACGAGCCGAGTGACTCGGCTCGTTTTCTAGGAAACTTCCACCATGGGCCACCCTCCCTCTCCCCACATCACATGGAATCATTTCCATGCATGTGTATGTGTTAGTTGTATTTTTGTTATTATGTGTTGACATTTTATCTCAATTATATGATTTGTATTATATGTTTGAGATAATATAAAAACAACACATTATAACAACTACAACACACACACATACACATACTTTTCTTGCTGCTGGACGTGAGTTTAGTGAGGAGAGAGAGAAAAAATTTTCCTTCTTCATTTTGTTCATCTTTGAGGTGAAAAGAAGTAAGAAAAATTAAGAGAGAAAAAAAAAGTCCTACAACACTTCCTAGCCGTGTTCTTCATAGAACGGAGTGTTGTAGATTTTTCCAGGCAACTTCCGACGCGTGTGAAGTAGAGGCTTCGAATTTTCGGTGCTTGGAACGAAGGGATTTCGTGTTCGGGACGGGATCGTGATCATCGTCTACACTTTACGAAGATTTATTTCAAAGGCTTCAAGGGTATGAATCTTTACCTTTGTATGTATTTTTTTCGTATATACGTTACTTGATCGATCCTGTTTGGGATTCGTATTTATTTCCGCTGCGTATTTCGTTTTATTTTCGGAATCCCAACAGTGGTATCGGAGCGAGGTCAATGTTTCCGTATATACGATTATTTGTGCATTTTGAATGCTTTTGGATGATGATTATGATTTAGAATCATGTTTGGAATAATTTTAGATTTTAAATTGTTCGTTGTAGCATCACGTTTTTTGAAAGCGGCGAAAAAGCGAAGAAAGCGGTGTCGGCGGTCTTTGGCCTTCACTGCCTGCCCATCGCCGAGCATGATCGGCCATGATCGCCATGTCTCGCCACGGCCGAGAATGATCGGCCACTGCCAGCGATGGCTCGGCAGCGCCCTCGGATTTTTGACCCGATTTTGAATCGGGCATGGCTGGGCCTAAAATCGGATTGTCCGACTCGTTTTAAGTTTATATTTCGTTTTAATTATTTCCCAAAATTTAAATTGGATTTTAATTTGACTAAATTAATATTTGGAATATTTTTTTAGTTAAAGGAAATAAATTAAACGAAAATATTATTTTGGCCGGATTACTTCGAATGAATTTAAATGACGATTATTAGTATTAATTGGATTAATACCATTAAAATTGAATAGATTAATTTTATATTGATTGGATTAATATCTTAATTGATTATTTAATTTTAATGCCACTTTATATTAATTGGATTAATATAGTAGAAATTGAATAGATTAATTTATAGATTAATTAGATTAATTTATATTAAGATTAATTGTTTAATTTCGTTGCCATTACATGTTGTATGGAATCCTTATGTGATGGTGATATAGCTCGTGGACTTAGTTTTTTGATTTGTTCGATTCGATTGGGTTGTAAATGGCCGTTTTGAGCCTATTTATATTTACTAGAAAAACTTGTATAGGATGCAATTTTTCTATGATGTAATTATTATTTTGGGTATGAAGAAGACCGAAGACAACCGACCGAGAAGACGAAGAATCGAAGACTGTTTTTTTTATTGGGTCATTCGCTTGGCCCAGTACTTAGGAATTAGGTCCATGAGCTATATGTTGGTAGTAACTTGGTTACTATTTTCTGTTTTTCATTTTGAATGATTGACAAACCAACAAACGCGCGTATAATTGAATTAATGTGCAAAGTGTAACATTAATCGCGAAATTCTCCCGACTACAAACAGACTAAGTTTGAAAAAGGTTACGAGGTTTCCTACCCTCCATCAAACTCGTAGAAAATTGATACCCGAGCTGGTGTGCTATGCTTCCGAGTTATCGGGTAGTACATTTGGTAGAGGTTGAAAAATTCTTGAGTGCATTAGATGCCTTCGGTTGGTGATAAATTTCGCCCTAGAAACCCGATAGGTTGCGGGTGAGATTCAATAGTCAAACCGATAGACGTTGATGGTCAACAACTTAGATAGTGGATTGCCAAGAAACCCGATAGGTTGAGGGCATGAAGACTAGGGATAAAAGAAGATCAAATCATCCGTTAGACGGGTTGGTGTTAGACACCACTTTACGTAAATTAATTGGCAAGAAACCTGATAGGTTGCGTCTGTTAAAATTTGTAAAGAACTTGATCACCACTAAGAAGTCGATCTAACCATGATTTCCGGATTATAACATGGGAGTGTATAATTCCGATAAAATTAGTGGGAGCCGAGACAAGAATTATACAAGACCTTAAGTTCTATACTCGGTCATAATTAAACAAGTCACTAATTTAATCTTGTCTAAATCTTTGCAGAAAACGAAACCGAATCTCTCTAAAATGGCTAAAAACCCACTTGCAATACTACTTGAAAAGAATCTCCTAACTGGCCCTAACTTTGTTGACTGGTTGCGGAATCTGATGATTGTACTCAGTATGGAGTCTCTGGGATACGTCTTGGAGGCGGACATTCCACCGACTCCAATCCGGACTAGGGGTAATCAGGAAGACATTGACGTCCATGAAAAATGGGTCAAGGATGATGTGCTAGTCCGTGGTTTTATGATGGGCTCAATGACTAATGAGATGCAGAGAGCGCACGAGAAAATGACTTCTGCTAGGCAGATTCTCGCACACTTGACCGAACTTTATGGAGAGCACAGTAGGACTGCTAGATATGAGATATCAAAGCAGTTGTTCAGTGCTAGGATGAAAGAAGGGGAGAAAGTGGGAGACCACGTCCTCAAGATGATCTCTATGATTGAGAGGCTCGAGGTGCTCAACTTTAATATGGATTTATCCCTTCAAATTGATCTCATCCTTCAATCTCTACCTGACTCTTTCACGCAGTTTGTAATGAATTTCAACTGTAATGAAATTACATGCACATTAGCTGGGCTAATGAATAAACCGTGACGCGCAGTCTAACATGAAGACTAAACCGAGAGAGGCTGCTCTTGTGATTTCTTCTGGGCCTAAGAGGTCCAAGAACAAGAAGAAAAAGACCTACGAGCAGTACAAACCCAAGAAAGGGGTGCAAAAAGGAAAGTGCAAGGCCCGAAAGGTTCAAAAGGTAGGCGGTCCAAAACCTACGGACAAATGCCTTGAATGCGGTGAGCTGGGACACTGGCGAAGGACTTGTCCCAAGATTAATGGCGCATCAGGTACGGAACTTTTTGTTTTTGAAACTAATTGTTCCGCTACTGTATATTCTGCTTCATGGATTCTGGATTCAGGTGCCACTTCTCACATTTGTACTATGAATCAGGATCTGGAACGAAGTAGAAAACTTGAAGATGGGGAAATAATGATCACTGTTGGAAGCGGACAAAATGTCGAGGCAACCGATATTGGATCAATCCTTCTGGGTTTAGAATCTGGTTTTATTTTGACATTAGATGAAGTACTTGTTTTGCCCAAGGGGCATAAATACATTGTATCCATTCCAGTCTTGGACCGGAAAGGATTTTGTTTCTTCATTGGTAATGGCAGTTGTAAAATTTATTTTCGAAATAAATTGGTTGGAACAGCTACATTGTTGAATGGTTTATATCATCTGAACATGCAAAATAAAACAGCAGTGAACACTATAACTAGGAAACGTGGTAGGCAAGATACTAATCAAGCTCTTAAATGGCACCTTAGACTTGGTCATGTTGGTCAGACCAAGGTTCAGAAAATGGAGAAAGATGGACTTTTAAGTCCATTGGGTGTAGAACCCTATCCAACTTGTGAATCTTGCCTTAGAGGCAAAATGACTAAGTTCCCCTTCACAGGGACTTTTGAAAGGGCCGATAAACTTGGATTGGTGCATACCGATGTTTGTGGTGCTTTAGAAGTAGCCCGAGACGGATATCAATATTTCATAACGTTCAGATGATCATACTAGGTATGGAATTGTGTACTTAATGAAACATAAATCAAGCCTTTGCTAAATTCAAAGAATTTAAGGCCCTAGTTGAAAAACAAAGCTGGATGTCATATCAAAGCACTTGGTCGGACCGAGGTGGCGAATATATGAGCACGAGTTTGATGAGTTCCTTAAGGAACATGGAATAGTTTCACAATTCACGCCTCCAGAACCCCACGGTTAAATGGTGTTTCGAAAGGAGAAATCGGACTTTGTTGGACATGGTTCGCTCCATGTTAAATTACACCGATTTACCTATTTACCCGTGGGGTATGCCTTACTAACCGCGCCTATATCCTAAATAGATGTCCTTCCAAATCTGTTCCTATCACTCGCATGAGATGTGGAAGGGTAAGAAACCAAGCCTTAATCATATAAGGATTTGGGGATGTCCGACCTATGTCAAAAAGGCTAAGGTGGACAAGCTGAAGCGAGGTCCATAAAAGGACGTTTCATAGGATACCCAGAGGACTCGATGGGTTATCTATTCTACATGCCGGAAGACCATAGGGTCGTTGTGGCATTACAAGCGCACTTCCTTGAGGATGAATTCATTCAGAAGGTGGCTCGGGTAGAAATATCTCTTTGGAAGAGCATAATGAAACTCCTAAGGAGACATCGATCGGGGATCAAGAACCGAACCTATTGTAACACAACCTCCACTTCGAAGGTCGATAGGGTATCTCACTTACTCGAGAGGTATGGCTATACACATGTCGAGGAACTGGTCTCCACGACACACACGATAGCAATGAAAAGCGACCTGTCACCTATGACCAAGCGATAGTGGATGTAGACTCCGATAAATGGCAAGAAGCAATGAAAGCTGAGATAGACTCGATGCATACCAATCAGGTCTGGACTCTAGTAGATCTTCCAACTGGCATGAGGACTATTGGAAATAAATGGATCTATAAGAGAAAGACTGATGGGGATGGCAAGGTTGATGCCTATAAGGCCAGACTTGTGGCAAAGGGTTATACCCAAAGGGAAGGAATCGATTATCATGATACCTTCTCGCCCGTAGCTATGATAAAGTCGATTCGCATGATGCTTGCCATTGCTGCCTATTATGATTATGAAATATGGCAAATGGATGTCAAAACGGATTTTCTAAATGGATACCTCGAGGAGGAAATCTATATGGAACAGCTTAAAGGTTTTGTGTCCAAAGCTAATATTCATAAAGTGTGTAAGCTGCAACGAGCCATTTATGGTCTGAAGCAAGCTTCTCGGAGTTGGAACCTTCGATTTGACGAAGCAGTTAAGGACTTTGACTTCGAACGAAATGAAGAGGAACCGTGTGTTTACAAAAAGATCAGTGGGAGCAATATTGCGTTCTTAGTACTATATGTAGATGATATTCTACTTATAGGAAATAACATAGCAATGCTCAAGCCTTTGTGAAAGCTTGGCTTTCTAAAACGTTCTCCATGAAAGACTTGGGAGAAGCTTCCTATATTCTAGGGATCCGTCTTTACAGAGATAGACCGCGAAGAATGATAGGACTTTCCCAAGCCCTTTATATCGATAAAATCCTGAGAAGATTCAAGATGGATGAATCTAAAAGAGGGTTCCTTCCCATGCGACATGGAATTCATCTCACCACGAAAATGTGTCCTCAAAGTGAGGAAGACAAGAGAGAGATGAGTAAGGTACCCTATGCCTCGGCAGTGGGTAGCCTCATGTACGCTATATTGTGTACGAGACCAGACTTAGCCTACGCTGTGAGTATGGTAAGTCGATTTCAAGCAAACCCGGGAAGGGAACATTGGACTACCGTAAAGAACATTCTTAAGTACTTAAGAAGAACTAGAGATTTAGTTCTTACTTATGGTGGTGGAGAACTGAAGGTGATTGGATTCACCGATTCTGATTTTCAAGGAGATAATGACGACTCTAAGTCGACATCTTGGTCTTTATGTACTCTCAATAGAGGAGCAGTATCTTGGAGAAGCTCCAAGAAAACCGCTACTGCAGATTCCACCTGCCAAGCGAGTATCAAGCTGCCTCGGAGGCTAGCAAAGAAGCATTTTGGATGCGAAGTTTATACAAGAACTTCAAGTGGTGCCTAACGCGGAGTTGCCTATATCACTATCTCGTGATAATGATGGAGCTGCCGCCCAAGCCAAGGAGCCGAGGGCTCACCACAACACCAAGCATATGGAGAGAAAGTACCACATCGTTCGAGATGGTGGAAAAAGGATATGTTTCATTGGAAAGAGTAGACTCAAGACAATGTCTCGACCACGACTAAGCCATTATCTCAGGCCGTCTTGGAAAGACATCTGAAGAACATGGGTATTGGATATCATGATGTGTGGCATTGAGTGCAAGTGGGAGATTGTTAGGAATATGCCCTCGAATGCCACTCAGGGGATGAGAGAGTAGGGGCATTGTACTTGTAATTATGGAATAAATAATAAAAAAGGAAATTCGATTCATTCACTGTTTATTGTATTTCAATTGCATTCTTGACTTGGTAAACATTGAAGTGAAGTCCATGTAAATAATTTGAACATTCCATTCTCGTTATGGGATAAGAGAAAATGCATTGGAAGTGTTTAAAGTTTATTTACGAAAATCGTTCGCAAGTCAATAAACTTAAATGGGCATTAAGTTTTAATAAGACTTGTATAACTGATGCTAGGACGTGTGCACGTCTTGATAGCATAGTTATAAAGTATATTGGTGGGACCAGTATACTCGAACACGACTCATACTCGATTCAGTCACACGGTATTCACTCTCGAAGAGTCGATGACGAATCAAAAGGTTGTGATAGTGTATGTGGACCTTTGACTTGAGGATTCAGTAGAAGATGTGCCTGTGACGTTTAGTTTGTCATTAGAGTAGTTAGACTCATTTGCTTAATTGCTGAGTCGACCTCGAAGTGCGGACTATACGGGCAGGTAGCAGTCTTTACTGTATGCCAAGAAAGGATTTTATCTCCTGTTAGTGAGCAGGCGTATGTCCTATACGGTTAATGGCAAATAAGATCATGAGTCTTTGGCCAAAGCATTCTGATATAGTCGTATTAGATACACTATTAATCAGTCGGTCTTGATTTGCATTAACACATGTATAGAGTCTAGTCAATAGTAGGGATTGACTTTACCGTGACCCGAAGACTTTACCGGGACATCTGATAAAGGGTCTATACGTATATAGTATTCACGACATAATGGTTCTGGAATGATCCCTTCATTCGTTCTCAGTCGGGGTTTACAGTGCGGCCCGCTAAATTTGGCTAAGTCTTGCCCGCACTCATTAGTTCCTCCCAATGCCGGTGAGACGGACCTACGAGTCGCGCATCGGGAGCGTTGACGGATAAATGTGAATTTATTATCTCTCTATAAATATTAGATATTGGATATCTAATTATGATTTATTAGATAAATCAAAATAGCGGTCTTATGAATTAAAATTAAGTTCTGGGTGATTAATTTAATTCATAAATTATATTTCTTAGAGAAATATATTTGTATTTGATATTATTAATTAATTAGATTAATTAATTAATATAAATACATTAGGTGATTAAACGGAGTTTATTTAACGGAGTCGTTTGACGAACGTCCGGTACACGAGCCGAGTGACTCGGCTCGTTTTCTAGGAAACTTCCACCATGGGCCACCCTCCCTCTCCCCACATCACATGGAATCATTTCCATGCATGTGTATGTGTTAGTTGTATTTTTGTTATTATGTGTTGACATTTTATCTCAATTATATGATTTGTATTATATGTTTGAGATAATATAAAAACAACACATTATAACAACTACAACACACACACATACACATACTTTCTTGCTGCTGGACGTGAGTTTAGTGAGGAGAGAGAGAAAAAATTTTCCTTCTTCATTTTGTTCATCTTTGAGGTGAAAAGAAGTAAGAAAAATTAAGAGAGAAAAAAAAATTCCTACAACACTTCCTAGCCGTGTTCTTCATAGAACGGAGTGTTGTAGATTTTTCCGGGCAACTTCCGACGCATGTGAAGTAGAGGCTTCGAATTTTCGGTGCTTGGAACGAAGGGATTTTGTGTTCGGGACGGGATCGTGATCATCGTCTACACTTTACGAAGATTTATTTCAAAGGCTTCAAGGGTATGAATCTTTACCTTTGTATGTATTTTTTTTTCGTATATACGTTACTTGATCGATCCTGTTTGGGATTCGTATTTATTTCCGCTGCGTATTTCGTTTTATTTTCGGAATCCCAACATCGGTAACATGATTCAATTGCAAACGACTCAAACAAGAAGTAGACAAAAAGGAGTGTGAAGCACCAGTATCAAAAAGAACACAAATGGGCTGAGAGTAGATCTCGAGAGTACCTACAATCATGCTGGCTTCGGGATCATCGGCTTTCTTCATCTCGTAGACTCTGGGTTTTGCAACCCCGGAAGCAGGTGTACCAGCTTGATTTCCATGGCCCATCCCTTTGTTTGCCACGGTAGTCTAGTAAGAAGCGGACGGAGGAGCACGTTCCTGAACAGAAGACTGTACTGGAGCAAGAGATGCTACTGGAGCACGCCCGGGTCCACCCCTGCAATAGCAAGCACGATGTCCGTTCTTCCCACAGGTGTGACAGGCAACGACCGGATTTGGACACTTGGAGTTGATATGTCCCTGGTCCCCACAGTTATAACACACGACAGGTGAGCTGATTGCCCGAGAGTGCATTCTTGTCGGCTTCGGCACCATAGGTGGCCGTTCAGAAGGATTTGGAACAGGCTGGGGTTCTTGAACATCCCCCGGTTACTGTCTACCTGGGTCTGGTTCCTGGATCTCTTGTTGGAAAACTGAGGCTGCTTCTTGGAAATCTCCTTCGCAGTAAGTGCATACTCTAAAGCCTTCTCAATAAACTCCGGTAGGGTCGTACAGTGGTGATTGAGTAATTGCATCCTCATTCGGGGTTTAATCCTCTTGAGGAAATATTTGATCTTATCAGCTTCCGAACGTACAACTGACGTACCAAAAGGGAGAAGTGCTTGGAATTTCTCAGCAATCGCTAACACATCTTCGTCTTCCGATGGATCGGGGTTCAGTAATTCGGACAGTTTGGCTTCACAGAGGGGTGCAGGATAGTAACGATCTAACATAAGATTCTTGAATTCCTCCCAAGTACTCGCATCATCGGCAGGCCTCACAAAAAGCCACCAAGTATGGGCACTCTTACTAAGGTAGTAGGCTTCCACAGCAACTCGATTTTCCTGTGGGCACTCCACCATCTCGAACAGTTTCTCGAAATGCTCTATCCAGTGTACAATGTCAGCAGTCTCAGATGAGCCTTCAAAAGTCAGAGGTCGCTGTCATGATATGTCGCTAATAATCCGGCTCACGATCCTGCCATGCACCAGAGGCGGAGGTTGTTGCCCCTGGTGTTGACCAGTAGTATTCCTCTGCATAGCTTCTATCAGCTGACCCATTTGGGTCATCTGGGCCATCATGCCCTGCATCACAGTGTAAGGATCGACACGTGCATTTTTTCCAGTGTGGTGTGATTGGTCCCTAGAAGGCGAATCACTGCCTGCGGAACTCTGTTCCACATTCGCGCGTCTGTTGGCTCGTGGTATCGGGATTCGGCCTCTTCCGCGGCCTCGTCCCCCTCTGCCACGGCCTCTCAGATTCCTTTCCATACTGAAAGAATCAAGTCACAAGTACAGTTCAAGTTATCAATCATAATTCATGCTATGTTAATGGCAACAGGGAATTTCATATCCAACAAAGCAGTTCGTAAAGAATCACTGGCACTGCAGGTGCTACACACTCAATATCATATCAACATTAAGTCGAAACAATTCCAATCACATAATTAATTTAGGTTTTCCTCAAGATAAGTAAAGAGACCAATACGTCATCAATATCATGCCAGTAATCAAATTATGGCTCATGAGAACATACCGTATTCGACGGGTCAGGCGCTTGCACATGTTACACGTGGCACGAAGGTTTCTTGATGCTATTTCGATTCTACAATGACTCAAAAGAAAAACACACTCTCTGATACCATCTTACATGTAGCCAAAACGGTGGCTATTACAGTGCCGTGGACCCCTACCGGGACCCACCAGGCGATATCACGATATACACTTACAACCTGACAACGTGGCACCGTACCACAATATTTATCAAAACCCCGATGTGGAGTATAAGTTATACATGTCTTTAATACGAGCAAACGTACACATGATCCAAATTCGGTACAGACCATATGACGATGGGCAATACCTAACAGATTATAGTACATTCATCCGACACAAAGTAAAATGAAAATCACAATAAAACATAACCGAACATCAAAAGACTCGGGCCCCCCCGAAGTAGCATCCCTCAAAACCCTCTGTCGTCATTGTGCTCCTCCTGTGCCTTGCCCTTTCCTCGCCCTGAAATACAAGTATTTCGCCCCAAACCACAGGGTCAGCTATACATGATAATAATTCTCATGACATTATACTATTCATATATATATGGATCTTAAAGAAACAAACGACTACTGAATATACCCCGCAGGCGTATAAACAGTCAGTCCCAACTGTCGAACATATCCATATATACGAACGACCACATAAGATGGCTCAAGACGGACGTCACAGTACGCCCGATCCGGAAATGTGTCCGTGCACACGTCCACCCCGTATATGGAATCCAGAATATACGTGGGACGATGTACCTAATTAGCCTCACGAACTACGTCTTGTGTGCACGATCTAAATGCGGAAACATCCACGCATGATCATCGAGTGCCCGGCTAAAAATCCTACACATAACCAATCGGCACGCAGATATGACTCCAGATATGTCACGATACAACATGACAACGAAACTCAATGAATTACACCTTTTATCAAGAAATCGAACAACTCACTGAAGTGTCAACAAATCTCAACAGAACCAACGGTAACAAAAATGATAAACTCGGGTATATCATCCCAACACAAATGATAATATGATCAAGGACATCACCATATCACGAATCATAGATTATCAGAACATTTCATATACACGAAATGCATAATAATCACAAGAATTCAACCATCATTATAACCAAGCAAGATAACTTGCCTCAATTCCGTAGATGAATAATCCTTCTTTGAATGGTCAAACGAATGGTATCCCCATCTAACAATACTCACGTGAACAAGCAATCTTGAATGAAATGTAATTCATTCAACAACACATTCGTACGATAACGGTATCATTACATAAACAATATTCGTAAATTTACTTGAATAAATCAATTATCCTATTGATAACTTTAATGTTCCAATTACAAATCATCATATGTTTATCATGTTCATTCACATATTCTAACATTAATGTCAAATACTTTAAGTACAGATTATTACTCATGTATCATTGTGAAGACATCTTTTCAAATCATCGGCACTTCCGATTAGGATATAAGTTTGTGTTTAATTACATTCTTCATTATTTTACCAACGATTACATTAAAACTGATTCCTATAAGAAAGCATAAGTTCAAGTTTTTAGTGAACTAAGAACATCATCTTAATTTACGTCTCCTAACACACACGGATTAATGAAATGGAATTCGGATACTCATCTACCGCATTTGTATCACCATATTCACTACATTCCTCTTAAGAACATTATCAACATATTAATGTAGTGATTAACACCCTTTTAAGTTATCAACAAAATCGATTAACTTGAATATATGAAGATTACAACTTCCTTCTATCAAAATCCATTGTTTTACTTTTGAAGAATTTATTAAAAACCTAGTTATATCATTGGATACTTGGAATTCTAAATGTAACTTCATCCCACCTTGTGAAAATTATCTTCAAAGGGTTAGCATAATTCTTCTAATCAATTTATCACGAAGGTATCGGTTTTAGAGGCCAAATTATGGTTCCATATTACCTTTCAAGAATCAATTAAATGTTCAAGACAAGATTAGTATCTCTCATCTATAATCATTAAGGATTTCATCCCTAACATGTTCCTAGTGTTGAGACTATAATCAACTTCCGATTATCATGTTATAAATCCAGTTTTATCTATCATTATCAACACAACCCTATTATGAAGTTATTATACATCATGAAGTAATACTAATACCCCTAATGTTGATCTTCACTTGGTTTGAGCATGATTCAATTAATTTATCATGTTTACACTAGCTTAACTAACATTATGTGAAGTGTTTATATACTAACATCATAAGCATAGATTTAATATGAGTTAAAAAAAGACCAGCCTCAAAATGAAGAACAACACCAACACTTCAAAGGACACACTTCAATCTCTTAATCTCCAAGTCACAAACCAAGTGCTGAAGCTCCAACACAAGTTAGAAGGGCTAGAAATGGAGTTGGCAGGGAAGGGAATCGTTTTCTCAGTGGGGAGGTTGAATGGGTCCAGCAGGAAATGAAAAGGCAAGTCATATTTTTATAACCTGAACTCAGCATTACGTACGTTAAAGAGAGGGGGTTAACGTACGTTAAAGCCCTTACGTACGTAATCTCATGAACATTACGTACGTAATCAATTTTATCAGATCTTACTGACTTAAAACACGCAAATCGTTACGTACGTAAATATGTAACTATTACGTACGTAATAGCCGTTGACTTGGCTGTCGCGATCGACTCCCGACCACCTACCCTCATTCGGTCCCACCCGCCGAAAGGCGAGCTGTTGATGGATCTCTCGCATTACGTACGTTAACATATGAATGTTACGTACGTAAGGCTACGTACATAGCGTACGTAAAGAAGATAGGTTAACGTACGTTAAGTTCCATAACAAGCAGAAATGGAATTCTCCCAATATCACCCATCAATTAATATAGTATGAATGACCATGATTCCAACTTAACAGAATTCGTCGATTATTTGGTACAACAATACAGATATGGTGAGAAAATACTTGGTTTATATCAGAAAATACAATAGTAAAGGCGAGGGTATTACATAAACCATCACCAATCATTATCCTCAATATTCGACGGTCCAGAATGTCACGGATGGTAGATAATTCATATCCTCGTCTATACCATAATGTATCTTCGATACCCAAGTATACCAATAACAGTAGTAAATCATATACATTATGATATAATTCCCAAAACTCGAATACAACTTATAATCTCAAATCTCCTGTGATTACAATTATAAACATTGCTATACGAATTATAAACGAATGAAACGGAAACCATTCATTAAATATTATAAATTGAGCAAGTAATAACTTGCCTCGATACCGATGAAGCTGTTACCAATTCCATTGCCTTCGTCTACGAACTCTGATAAGTGTCAGTTTTATACATTTATCCATGGTTTGTATCGATAAATTTCACCCATAATTGAGCTAGTCTACTCGTTTTTTGCTTTTAATTAATTAGTTTTTAATAATTTTATTTTTATCGGATGATGATGTAAATCTAGTCTTAATCGGATTGAATAACTGATTTACTCAAGAAATAACATGTTTATTAAATATTCTCTTTGTTGAATTTTGATATATTCATGTTGTAGGGCTTTCCGAGATGAATTCGGCAGTCTTTCCGGATTCAAAATCAGAGCTATATATCAAAAGTTATCATCTGAAGAAGATTTGAGACAAAAACGCAAAGTGTGAGAAATTCTGATCTGAAAACGTAACTCTCAAAGCAACCAGTGAGCAAATTGACGAATCCAAGTTACGGCCGTAACTACTGAATGTTACGGCCGTAAGTCATCCAAGTTACGGCCGTAACTCCTTAATGTTACGGCCGTAACTCTTGACAGATTGTTAAAATTTGTCTATTTTTTTATAGTTTTTGTGTATTATTGAGGGGATGGCTGGCATTGATCCGATCTATTGTAATAATGCTAGAGTTTTGGAGCTATTAGATGACTTTAGGTGTATAAATAGACCCCTTAGATCCTTCATCATTCATCATTCATCATATAATTTTTCCACTTTTTGTAATATTTTCTTTTTGTGTGAAGAACACACTTGTGTTCTTGAGTGATTTGTGTAAGTGTGGTATAGCATATGTTGTTCAGGGAGTTTATTGCTTCTTTCTCCTTTATATACTAAGGGAGTGAGGATCAATTCTTTCTCTTGATTCAACTAATAATGACCACCAAAGCTTGTATTATGTATATTAAACCCTTCATGGGCTAAGTTACCTTTAGTTGGGATTATAAACAAGGTTAGTCATGTTATTTATGTTTGTATAAAGATCTATTGTGAATTACTTATTATTGTGTGTGATTTTCATTGTTTTAACAATATTTATTTATTTGGCCAATAAATGACGATATATATGGTCTTCATATGTTTCGAAAGAAAATATGTTTGATTAGATCAAGTGATCTTCGCTCTAAGTTATTCTAGGGGATAGAAATATACCTCTAGACCTTAGATGATTCTTTGAGTTATTTTCATAAATCCTAATGCTATGTATTGAAGCCAATCAACATAGAAATATAGTGGATTGATTCAATATGTAAGGGGCGTTTTATAGTTCGAAAGAGAAACCGTCTTTTTAAGGAAAATCGAATCTACACAACATAATAAGTAAATTCATCTTATGATCTCCTATACATCTTCTATAACTAATGACGAACTAAGTTTGTAATCCCAACTATTTCATTTTATCGTTAATCAATCTATTATTATTGTAATCTTTTTATTTCCTTAAAATATTAGAACTATTATTGCATTATCTTTGCAATTATTAAACCAAACTCTTTAATTGTGTGTTTCACTCATCTTAGTATCTATAAAAATAGACTAATAGTGTACAATTTAAATTACAACCAAACTTCCTCGTGGGATCGATAAACCGGACTCAAAAAGTCCACTTACTACTTGATACGATATCGTGCACTTGCGATAGTTACACTTAGAACGTGTCAAGTTTTTGGTGCCGTTGCCGGGGAAGTATAAGTGTTATTTTTGAAATCTTACATTGTAAACTATTATTATAGGATATAATTTCTCGATGTTGTAACTTAGTACTCAATTGTGTTTGTCCGGTCAAGTGGCGGATAACGGTACTCCGTGACTATTAAAGTCGGATTTTTCAGTTTTCCACAACAACTGATATTTATAGATATTTTCTCCAATTATTTTCATTTTTTTTAATCATGGAAGAAACATCGTATAAAATTGAAAAAAGATTTCCCTTTCTAAGCAAAAATGCAATTTTAAAAATTTACAAGGCAAGACTTGAAAGGATGAGGTTGCTTATGAATAAAAGCATACCTTTTGACATAAGATTCATAATTGAAGCCAAAGTAAGAATAGAGGGTGAATTCACAGAAACACCGACTAGATTTTTACCAGGGCTTGGAAAAAGTTCATATGCGAAGAAACGACGAGCAAAGATGATAGCCGTTTGTTATAAATGTGCTAGATGGAACTGTAATTTAAAATGTCGATCTTTAGGAATTCCATCAACAAACAGAGAAGATAAAATTCAGTTCATTAAGGATGGTCTGAATAAAGAGAATTTAGATAATATCGAAATTTCTCTTGACACGCATCCTAGTGGACTCGTACATTACGGAATTCGATGTTTGTGGAATAAATTCAAACCAGAATATAAACAACGTCTTGGGAATCTGACGTTAAAAGACCCTGTTTGCCAATTTGTAAGAAAATTGGATGGGAAGCTTCTCCCCGACTCATAGAAGGCGTTTGGGCCGTTTCTTAACGTAAAATCAGAGGAAGATGTGAGCCACAATCACAACTACTGTACATACGCGTAAGTATCTTTTATTTTTTGTCGTGTGGTGAGATTTTCTGAATAAAAAATGTGATACGCGATAAATGCATTCATTATTCTATTGAGTAGTTGAAGCGCAATCAACGCAATCACAAACTTGTTAAACAATTTTTACCTTTTTTTTCTTCTATAAATAAACTTTGAGGTTGTTTCTTTTATTCATCCCTTAAACTTGCTATTTTCTCTCTAAATTTTTTTTTTCAAAAATGGAGTCATCATCTTCAACAAAAAAATTTAGCACAGTCTGCATTTTTGGTGGAGCTAGTTATGGAAAAGAGGCATGCATTACTGAAGCAGCCCACAACTTGGGTCGTACCTTAGGAGAAAAATGCATTCATATAGTTTACGGAGGAGGAAGTCTAGGATTAATGGGACGAGCTGCTGCTTCTGCCTATATGAAAGGAGTAAGAGTGTTGGGAATAATTCCAAAACCTCTAGCTGAAAGTAAAATCACTGGGTCAACTATTGGAGATGAGTTTAGATCTGTAAATATGCAAGATCGCATAACTCACATGATAAATAATTATGACACCTTTATCACCCTTCCCAGTGGTTTTGGCACTCTTGAGGAACTTTTTCATGTGATTACCAGAGCCCAGCTAAATGTTCATCAAAAACCAATAGATCTGCTTAATGTCAATGGTTTCTTTGATGGTTTACTATCTTTCATCGACTACTCTGCTGAAAAGGGTTTTATTTCCGAGCGTGCTAAACGAATCATAGTCGTTGCAACAACACCAGATGAACTAATCAAAAAACTCAATGAATTTGTTCCTCAACCAGATCCAGCTCTAGCTAAAATTGTCTGGATGGAAGATTTTATCGTGAGAAAATGAAAAGTGGATTCATTCCTCTCCCTTTGATAACCCATATTGGACCTCTTGTATTTTTACTTTCTGTCGTGTGTAATAATCGTGCTAAATGGTGGCAGCTTAAGGAGTTTCTTCTTGATCTCTTGACGCGCATCTATTCGCGATTTATGTATTGTTATTTTATTGCTGTAATTTTTATTATGTGTTTTTTTATAAAAGCATTGATGGCAGCGTAAGGCGACTCTTCGGACTTTCTTGAAGCGCATCTTAAAAATTGTGTTATACTTCCGAGTATATTTTATTTTCTTTTGTTGTGTGCCTCATATATTTATTCTCTTGCAGATTCTAAAAGGCGTTAGCTCAAACATCAACTTTCTTAACAGGGAGTATTCTGCTTTTCTGTATTGCTTTTTATTTTATTTTTTTTTAAAAAACTGACAGTTTTATTTTTAAGTTTGGGGGTGGTATGTTTTAATTTTTTGGTGTGTTGGTATTTTGGTGTGTTTCGATTATTTTGGTATTCGCCTTAGTTTATATATATATATATATATATATAATTTTGATTTGTGAGATTTCTAGATCTGGCCATAACACCAATAAGTTAGCTATATACAAGCTTCTAAAATCGTTTTAACCGGTAAAAAAATGTATATTCCAAAATTTTTGATCCTTAATCTCTCTTTTCTAGCCTTGTAGTTATCATATAAAATCGAGTCATTCGTTACCTTGAGAAAAGAAGAATCAGTCGGTTGATGAAAAATAGAACTGAAATTTACTTAATTTGTGGAGTTTTTGATTTTTCATGCTTAACTAAGAAATAATTTTCTGCAAAAATTCTATTCCCTAAAAAAAGGAGTCATTGGTGAAAAGAGCTACACGTTAGCAAATAACGGTGTGAAAGCTATCACAAAAAAAATATATGACGAAAGGGAGAAGTGTTGAGCAGCAACAGCTGCCTAATTTTGGGGGTCTTAAATTTTGCGAAAAATAAAGGACTAACCATTGTTGGTGCGTAGCTGCCGTCTCACAGAAAAATTGGTGAAAAGAGCTACACGTTAGCAAATAACGGTGTGAAAGCTATCACCTTTGAGATAGAAATTGTGTTAGTGAAAAGAGCTACACGTTAGCAAATAACGGTGTGAAAGCTATCACTAATGGATGTAGTTTATGAGTAGATTTGAATTAATTAGCGGCTGAATTTCAATACACTCAATTTCGTGAAAAATCACAATATTTGATAAAGCCAATGAAATTCTTCTTCATATTGAGTCGAAAAATAAACGAGTGATCGAGAGCAACCATTAAAGGGAGTCGTGTGTATCACGAATGAGAAAGAAATAATCAGCCTTTTGGGGGAAAAACCTTGCATTTTGGAATTACAAAATAAAAACCGTGTTTTAACTTCAAAATCATTAGTAGATTTATTTTGAATCTTGATTCATTTTTATCTACTGTATATAGCTGGTTGTTGTGTATTAATGGCATTTTGATCTCTTTTTCTCTTTTTATATTTTTTGTGTGTATTAGTATTTTTGTGTCTTATTTTTATTTTTTGTGTGAATAATAAAGAGTCTTGCTCGGGACTAGCAATAATTCAAGTTTGGGGGTGTGATAAGTGTCAGTTTTATACACTTATCCATGGTTTGTATCGATAAATTTCACCCACAATTGAGCTAGTCTACTCGTTTTTTTCTTTTAATTAATTAGTTTTTAATAATTTTATTTTTATCGGATGATGATGTAAATCTAGTCTTAATCGGATTGAATAACTGATTTACTCAAGAAATAACAGGTTTATTAAATATTCTCTTTATTGAATTTTGATATATTCATGTTGTAGGGCTTTCCGAGACGAATTCAGCAGTCTTTCCGGATTCAAAATCAGAGTTGTATATCAAAAGTTATCATCCGAAGAAGATTTGGGGCAAAAACGCAAAGTCTGAGAAATTCTGGGCTGAAAACGTAACTCTCAAAGCAACCAGTGAGCAAATTGACGAAGCTAAGTTACGGCCGTAACTACTGAATGTTACGGTCGTAAGTCATCCAAGTTACGGCCGTAACTCCTTAATGTTACGGCCGTAACTCTTGACAGATTGTTAAAATTTGTCTAATTTTTTATACTTTTTGTGTATTATTGAGGGGATGGCTGGCATTGATCCAATCTATTGTAATAATGTTGGAGTTTTGGATCTATTAGATGACTTTAGGTGTATAAATAGACCCCTTAGATCCTTCATCATTCATCATTCATCATATAATTTTTCCACTTTTTGTAATATTTTCTTTTTGTGTGAAGAACACACTTGTGTTCTTGAGTGATTTGTGTAAGTGTGGTATAGCATATATTGTTCAGATAGTTTATTGCTTCTTTCTCCTTTATCTACTAAGGAAGTGAGGATCAATTCTTTCTCTTGATTCAACTAATAATGACCACCAAAGCTTGTATTATGTATATTAAACCCTTCATGGGCTAAGTTACCTTTAGTTGGGATTATAAACAAGGTTAGTCATGTTATTTATGTTTG
This sequence comes from Orobanche coerulescens, assembly GCA_033398695.1. Taxonomy (NCBI): domain Eukaryota; kingdom Viridiplantae; phylum Streptophyta; class Magnoliopsida; order Lamiales; family Orobanchaceae; genus Orobanche; species Orobanche coerulescens. Next base: position 163,115,974 of record CM065802.1, on the reverse strand, counting down.
TATAAAGATCTATTGTGAATTACTTATTATTGTATGTGATTTTCATTGTTTTAACAATCTTTATTTATTTGGCCAATAAATGACGATATTTATGGTCTTCATATGTTTCGAAAGAAAATATGTTTGATTAGATCAAGTGATCTTCGCTCTAAGTTGTTCTAGGGGATAGAAATATACCTCTAGACCTTAGATGATTCTTTGAGTTATTTTCATAAATCCTAATGCTATGTATTGAAGCCAATCAACATAGAAATATAGTGGATTGATTCAATATGTAAGGGCGTTTATAGTTCGAAAGAGAAACCGTCTTTTTAAGGAAAATCGAATCTACACAACATAATAAGTAAATTCATCTTATGATCTCCTATACATCTTCTATAACTAATGACGAACTAAGTTTGTAATCCCAACTATTTCATTTTATCGTTAATCAATCTATTATTATTGTAATCTTTTTATTTCCTTAAAATATTAGAACTATTATTGCATTATCTTTGCAATTATTAAACCAAACTCTTTAATTGTGTGTTTCACTCATCTTAGTATCTATAAAAATAGACTAATAGTGTATAATTCAAATTATAACCAAACTTCCTCGTGGGATCGATAAACCGGACTCAAAAAATCCACTTACTACTTGATACGATATCGTGCACTTGCGATAGTTACACTTAGAACGTGTCAAACTTCTCAGCCCTGACCAAAGCAATCTACGAACATTCTCGAATACGACCGCAAAGTATGGTTATAATCACCGATCAATATTCTCAACCTATTACAATAATTCGATAAACAACAAGTTCGACAACAATCAACAATCCAATCAACAAACCTAACGATTCTATAATATTTCGGTTAACCACTAGTCCGAACAATCCAACTCAATACGAACTCACAACTGTAATGCAATTATATACACTGTCTCTTGACATAGCGCACGTTAATCACTTAACGTAGCGTGCGCTAAGTCGCTTCCGTTAGCATGCGCTAGCCAGTAACACTAGCGTGATGACATGCAGTTGCATGCATTTCAGGTACCGATCAACATATGGCGATTACGAATACGGATGTAAAGGAAATCATACTTCAAGATCAATCACAATCTCTCCAGATTCAGTCTTGTTATACTCACATGATATATACCATTAATCGATCATCAATCAAAATGACTTAATCCTAGATATGAACATTTCATCTTCGTATCTAAAACACCGATAATTCAACATACAATCGTCTTGCTATGGTATATTCATCAATAAGTTCTTCAAGAACACCAAGTGATTCGAAACCATGTTCATAATCATCACAACAACATAATCTAACATCCTTTAATATGTAAATAATCATCCGATTCATAGTCCAAGTCATATATTCATATATCATCTTCTTCCTCAATATCAACATCATGAACACCAAGAACCATAACAACACTTCCATAATCTATCATTACAAGGAGTAATCATCAACAATAACATCAACATCCGAAATTGAGGAGAAGGATTAACCAACTTATCTCAAGAAGACGAACAACACAATTCAAACCACAAGAATCATGTCAATATCCATATATTAACAACAACATCATCATAATCCGGTAATCCATCTCATAGTCATGTTTATAAACTTGATTATATGATAATCATCAACTCAAAAACATCAATATTCAATCCAAAACGAAATCCAAAGGTGAAGAGTAATTACCTCTTTGAAGGAATGGATTGATTTCCAAGGTTGAATCCATTCTCAATCACTTCCAAGCTTCAAATGTTGTTAGGAACGATCAACTCAAGTGTTTGGAACATCAACTTCTCTCTAAGAACTCTCTCTATCGATTAACATGAAGAAATGGACGGAAATGACGAATAATGCCCAACTGCACACACACACACACATATACATACATATATATATATATATATATTGTATATTATTAGCGTGCGCTAACTTACTTTGTTAGCGTGCGCTATCGAGGTCCAGAGGCTACTGACTTACTTCGTACAATGATTTACGTACGCAATGCCAATGCAATAACATACGTAATTGCCTCTATTTAGCATACGCTAGTGTCCGATCATAGCGTGCGCTACTCATAGTTGACTCGTTTGTCTGGATGCTCCGAAGACGGGTCCACACGCCGAAAGCTCTGACAAGGATAAGATTCCCTTTGGACCGATCTGATATTAGCGTGCGCTAACAATATGCATTAGCGTGCGCTAATCCTTCATAGCAGACATCCGTTGACCTTATCGGAACATGCGTCGAAAGTGGCCGGGTCCACACGTAGATTCCTTCTGATCTATTCTGCACTAGCGTGCGCTATCATTTGCCTTTAGTGTGCGCTAACCCTGCACGATAGCGTGCGCTATTCTTGAATATTAGCGTGCGCTAATAAGGCTATACTTAGCCATTTTCAACTATTCTTGTCCAACATCGCAACATACTATATACGAACATACGGCATACTGAATATATATACTCAACACATTATACCCTCAAATGCAATTGTCGACCAAATACGACAATTATACTAATACTGACATCTCAGTCCTTCATTTATTTTATCCATACTGTACAGATTCTATGCTGTACAATATAACTCGGATAAAATAATATTAAACAATAGTAGTAGAAATTCCGGATATTACAGTGGTAGTGGTGGTGGTGATGATGATGATGATGAAATACTAGAATTAGATTAGTTGTTTAAGGATGCTTATTTCGATATATTCTTTGCAGTCTTAAATACGAAGGATATGTGCATCAAGAAATTATATGGGCTAAAAAGACCATTTGTATTGTGGTCTGGTTAGTGTTGAAAACTTTTAAGTGATGCTTATTCTATAGAGTACTCTGTAATCTTTTATGATGATGTTGATTATGAGTTTGGTCTAGCCATATTTCATTAAAAATCTGTAGTGTTGTAGCACATGCCTATATAAAAAGATATACGACTCCAGTATGAACAAAGAGACAGTTCTTTGTTGAGGTGATGGCGTCACTCCGAAAACATACTCTATAGATTTTGCATTTGTTAAGCGTAGTGAGAAAAGGAGCTCAAGATCACTTTTTGGTGTGAGCATGCTCTGAAATCGACTTTGACATCATAAAATTAGTTGTGATCTTGTAAGTAGAGTTGCAAATGAACCAAATATTAGTGAACAAAAGCTCGTTTGAGCTAGTCCGAGTTTGATTAAGGCTCGGTTGTGTATATTTGAGCCTTCGTTTATTAATCGAGCGAACACGAGTTTGTTCGAATATTATCGCTCTTCGGGAATATTTAGTTCAAATAAATCTTATATATATATTATATAATTTATATTCAGAATTATATTAAGAATATATATATATATATATAAAATAAAAATTACTTATTTTAACAAAATATTTATTTTCCTTTCCAAAAGGTCCTAAAATTCGAGCTCGAACATTTCGAGCTTGAGTTAATCGAACAATTCAAATAAGATAAACGAGTCGAACACTAACAGTATTGAACTTTACGAACAACTAAAAAAACAAACTCGAACATTAACTTTATCTCAAATAATAAATGAATGAACTTGAAAAGTGTTCGAGTAATAGTCGCTCGAGCACAAAATTCCTGAGCTCGGTTCACCTCGAACTAATTACCGTCCTATTCATAATTTATATCTTTGCATCCACCACCTTGTCAGTTAGATAGTTTTGAAACAACTAACATGCAACTTCTTATTAAATCTTTTTTTAATGGAAAATAGAATTAAGTGATAAATATAAATATTTTTGGGTAGAATGGACCCAAATAAAGTGTCTTTTAACAACAACATACAGTGACAAAGGCTAAATGTCCACAGAGTATGTATTTGTGGGAATATATATATATATATATATATATATATATATATATATATATATATATATGCAGGTTCTGGATGCAAAACTAAGGATGAGTAGTAATGAACTCTCGTGAAACTGCGAGATTTTTAATAATTCCAAGTTAAAAAATAAAAGAATCTTGAGAATTCTTAATGCATATTCATCAATTGATTGAAGCCAACCTAAGGGATTGTTTCTCCAGGGGATGGTAAAAAAATGTTTACATGGTTCTCACATTTAGTCAAAGTCATGACATGACTTTGTCCACGAAATGTAGTAGTCTTGAGAGAAGTTCTCTATATCAAACGTGCGCCATCATATTGGTCAGGATGTACTCATGAAATGTCAATAATATTGGCAATAATCTCTAAGCTTGTTCTATCTTTATATAAAAATACTTAGAAGCATGATATTGAGATCTGCCCATCACAAGTCAACTTCCACGAGACCTACGACATCCCACTCATTAGAAATGATAAACTTGGTACCACTAGAAAGGTATATGTTCAAAGAACTATCTCATGGAAAGGTTCTATCCTTTCTCAATTCATTTATTTAGACTCTATTTTTTCCTCTTTTTAGAGGGTAAATATTTCTCAGAACATGGAGCGTGAATCAAACCCATTTTTGAATTGAGATACTGATGCAAGTTCTTCCCTTCTGAATCAGATAGATTCATATCTGAAAGAGGTTGACAATAAGTTCTTTCAAAATGGACTATTTATTCCTCTATTAGGGGTGTTCCAGAAATGTCTGTGATTGAGTAAATAGTTTTACGAACGAATATCCCGTATCAACTTGGTAAGCCAGAGATTCACTAGCTCGAGCAATCGACTTTACTTCTATCTTTGTCGGAATTTACATAGAAGGGACTCCGCCTCGTCGGCTTCTCAGGTAAGCACACCACAAATATTATATATTTGTCTTACGGGGAATAAGAACAATTCATGTCTCATGTTTCACTATAAGAAGATAAAGGCAAGATGAGTTTCCTTTAATGCAAGAACTTGGAATTAAAGAAAGTTTTCCCTAAGAATAAAGGGGATGCGCTAAGGAAGACTACCCAAATCCGAAATGCGGCTAGTGTCGAGACAAGTGTCTACATTTTAGTGATTCCAACTATTTAATTATATTTATGATATATAGTGATATATGACAGTTTTTTGGAAAGTAGGACAAATTTGTCCAGTAATTTGATGTATCAAATTTGACAGAGCTTTTTTGTAACACCCCGAGATATTCAGAGTATATTACGGTAGTGACTCACACGACCCACCGCGCTACAAACAAGAGAACTCCACTCTACTAACCATCCCAAGTAATGGCGACACACATTTAATTATAAGACATAAAAGTTACGCCTGAGAACAGCGAAGTGATCATCAACCAACAATGTAACAATTTAAAAGTAGCACAATGCGGAGTTCGAAATGAAAAGCCTAAGACTCATGAAGACACTCTATAAGTTTATAATTATTAGAACAACCAAATCGAAATGGACGAAAGAAATAGAAAGACCCAAATGCACATGTCAACGACCTTGGCCAACGCCCTCGCATCGTCTGTGTGCCCGCTCGTCCGGATAATCATAACTCGAAATCCATAACAAGAATTTCTAAAACGGGTCCTCAGAGGGGTTAGCAATTACGCTAAGTACAAGTAATCAAGGCAAACCAATCGCTTACACATTTCATAGTACATGCACCAATATTAATTTCAAAAGCCAAAACCGGACATGTCTTTTCCTAACTAAATCAATCAATTTGCCGTGGGAACAGTGGCTATACCATTGATCCCGCCTCGTGATCCCTAAGGACCCTCCCGAGCCGCCATATTATAAAACAAATCACGCACACGCATCGCCTGGGAACAGTGGCTATACCATTGATCCCGCCCGTGATCCCTAAGGACCCTCCCGAGCCGGGCTAGCGAAACAAACTCGTGAATCTGTGGCTATACCATCGATTCCTCCGTGATCCCGTCGGACCCTCCCGAGGTGAGCAAATCACACACAATATACATTACCATTTCACGTTAAGCATAAAGGTTTCCAAATATACTTGCCTTGAATATTTTGATGACGCAACGAACGGACAGGATAATCACCGACGAACACTAGCAATCAACGGGACCGAACCTAACGATTTCGAAGAACATAATTACAACCAACTCTAGCCGAATACGGAAAGGGAATACACCCGAAAACCCGCCTACGATTCATGTATATTCGCACAAAATAACAACGAGGGCGGACCACAACCAAACCCTCTCGATTCCGCAAAACTATGAAAATATACCATGAATCCGTAGGAAAATTAATGATATCAACAAGATTAATCATATTCATCAAGAATCCATTAACAAAACGGAGAGAATCGGACAAAAACCCCAAAATCCCCAATTATCCAAAAGGGAGGGTTTCAAGAAATATTACCTTTGGAGATTCAAGTACTAAGATCCGTAGAACACGTTGGATTGATCGTCCAAGCTTCACCACCGAAGAAAAATGGTGAAAATCAACCCTCAATGGATAAAGATGAAGAACTCTTCCCTCTCTCTCACTCTCTCTCGCGATGCGGGTGAAATGAAGGAGAAGACGACCGATCTCGTCTAATAAGGATGAGATTGCACAATTACCGCTTTGTGTGCCGCGGCACAGCCAAGTGTGCCGCGGCACGTGCCAAAAATTACTCCTGTGTTTCGGCATTGTGCCGCGGATACAAGGCGTGCCGCGGCACCGTCTGATTGGGTTTAGGTCGCAGAAGACACACGAGTGTGCCACGGCATGCTCGGCACCGTGCCGCTGCACGGATGGGTGTGCCGCGGCACGATGCTTTGTTCGACCAACAATCAAGGAATTTGTGTGCCGCGGCACGCACATCTTGTGCCGCTGCCCACACCCCCTATTGGGTTCCAAAATGATAAAAATGATCCGGAAAGAGAATAAAACGATAGGAATCAATATTTGGGAACCAACAACACGAAATGGATCCACGGCAACCCCGAAACGGCGGTTCCGCACAACAATAACGAGAATACAGTTCAACAGTTTGACAGGAAGGACACGCTGAAAAGTACACGAGGGTCACTACGATCGAGAAATACACCAAAAACGAAAAATACAAGGGAAAGAAAAAATACGAATATTACATTCTACCCCTCTAAAAATAAGTTTCGTCCCGAAACTTAAGAAACAAACAACTCCGGGTACCTAGCACGCATGCTATCCTTGGTTTCCCAAGTTGCCTCCTCGACACCGTGTCTCGACCACTGCACTTTGACCAAAGGGATGGTTTTATGCCTCAATCGTTTCTCACGATGCTCCAAAATCTTCAAAGGACGCTCCTCAAAAGTAATATCTTCAGCGATATCAATCTCGCCATAATCGATGACGTGACTAGGATCCGGGACATATTTCCTCAACTGGGAAACATGGAAAACGCTATGAACATGACTCAAGGCCGGAGGTAACGCCAAACGGTTTGCCAACCCACCTACTCGCTCGAGGATCTCAAAGGGGCCGATAAATCTCGGACTCAACTTTCCTTTCTTCCCGAAACGAAAAACTCCCTTCGTCGGCGACACCTTTAGCAAAACGTGGTCTCCCACCTCAAATTCCAAAGGTCGACGACGGACGTCGGCATATGACTTCTGTCGACTCTGGGCAGTCAACATCCGTTCCCGAATTAATTCTATCTTCCGTCTCGTCTCTAAAACGACATCCGGCTCGGTCCCGACCAAATCGGACGCCTCATTCCAACAAATCGGCGATCGACATCGTCGCCCATAAAGTGCCTCATATGGTGCCATCCGAATCGACGCGTGCCAACTATTGTTGTACGTGAATTCGATCAATGGCAAATGCTCCTCCCAGTCGCTACTCCAATCGAGGGCGCAAGCACGCAACATGTCCACGAATGTCTGGATAGTGCGTTCCGACTGTCCATCTGACTGGGGCTGAAAAGAGGTACTCAAATGCAAACGGGTACCCAACGCCTTATGCACCGCCTGCCAAAAGTGCGATACAAAACGGCCATCACGATCCGAAACAATAGACTTCGGAGTACCGTGAAGTCTCACAATCTGCGCGATAAACTCACGAGCCAATTTCTCCGGGCCCCAAGTGTCCTTGATGCCCAGAAAATGTGCCGACTTGGTCAGACGATCAACAATCACCCAAACCATATTCATGCCCGATCTCGATCTCGGCAAACTCGTAATGAAATCCATCGATATATCTTCCCATTTCCATTCGAACGAAGTGATCGCAATAACCCAATGGTCGCCGATGCTCGATTTTGACTTGCTGGCAAGTCAAACATCTCGCCACAAACCGTGCGACCTCCTCCTTCATATCATTCCACCGAAGTTCCTCCTCGTGTCCTTGTACATCTTACTCGAACCAGGATGAACGGAATAGGGTGTGGAATGGGCCTCACGCAAAATACTCTGTCGCAACTCTGGATCGTTCGGCACACAAAGCCGACTCTGGAATCTCAAAACACCATCCTCGTGAATCACAAACCCAGGAGACTTTCCCTTAAGAACGCTCTCTCGGATTTGAGTAATCATCGGATCCTCTAATTGTTTCAGCTTAATTTCATCGATCAAAGACGACGAAATCTCTAAAGCACAAAGTTGCCCGGCAGCTCCAGGCAACAAAACCTCAACACCAAACTCAATCAAAGCCCGCCGAAGCTCAGACTGAGACGTGAGGACCTCAAGCGTTCGCAACGCAATCGGTTTCCGACTCAAGGCGTCGGCTACGACGTTCGCCTTGCCCGGATGGTAAAGGATTTCGAGGTCATAATCCTTAATCAGCTCTAACCACCTCCTCTGCCTCATATTCAACTCCCGCTGAGTAAATATGTATTTTAGACTTTTATGATCGGTAAAATCGACATGCAGAGCCGAATGTATAGTGACGCCAAATCTTGAGCGCAAAAACGACAGCCGCTAACTCCAAATCATGAGTAGGGTAATTAAGCTCATACGGTCTCAATCGTCTCGACGCATAGGCAATGGTCTTGCCGTCCGCATCAATACGCACCCAAGACCACCGCCCAAGCATCACTATAAACGGCGAATCCCTGTCGCCACACGGCAACGCCAAAACCGGGTGAAGTCAAACGCTTCTTCACTCCTCGAAACTCGACGCCTCTCATCGGTCCGCATTTAACTTCTCGGATTTCTGGAGCAACTGTGTAAGTGGCCGAGCTAGTTTTGAGAAACCCTCGACGAACCTACGGTAGTAACCAGCCAAACCCAAGAAACTACGGACCTCCTTTACATTTGTGGGCGATGCCCAATCCAACACTGCCTCAATCTTCTGCGGATCCACTCGAACTCCCTCGGCTGAAATCACGTGACCCAGAAACATCACTTCCTTCAGCCATAACTCACATTTCGAGAACTTCGCATAGAGTTGCTCGGCCCTCAAAATGTCTAACACTATCCGCAAATGATGGGCATGCTCTTCCTCATTCTTTGAATAGATCAGAATATCGTCAATAAAGACGACGACACACTTATCCAAATACTCGATAAAGATTTTGTTCATCAACTGCATGAACACCGCCGGCGCATTAGTTAACCCGAAAGGCATAACTACAAACTCATAATGTCCGTATCTCATCCGAAAAGCTGTCTTCGGCACGTCGGACTCCCTCACCCGGAGCTGATAGTACCCCGATTTTAAATCAATCTTCGAGAACACCGCAGCTCCCTGCAACTGATCGAACAAGTCGTCAATCCTCGGCAAAGGGTACTTGTTCTTGATGGTCACTTTGTTTAGTTCGCGATAGTCGATACACAAACGTAGTGAACCATCCTTCTTACGCACAAACAAGACCGGTGCGCCCCAAGGCGAGGCGCTCGGCCGAACATACCCCGACTCCAGAAGTTCACTCAACTGTTTCTTCAACTCGGCCATCTCTGAAGGTGCCATGCGATACGGCGCCTTCGAAATCGGAGCCGCGCCCGGCTCTAATTCTATAACAAACTCAACCTCACGTTCTGGTGGCAATCCCGCAACTCGTCAGAAATACATCAGAAACTCACTAACGACGGAATCGACGAAAACTCGACTCCACCATTCTCCGCCTTCAAGGCGTAACACCAATAACCAAGACACCCCTTTCGCAGAGTTTCACCGCCTTCAAGGCGTTTATAACAAACTTGGTTTCTCTTTCGCCCGCGAAAGAGTGTTCATCACTGCCTCGGCTAACATGGTAATGATCCTCGTGCGGTAGTTCATGATCGCACCATGCCGCCGAGCCAATCATTCCCGAGAATTAAATCCTCGCCCTCGATACTCACAACAATAAGATTAGAGAGCCAAGCCCTCTCACAAATGATCACAGCAGCCCCGGACTTCTCGATCACCGACAATTCTATCACCGCTAGGAAGTTTAACGATGAAAGGCTCGCAAGGTGACAAGCAATGAGACTCCAACGGCGTACACACTCTAGAGAAATGAATGAATGCGTAGCACCAATCAAAAGCACACCGACGGGATGGAAATGAATATGAACGGTACTGCCGCCACGAGTCGCCGGATCATCGGCTCTCCTCATCTCATAGATACGCGGCCGAGCAGAGCCGACATCGAAGCTCCACCCTAGCGGGGTGACTCCGACCCCTACCTCGGCCGGCACTCGGTGGAGGCGGCGAGCAAATGAGCCCCGGTTCACACTCGGCTCCATAGGTGCCGGGTGAGAAGAACGGCACCGCCAAGCCGTCTGAGCCGGTCACAAAGAAGCCTTGTGGCCCGACCGACCACAAGTATGACAAGTTAAAGGCGGACGAGACAGACCGGTTCTTATGACCCGAAAGGCCGCAGCTAAAGCATGTGAGCTCACGAGCGGGGTTCCGCGGCACCCGAAAGCTCCCAGAGAAACGAGCCGTACCGCCCGTAGAAATATTCGCAGCTCGAGATTTCTACTGGCCTCCACTCTTGGGACCAGAAAAGTTTCCAACCGACTTCTGCTTCTTGCTCTCACGAGCCAAATCACTCGCCGTCACTGACATATCATAAGCAAGGGCTGGACTCTGATAATCCTTCAGGGTAGTACAGACGAGCCCACACATATAGTCCCGAATGGGCAACTTCATCCTCCTGGAAAAATGGAAAATTTTGTCGCTCTCAGCGACAACTTGGGTCTTCACATAACCCAACTCCTTGTTAAAGTCGGCAATGGCCTGAGATACGGGGATATCCCGTGGTTGAGCATCATAGAAAGCATGCACTCGAGCCTGTCTGACCGGCCACGGACAATATTCGGTCTCCATCAATTCTTGAAATTCGGCCCATGAAGCAACATGATCTTTGGGACCAACGGCCTCCCACCAATCTGTAGCATCTCCCGTGAGAAAATATTGAGCAATAGGGACCTTACGGTCCTCGGGGCAGTTGGTAGCAGTGAATACTTTGGATATCTCCTTGATCCACCCTTCCCAGCCGATCGGGTCCGAAGCTCCCGAAAACTGGGGAGGATGCATCTTGATGACATCCTGAAGCCAACGATCCGTTCCGCCCCGATTAGCATGGGCCTGATCGGGGTTCTGGACCACCTGAGCTATAGCCGCCATCTGGTTAACCATTTGCTGCATAACAGCCGCAATACCAAGATCGGCGCGCTCCTGAGAAGAAGCATGACTGTGACGGTCACTGGTACTGCCGGCTCCCGAAGAATGCGACGTGGCCGCCCCACCGGCTGCCCCACGTCCCCGGCCGCGTCCACGACCACGACCACGACCACGGTTTCCTCCGGCATCCATACTGATGTTGAGAGATGACAGAAGTATATCGATGATGAGTAAGGGAGGAAAAGCAACTACGATTCAAAAGTGGAAATACAATGCAAGAAACAAAATAGCCGAATAAGAAAACTTACGAGCACTGGAAGTACTGGGATGCTGGCAGCGGTGTGACAATGTGCAAAACAAAACACGACTAGACCCAAATAACCAACAAGCCTAGGTATCCATAAACCTAGAGCTCCGATACCATTTTCTGTAACACCCCGAGATATTCAGAGTATATTACAGCGCCGTGGACCCCCCACATGGGACCCACCAGGCTACAAACAAGAGAACTCCACTCTACTAACCATCCCGGTTAGCGAGGACACACATTTAATTATAAGACATAAAAAGTTACGCCCGGAGCAACCGGCGAAGTGATCATCAACCAACAATGTAACAATTTAAAAGTAGCACAATGCGGAGTTCGAAATGAAAAGCCTAAGTACTCGCGAGTACACTCTATAAGTTTATAATTATTAGAACAACCAAATCGAAATGGACGAAAGAAATAGAAAGACCCAAATGCACATGTCAACGACCTTGGCCAACGTCCTCGTACTGTCCAGGTGCCCGCTCGTCCGGATAATCATAACCTGAAATCCATAACAAGAATTTCCCCAAAACGGGTCCCCAGAGGGGTTAGAAATTACGCTAGTACAAGTAATCAAGGCAAACCAATCGCTTACACATTTCATAGTACATGCACCAATATTAATTTCAAAAGCCAAAACCAGACATGTCTTTTCCGGAACTAAACAGTCAATCAATTTGCCGTGGGAACAGGGCTATACCATTGATCCCGCTCCGTGATCCCTAAGGACCCTCCCGAGCTGGCCATATTATAAAACAAATCACGCACACGCATCGCCTTGGGAACAGGGCTATACCATTGATCCCGCTCCGTGATCCCTAAGGACCCTCCCGAGCTGGCTAGCGAAACAAACTCGTGAATCCAGGGCTATACCATTGGATTCCCTCCGTGATCCCGTCGGACCCTCCCGAGGTGAGCAAATCACACACAATATACATTACCATTTCACGTTAAGCATAAAGGTTTCCAAAAATACTTGCCTTGAATATTTTGATGACGCAACGAACGGACAGGATAATCACCGACGAACACTAGGAATCAACGGGACCGAACCTAACGATTTCGAAGAACATAATTACAACCAACTCTAGCCGAATACGGAAATGGAATACACCCGAAAACCCGCCTACGATTCATGTATATTCGCACAAAATAACAACGAGGGCGGACCACAACCAAACCCTCTCGATTCCGCAAAACTATGAAAATATACCATGAATCCGTAGGAAAATTAATGATATCAACAAGATTAATCATATTCATCAAGAATCCATTAACAAAACGGAGAGAATCGGACAAAACCCCAAAATCCCCAATTATCCAAAAGGGAGGGTTTCAAGAAATATTACCTTTGGAGATTCAAGTACTAAGATCCGTAGAACACGCGTTGGATTGATCGTCCAAGCTTCACCACCGAAGAAAAATGGTGAAAATCAACCCTCAATGGATAAAGATGAAGAACTCTTCCCTCTCTCTCACTCTCTCTCGCGATGCAGTGAAATGAAGGAGAAGACGACCGATCTCGTCTAATAAGGACGAGATTGCACAATTACCGCTTTGTGTGCCGCGGCACAGGCCAAAAATTACTCCTGTGTTTCGGCATTGTGCCGCACGGCTGCGCAGCCGCGGCACCAGTCTGATTGGGTTTAGGTCGCGAAGACACACGAGTGTGCCGCGGCACCGGACAGGTGTGCCGCGGCACTGGCCTGGCACTGTGCCGCGGCACCGGATGGGTGTGCCGCGGCACACAGTACAGTTTGTTCGACCAACAACTGAAGGAATTTGTGTGCCGCGGCCCACACCCCCTATTGGGTTCCAAAATGATAAAAATGATCCGGAAAGAGAATAAAACGATAGGAATCAATATTTGGGAACCAACAACACGAAATGGATCCACGGCAACCCCGAAACGGCGGTTCCGCACAACAATAACGAGAATACAGTTCAACAGTTTGACAGGAAGGACACGCTGAAAAGTACACGAGGGTCACTACGATCGAGAAATACACCAAAAACGAAAAATATAAGGGAAAGAAAAAATACGGATATTACATTTTTGATCTCCGCAAATTCGTTTAGATTGTGTGTTGAATATGGTTAGAAAAGCTATAACTGTCTGGGTTTTGTAACTAGTTTACTAAGCTTATTGTCTCAAAGAAGTTATGGTTCATTTAGTCTATGGAGGTCAAGAAATTGGAAAATCATATTTTCGTATTTGATGACATTTTCATTAAGGCACTTTAAATGTGTTAGTCTTTTCGTAGATCATGATGTATTTTTCCTATTGAATTTTTATACCGTGATTTTGTAGTAGATATTTGCGACAGATCAGAGACTCTTTGTAAAAGAAATCTATCAATAATATCAATAAACATTCATTTCTCACATTTACTTTATTCTTAAACATATATTTTATATTGCAATTATTCTAATTTAAAACCACTATATTAAGAGAAAAAATAAGCTACGAAAATTTCATATTTGCCTAGCCTTTAATGTATTACCTCACATCTAATGGAATCAACTTACTACGGTCTTCACTTTGGTTGTAGCTAGAGATGTTAAACGGGCTAGCCCTAGCGGGCTTCGGGCTAAACGGTTCGGGCTAAAAAAGCCCGGATTTAAACGGGCTAGAAAATATTGGCCCTCTGTATAGTATTATTTTACAATCGCTATAAATTACTATGTGTTCCGGGAAATCCTTCCCGTATTGGTGTCTTACCTAATACTAGTTGTAGGGGGATAAGAGTTATGGAAGGTTCTAGACTCTTCCATAAGTAGTTGGATCCTGTTAGATGTCTTACCTTAACTAGGAATCCTATGTATGGAAAGACTCTCTTTGTAATGCCTATATAAATGCCCCTCTATTCATTGTTATCAATACAATTGATTGCTGTCTTTACTTTTCTCCTCAAACACGTTATCAGCACGTAGCTCGAACGAAAGAAAAAAAAAATCGGCCGAGCACCGCCGCCCTAGCCCAGCCATCGTCCGCCGCCGGACCTCCGCCGCCCGCGCGCCCTTGCCTCCGCCGCCACCGCCGCCCGCAACCTGCCTAACCGCCGAGCACCGCTCCGTCGCCGGACCTCCGCGCCAGAGCCACCGGACCGCCGCCACTACCGCGCCAGAGCCGCTGACGCCGCCAAGACTGCCGCCGGGACCGCGCCAGAGCCGCTTGACCGCGCCACGAGCCGCCAAAGATGGCCTGACGCCGCCAAGACTGCCGCCGAGCGCCGCCGACCACCGCCGACCAGCTCCAGTCCAGCCTAGTCCGACCCGGTTCCGACTCTCGGACCAAAACCCGAACATCAACCTATCTTCGGAAGCCGCCAAAATTGCGCCTCCGGTTTCACGTCGTCGCATCGAGTACCAACCGGTAGATCGAAGCACACCACAGATTCAGCACGTGCCTAATTTTATAATCGAGGTAATTATCTAACTTGTCCCTATTTCAATTCTCTCCTTTTGGGAATTTTTCTTTTGGGGACACGGGTCTTGGGTTCTTTATCTCCCACGCTACTTTGCGGTGGATGAGACCGCGAGAGAAGTCGGTATCTCTGCGTGTCGAAGAAAACTGTGTGACGGTCCTGGGGGAGTCACGGAATTGTTGAAAAGTCGATACTTGTGGTTGTTGCATACACCACGTATCTGGGTGCGATCTGATATCGCCGTTTTTTGTCGACTTTACTAAACAACAATTAAGGGAAGTAAATCGAGTAACGATTATGTTACACGCTTTTAAAAGCATCGATTGTGACCGTTTACATTGTCACTGAAAATCCAACAAGACTAACTTGCTCTTGTTTATATCTTGTAGATGGCACAAAGCTCCAATGTTCATCCGGAGTTCGACATCCTTGACCATGCTGGTAAGGAGTACCATAGGTGGGTCTCAGACGTTCGCTTGGCGTTCGTCGGTAAGAGATTTACCACCACCATCTTTCCCTCTAACGAGCCTACCGCTCAAGAACCGAGCGAGGAAACCAAGGCTAATGCACTAATGTACTTGCGTAGACATATACATCCGTTGTTGAAAAAGTGTTATATGAACTTGCAAACCCCTAAAGAACTATGGGATACACTCGAACAACGATTTAATAATGTGCATGATCAGCGCTTCCCCGAATTGCAACTTCAGTGGGAGCAAATCCGATTTTCGGATTTTGCGAATGTGGAAGCCTATAATCAAGCTATCCTCGATCTTCGCGCTGATCTTGGTTTTTGTGGTGTCAAGAAGTCTGATCAAGATTTGATCGAGAAGAATCTTAACACGTTTCCCGTGGGAGCAAGTGTAATTGCTCATCAGCTGCGCGTTGCCTATGAGGAAGGAAGAATTAAGAACTTTAGTGACCTTATCTCCCACCTCGCGAAAAAAGAAAGGCACCATGAGATTATTCTCAATAGCAATGCACGCCCAGCTGGTACGAAGCCGATTCCGGAAGTGAATCAGGCTACCCACAGGAAAGCACCACGACAAAATAGAAAAGGCAACGCTACTCAGTTTTTGCAAGCACCACGGATGCATGACTCGAGCAAGCGAGGGAAAAGACGAGGTCGTTGCCCAACGTGTGTAAGAGGCAAGGTGGCTCGGCCACGGACCTAGTGGAACCCAACCACGTGGGCCGCCTCCCGCCGCAGGAATGGAACCACTCCAAAGGAAGGCCGTTATTGCTATACTTGCGGATCGAAGAAGCATACTTACCGCAATTGCAAAGCGCCAAAGAACATCCAAGCTTACTACAAGCACTATAAACAATATTTGACTCAAGAGTCGAATTACATGGAAGAAGATAATGAGAATACGGAGGTGAACCATATTGAGATCCGGTCGAGATCCCTCCTCTCACCATTGCGGACAAAGACCAACATATGGATGTTGCCGACTTTGACTAGTTTTACGCTTTGGTTATGTTTTGTCTTGTTTCTAGTTTCCGAGAACTACTTTGGATTTTCATGAATGTAATAAAGTTGGCCATGATGAATAAAATTCTTTTAATTGCTGTGATTGTGCAAAGATGAATTTTATTTTTTCCCTTCGAAAGCATGTTTGGTTTATCACAAAATAATTACTAGCAATGAATTGCTTGGTTAAAAATTTGATACATTGGTAGGATTTCATCAAAACTTTTGATCAAGACTAGGCGCATCCTCCTTGGTATTTGTTTATGCTTTGAGAGTTCAAACGGAATCAGTAGTTTTTAAACAAATTTTTAAGTGCAGACATTCCTACTTTCTCTGCAAGTCTACCAAGTTGGAGTTACCGAAAGGATCATTAGTAGAGATATAAATCGCAAACCAAGATGCGTTTTAAAGTATTTAAACGCTCCTATGGCCATATTTCCATAGTATTGTATCAACAATAATGTCTTTGAAAAAGGCTTCAACCTTGCTCTATCACTCAACAATAGGGAAATACCAAAATAGCAAATTGAAACGAGCACTGAGATCTGAGTTAAATGACACAGAAAGTGCACGACCTATGGACAGAAAGATACGGAAGTCTAGTTTCCAAAACAACTGACCGTTCATCCATAACCTTCTTAACGAAGAAGTTATTGCTGTTTAAGTGAACAAAGGTCAATCTGCGCGGAAATTACTTCCAGCGATTATGCTAACTTTGATCCTAACCAACTTGGTCGAATTTCCCCAAACTCGATGTAAATGAGTTTTCGCTATGTCTCTAATCATAAGACTAATCGAGTTTCATGTCTTATTGTAGATGTCTCGTGGCGAAATTGAGTGCCTTGCTGATAGTGGAACAACCCACACTATTCTTCGGAATAGGCAATTATTCAAGGATATTGTGCCATACATATCCTCAGTGACAACAATGATTGGTTCCTCCCAAGTAATTCAAGGGAGGGGACCTGCTCATTTCTTGCTACCTAATGGTACGCATATTAATGTCACAAATGCTCTCTATGCCCCAAGAGCAAACCGAACCTTGCTAAGTTTTAGGGACATCCGTGCCAACGGTTATCACCTTGATACACATTGTGAGAATGAGACAGATTTTTGTGTGTTACTGCGCGGAATGCGGAAGACGCCGCGTTCTCGAGAAACTTATGAGTCTAAGTAGTGGTTTATACCAGACTACAATAAGAGTTATTGAATCCTATGCTGTGAGTCACGAACTGTGTGATTCCGAAGCATACCAACTATGGCATGACCGACTCGGTCACCCTGGACGCGACATGATGATTCGCATTTTGAAAAACTCACATGGTCATCCGTTTTTCAAGTCCAGAAAACGATTAGAAGCACCACTCGATATCGGCATTGATGTGAGTGAGCTTGACACCGTATCACCGGGACTAAAGATCGCACGCCCTAATAAGGTTGACGGTGCATCTCTTATAAATCCCGAGGCTTCCGTGGCAATTTCTAATGCCCATAAATCGTTTTGTAAAGCCTGTTCACTAGCAAAGTTGATACCCTCTCCGTCCTTTGCTAATGACTCAACACAAAATATTCGCTTCTTACAAAGAATTCAAGGGGACATATGTGGACCTATTCAACCAGAGTGCGGACCATTCAGATATTTTATGGTTCTGGTTGATGCATCGACGCGATGGTCACACGTCGCTCTGCTATCCACAAGAAACGCTGCATTTGCTAAACTCCTAGCACAAATCATCAAGTTACGGGCTAACCACCCCGACTTCCCAATCTCGTCATTAAGATTGGACAATGCTGGAGAGTTTACGTCAAAGTCTTTTGACGACTATTGCATGTCGATTGGGATTGATGTTGAACATCCCGTCCCCCACGTTCATTCGCAGAATGGCCTTGCCGAGGCTATGATTAAGCGGTTACAGCTTATCGCCCGAGCATTGGTATTGCGCACCAACTTGCCGATTTCTGTCTGGGGTTATGCAATTTTGCATGCGGCTATACTTATTCGCTTTCGACCCACTGCCAATCAACCGTTTAGTGCGTACCAGTTGGTAACTGGATATGAGCCTGATATTTCACACTTACGCATTTTTGGTTCTGCGGTATATGTTCCAATTACGCCTCCACAGCGTACTAAAATGGGTCCGCAAAGACGATTAGGTATATATGTTGGCTATGAATCGCCTAAAATTATCCGCTATTTGGAACCTTTGACAGGAGATCTGTTCACTGCAAGATTTGCAGATTGTCACTTTGATGAGACAAACTTCCCGTCGTTAGGGGGAGAGAGGAATCGAACGATTCCAGTTGAACGCCAGGAAATTGTCTGGTGTGCTCCCTCCTTGCCTCATCAAGATCCCCGCATGCCTCAATCCGAGCTAGAAGTGCAACGTATTCTCGCCTTGAAAGTTGCGGATTCGATGCCCGA
Source organism: Orobanche coerulescens (assembly GCA_033398695.1). Lineage (NCBI taxonomy): Eukaryota > Viridiplantae > Streptophyta > Magnoliopsida > Lamiales > Orobanchaceae > Orobanche > Orobanche coerulescens. The sequence goes on along the minus strand of CM065802.1, from coordinate 163,096,900 downwards.
GCCTTTACTGAGCATCGCGAAAGTGACAAGATCTACCATTCCCGCTGCGAATGTTCCTGCAAGGTTAGAAGTCCCAGTTATAGGGCAAGGTTCAGCCGCCCAAAGGAATGATGCCACCGGCGTCAACCTTAGTGGTGGGACGGCTGCTTCGACTGCTCTTATCCCTGCTCGAAAGAGGGGGAGGCCAGTGGGTAGAAAGGATACCGAACCTCGGAAGAGAAGAGGAACGGAGGCACAAAATCCTCTCATCATCGACACAGTGACTCCGTCACACGAGATTATCTCTGACTACGGATATGTCCTCGAATCAACAATGGAACAATCGACGGACGCGTCGGAAACTTTGTTGATGTCAGAGAATAAAGAAATCTCGATGCAATGTACGAGTGAATACGTACTATTAGACAGGTCGTCCACGCTAGTCGACGATGCTTTTGCCTACTCCGTCGCTCAAGAAATTATTGAAGATGACGACACTGAGCCGCGCTCGGTTGCTGAGTGTCAACAACGAGCCGATTGGCCGAAATGGAAAGATGCAATGCAGGCTGAACTAGACTCAATGGCTAAACGTGAGGTATTTGTCCGTATCGAGCCAATACCCGTGGGTGTTAAACCAGTTGGACATAAATGGGTCTTTGTTCGTAAACGCAATGATAAGGATGAGGTCATGCGTTACAAAGCGAGACTAGTTGCCCAAGGCTTCTCGCAGCGCCCTGGCATTGACTACGAGGAGACGTATTCTCCCGTTATGGACATCATCACTTTACGCTACTTAGTCAGTTTGGTAGTGTCCGAAAAACTGAACATGCAGCTTATGGATGTGGTTACAGCGTATCTTTATGGGGATCTAGATACGGATATCTATATGAAAGTCCCCAAAGGGATTTCATGGCCTAAATCAAGTAGCTCTAAACCACGGAGCGCGTACGCTGTGAAATTGCGTCGTTCACTGTATGGGTTGAAACAATCCGGAAGGATGTGGTACAACCGCCTAAGTGAATACTTGGTTGGGAAGGGATACAAGAACAGTGACATCTGTCCATGCATATTCGTGAAAAGAACAGATGCAGGATTCGTGATTGTAGCCGTCTATGTAGATGACATGAATGTCATCGGTACCATAGATGAGGTCAATGAAACGGCCCGCTACCTTAAATCCGAATTCGAGATGAAAGATCTGGGGAGGACTCGATTCTGCTTGGGCTTAGAGCTAGAACATCGAGGTGATGGTATACTCATTCATCAGTCTGCCTATGTCCACAAAATGCTCAGGCGATTTAGCATGGACAAGGCACATCCTCTTGCTACCCCCATGATTGGTCGAAGTTTGGAAATGAACAAGGATCCGTTTCGTCCTAAAGAGGAGGATGAAGAGGTCCTTGGAGCAGAAACACCGTACCTTAGCGCAATCGGTGCGTTGTTGTATCTGGCTCAATGTACTCGTCCAGACATTGCATTCTCTGTGAATATGTTAGCGAGATTTAGCTCCGCTCCCACGATAAGGCATTGGAATGGAGTAAAACACATCTTTCGATACTTGAAAGGCTCCAGTGACCTTGGATTGTTCTTTCCCTACGTTTGACTACCAGAAGTGCTAATGCGAGCAAGCTTACCCCTTATGCAGAGAATCCTAACGACACGTTAGTTGGATTTGCTGATGCCGGTTATCTCTCTGACCCGCATAAAGGACGTTCCCAAACTGGTTATGTGTTCACCATTGGGAATACGGCGATATCTTGGCGATCTACCAAACAGACCCTGGTTGCTACTTCCTCAAACCATGCAGAGATAATTGCATTGCACGAATCCGTAAGGGAGTGCATTTGGCTCCGGTCAGTCATAGACCATATACGAGGAACGTGTGGATTAGATCCCACTACAGCAACTCCTACTTGCATCTTTGAGGACAATGCGGCATGCATTGAGCAGATGAAGTTAGGTTTCATAAAGGGTGACAATACCAAGCATATTGCGCCGAAGTTCTTTTATAATCAGCAGCAGAAATTGCTGAATATCGAAGTGAAACAAGTGAGTTCCAATGAGAATATCGCAGACTTGTTCACTAAGTCTCTGCCGAAATCTACATTTGAGAAACATGTGAGAAGCATCGGCATGTGTCGATTATCCGAGATCAACTAAAGATGGCTCGATGGAATGAGCTATCATGTATACCTCAGGGGGAGTATACTTCACATGATTCTGACATTTGTAGTTGGTGCGTTGCGCTCTTTTTCCTCACCAAAGTCTTTGTTTTTCCCACGGGGTTTTATTTGACTTGGAAAGGTTTTTTACCGAGGCAACACCTTGTGCACCATGTTAGTATTAGCGTTCGACACGGGAGTGTTAGAAATCCTTCCCGTATTGGTGTCTTACCTAATACTAGTTGTAGGGGGATAAGAGTTATGGAAGGTTCTAGACTCTTCCATAAGTAGTTGGATCCTGTTAGATGTCTTACCTTAACTAGGAATCCTATGTATGGAAAGACTCTCTTTGTAATGCCTATATAAATGCCCCTCTATTCATTGTTATCAATACAATTGATTGCTGTCTTTACTTTTCTCCTCAAACACTATGCTAATTTTTATCCATTTTTTTTCAATTAATTTACAAAATTATAATTTAATTTTTGTATCGCAATATGACAATAAAAATTAACATTACCTATTTTTTTAATGTACCTCACTCCTCACACGTTAGTAGATAGTATTGTCTATCTGGAGCATGAACAGTACAAAAGCACAATCTTATTAGTAGTCACTCCATCCCATAAAATCGTGCATATTTTGTCATTTTGGGACATCCGACAAAATAATGCACACTTCTCTACTTCCTGTATTTCTTTTACACTTTATTCTCACTTCACACAATTACTTATAATAAGATCATAGCATGGCAATCATTTCTCCACTCACAAAATACACTAATCAACTCAAATTAAAACTCATATCACACCAAGGTGTACATTATTTCATGGGGTGGGGAGAAAACCAAACCAAACCAAACATACCTAGTATATCCCGTTCAGAGCAGGGTCTGGGGAGAGTAAGATGTACGCAGACCATGCCCCTACTTTTTACGGTAGGGAGGCTGTTTCCGTGAAGACCCCCAGCTTAGTTCACAGTAAAGTATTGAGTGATGTATACAAAGAAGCATATGATGCGAAAAAGCTCAAAACCATACCTGAGCCCATGGCTTAATTCACATGAGATTTACCTAAGTGGACTTTGGCAACTGCACTCTCGATGAACGCTGCTCCAACAGAAGAGAGGTAGACTCAGCGCACAGCTCCCTGTCAAAAATACACCACACGCAAAAGGCAACAGGATAAAATATACAATAAAAGTAAAAAGAAAAATGCAATGCTCTAGGTCAGAGTTAACCGAGACAACCCAACCATGAGGTTCTCAACTACAACACTGTTCCCTACAAAAGAATCCACAACTCTGATCTGGCGCCTCCAAGCGCACCTATCAACTGTCATGGTCTCGGAAAGGTTTAAGGCCTTCAAATCTAATCTCAGCTGCTCCTCCCACGTCCTCCTCGGTCTGCCTCTCCTCCTCTCCCCGACAACCAATAAACTCTCGACCCTCCTCACCGGAGCAGATGCCTGCCTCCTGCGGACGTGGCCAAACCATCTCAATCTCCCTTCCCTAACTTTCGCTGAAATGGGCGCCACTCCTAGCGCGTTCCTGAAAACCCCATTCGAGATTCTATCCAACATTGTGCGACCACACGACCAACGTAACATTCTCATTTCAGCCGCTTCCAGCTTGCTCTCAAGCGACTTCTTCATTGCCCAACATTCAGAGCCATACAATATTGCAGGTCGGATTGCCGCTCTATAGAATTTACCCTTCAACTTTAGAGGGACTTTCTTGTCGCACAGGACCCCTGTCGCTGCTCTCCACCTTAGCCACCCCGACTTGATACGATGAGTGACATCATCTTCACACTCACCTTCCTTCTGAATGATCGAACCCAAATATTTGAACTTATCCGTACGGGGTACGATTCGATCCGCGATCATTACCTCTATATTTTCCTCGTTGGCCTCACCACTAAAGTTACACCAGAGATACTCGGTCTTAGACCGGCTCACACGCAAGTCCTGGGATTCTAACTTAGACCTCCATAGCTCCAACTTCGAGTTCACCTTCCTTCTCGACTCTGCCATTAACACAATGTCGTCAGCAAAAAGCATGCACCACGAGACGCCATCCTATATTCCCCGCGAAATGACATCAAGGATTAGAGCGAAGAGAGACAATAAGCCGATTTCCAATTGATTGATGCCACATGTATAATAGAACTCAGAGGAGTTCCTTATAAGTTCTTTACGCATAATCAATTTATAAAGTAGTAAACATATGAACATGAGTGCTATATTCTAACCTCGGTACTTGTTACTTCATCCCATTCAAAATAGACGTCATTCCAGTTTTTTTCAACTTCTGCAAAATAGACATTATTCTAGCTTTTTTACTCTTTTAATTCCATAATTAACCCTAATTAACTTATTTTCATATTTACCTATATCACCCATTGAACCAAGCGTGGTTCAGTCCCTGCACCCTAAGGCTGCGTTTGGTACCTGGGACAGCACAGGACAGGACAGGACAGAATTCACTGTCCCATGTTTGGCGTGACATGGGACAGGACAAAAATTCACTGTCCCACGTTTGGCGCGGCATGGGACAGGAACAAGGGTGGACAGGGTGGAACAGGATGGGACAAAAAAGGGCATTTTCTTGTTCCACCAAAATAGGTGGAACAACATGGGACAAAAGTGAGACAGAAACAAAAAAATCATTGACCTACCCTCATTTGATATATAACTATTATGATATTAGCTTTATCGGTCACCACCAATGATCACCGCTACCACCACCATCGACGGCCACCGATAACCACCGCCAACCACCCTCGGCCACCACTACTTGTTCCTCCACTATAACAAGCTTCTCCACCATCTTCATTACCATTCATCCATCACCACCACCATTACTATCGTTGACCATCTCCACCTACACTAACACCGATCACCACCACCTATGGCCGCCACCACCATCGGCGGCCACCGGTAGCCACCACCAACCATCCTTTATCATTGTCTACCATATCCACTACTTCGATCATCGACCATTTCTATCTCCACCGATCACCACCACCCATTGCCGTCGCCACCATCGCAAAACACTGTCGGCCACCTCCACCTTTTGTACTATCATTCATGTATGTATTTATGTGTTTGAAAATTCTTAAAAAAATAAAATACTTTTAAATTAAATTATTTAAATATATATTCTTTATTTGTGTCATTTATAACTATTATATGATATATAAAATCATCAAACAAGTTTAAGGAAAATTGTATAATCCTGTCCTATCTAGTCCTAGTCTTACCAAACACAAGACAGACACTTGTTTTGTCCCGTCCTGTCCTGTCCAGTCCTGTCCTGCCCTCTTGTCCAGTCCCGTCCCGTCCTGTCCAGTTCTGTCCTGTCCAATCCTGTCTGCGCACCAAACGCTACCTAAACAACATTCAAGTACTTTGACAGTTTTCAGATTCATTTCCTCTCGCATTTCCAACTCGGTGAGTCATTTCCGTTGGATTCAGAATATTTACGTTTAATCCTCATGTGGACTGCATAGTTGCTCTCCAAATTTACATCATTTTTGTCTCAATTCTCGATCCCCGGATTCGTCAGTTCCAAAGTGTATCAATTATCTTGCATATAATTGCTCTCCACATTTGCTCCTGAGGTTTTATTTACTTGCATGTTCATCTTCAATCCGGATTTTCTTCATTTTTGTTCTAAATTCAAGTTAATTGTTCTAATCGCCCCTCTTTTTCTGTTTGTGTAAATGTAGTAGAATGTGGTAGGGTCGTGCGAGATTCTTGCTCACATCTTGAGGTTTGTAATATTCTGTAATTTCTTTAGGAGAATACCTGATTAATTTCGTTCAAGTCCAGTAAAGAATTTATTATGAAAAGAAGACATTAGAGGAGAATTTGCGTAAATGTTTACATATGGGAATCATACATGTTAATTTTCCGCAATATGACTGGTCAGGTGCAAACTTGTAAAACAAATGGTGATAGATTTTGATGATTTGGAATCATACATGTTAATTTTGGTGATTTGATGTGTCAGTTTTTGCTAAACCTTTTTGACACGGCAGAAATCCATGGGGTCATAGTATGTAATCCCAGTGTCTAACATCAAACTAAACGACTGATGTCTTAAAAGATACTGGATCAAAGGTCAAAGGTGACTACTTAGAGGACTAAATGTCCAAGTAGTCAAGTTACAGTAACAAAAGAACTATCCCATTCTAACTCTTCAATACAAATGCAACTTTTTCGTTTGCTGATAAATAAACAGGTTCATTCATTTGTAATATCAAGTGGTTAAATCCTTATGGATGGAAATATGTTTTAACATCCCGTTCCATTTTCAGTGAGATTGAGACTCATGGGAAGTTCGGATGTATATAGCTTAGTGGAGGACACTGACGTCTGCCAGTGCGAAGCCAAGAAGTATGAGGAGAAGGCATATGAAAAACTGAAGAACGGTAAGCATCAGATTACAAAGTCTTGCCAAGCTTACATGTGCCCTTACTGCCCTGAGAAACGTAAGCAGGATTTCCAGTATAAGGACCTCCTCCAGCATGCAAGCGCTATTGGCAGTTGCAGTTCCCAGAAAAGAAGTACAATAGACAAAGCAAATCACCTTGCCCTCTCAAAGTATTTGGAAACAGACATCCCTGTTGTTGATGCTAGTCCTTCAAAGCTTTCTTTCGAGGTAGATGTCCTTTCAGACCACGACTATTATGAAATATTTGTCTGGCCATGTACGGGTATAGTTGTCAACATCCCTATGGACTTTAAGGATGGTCGCTATGTGGGGGAGAGTGGTTGTGAAATGAGGGATGCGTTCATGAAGAGAGGATTTAACCCAACTAGGGTGCAACCATTGTGGAACTTTCAAGGCCATTCGGGAACTGCAATTGTTGAGTTTCGTAAGGATTTGTCGGGATTTACCAATGCCATGTGTTTTGAGAAAGCTTACGAGTCTTGTAATCATGGCAAGAGGAATTGGATGGCAAAGAACGGCAAAAAGTCGGGCCTTTATGCATGGATTGCTCGCGCGGATGACTATAATTCTAATAACATCGTCGGAGAAAATATTCGCAAGATAGGAGATCTGAAACCGTTATCGGATATCATGGGAGAGGAAGCTCGATTAACTAACTTATGCCCCTACTGCCCTACGACTAGAAAGCGGAACTTCTGTTATAAGGACCTTTTGCAGCACGCGAGTTCGATCGGAGATTGCAACTCAAAGAAAAGAAGTGCAAGAGACAAGGCAAATCACCTCGCCCTTGCAAAGTATTTGGAACCGGATGTAACTGTTGATGCTGGTTTGTCAAAGCCTTTGGTTGAGTTAGATGACCTGGGGAACCATCATGATGAGGTTAAAGCTGAGGTGGAGGCCAGCAAAGACCATGAACGTGATGCAATGATGGTATGGCCATGGATTGGCATCATTTTCAACATTGCTACTGAATTTAAGGATGGTCGTTATATAGGGGAGAGTGGTAGTAAATTGAGGAATCAGTTGGCAGAGAGAGGATTTAATCCGAGTAGAGTTCGTCCTTTGTGGAATTTACATGGCCATTCAGGAACTGCTATTGTTGAATTTCAAAAGGATTGGTCTGGATTTACCAATGCCATGTTTTTTGAAAAAGCTTATGAGGCTAATCATCATGGAAAGAAGAATTGGCTGGCGGAGAATGAGAAAAAGTCAGACCTATATGCATGGGCTGCTCGTGCAGATGACTATAATTCTGATAACATTGTTGGAGAAAATCTTCGTAAGATTGGAGATCTTAGAACAATATCTGATATCATGGAAGAAGAAGCTCGAAAGACTAACAAGCTTGTAGGTAATTTAACTAATGCTATTGAGGCAAAGAAAATGCACTTGCTTGAGATGGAGAGTAAATTCAAGGAGACTGAAAGCTCTCTATGTCAGCTGATTGTGGAAAAGGATAGTATTCATCAAGCTTACAACGAAGGTTCCTCATGCATAAAGTTAAAGAAGAATTTACAAATAAAGCTAATGGGATGTGCTCTTTTTAACGCTGATTTACTATTTGTGCCTATCAGAGACAAAGAAGATTGAGTCAGGTGCCCGAGATCATTTCAAGAAGATATTTAGAGATCACGAGAAGCTGAAATTACAATTAGAAATTCTAAAGAGAGACCTTGAGCTCCGGGTTCAAGAACTTGTGAAGCGTGAGACACATAATGAAATTGAGAGGAAAAAGCTCGCTGAAGAGCTTGAACAGGTTCCGCGTAATATATCTTAGATGTGGTATATATTTTTATGTTTTGTTAGCTTAAACTGATTATTATAAAGCAGGTAATAGTTTCTTTATATCCCGTAAAAAAAGTCATTCATGCAGCTATGGCTTAGTGCTTTGGAGTTGCAAGTGGCAAAAATTTCCTTTCCCTTAGCCTTATTTTTATGTGAAAGGATATCATTACAAATATGACGTGGTCTATTCTGAAATGGTGGATCATCCCTGCCTGAGATCCTCTTCCACATTTTGTACATGTATTAACTGCTAGTCTTGGAGTCATGTTCCATGATATACGTGTTGATTTTAAAATATCAATCACGTAATGTGACATGACTATAGAAATTATCTCGACTCATCATCGCCTCATGATATTTTCCATGTAACTGGAAAAACCTATAATGTTGATGGTTTTGGAATTTCATCTCATTTCTCCTTCGTTTGAAAATTGTGACAGGAAGGGCATCCGGCATAAAACTTTGCCACTTTGTTTTTTGCATGAAATTATAGTGGTAAACTAATTTTAGACAATTAATTGGCATATAATCTTCATGCCACCGACCCCAACATAGCAACTGCTAGTAATGTATTTTCTGCTTCTGATGTCACAAGACCATGAAAGGCGTTATTCATGATGATTTGGTGTTTCTTGCTGATTGTGGCCTTGCCCATGATCCTTTTTCATGCATAGATTAATAGACTGTCTCCATCTGCTTGTAATTCACTATTGCCGATGTCGTTACTTTTAAGCAGGATGATATATGGGATTGAGTGTCGTTCTTGTTTAAAGCTACTGTGTTTGACATTTTCTTTATAAACTCCCTTTACCTGTTTTTTTTTCTTTACTCTTCCTTTTCTGATTGACCAATACGTGGTTTGCTATAGTTATTCATATTGTTTTTCCCCATCATTCCTTGCTTCTTTTTATTGTTGGATATTGTAATGGTAAGTGGTCCTTTGATAAGTGAAGGTAAACACACTATTGAGGGATCTCAGAGACTTTCTGACTCTGTTCCAGATATTATATATATGTTGGATAATTACAAAAGTTAACCCTCAAGTTTGGAATTATCACAAGAAGAAAACACAGAGAAATTCAAAATTACGAAACCCTTGGGGGTTGGTTCCATCTTAGAGTTTTCATCTTCATTAAAGAAAATCTCAAATCCCCCCTACATCTACAAAAATCTTGTACTTACCCCTTAATATTAAGATAGAATCAAACCCCAGGTTTTCTTTTTTTAGTTTAAAGTTCCCTGGGTCCTTTTATAGATACCCGAAGCTCATGGGTAGTTTTTGTAATTATCCCTATATTGATAATTCATATGTCACATTCCAGGGTCTTAGGTGTTATGCTGTCTGAAGGAAGTATCCTACTCCAGTAGTTGGCCTTACACCTGATCTTTTTAATGGCTGTTTTTCATAGAGAACAGTAACTTTGACCATGAACCATACTGTGTAATTATCCATCTCAGCAGATAAGCATGTGTAACTAAACCTTCATGAGCAACTGTTTTTCCAGAATGCCGTAAGAAATTGCTCTCTTCAAGCTGCTGCCAAGGAACAAGAGAAGGCTGATGAAAATGTAATGAAGTTGGCTGAAGAACACAAGGTATTTAGATGTTCTTGTTTCTGTTAGAATGGCTGCTGGATTTGTTTCAGAAAGTTTAGTACAAACATTTACAAGAAGTAATATGCCGGGTTTTGATTTCAGAAGAAAAAGGAGAAGCTCCATAAGAGAATCATTCTACTGGAGAAACAACTGGATGCAAAACAAGCAGTACAGCTTGAAATCGAGCAATTGAGAGGTAAACTCAATGTCGTGAAGCACATGGGAGATGAAGGCGATTTAAAGGTGCTAAACAAAGTGGAAATGCTACTCAAGGCAATGAGAGAGAAGGAAGGAGAGCTTCACGAACTGGATTCCTTGAACCAAACTTTAATTGTGCAGGAGCACAAGATAAACATAGAGCTGCAGGATGCTCGTAAAGAAATGGTTAACGTGAGCTTTCTAATTGATTTTCCCTTATATAGAAAAAGAAGTTCACTCCTAGCCCGATATTATTTTAGTTTAGAGTTAATATAAATTGGCTACGTGTCTCTGTCTGTGATAATCTAAGCATTTGTTCTTAACTGGGTTATGACTGAGATGCAAGCTGCTAAATCAGACAGGACCTCATTAACAAGCTAGCTAGGCATTTCTCTTGGTATTTTCTGTATGAGCTTCGTTGTTTTTTATAAATGTCATGGAGTGGCTAAAAGAAGTTTGATTTTTAGGGCTTGAAAGAAATGCCAATAAACTCTCATGTTGGTGTCAAGGGAATGGGGAAGCTCGACAGCAAGCCATTTCATGCAGCAATGAAAAGGAAGTACAATGATGCTGAAGCAGATGAGAGGGCCTCAGAATTGTGCTCCCTTTGGGAGGAGTACCTCAGAGATCCTGAATGGCATCCTATAAAGGTGGTTAACATTAACGGAAATTACCAGGTATCTATTGAAAGCATATTTATTGAAGTAAATGTTTTCGTTAATATGACTATGTTGACAATAGTAAACTGCATATAGAGACTGATACTAAAGTAGGTTTGTTTTTAAAATTGTCAGAGCTTGAAGTATATAACTGCCAGCGTAAATGATCACAAATGTAAGACTGCCAAGAAATGATGATTTGAAGTTCAAACATACGCAAATAGATACAGGAACATTTGAGTGAATGAGAGTGGTAAATTCATTGATAAAATTATTATGAATCAAACGGCCAATGTATGCTGTATGTATTTCATGTCATTAGGATTTAAAACCCGTGTTATATTAAGTCAGAGATTTTTAGTTAGAGATGATCCAATGCAGTTACCAACAAAGAATACCCCTTTGTTGGTCTCTTGATTTAGAGGCTTCCGAAAGAACTGCTTTTTTTCGGGGTTGGTTGGTTCAGGCTGTGATAAACGACAATGACGAGAAACTGAAAGACCTGAAGGAAAATTATGGAAACGAAGTATACAATGCTGTAACAGGAGCTTTGTATGAAATAAATGAATATAACCCGAGTGGAAGGTACATTATTTCCGAATTGTGGAACTACAATGACGGTAGGAGAGCTAACCTCAACGAAGGAGTCGAGGTCTTACTGAAGCAGTGGAGATTCTACAAGCGAAAGCGGGAATTGGATTGACGTTTGAGCTTACTAGGCACCATTTTTGGTGTGGTGTTGTTGTACTCTAAAATTAGAGATATTTAATAAACGTTGGCCTCACATTTGTTGATCTCGTCGTGTCGCTAATATGAAACTTATGTTTTATTTCACTTTTCATTGTTTCACTATTGTATTTTTGTTGGTTGGTACAATTTCTACTCAGGGCTGGGCAAGATGTTAATTGGGCATAATTTGATGAAGTAAACCTGAGTACATGCATCTATCTGTTTACCTGCTAAAATTTGAAATTCATCTCAGTTAGATAAGCTGATTTAACTAGCTAAGAATCTTGATAAGTTTGAGGTTCATTCAATTCACTAAATTATTTACTGGAATGAGGGCATCGTGCCTCAGGTGATTATATATATATAGGGATTGGTTCAAATGGGAACTCGTTCTTAAAATGGGAACGTGAGTCCAATGTATATTTTACATGGATACATTGCACACATAGTATGTTGTAATGTATATTCTTTTCTTGGGTGAAGTTGTAATGTATATTCGTTTTTTGGATTCACCACACACAATCAATCCATAGTTTGGAATTATTTCAGGAAGCAGATAACGCACGTAGAAGCAAGTACTGGTTTGATATTCCCAACAACAAGCAGGGAACGCACGCTAAGGCATGAAGCAACGCACGCTAAATGAAGATTTGACAAGTTGTTCAACTAATAGTTAGCGCATGCTAACTGATATACATAGCGCATGTTAAAGTCAAATTTGTATTGTTGATCAGATGATCGTTGCACGACTTTTGAACGTGGAAATCACGCGTATTGTCAAAGATCTGAAAATCTAGTATGGACTCGTTAGGGCACGCTAAAGAGTACATTAACGCACGCTAAAGTTCAAATTGTTACCGTTGGAAGAATTTATCAACACAACTGCCATAATTGACAGAAGATAGCGCACGCTAACGGAAGTATTAGCTTAAGCTATAATCGACATGCAGTAATGGCTATGAAGGCTCCAAGGCCTATAAATAACAAGTCATTTGGTATTGATAATACACTCAACTTCAGGCAAATATACACAGAGCTCTAACTATTGCATTAAAGCTAGTTTACATCATTGAGTTGTGTAAGAAAAAAAAACACAAAATATTGTGCTTACATTTTCTATCATATATTGTGTCTCTCTTTATTGTGTTGTTGCATCATTCTTACACAAGTCGAATTAAGAAAATCAATCTGGTGTTATTAAGATCATTGATCTGGCATTGTTAGGATTGAATTCTTAGATTCCTAGTAAGGTTCTTCTAGTTCCGATCAAATACTAGAGAAACATTGTATTGATTAAAGTCGGTTGAGCTTGGACTTATAGAAGACAAGCGAGTTGTAATAGTTGTGCCCGGACCAATAAACGTCGAGGCAAAGTAAAGTGTGGTTTGTCTTTAAGCCAATAGAAAAAGGAAACGAGGAAAGGACGTATGGAAGTTGTCGAACCTCTATAAATCTTTGTGTCGTTTATTTTCAACACTTTTACTTAGTCCTTCACGAGAAATTTTATATATCCATATCACCACTATTCAACCCCCTTCTAGTGGTAATTTTATCTCTTCAGTTGGTATCAAAGAGGGTCTTTTTTTTATTGATTTAACCACCTAAGAGAAAAAGATCCGCTAATGGCTCTTATGGGTCAAATTGAAGGAAATGCTCTCAACCGTCCCCTTTTCTTCGATGGCTCGAACTTCATGACATGAGAAAAGAAGATGGCTATTTTTGTCTAAGCCTATGATATTGAAATATGGAAAGTCATTGTTCTTGGTCCAAAAATTGCCAAGAAGGAATATGGATCGCTGAAAATTTTTGATGAATTTAGTGACGAAGATTGGAAGATCACGCACATCAATTTTGTGCCACTCAATTCCTGTATTGTGCTCTCAATCCTGAAGAGCTCAACTGAATCTCATCATATGAAGGTGCAAAAGAAATCTGAGAAATTTTTGAAGTCACTCATGAAGGAACCACTCGGTTAAGGAGACCAAGATAAACATGCTTCTTCATGACTACAAACTATTCTCCATGAAAGATGACGAAACAATTAACAATATGTTGGATCATTCGTTGGCCATAACTAATGGTCTCACCTCATTCGGAAGAACAATATCAAGTAGTGACAAGGCCAAGAAAATCCATCGTTCTCTACCACGTGAATGGGACGCCACTGTTAGCGCAATCATGGAATCCAAAGATCTCAACAAGCTTGAATTTAGTGCCCTCATCGGGTCACTCATTAATTATGAGATCGTACTTAAATCTAGAGGCTCCAAAACCAAGGCTCGTGAAAAAGTAGTCGCCTTTAAAGTCGATAGCGATATTGAGTGAAGATGACGAGGAACTTGCTCTATACGCCAAAAACTTTAGAAGATACAAGAACTTAATTCAAAAGAAAAGTACTTATGTTCCTACAAAGAAGTTCGACAATAATTATCGAAAATGCGGTCGACCCAGGCATTATGCTAAAGAATGCTGAGGGTCTACTTCCAAACCTCAAGTCGAAGGATTTAGAAAGAAAGAAGTACTAATTGCTTCTTGGAGTGATGACGAGGAGGAAATCGAAGGATCCTTAGACGCAAATCTCGCATTTATGGCTCTTGAATCAGAAAATTCTATCGAGGTAAGTTCTAAATTCAATGATGATGATGATCTTTTTGTAACACCCCCAAGTCATTCAGGGCATATTACAGCGCCGTGGACCCCATTTTTTGGAATCCACCAGACTAACACACAAACTCGACATCACGACCGATGGCAAACATCATCTACAAACAAACGATTCCACAATTTAAGACATTCGAAGCAATAGACCGAACTCGACAGTAATAAATAAAACCTTTCTCAAACTGAGTCCACAAACAAATACAAGTCCAAAAGAAGGAAGTACTCGAGTACTGAAACAAATGACATAACTAATAAAACTAAAAGACAAGACACCAAGCAAACGACCATTGAACAGAATCACCCTTGCCCATCATCCTCGTACTGTCCGCATGCTCGTTCGCCTCCATGACCTGTACCTGAAATACAAAAGTATTTCCCCCATTGAAGGGTTTAGCGACAACAGCTAGTCCAAGTACAATCCATTTGAACTACCATTCTAATCAGATGAATCATGCGCCAAGAATCAATTTTAGAAAATATTTATATTCCGGAATATTACGGTGCACAAGCACAAAACATAGTTCTCCAACAAAACATTTCAAAGGTTAATCGTTGGTACGAGACTCACGGCCACCGCACCCCGCAGAGGCCCCTTCGGACCATCCCTGGGTGGTTAACGCCAGTTCACGATACACAAACACACGGCACTACGTATCCCCGGAGGCCTCGTCAGACCATCCCTGGGTGAACATACGCATTCACATCCGCAACATACACGGGAAGCCATAAATCAAATACTAGAATACACATATAAATATAAAGTACTGGCCTTTGAGACATATTCGACGAGATGGAAAAATAAACGACAGCTAGGAATGACCCGGAGTGACCACGACCGTTCCTAAACAAAAGGTTAACACGAACCAGTCCTAAACGACATCATTTACCGAATGGAATATACCCACAACCCCAACTACCAACCATAGCAATACAAGTGCGGTCAACACGGGCTAGGGTTTTCACAAAACCTCCCCGAATCGACAATCAAACATCGATGGAAACGGGTTGGGAATCACCAATAACAATAATCGATAAGAAATATCACAACATAAACGAACAACTCGAGTTTAGATGGACAAATCCCGAAAAGCCCCTAAAATTGACAAGGTTAGAGTTCTAAGTCGAAATACCTTGAATTCGGACGGAGGGAGATGGATTAGGATGATGATACACTTTGTTTGGAGTACAAATATTGATCGGCCAATGAACTCCACAGATAGCTCTCCACAAATCGCCCCAAAATCGCCAGAAATCACCCAAGGGATGAGAAGAGATGAAAAAATGACGGAAAGGGTACTGCTGAATCCTATTTATAATAAGTATAATTAGCGTGCGCTAATCCTTGAAAATAGCGCGCGCTAACGGGATCGCCAGTAGTCCAGTATCTTCTGCCCGGTGTCGCTAGCGTGCGCTACTACAGTTTAGCGCGCGCTACCTGCTGGTCATTAGCGTGCGCTACAAAGGCTTAGCACGCGCTACCTGTTAGTCAGAACCCAGAATTCTAAGTCCAGAACCTACTGTCCAAAACGCTGAAGACATTAACGCACGCTATGACTAAGAGTTAGCGTACGTTAACTGTACACAGATAGCATACGTAAGCAGTCATAAATAGCGTACGCTATTTATGCACCAGTCCAGTACTGCTGAGTGCAGTTTGCTGCTAAAAAAGGAACGAACCCGAAACGCAACAAGAGGTGGGATTCAAGGACAGATGACTCAGATGGCACGCCTCATGGAGACGATGTAGAACTCAACCGCTCAGAATCAGTAGGCTCCTCCGCCGCCATCTCAGGGGCAGGAGAGGGGTGTGAGCAGTATCATTGGCGACATCTCTCGCCAGAGACCACCTACGTTTGAGGGTTCATCTGAGCCGGCGGATATTGTTCACTGGCTTGAACATTTTGAGAAGTTTTTTGCTATGGTGGAGTGTCCCGAAGGACACAAAGTTTCAGTTGCGGCTTACTATCTGAGTAAGAGCGCTCATTCATGGTGGTTATCGTTGAAGCCCACCGACGGATCTTGTAGTTGGGATCAATTCAAGATTCTCATGATGGAGAGGTATTATCCGGCCCCACTCAGAGAGGCCAAGTTATCAGAATTACTCATTCCCGACCCCTCGGCGGAAGATGATGTTCTCGCAAGATCATAACATAAAGCATATTACGTAAAAACACCTCCGAAACTCGTCCAAATGGAAGAATGCCAAGAACAAAATAGATTCAAAACGTCGAAACGGTTACAAGCGAGTTGTTAAAATACACATGCACCCAAAAATAGAAACTTTAAAAACGGAAAGTACGGATATTACACTTTTAGATAAGTTTGGCTCACAAGAGATAAACCATGACGATGAACTTTTAAGTGCGTTAGAATCTTTAAATTCTGAGTACGACGACATGGTAAAACTTAATATGTCGTTAAAAAAAAATATAGGTTCTAGAACTCGAAAATTATAAACATCAAAATAAAGGAATATCCCATATCTACCGTCTTGAAAAAAAAACATTTTGAAAATTCAGCTATCTAAAACTCAAAGAATTAAAATATATAATGAACAAATTTACTCTCAGAAACGAAAAATTTGAAAAACCTCTATCTATTCAGAAATCTCCTTTGCTATGGTCTCGGTTTTGATCCTTTTAAACGGGAGCAATCTCTTATAAGTCCTAACAATATGAAAAACAAAGAAACCGAGAATTTGAAGATTCCTCCTAAACAACGAGATTTTAATGACAACCTTCATTCAAAAGTAAGAACTATCAAATTTAAACAAATTTGGGTTCCTAAAGGGACAATATTTCCAAATGCTGTAAAGATTATTAACTTTGGAGGACCCAAAATGGTTTGGGTACCAAAACAATCGAAACAAACTATTTTTATAGGTACCAATTTCAAAGGAAAACAAATGATACATAGAGGGGTTGCTCGAGGCACATGTGTGGCACCAAAGAGCTATTCGAAGATCTTGAATATAAAAAACAAGGACATGTAACCTTTGGTGAAGGGGAAGATTATGGGCACCGGTAATGATAGTTAAAGAATTTTCACCTTATATTAATAAAGTTTTATTTTGTTGAAGGATTACATCATAATCTACTTAGTGTATCACACTTGTGTGTTGACGGATTTAAAATTCTTTTTGAAAAAATTATTGCACTGCTTTCAAAAATAACAAAGTCGCCTTTATCGGACTAAGATGTGGAAATATTTATACTGTTGTCTTAATAATCAGAATTCATTCAATGAGAAATGTATTATAACTTTAGATGAAAGTGTATTTTTCTGGCATGGGGCATACATCTTTACTCATCATTTCAAAATTATCTAGACATGATTTAGTTCGTGGTTTACCTAAACTAAAATATGATCGAAAATACTCGTATGAATCATGCATTAAAGGGAAACACACACAAAAATCTTTTAAACCAAAATTTGAAATTTCCACCAATCGCGTTCTGGAACTTGTTCATATGAATTTAATTGGTCCATCTAGATATGTTAGTCTAAATGGCAAATTTATACTTTGGTGATTGTAGATAATTTCTCTCGATTTATATGGGTTATATTTCTCACTCATAAAGATTGTTGGAATATTTTATTCTAGAGATATATTGAAATATTTTGATGATGTATTTTGTTGACAAAATAAAACAACATTTGTTGAGGAGTTCGCGCTGCTGAGTATTCGTGCTGTATTCCATTGTCCGTACAGTATTGCTCTACGAAGCGATTTGTGAATTATGTGCCTCTGTCGGAATAAATGGATACTACAATACTCAGCCCTTGCTGGAAAATTGGTACCCCATTTAGAATGGTGGATAATATTGCGGAGTAGAGTTTTCAAACTCTTGGCTTTTGCGGAAGCGTATTTAACTTGCGGAAAGTAAATGACACAAAATTTATAGAGGTTCGGCCAAATATACCTACGTTCTCTCTCCGTATCATTTTCTATAGGCTCAAGATCAACCTTTTCCGCCTTGTCTTCTATCGGTCCGAGGTAAACCATTACAATCTCGTCTTCTATCGGTCTGAGATAAACCGTTACATTCTTGTCTTTATGTTGGCCGAAGATAAACCGTTTCTCTTTTCTATCGGACAAGGAAGCAACCTATATAGCTTTCTATTGGTACTAGACAAACCTTTCTTGGATTTAGATATGATTCTAATAATGCGGGATCAATGATTTTAATAACACCGAATCAATCTATAATCCGTATCTTTCCTCTCGTGTATGTTTTCATGTATGAACACTCAACCACTTATCAATTAAGTACAAATACAACACCGATAGTGTATACAATGATATTTGATCAATATGTGATTTGCTTGGAGTTGGTGTGTAGAATGATACCAAATGACTTGGTATTTATAGGCTCACAGGCTCAACTAGCCGTTAACTTCCGCATCATGCATTACGTACGTTAAGAACAATCGATTACGTACGTTAAGCATTGTTACGTACGTTAAACCTTTTACGTTACGTACGTTAAACTTCATACGAAGTAGTCCAGTAACTTCTGTCCATTTTTTATGTACGTTAATCCTTCTCCATTACGTACGTTAAATACGTCCTCTTACGTACGTTATATATGCCTCACTACGTACGTTAAACTTCATTCCGAATTTTCCAACGGATCATTTATTTGAATTCATAACACCTTTATTACGTACGTTAGTTTGTTAACCTTACGTACGTTATATAAGCCTTCACATTACGTACGTTTTGCTGATTGTGTTGCATACGTTAACACTTATGTGACATCAGATGAGACTTCAGGTGATACTCCATTACGTACGTTAAACCCATTGTTATAGCGTACGTTAGCTTTGTTAAAATGAACTTCTTTGCTTTTCAGTCCGGCTCGTGCATCTTCGTCTTCTTTGTTGTTTTGATTCGATTTAATCTTGTTTTCTTTGATCGAAAACATCATCAACGCATCATCAAAATCAAATTATAAATATGTGGAATATAATATTCCAACAATCTCCCCCTTTTTGATGATGACAAAACAACTACCTTCGATGTGATTTTATACCTGCAAATTTAAAATAATTACAGATCAAAGTTTTTGGCTTTGTCCGTTTCATTAGTTTCCATCTACCCATATTTTCTTTTCTCCTTTTCGACTCCTTCTCATTTTTTTAACCTTCTTCTTTGTTTTCTCGATTTTCTTCTCCTTCGTTTTTTTCTCCCACTTTCATGATCGGGATATTGTTTTTATTTTTCTCGTCATTCTTCCATGACTCGTATTGTTCTTCTCCCATCATTTTCTCGATTTTCTCTCTCCCTTTTTGTCATAATCAAAAAGTGCATAATAAATTAAAAAAATTGATACATTAAATATGACAATTAGCGGGTAAAACTCCCCCTGAAAAATACATTTCCCTATTTTTAAAAATAATAATCCCCCTGAATTAAATACCAATTGTTAAAAATATAATTTATCAAAATACCAATGGATGAAAATATATTAATTTTGATTTTTGGGGATCCAACCGAGAGTTATTTTTTCTTTTGAAATAGAAGATATTCGGTCTAATGGTTCCTTTCGGAATCCAAACATTTTAGTTTTGATAGTCCGTCTTGGGCTTTCACAAATCAAAATATGATGCCCAAGTTTTAAACATTTCTCACATCACGGTATTTTAAAATTTAAGGATTCAGTTTTATTATTCGGTTTGAATCTTAATCCCTTTTTATTTAATGAAATTTTTTGAATGGAAAGCATTTATTCAAATTTGTCATTTCTGCAAGAAAATTTGTTCGTTAAATCCTTTAGTTCGTTTTGAACTTTCAAAATATCATCCTTTAATTTATTTTCAGTTTCAAGACAATTGGAATGATTTTTCTTATAAATTTTCTTTTTCATTTAATTTGGAAATTTCGATTTCCAATAATTTATTTTTCGATTTGAGGGATTTAATTTCAATTGAAGCATTTTGAAAATCGGTATGTAAAAGTTTGAATGCTTCAAAAAGTTCGCCTTGAGACGAGGTACTAACCTGGCTTTCGACGTCGCTATCGTTGAATGATCTCCTTGCCATGAGTGCGAGGTTATTTTGAATAAATTCATCGTCATCCTCTTCGTCACTCCATGTTGCTACCAGCACTTACTTCTTGGAAGTTTATGCTCGGAAATTTCTTTCAAAGTGGCCTGGTTTACCGCA
Source organism: Orobanche coerulescens (assembly GCA_033398695.1). Lineage (NCBI taxonomy): Eukaryota > Viridiplantae > Streptophyta > Magnoliopsida > Lamiales > Orobanchaceae > Orobanche > Orobanche coerulescens. Next base: position 163,076,506 of record CM065802.1, on the reverse strand, counting down.
GTTTCGACAGTTATTGTCGAATTTCTTTGTCTCGCTCGATTTGATGTCTTTCCTTCGCCGGTTTAATAAGTTTTAGAACTTATTTATATTCTTGGCATAATATGCTGATTCGTCATCATCTTCGTCTACCAGGATGATTTCTTCTCTAAACATCTTAGCTTTCATAGCTATGATTATTTCTTTCGGTTTCGGATTGGCGTTCCGAGATTTAAGAACTATCTCGTAATTTATTCGCGATCCGACGAGGGCACTAAAATCAAGATTATTTAAATCTTTTGATTTCATAATCTCTGTAACCATCCCTTCCCATTCAACAGGTAGTGATCGTAGGATTTTCTTAACTTTTTCACTACTTGTTAATGGTTTCTCAAAGCAAGGTAGTCCATTTGTGATGACCGAAAATCGGTCGAGCATATTGATAATGGACTCTTCACTCTTCATTATAAATATCTCATAGTCGTAGAGGAGCATATTTATTTTTGTCTCCTTGACTTGAGATGTTCCTTCATGAGTTACCTCAAGCATATTCCAAATTTCTTTGGCACTTACGCACGAGGATATCAGGTTGTGTTCTTCCGGATTTAAAGCACAATATAATATCCGTTGCTTTGCAATTATAATGGTCATTTTTCCAATCCTCGTCATTATAATCTTTGAAGCTGTTTAGAGAGCCGTCCGGTTTTGCAGGAATTTTCGGACCTAGGCAAATAACTTTCCAAAGCTCAATGTCGTAGGCTCGGATGGAAATAGATATTTTCTTCTTCCACGTCATAAAATTCGATCCATCAAAGGAAGGAGGTCGATTTAAGGCAAGACCTTCAATTGGTGCAAATTGGAACGCCATATGATCTTCTTGTCCTCAGATGTTAAGCAACTTTCAAGAGATACCGCTCTCATACCAATTGTTGGAAAATTAGCACCCCACTTAGAATGGTGGATAATATTGCGGAGTAGAGTTTTCAAATTCTTTTGCTTTTGTGGAAGCGTATTTAACTTGCGGAAAGTAAATGACACAAAATTTATAGAAGTTCGGCCAAACGTGCCTACGTCCTCTCTCCGTATCTTTTTCTATAGGCTCAAGATCAACCTTTTCCGCCTTGTCTTCTATCGGTCCGAGGTAAACCATTACAATCTCGTCTTCTATCGGTCCGAGATAAACCATTACACTCTTGTTTTTATGTTGGTCCAAGATAAACCGTTTTCCTTTTCTATCGGACAAGAAAGCAACCTATCTAGATTTATATTGGTACTAGACAAACCTCTCTTGTATTTAGATATTATTTTAAAAATTCCAGATCAACGATTCTAATAACACCAAATCAACCTACAATCTGTATCTTTCCTCTCGTGTATGTTTTTGTGTATGAACACTCAAACACTTATCAATTAAGCACAAACACAACCAACGATAGTGTATACAATGATATATGATCAATATGTGATTTTCTTGGAGTTGTTGTGTCGAATGATACCAAGACTTGGTAAAAGGCTCAACTAGCCGTTAGCTCTTGTATTCTGCATTACGTACGTTAAGAACAATCAATTACGTACGTTAAGCATTGTTACGTATGTTAAACCTTTTACGTTACGTACGTTAAACTTCATACGAAGTAGTCCAGTAACTTCTGTCCATCTTTTACATACGTTAATCCTTCTCCATTACGTACGTCAAATACGCCCTCTTACGTATATTATATATGCCTCATTACGTACGTTAAACTTCATTTCCGTTGCATGCCTTTTTGACTTCTCCAAATCTTCCAACATATCATTTATTTGAATTCGTAACACCTTGATTACGTACGTTAGTCTGTTAACCTTAAGTACGTTAGTCTGTTAACCTTGTAACACCCCCAATCCCATTGGGTCATTACAGTGTCGTGGACCCCACACTAGGAGACCCACCCGGCGAACACGACCGAAAATACAACAAACTGATCAAAAGGGGAATCTTAGTCCCTACTATGATATCCGACCTAATATTCCGATATGGAATTTCAATGACAAAAGTGGGCCTACATGGCCAAAATAAAAATACAACAACATCCACGAGCCTTGCTCGGATAATACAAAATGACAACGACTGAACAAAACTGGAGTACTCCAAACTGTCTAACAGACATGAACACCAAAACATCTCGGACTAGTATCGCTCGAATGCCTCGTCGCCATCGTCATGCCCCTGTGTCTCAACTCTCTCCTCGCAAGCACCTAAAACATGAAAACATGTTCCGCCCCCACGGGGTCAGTCATCCAGATAATGAATATCAAATACATGTACAACATGATATGCATGCAAAGGCAGAATGAAACGGTACAATGATAATAATAGTACGAAATGCTCACAAACCAAGGTAAGAGCATTCGTGAAACAATATGCCTACGGCATACGATCAATACCTGCTCAACAGGTTAGAACATAAGTGCCCAACGGTGAATCATCAATATAGAACACAGCAGTGAAATTACCCAAAGGTAAAGCAAACCAACGCTGACTAGATATAAATCACAGTGCCTGAAGGCTCCAACAAAAATACAAATACATCACAATGGAATGAAAGCCCCTCAGCCGAAGCTGTCAAACACCACAGTGGCCCGAAGCCAAAATCAGCCCGAAACTGTAACATCTGAGGGCCGAAGCCACGACACGAAGCCGTATCACAATGAGGGCCGAAGCCACGGCACGAAGCCGTATCACAATGAGGGCCGAAGCCATGACACGAAGCCGTATCACAATGAGGGCCGAAGCCACAACATGAAGCCGTATCACAATGAGGGCATCCAATGACCGTGACCTGCTGAATTGCAGGTGTTGGGAAACCAACCGCAAAGATTCAAGCCCCAGACTTACCCATCGAGCACTAGCCGAGACTAGCCTCCAAAACACAATTAATCACAACAACGATCCCAAGATTACCGGATTCCAGTATATCTGAGCTGTTATAAATCATATTCCGAAAAGGGGGTTTCTCTAAATCTTTCACTTTTTGTTAATTATTTGTTATTCTGCTCTTGATTAATTTACTGAGTTCATAACTGGCCTTTATATATATATATATATATATATATATGTATTCTGACCCCTTCGTATTTTTCGCTTTGGTTGAATCTAAACCTAAAACAAACTGCAATTATACACATATTAAAATAAATTTCTAGGAGCTGTTCTCAGACTTGAAGGCCTATGAGTTCGAGCTGCCCTGCTCATCGTCAAATGAGCCAACTAAGAAGGGAATAGCATTTGCAGCTGAGTCCTCTGCAAAGAATCAAGCTGAAGTTAATCCTCCAAGCCCTCTAAACTTTGAGGAAGAAAAGGCATTCATCATGCAAAGATTCAGCAACTTCAGAAAGAACTACTCCAAGTACAAAAAGAACTACAAAGAAAATCCAAGGAGAAATCAAAAAGCTGGAAATTGGAAAGTTGAGTGCTACAACTCCCACAAAACCGGGCACATCCAGTTTGACTGTCCTGACCTCAAGAAAGAGAGACAAGAAGGAAGTAGGCAGGAGGGATGACAAAAGAAAAACCATCATTGGTGAAGATTAAATTCTAGAAAGAGTAGAATCAAGCGGTGGATTCTTTTCTGATGATGATAATGACTACAACTGCTTGATGACCAACCTAGCTGATGAAGAGGTAACATCTAAACCTCTAACTTCAGACAATGTCAGCTCAGACATATCTGATGATATTGATCTGCATAAATCTGTGAATCAGCTCTTTAAAGATTTTGAAACATTAAAAACTGCACACTTAACTTTGACAGAATAAAACACACAGCTAAAGGATGAGAATAGGTAGCTGAAAAATAATTTTATCAAACTCAGCCTAGAATCAGCAAATATCAGATCTGAGCTTGAAAAACAGACTGATAAAAATTTGAAAAACACAAATGAAGTTACCACAACTGAGATCAAAAGGTTAGCTGCTTTAAACAGTGAAAAATCAGCTGCTTACTCATATCAAATCTGAATTCTCTAAACTGACACAACTGAGTAATATACATGCTAAAGAAATAACATCCTTAAAATCATCTGTAACCCTTGATGGACTGTGTATAAACCAGATGCCACTTTATTTAAAATTAGGCCTTGGTATGACCCCAACGCTGTAATACCCGAATTTTCAGTATGAATTTTTCGCGTTATTTTATCTAAGATATACTGGATGGCTTGGTGTCTATACAGTATGGATAAAATAAATTGAGAACTGAGACAATTGTATTTGTACTTGTATAACTGTCGTAGTGGTTCGACAATTATTTTGAGGATACCGTGTATCAGGTTATCGTACTTTTGAGATTGGATATATCGTATGATGATGTTATTGGATTCAGTACATGTATTCAGTATGCAGTATGTTCGTATTTTGATATGTCGAGACGGAGGAGGAGAATTGGAAAATGGCTAAGTATAGCCTGATTAGCGCGCGCTAATGTTCAAGTATAGCGCACGCTATCGTTCATGGTTAGCGCACGCTAGAGGCGGAATGTAGCGCACGCTAAATGCAGTCATATCGGAAGGAATCTGCGTGTGGACCCGGCTGCTTTCGGCGTACGTTCTCGTATGTCAACGGTTGTTGTCCTCAAGTATTAGCGCACGCTAAAGCATGAGGCTTAGCGCACGCTAATTGTAGATCGGTCAAAGGGAAGCTTATCCTTGTTAGATCGGCATGTGGGGGCACATGCGGTACGTAGACTGTAGCAAGTCAACTGATATTAGCACACGCTAAATGTAAGGACTTGCGTACGCTAAACAGTGTGATATACGTACGCTAATGCATGGGCATTACGTACGTAAGCTCATGTTCGAGGAAAGACAGTGGCCTCTGGGCTGCGATAGCGCACGCTAACAAAGTCGGTTAGCGCACGCTAAGGCCGTAGCGCATGCCAAACATAAGGTTTAGCGCACGCTAGTAATACACTTTATAAAAAGGGGACAGACGGGTGTTATGAAGCATTCTCGTCCATTTCTTTCCTTTCACTCGATAGAGAGAGCTTTGGGAGGTACTTGAGTTCCTAAAACACTCTGAGATGATGTTCTTTAACGAGATTAAGATGGAGAGCATGGATTCAAAGCTTTGTTCTTGAAATTATTAATGAGTCTTGGAATGGAGTTCATAGAGAGAGTCTTGAGGTTCCAAATACTGGATTATGATGGAGTTGAGCGTCCTTATCAACATTTGGAGCTTGGAAATGATTGGGAACGGATTCAACCTTGATAATTCATCCTTTTCTTCAAAGAGGTAATTAATCTTCACTTTGGATTTCGTTTTGGGGATTGAATATTGGTGTTCTTGAGTTGATACTTATCATATTAATGAGTTGATAAGTATGATTTCGAGATAGCTTCCCGGGTAACGTTGATGTTATTGTTGGTATGCGGATATTGATATGTTTTGTATGGTTTTGAATGGTGTTCAGGAGATATGTCGATTTATGTCTCCCTTCATTTCGGATTTGATGTTAAGATGATATACGGATATATATGACTTAGGTGATTAATTACATGTTAGCATATCGGATTATGATGGTTGTCATGAACGTGATTATGGAATCATGGTACTTTTAGTGTTCTTGGTATATATATCATCAAAGAGGAAGGATATATGTTGGTTTGATTATTAACATGGATAAGATAATTGAAACTAAACATTATGTTGATTGTAGTGATTGAGTTCGTATGATAAGATATGGATCATGATGATGAGTTTTGATCTGGAAAGTTATTGTTAATCTTGGAGTAAGATTTCCTTTTCATTCGAATTCGTAGTCGCAAGGTGTTAGTCGATGCTTGGAATGCATGCCACTGTACAGCATTAGCGCACGCTAAGCTTACTGGATAGCGCATGCTAACGGGAACAACTTAGCGTACTCTACGTTATGCGTTTAACGCGCGCTAAGTCGGCAGACAGTGTAGTATTTTCGTGTTGTAATTATGAATTCGTGATGGGTTGAACTGGATTGTTTAAGACTGTGTTTAATCGAGATATTGTGGAACTGTTGGGTTATTGATCGGTTATTGATTGATAATTATGATTTATCGGATTTCGGCTTGTATTGTTGATATGAGTTCGTAATTGTTTGAGTTGTATTGTTCGGTTTTGTAAATGATCGAGGTATTGTTGAACCGTTGAGTTTGATTGGTTGGTTATACCGGTTATTGATTGTTATCGGATATGTTGTCATTTGATTATTGCATTAGGTCGCGATAATTGAGCGTTGATTATGGCCGTTGTGTTGCGGTCAAGGTTGGAGAGTTCGTAGGTTGCTTTTGGTCGGGGCTGAGGAGCTCGGAGACGAAGGCAATGGATTCTGGTAATAGCTTCGTGGTATCGGTATCGAGGCAAGTTTATACTTGTTCAGTTTATAATATTTGCTGAATGGTATCGTTTTCATTTCATTTATAATTCGTATGGCGATGTTGTTAGAAAGGTAAGTTGTCGGTTAACGAGTTGTATATCGTGCTCTGGCTTGTATTAAATCATAAGGTATATGATTTAATTGTGTTCAAGGAAGACGTGAGTTATCTTTGGTCAAGGGTATAGTATATCGGATATCGAGGATAGTTAACGTGATGACATAAGTACCGGGATAAAGGTTTATTGGTATTGAATGGATGGTACCTTATTTGAGATTATTTGAATAACTATGTATTCGTTCAGGGATGTTGCTCGTGGAAAGAATATTGTCTTCGGCTTTGAGGTAATTCTAGTATTATTCAGTTATGAGGATAATTGTTCTGAGGAATTATTGTATATATGTTGTACGTTGATGTTTCGTATGCTGGGATTCGTATTGATTACTTCGCTGAGGGATGATGATCCCAGGGCTGATTGTATTGAGATCATTGATCGTGTTGATTATTTGTCGGGGATGATGATCCCAGGATTATTGTCTTGAATATTGATTAGTCGTGTCGACTTTTCACTGTCAGTCTGTTGTTTCACTTCGGTGAGTCTTTTGATCCTTATTGGATATGTGATTCTTTGAGTTTCGTTGTCATGTTGCATCGTGACATATCTGGAATCATATCTGCGTTCCGATTGGTTATTGTGTAGGATTTTTAGCCAGGCGCATGATGGTTATGCGTGGATATTATTTCCGCATTGAACCGTGCACACGAGACGTAGTTCGTGAGGCTAATTAGGTACAAGACCGCACGTGTATTTGATCGATACCCGGGGTGGCTTGTGCACGGACACATTTCCGGATCGGGCGTACTGTGATGTCCATCTTTGAGCCATACCGTTTGGTCGTTCATACTTCCATGTATGATTGGATATGTTCGACGGTTTGCGACTGGTTGTTCATACGCCCGAGGGGTATGTTCGACAACCAAAGTTATTTCTTTGAGATCCATTATTGTTGATAATTTGGAGTCTACCTTTTTGAGGGTATTCTCGGTTATTGTTGGTCCTTTGTTGACCATTTGGAGTCTACCTTGTTGAGGGTATTCTTGGTTATTTTTGGTCCTTGTTGATCATTTGGAGTTTATCTCGTTGAGGGAATTCTTGGTTATTGTTGGTCCTTTGTTGATCATTTGGAGTTTACCTCGTTGAGGGAATTCTCGGTTATTGTTGATCTTTGTTGATCGTGTTTGGAGTTTACCATGTTGAGGGTATTCTCGGTTATTGTTGATCCTTGTCGATCGTATTGGAATTCATCATGTTGATGATAATTTCGGTTGTACTTTGACCTTGGGTTGGTCATATTGGAACTCATCATATCGATGATATTCTCAGTGATGTATTGGTTGATCATTGTTATTAATTGTATGAGCATTGACCGTACGTCGATGTTCTGGATTTGTTATCATTATCATGTGGTAGTTGATCTGAGATATGTTGTGTATTATTGGTTTATCTAGGTTGAGATTTGATTGTGTAATCCGGCGGACGTGATTTGGCACAGATTGGATTATTTTCGCACTTATGAGTTATGAGGACGATTTGAGGACACTTGGTATTGTTTGAATACATGCAGTATAATTGTTGTTGAGTTCTTTTCGTCATTTGAGAATGCGAAATGTGAATTATGGTAAGGATCGATTTGGTATGGATTGCCATGGATTGGTAAGGTTATGACGGTAAGTTTACATTGGTAGTATTCTTACAGTATTATTACATTGGTATGTAATTATTTATGATGATGTGATCGTTATCATTATCGAGTATTGTGGCTGACCCCGTCGTGGGCTTTATTTTTAGGTACTCGGAGATCGAGCTAGTAGCGGTCGTGAAGGGATGAGCTTCCCGATGTGATACTGGCGGTGGCATGTTTTGGAGTATCGAGTATTTCTTTTCTGGTTATTCATTTCCGCTGCAAATATGTATTTTGAACTGTGTTTTTATCCGCTGCGTGTGTATATTTTCAAAATGGCCTTTTGGGCATTTTACGAACTTGGGTTATTTTCATCAAACTCTTTTTCCCAAATTATTTTATCGGTACGTTTAAGTGGTAGCTTAACGTACATTTTGAACTATCGAGAATTGGCACTTCGCCTTGTATTTTCAAATGGTATTTTATGACGGTATTTGAGAACTATGCTTTTGAAAATATTTGAGTATTTAAAATATTACCGTCATCAGCCTTTTGGCGTCTTTGAATCGGTTTTGTAAACGATTTTTAGCCTGGTGGGTTCCGGCGCGGAACCCACGATGCTGTAATATCCCGGATGGTTTTGGGGGTGTTACAGAAGATGGTATCGGAGCTTGGCTTTTGTGAAACCCGGGCGTGTGTGTTATGTGGCTCTACCAGGACGGCAGTAGCGTGACTTTTGAAAATGATTTTTTTTTTTCTGACTTTTGAGTCAAACCGATTTTGGAGTTTCCAAAATTTTTGAGATTTTTCCAATTGTTATTTGTGATATTGGCGTGTGTTGGTATTGTTTTGAGACTTCGTGTATCACGGGAGATCATCGGCTTCACGCACCTGTAAGTATATTGGTTTGGTTATTCGCTTGTGGCGACACTTGATTGTTTTGTGATGAGTTGGAAAGTTTTGGATTTATCTGTTGTTGGTGGCAGGTTGCAAGTTTCGAGGACGAAACTTATTTTAATGGGGTAGTATGTAATACCCGAATTTTCAGTATGACTTTTTTGCGTTATTTTATCTAAGATATACTGGATGGCTTGGTGTCTATACAGTATGGATAAAATAAATTGAGAACTGAGACAGTTGTATTTGTACTCGTATAACTGTCGTAGTGGTTCGACAATTATTTTGAGGATACCGTGTATCAGGTTATCGTACTTTTGATATTGGATATATCGTATGATGATGTTATTGGATTCAGTACATGTATTCAGTATGCAGTATGTTCGTATTTTGATATGTCGAGACGGACGAGGAGAATTGTAAAATGGTTAAGTATAGCCTGATTAGCGCGCGCTAATGTTCAAGTATAGCGCACGCTATCATTCATGGTTAGCGCACGCTAGAGGCGGAATGTAGCGCACGCTAAATGCAGTCAGATCGGAAGGAATCTGCGTGTGGACCCAGCTGCTTTCGGCGTACGTTCTCGTAAGTCAACGGTTGTTGTCCTGAAGTATTAGCGCACGCTAAAGCATGAGGCTTAGCGCACGCTAATTGTAGATCGGTCAAAGGGAATCTTATCCTTGTTAGATCGGCATGTGGGGGCACATGCGGTACGTAGACTGTAGCAAGTCAACTGATATTAGCGCACGCTAAATGTAAGGACTTGCGTATGCTAAACAGTGTGATATACGTACGCTAATGCATGGGCATTACGTACGTAAGCTCATGTTCGAGGAAAGACAGTGGCCTCTGGGCTGCGATAGCGCACCCTAACAAAGTCGGTTAGCGCACGCTAAGGCCGTAGCGCACGCCAAACATAAGGTTTAGCGCACGCTAGTAATACACTTTATAAAAAGGGGACAGACGGGTGTTATGAAGCATTCTCGTCCATTTCTTTCCTTTCACTCGATAGAGAGAGCTTTGGGAGGTACTTGAGTTCCTAAAACACTCTGAGATGATGTTCTTTAACTAGATTAAGATGGAGAGCATGAATTCAAAGCTTTGTTCTTAATATTATTAATGAGTCTTGGAATGGAGTTCATAGAGAGAGTCTTGAGGTTCCAAATACTGGATTATGATGGAGTTGAGCGTCCTTATCAACAATTGGAGCTTGGAAATGATTGGGAACGGATTCAACCTTGATAATCCATCCTTTTCTTCAAAGAGGTAATTAATCTTCACTTTGGATTTCGTTTTGGGGATTGAATATTGGTGTTCTTGAGTTGATACTTATCATATTAATGAGTTGATAAGTATGATTTCGAGATAGCTTCCCGGGTAACGTTGATGTTATTGTTGGTATGCGGATATTGATATATTTTGTATGGTTTTGAATGGTGTTCAGGAGATATGTCTATTTATGTCTCCCTTCATTTCGGATTTGATGTTAAGATGATATACGGATATATATGACTTAGGTGATTAATTACATGTTAGCATATCAGATTATGATGGTTGTCATGAACGTGATTATGGAATCATGGTACTTTTAGTGTTCTTGGTATATATATCATCAAAGAGGAAGGATATATGTTGGTTTGATTATTAACATAGATAAGATAATTGAAACTAAACATTATGTTGATTGTAGTGATTGAGTTCGTATGATAAGATATGGATCATGATGATGAGTTTTGATCTGGAAAGTTATTGTTAATCTTGGAGTAAGATTTCCTTTTCATTCGAATTCGTAGTCGCAAGGTGTTAGTCGATGCTTGGAATGCATGCCATCGCGACATTAGCGCACGCTAAGCTTCTTGGATAGCGCATGCTAACGGGAACAACTTAGCGCACGCTACGTTATGCGTTTAACGCGCTAAGTCGGCGAGCAGTGTAGTATTTTCGTGTTGTGATTATGAATTCGTGATGGGTTGAACTGGATTGTTTAAGACTGTGTTTAATCGAGATATTGTGGAACTGTTGGGTTATTGATCGGTTATTGATTGATAATTATGATTTATCGGATTTCGGCTTGTATTGTTGATATGAGTTCGTAATTGTTTGAGTTGTATTGTTCGGTTTTGTAAATGATCGAGGTATTGTTGAACCGTTGAGTTTGATTGGTTGGTTATACCGGTTATTGATTATTATCGGATATGTTGTCATTTGATTATTGCATTAGGTCGCGATAATTGAGCGTTGATTATGGCCGTTGTGTTGCGGTCAAGGTTGGAGAGTTCGTAGGTTGCTTTTGGTCGGGGCTGAGGAGCTCGGAGACGAGGGCAATGGATTCTGGTAACAGATTCGTGGTATCGGTATCGAGGCAAGTTTATACTTGTTCAGTTTATAATATTTGATGAATGGTATCGTTTTCATTTCATTTATAATTCGTATGGCGATGTTGTTAGAAAGGTAAGTTGTCGGTTAACGAGTTGTATATCGTGCTCTGGCTTGTATTAAATCATAAGGTATATGATTTAATTGTGTTCAAGGAAGAAGTGAGTTATCTTTGGTCAAGGGTATAGTATATCGGATATCGAGGATAGTTAACGTGATGACATAAGTATCGGGATAAAGGTTTATTGGTATTGAATGGATGGTACCTTATTTGAGATTATTTGAATAACTGTGTATTCGTTCAGGGATGTTGCTCGTGGAAAGAATATTGTCTTCGGCTTTGAGGTAATTCTAGTATTATTCAGTTATGAGGATAATTGTTCTGAGGAATTATTGTATATATGTTGTACGTTGATGTTTCGTATGCTGGGATTCGTATTGATTACTTCGCTGAGGGATGATGATCCTAGGGCTGACTGTATTGAGATCATTGATCGTGTTGATTATTTGTCGGGGATGATGATCCCAGGATTATTCTCTTGAATATTGATTAGTCATGTCGACTTTTCACTGTCAGTCTGTTGTTTCACTTCGGTGAGTCTTTTGATCCTTATTGGATATGTGATTCTTTGATTTTCGTTGTCATGTTGCATCGTGACATATCTGGAATCATATCTGCGTTCCGATTGGTTATTGTGTAGGATTTTTAGCCAGGCGCATGATGGTTATGCGTGGATATTATTTCCGCATTGAACCGTGCACACGAGACGTAGTTCGTGAGGCTAATTAGGTACAAGATCGCACGTGTATTTGATCGATACCCGGGGTGGCTTGTGCACGGACACATTTCCGGATCGGGCGTACTGTGATGTCCATCTTTGAGCCATACCGTTTGGTCGTTCATACTTCCATGTATGATTGGATATGTTCGACGGTTTGCGACTGGTTGTTCATACGCCCGAGGGGTATGTTCGACAACCAAAGTTATTTCTTTGAGATCCATTATTGTTGATCATTTGGAGTCTACCTTGTTGAGGGTATTCTCGGTTATTGTTGGTCCTTTGTTGACCATTTGGAGTCTACCTTGTTGAGGGTATTCTCGGTTATTGTTGGTCCTTGTTGATCATTTGGAGTCTACCTTGTTGAGGGTATTCTCGGTTATTGTTGGTCCTTTGTTGATCATTTGGAGTTTACCTCGTTGAGGGAATTCTCGGTTATTATTGATCTTTGTTGATCGTGTTTGGAGTTTACCATGTTGAGGGTATTCTCGGTTATTGTTGATCCTTGTCGATCGTATTGGAATTCATCATGTTGATGATAATTTCGGTTGTACTTTGACCTTGGGTTGGTCATATTGGAACTCATCATATCGATGATATTCTCAGTGATGTATTGGTTGATCATTGTTATTAATTGTATGAGCATTCGGACTGTACGTCGATGTTCGGGATTTGTTATCATTATCATGTGGTAGTTGATCTACAGATATGTTGTGTATTATTGGTTTATCTAGGTTGAGATTTGATTGTGTAATCCGGCGGACAGGATTTGGCACAGATTGGATTATTTTCGCACTTATGAGTTATGAGGACGATTTGAGGACACTTGGTATTGTTTGAATACAGTACAGTATAATTGTTGTTGAGTTCTTTTCGTCATTTGAGAATGCGAAATGTGAATTATGGTAAGGATCGATTTGGTATGGATTGCCATGGATTGGTAAGGTTATGACGGTAAGTTTACATTGGTAGTATTCTTACAGTATTATTACATTGGTATGTAATTATTTATGATGATGTGATCGTTATCATTATCGAGTATTGTGGCTGACCCCGTCGTGGGCTTTATTTTTAGGTACTCGGAGATCGATCTAGTAGCGGTCGTGAAGGGATGAGCTTCCCGATGTGATACTGGCGGTGGCATGTTTTGGAGTATCGAGTATTTCTTTTCTGGTTATTCATTTCCGCTGCAAATATGTATTTTGAACTGTGTTTTTATCCGCTGCGTGTGTATATTTTCAAAATGGCCTTTTGGGCATTTTACGAACTTGGGTTATTTTCGTCAAACTCTTTTTCCCAAATTATTTTATCGGTACATTTAAGTGGTAGCTTAACGTACATTTTGAACTATCGAGAATTGGCACTTCGCCTTGTATTTTCAAATGGTATTTTATGACGGTATTTGAGAACTATGCTTTTGAAAATATTTGAGTATTTAAAATATTACCGTCATCAGCCTTTTGGCGTTTTTGAATTGGTTTTGTAAACGATTTTTAGCCTGGTGGATTCCGGCGCGGGACCCACGACGCTGTAATATCCCGGATGGTTTTGGGGGTGTTACAAACGCTCCCTCCACTTCTAAAACCACTTTTGTATAGGGAGAAACTTATGTCCATACTGCTGAGCCCACAAACAAACCTGTATTTAAAAATAGGCAGCAACCGAGTCAAAAGTTTAAGCAACAGCCAAGGTTCACAAGGTAGCCACCTAGAAAAAAGACTAGGCAATGGCCAAAACAGCATCAACAGTCAAAACATTACTCTGCTTATTACCAAAGACTCTCACAAAATAGATTTCACAATGGGAGAGGTAAATGGAAACCACAAGGTAATCCAGGTTTTCCAAATTACCAGGTGTGGAGACCCCAAAATTTTAATAACTGGTCTCAGCCAGGATTTAAAAATGGCCCATACCAAAACCACTATCAGGCATATCCAGTTTACAATCCTAACCAGGGATATAGACCTAGATAACATGCACCTAAGAGGGGTAATCAATATAATTTTCAAAAAAACAAGAGAAATCAATTCTCCAGAAAGCCCACTAACCCCAAAGGATCCACTCAAATTATGGTACCTAAATCTCCGCTTGTCTGATTGCAGAAAAGATGGAAGGACTACCATAATGTCACCACAAATTCAACACTAGGAGGTGAAGAATAGTTTATAACTCAGGATGCTCAAGGCACATGACAGGAAATAAGAAGGTTCTGTCAAATTACATCAAAGAAAGAGGTCCAAATGTAACCTTTAGAGATAGCTCTCGAGGTCAAACAAAAAGTTATGGGGAGCTGCACAGAGGAAACATAATCATCTCAAAAGTGCACTATGTCAAAAGGCTCAAATACAATCTCCTAAGTATATGCCAATTCTGTGATGAGAAGAACCTAGTAGTCTCCACTATTTGGAAATGCATGGTAATTGATATCCTATCTGGAGAAGTAAAACTACAAGGATACATAAGAAGGGATGTCTACATGATAGATTAGAATACAGGCACTCCCAAAACCTATTTTATATCCAAAACAATTGCTGAGAGCTCTGGCACAACAGACTCTGTCACCTAAACTTTAGAGTCATCAAAAAATTAAGTTCTCAAAAGTTGGTCAGAGGACTTTCAGCAGAAGTATTCAAGAAAGAAGCTCTCTATGATATATGCCAGAAGGGAAAGCAAACCAAAGCATCCTTCAAATCAGTTCAGTCTACCACTGTTACTAGCAGGATTTTGGACCTACTTCACATGGATTTATTTGGTCCTATCAAGCCAAGAACTCTGAGTGGAAGGAAGCATGCGTTAGTAGTTGTGGATGACTACTCAAGATACACTTGGATAGTGTTTCTCTACAAGAAGAGTGAAACTCTAACCAAGCTACCTGAGCTGCTAAGGAAAATTCAGAAATAGAAATCCTTATCAATCATAAAGATCATATTAGATAAAGGAGGAGAATTTCTCAACAAGGCCAAAACTGAGTATTGTCATCAGACCAGAATTCAGCACGAAGTATCATCTGCAAGAACACCACAACAAAATGGTGTAGCTGAAAGAAAGAACAAAACCCTGAAGGAAGCAGCCAGATCAATGATTGCTGAAACTTACTTACCAAAGAGGTTCTGGGCTAAAGATGTCAACACAGCATGCCATACTCGGAATAGGAGTATGATAGTGGGGAGACACGGCAAAACTCTCTATGAGGTTTAGAATGGCAGAATACCAACTGTTGCATATTTTCATATTTTTGGTTGTAAGTGTTTCATCCACAACAATGGTAAAACCCAACTGAATACCTTTGGTGCTAAAACTGATGATGGTCTCTTTATGAGATACGCACAAATAAGCAAGGCATACAGAGTATTTAACTAAAGAACATTAGTTGGGGAAGAAACACCTCATGTTGTCTTTGATAAATCTACTATTGAGTATAGAAAACATGTGAAACTAATTTAGGAAAAGCTCAAAACCACCTCCCTAGAAGAAGTCATCATCAATGACACAGAAATGATGGGCACAACTTATGAAGACCCATTGAAGATAAGACAGGATCTCCAAACATAGCTGATCCAACCACAGCTGATAAAGTTACAACTGAACCAACCACAGCTGATGAAAATCCACAAGACACAACGGACATCCCACCGACTCCTGCAAGGACTAGGGCTAATCAGGAAGAAGTTGATGCTCATGAAAAATGGGTTAAAGATGATGTCAGGTTCTGTCGTTTTATGATGGCCTCTATGAACAATGAGCTTCCGAGGGCCCATGAGAAAATGCCCTCTTCAAGGGCGATTCTGGCACATCTGACTGAACTTTATGGGGAGCACAGTCAAATTGCTCGGTATAAGATATCGAAACAGTCGTTTAGTGCTTGAATGAAGGAAGGATAGAAAGTTGGGGACCACATCCTCAATGATATCTATGATCGAGAGATTGGAGGCACTTGATTTTAGTATGCACAGTTCTCTCCATACCGACCTCATTATTCAATCACTTCTCGACTCTTTCACTCAATTTGTCATGAACTTTAACTGCAATAAGATTGCATGTAATTTAGCTCGGCTAATGAATAAACTGAGCACGACACAATCTCAAATGAAGACTAGGCCGAAAGAGGCTGCTCTTGTAGTTTCTTCAGGGCCTTGGAGGTCCAAGAACAATAAGAAGAAAGGCAAGAAACAGTTCAAGCCAAAAGGTGGGGTACAGAAAGATAAGGGCAAGGCCCCAATGGTTCAAAAGAGCAAGGGGGCCAAGAAAACAGATGTATTCCTCAACTGCGGTGAGCTAGGATACTTGAGGAGGTACTGTCCAAAGCTTGACCATAATGCGCCTTCAGGTACGGAACTGCTGATTTTGGAAACAAATAGTTCTATAACTGTATATTCTACTTCTTGGATACTTGATTCCGGTGCGAGTTCTCACATTTGTACAATGAATCAGGATCGGGAACAAAGTAGGAAGCTGAATTTCGGGGAGGTGATGGTCACCGTAGGAAGTAGACATAGTGTCGAGGCTTCTGATATTGGATCCCTTATGTTGAATTTATAATCTAGTTTTATTATTACTTTAGATGATGTACTTGTTTTTCCAAAGGGTCATAAAATTATTATATAAATTCCGGTCATGGATCGAAAGGGATTTCACTTCTTTATTTGAGATGGGTCATGCCGAATTTATTTTAAAAATAAATTGGTTGGTAGTGCTACATTATTAAATGCTTTATACCATTTGAATCTAAAGAATAAAACAACTATGAAGACTATAACTAGGAAGCGTTGTGGGGATGAAATAAACCAAGAACTTAAGTGGCATCTTAGACTTGGTCATATGGGTCAGACCAATGTTCATAAAATGGAGAGAGATGGACTTACGGGTCCATTGGGATTGGATCCCTATCCAACTTGTGAATCTTGCCTTCAAGGCAAAATGACTAAGTTGCTTCACCAGGACTTTTGAAAGAGCTGCTGAAAAACTTAGATTGATCCATACCGATGTCTGTGGCCCTTTGAAGTGGCACGAGATGGGTTTCAGTATTTCATTATATTCACTGATGACCATACTAGGTATGAGTTCGTGTACTTAATGAAACATAAGTCTGGAGCTTTTGATAAATTCAAGGAAGTTAAAGCCCTAGTTGAAAATCAAACAGGTAACTGTGTTAAGACTCTTCGGTCAGACCAAGGTGGTGAGTACATGAGTACCGAGTTTGATGAGTTCTTAAAAGAACTAGGAATAGTGTCACAATTCACTCCTCCAGCTACTCCACAATTAAATGGTGTATCAGAAAGAAGGAACCAAACCGGGTTGAACATGGTTCGCTCCATGCTTAACTATTGATCTACCGATTTATCTGTGGGGATGCTACATATATCTTGAATATATGTCCTTCCAAATTCATTCCTAAGACTCCACATGAGATGTGGAGAGGTAGGAAACCAAGTCTTAATCATATTAGGATTTGGGGATGCCCTGCTTATGTCAAGAAGACTAAAGTAGAGAAATTTGAAGCTAGGTCTGTGAAAGGGCGTTTCATAGGATATCTAGCGGATTCCATGGGATATCTATTCTACATGCACGATGATCATAGGACCATTGTTGTTTTACAATCACACTTCCTCGAAGACGAGTTCATTCAGGAAGGAGGCGCAGATAGAAATATTTCTTTAGATGAAATAAAAGAAACACCAAATGAGACACATGTGCAAGATATTAGAACCGAACCTTCTGAAATACAAACAGAACCTCGCAAGTCTAGTGAAATTTCTCAATTACCTGAGAGGTATGGCTATCTGCATCAAAAGGAACTGGATCTCCATGAGATGACAGAAAGTAGTCATGAGAATGATCCTTCTATATATGACCAAGTGATGGTAGATGTTGACTCCGTCAAGTGGAAAGAAGCTATGGAAATTAAGATAGACTCAATACATGCTAATCAATCCTAGATTATAGTAGATCGTCCTAAAGTCATGGTGCCTATTGGAAACGAATAGATATATAGAAGAAAGACTGATGGAGATGGCAAGGTTTATACCTATAAGGCTAGGCTTGTGGCAAAGGGTTATTCCCAAAGAGACAGAATCGAGTACTTTGAGACATTCTCACCTGTATCTATGATTAAGTCTATTCACATGATGCTTGCCATAGCAACCCACTTAGATTATGAAATATGGCAAATGGATGTGAAAACATCATTCCTACATGGACCCCTCGGGGAGGAGAATTATATGAAACAGCCTAAAGGATTCATATACAAAACCAATATTCATAAAGTATGCAAACTTCAGTGTGCCATTTACGGAATGAAGCAAGCTTTGCGAAGTTGGAATCTTCGTTTTAACGAGACAGTCAAAGAGTTTGATTTTGTCCAAAACGAAGAGGAGCCTGTATTTACAAGAAAAGGTTAGTGGGAGAAAAATTGTGTTCTTAATACTATATGTCGATGACATTCTACTTATATGAAACGATGTAGGAATGCCCAGTTCTGTGAAAGCGTGGCTTTCTAAAGAGTTCTTAATGAAAGACTTGGGAGAATCTACCTATATTCTTGATATTCGCCTCTACCGGGATAGAGCGAAAAGAATGTTAGGTCTTTCCCAAGCCCTCTATATAGAAAAGATCCTAAAGCGATTTAGGGTGGAAGATTCTAAAACAGGGTTCCTACCCATGCAACATGGCATAAAACTTTCCTTAGAGATGTGTCCTCAAAGTTAGGAAGACAAAAAGGAAATAAGTAAGGTACCCTATGCTTAGGCAGTGGGTAGCCTCATGTACGCTATGATTTGCACTTGACCAGACATTACCTATAATGTGAGCGTAGTAAGTCGGTTTCAGTCAAATACAGGGCAAGAACATTAAACTGCTGTGAAGAAAATTCTTAAGTACCAAAGGAGTACTAAATACTTGGTTCTTACATACGGCGGTGGAGAACTTAAAGTGATGGATTATACAGACTAGGATTTTTCGGGAGACATGGATGGTCAGATGTTCACATCAGGTTATATCTTTACTCTGAATGGTGGGGCAGTATATTGGAGAAGTGCGAAGCAAAGATCGACTGCAATCTATACACATCAAGCCGAATATCAGGCAGCCATGGAGGCTGCTAAAGAAGCTTTTTGGATTAAGAAGTTCACTGAGGAACTTCAAGTGGTTCGTAACACAGAGAAGCCCGTAACGCTGTTTTGTGACAATGGCGAAGCTGTTGCATAGGCTAAGGAGCCTAGGGCTCATCACAACACAAAACATATTTCTTGAAAATATCATTTTGTAGAGAAATGGTTCAAGAAGGGAATGTTGTACTACAGAGTAGGCACAACAAATAACGTTGCTGATCCGCTTGCCAAGCCACTATCTCAGAAGGTCTTAGAGAGACATATGGAGAGTATGGGTGTTAGATACCATAGTTTGTGGCATTGAGTGCAAGTAGAATATTGTTAAGAATATGCCCTTGAATGCCACTCAGAGGATGAGAGAGTGAGAGCATTGTATTGCTATTATGAATATTATATTAAATAAGGCATTTATTATTTCTATATTATTGTATATCACGTGCATTGTGATTTGGTATATAAAATAATAGTCCATGCATTTGAGATCAAACATTCCACTTCCAGTTAACTGGTTCGAAATTCGATAAAACTTAACTGGGCAGTAAGTTTAGACAAGACTTGTATAACATGTACTTTGACTTGTAGAGTGCCCATCTTCACTAAGGGTTTTTGGGAGCACACATTATAGGTATGCTTGGGATTAGTATACTCAAACACGGCTCCACTCGATTCGGTTACATGGATATCACGCGGGGATTGTCAATGGCTGAATCAAAAGATTGTGATAGGTATACGTGGACCTTTGACTTGAGGTTTCAGTAGGAGATGTGCTTGTGACATTAAGTTAGTCATTAGAGTAGTTCGATCCAATCACCAGTTGGTGGGGTCAATTTCAAACTCTTCGCGGCCCCACGTTTCCAAATACAACCGATAAGGAGATTCGTTCTCCAGCAAGTTCTGTCAAGAAAATCACTGGGACCCGCAGTCCACACAAATTTCGTTGCTCAACAAATCAATCGAGTTATACCAGTATTACTTACTTCATAACCCAGAGCCCTTATTAGGGCAATCCCCGGTTTCATAACTCGTGGAATGCTCAGAATAATAAAAAGACTGCAAACCAAACTACTTTTTACAATTGGTCCTAAGATCATCCCTCAACCGCACCATTGAGTTCATGATATCCAGGGAACCGCCAGACCATAAAGGCTCTCGGCTGGTAGGATGATCCTTGGTTCCAACTGCCCTGATATAAACCCTTTCAAAAGGAAGGGGTTTTCAAGCATATCACATACATACGGTCAGTATCAGTGACTTGGCACATAATAAGTACCCTCAGTAGGGAAGCTAACCAGAGCAGCTCAATTGTTCACCATGAAATCGGATTTCACTACAAGCTAGAAGCTGTCCCTTGACATGTCCACCGCTTATTCCCACGCCTGTCTAGTGGCACCGAACGTACACTCCTGACAGGAGCCGCACATTGCAGCGTAACACGGCGCGGCAATACACCGCCCTCACCGACTTCGGATACCACTCCACAAAAGTACATAGTTCACACAGGGTCACATAATTCACATAATTACCCCAAGTCATCCAATCACAATACTCAATCAACATCAATAAAACTAGATATTATGCGTCGTCATCTTAATATAATATATACATACATTATTTAAGGCATTTCATATTATGCCTATATTTCTAGACGTGTCGGTACGGGGGTAACCCAAACACTTATAAGTCTCGTAATCATACCTGACTCTTCATGTCTTCAAAGTTGCTAGAATTACAACTATCTAACGTGCTTGTACTACATTGCCTATTATCTATAAGCTCGTAATCTATGTAGATAGTATACAATCAACATAATTGAAGTATAGTATAAATAATGTATTTGTAGAGCTTGCCTGTGAATATGAGGAATTAGGGGAGCACGACGATCAACGAATAAAGCTTCAGGCTTCCCGATCCAGACCTTCAATACAGTAGGAAACTGGTGAATCCAATTGGAATGAGATCTATTGGACGAGTCCCTTGCGTTGGATGAATGTTTAGTACCCCAAAACATGATCAAATTGAAGTTTATAGTGAGAAGGGCGAAACAGGTCGAGAAAGCTTCGGGAAAATCTGAGGAAGAAGGACCCATGCAGGCCTATATATGCAAGTCCCTGCCCTTAAATCGACAGTGCATAGCAGCCACTGCCAAAAGCCCTTAGCCGCCACTATCATGGTGGCATTTTCTGGAGGTGCTTTCTCGATACTTCTCGTGGCCGTATTGCACTTCATCTAGCGGCTGTAATCGTGACTCGCACTCACTCACGGCCATAATCTAGAATACCTAGTGGTCGTAATATTCCCTTTATTATGGCCGTAATCTTGTCTACATAGCATCCATAATCTTCCTTTCTTTAGATATGTTAAACTTTATCTTCTACAGCAGTAACACTTCTTCGATTGAGGTCGTATCCTTGCCCCCTTGCATCTGTGCCATGCAAACTCCTGAGGTTAGGTCGCTAATGTTAGGAATATGCCCTCGAATGCCACTCAGGGGATGAGAGAGTAAGGGCATTATACTTGTAATTATGGAATAATTAATAAAAAGGCAATACGATTCATTCACTGTTTATTGTATTTCAATTGCATTCTTGACTTGGTAAACATTGAATTGAAGTCCATGTAAATAAATCGAACATTCCATTCTCGTTATGGGATAAGAGAAAATGTACTGGAAGTGTTTAAAGTTTATTTACGTAAATTGTTCGCAAGTCAATAAACTTAAAATGGGCATTAAGTTTTAATATGACTTGTATAACTGATGCTAGGACGTGTGCACGTCTTGATAGCATAGTTATAAGTATATTAGTGGGGCCAGTATACTCGAACACGACTCATACTCGATTCAGTCACACGGTATTCACTCTCGGAGAGTCGATGACGAATCGAAAGGTTGTGATAGTATACGTGGACCTTTGACTTGAGGGTTCAGTAGAAGATGTGCCTGTGACGTTTAGTTTGTCATTAGAGTAGTTAGACTCATTTGCTTAATTGCTGAGTCCACCTCGAAGTGCGGACTATACGGGCAGTAGCGATCTTTACAGTACGCCAAGAAAGGATTCTATCTCTTGTTAGTGAGCGGGCGAATGTCCTATACGATTAATGACAAATAAGATAATAAGTCTGTGGCCAAAGCATTATGAAATATTCGGATTAGATACACTATTAATCAGTCGGTCTTGATTTGCATTAACACATGTATAGAGTTTAGTCAACAGTAGGGTTTGACTTTACCGTGACCCGAAGACTTGACAGGGACATCTGATGAAGGGTCTATACGTATATAGTATTCACGACATAATGGTTCTGGAATGATCCCTTCATTCGTTCTCGATCGGGGTTTACAAAGGCGGCCCGCTAGTGGCTAAGTCCGCCCGCACTCATTGGTTCCTCCCAATGCCGGTGAGACGGACCTACGGAGTCGCGCATCAGGAGCGTTGACGGATAAACGTGAATTTATTATCTCTCTATTAATATTAGATATTGGATATCTAATTATGATTTATTGGATAAATCAAATATCGGTCTTATGAATTTAAATTAAGTTACCGGGTAATTAATTTAATTCATAAATTATATTTCTTAGAGAAATATATATTTGTATTTGATATAATTAATTAATTAGATTAATTAATTAATATAAATACATTGATGATTAAAAGGAGTGTATTTAACGGAGTCGTTTGACGAACGTCCGGTACACGAGCTGAGTGGCTCGGCTCGTTTTCTAGAAAACTTTCTTGTGGCCACCCACTCCTCATGGCATGGCATGATCTTGCATGTGTGTGGGAACTCACTTAGAGTTGAGATTCCCACATAATTGTGAATGATAGTTGTAAAGGAATAATTATTCTTTTATAATATATATATCATTACATTATAAATGATGATATGAGACAACAACAAACATCTCATACTCATTCATTGAAAGCAGCCTGCCGTGAGTTTATGTGAGGAGGGAGGAGAAATTTTTTCTTTTCTATAATTTTCATCTTAGAGGTGTTATAAAAGTTAAGAAACATTGAGAGAAAAAATTCCTACGAGTTCCCTAGCCGTGTTCTTGGAGAACGGAGTCTCGTCGAAATTTTTCCGGGCAACTTCCGATGCGTGTGAAGTAGAGGCTTCGAACTTTCGGTGCTTGGAACAAAGGGATTTCGTGTTCGGGACGAGGTTCGTGATCGTCATCCAATTTTACGAAGAATTATTTCAAAGGCTTCAAGGGTATGATCTTTATCTTCGTATTTATTTTTTCGTATATACGTTACTTGATCGATCCTGTTTGGGATTCGTATTTATTTCCGCTGCGTATTTCGTTTTATTTTTGGAATCCCAACAGTGGTATCGGAGCGAGGTCAATGTTTCCGTATATACGATTATTTGTGCATTTTGAATGCTTTTGGATGATGATTATGATTTAGAATCATGTTTGGAATAATTGTAGATTTTAAATTGTTCGTTGTAGCATCACGTTTTTTGAAACGGGCGAAAACGAAGAAGCGAAAGTGTCGGCGAAGATCTTGGCCGCCTGTGCTGCCGGCCGAGCATGATCGGCCATGTCTCGCACAGGCGAGAATGATCGGCTGCCGGCGGTGGCTGGCTCGGCGGCCCCTCGGATTTTTGGCCCGATTTTGAATCGGGCCATGGGCCTAAACCGATTATCCGACTCGTTTAAGTTTATATTTTGTTGTAATTATTTCCCAAAATTTAAATTGGATTTTAATTTGACTAAATTAATATTTGGAATATTTTTGAGTTAAGGGAAATAAATTAAACGAGAATATTATTTTTGGCGGATTACTTGAGCAATTAAAATGATGATTATTAGTATTAATTTGATTAATACCATTAAAATTGAATAGATTAATTTTATATTGATTGGATTAATATATTAATTGATTATTTAATTTTAATGCCACTTTATATTAATTGGATTAATATAGTAGAAATTGAATAGATTAATTTTATAGATTAATTAGATTAATTTATATTAAAATTAATTGTTTAATTTCATTGCCATTACATGTTGTATGGAATCCTTATGTGATGGTGATATAGCTCGTGGACTTAGTTTTTGATTTGTTCGATTCGATTGGGTTGTAAAGGCCGTTTTGAGCCTATTTATTTTTACTAGAAAATTTGTATAGGATGCATTTTTCAATGATGTAAGTATTATTTTGGGTATGACGAAGACCGAAGACAACCGACCGAGAAGACGAAGAATCGAAGACTGTATTTTTTTATTTATTGGGTCATTCGGCCCAGCGATTTAGAATTAGGTCCATGAGCTATATGTTGGTAGTAACTTGGTTACTATTTTACATTTTCATTTTGAATGATTGACAAACATACAAACGCGTGTATAAATGAATTAATGTGCAAAGTGTAACATTAATCGCGAAATTCTCCCGACAACAAACAGACTAAGTTTGAAAAAGGTTACGAGGTTTCCTACCCTCCATCAAACTCGTAGAAAATTGATACCCGAGCTGGTGTCCTATGCTTCCGAGTTATCGGGGTAGTACATTTGGTAGAGGTTGAAAAATTCTTGAGTGCATTAGATGCCTTCGGTTGGTGATAAATTTCGCCCCTAGAAACCTGATAGGTTGCCGGGTGAGATTCAATAGTCAAACTGATAGACGTTGATGGTCAACAACTTAGATAGTCTGGATTGCCAAGAAACCTGATAGGTTGAGGGCATGAAGACTAGGGGTAAAAGAAGATCAAATCATCCGTTAGACGGGTAGGTGTTAGACACCACTTTACAGAAATTAATTGGCAAGAAACCTGATAGGTTGCGTCTGTTAAAATTTGTAAAGAACTTGATCACCACTAAGAAGTCGATCTAACCATGATTTCCGGATTATAACATGGGAGTGTATAATTCCGATAAAATTAGTGGGAGCCGAGACAAGAATTATACAAGCCCTTAAGTTCTATACTCGGTCATAATTAAACAAGTCACTAATTTAATCTTATCTAAATCTTTGCGAAACGAAATTGAATCTCTCTAAAATGGCTAAAAACCCACTTGCAATACTACTTGAAAAGAATCTCCTAAGCGGCCCTAACTTTGTTGGTAGTTGCGGAATCGATGATTGTACTCGGTATGGAGTCTCTCGATACGTCTTGGAGGCGGACATTCCACCGACTCCAATCCGGACTAGGGTAATCAGAAGACATTGGCGTCCATGAAAAATGGGTCAAGGATGATGTGCTAGTCCGTGGTTTTATGATGGGCTCAATGACTAATGAGGCTGCGAGAGTGCACGAAAATGACTTCGCTGGCGATTCTCACACTTGACCGAACTTTATGGAGAGCACAGTAGAGATCGCTAGATATGAAATATCAAAGCGGTTGTTCGATGCTAGGATGAAAGAAGGGGACAAAGTGGGAGACCACGTCCTCAAGATGATCTCTATGATTGAGAGGCTCGAGGTGCTCAACTTTAATATGGATTTATCCCTTCAAATTGATCTCATCCTTCAATCTCTACTGACTCTTTCACGCAGCTTGTAATGAATTTCAACCGTAATGAAATTACATGCACATTAGCCGGGCTAATGAATAAACTGTAACGGCGATCTAACATGAAGACTAAACCGAGAGAGGCTGCTCTTGTGATTTCTTCCGGGCCTAAGAGGTCCAAGAACAAGAAGAAAAGACCTACGAGCAAGACAAACCCAAGAAAGGGGTGCAAAAGGAAAGGGCAAGGCCGAAAGGTTCAAAAGGTAGGCGGTCCAAAACCTACGGACAAATGTCTTGAATGCGGTGGTGGGCCCTTTGCGAAGGACTTGTCCCAAGATTAATGGCGCATCAGTGCGGAACTTTTGTTTTTGAAACTAATTGTTCCGCTACCGTATATTACCTTCATGGATTACGGATTCAGTGCCACTTCTCACATTTGTACTATGAATCGTGATCTGGAACAGTAGAAAACTTGAAGTCGGGAAATAATGATCACATTGGAAGCGGACAAAGTGTCGAGGCAACCGATATTGGATCAATCCTTCCAGGTTTAGAATCGGTTTTATTTTGACATTAGATGAAGTACTTGTTTTGCCCAAGGGGCATAAAAACATTGTATCCATTCCAGTCTTGGACCGGAAAGGATTTTGTTTCTTCATTGGCAATGGCGGTTGTAAAATTTATTTTCAAATAAATTGGTTGGAACAATACATTGTTGAATGGTTTATATCATCCGAACATGCAAAATAAAAGCAAAGTGAACACTATAACTAGGAAACGTGGTAGGCAAGATACTAATCAAGCTCTTAAATGGCACCTTAGACTTGGTCATGTTGGTCGACCAAGGTTCGAAAATGGAGAAAGATGGACTTTTAAGTCCATTGGGTGTAGAACCCTATCCAACTTGTGAATCTTGCCTTAGAGGCAAAATGACTAAGTTCCCCTTCACAGGGACTTTTGAAAGGGCTGCCGATAAACTTGGATTGGTGCATACCGATGTTTGTGGTGCTTTAGAAGTAGCCCGAGACGGATATCAATATTTCATAACGTTCACAGATGATCATACTAGGTATAGGATTGTGTACTTAATGAAACATAAATCTGAAGCCTTTGCTAAATTCAAAGAATTTAAGGCCCTAGTTGAAAAACAAACTGGATGTCATATCAAAGCACTTCGGTCGGACCGAGGTGGCGAATATATGAGCACTGAGTTTGATGAGTTTCTTAAGGAACATGGAATAGTTTCACAATTCACGCCTCCAGGAACCCCACAGTTAAATGGTGTTTCAGAAAGGAGAAATCGGACTTTGTTGGACATGGTTCGCTCCATGTTAAATTACACTGATTTACCTATTTACCTGTGGGGGTATGCCTTACTAACCGATTCATATATCCTAAATAGATGTCCTTCCAAATCTGTTCCTATCACTCCGCATGAGATGTGGAAGGGTAAGAAACCAAGCCTTAATCACATAAGGATTTGGGGATGTCCAACCTATGTCAAAAAGGCTAAGGTGGACAAACTGGAAGCGAGGTCTATAAAAGGACGTTTCATAGGATACCCAGAGGACTCGATGGGTTATCTATTCTACATGCCAGAAGACCATAGGGTCGTTGTGGCATTACAAGCGCACTTCCTTGAGGATGAATTCATTCAGGAGGGTGGCTCGGGTAGAAATATCTCTTTGGAAGAGCATAATGAAACTCCTAAGGAGACATCTGATCAGGGATTAAGAACCGAACCTATTGTAACACAACCTCCACTTCGAAGGTCTGATAGGGTATCTCACTTACCTGAGAGGTATGGCTATACACATGTCGAGGAACTAGGTCTCCACGACACACCTGATAGCAGTGAAAACGACCCTGTCACCTATGACCAAGCGATAGTGGATGTAGACTCGATAAATGGCAAGAAGCAATGGAAGCCGAGATAGACTCGATGCATACCAATCAGTCTGGACTCTAGTAGATCTTCCAACTGGCATGAGGACTATTGGAAATAAATGGATCTATAAGAGAAAGACTGATGGGGATGGCAAGGTTGATGCCTATAAGGCCAGGCTTGTGGCAAAGGGTTATACCCAAAGGGAAGGAATCGATTATCATGATACCTTCTCGCCCGTAGCTATGATAAAGTCGATTCGCATGATGCTTGCCATTGCTGCCTATTATGATTATGAAATATGGCAAATGGATGTCAAAAAGGCTTTTCTAAATGGATACCTCGAGGAGGAAATCTATATGGAACAGCCTAAAGGTTTTGTGTCCAAAGCTAATATTCATAAAGTGTGTAAGCTGCAACGAGCCATTTATGGTCTGAAGCAAGCTTCTCGGAGTTGGAACCTTCGATTTGACGAAGCAGTTAAGGACTTTGACTTCGAACGAAATGAGGAGGAACCGTGTGTTTACAAAAAGATCAGTGGGAGCAACATTGCGTTCTTAGTACTATATGTAGATGATATTCTACTTATAGGAAATAACATAGCAATGCTCAGCACTGTGAAAGCTTGGCTTTCTAAAACGTTCTCCATGAAAGACTTGGGAGAAGCTTCCTATATTCTAGGGATCCGTCTTTACAGAGATAGACCACGAAGAATGATAGGACTTTCCCAAGCCCTTTATATCGATAAAATCCTGAGAAGATTCAAGATGGATGAATCTAAAAGAGGGTTCCTTCCCATGCGACATGGAATTCATCTCACCACGAAAATGTGTCCTCAAAGTGAGGAAGACAAGAGAGAGATGAGTAAGGTACCCTATGCCTCGGCAGTGGGTAGCCTCATGTACGCTATGTTGTGTACGAGACCAGACTTAGACTACGCTGTGAGTATGGTAAGTCGATTTCATGCTAACCCGGAAGGGAACATTGGGTGCCGTAAAGAACATTCTTAAGTACTTAAGAAGAACTAGAGATTTAGTTCTTACTTATGGTGGTGGAGAACCGAAGGTGATTGGATTCTCCGATTCTGATTTTCAAGGTTACAAGCACGACTCTAAGTCGTCATCTGGGTATTTATTTTCTCTCAATGGAGGAGCGGTATCTTGGAGAAGCTCCAAGTAAACCGCTCTCGCAGATTCCACACCGCCAAGGTAGTATCAAGCCGCCTCGCAGGCTAGCAAAGAAGCATTTTGGATGCAGAAGTTTATACAAGAACTTCAAGTGGTGCCTAACGCGGAGTTGCCTATATCACTATTCTGTGATAATGATGGAGCTGTCGCCCAAGCCAAGGAGCCGAGGGCTCACCACAACACCAAGCATATAGAGAGAAAGTACCACATCGTTCGAGAGATGGTGGAAAAAGGAGATGTTTCATTGGAAATAGTAGACTCAGAAGACAATGTATCTGACCCGCTGACTAAGCCATTATCTCAGGCCGTCTTAGAAAGACATCTGAAGAACATGGGTATTGGATACCATGATGTGTGGCATTGAGTGCAAGTGGGAGATTGTTAGGAATATGCCCTCGAATGCCACTCAGGGGATGAAAGAGTAAGGGCATTATACTTGTAATTATGGAATAATTAATAAAAAGGCAATACGATTCATTCACTGTTTATTGTATTTCAATTGCATTCTTGACTTGGTAAACATTGAAGTGAAGTCCATGTAAATAAATCGAACATTCCATTCTCGTTATGGGATAAGAGAAAATGTACTGGAAGTGTTTAAAGTTTATTTACGTAAATTGTTCGCAAGTCAATAAACTTAAAATGGGCATTAAGTTTTAATATGACTTGTATAACTGATGCTAGGACGTGTGCACGTCTTGATAGCATAGTTATAAGTATATTGGTGGGGCAGTATACTCGAACACGACTCATACTCGATTCGATCTGCGGTATTCACTCTCGGAGAGTCGATGACGAATCGAAAGGTTGTGATAGTATACGTGGACCTTTGACTTGAGGGTTCGGTAGAAGATGTGCTGTGACGTTTAGTTTGTCATTAGAGTAGTTAGACTCATTTGCTTAATTCTTGAGTCGACCTCGAAGTGCGGACTATACGGGCAGTAGCGATTTCTTGTACGCCAAGAAAGGATTCTATCTCCTATTAGTGAGCGGGCGAATGTCCTATACGGTTAATGGCAAATAAGATCATAAGTCTTTGGCCAAAGCATTACGATATAGTCGTATTAGATACACTATTAATCAGTCGGTCTTGATTTTCATTAACACATGTATAGAGTTTAGTCAATGATGAGGTTTGACTTTACCGTGACCCGAAGACTTGACCGACATCGATGAAGGGTCTATACGTATATAGTATTCACGACATAATGGTTACGGAATGATCCCTTCATTCGTTCTCGATCGGGGTTTCTGATGCGGCCGCTAAAGTGGCTAAGTCTTGCCGCACTCATTAGTTCCTCCCAATGCCGGTGAGACGGACCTACGAGTCGCGCATCGGGAGCGTTGACGGATAAATGTGAATTTATTATCTCTCTATTAATATTAGATATTGGATATCTAATTATGATTTATTGGATAAATCAATATTGGTCTTATGAATTTAAATTAAGTTACCGGGTAATTAATTTAATTCATAAATTATATTTCTTAGAGAAATATATATTTGTATTTGATATAATTAATTAATTAGATTAATTAATTAATATAAATACATTGATGATTTAAAGGTGTGTATTTAACGAGTCGTTTGTGACGTCCGGTACACGAGCCGAGTGGCTCGGCTCGTTTTCTAGGAAACTTCCTTGTGGCCACCCACTCCTCATGGCATGGCATGATCTTGCATGTGTGTGGGAACTCACTTAGAGTTGAGATTCCCACATAATTGTGAATGATAGTTGTAAAGGAATAATTATTCTTTTATAATATATATCATTACATTATAAATGATGATATGAGACAACAACAAACATCTCATACTCATTCATTGAAAGCAGCCTGCCGTGAGTTTATGTGAGGAGGGAGGAGAAATTTTTTCTTTTCTATAATTTTCATCTTAGAGGTGTTATAAAAGTTAAGAAAAATTGAGAGAAAAAATTCCTACGAGTTCCCTAGCCGTGTTCTTGGAGAACGGAGTCTCGTCGAAATTTTTCCGGCAACTTCCGACGCGTGTGAAGTAGAGGCTTGAACTTTCGGTGCTTGGAACAAAGGGATTTCGTGTTCGGACGAGGTTCGTGATCGTCATCCAATTTTACGAAGAATTATTTCAAAGGCTTCAAGGGTATGATCTTTATATTCGTATTTATTTTTTCGTATATACGTTACTTGATCGATCCTGTTTGGGATTCGTATTTATTTCATTGCGTATTTCGTTTTATTTTCTAATCCCAACGGTGGTATCGGAGCGAGGTCAATGTTTAGTATATACGATTATTTGTGCATTTTGAATGCTTTTGGATGATGATTATGATTTAGAATCATGTTTGGAATAATTGTAGATTTTAAATTGTTCGTTGTAGCATCACGTTTTTGAAACGGGCGAAAAAGCGAAGAAAGCGGTCGGCGAGTCTTTGCGGCCTTGTACTGCCAGGCCGAGCATGATCGGCCATGTCTCGGCCCACGGCCGAGAATGATCGGCACTGCCGGCGATGGCTCGGCGACGGCCTCGGATTTTGGCCCGATTTTGAATCGGGCATGGTGGGCCTAAAACCGGATTATCCGACTCGTTTAAGTTTATATTTTGTTGTAATTATTTCCCAAAATTTAAATTGGATTTTAATTTGACTAAATTAATATTTGGAATATTTTTGAGTTAAGGAAATAAATTAAACGAGAATATTATTTTTGGCGGATTACTTGAGCAATTAAAATGATGATTATTAGTATTAATTTGATTAATACCATTAAAATTGAATAGATTAATTTTATATTGATTGGATTAATATATTAATTGATTATTTAATTTTAATGCCACTTTATATTAATTGGATTAATATAGTAGAAATTGAATAGATTAATTTTATAGATTAATTAGATTAATTTATATTAAAATTAATTGTTTAATTTCGTTGCCATTACATGTTGTATGGAATCCTTATGTGATGGTGATATAGCTCGTGGACTTAGTTTTTGATTTGTTCGATTCGATTGGGTTGTAAAGGCCGTTTTGAGCCTATTTATTTTTACTAGAAAATTTGTATAGGATGCATTTTTCAATGATGTAAGTATTATTTTGGGTATGACGAAGACCGAAGACAACCGACCGAGAAGACGAAGAATCGAAGACCGTATTTTTTATTTATTGGGTCATTCGCTTGGCCCAAGATTTAGAATTAGGTCCATGAGCTATATGTTGGTAGTAACTTGGTTACTATTTTACATTTTCATTTTGAATGATTGACAAACATACAAACGCGTATAAATGAATTAATGTGCAAAGTGTAACATTAATCGCGAAATTCTCCCGACAACAAGCAGACTAAGTTTGAAAAAGGTTACGAGGTTTCCTACCCTCCATCAAACTCGTAGAAAATTGATACCCGAGTGGTGTCCTATGCTTCCGAGTTATCGGGGTAGTACATTTGGTAGAGGTTGAAAAATTCTTGAGTGCATTAGATGCCTTCGGTTGGTGATAAATTTCGCCCCTAGAAACCCGATAGGTTGCCGGTGAGATTCAATAGTCAAGCGATAGACGTTGATGGTCAACAACTTAGATAGTCTGGATTGCCAAGAAACCCGATAGGTTGAGGGCATGAAGACTAGGGGTAAAAGAAGATCAAATCATCCGTTAGACGGGTTGGTGTTAGACACCACTTTACGAAATTAATTGGCAAGAAACGTGATAGGTTGCGTCATTAAAATTTGTAAAGAACTTGATCATCACTAAGAAGTCGATCTAACCATGATTTCTGGATTATAACATGGGAGTGTATAATTCCGATAAAATTAGTGGGAGCCGAGACAAGAATTATACAAGCCCTTAAGTTCTATACTCGGTCATAATTAAACAAGTCACTAATTTAATCTTGTCTAAATCTTTGCTGAAAACGAAATTGAATCTCTCTAAAATGGCTAAAAACCCACTTGCAATACTACTTGAAAAGAATCTCCTAAGCGCCCTAACTTTGTTGACTGGTTGCGGAATCTGATGATTGTACTCAGTATGGAGTCTCTGGGATACGTCTTGGAGGCGGACATTCCACCGACTCCAATCCGGACTAGGGGTAATCAGGAAGACATTGACGTCCATGAAAAATGGGTCAAGGATGATGTGCTAGTCCGTGGTTTTATGATGGGCTCAATGACTAATGAGCTGCAGAGAGCGCACGAGAAAATGACTTCTGCTAGGCAGATTCTCGCACACTTGACCGAACTTTATGGAGAGCACAGTAGGACTGCTAGATATGAAATATCAAAGCAGTTGTTCAGTGCTAGGATGAAAGAAGGGGACAAAGTGGGAGACCACGTCCTCAAGATGATCTTTATGATTGAGAGGCTCGAGGTGCTCAACTTTAATATGGATTTATCCCTTCAAATTGATCTCATCCTTCAATCTCTACCTGACTCTTTCACGCAGTTTGTCATAAATTTCAACTGTAATGAAATTACATGCACATTAGCTGGGCTAATGAATAAACTGGTAACGGCGCAGTCTAACATGAAGACTAAACCGAGAAATTTGCTCTTGTGATTTCTTGGGCCTAAGAGGTCCAAGAACAAGAAGAAAAAGACCTACGAGCGGACAAACCCAAGAAAGGGGTGCAAAAGGAAAGGGCAAGGCCGAAAGGTTCAAAAGGTAGGCGGTCCAAAACCTACGGACAAATGTCTTGAATGCGGTGAGTGGGCCCTTTGGCGAAGGACTTGTCCCAAGATTAATGGCGCATCGGTATGGAACTTTTTGTTTTTGAAACTAATTGTTCCGCTCAGTATATTACGCTTCATGGATTACGGATTCAGTGCCACTTCTCACATTTGTACTATGAATCGGGATGCAGGCAGTAGAAAACTTGAAGTCGGGAAATAATGATCACGTTGGAAGCGGACAAAGTGTCGAGGCAACCGATATTGGATCAATCCTTCGGGTTTAGAATCGGTTTTATTTTGACATTAGATGAAGTACTTGTTTTGCCCAAGGGCATAAAAACATTTATCCATTCCAGTCTTGGACCGGAAAGGATTTTGTTTCTTCATTGGCAATGGCGGTTGTAAAATTTATTTTCGAAATAAATTGGTTGGAACAACTACATTGTTGAATGGTTTATATCATCGAACATGCAAAATAAAGCAATGAACACTATAACTAGGAAACGTGGTAGGCAAGATACTAATCAAGCTCTTAAATGGCACCTTAGACTTGGTCATGTTGGTCGACCAAGGTTCGGAAAATGGAGAAAGATGGACTTTTAAGTCCATTGGGTGTAGAACCCTATCCAACTTGTGAATCTTGCCTTAGAGGCAAAATGACTAAGTTCCCCTTCACAGGACTTTTGAAAGGGCCACGATAAACTTGGATTGGTGCATACCGATGTTTGTGGTGCTTTAGAAGTAGCCCGAGACGGATATCAATATTTCATAACGTTCGCAGATGATCATACTAGGTATAGGATTGTGTACTTAATGAAACATAAATCAAGCCTTTGCTAAATTCAAAGAATTTAAGGCCCTAGTTGAAAAACAAACTGGATGTCATATCAAAGCACTTCGGTCGGACCGAGGTGGCGAATATATGAGCACAGTTTGATGAGTTCCTTAAGGAACATGGAATAGTTTCACAATTCACGCCTCCAGAACCCCACAGTTAAATGGTGTTTGAAAGGAGAAATCGGACTTTGTTGGACATGGTTCGCTCCATGTTAAATTACACTGATTTACCTCTTTACCTGTGGGGGTATGCCTTACTAACCATTGCCTATATCCTAAATAGATGTCCTTCCAAATCTGTTCCTATCACTCCGCATGAGATGTGGAAGGGTAAGAAACCAAGCCTTAATCACATAAGGATTTGGGGATGTCCACCTATGTCAAAAAGGCTAAGGTGGACAAAGCTGAAGCGAGGTCCATAAAAGGACGTTTCATAGGATACCCAGAGGACTCGATGGGTTATCTATTCTACATGCCGAGAAGACCATAGGTCGTTGTGGCATTACAAGCGCACTTCCTTGAGGATGAATTCATTCGGGAGGGTGGCTCGGGTAGAAATATCTCTTTGGAAGAGCATAATGAAACTCCTAAGGAGACATCGATCGGGGATTAAGAACCGAACCTATTGTAACACAACCTCCACTTCGAAGGTCGATAGGGTATCTCACTTACTCGAGAGGTATGGCTATACACATGTCGAGGAACTAGGTCTCCACGACACACCCGATAGCGATGAAAACGACCTGTCACCTATGACCAAGCGATAGTGGATGTAGACTCGATAAATGGCAAGAAGCAATGGAAGCCGAGATAGACTCGATGCATACCAATCAGTCTGGACTCTAGTAGATCTTCCAACCGGCATGAGGACTATTGGAAATAAATGGATCTATAAGAAAAAAGGCGATGGGGATGTCAAGGTTGATGCCTATAAGGCCGGGCTTGTGGCAAAGGGTTATACCCAAAGGAAGGAATCGATTATCATGATACCTTCTCACCGTAGCTATGATAAAGTCGATTCGCATGATGCTTGCCATTCTTGCCTATTATGATTATGAAATATGGCAAATGGATGTCAAAACGGCTTTTCTAAATGGATACCTCGAGGAGGAAATCTATATGGAACGGCTAAAGGTTTTGTGTCCAAAGCTAATATTCATAAAGTGTGTAAGCCAACGAGCCATTTATGGTCCGAAGCAAGCTTCTCGGAGTTGGAACCTTCGATTTGTGAAGCGATTAAGGACTTTGACTTGAGCGAAATGAGGAGGAACCGTGTTTACAAAAAGATCGATGGGAGCAACATTGCGTTCTTAGTACTATATGTAGATAATATTCTACTTATAGGAAATAACATAGCAATGCTCAAGACCGTGAAAGCTTGGCTTTCTAAAAGCGTTCTCCATGAAAGACTTGGGAGAAGCTTCCTATATTCTAGGGATCCGTCTTTACGAGATAGACCATGAAGAATGATAGGACTTTCCCAAGCCCTTTATATCGATAAAATCCGAGAAGATTCAAGATGGATGAATCTAAAAGAGGGTTCCTTCCCATGCGACATGGAATTTATCTCACCACGAAAATGTGTCCTCAAAGTGAGGAAGACAAGAGAGAGATGAGTAAGGTACCCTATGCCTCGGCGATGGGTAGCCTCATGTACGCTATGTTGTGTACGAGACCGGACTTAGCCTACGCTGTGAGTATGGTAAGTCGATTTCAAGCAAACCCGGGAAGGGAACATTGGACTGCCGTAAAGAACATTCTTAAGTACTTAAGAAGAACTAGAGATTTAGTTCTTACTTATGGTGGTGGAGAACTCAAGGTGATTGGATTCACCGATTCGATTTTCAAGGAGACAATGACGACTCTAAGTCGACATCCGGGTATTTATTTACTCTCAATGGAGGAGCGGTATCTTGGAGAAGCTCCAAGTAAACCGCTACTGCAGATTCCACCCGCCAAGCGAGTATCAAGCCGCCTCGAGGCTAGCAAAGAAGCATTTTGGATGCAGAAGTTTATACAAGAACTTCAAATGGTGCCTAACGCGGAGTTGCCTATATCACTATTCTGTGATAATGATGGAGCTGTCGCCCAAGCCAAGGAGCCGAGGGCTCACCACAACACCAAGCATATGGAGAGAAAGTACCACATCGTTCGAGAGATGGTGGAAAAAGGATATGTTTCATTGGAAAGAGTAGACTCAGAAGACAATGTCTCGACCATTGACTAAGCCATTATCTCAGGCCGTCTTGGAAAGACATCTGAAGAACATGGGTATTGGATATCATGATGTGTGGCATTGAGTGCAAGTGGGAGATTGTTAGGAATATGCCCTCGAATGCCACTCAGGGGATGAGAGAGTAGGGGCATTGTACTTGTAATTATGGAATAAATAATAAAAAAGGAAATTCGATTCATTCACTGTTTATTGTATTTCAATTGCATTCTTGACTTGGTAAACATTGAAGTGAAGTCCATGTAAATAATTTGAACATTCCATTCTCGTTATGGGATAAGAGAAAATGCATTGGAAGTGTTTAAAGTTTATTTACGAAAATCGTTCGCAAGTCAATAAACTTAAATGGGCATTAAGTTTTAATAAGACTTGTATAACTGATGCTAGGACGTGTGCACGTCTTGATAGCATAGTTATAAGTATATTGGTGGGGCCAGTATACTCGAACACGACTCATACTCGATTCAGTCACACGGTATTCACTCTCGGAGAGTCGATGACGAATCGAAAGGTTGTGATAGTATACGTGGACCTTTGACTTGAGGGTTCAGTAGAAGATGTGCCTGTGACGTTTAGTTTGTCATTAGAGTAGTTAGACTCATTTGCTTAATTGCTGAGTCGACCTCGAAGTGCGGACTATACGGGCAGTAGCGATCTTCTTTGTACGCCAAGAAAGGATTCTATCTCTGTTAGTGAGCAGCGAATGTCCTATACGGTTAATGGCAAATAAGATCATAAGTCTTTGGCCAAAGCATTACGATATAGTCGTATTAGATACACTATTAATCGATCGGTCTTGATTTGCATTAACACATGTATAGAGTTTAGTCAACGATGAGGGTTTGACTTTACCGTGACCCGAAGATTTGACCGACATCGATGAAGGGTCTATACGTATATAGTATTCACGACATAATGGTTACGGAATGATCCCTTCATTCGTTCTCGATCGGGGTTTACAGTGCGGCCCGCTAAGTGGCTAAGTCTTTGCCCGCACTCATTGGTTCCTCCCAATGCCGGGTGAGACGGACCTACGAGTCGCGCATCGGGAGCGTTGACGGATAAATGTGAATTTATTATCTCTCTATTAATATTAGATATTGGATATCTAATTATGATTTATTGGATAAATCAAATATCGGTCTTATGAATTTAAATTAAGTTCTGGGTAATTAATTTAATTCATAAATTATATTTCTTAGAGAAATATATATTTGTATTTGATATAATTAATTAATTAGATTAATTAATTAATATAAATACATTGATGATTAAAAGGAGTGTATTTAACGGAGTCGTTTGATTTAACGTCCGGTACACGAGCCGAGTGGCTCGGCTCGCTTTCTAGAAACTTCCTTGTGGCCACCCACTCCTCATGGCATGGCATGATCTTGCATGTGTGTGGGAACTCACTTAGAGTTGAGATTCCCACATAATTGTGAATGATAGTTGTAAAGGAATAATTATTCTTTTATAATATATATATCATTACATTATAAATGATGATATGAGACAACAACAAACAACTCATACTCATTCATTGAAAGCGACTGCCGTGAGTTTATGTGAGGAGGGAGTAGAAATTTTTCTTTTCTATAATTTTCATCTAAGAGGTGGTATAAAAGTTAAGAAAAATTGAGAGAAAAATTCCTACGAGTTCCCTAGCCGTGTTCTTGGAGAACGGAGTCTCGTCGAAATTTTTCCGGGCAACTTCCGACGCGTGTGAAGTAGAGGCTTCGAACTTTCGGTGCTTGGAACAAAGGGATTTCGTGTTCGGGACGAGGTTCGTGATCGTCATCCAATTTTACGAAGAATTATTTCAAAGGCTTCAAGGGTATGATCTTTATCTTCGTATTTATTTTTTCGTATATACGTTACTTGATCGATCCTGTTTGGGATTCGTATTTATTTCCGCTGCGTATTTCGTTTTATTTTCGGAATCCCAACAGCTAATTCTTCCAGCCATACCCGGTGCAATGGCGGGCCATAAGTCGCGTCTATATTATCCACCATCTGATTCTTCTCTCTGCGGTTATCGATCATAAGTCCATTTACGACGTATTATTTGGAATCGATCTTTGTTGAAACAACTCCGATCGTCTCTTGGCGAGTAACCCTTAACAAGGGAAAATGGATTTTATAATCACGTAGCACGAAAGCAATATATTCTAATTCCCAACCACAATACACATATCCGTAGAACTCATTTATTTCAAAGCACTCGGGCATTTTGGAAGAAAGCCGTTAATGAGATTGTATCAATCTTCTTGAAATTTCGTCATGAATAATCCAAGTCAACACACATAGTCGATTATCAATTATTACATCTACGAAACATGAAATGTATGGGCAAGATACTTGCCTCGATAAACGATACCGAAAACTACGACAAACGGGGCTCGATCGGAAAACCTCAAACACCTACAACTTCCGCAAGACACAACAAAAACACGATCACAACGAGGATCAAGGCCAATAACAATGTAAATCGCCCCAAACATA
This sequence comes from Orobanche coerulescens, assembly GCA_033398695.1. NCBI lineage: Eukaryota > Viridiplantae > Streptophyta > Magnoliopsida > Lamiales > Orobanchaceae > Orobanche > Orobanche coerulescens. The sequence goes on along the minus strand of CM065802.1, from coordinate 163,037,561 downwards.
CGAAAGAAAACTCACATGAACATTTAATCAAACGTTAAATGTTCACGGTTCCTCAAGAACACTAAAATCACCAATCAGGTCGAACGAATAGAAGGTATGGATATACAATCCATAGAACATGGTTAACAACATTATTTAACACCAATCGATTCATCGCAGTCGGATTGAATACGAAATCAAGAACAAATCTCAACTCTAGAGAAATCAAGAAAAATACCTCGATCCGATGAAGAATAATGGATTAGATGATGTTATAATCACCTAGGATGCTCCAAAACACCTTCGAATAGAATAAAATCGGCCAAGGTCACTAAATGTAGTCTCCCTTGACTCACACCCGCGGAGAGAAGAGGAAGGAGTGAGATAATGGGAAAAATGATTTGTTGTCCAATTTATATACTGGACAGTTTAGCGTGCACTAATCACCCTAGATTAGCATGCCTTTCGATTCAACGACTTCCCAAAAAGCACAGTTAGCGTGCGCTAATCACGAATATTAGCGTGCGCTAACGAGTCCCAATTTCAATCCAGTAGCTTCTGGACTGCCTCGTAACTACCTGTTAGCGTGCGCTACAATTCCCGTAACGTGCGTTAACTGCCGAACATTAGCGCGCGCTATTGAGATGCATAGCGGGTGTTGTCGAACTCCCTAGTCGAATGCAGTAGCCTCTGGACTGTCTCAGCCTATCCAGTTAGCGTGCTCTACCTTCCATAATAACGTGCGCTATCGCCAAGTATTAGCGCGCGCTACACTACCGCCAATAGCGTACGCTACGCCTACTACAAAGGCAACAGGATAGTCCCGGAAATTCAATGCAACACAGTACATCATACTGTAAACAACGTAGGGAGAGTTTCAATTAATCCTCAATGGAACAAAATAACCGACACAAATGATAATTAATTCAAAGTAACCGGAAATGAGAATCTCGGGTATTACATTCTACCCACTAAAAAGTAGTTTCGCCTCGAAACTTAAAATGAAGGGTGGCAACCAAACAAAATGAAACAGGCACTCTGCTCAGCTCTGAAAAGTCATGAAAAATGTGTAAACACAAAATTCCCGAGATACGGTGAACTGACTAAGTAAGCACTTGATACAAGAGTCAAGGCGATAAACATACATGCAATCACAACAAGTTGAATAGGAAGCATTTGAGTCCGAAAGTAAATGCCCCAAAGTTTAGGAAAATCACCAAAGGGCCCAACGTCTGAGAAAAAACGTTTTGCATCCAAACGTTAACGCGCAAGTCCACAACACGATTGAACATGTTAAGATGAACTTGCGGAAACAACCAACCATTACGAACCAGATCAATGAAGTTCGATATTCACGCGACAACATTTTAGCATCTCCGGATTACTCTTGAACGACTATCACATTTACCCCAAAATAGGAGGGTAGAAAGAAATATAGCTTATGCTACGCAACTCCGATGAACATTCATTCGTGATAGAAGGAAATGGCTCAACTGATCAGAACATTAAATATTGAATCTGTACACCGAGCTCAATCCCGACCAACGACTCCCAGAGTCTCCATTTACTACTGTTTGGCTCTCCTAGAGCGGAATTAGGAATTCGCTCTCCAAACACCTTAGCAACGACTTCGCAGTATATTAACACCCCACGTATTTCACACAAGGCACAATATAAAACTCTGAAGTGGTACTCCCAACTTCATAAAGCTTACGATCGTAAGTTATCATAGGATGTTGCTTAATTACAAAAAATCAGCTATCGTTTTTGAATGATCCAAAATAGTATTGGCAACCCCGATATAAGAATCCGTAGAGCATGCATACCATACACGCATATGAGCGCTCTCGCTTCACATGAAAACGACACTATATGGGTCACCAAAACAATTAAAACTCGAAGAGCGTTAACTTCAATAACCACATTCTCATCTCCGGATAAGGACGGGAATATTATGCACATAAAAATATGACTGGGTATTCGTACCATCACACGAATTATGAAATCGGCGTTATCGCCATAAGTAATAATATTGACACTGCATGTACTCCACGTAAATAAAACTTTTGAAGAAGAAGGAAAATCGTATTTCACCTAAAACTCATCAACACTTTTCCTTTTCTAGAAGAGGAAATTTTATATTCGCATCTCGGCTTTGAAAGTCAAATTTGAAAAAAAAAATTAAAATTTTTGAAGACGTCATCTACAATTGGAAATGTTACTAGGAATCCAAATATAAAAACTGGGATCTTTCCTCTTCTACCAAAATGTTTGATTGGAAGTTTATTTTTCATTGAAATACACGGCTATTTGTCCACATGATGTCAAATCATAGGTTTTTAAAATATTTAAAAACTCCAACATCACAAAGAAAAAAAATCTCACGGTCATATCCTTACCCACTCATGGTCATTCACCTCGAGACCTCCTTATTGTATTTCATATCTCATATTCTTCAATGATCGAATGATACCGAACACCGTAGAAAACTTGTATCCTTGTCCTAGTATGCTCAGTTCCCAGTTATACCAATAACGAATATAAATCAGATACATTATGATTTAACTCTGAGGCCGGAAAACATCATACAAAACATAAGGCACAACGAAACAAGGCATTGGAAAACAATATACTAAAATGCCAAACCAGCACAACACATCTACATAAGGTGACAAATAGTAACAAGATACAAATATTCACTCTGGGTAATTTCACGAATACAAAAATTACAAATGTAACAATTGAAACTTATGGTCATAACTCACATATCACATGACCGTATCAACAAAGAATTAACGACCATTATTGTTACAATCACGACCATAATATACCACACATGGTAGCCACTCATTGTTGACATTCCTTTAAAACAAACTACAGGACGTATCTGTTTAAATAATATCATTTGAAAATCTTTGAATCTGTAAGTCTATTCGAAATAAAATTTTGAAAGTACTCTTGGTACCTCGGGCTGTTTTATCAAGACCAGAACCACACATAACCGTTTGTTTTTAAAATCTTCGCAAAACCATAACTTAGAACAACAATTTTCTTCGAAATCGACATCATCAAGATGACCATGTCATCACTTATCATCGTCTCAAATAACAATACATAAGGTATCCACATGTTACCATGCAATATCATATCATTCGGGTATACAACCATAATTCTCCAACGAGAATGGTAACACGACAATAAATTAAACCACTCGGCCTTATAAGCAATCACTTAGTTTAATTTTTAGTCTCTAACTCTTAAGTGATAATTCCATGTTATGCACACATAGCATCTCAATATGCGCTAAGCAACTCAATTCAGTCCACAATTCAGCCTATGTTCGTTAACGCGTGCTAACGATAAGATTAGCATGCGTTAACTTGTTCAATATAGAAAAACTCTCCAATCCGAGTTTAAAGTTTAAACCGAGTAAGATTTTTCATCTTTCACTATTTATTTTTGAAGGTGAAGATCACATTTTTATTTTGAAATATAAAAATTTTATGGTGCGAAATTTTTTTAAAATCGTGTACTCGAATTTTTTGAAAATAAGAACAATACGTTTAAATATCATTTCCGAAAATCTTTCCAGCACGACAGAAAAATCAACGACGGTAACAATTTACAAAACGTCCAAAATACTTCAAAACACATTTTTCGAATACCGTCGTAAGTTTCATTCGAGAATACAAGACCGGCTCGCCAAATCTAAATAATTTTAAAAATCCACACGAAACCGCCGCTCGACCATGTCGTCAAAACTTTTTGAACTTTTGATTTCGCACAAACATACTCAAGTCTATGAAATTTTCAGAAAAGCGTTTTGAAATACGCACGCAGCAGACATGATTACCAACGAAAACACATTTGTAGCAAATAACAACAATTTGTCAAATACAACCGGTTCTCAAACATATGCATATACAGCATTCAAGATTATCAACTCATCAAACACAACCGATGTGTACTAGATTCAAATACACTTCAACACCATCCATATGTGTTTCTCAACAAACTCTACCGTCGACACATATCCTGAAACACATCAATGTTCAAGATTTCATATCACTATACACCCCTTGGTGTCCAATCCATCAATATCCAGTTCATTACACACGTAATATGCCACAAGTATCAATACAAACTCCATCTCCATGACACGCATGTAAACAGTCATGAAACAAAGATAATACATAGAAAAGAGGACATCCTCAGGTCGCACGAACATAATGGATACACCACGATACTAATCACGACCGACAAAGCAGACGACGCATCGCGACACGATTCAGTCAGACAAAGTCCGACAATACAAGACTCAACAATACTCGACTTGACCCGACAGCCTAGGTTTCCACAACCTAAGCTCTGATACCATATTCTGTAACACCCCAACCTGTTCGGGAATATTACAGCGCTGCAGACCCTTTTTTTAAAGGATCTACTAGGCTAGATACCAAAACAAGATGTCACTTCTCATGTTTGCATGGCTAAACACTGACTTAGTAGACCGATTTGGTCTTTCATCAGTAACATACAACTTAAACTTCGTGTACATCTCCTATTACAAAACTCATACTCGCACAAGGGTCAAAATACAACAACACTCCCATACGACGGAAGAATATTGTAGCAGAAAGAATAATACAATTCGACCAACAAATCTCAATATTGGTCCTCATTTGATTAGTATTATTTGCCTTCCATCATCCTTCGTACCGATCCCGTGTCATGATCCTCAGGAACCTGCACATACCTGAATGCAATACAGACATCCACCCCCGATTACTCAAGGGTTAGCAAAATTCCACTATTTTGCTAGTGCAAGTATAAAGTGCAAATATGATCCATACACAACATATTCCAAGAGTATAATAATCTGGACTACACAATGGTAAATAACTGAGGGTCACATGTAATCGATGGTGAATAAATGTAATCATACAATTCAAGATCAGTAATCCAAAACAACTAAATCTCATATCATTCATGTCAATACATACGTGATTAACCGTGGAACCGCACCAGAAGAAACGGAACCCTACGAGGCCCCGTTGGACCCTCCCAGAGTGGTTAACCCAAAAATATTCGTGGAACCACACCAAAGGCAACAGAACCCTCAGATGACCCGTCGGTCTATCCCAGAGTGAATATATATAATTAATCGGATCCGAGACTTGTATTCCGGAGTAACAAAGTCTCATTATACGTCACATTACATTATATGTGTGATTAACCATAAAACCGCACCAGAGGCAACAGAACCCTCTGAGGCCCCGTCGAACCCTCCAGAGTGGTTAATCCGAAAATATTCGTGGAACTGCACCAAAGGCAACGGAACCCTCCGAGGACCCGTCGGTCCATCCCAGAGTGAATATATAGATATGATCGCAACCACGAGGAGGTATAATCCCCAACAACACCGAATAGTATCACCTCCTCACAAGGGAGTCGACAAGCAATACAACACAACATATGCGCACTCATCAAACGAATACACATTCGAGCATACAACCCTTAACAAGGGAAAAGGGCTTTTATAATCACGTAGCATGAAGGCAATATATTCCAATTCCCAACCACAATACACATATCCGTAGAACTCACTTATTGCAAAGCACTCGGGCGTTTTGGAAGAAAGCCGTTAATGGGATTATATAAATCCTCTTGAGATTTCTTTATGAATACTCCAAGTAAACACACAGTCAATTATCAATTATTACATCTACAAAACATGAAATGTATGGGTAAGATACTTGCCTCGATAAATGATACCGAAAACTCCAACGAACGCGGCTCGACCGGAAAACCTCGAAAACCTACAACTTCTACAAGACACAACTAAAACACGATCACAACGAGGATCAAGGCCAATAACAGCGTAAATCGCCCCAAACATATGAAGGAAAACTCACATGAACGTTTAATTGAACGTTAAATGTTCACGGTTCCTCAAGAACACCAAATTCACCAATCGGGTCGAACAAATTGAAGGCATGGATATACAATCCCTAGAACATGCTTAACAACATCATTTAATACCAATCGATTCATCATAATCGGATTGAATACGAAATCAAGAACAAATCTCCAAAAAGTCAACTCTAGGGAAATCAAGAAAAATATCTCGATCCGACGAAGTGCAATGGATTAGATGATGTTATAATCACCTAGGATGCTCCAAAACATCTCTGAATAGAATAAAATCGGCCAAGGTCATGAACCGTAGTCGCCCTTGGCTCACACTCGCGGAGAGAAGAGGAAGGATTGAGATAATGGGAAAAATGATCTGCTGCCCAGTTTATATACTGGACAACTTAGCGTGCGCTAATCACCCCAGATTAGCGTGTGCTATCGAGTCAACGTCTTTCCAAAAAGCACAGTTAGTGTGCACTAATCACGAAAATTAGCATTCGCTAACGAGTCCCAATTTCAGTCTAGTATCTTCTGTACTGCCCCGTAACTATCAGGTAGCGTGCACTACAATTCATGTAGCGTGCGCTAACTTTTGAATGTTAGCGCATGCTATAGATCCGCATAGCATGTGATACCGAACTCCCTAGTCAAATGCAGTAGCCTCTAGACTGTCTCAGCCTATTCGGTTAGCGTGCGCTACCTGCCACAATAATGTGCGCCATCGCCAAGTATTAGCGCGCGCTACACTACCACCAATAATGTGCGCTACACCTACAACAAAGACAGCAGGACAGTCCCAGAAATTCACCGCAACATAGTACATCATACCGTACACAATGTAGGAAGAATTCTAATTAATTCTCAATGGAACAAAATAACCAACACAAACAACAATTAATTCAAAGTAACCGGAAATGAGAATCTCGGGTATTACAGGTACTATAGTTGTTTTAAATTTATCCAAATGGTATTAACGTGATTTTTGGAAAGAGGTGTGTGTCGTATTCGGAGTTGAACTGGTTTTGCAAAATGTATGTCTTGAAAAAATCTGTATTGAGTATTTTCTAGAGTCGAGACATGTCCCAGTATCTGGGGGAATCGTAGGCTTCACGATCTGTAAGTATTTAGATTTTTGAATTGCATTAAGGTTATTCTCAGTTATAAAGTTGATCTGCTTTGAGATCCAGAAGAATATTATGTGTTACTGTATAAAGTAGCAGAATATAATCGTTGGGACAAAACCGATGATCTTGAGAAGCTATGATTATGGAAAATCAATATGTCGGTTAATCATGGAAAACGGAGTTATGTATTTGGGAGAATTTTGTGAATTATTGAGAGGAACATGTAGTCATCCTAGTTCATTTTGAGATATATGAAACTTTTTTTGAACATCTGGAAATGATACTTTTCAAAATGATAAATTTAGAATAAACTATTTTGCTCGCTGTCATGAAAATATATTTTCTTAAGTTTATTTTGAGAGACAATATTGTTTTCTTTAAAAACATGTTTAATCATGGCATAGTTGAAGTGTTGCGGAATGGAATAATGGTCGATGTTTTCTATCGCGTGATGTTCTGACTGAGTTTCAGTGGAATTGGTGACGAGCCGAATTGGTTATATAGGAGTATGGATGTAGCCAATCATTTGCATAATTTCATTTTATTAAATCGTGTGTATTCGAAATAAATTGTCACCGAGTATCTGACATAAGCGAGCCGGTTTAACTTTACGGAAATTGATTTTAGTCTTGCGAATGTATATGTTTGAGTTTTGAAATTCTTGAAAGAACTTTCGAAAATTGGTTTTATTGACAAGATTATATGATTTTAAAACTATTTTGAAAATGTGATTGGTATACGTACAAACATAGTGCATAATGCATATCATGGTGAAGTTATGAGTAAGACTTATAAGATGGATACACATCAAATGGTAAGATGAAAAGAGATTCGAACTTCAGTATGGTAGTTTGGTTATCCAGGGATGACCGGTTGGTTGATCAGATAAGGGAAATATGTTGCGTGTTGTAGATTCAGTACAAAATATGATTTTGGAACTTCGGGTTTTGTGAAACAGGGGCATATACGCTGTGGCTCTATTGGTGTGGTAGTAGCGTGATTTTGCTATAGTGATTTTTGACTTTTGAGCCATATTGATTAGTCGTTCATACTCCATGTATGATGGGGTATGTTCGTTGGTCTGCGGCTGGTTGTCATACGCCGAGGGATATGTTCAACAGTTGGGTGTGTTTCTTTGAGATCTACTGTATGTGATTTTTATAGAGTTTTGAGAATTTTATTCTTTCATATATCTGTCCCTGTGGTTCTGTGTTGATCGTGTTGGAGCTTACAGTGTGAGGGTATTCTCGGTTATTGTTGATCGTTCATTAGTGGTATTGGAGATTATCATGTGGATGATATTCTCAATTTTGTTTTGACCTTTGGTTGGTCGTATTAGAGTTTATCATGTGGATGATATTCTCGGTTGTGTTTTGACCTTTGGTTGGTCGTATTGGAGTTTATCATATGGATGATATTCTCAGTTGTGTTTTGACCTTTGGATGGTCGTATTGGGGTTTATCATGTCGATGATATTCTCAATTGATGTATTGGTTGATCATTGTTATTGACCGTATGAGTATCTGGACTTTGTGTCGATGTTTCGGGATTTGTTGCCATTGTTTTGGGAAGTTGTTTCACAGATGTATCATGTATTATTGTTTTTTATCAGGATTGGGACTTGGTTGCGCGATCAGGCAGACAGGTTTTGACACGGATGGATTATTCCATAATTGAGTTATAATGTTGTATTTTGTTGAAATTTGTGAAATTGTGATTGTAAGCGTATTGAGGCTTTGAAGTGGGGTCATTTGCTAGTATTGCAAGAGGTCATCGACTTCATGCATTTGTAAGTATACTGTTTTGGTTATTCATTAGTGATGATTATCGATCGGTTTCATGATGATTCTGGATATTGTGGTTGAACTTTTTATTGTGACCGGGTTGCAAGTTTCGAGGACAAAACTTATTTTAAGTGGTGTAGTATGTAATATCCTGAATTTCTACTATAGTTGTTTAATGTTATTTTATCTGAGTTATACTGCACATTGTGGAATCTGTACAGTATGAATAAAATAATTGAAGGACTCAGACAGTTGTATTGGTACAATTGACGTAATTGCTCGACAATTATATTTGAGGATATCGTGTATCAGGTTGTCTTAATTTTCATATCAAGTTTAACGTATGAGAATGTTATTGGGACGAGTATATGTACTCAGTATGTCGTGTGTACATATCCGGTATATTGGGATGACAGACAAGAACAGTTGGACTTCGCTGAGTATAGCCTGATTAACGTACGCTAGTATGAGAATTAGCGCACGCTAAGGTGCAAAGTTCACGTATGCTAAGAACGGCCATTAACATATGTATGATCATATTTGACAGGATCCAGGCTGTGGCCGACAGGCAAGTCCCGACCTGAGTCATCAGCAGTGATCGCACGCTAATTCATAAGGTTAATGTACACTAATATCAGATCGGTCAAAGGGAATCCCAGCAATCGTGTGTGCTTTCGGCAAGTGGGACATATGCATCTTCGGAGTAAAGTGCATATTGTCGAGTCAACCATGAGTAGCGCACGCTACCTTTGGAGAATAGAGTACGCTAATGAGTATTTTACTGTAGCAAGTCAACATCGATATTACATACACTACGGCATGGGTTTTGCGTATGTAAATCATTGTGTGAAGTAAGGCAGTAGCCTATGGACTATGACAGTGCACGCTAACAAAGTCATTTTGTGCACATTATGGCATGTAACGCACGCTATCTAGTAAGAGTAACGCACGTTAATAATGTGCAGTATATATATGTGCAGTTGGGGATTATTGTTCATTTCAGCCATTTCTTCCCTTCATCCAATAGAGAGTGTTCTTGGAGGAGGTTTTGAGGTTCCAAACACTTGAGTATTTATAGAGTTGATCATCCTTAACATTATTGATCTTGGAAGTAATTAGAAACAGAATAAACCTTGAGAATCAACCTATTTCTTCAAAGAGGTAATTACTCTTCACTTCGGGTTTTCATCCTGGATTGAATATTGGTATTCCTGAGTTGATAATCATCGCATGTACGAATTAATATGTATGATTATGAGATAGATTATCGGATTATGTCGATGTTGTTTTTTTTGATGTATGGATATTGATATGATTCTTGTGGTTTTGGATTGTGTTGTTTATCTTCAAAAGATATTTTAGTTTCGGGTTTTCAGGTTGTTGTTGTTGTTTACTTCGTATTATGATGAATATGGAAATGATATGATGATTGTTGGTGTTTCATGGAGTTTGTATTGAGGAAGAAGATGATATATCGATATATATGTCTTGGATTATGAGTTAGATGATGGTTTAGATGTTAGAACATATTGGATTATGTTGTTTTGTTGGTTATGATCATGGTTATGGATTATTTGGTGTTCTTGAAGAACTTATTGGTTAATATAACATAGCAAGATGACTATATGTTGAAGTATCGATGTTTTTGGATACGAACATGGAATGTTCATATCTATAATTAAGCTATGTTGATTTATGATATGATCTTAGTATAACAATACGAGTATGGTGATGATATTGAATTCAGAGAGGTTATTATTGATCTTAGAGTATGATTTCCCTTACATTTGTATTCGTAATCGCAAGGTGTTTATCGGTACCTGTAATGTATGCAACTGCATGACGTTAACGCACGCTAGCTGACTGTCTAACGCACGCTAATTGGAATATTTAGCGTACATACATATTGAGATATCACATATGTAAACTATGTTTTGGGTAAGATAAAAGTCAGTGACTATTAGCGCATGCTATGTAATGTGACTAGCATATGCTAAGTCAATAGACAGCGTACGTAAATCGGATTGTGGTTATGAATTCGTAGGTCTTTGAGTTGGATTGTTCAGACTGTGTTTAATCGAGATATTGTGGAACCGTTGGGTTTGTGAATTGGTTATATTGATTACTGATTGTTATTGAACTTGTTGTTTATCGATTATTACAATAGGTTGTGATGATTGATCGTTGATTAGAATAATATGTTGCGATCGAGTTTGAGGATGTTCGTGAATTACTATGGTTAGGTCCGAGGAACTTGTAGACGAAGGCAAGAAAATTGGTAACAGCATCATTATCATCGTATCGGTATCGAGGCAAGTTATTACTCGCTCAGTTTATAATATTTAATGAATGGTTTCAGTTTCATTCGTTTATAATTCATATAGCAATGAATATAATTGTGAACTCTGGAGATATGGGATTGTACGTTTTTTTCTTCTGATTTTGAGAACTAAATCATAATGTATATGATTTACATTTGTTATTGGTATACTTGGGTATCGAGGATACATTATGGTAAGGATGAGGATATGAGTTATCAATAATCTATGCTACTTTTGGATCGTCGAACATTGAGGATAGTCACTGGTGATGGTTTTGACATCGAGATTGCTCTCGAAGGACTCAGGGCAAGTACTCTAATCATTTTGTCCTTTTGTGTCGATCATGTTGTGATACATTCGTGTATTGTCGTTGTCATGCATTTGTGTATTGTTGTTGTAATGCATTTATACATCGTAGTTGTTTGTCCACCATGTGTTGGTCTGACGGGATAATCATGGGAATCTATGCTGTGTGCGCTGGATCGTTGGACGGATATTTTCACCATGCGTTAGTACGACGGAATCATCATGGGAATCTATGTTGTGTGCGCTGGGTCGTTGGAATACCATGGGTAGGTTGAGATTGACATGTTGTGTCATATATTGTTGGTCTTCTCGTAGGAGAGACTTGTTGTTATTGCTGTGAGCATATTGATGTTGACATATGAGTATGCATTTGTAGGACCATGTCCGTATGTTGTTTGAGCTGATCTTGGATTTGACTGACGTGACTCGTTGTGGAATTGCGTATATTGAGGTATGTTCCATATTTCCTTATTGATATTTGTCTTTTGATGGATAATCGATTATCATGTTAAGATTTGATGATTTTATCTGATGGATCGAATTGGTCAGAGTTGGTATATTTCCATATTTGTGAGTTATGATGATGTTTTGAGAATCTTGGGTATTGACTGAGGCACAGTATATATGTCATGTTTGAGTTTATTGGTTAATCGAGAATGCGAGAGGTGCAATATGGTAAGTATTATTTTGATGAGGATTATCACGAGTTTATAAAGTTATGACGGTAAGATTACATTGGTAGTATTCTTACTTTGTAATTTCATTGATATGTAATTATTGACATGATGTGATCGTTATCATTGTTGAGTATTGTGGCTGACCCCATCGTGGGCTCTATTTTTAGGTATTCGGAGATCGAGGTTGTAGCGGTCGTGAAGATATGAGCTTCCCGGATGATACTGGCTATGGCGTGTGTTTGAGAATCGAGTACTTTGACTAGTTGTTATTTTCCGCCGCAAAAGTATTTTTAATTATTCATCATATCCGCTGCGAGTGTGTTTCAAAATGGCTTGTTAGTATTTTACGAACTTGGGTTATTTTGGAAAATCATTTTCTAAACTATTTTGTCGATACGTGTAAGCGATGGCTTAACGTATACTTTTAGATTGATAAGTTTTGGCATTTTGGCCTTGTACTGTATAATGAGATTTTACGACGATATCGATAAATGAATTCTATAAAGTCTTTAAAGATATTACCATCCCCGTCGCTTAGGCGTACTTGAAATGTTTGTAAAAAATGTCTTTTTGCCTTGTGGATTCCGTTTCGGGGTCCACAGTGCTATAATATTCCCGGATGGCTCTGGGGGTGTTACAATCCTAGGGTTAGAGACACGGCTGAAAACAATTTTAACAGAGAACTAAGCAATACAATCTTCGTGATTTGTTTGCTTCTTTGTGAAATCAATCCCCAAGAAAGAACACCAGTCGGAAGTTCGTCCACGAAGGATCAAGCACCCAAAATACCCGTCGGCTGGAGCAACCAACATACGGCGGCTCCATGAGAACACCACAATACCACAAAAATAGGTCTAACACTGAATCACTCTCTCTTTCTTATCTATTTAGATACTTTGATCCTCTCATGGCCACAACCTTTATACTCTATTCTGGATTGACATATCTTAGAAGTTTTAGAGCCATCTTCCTATTGCCATATGTCTTTCCAAGGGAGTTTTTCTCATTGATGATCTCTGTGAATCTTGTATCCACATGATCAATTGTTTCACCTGTCTTCATTTTGAAATTATAAAATTTATGAGTAGATATTGACAATTTATTATCCTTGATAGGCTTTGTTCCTTTACACATTACAGCTAATTTGTCCCATATCTCTTTTGCATTTTTCCAATTCTTGATTTTCACCATTGTGGCTTTATCAAGAGTCTGGTGTAAAACGTCCCTGACTCGGTTGTCAAGGTTGGCGAGCTTCCTTTCTTCAGGGTACATCTCTATTATCTTCTTGGGAATCTATGCTGGTTTCTCGGCTGCAATCTTCTCAGCTGTATTGTCCTTCAGGAAGGTGAAGGGCCCATCTTCGATTATACACCACATATCATCATGGATTGATGATAATGTGTCTGCCTTCTTATTTTTCATAAGTCATATTCATCAACAGAGAATATAGGTAATCTAGAATGCATATGTTGCATGTGTTCGAATCATCAAATGCCTTCATTCGGCCAATACAATAGCAACAATACCAATTTGATAACAATGATCCCAACGATGTCTTAGACTGACATCAACGTCAACAATAATAATCGATACATCGATAACGTGGACCGGCTATCGACAACAACAATAACAACAAGAGTTTCGATGCCTTAAACAGGCCGTTAACGAATAACAATAACATCTAGCAAAAGTGCCGAAGGGTATTGCATCAAACAATCCCCATATATCAACAAATCACGAAGAGACTATGTCTCGAAATGATACAATACATTCATACACATATATGATAACATTAATCTCATTGACCAGTACAAGTATAACTTGCCTCAAACCGAAGGCGAGAAAGTTCTTCCACGATCAACGTCCTTCCACGAAATGACGAACGGCGTCTTCCGATGATCACAACCACCCGAACAACCTTGAATGAAATACAATTCATTCAATAACACAAAATCAATAGAAAGCAACACTAAGGATAATCCCGATTCAACCCCGAATCGGTTAAACTCCACCAACGAATATCATAGTTCCCAACTATGAATTCTAACATCCTCCTACACCTCAATGATCGATTAACATGATCATTATGTTCTTAACACTTGTGAAATCAATTCAACAAGAATCACTTAAGAACAATCATCAAAACAAACATCTCAAAATGATAATATCACTAATATCATCATCAATACCCCAAGAACATCATCATCTCAACAATCATGATATCTAAACAATAATCCATCACCAATTCATCAAGAATTCGGATTAAACCACAAGATTAAATCAACCATTATAAGATTATGATAATCATTACATTATTCATCATAATTCCTTACAAAAATGGTTACAATCCCTCAAAACCACAACCAACAACAATAATCATATCAAGACTATGGTAATCATATAACAATCTTAACATAATCCTTCATAGACATGATTATAACCTCCAAACATTCTAAAACATTAAGAACAACTCCTCCTCAAGACAATCATCATGTTCTTCATCACAAGTTATAAAAACTCATCAAGAATCATGATATACTCCAACAATCAATCAATACCCGAAGAAAACAACAACATCATCATCATACTTGGAAATCACTTGAAGAACAAGAGATTAAAAAACCTTACCAAGATGAACAAGAAGAACTCTCCAAACATCAAAGGAACACCAACAAGCTTCCAACTCCAAGCTCCAAATCAACTTATGATGATAAAAAACAAGATGGAAGAGGCTAAATATCAAGAACAAATCCAGAGGCACGGTACTAGGGAGAGAAACTCAATTTTTGTTCGTGAGGAAATGAAATACGAGACCAAGATAGATAGACTAACGAGCTCTTTACGTACGCTATACACCAAGCCTAACGTACGTAAGGCACATTACATACGCTATACCCATATATTAACGTACGTAATGCTAGTCCAGAACCAACTGAACAAAAATACGAAGACCTTAACGTACGTAAACAACAACCATTTACGTACGTTAACAAGCTGCAAAGATAACATACGTAAGGCTCACACCTTAACGTACGTAACTGCGATAGTAGATCGGATCAAAGATGCCCGGGACCCACCATCCGAAAGCTAACCACGAGGAAGGTTCCCTCCACCTACCTCTCATTACGTACGTAAACATATAGGTTTAACGTACGTAATATCCATCTCATAGCGTACGTAATGCTACCCATGTAGCGTACGCTATGGCTAGTATACTTGGCCAAAAATCCAAACTCTCCAAGTAACATCTAAAAGATGAAACAATACCGACGACAAGCATAAATATTTCGATCCCGAAATATCCTAATACAATATACATTGTATCATTCCCAAACAGCAACACTTGTACAATTCCAAACGAATACATACAACTCAACAGTGAAACGGAAAAGAAAAAAAATACACCCGGATATTACATACTCCCCCCTTAAAAAGAGTTTCGTCCCCGAAACTCAGGGTGCACAATACGGGGTACGAACTATCCATCAGGATCTGAGAAAAACATCTCGAGGATTACTCCTCACTGTGAAATACTCCGCCTAAGTAATCGGGCCAACCCCATGGGTCCCCGCGTCTCCTCTGCCCGAACATGGTAAAAATCAAGTGATGAAAACACTCAACTAAGTGCGAGATCAGTCGAATCATGACTCTTCCGCAAGAGATCAGCCAGAAAGTCGTACCACCCGCATGACTCGTAACATCGGGTACACACCCCGCAGGAGCCGCCCATCGTATGTCTACAATCATCAGTGTACACTCCCCAGTTCTTATCGGCATCGGACGCCCATGCAATCACTGACTCACGCCACAAAAGGAAAATAACAACGCACATATGGTCCTCGGGACCATATCAACCGCACGCCCAAGTCCTCACGACTTGACATCTCGAATCACAATGAACAATTACCCAGATTATCACGAAATCTTTGGCACAACACCAAAAGGAAATAAAAACACATCAGACGACCTCAAATCTCAAGATTATCAAATACTATAGATCAACAACAAATGGTTCACAACCACAATACCATAATACAAATTAAGTCAAACATCAGTCCAAAAATCAAGGAAAATACAAATCAAGGCTACATCTCAAATGTACCCGAAATCAACATCCTCCAGATCATCGAGCTCCTCGATCTCATCAACTCGAGGAAGACCCAAACCTGAACTCGCTGCTCCTCCTCGGCTGTCCTTTTCTCTAGCTCCAGAAGCCTGATAGGACCCATTGGATGAAGTACGGACTGGAGTAACAAAATCTCTCGAGGCCAGTGAGCTCTCTCAAGACCTACTGGCAGTAGAACTCCTGGAGTGTTTATGAAGGTGTCCCTGTCTCCCACACAGAAAACAAATAATAGATGGCACAATACAATGAGTGCTAACATGCCCCGCTGAATCGCAGTTAAAGAAAACAACAGTCGAACTCGTCGTCTGAGAAGAAGATGCTTTCCCAGTACGAAGACGACTTGAAGACGACCTCTTGGACATCGGAGCCCGATGTCCCTCTGAACGAACTGGCATCCTAGTCCTCTCACCAGAAGAAACTGAAGGATTCTTTCGAGCAAGCTCCTTGATCAAAAGCTCTGCTCTAAGATCCTTCTCGATGAATTCACCAAGTGAATTACAATTATGATTCAACAACTGCATCCTCAACTGCGGGTTTAGCCTCTTGCTAAAATACCTGATCTTATCCGCCTCATTACGGATAACAGATGAAGCCAACTGAAGAAGTCCTTGAAACTTCTCAGCAATGACAATAACACCCTTATCCTCGATGGATTCGGGGTTTAAAACCTCCGACAATGTGGCTTCAAGAAGTGGAGCCTGGTAATACCTATCTAACATGAGAGTTTTGAACTCGCTCCAAACACAGTCACGATCGGTGGTCTTCACAGAAAGCCACCAAGAGTAAGCGCTCTTACTCAAGTAGTAAGCCGCTACTGCCACCTTACTCTCTTCCGGACACCGAACCATGTCGAAGAGTTTATCAAAATGTTCAAGCCAATGAACAATGTCAGCTATTTCTGACGAACCCTCAAAAGTAGGCAGCCTCTGACGAGAGATATCGCCGACAATCTGACTAACTCTCCCGGACTGTCCATAAAACGGCACCTGGAGTCCCTGCTGTGGTGTACCACGAACCACAGAGGTCTGCATGGTTTCTATTATCTGCGTCATCTGAGTCATCTAGGCCATCATGCCCCTCATAAGCAAGAAAGGTTTGATGTCAGTCTGATCGACTCCTCGAGTATGACGTCCCGAAGGAGAACCGGTCGCATAAGTCACATCTCTGGCCGAATTCTGATCCATTTCGGAATCCGTACATGTATAAACATGAGGTTTTGGGTTTCGGCCTGCTCTGCAGTTTTTACCCCCTCTGCCACGTCCTCGGGTTCCTCTTTCCATACTGAAAGAATAACGCTCGATCATGAACAAAGCTCAAATACGCCTCAACGGCCAAATCAGAATGCTAAGTGAATAGCCAAACACGAGTATACATACTCAACAGATAAACAATCACCGCAAACATGCTAAATATAGCCAATACTGAGCCCATACACTCCAAAACAAACAATTATGAATGAATCGTAACACAAATGTTACATACATGTTTCAACAAAACATGTATAATCAATGGCATAATGAATGTATGAACATAAAAGAGAATCGAGTTCTTACACAAGTCATACGAAGCTTCGAGGTCTTACGATACTAGTCTTCACTGACGACGACTCGATCAAAGAATGACTCATACAGTCGTCCAATTATCACGACTCACAAAACCCGACTGTCCAGATCGTCATAACCTGACAGCCCCACTACTACCACATTGGTTGAGCCACATAACTCACATGTCCGGGTATCTCACAACCCAATTCTCTGATACCATCTTCTGTAACACCCCCAATCCCATTGGGTCATTACAGTGCCGTGGACCCCACACCAGGAGATCCACCAAGCGAACACGACCGAAAATATAACAAACTGATCAAAAGGGGAATCTCACTTCCTACTATGACATCCGACCTAATATTCCGATATGGAATTTCAATGACAAAGTGGGCCTACATGGCCAAAATAAAAATACAAAAACATCCACGAGCCTTGCTCGGATAATACAAAATGACAACGACTGAACAAAACTGGAGTACTCCAAACTGTCTAACCGACATGAACACCAAAACATCTCGGACTAGTATCGCTCGAATGCCTCGTCGCCATCGTCATGCCCCTTTGTCTCAACTCTCTCCTCGCAAGCACCTAAAACATGAAAACGTGTTCCGCCCCCATGGGGTCAGTCATCCAGATAATGAATATCAAATAAATGTACAACATGATATGCATCCAAAGGAAGAATGAAACGGTACAATGATAATAATAGTACGAAATGCTCACACACCAAGGTAAGAACCGAGCATTCGTAAAACAATATGCTCACGACATTCGATCAATACCTGCTCAACAGGTTAGAACACAAGTGCCCAACGACGAATCATCAATATAGAACACAACAGTGAAATTACCCAAAGGTAAACCAAACCAACACTGACTAGATACAAATCACAGTGCCCGAAGGCTCCAATAGAAATACAAATACATCACAATGGCCTGAAAGCCCCTCAGCCGAAGCTATAAAACACCACAGTGGCCCGAAGCCAAAATCATCTCGAAACTGTAACATCTGAGGGCCGAAGCCACGGCACAAAGCCGTATCACAATGAGGGTCGAAGCCACGACACGAAGCCGTATCACAATGAGGGCCGAAGCCACGGCACGAAGCTGTATCACAATGAGGGCCGAAGCCACGACATGAAGCCGTATCACAATGAGGGCCGAAGCCACGACATAAAGCCGTATCACAATGAGGGCCAAAGCCATGGCACGAAGCCGTATCACAATGAGGGCCGAAGCCACGGCACGAAGCCGTATCACAGTGAGGGCATCCAATGATCGTGACCTGTGGAATTGCAGGTGCTTGGAAACCAACCGCGAAGGGTCAAGCCCCAGACTTACCCATTGAGCACTAGCCGAGACTAGCCTCCAAAACACAATTAATCACAACAATAACGATCCCAATATTACCGAATTCACAAGAATAATAGTGTGCTGCCTTGAGTCGGCCAATACGACAACAATAACTCACAAATAGGTACCGTCTTCGGTGGTCCCAATTTAAATACCTCGACTGCCTTGGAATGGCCAATCGATCACAACAACTCAACGGATGGGAACTATCCTTGACAGTCCCAATTCAACACCTCGATTACCTTAGAACGGTAAATCAATGACAGCGACTCAACGGATGGGAAATGTCTTCGACATTCCCAATTCAATATGTCGATTACCTTAGAACGGTCAATCGATAAACAATGATACAACAGATGGAAATTTTCTTCGATAATCCCAATTCAATACCTCGATTGCCTTAGAATGGCCAATCGATAACAACAACACAACGGATGGTAATTATCTTCGAAAATCCCAATTCAAATACCTCGACTGCCTTGGAATGGCCAATCGATAACAACAACACAACAGATGGGAATTATCTTCGATAATCCCAATTCGATACCTCGATTGTCTTAGAAAGACCAATCGATAACAATGACTCAATTAGAATAGATGTCCTGGTGCCTTAAACCGACCACCGAAAACAGAGATGATAATCGAATACGTCAATTGCCTCCATTCGGGCAATACAATAGCAACAATACCAATTTGATAACAACGATCCCAACGATGTTTTAGACTGACATCAACATCAACAATAATAATCGATACATCTATACCGCAGATCGGCTATCAACAACAACAATAACAAAAAGAGTTGCGATGCCTTAAACAGGCCGTTAACGAATAACAATAACATCTAGCAAAAGTGCCGAAGGATATTGCACCTAACAATCCCCATATATCAACAAATCACGCAGAGACTATGTCTCGAAATGATACAACACATTCATACACATATATGATAACATTAATCTCATTGACCGGTTCAAGTATAACTTGCCTCAAACCGAAGGCGAGAAAGTCCTTCCACGATCAACGTCCTTCCACAAAATGACTAACGGCGTCTTACGACGATCACAACCACTCGAACAACCTTGAATGAAATACAATTCATTCAATAACACAAAATCAATAGAAAGCAACACTAAGGATAATCCCGATTCAACCCCGAATTGGTTAAACTCCACCAACGAATATCATAGTTCTCAACTATGAATTCTAACATCCTCCTACACCTCAATGATCGATTAACATGATCAATACATTCTTAACACTTGTGAAATCAATTCAACAAGAATCACTTAAGAACAATCATCAAAACAAATATCTCAAAATGATAATATCACTAATATCATCATCAATACCCCAAGAACATCATCATCTCAACAATCATGATATCTAAACAATAATCCATAACCAATTCATCAAGAATACGGATTAAACCACAAGATTAAATCAACCATTGTAAGATTATGATAATCATTACATAATTCATCATAATTCCTTACAAAATGGTTATAATCCCTCAAAACCACAACCAACAACAATAATCATATCAAGACTATGGTAATCATATAACAATATTAACATAATCCTTCCTAGACATGATTATAACCTCCAAACATTCTAAAACATCAAGAACAAATCCTCCTCAAGACAAATTCATCATGTTTTTCATCACAAGTTATAAAAACTCATCAAGAATCATGATATACTCCAACAATCAATCAATACCCGAAGAAAACAACAAAAACATCATCATCATACTCGGAAATCACTTGAAGAACAAGAGATTAAAAGAACTTACCAAGAAGAACAAGAAGAACTCTCCAAACACCAAAGGAACACCAATAAGCTTCCAACTCCAAGCTCCAAATCAAGTTATGATGATCAAAAACAAGATGGAAGAGGCTAAATATCAAGAGCAAGTCCAGAGGGACGGTTCTAGGGAGAGAAACTCGATTTTGGTTCATGAGAAAATGAAATACGAAACCAAGATAAATAGACTGACAAGCTCTTTACGTACGCTGTACACCAAGCCTAACGTACGTAAGGCTTACTACGTACGCTATACCCATATATTAACGTACATAATGCAAGTCCAGAACCACCTGAACATAAATACGAAGACCTTAATGTACGTAAACAACAACCATTTAGGTACGTTAACAAGCTGCTTGGATAACGTACGTAAGGCTCACACCTTAACGTACGTAAGGAGCTGTTGACTGCAATAGCAGATCGGATCAAAGATGTCCGGGACACACCATCTGAAAGCTAACCACGAGGAAGGTTCCCTCCACATACCTCTCATTACGTACGTAAATATATAGGTTTAACGTACGTAATATCCATCTCTTAGCGTACGTAATGCTACCCATGTAGCGTACGCTATGGCTAGTATACTTAGCCAGAAATCCAAACTCTCCAAGTAACATCTAAACAACGAAACAATAATGATGACAAGCACAAATATTTCGATCCCGAAATATTCTAATACAATATACGTTGTATCAGTCCAAAACAACAACACTTGTACAATTCCAAACGAATACGTACAACTCAACAGTGAAATGGAAAATAAAAAGAAAAATACCCCTGGATATTAACCTTACGTACGTTATATATGCCTTCACATTACGTACGTTGCGCTGATTGTATTGTGTACGTTAACACTTCTGTGACTTCAGGTGAGACTTCATGTGATACTCCATTACGTACGTTAAACCCATTGTTATAGTGTATGCTAGCTTTGTTAAAATGAACTTCTTTGCTTTCAGTCCGGACCGTGCGTCTTCGACTTCTTTGTTGTATTGCTTCTATTTAATGTTGTTTTCTTTGATCGACAACATCATCAACTCATCATCAAAACCAAATTATGATTATGTGGAATAGAATATTCCAACAGCCCTTTCTCATTCTGCAGCTTCTTCAGGTGCTCTGGCAACTTTGTGATGGTATCTTTCTTCCTGCTCAGAAAGATTGTACAAACATACCTGGAAAAATCATCAATAATAGCAGTATAGTATTTCTTACCTCCCAAACTTACAGGGTCTACAGGTCCATAGAGGTCCACGTGTAGCAAATCCTGTACCTGTGGGTAGACAAAAGTGACTTGCTTTTCAGGGTGGTCTTAACTTGTTTGCCTTCCTGATAGGATCCACAGGTGCTGTTTTTATTAAATAACACATCGGGTAAGCCTCTGACCATTCCCTGTCGGGCGAGCTTGTTGATAGTCTTGAAGTTGATGTGTGACATCCTTTTATACCATAGTCAGCTTTGATCTGTGGTGCCTTTGACAAAAAAAGATGGAATAATGGAGCTCGTGGGCTTCCTATCAGCAATGTACATATTATCTGACCTGCTTCCTGTAAGGACGACTTGCTTGGTCTTGATGTTCTTCACCCTACAGTGACTCACATAGAATTTGACCGAGAACTATTTGTCACAGAATTAACTAATACTAAGAAGATTATACTGTAATCCTTCAACATAGGCTACGCCGGTGACTTTAAACTTTCTTACAAGCACAATTCCTTTCCCCCTCGTTCTTCCTTTGAATTTGTCACCGAATCGCACCTTTGGACCGCGACCTTCTACATAATATGACAGCTTGCTAATATCTCCTGTCATATGCCGAGAAAATCCGCTCTTGGAGTACCAGATGTCCTTCTGTTGGGATATTCTATTCCATATAATTATAAAATGGTCTTGAAGATGATTTATTGATGTGTTGTTGGTCAAAGAAAACAACAATAGAACAAACCAAAACAACAAAGAAGTCGAAGACACTCGAAACATACAGAAAAGCAAACAAGTGATGATTAACGAAGCTAAAGTGCGCTATGACTATAGGATTAACATACGTAATTAATATCACCTGAAGGTAGACGAGACTGCAGCTGACATGCTTAATGCACGCTATGTGCACAGTTTAATGCACACTAAATGGATGACATAACATAAGTAAGGAACATCAGTTAACGTACGCTATGAGAGTTGAAATACGAATTCAAACATCACAACCGTTAGAAGATTCAGAGTCAATGTCAAAAAGGCATGCAATGGATCTATAACTTTGAGATGTTAACGCACGCTATGAACCAAAGTTAACATACGCAACAGAATGCAGTTAACGTACGTAATGGAGAAGAGCTAACTACGTAAAGGTTGGTCAGAAGCCACGGAACTGAAACTGCAAATAGATAACGTTACGCTATATGAAAGGATTAATGTACGTAATGAGCATTAACGTACGCTATGCATGCAGCATAATGCACACTATGAAGAGGCAGTGGGCTAATGGCTAGTTGAGGCTTTATGCCTATAAATACCAAAGCATTTGGTATAATTCATACAACTCCAAGCAAATCATATATACTTCATATATTGTTAATGTAATGTTTGTTGTTGTAATTGAGCTATTGCAAATGTTTGAGTGTTCATACACGAAAATATATACACGAGAGGAAAGAAGGGATTGTAGATTGACTCGGTGCTATTAGGATCGCTGATCCGGCATTCTTAGAATCATATCTAAATCCAAGTGAGGTTTTTCTAGTACCAATTGAAAGCTAGATAGGTTGCTTCCTTGGACCGACCTAAAGACAAGAGTGTAACGGTATCCCTTGGACTGATAGAAGGCAAGGTGTAGAGGTTTATCTTAAGCCTAAGGAAAAAGATACGAAGAGATGACGTAGACATATTTGGCCGTACCTCTATAAATCTTTGTGTCGTTTATCTTCCGTATTTTTAATACGCTTCTGCAAACGCAAAAAAGTTTGAAAACTCTACTCCACGATATTATCCATCATTCTAAGTGGGGTACCAATTCCCAACAATTGGTATCGGAGTGGGTATCCATAAAAGTCTGCTAAACATCTGAGGAGAAAAAGATCCAATGGCGCTCCAATTTGCTTCGGTGGAATGTCTTGCCTTAAATCGACCTCCATTATTTGATGGATCGATTTATGACATGGAAAAAGAAGATGTCTATCTTCATCCGAGCCTACGATATCAAACTTTTGGAAAGTTATATGTCTTGGTTTGAAAATTCCCACGAATTCCAATGGTACTCTCAAAAACTTTGAAGAGTACGATGATACGGATTGGAAAAACGACCACTATAATTGTAAATCAACAAAATTATTATATTGTGATTTAAATCCGGAAGAACACAACCGGATATCCTTGTGCGAAAGTGCCAAAGAGATTTGGAAAATGCTTGAGGTAACTCATGAAGAAAAATCTCAAGTCAAGGAGACGAAAATAAATATGCTCCTCCATGACTATGAGAAATATATGATGAAAAGTGACGAGTCCATAACGAACATGCTCAATCGATTTTCGGTCATCACAAATGGAGTAGCTTGTTTTGGGAAACCATTAACAAGTAGTGAAAAAGTAAAGAAAATCTTAAGATCACTACCTGTTGAATGGGACGGGATGGTTACGGCGATTCCTGAATCGAAAGTTTTAAATAATCTTGATTTTAGCGTCCTCGTTGGTTCGCTAATAAACTACTGTTAGCGTATGCCCTCTAATGCCACTCTGCGGATAAGGGAGTTAGGGCATCTATATATGATTATGTATTAATTAATAAAATACAGTGATTATTTCTTTATTTATTGTATATCATTGGCGTTCTTGATTTGGTAAATAAATAGAAATGATGTCCGTGCTTTTGAGTAGAAGCATTCCACTCCTTATGAGATAAGGAATCCTGCACTGGAAGTGTTTAGAACTCAAAAGTTTAAACTTATCCGCAAGTCGATAAAACTTAATTGGGCATTAATTTATTTTAGGAAGACTTGTATATCGTTTACTTGGACATGTGCATGTCTTCACTCAGGAGTAGTGGGAGCATTTGGTAAAGGTATATTAATTAGATTAATATACTCGGATATTACTCACCTCGATTCGGTCACATGGGTTTCACTCTAGAATAGGCAATGACTGAATCGTAAGGTTATGATAGGTATGCGTGAACCTTTGACTTGAGGGTCCAATAGAAGATGTGATTGTTTTACTAAGTTAATCATTCGAGTAGTTCGATATATTCATCTGTTGGTAGGGATCAACCTCGAAGTGAAACTTAATGGGCAAGTAGCAGTCTTTACTGAATGCCAAGAAAGGTTTCTTTCTCCTGTAAGTGAACAAGATAATGTCATATGCGGTTAGTGGCAAATGAGATCAAAAGTCTTTGGCCAAAACAATTGAATTAGTTGTATTTGATACATTAGAGTTTTTTGATCTTGATTTACACTAACACATGCATAGAGTCAACTGGAGACAGGGGTTTGTTGGTTTAAAATTGGATATTTGCGCCGTTTGTGCGGAAGCGTAAATAAGGTGCGGAAAATAAATGACACAGCGATTTATAGAGGTTCGGCCAAACGTGCCTACATCCTCTCTCTCAAGATCTTTTTCTATAGGTTTAAGATCAAAACCTCTACGCCTCTCTTCTATCGGTCGAGGGATTACCGTTACAAGCTCGTCTTCTATCGGTCCGAGTAAAACTGTTTTTCCTTTTCTATTGGATAAGGAATCAACCACTCTAGCTTTCTATGGGTACTAGATAAACCTCACTAAGATAGCGATTGCGATTCTAACAATGCCGGATACTTGATCCTAATAACACCGAATCCAATCGTATCTTTTCTTTTACCTCTCGTGTATAATATTGAATGTATAAACACTCAAACTAACAATATAAGCTCAATATTACAACAACAATGTAAGTATATGATTCTCAGATGTATGACTCGTTTGTTTGAAGTTGTAGTACTCAAACAATACCATAGGGATGGTATTTATAGGCATTTCCCACAAACAAGCCATTGCTGGCTGTTTTGACTTGCTAGCGTGCGCTAGCCTTTCCTATTAGCGTGCGCTAAACTGTTCCAGTTTCAGTCCAGTAGATTCGTTTCTTCTTTAGCGTACGATATGTCTTCTGCCTTACGTACGTAACCTTCTTATATTAGCGTGCGTTAATAACACATTGTAGCATGCGCTAATACAATATATCCGTTGCATGACTTGTCAAAGTATCCATTTGATATGCTGACTTTGACCTGCTTTTCCCAACGTTCTGATTGACTTGATTCAAACTACTTAGCGTGCGCTATTCCTTCTTTATAGCATGCGCTAATGCTGACTTCATTGCATACGTCATTCTGCGTTTGAATATCTTCCCAACGGTAACATGGCTCGATAATGTGCGTTAATGATAACGTGTAGCGTGCGCTATCTCATCAGCTGACTTCACTTCAGCTTACTTCGAACTTGGCCGATATGCAGATTACTCCCCGTTAGCGTGCGCTAACATATATGTCTTAGCGTGCGCTAATGCAGTCCAGATTGCAACTTTTTGCGTCTTCGTCTGCTTCGTCGTCTTGCTTCGCCTTGATGTTGTTTTGTTTGTTTAGCAACTTTAATCATCAAAACACAAATTAAATAATGTGTGGAATAAATATTCCAACAATCTCCCCCTTTTTGATGATTACAAAACAACTGTTGAATTGGATAAAATCTGTAAAAATAAAATATATGTATATGTATACGAATCAAAGTTTTCGGCTTTGATCGTTTCGTTAGTTTCTCCAATCATTTTTCTTCTTTTTCGACTTCTTCGTTTGTTTTTCATTTTTTAATTTTTCAACTCCTTCGTTTTAACTCCCCCTTTTTGTATGCTTTCTTTTTCTTTTCGACTTCTTCGATTTTTCTCATTTTTATCAATTCATCTCCTTCTCCCTCTTTTTGTCCTCATCAAAAAGTATAAAAATATAGAGTATATCAAATGAAATATAAATATGCATGATACCAATTTATGTATTAATAAGGGAATTTAGTTATACCCTTTAAAAAATACTCCCCCTGAGAGTATTATTTCCCTTTAAAAATATTCCTTCTCCCCATTTGTAAAATATCACTTGTTAAAATTTATTTTTGGGAATCCAACCTATAGTTGGTTTTTCTTTTGAAACGTAGACGATGTTTGGAATAATTGTTCCTTTAGGGACCCAAATATTTTTCATTTTTATCGTCCGGCGTGGGCTTTTTCAATTTGAAATGCGATGCCCCATTTTCAAACATTTTTCACATTGGGTTATTTTGAAATTGACGGATTCGTTTTTCGAACGTGGTTTGAATCCTAACCCATCTTTATTTAGAGTATATTTTTGAACGCATAACACTTGTTCAAATTTATCGTTGCCGCACGAGAATTTCTTTGTCAAAATTTTTAATTCATCTTGAACTTTTAAAAGATCATTTTTTAAAATATTCTCATTTTCAATGCATTTCGAATGATCGATTTCAACAAATTTTCCTTTTTCAAGTATTTTGGAATTTTTAATTTCCAAAGCTTTATATTTAGACTTGAGGGATTTAATTTCATTTAAAGCATTTTGATAGTCCGTATGTAATAACTCGAATGCTTCAAAGAGTTCGTCGTAGGAGTTACTTACTTGGCTTTTGACGTCGCTATCGTCGAATGAACTCCGGGCCATGAGCGCGATATTATTTTGTTCAAGAAAATCTTCATCGGGATCTTCGTCGCTCCATGTTGCGATAAGAACCTCCTTTTGCTTTACTCGACAGTTCTTAGCAAAGTGGCCTGACTTACCATATAGTCGACAAGTATTGTCGAATTTCTTAGGTTCGCCCGCTTGAATGTCCTTCTTTCTCCGGTTTAATAAGTGTTGGAACTTATTAATATTCTTGGCATAATATGCCGATTCTTCGTCGCTTTCGTCCACCGGGGTTTCTTCTTTCTTTTTCGACATTTTAGCCTTGAAGGCTATCGACCTCTCCTTCGATTTCGGTTTGGCATTCCGAGATTTTAGAACAATCTCGTAGTTGATAAGAGAACCAACGAGAGCACTAAAATCGAGAGTATTTAAATCTTTGGATTCCATTATTGCCGTAACCGTACCGTCCCATTCTCGAGGTAGTGATCGGAGAATTTTCTTTACTTTCTCACTACTCGAAAGTGGTTTCCGAAACATGCTAATCCATTGGTGATGACCGAAAATCGGTCGAGCATAGTCGAGATGGATTCGTCGTCCTTCATTTGGAATAATTCATAATCGTGAAGGAGCATGTTTATCTTCGTCTCTTTGACTTGAGACGTACCTTCGTGTGTTACCTCAAGCGTTTTCTCAATTTCTTTGGCACTATCACACGATGATATCCGGTTGTGTTCTTCCGGATTTAAAGCACAGTATAATAATTGCGTGGCTTTGCAATTATAATGGTCGTTTTTCCAATCCGTATCATCATACTCTTCAAAGGTTTTGAGAGTCCCATTTGAGTTCGTCGGAATTTTGGGACCAAGACAAATCACCTTCCATAATTCGATATCGTAAGCTCGGATGAAAATAGACATTTTCTTCTTCCAAGTCATGAAATTCGATCCATCAAAAAATGGTGGTCGGTTGAGAGCAAGACCTTCGACTGGAGCCATTAGAAACGCCATTTTGGATCTTCTCCTCGGATGTTAAGCCGCGTATTGGAGTACCGCTCCGATACCAATTGTTGGTTTAAAATCGGATATTTGCGCCGTTTGTGTGGAAGCGTAAATAAGGTGCGGAAAATAAATGACACAGCGATTTATAGAGGTTCGGCCAAACGTGCCTACGTCCTCTCTCTCAAGATCTTTTTCTATAGGTTTAAGATCAAAACCTCTACGCCTCTCTTCTATCGGTCGAGGGATTATCGTTACAAGCTCGTCTTCTATCGGTCCGAGTAAAACCGTTTTTTCCTTTTCTATTGGATAAGGAATCAACCAGTCTAGCTTTCTATGGGTACTAGATAAACCTCACTAAGATAGCGATTGCGATTCTAACAATGCCAGATACTTGATCCTAATAACACTGAATCTAATCGTATCTTTTCTTTTACCTCTCGTGTATTATGTTGAATGTATAAACACTCAAACTAACAATATAAGCTCAATATTACAACAACAATGTAAGTATATGATTCTCAAATGTATGACTCATTTGCTTGAAGTTGTTGTACTCAAACAATACCATAGGGATGGTATTTATAGGCATTTCCCACAAACTAGCCGTTGCTGGCTGTTTTGACTTGCTAGCGTGCGCTAGCCTTTCCTATTAGCGTGCGCTAAACTATTCAGTCCAGTAGATTCATTTCTTCTTTAGCGTACGTTATGTCTTCTACCTTACGTACGTAACCTTCTTGTATTAGCGTGCCTTAATAACACATTGTAGCGTGCGGTAATATAATATATCCGTTGCATGACTTGTCAAAGTATCCGTTTGATATGCTGACTTTGACCTGCTTTTCCCAACGTTCTGATTGACTTGATTCAAACTACTTAGCGTGCGCTATTCCTTATTTGTAGCGTGCGCTAATGCTGACTTCATTGCATACATCATTTTGTGTTTGAATATCTTCCCAACGGTAACATGGCTTGATAGCGTGCGTTAATGATAACGTGTAGCGTGCGCTATCTCATTAGCTGACTTCACTTCAGCTTACTTCGAACTTAGCTGATATGCAGATTACTCCCCGTTAGCGTGCGCTAACATATATGTCTTAGCGTGCGCTAATGCAGTCTAGATTGCAACTTTTTGCATCTTCGTCTGCTTCGTCGTTTTGCTTCGCCTTGATGTTATTATTTTTGGTTAGCAACTTTAATCTTCAAAACACAAATTAAATAATGTGTGGAATAAATATTCCAACAGGTTTGACTTAACCGTGACTCTAAAGCTTGATTGAGATATATGATTGAAGGGTTTATACATATACGGTATTCATAACAGCTTTTGGAATGATTCCCATTATTCGTTGTCAGTTGGGTTGCGGTGTGAGCCACGTACTGGCTAAGTCTACCTCACACTCTTTGGATCCTCCCATTGCTGACTCAGACGAACCTACAGAGTCGCGCATATAGGATTAATGATGGATTAAATTATGCATATTCTCTCTTAATAAATGTTAGAAATTGGATGTCTAATTGAATTTAATTTGATCGATAAAATAAATCGGTCAGATGAATTAAATAATTACTAGGTAATTAATTTAATTCAAGTATAATTATTTCTTAGAGAAACTAATTATATAGTATTTGATATAATTAATTAGATTAATTAATTTAAATATAATATGACAGATCAAGCTTTATCTATCAGACTAAATACATGGGGTCCAGAACACGGACTAAATGGTTGGACTATTTAAAAGTCCAAAGTGGCCGCCGCTTTTTCCAGCATGATCTCCTCATATGTTTGTTGGTCTTTAAGACTTGACATGTGAGAGATTAAAATATAGAGAGGACTTTATGTAGGTGGGTGTGTGTGTATATATAATATCACAACCCATTTTGGATCTTCCTGAGCTGTACATGAAAAAGGAAGGCAAAAGAGAGAGAGAAAGAAAAACCAACAGGGAAGTAAGAAAAACTAAATTCCAATTCCTACATACAACAGAACAGTGAAGAAGAAATCATTTTTGCTTCTTCTGGGTTTTGTGAGAAAACAAAGCATACTCTACTTCTCATAGCAGTGTTCTTAGAGAACGAGAAAAAGGAGTTTAATCCAAACATTTTTCCGATGTGTGTTTCGTAGAGATGTTCGTCACTTCTGATGTTGGAATTTCCAAAAGATTCACGGATTGGATTCGTGCTCGTCGTCATCAACATAAACAAGTCAGATCTACGAGGGTATGATTTCGAATCTTGTATTTATTCATTTATACGATCCTTGATTGATCCTCTTTAGGAGTTTGGATGAGCACAATTTGTGCAACTTATTTTTTGCTGCATATTCGATTTATGCCCCGAACTCTAACAGTGGTATCAGAGCGAGGTCAATGCAATTGTATAGACGATAGTTTTTGCATTTTGAATGCATGCTTAATGATATTTTATGATTTGGAATCATATTATAATCGTAGATATTTAATTGTTCGTCGTAGTATGTTTTTTCGTGATTTTATATTGTTGTTACCCAAAATATTATCCGGAGATGATATTGCTGGAATGGATGAGTAACAAACAAAATGCGAGAGCACGTCCGTGGGGAAGTAAATAACACAAGATTTGCCGGGTTTGTTAAGCCTGGGCTTGAATGCTCTCGCGAGATGTTATTAATACGAATACGTTGGAGTACAAATATTAATGTAAGAGTACAATTACAATGAGTGTAAAAGACCCTAATTATCTAGCTCTTGAGTGCTGATGATTGCCGGAAGAACCAGAGTTGAAGCTCTGTGAGTTCTTGTTCTCGTTTCTGCCGACCGTCTTTGGGTTAAGAAGTTTCCAGAGTGAGAGATAGAAAGATGGCCGAAGTTTATAGCGTGGCCAAGATAGAGAAGCGAAGCCCAGAGTAAAGCAGCCCTTTTTCCAAGTGTAGGAAGCCTTCTATTTATAGGAGGAACTGGGATGTTTTAATCCTGACGGGCGATCGCCTTTCTTGTATTATAATAA
Source organism: Orobanche coerulescens (assembly GCA_033398695.1). NCBI lineage: Eukaryota > Viridiplantae > Streptophyta > Magnoliopsida > Lamiales > Orobanchaceae > Orobanche > Orobanche coerulescens. Next base: position 163,005,986 of record CM065802.1, on the reverse strand, counting down.
TAGGGCGATCGTCTTTAGCACATGGGTTGATTGCCTTAAAGTCCGCAGCTGCTGCTGGCAGCCAGCTGTGCGAACCAATGAGAGGACAACACGCGTCTCTTGTCGCTATCTTGGGAGGTCCCACCTTGGACCTTTCGGCGGATCTGTCAGTAGGTGAGAAGATGGTGACAGTCTGGGGTCAAAGGTCCTTATCCTGCGGCGCCTTTTCCGGATCTGCACGTGGGTCTCTATCCCGAGTTTCGGCCTTCGCAGACTTGGCGGATGTTGGCTTCACGTGGCATGACGCAGTCGTCCCTGATCGAGCACTCAGAACGACCGCTAGTTGCCGGGAGGCGATCGCCTTGGCAGTCGATCGCTCGGAGCTGGGTCCTATTCTGGGTCATTCGATCGGCAAGTCTGCCTTGGTCTATTTGACTCTGGTTTGGTCGCCCGGTCTTTGTTCCGATCGCCTGTTGAGGTGTATAAATCTCAAAACAACAATTGCCCCCAGCTTGCTCCGATGTTTGAAGACATGGGGTGAGGTGGTTCCACTAGCGATCATTTAGGATAAAGACGGGCGATCCATTGAGCGGACTTTGGTCTCAGATTTGGGCGACCTGATCCTTTGGCGAGCTATTTTCGGTCTTGTTCTTGTGATTTTCAATTTTGTAGATCCCTCGTGGAAAGCCGATTGTTTTGACCTTGAGGAACTGTGCACGGTCGCGGAGTTTGATGGACCGACCTCCATGACCATATCTTGTGCGCGAGGGACATTCCACCTGTAGGTTTGTCTCGTGATTCACTTTATTGTGAGGGTCCTCCATTAGGCTGTGCCCGCCTCGTATTTAAACAAAGGGTGAGCGGTCTTGGTCTGGAGGAGTCTTTGCGCGGGGCATCGTCGGATTAATCGACTCCACGTTCGCGGCTTGTTAGCACTTTTCTACCTCGGATCGTCATGTTAGATGGCATTCCTCGACGGTTTACGTTGTGACGGGGTTAGGGACGCGTCGCATTATCCGGGTCCACCATGTTAGATGATGAACCTTTGAGGGCGGGCGGGCATGTCCACAAATTTGTTTGGAGGGTCCTTTGGCTACGCCCACCTTGTATTTAAATGAAGGGCGAGCGATCGCAGCCCAAAGGAACCTTGCATGGACGAAGCTGTCGGTTCCATCGACCTCCAGGACCATGGCTGCACTCTTCTACCTCGGATCGTCATGTTAGAGGGTGATCCTCGACGGTATACATTGTGCTGAGAGAGGCGACCTAGTGCCTAGGTCCATCATGTTAGATGATTAACTTTATATGGCGAGCGAGTCCTCCATTTTTAGAGACGTTGCTTTGGGCAGTGGCCTTTCGTTTGACATAGTGGAAACTGGGGAAAGACTTCCGAAGTTTCCACCTCTTGATTGAAACATAAAGATCTGGACGCCAGGGTTGATCGGGAGGATCGACTCGTATGAATCCTATGGCTCGCCGTGTTTGATTCTAGCGATCGTATTAGGAGACTGGTGATCGTCGTTCTGACGTCGATCGCGGCACTTGATCCTTTCCGCCCAGGGCTCCGGCTAAGTTACTAGACTGTCCAGCATGCCCTCCTCGAACAATCTCCAGAGTTGTCAGAGGAGGTCGCAGCATTTATCGGTGTTGTGTCCGGTACTCTTGTGGTAAGAACAAAATTTGTTGCGGTCCAGATGACCGTGGTCCCTTACCGCCTTCAGCTTGCTTAGCCGCTCGCGCCCCTGGATGGCGTAGAAAATATGAGCCGGAGATAGATTGAGGTTGTGGTAGAGATGGGTTTCCACATCCTCGAAGGTCCTGAAATCACCGGGTGGCTTGGCGACCGCCTTGTTGGACTTGGCGATCGCCGTCTCTGCCCCCTCATCTTGGCGAAGGGCGAGCAACCTCCGCCTGGCCAAAAATCTGCAGCCTTGGCACGGAAGATTGCGTAGGTCGGGGGGATGTCCTTCATAAGGTGCCTGAACATGGGCGAAAGACCATTGAATCCCTCTAGGAGTGAGTAGAGGGCGATCTCGTTGCTTACGGGCTTGCTGTTGAGGATTATCTCATCCACCCGGTCAATGTAGTCTTCATCGGACTCCTCTTCCCCCTGCCTGATTTTCATCATACGGTGGGGACCTTTTGGTCGAACGACCTTAGCGGCGAAGTACGATGTGAAGTCGCTCGCCAGTTGTTCAAAGGAACTGATGGATCGCGGTGGCAATGAGATGTACCACCTATGGGCCAGGTCTCCCAGTGTTAACGGGAATATTCGGCACCTGGTCGCATCTGATGCCCCACACCCAGTCATGTAGATTCGGAACTTGCTCAGGTGAGTCTCGGGGTCCGACCTCCCCTCGTACAAAGGTGTTTGAGGAGGAGTGATCCTTGGCTGCACGGGGGCGAGTTCGATCTGGATCGCGAGCGGCTCACTTGGCCCGACGATCTTTCTCTTGGCGCCTGCCCCAGTTTCTAGGAGCGCCTTCATGTCGTCGAGTTGGCGTTGCATAGCGGCCATCGCCGCGGTCTGGCTGCTCGCGGCTAGGCGCTCAGAGCAGGAATCGAGGCGATCAAGTACTGATCCCCTGGCTCCGCTGTCGATGATGTCCTTGCCGCGTGGCTCGACTATTCGGCGGATGGGGGCCATACGACTGACCTGTATTTGGTTCGGAGTTGGGTATGCCAAACTCCTGGTGACGGACTCGGATTCCGTTGTCTCGTGGTTGAGACCAGAATGCCCCGGTCGCCATGATGGATCGCTTTCTAAATGGTTGAAGACGGAACCATCCTGCCTCGCGAGAGCCTTTTCTCGTGAATCGGGGCTTTCTGACGATCGCTCGACCAGTAACCCCTTGAGCTTCCATTTGCCCGCGCGGCGGATGGCTGAGGGGGTTATAGGGGGCAATGCTCATGTTCTCCGTCGCTCCCTTAGGATGGCCATAGCCTCCTCGATCTATTCCGTGGTTTGGAACTGGTCGAGCGAAAGGCTGGGTCTGTCCCCCAGGTGCGGGATCGAGAGTCTCGCGTCACCGCAGCTACCCTCTGCTGTAGGCTGGGGCTCGGATTGAGCCGGAATAAGGTGTCCGGCAGATCGGAGAGTGGCTCTCTTCGATGTGGTGGCAGACGTCATGATTCTGAAGGTTTTTCTTTGAAGAACAGTGAGTGTTTCTTCAAGTATATGCCCCGGAGAACAGTGAGTGTTCTTCGGGACGGTCAGAATAAAAATAAAGGTTAAGATGCCCTCCCTCTAGCGCCAATTGTTGTTACCCAAAATATTATCCGGAGATGATATTGTTGGAATGGATGAGTAACAAACAAAATGCGATAGCACGTCCGTGGGGAAGTAAATAACACAAGATTTGCCGGGTTTGTTAGGCCCGGGCTTGAATTCTCTCGCGAGATGTTATTAATACGAATACATTGGAGTACAAATATTAATGTAATAGTACAATTACAGTATGTGTAAAAGACCCTAGTTATCTAGCTCTTGAGTTCTGATGATTGCCGGAAGAAACAGAGTTCAAGATCTCTGAGTTCTTCTTCTCATTTCTGCCGACCGTATTTGGGTTAAGAGGTTTCCAGAGTGAGAGATAGAAAGATGTCCGAAGTTTATAGCGTGGCCAAGATAGAGAAGGGAAGCCTAGAGTAAAGCAGCCTTTTTTCCAAGTGTAGGAAGCCTTCTATTTGTAGGAGGAACTGGGATGTTTTAATCCGGACGGGCGATCGCCTTTCCTGTATTATAATAAGGTGGCGATCGTCTTTAGCACATGGGTTGATTGCCTTAAAGTCCGCGGCTACTGCTGGCAGCCAGCTGTGCGAACCAATGAGAGGACAACACGCGTCTCTTGTCGCTGTCTCGGGAGGTCCCACCTTGGACCTTTCGGCGGGTCTGTCGGTAGGTGAGAAGACGGTGACAGGCTGGGGTCAAAGGGCCTTATCCTGCGGCGCCTTTTCCGGATCTGCACGTGGGTCTCTATCCCGAGTTTCGGCCTTAGCAGACTTGGCGAATGTTGGATTCACGTGGCATGAGGTGGTCTTCCCTGATCAGGCACTCAGAACTATCGCTAGTTGCCGGGAGGCGATCGCCTTGGCAGTCGGTCACTCGGCGCTGGGTCCTGTTTTGGGTCATTCGATCGGCAAGTCTGCCTTGGTCTATTTGACCCTGGTTCGGTCGCCCGGTCTTTGTGCCGATCGCCTGTTGAGGTGTATAAATCTCGACACAACATATATTATAATATAAATATGGAGATTTTCATTAAAATGATTTATACAAATAATATGAAGATAAAAAATAACAGGTTTTTAAAAATCTGCCCGAAAATGAGTCGTATGCCATCATTGGACGATACATCATATAGCTGCCGAGCACTGCCAGACGCTATATCCTACAGCATGCGGGCGCTGTCGGGCACTGTATCCTACAGCACGCGGCCGTTGCCGGGCGCTGTATCCTACCGCATGGGGGTGCTGCCGGGCGCTGTATCCTACAACTTCTAGGTTGTCGGGCACCGGGTCTCATTTTTCAGTATATTTTCGAAAATAGATTTTCCCAATATTAATAATATTTAATTAGATTAAATCATTAAATTTGGAATTTTTGATGATGGGAAAATTTAAAGAAAATATTTTAAGGGTTTACACGGACGAAATTAAATTGTCGATTACTGTTGAATTAATTAGATTAATTCAAACCATTTCTTGTTGTGTGTCTGACATATTTATGTGATGGGGATGTAGTTCATGGACTTAGTTTTGAATTATTCGATGGGTTTGTAAAATCCGGTTTTGAGCCTATTTATTTATTTACTAGAATATTTGTATAGGATGCAAATTATTCAAATGTAATAGATAGTATTTTCCAAGACGGTGGCCCAAGACGATCCATCATGAAAAAGGCGATTCAAGTTTTATTTTATTTCCTTGTTTTGATTGGGCCATTCGCTTGGCCCAATATTTGGGAAAGGTACGTGAACTATATGTTGGTAGCAACTAGGTTGTTATTTACTTTATTCATATTGTATGAATATCAAATCACGATAAATTTATTAATGTGCATAGAGTAATGTTAATCGCGCAATACTCCCACTAAACAAACACTAAGTTGGAAAAGGTACAAGGTATCCTACCTTCCACCAAACTCTTGGAAGATTAAAACCTAAACTGAAATTCTATGCTTCCGAGTATATCGGGGTAGTATTTTGGGGAAGGTTGATAAATTCATAGAGTGCATTAGATGCCTTAGTTTGTGACAAATTGAACCCCTAGAAGCCGTATGGGTTGCCAAATAAGATTCAATTGTCAAAGACTGATAGGACTTGATGGTTTAAACTTAGATAGTTCAGCGAGCCATAGAAATCGTATGGGTTGAAGGCAAGTGAACTAAGGGTAAAAGAAAGACCAAATCATCCATTAGATGGGTTGGTGTTGGACACCACTTTGTGAAGCTCATAGACCAAAAACCGTATGGGTTGCCCTCTATTAATTTCATAAGGAACTTGATCACCACTAAGAAGTCGATCTCATGATGACTTCCGATTTTTCACATGGGAGTGTGTTTTTCCGATAAAATTAGTGGGAGCCGAGTCATGAATAGAAAATTCCTTTATTCTACTCAGATCATAATTCACATAACACTAATTAAATCTGATTTACTTTCTGCAAAAGTTTATCTCAAATATGACAATGAATCCACTTTCAATACTTCTTGAAGAGAACAACTTAACCGGATCAAACTTTGTTGACTGGATCCGAAATCTGAGGATAGTTATTAGTTTGGAATCACTGGGATACATCTTGGAGGCGGATATCCCACCGGCTCTTACTCGGACCAGGGCTAATCAGGAAGAGGTTGAAACCCATGAGAAGTGGGTCAAAGATGATGTCAGAGTCCGTGGCTTTATGATGGGCTCTATGAATAATGAGTTGCAGAGAGCGCACGAGACATTGACTTCTGCTAGGCAGATACTGGCTCATCTGACCGAACTCTATGGGGAGCATAGCCGAACACCTAGATATGAGATATCGAAGTAGCTGTTGGGAGCTCAGATGAAGGAAGGAGAGAGAGTTGGGGACCAGGTCCTCAAGATGATCTCTATGATCGAAAGATTGGAACTCTCGCTTTTAGGGTGCATGTTTCACTCTAAACCGATCTCATCCTTCTGTAATATCCGCAATTTTCGGTTTTCGGTAAATTTCTTTTTTCGGCCGGAGTCCGTTTTGATGACTCGCTCATGACCGTTTCGTCATTATGAGAATGATTAATTCTACACTTTTTGACATCGAGTTTGTTTCGGTGTCGTTTTGTTGAGTTCCGTGCTTTTTAGCGACTTTTCCGCACTTGAGTTCGATTCTTGCAAATATCATTCGAAACTGCTGTTTCGAGTTTCCTGTAAGTCCGTTTAACTTTGTTAGACGTGTTGTGAACTTCGGTTTGATTATTCGATCACGTATCGTGATTTCCGGGCATTCTGGGCCATTTTGTAATTTCTTGAAAGTTTCGGGTATCCGTATCTGTAATTGTTGTCTCGACCCGTTTCTTGGTCGCGTATGATTAATTATGGTATTATGTTTTCATTTCGGGTCGTTGATGTTGTCCGCGAACTTTTCGTCGTGTTCGTTCCGTGCGTTTTCGGAAATCGAGTCGTCGAGCCCTGGTGTTCGAGCACTGGCCGGACGGTTGCGGGACTGGCCGGACGATTGCGGGCACCGGCCGGACGGGTGCGGCAGGAACCGGCGTAGCGCACGCTACGGCCGGAAGGCTGCGCGCGCTAACCGGCAGGTGTAGCGCACGCTATCGGCTGGCCTAGCGCACGCTATCGGGTCTGGACAGTGGAGTCCTGGGGTTCTGGAATCGGTCAGGCTCGGCAGGTAGCGCACGCTACTGTCGGGCATTGCGCACGCTACGACCGGCAGGTAGCGCGCGCTACGGCCGGAAGGCTGCGCACGCTACCTGGCCGAGCAGTCTAGTCCAGTAGGTCACTGGATTGCGGCCTGGGCCGATAGCGCACGCTAGCTCGGCAGCCTAGCGCGCGCTAGTCCGGCCCAGTATAAATGTGACAGAGCAGTCACATTTCATCTCGTTTTTCATTTCCTTCCTTCTCCGTCCGCGGCTGGCGATTCATGGGTGACGAAGCCATGTTGTTTAACAACAAATCCATGAAGTTCTTGAGTTCATAACATCAATCAATCATCCGTTATCATCCTTTGATCCAGCGAATCGAGGTAATCTTCCTTAGAACCCTAATTTTGTGAATTTGGGGGTTTTTGCATTTTCGTCCGATTCGTTCCGTGTTGTTGATTAATTCATGATGGGTATGATTAATCTTGGTAGTATTCTTGTGTTTAACATCATTTAATCCATTGTTCTTCGTCGAATCGAAGTGTATTTCTTGATTTCCTTCGAATCGACTTTTTGGAGGATTTGTCCTCGATCTCGTTTTTCATCCGTTTTCGATGGATCGATTATGGTTAAATGATGTTGTTAAACATATTCTATGTATTGTATATCCATATTTCATCTTGGAAATCCGTTTTCGTGTTTTGTCGGGACGAATCGTGTTCTTGGCCGTTTTGGGGAAAACACTTGAACTTTCGTCATTCGTTCTTTGAATTCAACGGATTTAAGTCGTGCTATGGAATTCATTTTCGTTGTTATTGTTTTCGTTCGTAGTTCATTGTTGTGGATTGTCGTTCGGTGGAGACGGCGAGTTCGTAGTCGGTTCGTGCCAACCTACTTCGGCCGATTCTCCGCGTTGTGGTTATTCGAGGCAAGTACCTTGTCCATACTTTTCTTGTTTTGTGGATATGATGATTGGTGATCATCTTGGTGTGTTTGTTTGTTTGTTTTAAATGAGTTTTCAAAAGATTTGGTTAGCCTTGTTAAAGGCCCTCTTTCAAAACCGCGTGTGTTTGTGATCGGTGTGTTTCGTGAACGAGTATGTGACTCCTGTGGATATGTTTGGTGTTGATGATACACTTGGTGTTGCGTGTGGATGTATATTGTTTCATTTCGGTGCATTGTGGCTTAACGTGGAGTTTTTCTAAGTGTTTGATGCCTCTGGGCGAATTGTTTGAATATCCTTGATGTGATATGTTATTTGTGTGAATGTGTGGATATGGTTAAGGGTCTACGGTGACACATGGCACGTGATCATGTGGTCAGGATGCAACAAGTGATTGATCCAATCGTGAGAGCCTGAGATAATCTACGGTGGCACATGACATGCGATCATGTGGCCAGGATGCAACAAGCGATTGATCCAACCGTGAGATGTGTGTGATTTGTTTCGCTAGCCAGCTCGGGAGGGTCCTTCGAGGCCTCGAGTGGGATTTGTGGTTTCATCCCGGTCCTAGGCGATGCGCGTGCGTGATTACGTTTTGTTGTTTTTTTTTATGTCCGTCGAGGACACGTGATGTTGGGCTCTGTCCCTGTGAATTATTGTCGGTTTTCTATTTGCGAAAACAAAACCTTTGGGCTGTGACCCTGTTGATTTTTGGAAAGATAAGGATTCGGTAATCCTAAATTATTTTCTATTAAAACTCTCGATGGCATTTTAAACTGTTTTATAAATTGTTTCCCTTTTATTATAGCCTTTCGGTTTTTGGAATGTCTTACTCAAACTCTTGCCTCGGGAAGTACTTTTCGTTACTTTTGGATTTTTGAGGATTCCTGGTTATTGTTATTCGTGGAATGTGAATTGTATGGCTCATATTTTTGCACTTGTACTTGAACTAGCAAAACAATGGAGTTTTGCTAACCCCCGAGTATTCGGGGGGTGGATGTCTATTTTTGCATTCAGGTTTTGGAGCTTAGCACAGGGTCGGCATGAAGGATGATGAACGATACTAATCACACGAGGATCCGTTGATGTCGTATTGGTCTAGTTGTATTTTCTTTTCCGCTGCCGTATATTTTCCCCGTTGTACGGGTGTGGGTGTATTTTGACCCCTGCGTGGGCATGAGTTGTATTTGAGTTGTATGTATTTATTGAAAGACCAAATCGGTCTACTGAGTCATTTTAGCCTTAAAAGGCAATGTTTGATTTTAGTTATCAGCCTGGTAGATCCTCTAGGAGAGGGTCTACGGCGTGTAATATCCCTGAGCGGATTGGGGGTGTTACAGAATGGTATCAGAGATTAGGTTGTGGAAACCTAGGCTGTCGGGTCAGTGGTGTCTGTTGAGTTGTTGTCTCGTCGGATTTTGTGTGACTGAGTCGTGTCGCGACGCGTCGTTTGAGTATGTTGATTGTGATTAGTATCGTGGGCGATCATCATCTTCGTGCGACCTGTGGATGTAAGTCTCCCTTATTTGTATTGTGCCTCGTGTGACACGAGCTATTTGTTTGATTTTGTATTAAGTGACGGAATCCTCTTATGGATTTTGATTTCTTGATACGTGATTATTTGACTCTCATATTTCGTTCATGTGAGGAGTAGTGTTGCTGGATTGTGCATGTTGGACTGTATTTCTTTTATCCGCTGCGTGAGTTCTTTTGTAATGGCTTTCGGTATTATACCGACTAAGTTTTATTTCGAAAACCCATTCCTTTAACCGAGTTGTTGGCCTTGACCGTTTTGACGGTAGTTGGGTGTTTTCAAATGATTTTGTGAGTTTTGATAGGTACTACCGTCATCGACCTTTTTGGGCATTTTTGTAATTGGTTTTTAGCCTGGTGGGTTCCGGCGCAGGACCCACGGCGCTATAAAGTTTTGTGTAATTACCTGAAATTTTTGGGCATTCTAGCCCATTGAATTATCTTGGAAAACCTTGAGCATCTTAGAAAATAAATTTCTAGACGTACTTTTAAAATGAATTATTTTCTCGTGGTACATCCAAGGTGCCACAATATGTTTCAAAATTCTTCTACCTCGAGGACCCAAAAATGTTTTGAGATATTTTCAATGTTTTATAAACACTTTTACTTAGACCCGGGGGTCGAATATTCTGAAAATTTTTCACTAAGAGAAGGTGTCCTCATTTTTGTTCAAACGCAAGATGATTTTCAAGTCTCGAAAATGATGTTATTCAACTTTTTGTAAAGTGATACTCAAGATCAACTGGTGTTTCCATACTGCTTTCAGAAGGTGGTTTTCGTTTTTAAAACCCATCATTTCCTGCTTGTGGTCGGAGAAGGTGTGTATGATGTTGGTATTGTCGTTAGGGTGTTAGCCCTCCGAATTGTGATTGAATTGGTGGCGTGAATGTTGAGTCGTTTGCCACGCATTTGTTGTGATTAGCCCTCTGTGAGAGGTGAGATGTTGGTATTGAATGTTGTCGCTTTGTGATGAATTATGTATTATCACACTTGTGCGAGCTATTGGAACTGGAGTTTGTATGATTGTGTACATACGTGGTTGTTTCTTGATGTTTTGTAATTGTGCACTGGTCATCGTTCGAGTCGTTGATGTTGCCGAACGATGTCGTCGTTATTGTGATATTCATGTGTGTGTTGCCTTACGATGGTAATCGTTGTATGTGTTATGTGTTATGATTTTCTGTTGTGCTGAGTGGTTACTTATTCAGTATGCCGAGGGGCCGAGGTCGTGGTCGTGGCGATCGGACGCGTGGTCGAGAGCATGCTGCCGGTGATGGTATTGGTATTAGTGTTGCTACTATTTTGCAGCAGGTAGCCACTCAGATGACCCAGTTGACTCAGGCAGTTCAGCGTGTTACAGATGTGACCCAGCACACTGGTGCAAATCAGTGGCTTCGAGAAGTGGTTCGTATGAATCCCCTCATTTCGCCGGTGCCGCAGATGCTTTAGGTGGGATGGTTGGCTTTTCCAGTTGGAAAAGATTTTCGAGATAGTTGATTGTCCGAAGAACGTAAGGTCCCGGTAGCTCGGTATCTTTTCGACAAAGATGCCGCTAGCTGGTGGGAGGCTATTAAGCCTCGAGATCGCGTTGTCACGTGGGCGAGTTCGTAAATTCATGAGAGATGAGTTTTGTCCTAACCGATCAGAAATCGGAGGATTAATGAATTCTTTTCGACAAAACCGCAGGATGTACCATTGTCTCAAGCTATTATTGATTTTAGCAAACAGCTCGGCTATGTGCAGAATCAAGTAAGGACAGAGGAGGACAAGATTTGTCATTTTAGTAGGCGGATGAAGCCGGAGATTCGCCAGTACATGGCAGGTATCGCTTGTACTTCCTTGAGAGATTATCAGAATAGGGCGTTAGCCTATGAGCTATCCAAATTATCGACCGAGAGTATGTCTGACTCGAAGAAACAGAAAACCATTGGGAACTTTTCAGGAAATTAGGGGAGTGGGCCCCTTGAGGTTGGGACTTCGTTTCGTCATCCCAAAATGGTTCCTAGATCGCGTGATCAGAGGAGTAGTACCCCTGCAGTGAGTAATGTGAGCACTTCGAAGATATGTTATAACTGTAGTCGAGCGGGCCATACTGCGAAGAATTGTCGTTCACCGTTAGTCAGCTGTTTCGAGTGTGGCCAGGTGGGTCACCGATCCGTATATTGCGAGACGGTAGTTGAGAGGTTTGGGGATCGAGGTTGCGTCTCTACTCCGAAAGGACACGGAGATGCCTAGGGTGGTTTTGAGGATTTCAGCGTAGTCCGAATTATTTATGATTGCCCTTGTGGATCGTTTTGTGTTTATTCTCTGTTTTCGATCAGGCGTGTTTTCTTGTAACAAGTACTTTGTGTTTTGTGATTGTTTGGATAATTGACTTGATTGTATTATCTGTTTGATGATGCTTGTCACTTGTTGGTGTTATTATGTCTCTACCGGTGGCGTTGTGTTGGTCGTTGTGGAGCGTGTTTTTACGCCGGATGTCTCTTTGCGTTTCTTGCAGCGTTTCCCCGTTGGGCGCGAGTTTTCAGGTTTTGTGTATCTCGTCGAGTTTTCCTGGCGGGTATTTTGTTTCCCCCTACTTGTTTTAAGTTTCGGGACGAAACTTCTTTTAAGGAGGGTAGAATGTAATATCCGCAATTTTCGGTTTTCGGTAAATTTCTTTTTTCGGCCGGAGTCTGTTTTGACGAATCGCTCATGACCGTTTCGTCATTCTGAGAATGATTAATTCTACACTTTTTGACATCCGAGTTCGTTTCGGTGTCGTTTTGTTGAGTTCCGTGCTTTTTAGCGACTTTTCCGCACTTGAGTTCGATTCTTGCAAATATCGTTCGAAACTGCTGTTTCGAGTTTCCTGTAAGTCCGTTTAACTTTGTTAGACGTGTTGTGAACTTCGGTTTGATTATTCGATCACGTATCGTGATTTCCGGGCGTTTTGGGCCATTTTGTAATTTCTTGAAAGTTTCGGGTATCCGTATCTGTAATTGTTGTCTCGACCCGTTTCTTGGTCGCGTATGATTAATTATGGTATTATGTTTTCATTTCGGGTCGTTGATGTTGTCCGCGAACTTTTCGTCGTGTTCGTTCCGTGCGTTTTCGGAAATCGAGTCGTCGAGCCCTGGTGTTCGAGCACTGGCCGGACGGTTGCGGGACTGGCCGGACGATTGCGGGCACCGGCCGGACAGGTGCGGCAGGAACCGGCGTAGCGCACGCTACGGCCGGAAGGCTGCGCGCGCTAACCGGCAGGTGTAGCGCACGCTATCGGGTCTGGACAGTGGAGTCCTGGGGTTCTGGAATCGGTCAGGCTCGGCAGGTAGCGCACGCTACTGTCGGGCATTGCGCACGCCTTCGGCCGGCAGTAGCGCGCTTCGGCCGGAAGGCTGCGCCGCTTCTGGCGGCGATCTAGTCGATGAGTCATGGATTGCGGCACAGGCCGATAGCGCACGCTAGCTCGGCAGCCTAGCGCGCGCTAGTCCGGCCCAGTATAAATGTGACAGAGCAGTCACATTTCATCTCGTTTTTCATTTACTCCCTTCTCCGTCCACGGCTGGTGATTCATGGGTGACGAAGCCATGTTGTTTAACAACAAATCCATGAAGTTCTTGAGTTCATAACATCAATCAATCATCCGTTATCATCCTTTGATCCAGCGAATCAAGGTAATCTTCCTTAGAACCCTAATTTCGTGAATTTGGGGGTTTTTGCATTTTCGTCCGATTCATTCCGTGTTGTTGATTAATTCATGATGGGTATGATTAATCTTGGTAGTATTCTTGTGTTTAACATCATTTAATCCATTGTTCTTCGTCGAATCGAAGTGTATTTCTTGATTTCCTTCGAATCGACTTTTTGGGGGATTTGTCCTCGATCTCGTTTTTCATCCGTTTTCGATGGATCGATTATGGCTAAATGATGTTGTTAAACATATTCTATGGATTGTATATCCATATTTCATCTTGGAAATCCGTTTTTGTGTTTTGTCGGGACGAATCGTGTTCTTGGCCATTTTGGGGAAAACACTTGAACTTTCGTCATTCGTTCTTTGAATTCAACGGCTTTAAGTCGTGCTATGGAATTCATTTTCGTTGTTATTGTTTTCATTCGTAGTTCATTGTTGTGGATTGTCGTTCGGTGGAGACGGCGAGTTCGTAGTCGGTTCGTGCCAACCTACTTCGGCCGATTCTCCGCGTTGTGGTTATTCGAGGCAAGTACCTTGTCCATACTTTTCTTGTTTTGTAGATATGATGATTGGTGATCGTCTTGGTGTGTTTGTTTGTTTGTTTGAAATGAGTTTTCAAAAGATTTGGTTAGCCTTGTTAAAGGCCCTCTTTCAAAACCGCGTGTGTTTGTGATCGGTGTGTTTCGTGAACGAGTATGTGACTCCTGTGGATATGTTTGGTGTTGATGATGCACTTGGTGTTGCGTGTGGATGTATATTGTTTCATTTCGGTGCATTGTGGCTTAACGTGGTGTTTTGCTAAGTGTTTGATGCCTCTGGGCGAATTGTTTGAATATCCTTGATGTGATATGTTATTTGTGTGAATGTGTGGATATGGTTAAGGGTCTACGGTGACACATGGCACGTGATCATGTGGTCAGGATGCAACAAGTGATTGATCCAACCATGACAGCCTGAGATAATCTACGGTGGCACATGACATGCGATCATGTGGCCAGGATGCAACAAACGATTGATCCAACCGTGAGATGTGTGTGATTTGTTTCGCTAGCCAGCTCGGGAGGGTCCTTCGAGGCCTCGAGTGGGATTTGTGGCTTCGTACCGGTCCTAGGCGATGCGCGTGCGTGATTACGTTTTGTTGTTTTTTTTATGTCCGTCGAGGACACGTGATGTTGGGCTCTGGCCCTGTGAATTATTGTCGGTTTTCTATTTGCGAAAACAAAACCTTTGGGCTGTGACCCTGTTGATATTTGGAAAGATAAGGATTCGGTAATCCTAAATTATTTTCTATTAAAACTCTCGATGGCATTTTAAACTGTTTTATAAAATGTTTCCCTTTTATTATAGCCTTTCGGTTTTTGGAATGTCTTACTCAAACTCTTGCCTCGGGAAGTACTTTTCGTTACTTTTGGATTTTTGAGGATTCCTGGTTATTGTTATTCGTGGAATGTAAATTGTATGGCTCGTATTTTTGCACTTGTACTTGCACTAGCAAAACAATGGAGTTTTGCTAACCCCCGAGTATTCGGGGGGTGGATGTCTATTTTTGCATTCAGGTTTTGGAGCTTAGCACAGGGTCGGCATGAAGGATGATGAAAGATGAACGATACTAATCACACGAGGATCCGTTGATGTCGTATTGGTCTAGTTGTATTTTCTTTTCCGCTGCAGTATATTTTCCCCGTTGTACGGGTGTGGGTGTATTTTGACCCCTGCGTGGGCATGAGTTGTATTTGAGTTGTATGTATTTATTGAAAGACCAAATCGGTCTACTGAGTCATTTTAGCCTTAAAAGGCAATGTTTGATTTTAGTTATCAGCCTGGTAGATCCTCGAGGAGAGGGTCTACGGCGTGTAATATCCCTGAGCGGATTGGGGGTGTTACACCTTCAATCTCTACATGACTCCTTCTCACCGTTCGTCATGAATTTCACCTGCAACGAGATTGCTTGCAATCTGGCAGGATTCATGAACAAACTGACAACGGCCTAGTCTCGGATGAAGACACCGAGGGTGAATGAGGCTGCACTTGTTATCTCTTCTGGGCCTCAGAGGTCCAATAACAAGAAGAAAAACAAAAAGCAGCTCAGGCCTAAAGCTATAGTCGGAAAGGGAAAGGGCAAGGCCCCAATGGTTCTAAAGGCAAGTAGGCTAAGCCAACAGACATATGCCTTAAATGCGGTGTGCCACTGCAGAAAGGACTATCCTAAGCTTGATGGTGTTTCAGGTACAAAAATTTTAGTTTTGGAAATAAATTATTCTGCTACTGTTTATTCTACTTCATGGATTCTGAATTCAGGTGTTAGTTCTCACATTTGCACTGTGAATTATGTTCTGGAATGAAGTAGGCGGATTGGAGCTGGGGAAGTGATGATAATAGTTGGAAGAGGAGATAGTGTCGAGGCCACTAATATAGGATCACTTCTTTTGGATTAGGAATCTGGTTTTGTTTTAATGTTAGATGATGTATTGGTGTTGCCTAATGGGCATAAAAATATTGTATCCATTCCAGTCATGGACCAGAAAGGTTTTCACTTTTTCATTACCGATGGCAATTGCAAAATTTATTTTTGGAATAAATTGTTGGTTCTGCTACAATGTTGAATGGGCATTATCATCTTAATCTACAAGACAAAATAGTTGTGAATACTATGACTAAAAAGCGTGGTAGAGATGAGAATAACCAAGCACTAAAGTGACATCTTATACATGGTCACATTGGCCAGACCAAAATTCATAGTATGGAGAAGGATGGACTCATGGATCCATTGGAATCTAATCCCTATCCTACTTGTGAATCTTGCCTTAAGGGAAAATGACTAAGCCCCCCTTTACAGGGACTTTTGTAAGAGCTACTGAAAAACTTGGATTGATTCATACCGACGTATGTAATGCTTTAGAAGCAGCACGAGATGAATATCAATACTTCATCACATTCACCTATGATCATACTAGGTATGGTTTTATGTACTTGATGAAGCATAAATCCGAAGCCTTCGAAAAACTCAAGGAATTTAAGGTTCTAGTCGAAAATCAAACTGGTCATCATATTAAGGCACTTCGGTCAGACCGAGGAGGCAAATACATGAGTACCAAGTTTGATGAGTTCTTGAAAGAACATGGAATAGTATCACAATTCACACCTCCAACAACTCCTCAATTAAATGGTGTTTCAGAAAGAAGGAACCGAACCTTGTTGGACATGGTTCGATCCATGCTTAACTATACCGATTCATCAATTTATATGTGGGGACATGCACTACTTACTGCCGGGCATATCTTGAACAGACGTCCTTCCAAGTCCGTTCCTACAACACCACATGAGATGTGGAGAGGTAGGAAACCATGTCTTAATCACATTATTTGGGGATGTCCCGCCTATGTCAAGAAGACTAAGGTGAGAAATTAGAAGCTAGGTTTGTCAAAGGACGTTTCATAGGATACCCATCTGAATCAATGGGTTATCTGTTCTACATGCCGGATGATCATAGGATCATTGTTGCTTTAGAGACACACTTCCTGGAGGACAAGTTCATTCAGGAAGGTGGAGCAGGTAGAAATGTTTCTTTGGAAGAACATACTGAAACTCGCAGGAGACACCCGTGTAAGAATAAAATAACTGAACCTTCTGAAACACAACCACTACCACTGCGTAGATCTAGTATACTACCTGAGAGGTATGTCTACATGTATCTAGAGAAACTAGGTCTCCACCAAACAGATGGTAACCAAGAGGATGATCCTATGTCATACGAACAAGCAATGGTAGATGTGGACTCCGCGAAGTGGCGTGAGGCCATGAAAGTAGAGATATACTTGATGCATGCCAATCAGGTCTGGACTTTGGTAGATCGATTAGAGGTCATGCTGCCCATTTGAAATAAGTGGATCTTCAAAAGGAAGACTGATGGGGATGTTGTTGGTCCCAGAAATGATGAATACTGTCCTCACTGTACTAATACGAGTTTTTTCTAGCGCGCTTTGTCCTCACTCATGCGCACCTGGGAAACTTCTCAGGGGGTCACCCATCCCATAACTACTCGAGGCCAAGCACGCTTAACTTTGGAGTTTCTATGAGATGGATACCAGAAAAGAAGATGCATCTTGTTGGTATGAGTAGTCCAAATCAATTCATTTAACCACTTACTAGTGGCAGTGCAGAGCCACGTACTAAGCGACAGGCGGACATGAGGGGCTGCACCACTAGGATGCCGCAAATCGGGATGTTAAGCCCGTCCAGTTACATTCTCCCAAGTCGAAGGTGAGGACGCTGGATACCAAAGTATTCCTAGCAATCCCCCCCAGCGTACGCCAGAAGACTCGAACCCGCGCCTTGCTTCGATACCAATTGTTGGCCACTAAGTATACAAGATACAGCTTGGAGGATGTTTTAAACAACAAGCTGTACGGTTTTCAAATATGAGCGCGTAGCGGAAGTCTTGACAAAGTAAGTTGCTGTAAATACAACTAGATATGAAATGTATACTTAAAGATAATCACAAATATTAAAACAGTAAATGCAGAAGGTAATTGACACAGTAATTAAAGTGGTTCGAGGTAAACCCCTCTACGTCCACTGGTCCTCCACACATGAGTAAAAATGTTTATTATAAATACTACGTACACAACTACGTATTTATAATCAAACCTAATCAGTATATCGTTCAGACAGATTGATATAATGATCTTATCCTTCAACCGTTCACACATATTGGTTTGAGCTTTCACTTGACTGGCTTCTTCATACACAGTTCCGAAGCTTCGTCTCTACAATGCAAGTCTGTCATGCACAGTTCGGGAAGAGCAAGGATTCTCAGTCCACACAGGGCTCATGGGTTTGTTCAAGGGTTAGAACAATATTTGAACAACAACTTTGACTTTCTGAGCTTTTAGCTGATGATGTGTTGTTCACGGTTTTGAGCATTGTATATCTCTTCTTTCAGAATAGCAGAATGCCTTGGGAGATATGTTTGCTCTGAATATTCGTGTAAGCACTTGTTTCACTTGCGTATAAATTCGATCGTTTGTTTGTTTGATTGCGTATATGTAGATCTTCAAAGGCTGGGGATATATATAGCTTTCTGAAATATATCCGTTGATATAAATCTGTTGAGCAAGATTCCGTTCCAACGGGATGATGTGTTTGAATAAAACACGATCCGGATTTTGCGCTAGATTGAAGATTTCTGATGGCTTGATATTTAAATACTTTATCCTTTAGTATTTAAATATATCTTCTCAAACGGGACTTTGACTTAGTGAATAACAAAGATTCCTTCTTGTTCTGTTTGGATGCTGTATGGAATGATAGCCGTATTGTCAATTCGAGACAACTTCCATACTTAGTCTTTATAATACTCCTTTGCTGTATGATTGATTCTGTATGCTGGGGCTACGAGAAGTCTTCGATACAGGTTGATATCTTTTGATCAGCTTTTCGATACGGCTGCTTGCTGTATGCTGGATTGGCATATTTGTCAAAACATTTTGTCTTGATCTTTTCGATACAGGGATTGTTTGTCCTGACAATCTCGATACAGGGATTGTTATCCCAACAGAGGCTCTTGATTTTATAATGGATACTTCTCTTCAAACCGAACTTATCCTACAGTCTCTTCCTGATTCCTTCTCATAGTTTGTTATGAATTTCAACTGCAATGAGATTGCTTGCAACTTAGCCGGGTTGATGAACAAACTGGTGACCGCTCAGTCTCAGATGAAGAATCCGTGGATGAAGGAGTCTGCCGTTGTGATTTCTTCTGGACCTCGGAGGTTTAAGAATAAGAATAAAAAGACCAAGAAGCAGATGGGACCACAAGTCAAGGACATTAAGGGTAAGGGCAAGCCCCCGATGGTTCCCAAGAGCAAGAAGAAGAAGGACGCATGTCTCAAATGCGGTGAGGTGGGCCACTGGGCTAGAGACTGTCCGATTCTTCATGGCACTTCAGGTACAGAAATTTTAGTTTTAGAAACAAATTGTTCTGCTACCGTATTTTCTACTTCTTGGATACTGGATTCTGGTGCTAGTTCTCATATTTGTACCGTGAATTAGGATCTGGAACAAAGTAGGAAGCTTGGAGCTGGGGAAGTGATCATTACTGTCGGAAGCGGGCATAGTGTCGAAGCAACTGGCATAGGATCAGTTCTTTTGGATTTGGAATCCGGCTTTATTTTAACTTTAGATGATGTACTTGTTTTGCCCAAGGGGCATAAAAACATTATATCCATTCCGGTCATGGATCGGAAAGGCTTTTCATTTTTCATTGGTGATGGTTCCTGAAAATTTTATTTTAGAAATAAACTAGTAGGCACTGCTACATTATTGAATGGACTGTATCATCTTAACCTAAGTAACAAAGTCGTATGAATACTATGACGGGGAAGCGTGGTGGGGATGAATCTAATCGAGTTTTGAAATGGCATCTTGGACTTGGTCATGTTGGTCAGACCAAGGTTTACAAAATGAAAATTGATGGACTTGCGGGTCCATTGGGATCAGATCCCTTTCCAACTTGTGAATCTTGACTTAAAGATAAAATGACTAAGTCCTCCTTCATAGGGACTTTTGAAAGAGCTGCTCATAAATTTGGATTAGTCCATACCAATGTATGTGGTGCTTTGGAAGCAGCACGTGATGGATATCAGTATTTCATTATGTTTACAGATGATCATACTAGGTATGGTTATGTATACTTAATGAAACATAAATTCGAGGCCTTTGAGAAATTCTAGGAATTTAAGGCCCTAGTCGAAAAACAAACTGGTAATCATATCAAAGCACTTCGGTCGGGCCGAGGTGGCGAGTATATGAGTACAGAGTTTGATGAGTTTCTAAAGAAACATGGAATAGTATCACAACTTACACCTCCAAGAACTTAGTTAAATGGTGTGTCAGAAAGAAGGAACCGAACCTTGTTGAACATGGTCCGTTCTATGCTTGGCTATACTGACTTACCAATTTACTTCTGGGGGTATGCACTCCTGATGCTGTTTATATCTTGAACAGATGTCCATCCAAATCCATTCCTAAAACTACACATGATATGTGGGAGGGCAGAAAACCAAGTCTTAATCATATTAGGATTTGGGGATGTCCCGCCTTTGTCAAGAAGACTAAGGTGGAGAAATTGGAAGCTAGGTCCGTGAAGGGACCTTTCATTGGATTTCCATCTGGGACGATGGGTTATCTATTCTACATGCCCGAAGATCGAAAGATCATTATTGCTTTGCAAGCACACTTCCTGGAAGATGAGTTCATTCAGGAAGGCGGAGCAGGTAGAAGTATTTCTTTGGAAGAATACAATGAAACTCATCAGGAGACTCCTGTACAAGGAATTGGAACCGAACCTTCTGAAACACATGTACAACCATCTCGTAGTTCTAGCAGGGTGTCTCATTTACCTGAGAGGTATGGCCTTGTGCACCTGGAGGAGCTGGGTCTCCATGAGGTTCCAGGTGATAGCCAAGAGACCGACCCAATGACCTAGGACCAAGCGATGGTTGATGTAGACTCCGCGAAATGGCGTGAAGCTATGGAAGCTGAGATAGACTTGATGCATGTCAATCAGGTCTGGACTCTAGTAGACCGCCCTAAGGGCATAGTGTCTATTGGGAATAAGTGGATCTACAAGAGAAAGACTGATGGGGGTGGCAAGGTTGACACCTATAAGGCCAGGTTTGTGGAAAAAGGTTATACCCAAAAAGAAGGGATCGATTACCACGATACCTTCTCGCCCGTAGCTATGATCAAGTCTATTCACATGATGCTTGCTATAGCAGCCTACCACGATTATGAGATATGGCAAATAGACATAAAGACGGCTTTCCTCAATGGATTCCTCGAAGAGGAAATCTATATGGAGCAGCTTAAAGGCTTTATGTCCGAAGTCGATAATCAGAAAGTGTACAAGCTTCAGCATTCCATTTATGGACTGAAGCAAGCTTCGCGTAGTTGGAACCTTCATTTTGACGAGGCAGTCAAAGAGTTTGACTTCG
The DNA here is from genome assembly GCA_033398695.1 of Orobanche coerulescens. Lineage (NCBI taxonomy): Eukaryota > Viridiplantae > Streptophyta > Magnoliopsida > Lamiales > Orobanchaceae > Orobanche > Orobanche coerulescens. Next base: position 162,985,023 of record CM065802.1, on the reverse strand, counting down.
TGCAAAATGAAGAGGAACCTTGTGTATACAAGATGGTTAGTGGGAGCAAGATCGCATTCTTAGTACTATATGTAGATGTCATTCTACTAATAGGAAATAATGTGGGAATGCTCAGTTCTGGGAAAGCTTGGCTTTCGAGTAATTTCTCCATGAAAGACTTGGGAGAAGTAACCTATATTCTTGGTATTCGGCTCTACCGGGATAGAGTAAAAAGAATGATAGGTCCTTCCCAAGCCCTCTATATAGATAAAATCTTAAAGGGATTTAATATGGATGATTCTAAAAGAGGGTTCCTTCCGATGTGACATGGAATAAAACTCTCCTCGAAGATGTGTCCTCAAAGTGAGGAACAACGAAAGGAAATGAGTAATATACCATATGCTTCGGCCGTGGGTAGCCTTATGTATGCAATGTTGTGTACGAGGCCTGTCATTGCGCATGCTGTGAGCGTGGTAAGTAGGGTTCAGGCAAACCCAGGCAAGATAAATATTTGATGTTGCAAGATAAAAACGATGTTGCACGACGTGCGACACCTGTGATGGTGTTGCATTATATCTAATTTTCAATAATTTTTTCAAGTTATTGTAAAAAACAAACATAATAAAATGAAATTTAAATTTTGATATTTTTTTACTTTTAAAGTATAATATATAACATATGATAAATTTGGTTTAAATTATTTGTATTTAATATAAATACTTATCATATTTTTTAATTTTATAATTAAAAAATTATAAATATTTTTTATAATTATTAAAGTTTAATATATTATCAATATATATATATATATAATGAAATTTAAATTACGATCTATGTTTTATTTTCAAAGTTTGCTATACAATATAATATAAATTATAACTTAAATATATATTTAAATTATTTAATATAAATACATATTATAAATTTTAATATTAAAATTTCAAAATTTTAAATTATAATAAATAATAAAAGTCTCTTTAAAAAAATGAAATGCATGGGAGTGAAAAATTATGTAGTAGATCGAGTGAAAATTAGGCTTGACTATTCCCCCCACCCCCAAAGAAATTAGTAGGGGTGGACAACGAAACCGATTTTTCCCAAACCGTTCCGAACCGATATAGTTCTGTTCCAAAAAATAACGGATCTAATCGGATCTATATAATTTTGGCCTGGTACCGATCCCGATCTGATAAAAGTAATACCATACCCGGTTCCCTCAAATTATGTGCCGACTGAAACGATTGTCCCGATTGATATATACACATGACAAACTCAAACATATAAGTAACTGACCTTTATATATATATATGTGTGTGTGTATATATATATATATTATGATATTTCAATATCTTATGCATGTGTAAAAATATTAGATTAGTCAACGAATCTTCATTTCTCATTCTTTTGTCCGCCGCCCAATAATAAATAAACATATGGTGTCAGTCCTATCCTAAAAACAAATATAATATTATGAGTATTAAATAATAATTAGGGTTTAGTATGAGTAGTTCCTATCCTCATCCTATTGTCCGCCGTCCAAGCCCTCTGTTCTGTCCTCATTTTCATTTTTTATCGAGAGAGAGAGAGAGAGAGAGAGAGAGAGAGAGTGAAAAAAAAATGGAAACTAGATTCTTGATTTTTCGGCCTATGCGATCTCACTTCAGGGATAAAGACGAGCATCAACATACTTTTCTTCGGCCTCCGCGATTGCGCTCGATCTTCTTCCACTGGAAGACTTTCAGTTTTTATTTTTTACCTTTTCTCCTCCTAGATTTTTATAGGTAACTTCTCACCCTTTTTTATGTCTGGATTTCATGACTTTTTCTGTCATGGTTGGATTTGAAAATTAGTTTTTTATTTCGTCATTTATTTTAGGATTTGAGCAGTCTCTGTTTTTCATATTTTTTGTAAGTATATCTGTTGCAACTTCCATTTCCCATATTCAGAGCGGTAAACGTAACATACTTTTGGTTGCATAAATTCAGATTTATAGCTGAGACACACTACACATAAATTATAGTAAGGTAAAAACCCATATTTAAATTATTTTGTTCCTAGTTACCTATTTATATTAAGTTTAAAAATTATACAACTTATAATACCACAAGCTTAAAGTGAATTTATTCACATGACCTTTATTTTTACTGCTTCATTGTAGCTTATGCAGAAGCAAATGTTGTATTTCTTAGTGTTGATGGTTTGTACTACACTACTGTGAAAAGTGCATATGTTTGATCAAAGTAGCAGATCTGAATCTGTCACTAATTTCAGACAAGGATGTGAAGCTAATGAAGAAAATACATTTTCCCACACCCTCTCTTCCTCGAAGTTTGGAAAGATCAGAGGATCATTGGATTCCCGGATAGGCAGGTGTTTTCACCCAGTCTCCATTATCTATTTAGAAATGAGGTTTTTATTCCTGCTTATCCGCTAGCAGTAAGTGCTTGGCCCTGGGCATTATTGATTAAGTGAAAGAGGACTCCCACTTCCCTTTCGCTCTTCCATCAGTGTGACTAAACTCATTTCCGTTTGCTACTCGCCCGGCCTTATGAAGCTACCTTATTTATACCATATTAACCTTTTAATTTCTACCAGCTTAACATGTTTCAGGTTTTTCAACTTATAAATACCTCTTTATGGACTTGGTATTATGCTATTAACTGAAGATATTGGAAGGTTTATAATCGACCTCTGTAATTCATGTTATAATGATTTAATTTACAACATTCAGTATCTAGTTACTATCATTGACTAGTACTATCTAATTACGAAAAGTGAAACAGAAAAGTGGGATAAGCTAATCCCGGCCTCAACTTGGATATTGGAGAATTTTGTGCAACGATATCAAGTGATCAAGATGATAATGGTACTCCTATGACTCAAGGCGGCACCACTTATCGGTTATTTCAATATGTAACTTTCGATCACTTGTATTTAGACTTAGTAATTTCGTACTTTTTAAGTTAGATTGGTGTTGTTGCTTGGTTTTGGTACTTTTGAAGTTAAATTGGTAGTTTGTTGCTTTGTATGAATGTAGGACTTTGTATTTTGTATTGGCATCCTTGGTTGGTTTTTGGCTGCCTTGGTATATTTTAGATGGGTTGATGTAACAACAAAATAGTTATTTCAAAAATATTTGTATGAAGTGTTGCTTTTACTTTAGCTGCTGTTGTATTTTATAAAAGTAGTATTACAAAAAAAAACTAGTGTTGCCTTAAAAAAATCGATGTTGCCTAAAAACAAAACACTACGGTTGTAGAATACAACGTGGGTCCCCACTGCCATGTGGCATAAAAGTGGGCCCCACTGCTGCCGTGGTATCAAAATGGGACTCACTGATGCCGTGGCACAAAGGTGAGAGCTACTGATGATGTGGAAACATGTGGACGCCATATTCTTTTTTTTTTGAAATCTTAGTCAAAACCGTTTGTTATTGCCTTACGTGGTTATGTTGTTGCATTATAGGCGTAATGCAATAAATTTCCATTGTTGCAGTAGAGACTAAAAGTGTTGCCTTAGGTGTCAAAGGCAACAACCGTATTGGCAACAAGAGTTTGGTGTTGCCTTTGGCCTAAGGCAACACTTTTCGTGTCTTCTGCAACAATAAATAGACATTGCCTATGAGCACTTATGGCGTAGTGTGACCAAGCCACTTTCTCAGATTAGCTTGGAGCGTCATCTGGAGAACATGGGTATTAGATACCATAGTGTGTGGCATTGAGTGCAAGTGGGATATTGTTATGAGTATGCCCTCGAATGCCACTCAAAGGATGTTGAGTGAGGTCATTGTACTTGTTATTATGTAAATTATTATCAGAAGGCAATTGTATGTTTCTTTATTTACTGGTAGTCACTGGTATTTCTGACTCGTAAATATATATATAGAAACTAGTCCGTGTATTTGAGAGAAAAAATTCCACTCCTTATTGGATAAGGGAAATGGCACCGGAATGGTTTATGGCTCAAGTACTTAATCGTTCGCAAGTCGATGAAACTTGATTGGGCGTTAAGTTTATATGAAGACTTGTATGACGTGTTCTTTGACTTGGAGAGTGTCTGTCGAACACTAATGGTTAGTGGGAGCACATGTTATAGGTATGCTAATGAGATTAGTATACTAGAACCGACTAACCTTCGATTCCTCACATGGATTCACTCCGGGACAGTCAATGACGGAATCGAAAGGTTGTGATAGATATTCATGAACCTTTGAATTGAGGATTTAGTAGGGATGTGCTTGTGATCTTTAAAAATGCACAAGGACTTATAAAATCCATTTATCGAAAACCGTCGTAAAAACTCATTTGAAATCGCATGGCCAAACGGCCGACATTCAAAAGTTTATAAAACGATTTCCAAAGTAATCTCAGTTACCAGATACCAAAAGAGCATTTCAAAATACTCACGCAGTGGAAAAAGACCAACCATAAAGATACTCTAGCAGCGGAATACAAGAACCAATCAAGAAACTCAATGCACAAAACATGTCCTAGCCAGTATCCTCTGGGAAGCTCATCTATTCACGACCGCTACATGCTCGATACTCCAAGAACCTAAAAAGAAATCCCACGACGGGGTCAGCCATAATATCCAACAATGATAACCGTCACATCACATTATAAATTACATACCAATGAGAATACAACATAAGAATACGACCAACGTAATCTTACCGCCATAACTTTACTTACTCAAGTCATTCTCATCAGAATAACCATTATCACATTTCAAATCTCGTACTTGATTAACCAATAAACTCGAACCTAATATTTGTATTGTACCTCAAACAATACTCAAGATTCTCAACTATCATCATCAACTCACGATACAGAAATATACCAGTTCTGACCAATACGTTCCATCGAATAACATCATCAAATCCCAAGACGATAACCGATTGTCCATCAAAAAACGAATACCAAAGAAAATATGGAACATACCTCGAGATGTGAATTTCCACGACAATGATATCAGTCTAATCCGAGATCATATCAATGCAATACAGACAAGGTCCTAACACAAGACCTACAAATGCATACTCATATGACCACGTCAAAATGCTCAAAACAATAACAACAGTGTATACTCAATGGAAATCCCATGATCCAGCGCCCTCAGCATAGATCCCAAGATGATCCTACAAGATCAACATGAGGTGGATAACTAATAATATACATATGCACAACAATCACACAATATTGGGTATCCAACGATCCAACGCCCTCAGCATAGATCCCCATGATGATCCCGTCAGACCAACGCATGGTGGAAAACCTGTCCAGCGATCCAACGCCCTCAGCATAGATCCCATGATGATCCCGTCGAACCAACGCATGGTGGACATCCGATCCAGCGCCCTCAGCATAGATCTTCATGATCCCATCGGATCATTTACAACATAAACAATACAATCATGCATACAGATATGCAACTCAATATGTTCATCAACATGAACGACATATGGATCAAAACATGAACGACACTATGATGATACAACTAAGACGACTTCATGTTCAGCAACATAAATGACAACCTGCATGATCAACATCGTTAACACTAAACCGAATCAAACTAAGATACTTGTCCCGAGTCCTTCAGGAGTAATCTCGATGTCAAATCATCACCGGCAATTATCCTCAATGCTCGGCGATCCAAACATACAATGAACTATGGATACTCATATCCTCGTCTTTACCATAATGTAACCTCGATACCCGAACATACCAATAACTGAGATAAAGCATATACATTATGATTTACCTCCCAGAATCGGAAGAACGATATGCGATCCGAATATCCAGAGTTCACAATAATAATCATCGCTATATGCATTATAAACGAAATAAAACTGAAACCATTCATTAAATATTATAACTGAGCAAGTAATAACTTGCCTCGATACCGATACCACGAAGCTGCTACCAAACACATTGCCTTTGTCTACGAGCTCCTCAACCCTGATCAAAAGCAACATAACGGATGTAATCCACGATCAATTATCGCAACCTAATGCAATAATTAAATGATAACACATCCGATAATAATAAACAACCGGCAAAACCAACTAATCGAACTCAATGGTTCAACAAAAACCTCGAATAAACGCAGTCTGAACAAACCAAATCAAACCATCACGCATTCATAATCACAACATAAAAGTACTGCACTGTCTGCCTACTTAGCGCACGTTAAACACATAACGTAGCGTGCGCTAAGTTGCTCCCGTTAGCGTGCGCTAGCCAGTAAGCTTAGCGTGCGCTAATGCTGTATAGTGGCATGCATTCCAAGCATCGTCTAACACTTCCATCATATCAATGATCGACTCATCTCGATATTAAAGATTTCATAACATATTCGATTCCAACTTTAATCTTTAAACCCGAATCCACAAGATTCCTTCTTGTTCATATTTGGTAAATTCATAGAATTTACCGGTTATTATCATGAATAATCATATTCCAAAATCATTCGAATTCACGTTCATATTCCATAAAATGACATAATCCGATGTGTTCTAACACCTAAAAATCCTTCTTCATCATGTTCTTCGACATACAAATTCATATAACTCCAAGAATCACAACAACGCCACCATAATCATTACCATACGAATTAACCAACGACAAAACATCAAAAATCCGAATTGAAGAAGGGAAATACATCAACACATCTCTTGAATTCCATCCAAAACCATACGAAACATATCAATACTCATATATTGATAACAACACTAACTTAGTTCGGTAATCCAACTCATTATCATGCTCATCAACTCGAATATATGATAATCATCAACTTAAGAACATCAATAATCAATCCAAATGAAATCCAAAGATGAAGAGTGATTACCTTTTTGAAGGAATGGATTGATTTCCAAGGTTGAATCCAATTCCAATAATCACCAATGATTTCAAGAACAAAGCTTTAATCCATGATTTCCATCTTTAATCTTGTTAAAGAGGATCATCCCTCAGTGTTAGACACTCCAAATGTCCTCCCAAGGTTCTCTCTATCGGGTGCAAGGAAAGAAATGGACGAAATGCTTCATAATACCTGTCTGTCCCCTTTATATAGAATACATTACTAGCGTGCGCTAACATCTCATGTTTAGCGTGCGCTACGACTTAGCATGCGCTAACTGGCTTTGTTAGCGTTCGCTATCGCAGTCCAGTGGCTACTGTCTGGCTTCGTACATGTGCTTGCGTACGTAATGCCCATGCATTAGTGTACGTAACTTACACTGTCTAGCGTACGCAAGTCCTTTGCCCTTAGCGTGCGCTATCCGAAGTTGACTTGCTATAGTCTGCACCTACCCCGAATATGCTCGTGACCCCACATGCCAAAAGCAACCAATAAAGCCAAGATTCCCTGTTGACTGATATACAGTTAGCGTGCGCTAATCAACATGCATTAGCGTGCACTAACACTACATTACAACATCCGTTGACTTATCAGAACGTGTGCCGAAAGTGGCCTGGTCCATGCGTAGATTCCTTCCGATCGGACTGCATTAGCGTCCGTTATCTTATATCCGTAGCGTGCGCTAAACCTGCACGATAGCATGCGCTACTCATGATTATTAGCGCGCGCTAATAATGTTACACTTGGCCATTTTCAGCTATTCTCATCTAACATCTCGACATACCAAAAATGAACATACGGCATACTGAATACATTACTCAACATATTATATCCTCAAATACAATTGTCAACCAAATACGACAATTATACTAATACTGACATCTCAGTCCTTCATTTATTTTATCCATACTGTACAGATTCCACGCTGTACAACATAACTCGGATAAAATAACATTAAACAATAGTAGTAGAAATTTCGGATATTATAGGGGTCAACCTCGACGTGCATCTTAACAGGCAAGTAGCAGGTTCTACTGAATACCAAGATAGAATTCTTTCTCCTGTTAGTGAACAGGTTATATGTCTTATGCGGTTATTGGCGGATGAGATCATAAGTCTTTGGCCAAAGTATTGGAGCCAGTTGTATTGGATACACGAGAGCTCGATGATCTCGATTTGCATTAACTCATGCATAGCGTCAAGTACAGATAGGGTTTGACTGATCGTGACCCTATAACTTGATCGGGACATTTGAAAGAAGGGTTTATACGTATACTGGTATTCACGACAGAAAGGTTTTGGAATGATCCCTATCATTAGTTCTCTGTAAGGTTACAGTGTAGGCTGTCAGGCTGGCTAGGTAGTGCTATAACTCTTTGGATCCTCCCATTTCTTACTGAGACGGACCTACCGAGTCGCGCATTAGGGAGACGATGGATTAATTTGAGATTATTTTATCTTAATTAAATTTTAGACATTATATGTCTAAATTATTTTATTGGATAAATTAAATCGGTTCGGTGAATTAAATAAATTACTGGGTAATTAATTTAATTTATAAGTAATTATTTCTTGGAGAAATAATATTTTAATATAATTAATTAATTAGATTATTTAATTGTATTAATTTATTCTGAAACGTATCAAGGTGGTATTTGTCGGACTAGATACACGGAAATGAACCAAACTCCTCCATTATTGCCTTGGCCACCCCGTGTATTTTTTATGAGGGATGATCTTTTTTTTTGTCCCTTTTGTGCATGTGTGTGGTGTTTTCCTCACACTGAAGGACAAAACAAGATAAGATGTAATCTTATCTTTAGGAGGAATCTTGTATTATATATTGTATAACCTTCATCACTCCACTACCTTGGAGAGATCATATAAGTTTTCTTTTGGTTCTTCATTTCTTCATCATTTTCTTAGAGAACAATGAAAGAAAAATTGAGAGAAAATTATTTTACATTACTTAGAGTATTTGTAAAATTATAAATAAGCTCAATATATTTTATTCTAGCCGTGTTCTAAGAGAATAAGAAAGTATAGAAGTTTTCCGGTTATCTTCCAGCGCGTGACTAGTGGAGGCACGGTATTTTCGGTGCTCGGGGATTTTTTCAAGAAGGCTTGCAAAATTCAGTTTGTGGAAAAGCTCTTCACCAACATTTAATCAAAGGACTACAAGGGTAAGTTTTTCGATTACTTTACTATTGTCCTTTTTATATTCGTATATATAATGCATGATCGATCCGGTTTTGGGGTTCGGCTTATTATTGCTTAATTTCCGCTGCGCCTTCGTTTTTGGCATCGACTCCCAACACCTGTAGGGCGTCATCGCCAGTATCCAAGTTGGGGTCGGAGTCGGAGTGATGGCTTGGTGAGGGAGCTTTGTCATCGGATTGCGATTTCTCTTTTAGTCTAGCCTTTTCTTTTGCCTTGACGTAGTGAGAAATGAGCTCATGGAAAAAGTGATCCTCTCATCGGATTAAGACTTCAACGTTGTGGGTGTCCATGACCTCCAGAATAAACAATTCATCTTCCTTCCTGTCAGCCCAGTTGTATAGGGTATCGTATGAGGCGACCCTGTAGGACTTTCATACTTTGAAGCGCTCGTACGCTTGCTCTATTTGTACCTAAAGGAGAGTATTATTTATTATTTCAAATGGGGAGGGACTCCTTATAGTAGTTGGGTCTAATGTCCAGATTGGAACCTCAATAGGTATGAGAGCCTGTTTCGGAGAGGGATCCCTAACAGGGGATGGAACCCTGTGGCGAGAGGGATCCTATACAGGTGTGGGTACCCTGTTAGGAGTTGCGGCGTTTGGCTCCAAGGGGGCAGCCGATTCTCCAGAGGCCTCCAGCTTGGCAAACAGTTGTTCTTCCATCATAGCCGCCACAGGCTCGGGATCTGCTGTTTGTGCAGCAACTATTTCTTCCTTAGGGGTTGTGCCCTGTGGAATAGGATCAGCGACAGGAAGAGAGGTGGCCTCTACAGTAACCGCTGCACGTATTGTAGGTTCATTATTGGAAGACTTCTTCGCCTTCTTCTTCTTATTCTTAGCCTTCTTCTTCTTTTCCTCTTTTTCTCCTCGCTCGTGATCCACAGAGTGACATTCCTTGGGTCACTAGAGATAGACATGAGTTTTGGGTTCGGCCTCATTGCAAGCAGGGGTGACTTGTTGAACACTGTGGAGGTCATCTCTCCAATGAACTTTCCTGGTGCAAATCTTCTTGGCGTTCTGGGATTGTTTGACTCCGCATTTAGTGAGGATGTAGTTCAGAATGAGGCCGAATGATTTCTTTGCAGTCTCAGGTTTGGCAGCCTCTTCCTGTATCCTCTGTAACACAATCTGGCACCAGTTAACCTTTTCTCCTAACATGATGGCCACCATCATCCGGAAGTGAAGGTTAGTGCACATCTCGAATGCTCCTATCCGGTTCTCAACAACCCGGAATAGATGTCATGCAGGTAGACATAGGGCAGGCCGAAATTCTTCTTGTAGCATGAGGGATGGACATTCTGTGCATTCTCATCGCCGGTGGACAACCTCCAGTAGGCTGTCAGCAACTTCTCCGACCCGAAGGTCTCCAATTCTTCTATTTTCAGGCCATGCGATGGTAGATTATAAAGTTTTTCTAGCAAATCTCTGTTCATAGAGATCTCGATCCCTTGAACAGTTGCAGAAATCTCAGAAACGACATTTTCTTTTCTCTTATACGCATAAACGATCAACGCGTCCAGATAGAATTCTTCAACAATGTGTTCATCATATAAATTGGCATGACGAATGGTAAGGCGATATAGCCCTTGCTGTTTCACACTTGAAATGACTAACTCCATCCCTACAAAGTCTTCACCTTCGATGTCGATTCTCTCCATCACCATAGACTTGGCAAAGATACGTCCGTCGATATTTGTTTCTCCTTTTTTTATGGAAAGGGAGGAAGTCTGGGAAGTCGACATTATTGCACAAAGATTTTGAAGAAAAACTGTGAAATATCTCAGAAAAAAATTGTAGAAAATACAGAGAATATGTAGACTATTTTGCTTGAGACTCATTTTAAATTGCATAAAGCTTAAAGAGCCTAAGGGAGCAAAATAAAGTCTTTTTATAGGTGCAGGTATGATTAGGGTTTCATACAGTGAACGGTCATATTTAAGGGATGGGAGCCGCCTCTTTTTAAAATGAACGTACAGGATGGATCTAGAGTAACTGGTACATCTTATCCATCTGAATTGGAAATGATAACCTGTACCACTTATGACAATCCGTCTTCTCTAAATGCACGAAACGACGGTTCTGAAATTATTAAAATCACTGTACTTGAGGCATTGAAGTCCAGATGTCTTTAAAGCATTAAGGAATAAAACGTTTGAAATGTAAACAGGGCACGTGGAGTTAAAAACTTTTTTTTTTGTACGAACATTATTATAATTATAATATTAATTGACATCCTACAGTGTATGTGTTGTATCCGCGATTTAATAAAGCGTGTTGTATCGAGATTTATTCACCTCGACAGGCGATCGACTGCAAGGCCAAGCGACCGAGTCCAAAATCAATCAAGCTATGGCGAACTCGCCTAAGCGAAGATACCAGACCACCTTCAGGTATCTAGCGATCGACTCCCAAGGCGATCGCCCTCTGGCACCTAGCGATCGACTCTGATGCCCGGCTAAGGACGACCGTCCTACGCACCGAACAGGGATGATCGTCCATCAAAGTCTACGAAGACTGGACCTCAAAACAGCACCCATGTGCAGATCCGAGACAAGATCCGCATTTCATGGATCATTGACCACCAACAACTGTCTCTGACAAGGGCGGCTTTACCTACCGACAAGCCCGCCGAAAGGCACAAGGTGGGACCGCCCATGACAGCGACTCAGACGCGTGCAGGCTTCTCATTGGACCACACAGCTGACTGCCATCAACTCCTACAGGCTTTAAAGAGATAAGTCCACCTGCTAAAAGACGATCGCCCGCTTATTATAATACAGCAAAGGCGATCACCCAGCAGATCCAAGTCCTATAAATAGAGAACCTCCTTCTACTGGAAAAAGGTTCCGCGTTCAGTTCCCAATCGATTCACATATATTCCGAATTCATTCAGGGAATTACATACAAACTTACATACTTCCAAGCTCCCAGCTTCTCTCCCGAATCTACCTCAGGATTTCTCTCTCAGCACCTCTCAACCAGAAGACGGTCGGCAGAGGCAAGAAGTCTCCACAGTGCAGATTCAAAGAGAGTCACAAGTCCAGGAGCTCAAGCATACAGCTAATACATGCCGCGAGAGACTGTCGATCTCTCACCGCCGTCACAGCTCATCCACGTTGTTATAAGAACTCACAGAGCATCATATCTGGTTCTTCCGGCAATCTACACGCTCACTAGCTAAGATAACAAGAATCTTTACACTCATTGTAATTGTATTCTTATATTAATACTTGTATCCCCGAATATTTGTATTAATAATATCTCGCGAGAGCATTCAAGCCTGGGCAATTCTTGTGTTATTTACTTTTCCCACGGAAGTGTTCTCGCATTTGTTTGCTATCTATCCATTCCAGCAATATCTATCTTCGGATAATATTTTGGGTACCAACAATTGGCGCTAGAGGAAGGGCACATCTATACCTTCATTTTTATTCCTACCGTCCCGAAGAACACTCACTGTTCCCGGGGCATATACTTGAAGTGACACTCACTGCGCTTCCGAAAAAGCCTTCAGAATCATGATATCCGCCGGTACATCAAAGAGAGCCATTCTCCGAACCGCCGGACACCATATCCCGGCTCAATCCGAACCCCAGCCGACGACCGGGGGAAGCCGCGGTAACGCGAGACTCTCGGTCCCGCACCTGAGGGATGGCCCCAACCTCTCACTCGACCAGTTCCAAACCGAGGAACAGATCGAGGAGGCTATGGCCATCCTAGAGGAGCGACATAGAGCATGCGCGTCGCCCACAATAACTCCCTCGACCATCCGCCGCTTGGGAAAACGGAAATTCAACGGGCTATTGGGCGAGTGATCGTCAGAAAGCCCGATTCGCGAGAAAAGGCTCTCGCACGACCGGACGGATCCGTATTCAGTCGCCTGGGACGCGACCCGTCATGGCGACCGGGGCATTCTGGCCCCAACCACGAAACGACGGAATCCGAGTCCGTCACCAAGAGTTCGGCCTACCCAATTCTCAGCCGAACGCAGATCAACCATCTGACTCCCGATCTGATCGCCAAAGGATCAGTACTTGATCGCCTCGGCTCCGCTCGGCCGAGCGGCGGCCAGCCACGGCGATGGCCGCTCATGCTTGACTCGACGAGATGAAAGCACTCTTGGACACTGGGGCAAGCACCAGCAGAAAGGTCATCGGGCCGACCGAGCCACTCGCGGTCCAAGTTGAGCTCGCCCCCGTGCAACCAAGGATCGCTCCTCCCAAAACACCTCTATATGAAGGGAGATCGGACTCCGAAACCCACCTAAGTAAATTCCGAATTTACATGACCGGGTGTGGGGAAACAGATGCAACCAAGTGCCGAGTCTTCCCATTAACATTGGGCGAGCTGGCCCATAAGTGGTACGTCTCACTACCACCACGATCGATCATATCCTTTGAGAAACTGGCGAATGACTTCACATCATACTTCGCCACCAAGGTCTCCAGACCAGAAGGCCCCCACCGCGTGATGAAAATCAGGCAGGGGGAAGACGAAACTGATGCAGATTACATCGACCGAGTGGATGAAATCATCCTCACCGGCGAATCCGTCAGTGACGAGATCGCTCTCTATTCGGTCCTGGGGGGATTCTACGGTCATTCACCCATGTTTAGGCATCTCACCAAGGATATCCCTCCAACCTACTCGATCTTCTGCGCTAAGGCTGCCGACTTTCTGGCCAGGCAATGGCTACTCACCCTCCGCCTAGGCGAGGAAACGCCTCCTCCTGCACGAAAAACGGTGATCGCCAAAGCCAAGAAGACGGTCGCCACGCCATCCGGCGGCTTCAGGGCCATCGAGGATGTGGAAGCCCATATCCTCCACAAGTTCAACCAAACTCCGACCCACATTTTCTATGCCATCAAGGGGCGCGAACCGCTAAACAAGCCAAAGGCGATAAGGGACCACGGTCACCTGGACCACAATCAATATTGTGCCTACCATAAGAGTCCTGGCCACAGCACCAACCAATGCCGCGACCTTCTCAAACAGCTCTGGAGATTGTTCGAGGAGGGCAAGTTAGACAGCTTATTGGCTTAGCCGGAGCCCCTACCAGTCTCTAGACATGATCGTCCGAGTCGAATGCGAACAGGTTGGGAAGCTCATATGAGCCGACCCCTCGATCAACCTCGGCGACCGTCTCTACATGCTTCAATCAAGAGAAGGGAACCTCGGAAGTCTCTCCCCGACATCCCTCATTAAAAAACTGGAGGACTCGCTCGCCTTCTACAGTTCATCATCTAACATGTTGGACTAAGGCACGAGATCGCCTCTCCCACACAACGTACACCGTCGACGGTCGGCATTTAACATGATGATCCGGGGTGGAAGAGTGTAGCCTTGGTCCTGGTGGTTGATGGAACCGACTGCTTAGGCCATGCAAGGTCCCTTTGGGCCACGATCACCCGCCCTTCGTTTAAATACGAGGCCGGCGTAGTCTGAGGGCCCTCCAAAACTAATCAGTGGACACGCTCGCCCGCCCTCAAAGGTTCATCATCTAACTTGGTAGACCCGGACAATGCGACGCGTCCCTACCCCCATCTCAACGTACACCATCGAGGGTCGCCATCTTCATGGCGGGCCGAGGTGGAAGCAGAGCTAACAAGCCGCAGAAGTGGAGTTGATTAATCCGACGACGCCCCGCGCAAGGACTCCTCCAGACCAAGACCGCACACCCTTCATTTAAATACGAGGCGAGGCGCAGCCTAACGGAGGACCCTCACAATAAAATGAGTCACGAGACACACAATGTCGCTCGCGCACAAGACATGGTCATGGAGTCGGTCCATCGAACTCCACGACTATGCACGGTTCCTCAAGATGGACGACCGTCCTCGAGGATTCGACAAAGTTGAAGACCGCTCACTCAACGAGTTATTTTCATCCCCTTACTTTCACTAAGTGAACAAAAACAAGGGGGAAGAGTGCGAACTACCTATACGACGATCGTCCCTATCCAATCACATACGGAGATCGACAATTATTCAGATGTTCGTGCAGCGATCGAATTTGTTGCAAAAGTTATCTATATGAGTTTATCAATTCACGTAGACCTACACTTGCAACAATCTCTCCTCAAACATTTGTACAAAGTTAAGCAAAAGACTCAAAAATAGCAATCACTCAAGTGATAAATCAGAGAATCAAACGTTCATTTCATTACTTGAAGGATCAGAATACATGGTCGCCCGAAGGCCTAAGTGCTACAAAAAGAAAGCTACGAATTACAAGGCAATAAGCTAAAACAAACAAAAAAATGAAGTGCCTCAGGCCCCTGCCTGGCCTTCGCCTTCAGCCTCCGAAACGGATTCCCCATCCTCCAGAGCGTCGGGATGAACAAGGTTGGCCGGAGTTGGATACCATCTCAAATCCACGCCGATATCCGCGAGATCCAAGATCGGCAAGGAGAAAGCAGAATGGAGAGGATGCTCCAACGCGTACGCCTTGAAGTTCTCAGCAAGAGGGCCGACCTCCAAACCTCCCTTCTTAGCAGCTCGGATCGAGTCGGCGAATGCCATATAATAGGCAAACTCGCTGACAAACTCCAAGTTTTGGAAGGGATCGGCCTTGGTAGCCTCTACCTCCCCTTTCAGCTCCGCCATCGCTTGCTGCGCGCCTTGGAGCTCGGCCTCCCTTGCAGCTGTCTCCCCCCTCCACTCCGCCAGCTCGCTAGTCAACCGAGCGATAGTCACCTTCAGACGATTGGCCTCCGTCTCAGCGGCCTTCTGCGCCCAGACGGCATTTGTCATCCGGTCCCGAAAGTGATCGACTGTCACCCGGGATAGCTCAGCATCCTTTCTCGCCAGCTCAAGTTCTTGGCTCGCCCGATTAGCCGCGGCCAGGGAATCCTTCTCCATTGCCACAATCTTGTCGGCGAACTCGGCGTTCTCTTTCCGAGCCGCCTCGAGATCTGCCTGCAGGCGAGTCGTGGAAGGACGCCCCTCATACTCCTGCACAGCATGGGCGGCCATGGTCGCCGCCTAGAGAGAAAGGGCGAAAGCAGCCTGCATTGTACTCCCAGATCGCTGATGAGCGATCGCATACAGATCGGTCGTATAGGCCTTCGATAAAGCAGAGACGGCCAGGTTGACGTACAATGGGATATCACAGGATTGGCGAGGATATCGGCTCGCCAGGAAATCCCGCACCATCGGAGGACAAGATGGATCAGTGCTACGGATCCTGCATCAAAATAACAAAATTAGCACATCTCCCATGCAAATGACAAAATTCAACTCAGCAAGCAAAGTTTACCTCTCGGCTCTCTCGGGATTGTAACCGAAGTATGGTTTCCCACGAGGGGTCTCAGCTTCGGCGATCGCCATCTCCCGTAAGAAAGCCGCGGAGGGAGTAGGCTCAATCTTCGGAGGAACACCGGTGATCGGAGGCGCGGCGATCGGCACCTCGCTGGCAGGGGCAGAAACTGGAGTTTCTCCCGACCTCTGCCGTTTTCGATTCGTCCGAAGCCCCTCCTCACGAACTTCCTCCTCAGCCATGATCGGCTCCACACGAGGTTCCACCTCCGGGATGATAGGTAACACTATAGGAGGAACCCGAGATGACTTCATCTGGCAGAGACGACCCAGAACTCCAGGGTTCGACATAGCTATCTCCGGTGGGGGCTCCAGAAAACGAGGAAAGCGAACCTCTGCAATAAGAACAATCAAGCCACAGTTAGTCATATTCCTCCAACAGGACGATCGCCCAGCAAATGGAGATCGTAGAAATTCGTACTTGAGACCGAGAGATGTCTCGGAAAACGGAATAGGCGAGCGGACAACCAACGACTCTCCTTGTTGATCCGGATAGCGTTCAAGTCGTCGTCCGGCAAACTTCGTATCTGCTCCCATACGACCAGGAAATCAAAAGGCAACTCCTCGATAGCCGCAATGTGGAAACCTGCAAAAACAAAATCAAATTAGATCAGTTCAGAACACATCCGAGCAAAGGGAGAGTCTGAACCCTTACCGGGATTCCTCTCCCAAAAGCTAGTGGGGATCTCCAGCTCGCCAGTGGGGTTGTCGCTCGCTGAGGCTTTCCAAGCACCGGCGACCCAGAACCACTTCGCCAGATCGCCCCGCGCCTTGTTCGAGACTCCAAGGATCACCCGACCGGATCGGCCTTGTATATGATAGCCTCCGACCGACCCTTTCTGAACCGTCAGCTTGAACAGGTGGTTCATCTCCGACGGCGAAGGGAGGCGGTACAGTCGGTGACCGCCGAACAAGGTGAGAGTGCAAATTATCTGGAGCCAAGCATTTGGCGTCAGCTGGAGTGGCGACACGTTCCAAGCAGCCAACAGATGGGAGACGGAGAACGACAAAGGAAATCGCAACCCTGCCTCCATGATCGCTTCGTTCACAACGACCATCCCCTACGGAGGCTGATCGGCTCTCTCATTCTCAGCCGGCTTAAAGAGATCCATGTCTGAAGGGATATGAAACCTTGTCCTCCAGACGGCCAGATCCTTCCTGGTCGCCGAACTCCTGATTTGGCCAAGAGACCACAGAGATCGCTAAGCAACCCGAAATAGCGATCGCTTGGGAGGTTGATAAGGGTGAGCGATCGAATACTCCCGGAAGTCAAATCTTGGAGACAGACCGGCCAGCCTCTCCATAATCTCAGCAAAGGCCACATAAGCCTGGCCAAAGGCACTGTGCCGCTCCCAGTAGGCCCTGACCGCAAGATCTCTCTCCATCAGTGAGCACCTGTGTTTGACGGCCGCCTCCTTAGCCACGTCGGCCTCGTTGAACAGCGCCTCGACCTCCGCAGGGTCAATTTCGGCCCGAATAGCCTCAGCGGCCGTCTCCAGATGGAACTCGGTGGAGAATCCTCCCCGGACATTAGAATTCCCAGCGGCAGAGGAAGTGCCCACTCCGGGTGAAGAAGATGTTCCAGCCATTTTTGAAGAAAAGAGGAGAAAAGGAGTGTTCGTCTTACCCAAGATTGAATCAATCGACGATCGGCAGCAAAGTCTCCAGAAAAATCTTCAGCAAATCCTTCTTTCTCCAGTAAATGCGCGTAAGAATGAACACTGCCATCCTGCGCCTTTTTATAGGAGGTGGCAGGGGCTCTTGTGCAATTAAGGAGAATCTCAGGGGTCAGAGCGCAACCATCGCATTTATTGACCCCCTTGAAACCCGCGTACGCGTCTTTTCAAGAATGCGTCAGTCGAGGAGTCATAAATGACCGTCGGTCTACCCCAACAGGAACCCGACACGTGTCCCAGAGACCTTTCCGCATCTGCTGTCGTTTCCCGCTCGTTTCAGCGACCTACCAGATCGTCCAAATTCAGAATCAATTAGCTCAAAGACGATCGCCAGTTCAGTGAAACGCAGAGTCGCTCGTCGAAGTTCAGCGATTGCCAGCAGAACCACCTCACCCCACGTTTCCAACGTAGGAGCGAGCTGGGGGGCAATTGTTGTATCAAGATTTATTCACCTCGACAGGCGATCGCCTGCAAGGACGAACGACCGAGTCCACAATCAATCAAGCTATGGCGAAATCGCCTAAGCGAAGATACCAGACCACCTTCAGGTATCTAGCGATCGACTCCCAAGGCGATCGCCCTTTGGCACTTAGCGATCGACTCTGATGCCCAGCTAAGGACAACCGTCCTACGCTCCGAACAGGGACGATCGTCCATCAAAGTCTACGAAGACTGGACCTCAAAATAGCACCCATGTGCAGATCCGAGACAAGATCCGCATTTCATGGATCATTGACCACCAACAGATGTCTCTGACAAGGGCGGCTTTGCCTACTGACAAGCCCGCCGAAAGGCACAAGGTGGGACCGCCCATGACAGCGACTCAGACGCGTGCAGGCTTCTCATTGGACCACACAACTGACTGCCAGCAACTCCTGCAGGCTTTAAAGAGACAAGCCCA
Organism: Orobanche coerulescens; assembly: GCA_033398695.1. Lineage (NCBI taxonomy): Eukaryota > Viridiplantae > Streptophyta > Magnoliopsida > Lamiales > Orobanchaceae > Orobanche > Orobanche coerulescens. Next base: position 162,966,071 of record CM065802.1, on the reverse strand, counting down.
CGTGCTAAAAGATGATCGCCCGCTTATTATAATACAGCAAAGGCGATCGCCCAGCAGATCCAAGTCTTATAAATAGAGAACCTCCTTCTACTGGAAAAAGGTTCCGCGTTCAGTTCCCAATCGATTCACATACATTCCGAATTCATTCAGGGAATTACATACAAACTTACATACTTCCAAGCTCCCAGCTTCTCTCCCGAATCTACCTCAGGATTTCTCTCTCAGCACCTCTCAAACAGAAGACGGTCGGCAGAGGCAAGAAGTCTCCACAGTGCAGATTCAAAGAGATTCACAAGTCCAGGAGCTCAAGCATACAGCTAATACACGCCGCGAGAGACTGTCGATCTCTCACCGCCATCACAACTCATCCACATTGTTACAAGAACTCACAGAGCATCATATCTGGTTCTTTCGGCAATCTACACGCTCACTAGCTAAGATAACAAGAATCTTTACACTCATTGTAATTGTATTCTTACATTAATACTTGTATCCCCAAATATTTGTATTAATAATATCTCGCGAGAGCATTCAAGCCCGGGACTAACAACCCCGGCAATTCTTGTGTTATTTACTTTTCCCACGGAAGTGTTCTCGCATTTGTTTGCTATCCATCCATTCCAACAATATCTATATCTGGATAATATTTTGGGTAGCAACACAGTGTTCCCCCTTAAAAGGTACATACAAGATTTTATTCTTAAACCAATATCTGGATTAATACGGTATTCATGGGTCATACTCTATTCCCCCTTAATTAATGCAAACGTCAGTTGTATGAAGTTTTTTATGCCTTCTTTGTCCTATAGTACTATCTGACTGGTTCTAAGAGTACAGTTAATTAAAGTGGATACTGTATTCTTGGGTCTTACAGCATTCCTCCTCAATCGATGAGCCAAAGCATAAAAACTTATAGGGAATCCGTCTGTAGCATTCCAAATTCTTGACGAAGCATACAGAATATGATAGAGCTGAGAGATTTTGTAAACATGTGGGCCAACTGAATGTTTGTATGAATCTTCTCGATTCGAACATACTTATTCTCAACATGATTCCTGATGAAGTGATGCTTCATATCGATATTCTTAGTTCGCGACTGCAGTATAGGATTATGCATGTAACACCTCCTAACCTAGCAGCTGAACCGCAAAGGGGTCCGTGCTACTAAGTTGGGGAGTATCACACTTTTAAACTTTGAAAACCAATAAGAAGTAGATTTGGTAATGCGAGTACTCAGGGAAATAATGCAAACCAGTATTATTTATTCAAAACATTGCACAACCTTAAGTTTAATACATAAAAAAGCCATAACAGAGTGATTTTATTAAAAACAAAACATAGTATTCCAGCATAGGGGCGAAATAGCTGGGGAATAGCATATGGACAAGTCTCCGGCTGTCAACACTGAAGAAGATAGTCAACTCCTAAACATGAGCATCATCACCTGTATCATAAGAATCTAATGAGCTAATGGCTCAATAAGATGAGACTTCTGTAATAGCAAAGTATCACGTATCACATTTATCAAAAAATAACTATTATATATATAGTCATGTTCTTGTAAAATCCTTTCTTCGGGTACCCTTGAAGCGTGGTACTCGACTGATAGTGATAGACCATGGTTTTTGGAACCTGTTTATATAATTGGCCAATAAAAGATGTATACGGGGATTCCCATACTGGTTTTTCAACCAATGGTATTAGCCGTATTCAACCCTTTTCATTCAGTGTGGGTTTCCTTGACCGACTTTCAGCCGCAAGTATTTGCCACCATGTGTTGGGTCCGCCGGTCCCCCGCATCCCGTGCCTACCCGCCATCAATCAAGTACCATACTTCCTGTTCTTAAACATTCTTTTACATACACATGTTATGCATGATCATTCAATAACAGTCACATATGAAAATATCAATCAATATAGGATACAGCAAGGAAAAGCCCCATCTTACCTCAAGTCCTGTGTCTGTTGATGTGAAAAGATTAGTTTCTATGGATGGATGTGCTAAAATCCTTGAAGAAACAATCTGAAATCTCTTTGGGGACTTTTAACAAACACCTTGGAAAACTGTTAGATTTGAGCTTTCTGTTTGATCGGGCTTTTTGTAGCTTTTATAATTTTTAGAAGTGAAATATGTTACGGGCGTCTTAAAGTAGAGGTTCACAGCTTCAAAATGGTATATCATTTGTTGGAAAATACGTACGTATACATATATTTATAGGAGTCCAAATTCGGCTGAAAGTCAACCTTACTCGGACAGCTGGAGGCCTTATCCGGACAACTGGCCGAGAAGGTTCTGTCGGTCGTGACCGACCTTATCCGGACAGCTGGACAGCCTTATCCGGATAGTGGCCTAGAAGCTTCTGTCGATCGTGACCGACCATATCCTGACACCGGACACTTTATCCGGATAGTGCCTCGGCTCTGTCACCGCGGACTGGCAGCTTGTCGGGCCGACGGCGGTGACCGACAAATGTCAGTCAACTTGGCTCAGCCGGTTCGACCCCTTCCCGATGTCCAAATTCGATTTCCTGACCTGTTCCGGACTCGTCGGAGTTAAATCTTCGATATGCTTGGAATGGATTTTCGATAATATTAAAATAATAATTTAATATTATTTTTGCAGTATAAGTGTTCTGTAATGAAAATTTTATCGTATCAATTCGTAGGAAATTTTCTAAATTACTTTCATAAATTCTAAAATAATCCTTATAATTTATTTTGAAATTTTTTCTTTTTAAATCTTTCATTTTATGTTGGAAACATATCGGTCCAAGTATTGGACAACTTGTCATTATTGAAATCCATGATCATTAGCAAAACAAAAAGCATTTAATTAAGTCTTTGAATTTTATAGGGTATTACAATTATTATTTTATAGTCGTTTAGCACATCGATCTCCTTACTGAGAAACTGAGCTCCTCACTGCAACAAAACATCCCACAATGACTTTTATCATGTTAGAGGAGATAATTAACATGTCGTATAAAACGTAATGCGAATGGGCATAACAGTTATCCATGCTCATGAAATGTCTACTTGTATGCCATGCTTCGATAATGCATATTATGTAAATGCATTTAGGTATTAAATGGTTATTGGCTTAGGGGATAACCGGGCATTACAATGCATTATTTCAATTGAACTCGTGCTATCGCACATGATTGGCATCTCTCTGGCACTGATTCCATAATCTGATAATTGTTGTTGTATCCAATGAATCTGCATGCAGCAACTTTCAGCGGCATAGTATTCCGACTCAGTTGTAGAATGTGAGTTGGCCTATTGTTTCTTACTAAACCATGACATAAGTATAGGTCCAAGAACGTGACAAGTACCGCTTGTACTCTTCCTATCCAACTTACAGCCTCCGAGATCCAAGTCGTTGTAGCCGACCAAATCGAATCCTCCTTCCTTAGGATACCACAATCCTACATCAATTGTTCCTTTCATGTACTTAAGGATTCGTTTGGCTGTTGTAAAGTGTGACTCCTTAGATGCTACTTGATAACAAGCACACACTCCTACTGCAAATTGGATATTGGGCCTGCTAGTCGTTAGGTACAGGAGTGTGCCTATAAGCTTCCTGTAGAGTGATTGATCAACTGGCTTTCCAACTTCGTCAGCACTATTTTGCATGAAAGTGCTCATGGGGGTTGACGAGGATTTGGATTTGTTCATTCCAAATTTGTTGAGTAGCTCCTTGCTGTACTTCTCATGGTTGACAAACATTCCTGTAGGCAATTACTTCTCCTGCAATCATAGGAAATATCTAAGTCCCCCCATCATACTCATTTCAAATTTACTTTGCATGAGATGAGAGAACCTTTTACATAAGGCAAGGTTAGTAGAACCAAATATAATATCAACGACATATATTTGTACCATTAACAGGTCGTCTCCTTCATGTATCTTAAATAGAGTATTGTCCACCGCACCTTTCCAAAATCCATTATCGGTAAAGTACAGGGACATGGTTTCGTATTATTCTCTACGTGCTTGCTTAAGTCCATGCAGAGCTTTCCGTAGTCTGTATACTAGGTCTTCGCCTTCAGTGTTGACAAACCGTGGTGGTTGTTCAACATAGACTTCTTCGGCGAGGTGTCCATTCACGAATGCGCTCTTAACATCTATTTGATATACTATAAAGCTCTTATGGGTGGCAAAATCTAGGAATATCCTGATATATGTATATATGACAACTTAGATAGTTGACTTAAATAGACCAAGATCCGGATATTGCGTGGTTTGAAGATCTCTATCGACTTCAGTATTTAAATACTTTATCCTTTCAGTATTTAAATACTTCTTTATCAAATGGGACTTGACTTTAGCGAATACTAAAGATTCCTTTTCAAAACGGTCTTGAGTCCTGTTTCGATACTTCACAGATTGAATGCTGTAACCATTTGCGCTGTAGGCTATAGAGGAGAAGTCATTGTATGGAATGTTTGGAGTATGAAGGGACAACTTCCATACTTGGTTCTTTTAGACTCTTGTTGCTGTATGATGGTATGATGATAAGTCTTCGATACAGGATCAGCAACTTCGATCATTCTATCGATACAGCAGCTTGCTGTATGCTGGATTGGCATATTATCAAACCACTCTTTATCAAGATCTTTCAATACAGGGATTCTTATCCCAACAATTCCCCCCTCTTTCATAATTTGCCAAGTCTTCCTTTAAAAACCTTTTGATGTTATCCAAACGTCCTTGATGATGCCAAAACTTTGACTTTAACATTTTGAAGGAGGGCAGGCTTCTTGGTCTTCTGTTCGAATGTTCTGGCCTTCAGCAATTTGCTTAACACTAGGAACTGCTCACAGGCAAGTTCACCTTTTATCAAAAGAGTATTACATCTTTAAACTTATGATTGGCGCGCAGGCACAATCTTACATTGTTTATCTAGATACATACAACTGAATCTATGAACTGTTCGCAGACACGTTCGTACAGCTTAATATTTTAACAAGTTTTAATACTTGAATTAATTCAGCAAATGGATTGAATTACGTTATCATACAAACACATAGTAGATTACGAGTTGTAATCTTTTAAGAGAAAAATATTTTATTGATATTAAGCAAAGATTACAGTGTTTTTGCTTTCTTACATTAAATAAGAGCACAAAAGAGAGTGAAAAAAAAATAGGATAAGAGTACAGAAATAGGAATACAGGAGGAAGCTTAGCTCCTATAGTCCGAATGCCTCCAAGGCCTTCTAGGGTCATTATTGGTACCCTTCCACGAGTTCTAATGTGCGTCCTTATTTTGATTAAGGTATATAGCTTGACCTTCGTAGGACTTACCGAAAACTAGGATCCAATCCTCTGGATGGGTCACCAAGTCGCCTTTCTTGTGCTTTAACTTCATTTTCTACTGTATTGGGAGCGTTCCTTCGTCCAACCTTTTCTTAAATACCTATGCGGCTTCCTGTACTATTCTGCAACTATTAAATATTTGAGATTCCCTGATAAGAACAATAAAGTATCTTAGCAGTTCATTCTTTCTCCAGTTCTTGATTTCTTCTGTAGTAGGCTGTCGGTTGGCCGGGAGGTTCATAGCTTGCGGCTTTCGAATGAGGTTCTTCGAAGGGAACTTAGGGTCCTGGAATTCTAGGCGATCTCCCTGTATCCTAATGTTGGGAGAAGGAGATGATAGACGAGCAATATCAGCTGTGATGCTGTCTTCAAAAGCAGCTAACATTTCCTTCTCTTGCTCAAGCCTTGTTCTCCTCGCAGCTTCCCCCTTTTTGGCGTCATCAAGAGATGAGACCTTCTCATCCAAGCGCTCTAGGATTGGCATAGCAGCATCCTGTTTGGTCTCAAAACTTGTCATCTTATTCACAAGGGAGGTGAGCACCTGCGACATATCCTGAATCTTTTTGTCATGGGCTCGAAGCTGGGAACCGGATTTAATGAGAGCTGATGCTATCTTGGCCTCAGACACACGGAGCTTGGATTGCTCTTCCTTCAGGATCTGCTCCTGGCGCTGTTGTAATTGGCTAAGGGCTTGTTGAAAGATTGAAGGCAGGATTCTGAAGGCTTCTTCTACACTAGAAACTTCGTGCCTCAGACCCGTCAATTCTTAAACGGCTGATTGGTGTAGCCAGTCGAGTGCCTTTCCAACAGAGTGCAGGGTGGTGACGGCATCCTGTATGAAGACAGTTTGTAGGCCAAGGGCATGTAGTTGTTCTTTCTTCTCGGTGGATCTTGGAGAGTCTAGCTTGGCGAGATCTTCAACTCCAGTCAACCACCTCAAGTTCACATTGGGAAGTGAATTGAGTTGGACATCCTCAAGTATTATACCATCGTCGGATTGTAAAATAGTTGAGGGTGCGGGAGACTCAGATGCGGGCTTGGCAACAAGGGTTGTTTTCTCCTGTTCTGAATTCGGTTCTGAAGACATAGGTACATGAGGTACTGATTCCTCCTGCTGCCTCTCAGCTTCATCCTTATCATGCAGAGGGACTGATTCCTCATGCGGGATGGCACTGGTCTGGTCTTCGGTGGCGACAGGCACGAATGCCTGTTCTGGGGCTGGTTGTTCCTCTGCTACAGGAGGGACTAAATCCTCGCTGTTGGGAACATTATTTTGGCTAGAGGTCCCTTGATCTGGCTGGGTTTCCTCACGACACATTCTCAAACCTGCCTGGAGGGCATCATCGTCGTCTGATTCATGATCATATTTGGGACATTGGGGATCAGAGCCAATGGATTTTGCTTTTCATTTCTTGCGGGCATCTTCCTTGTCCATCAGGTGGCTGCTGATCAACTCTTTGCAGCACAGGTTGTCCCATTGGATCAGGACTTCAACATCTCTAGAGTCCGTCACTTCAAGACAAACTGTTCTTCTTCGCACCAATCGCTCCAGTTGTACAGAGTGTTGTACGGAGCGAGCCTGTAGGCTTTCCACTGGACAAAGCATTCATATACTTGCTCTATTTGCACAGAAAGCAAAGTCTTATTGATTATGGTGTCTGGGGACGGGCTACGTACAACGCTTGGGTCCGCTGTATGCACGGGTTCCTCGACAGGTATGGGTTCCTATGTCGGATCTGGATCCCGAACAGGGGTTGGTACCCTGATGGGAGAAGGATCCTGAACGGGTGTGGAATCCCGAATAGGAGAAGTGGCTATTGGGTCCAACGGGGTAGCCGACTCACCAGAGTCTTGTAAGTTGGCAGATGTCTAATTATCCGTCGTAGCCGCTAAAAGCTCGGGATTACTATCGCGACAGTAGCAGTCATCTTTTCCGAAGGGGTTGCGCCCTGGGGGCTCGATACAGTGGGTTGGGCCGTTGAAGGAGCATCCTTGGAGATTTTTGTAGCTTTAACTTTTGAAAGCCTCCTTAGCTTCATTTTCGGCTTCTCAACAGCAATGGGAGTTTTGCTGTGAGATCTCTTTCTATTCCTTGAAGTCTCCTTGCTCTGGGACTTCGAAGACACATCCCTTAGATCAGCAGAAAGGGGCAATTTTCGAACGAAAGGCCTGTTTGCAATCAGAGATCCTTTGTTGAAAATTGAGGGTCTGATGCTTCCCATGTATATCCTAGAAGTGACCTTCTTTGCTTTTTCGGCTTGCGGAACACCGCATTTCGTCAGAATATAATTCAGAAGTAAACCAAAAGACTTCTTCTGTGAGGCTGGATTAGAGACTTATTCTTGCAACCTTTTGAGAATTATTTGACACCAGTTGACATTTTCATAGGTCATGATTGCAACCATCATTCTGAACCTTAAATTCGTGCACATCTCGAAAGAACCTGTTCTATTATCAATCACACGACAACAGAAATCGTGTAAATAAACAAAAGGTAAACAAAAGAGTTTCTTGTGGCAAGAGGTGTGAACCGTTTCAACCTGCTGAACCGGTAAACAACCCATAGTATTCGGTTAAGAGTTCTTGGGACCCAAAGGTCTCAAGATCTTCCATTGTCAGACCATCAACAAGAAGCCTGTAGAGATTCTGAAGTAGCTCTTGGTCAACACGGATCTCGGATCCGCGAATGACAGCAGTGATGTCAGCAACATTTCCTCCGTGAGCAAGCGAGAAGAAACGGACAGCAGCATTGAGGTAGAATTCCTCAACTAGGTGATCATCAAAACGTTCAGCGGTGTGACTTCCACGACAATAGAGGCCTTCCTGACGTATCTTTGTAATGACGTACTCCATCGATTCGACGTCATCTCCTTCGGAACAAACATATTCAAGCACGATAGATCTAGAAAAGATCCGTCCGTCGATGATTTTGGAGGACTTATTGAGAGAGATGGATGAGATCTGAGAAGATGCCATTGACGATTATCGAAGAAAAGTAAAGAGGATTCAAAGAGAAATGCAGTAAAAACAAAAAGACTTGTAGGCTGTATGCTCAAGGACTCGTTCAATATGCAGAAAGCGTAAAGAGTCACAAATGGCATTTACAGTCCTTTTATAGTGGGCTGCGAAGAAGGGTATACAGATAATGAACGGTCAGATCTAAGGGATGGGAATCGTTGTTTTAAAATGAACGACCACGATGGACTGATCAGTACAACTTATCCATCTAATTTTAAAATAGGGGTGGGTCCCACTTCTGACTTATCAAATTACCCTTATTGCCCGAAACGGCGGTGTAAAATTAATAAAATAATATGAAACATCGTAGCTTTGAAGATACCAATGTCCAGATGTCGTGTAAAGCATTTAATGCAAAAGACTTTTTAATTATAACAGGGCACATGGACACAAAGATCGTTTAAACATAAATAACATAATAATTGATTTCCCATTGTATGTGCTGCATCCGCGATAATATAGCGTTCCCCCTTAAAAGGTATATACGAGATTCAATTCCATACAGCAGATTTCGGATTAATGTTGTATTCTTGGGTCGTACTGTATTCCCCCTTAATTATTGCACACGTCAGCTATAGGATAATTCATGTCTCTTGGTTCCTACAGTGTTGTTATGAAAGTCTGAGTGTACAAGTAATTATCGGTGGATACTGTATTCTTGGGTCTTACAGCATTCCCCCTCAATTGATGAGTAAAATGATTAAAAACTTACAGGGGGCCAGGCTGTAGCAATTCCAATTCTTGACGAAGCATGCAGAATCTTGCTGTGTCGAGAGGTTTGGTAAAGATGTCGGCGAACTGGATATCTGTATGAACTTTTTCCAGCCGAACATCCTTATTCTCAACATGATTCCTGATGAAGTGATGCTTCATGTGAATATGCTTGGTGCGCGAGTGCAATATAGGGTTGTGCGTGATAGCAATTGCACTCGTGCTATCGCACATCATCGGCGTTTCTGTGGCTTCAATTCCATAGTCTGACAGCTGTTGTTTCATCCAAAGGATCTGCATACAGCAACTACCAGCAGCATAGTATTCTGATTCAGCTGTTGAAAGCGAGTTTTCCAATTGTTTCTTTCTAAACCAAGACACAAGTCTAGGTCCAAGAAAGTGACAAGTTCCACTTGTACTCTTCCTTTCTAGCTTGAAACCTCCGAGATCTGGGTCGATGTAGCCAACTAAATCGAATCTGCTTTCTTTAGGATACCACAGTCTTACATCGACTGTTTCTTTGACGTATTTCAGGATTCGTTTGGCTGTTGCGAAGTGTGATTATTTAGGTGCTCCTTGATATCACGCACACACTCCTACAACAAACTGGATACCGGTCCTGCTAGCCGTTAGGTATAGGAGTGATCCAATAAGCTTCCTGTAGAGTGATTGATCAACCGGCATTGCAGCTTCATCAGCACTAATTTGCACGGAACTGCTCATTGGAGTTGGCGATGATTTGGAAGTATTCATTCCAAACTTGTTGAGAAGCTCCTTGCTGTATTTTTCCTGGTTGATGAAAATCCCTGTAGGCAACTACTATACCTACAATCCTAGGAGATAACTAAGTTCTCCCATCATACTCATTTCAAATTTACTTTTTATGAGATGAGGAACCTTTTACACAAAGCAAGGTTAGTTGAACCAAATATTATACCCTCTACATAAATTTTAACCATCAGGAGGTCATCACCTTCCTGTATTTTGAATAAGGTTTTGTCCACAGCACCTTTGTCGAATCCATTATCGGTTAGATACTGGGCAGAGTCTCATACAATGCTCTAGGGGCTTGCTTAAGTCCATACAACGCTTTCCTTAGCCTGTATACTAGGTCTTCGCCTTCTGGATTGACAAACCCTGGTGGTTGTTCAACATATACCTCTTCAGCAAGGTCTCCATTCAGGAATGCACTTTTGACGTCCATTTGGTATACAATGAAGCTTTTATGGGCAGCAAAGGCTAAAAATATCCTAATGGCTTCTAGTCTGGCTACAGGGGCAAATGTCTCATCGTAGTCTACACCTTCTTCCTGTATATAGCCTTGGGCGAGTAGTCCGGATTTATTCCTGATAATGAGTCCATTTCTATCCTTCTTATTTCTAAATACCCATTTGGTTCCAATTACAGATTGATGAGTAGGTCTGGGTACAAGACACCATACGTTGTTTCTTTCGAAACCGTTAAGCTCTTTTTCCATAGATGTAGTCCAATGAGAATTGTTGAGAGCTTCTTTGGTATAAACAGATTCGGATTGGTCTAAGAATACAGCAATAGTGAACATATTAAGTCTTCTAAGCTCAGATTGAGATTTCCATACAGAAAATGGGGATATCTCAGACTCGGGTTCTTCTTGCGCATATAGTACATTTCCTTATGTACTCTGTATTCTCCTACGGGTAGAAACACCAGTATCAATGTTTCCTATGATCAACTCTTGTGGATGATCTCTCAACTATCTTCTGTCGGGTTGTAATTCGGGGTCCCGTACTATATCTTGAGTTGATGTAGTTTCGGCTTCATCTTGTACTGCATCGGCTTCATCTACGTCGGTTCTTACAGCTGCGGGTTGATTTCTAGGTCAACGACAGGTTCTATAAGAGTTGGTGGATCAATGATGGAAAGTTGTTGGATGTTCTGAGAAATGTCTTCTACTCCTGTAGGATCATGGTGAGGTTCATCAAACATTACATGAACTGATTCCTCAATTTGTAGCTTCATTTTATTGAAGATCCTGTAATCTTTGTTAACACAGGAATATCCAACAAATATCCCTTCATCTGATTTCTCATCGAAGGTTCTAAGTTGATCCTTACCATTGTTCAAAACGTAACACCTGCATCCAAATATGTGAAAGTAAGAAACTAACAGAGTTTTGTTGTTCCATACATCGTATGCTCTTTTGTTGTGATGCTTGTTGATGATACAACAGTTTTGTGTATAGCACGCTATATTGGTGGATTCACCCTAGAAACGCTGTGGCAACTTGCTTGCGGCAATCATTGTCCTTGTTACTTCCTTCAGCGTCCTGTTCTTTCGTTCGGCAACACCATTTTGTTAAGGTGTACGGGTAGGTGAGTATTCGTGCTATATCACATGTTCTGAATAGTATTGCTCTATAAAGTGGTTAGTGAATTATGTACCTCTGTCGGAACGAATGGACACGATACTCGACCCTTTTTCATTTTGAAGCTTTCTCACGTGCTCGGGCAGCTTTGATGTTGTTTCCTTCTTCTTGCTTAGGAAAATTGTCCAAGCATACCTGGAATAATCATCAACAATAACGAGACAGTATTTCTTACCTCCCAAACTTATCGAGTCTGCAGGACCATAGAGATCCATATGTAGCATTTCCAAAGCTCTGTGGGTGGAAAGGTAGGATTTGCTTTTTAGGGTGGTCTTGATTTGCTTGCATTTCTGATAGGGTCCACAAACGCTGTCTTTTTGGAATGAAACTTTTGGAAATCCTCTAACCATTCCCAGTCTGGAGAGTTTGTTGATAGTCTTGAAGTTGACGTGTGACATACTCTTGTGCCATAGCCAACTTAGATATGCAGTGCCTTTGACAACAAAATAAGGAATTGTGGAGCTCGTAGGCATCCAGTCAGCAATATACATATTACCTGATCTGCTTCCTGTGACCACAACCTTTTGGGTCAGGATGTTCTTGACTCTACAATGATCTATATAGAACTTCACCGAGAACTGTTTGTCACTAAATTGGCTAATACTAAGTAGATTGTACTGTAAGCCTTCAACATAAGCGACATCGGTGACTTTGAATTATCCTACAAGTAGGGTTCCCTTCCCTCTTGTTCTTCCTTTAGATTTATCACTGAAGCACACTTTTGGACCGCGACCTTCTACGTAATCTGACAGCTTAATTTTATCTCATTTCATGTGCCGGGAACATCCGCTGTCGAAGTACCATATGTCCTTCTCCAAAATATCCTGTATGCAAACAAATTAGGTAGATTTAGGTCCCCTTTGATTGTTGGGTCCATGGATGTTAGTGCCTTTAGGTACCAAGATTTTCTTGACAGCAATAAGTTTACTGTAGGATGATTTAGGTCCGTAGTTGCAATTTCTATGTGGGGCATGTACGTAGTTGCTATAACCATGATAATTATCATGCATGTAAAATTCAGGGTTATTATTAGTCCAGTACAAATGCCGTCTTGGAGGTGGAGCCATTTTCTTCGGCCTTACAGCTTGCCTTCTGGGTCTCCAGTTGGATTCCCAAAGCTTTTGTTGATACTGTGAGGATACTTGCTTCCGCAAGGGATACCGCGGCTCCTGTATCCAATACCTAGGCGTGCTGTACTGAAAGTACTGCCGTGCGGGCCTTTGATATTTGGATACAGCCTTCTTTCTGAACGGCTATTGGCGTTGTTGATATGCTCGGGGAGCATGCTGTTGGGTACGCCTTACAAGTCTGAATGGCTGGTGATTCCCGCTGTATGGAATATGACTGTGGTGGTGGAATGGCAGCTTTTGCTGTTCGCGGTGTAACGGGTTCCTTCACATGATTCAGAACTTCTTCCGATACAGGAATGGGTTCCACACCCCTGACGAGCACAGTACTAGTTTTCCCTTTGTTGGAAAATGAACTGTATCCTAAGCCAATTTTATCATGAGCATGTTGCCCAGTGCTTAGAATTTCTTCCATTCTTTTAGATGATTTCTCAAAAGATTTCAGAATGGTTTCAAGTTGTCCTTCTCGTTTTTTGAGACTTTTTACTTTGGCTTGAAGCAGAACAAAATCATTTGTAATGCTTTCACTATGAGATTTAGTCTCACTTAGTTTATGATCAAGTTGATGATTGCTCTCCATGAGTTTTTCATACTCGACTTTCATGTTTTCACAATCAACAGACATATTTTCGTAATTTACTTTCAGCAAGTCGTTTTATTCTTTCAGCTCTAAGTTAGAAAGTTGGAGCTGCATATTTTCATTTTTCAATGTCTTATGGGCCTTTTGAATGTTCTTAAACTCATTCATCATGTTTTCAAAAGTATGAGAGGTATTGGAAGGAATAGCTGAGGTTGAGCTTACCTCATCATCGCTAACTTCATCTTCTGGATTGTTCTTGGCCATAAAGCACATATAGGCGTTATCTTCAAAATCATCATCAGATGAATCACTGTCAGTGACTACCTGAAGACATTCTTCGGATTTAGATGGTGCAGGGGAGGCTTTTGATTCACCAATCAGGGTCTTGAGCTTGTTTTTCCAAGCACGTCTTCTTTCATCCTTTTCTTGTTGCTCGGCTTCCGGAAACCATTGAAATTTGGGATGAAGACATTTATTTGCATAATGTCCTGGTTTCCAGCAATTATAACACAGGTTAGCATTACCAGAGGAGGTTTTAGTACTTACCTTGTGAACAGGTTTGGGCCTGTATATAGTCTTTCCCGACTACTTGATGAACTTCTTGAACTTATGCATGAGGAGCGCTATTTGTCTTGCGACAGGATGTCGTCGTCGTTGTCAACATTCTTATAAATGGGTTTTGATGAACTTGGCATGCTGTGTCTTCAGTTGGATACAGTGGCTAAGGCTGTAGTCCTGGCGGGAGATTCTTCAGCTTTCTCTCTCCTATCTACATCGTACTCAAATGCTTTGAGGTCAAAAAAGAGATCAAAAGTAGATATTTCATTAAGATTGCACGACACACGCATAGCTGTGGTCTTAATGTCCCATCGGGCAGGGAGAGATCTGAAATTTTTTAGGTTTTTCTCCCTTTGGGTATAAATCTTGCCTAATTCTTCAAGTTCACCAACAATGCCAGTGAATCTGATGTCAAGCTCCTCAAGTGTTTCAGTTGGTTTCATTTCAAAAGATTCAAATTGCTGAGTTAATTTTGAAATCTTGTTGAGAGCTCAGTTCCCTCACAAATTAACTTGAGTTTATCCCAGATATCCTTGGCTGATTTGAAGCTCTTTATCTTAGAGAACGTGCCTTTGTCAAGAGTTGCAAATAGCGCATTCTTCGCAACATTGTCGAGGTTGGCGCACTTTCTTTCGTCAGAAGTCCATTATTCGCGCTCTTTCTCGAGCATCTCTGCATGAGCCTGGCCTTCAATTCTTGGGGCCGGATTTACCTTCATGATCTTTATGGGGCCATCCTGTATGACAAAAATTATCTCTACATGCATTGCTGCAAGATGAGACTCCATCCTAATTCTCCAATCATCAAATTCGTTAATAGAAAACATATGAACTTTTTTGATCATTGATGTATCCATATGAGAATATAAGGATGAAAAATTCTGTTTTTCAAAAACAAGTGATTTATGGATCTGATTCAATCAAAAATACGACTGATTCTTTTTAGAATCAACCGCTCTGATACCACTTGTTGGCCACTAAGTAGACAGAATACAGCTTGGAAAGAGTTTTAAACAACAAGCTGTACGATTTTCAAATTTGAGTGCGTAGCGGAAGTCTTGTTAAAGTAAGTTGTTGTTAATACAACTAGATATGAAGTGTATACTTAAAAATAATCACAGATATTAAAACAGTAAATGCAGAAGGTAGATGACATGGTAATTAAAGTGATTCAAGGAAAATCCCTCTACGTCCACTGGTTCTCCACACAGGAGTTAAAAAGTTTATTATAAATACTACGTACACAACTATGTATTTATAATCAAACCTATCAATGTATCGTTCACACAGGTTGATACAATGATTTAAGCTTTCAACCGTTCACACAGATTGGTTTAGGCTTTCACTTGACTAACTTTTTCACACACAGTTCCGAAGCTTTGTCTCCTCAATGCAAATCCGTTACACACAGTTCGGGAAAAGCAATGCTTTCTCAGTCCACACAGAGATGATGGGTTTGTTCAATGAAAGAACGATGGTTTGGACAATAGATTGACTTTCTCGATCTTCAGATGATAATGTGTTTTTCAAGGTTGGGCACTTTGGATATTTCTTCTCTCAGAATATGTAGTATACTTGAAGAAATATGTTTGCTATGAATATTCTTGTAAGCACTTGTTGGTTGCTTTTTATTCTTGTTATCTTTTTGTGTGTGATCTTCAAACTCTTGGAGATATATATAGCCTTCTGAAATATATCCGTAGTGAAAGATCCGTTGAGCAAGATTCCATGACAACTTAGATAGTTGACTTAAATAGACCAAGATCCGGATATTGCGTGGTTTGAAGATCTCTGTCGGCTTTAGTATTTAAATACTTTATCCTTTCAGCATTTAAATACTTCTTTATCAAATGGGATTTGACTTTAGCGAATACGAAATATTCCTTTTCAAAACAGTCTTCAGTCCTGTTTCAATACTTCACAGATTGAATGCTGTAACCATTTGCGCTGTAGGCTATAGAGGAGAAGTCGCTGTATGGAATGTTTGCTGTATGAAGGGGCAGCTTCAATACTTGGTGCTTTTAGACTCTTGTTGCTGTATGATGGTATGATGATAAGTCTTCGATACAGGATCAGCAACTTCGATCGGTCTATCGTTAGAGCAGCTTGCTGTATGCTGGATTGGCATATTGTCAAAACACTCTTTATCAAGATCTTTCAATACAGGGATTGTTATCCCAACACCTACCCTTAACGTACGCTAACACACCCGCAATAGCGTATGCTAGTCTTCCATTAGCGTGCGTTAGTGCCTCAATCCAGAGCCCAGAAAGCTCACTACCCAGTAGACCTAACGCGCGCTAATGCACAACAGTAGCGTGCGCTACTCGCACCTGGTTAGCATGTGCTATCACTGCAATCTAGCGCGCGCTAACTGCTACTATCCAGCATAAAATTCGCGAAGTCTGGCCAAAACAAAAGCAATCCAAAATCACCAAAACCCAACAGTTACCAACTATGAACACTCCAATTGTCAATCATCACTACCCTCAAATTCAAATAAGCACAATACAACAAGATAAATCCAAAATAACACCCATGAAATACACGGTTATTACAATATATGTGTGCCGATCGGTTATGTGTAAGATCTTTAGTCGGGCATATATGGTCGTGTGCACACGAGATGATTACATCGTGAGACTAATTAAGTACATTATCCCACGTATATCCTGAGGATTCCATATATGGGGTGGATATATGCACAGACATATTTTCGGGTCAGGCGTACTATGATGTCCGTATTTGAGCCATATTGATTGGTCGTTCGTACACCATGTGTGATTGGGTATGTCCGATGATTTTGCGATTGGTTGTTCATACACCCGATGGATTTGTTCGGTAGTGACTTTTATTTTCATTGATATATGTTGTATGTGATTTGTAGAACATCTTGAGATTTATTATCATGTATATCTGATCGTGTAGTTTTGGGTGAAATATTTTTTGTTTGTATTTTAGGTCAAGGGAAGGCTAAAGCACAAAAGGAGCATTGTGATGGCGAAGGATTTGGTGGATACTAGTTTGGTGGCCCTGAGTATCTTTTTCTCTGGTTATGGTCGAACCGGGAATTTTTATTTACACATTGTTATATTTTTATTCAGTTGTATTATTTTGGGTATACTATATCTTCATATGGTTTATACTTTTATTTTGGAATTGTATTATGGCAATTACAGTCGTATGATGTATAAACTCCTCATAGGAGTGATGGGTAATATTATGTGTGTAATAACCGTTCGTAATTCAGTCATTATCATTCAGTAATTTCATTCGGTAATCGTTATTATGTAATTTTTCACTTGTTAATAATCATTCATCCGGGTTCACCGTTCGGAATAACTTCGAGTTGTGTATCGATATTGTTCATTGTTTCAACCTTATTCGGGAATCGAGACAAGAGTATTATCTCGATTGTTGTAATTGATTCATTAGTCGTTGTTGACATTGGAGTTCATGTCATTTCAAATCTCTTCGTTGTTCAAATCGTGTTCTTGTTGGACGAGCCCTTGTAATCATGGCTTGGAACCACCGTTTTGGGGTTTCCATACTTCCATTTCATGTTATTGGTTCCCAAATATCATTTCCTATTGCCTTTATTCCCTTCCCGGGTCATTTTTCTTCATTTTAGAACCCAAGGGGGTGTGGGCCGCGGCACAAGGAGTGTGCGCCGCGGCACACACATTCTCCAGTTTTTGGCCGAGCACTCTGTACCTTGTGCCATGGGACATGCCGGTAGGGCCGCGGCACACTGCCGAGTCAATGCCGCGGCACACCTGTCCGGGCCGCGGCACACTCGTATTGCATTTTCGGCCAAACCCGTCTGTACCTTCTGCCGCGGCACATGCCGGCAGGGCCGCGGCACACTGCCGAGACACTGCCGCGGCACACTCGTCCGTGCTGCGGCACACTGCCGACCACTGGGAGGCATTTTTGGCCCTATGCCGCGGCACACTTCGGCTGAGCCGCGGCACACAGGGCAGTCAACTCTATAATTGCATTTGTTGAGCGAGTTCACCTCATTTTTCTCCACTTCTTCACCTTTATGCGAAAGAGAGAGCTTGAGGGGAGAAATCTTCATCATCAATCACATGGGTTTTCATTCTTCATCATTTTCATTCGGTTGTGAAGCTTGGATTGTCGATATAACGCGATTTCATCGGATTAAAGTACTTGGATCTTCAAAGGTAATATTCATCAAACCTCTTGGATTTCGATTTTGTATTGAGTTTTGATGTTTTGGATGTTAAAATCATGTTGTATGAAGTGATATACACATGATTATGGATATGTTTGATTATTCATTGGATTATTGAAGGATTATTCAAGAACACTTTGAATTTTGAGTTGGATTTGGGGGTGTTCGATTAATCGCTGTTATAATCACGAATTTGAATATTCATAATGGATTATTGATCGTATTGAAGATGTTTTGTTGGTTTGAAACACTTCTTGGGGATTTGACGTTGGTATTATTGAGGTTTGGTTATAATCAATCGAAGTTTGGCCACAAAGTGTTCGATATAATGCCCCAATGAACTTGGTTTAATCGTACCGACGTATTGAGTTCATTCTATTCGTGTTTGATTCCTATATTGAACGGATTGTTGGTAATTGTATTTATTCAAGGTTGTTCGAGCGATCGATATCTCAATTAGGACGTTGTTCGTGGAAGGATAATTGTCACCGGCGTTGTGTAAGTTGATTCTTACTCGGTTAAAAGGATATTCACTCCTTTTGTTGTTGATCATCCATAATCATACTCATTCATCATTTTATTAACCACATTGAGACTTGTAATTGTCGAATAATCACTTCATTCACGAGGAACGACGGTTCCAATCATTTCATTGAGTTATCAATCACGTTACTATTACTTTCATCTCGGTGAGTCATTCTTGGCCTTGTTGAATTATTATTCATTGAGGTTCATTGCGGTCATTCTCGTTCATATGACCTTCTGGGTTCATATTGCGTGGCCGGGTGTGGTTGTTTGGAATTTTTAGTTGGGCACACGATGGTTATGTATTGGGTTCACCGATACTTTTGGACCGTGAGACTAATTAGGTACAAGGACGGGTGTGTCCGGTCATTCATCTTGTACACTTGCACAAAACATTACGGGCGTACTGTGATACTCCTCTTCAGCATAATTCATAACTAAGGATATTTCATAACTGCAGATATATCATGATTGTGTATTTTCAACACTTGAGGATTGTTGTTCTGTGTAACTAACCCCGTTGGGGGATTTTGTTTTCAGGTCAGGGCAAGGCAAAGGCACGGGAAGAGCATGTTGATGGCGAGGAGTCCCAGTGATACTAGTAGGGGGCCCCAGTCATTCCGTTTGTTTCAGTCATTTTAGTCATTTCAGTCATTTCCGTCATTTTTATTTTCCGCTGTAAATTCCGTTTGAGATGCTTATTTATTCAGGATGGTGTATTTTATCTTCATATAAAATATACTAGTATTCCGTATTATCCTGGTGTGTTGTACTTAAACTCCTCATCGGAGTATTTGGTAATATAATGTGGTTCGGTACTATAATTATATTATTTAATTCATCATTTTCATTCGCCTGGTGGGTCCCAGTCGGGGATTCACGACACTGTAATATCCGCCTAGTTTGGGGTGTTACAGAGTTGCTATCGGAGCGTCGTTTTGAATACTACCTTCCGAGTCATGTCTCATTTGAAATCATTATCATCGGACTAGTATCATTGGACTTTCGCGTCACGTGTGACCTGTGCAGATGCCGCCATGGTATAATTTCTGGCAATAAGAATCATTCATTCATAATTCATCAGTTAACAATCCTCAATCATCCTTTTCATTTTGACCAGGACGGTCATGTTAACTCGTTAATCACTCAATTCATTTCATTACTCAGTTGTTGATCAGGAAGATCATATCATTAATCTTGTTAACTTGTTCAAGATAATCATTTCAATAATTTCATCAGATAATCATGTCAACTCAGTTGATCATTCATGTAATCACTGCGTTAGAGCGTATGCTCATTTTCATCATCTCATGTCATAATCATAACGTGATATTCATACGGAAAATATAATCATCATGTGACTTTCCTACTTCAGTATCGAGAGAGCAAGAAGAGGACGAGGAGGACGAGGCCGTGGTGCGGGCCGAATCCCGAGAGCTCGTGTGAATACACGTGCGAACGCGAGAAATAATGCTAATTCTTCGAGCAGCGACGCTGCCACTCATTCACCTGGACATGATCATTCACTATCGGGGAGTCGTACCCGGGACACGGCTCAGTCAGAAGGTGTCCGGGTTGACCCACTCGCTTTTATGCAGGGCATGATGGCCCAAATGACCCAGATGGCACAGCTGATGGAGACGATGCATAACTCAGTCAATCAAAATCAACAGGCTCCTCTGCCGCCACCTCAGAGGCAAGAGAGGAATGTGAGTAGTATCATCGGCGACATCTCTCACCAAAGGCCACCTACTTTTGAAGGCTCATCTGAGCCGGCGGATATTGTTCATTGGCTCGAACATTTTGAGAAGTTGTTTGCTATGGTACAGTGTCCCGAAGGACACAAAGTTTCAGTTGCGGCTTACTACCTTGGTAAGAGCGCACATTCTTGGTGGTTGTCGTTGAAGCCCACCGAAGGATCATGTACTTGGGATCAGTTCAAAACTCTCATGATGGAGAGGTATTATCCAGCCCCACTCAGGGAAGCTAAATTGTCGGAATTACTCACTCCCAACCCCTCAGCAGATGAGGATGTTCTCGCCATTGCCGAGAAATTTCAGGAACTTCTTCCGTTCGCCTCATCTATCATTCATTCCGAGGCGGATAAGATTAAGTATTACAGCAAGAGGCTGAAACCCCGTATGAGACTACAGTTGCTTAATCATAATTGCACCACGTTAGCCGAATTCATTGAGAAAGCTCTTACCTATGAGCTTACAGCTAAGGAGATTGCTAAGCAGCAACCTTCATCTGCTAGCAAGAAGTCCAAGAACCGTAATCAGTCTGACGGCAGTCAGGCCACTTTCAAGAAACCTCGTGCGGGCTCTGCTTTTTTTGAGAGACCTCCTGTGATGTCTAATCCCACAGAATCTCAATCACGAGCGGCCAGTTCGGCCATCACCTGTTTTAAGTGTGGGGATCTTGGTCATCTCAGCACCAAGTGTCCGAGACAGACTATCACGTGTCATAAATGTGGGATTGCTGGTCATAAGGCCCGTTTTTGCCGTAGGGACTCCAAACCTACTCCGGCGTCATCTCAGGCCGTGAAGCAGTCAGCCGTTCAGAATCAAGCTACTCAGTCAGCGTCGTTTAAGATGACAGGAGCGAACAAATGTGGAGACTTTAGCCATCAGACGGGAGCGTCCGGTGCCGGGACTAGCAAGCCCCGGATTTATGAGATGAAGAAGACCGATGATCCAGAGGCCCGAATGATCTCAGGTACACTCAATATTCTATCTCAACCTGTGTGTACCCTTTTTGATACTGGTGCATCGCATTCATTCATTTCCGAGTCATGTTTTAGTAGACTACGTCTGGGTAGTGCTACTAGTTGTGAGCCTTATGTCATTGGTCTACCTGATGGTAGACGAATTATCGGAAATCGTGAGATTCAGAATTGTCCGATTCAGCTTCATGGTCGTGTATGGCCAGCGGACCTAATCGTAGTAGATTTGCCGAGAGACGACGTCATCTTGGGTATTGATTGGATGGATCGTCATGATGCCATCATTAGTGTCCGTAAGTGTATGGTCACTATCATTTCAGACGATGGGGTCGAATGTGTGTTTCAGGGAGGTAATCCCAACTGTTCTGGAAGAGTTATTAATTTGATGAAAGCAGTGAGGTTACTCAATCAGGGGTGTGTTGGTTATTGGTGCTATATGACCAAAACCGAGAAGTCACCAACAATGTTGACGGATATTCCGGTCGTGAGAGAATATGCCGATGTATTTCTAGACGAGTTACCTGTTTTGCCTCCACAGAGAGATGTGGAAGTCACGATTGAGTTGGAGCCTGGCACATCTCCAATATCGAAGGCACCGTACCGGATGGCCCCGACCGAAATGCAGGAGTTGAAGAATCAACTAGAGGAGTTGTTCGAGAAGGGTTATATCCGACCGAGTGCGTCCCCGTGGGGAGCACCAGTGCTGTTTCTCAAGAAGAAGGATGGTTCATTCCGTTTGTGCATTGATTACTGGGAATTGAATCGGGTGACGATCAAGAATAAGTATCCTTTACCCCGTATCGATGATCTTTTGGATCAACTTCAAGGAGCTTCAGTATTTTCCAAGATCGACTTAAGATCTGGATATCATCAGTTGCGGATTCGAGAGTCGGATATCGCGAGGATGGCGTTTCGAACACGCTATAGTCATTATGAGTTCGTAGTTATGCCGTTCGGGCTAACTAATGCACCTGCGATATTCATGGAGTTAATGAATTAGGTTTTCATCGACTTTTTGGATCAGTTTGTTGTTGTCTTCATCGATGACATTTTGATTTATTCTCGTAACCGAGAGGAACACGAGGTTCATCTTCATTAAGTTCTCGACGTGTTAAGACGAGAGCAACTTTATGGAAAGTTTTCCAAATGTGAGTTCTGGATGTCCGAAGTGACTTTTCTCGGGCATGTAATTTCATTAGATGGAGTGCGTGTTGATCCTCAGAAGACGGAGGCTATCTAAGATTGGTTACCTCCTAAGAATGTTAAGGAAATCCGAAGCTTTCTCGGATTAGCCGGTTATTATCGGCGGTTTGTGGAAGGATTTTCTAAAATCACTCAACCATTGATGAACCTTTTGCGAAAGGATAAGAAATACACGTGGTCCGACGCGTGTCAACGGAGTTTTGAGGAACTCGAGAGCCGGTTAATTTCAGCACCTGTACTTTCCTTGCCGCATGGGATGGAGGGGTTTGTGGTTTATAGTGATGCGTCCGGGCAGGGTCTCGGATGTGTACTCATGCAGAATGGGAAGGTTATTGCTTATGCTTCACGGCAATTGAGACCTTACGAGGTTAATTATCCGACCCACGTCCTAGAGTTAGCAGCCGTGGTGTTCGCGTTGAAAATTTGGCGTCATTACCTTTATGGCGTCACCTGTCAGATCTTCACTGATCACAAGAGTTTGAAGTATATATTTACTCAGAAGGAGTTAAATATGCGACAGAGACGGTGGTTGGAATTAATCAAAGATTACGATATCGAGATCCTTTACCACCCGGGCAAGGCGAACGTTGTCGCCGACGTCTTGAGTCGTAAGTCCGTTCAGGAGTAGATGCTGGCTCGTTTAACAGTTCAGAAATAGCTTCACCAGGAATTCCTTAGACCCGAGATCGAGGTCTGGCTTCAGCGAGTGCAAGGGCAACTTTGCATGTTAGAGATTTCATCGCCGCTTGAGGAGGCAATCAGAGAGAATTAGGGTTCAGACCCATCATTGTTGCGCATCCGTGAGGATGTGGCTCAGGGGAAAGCCCCTGGATTCCTGGTCCACGAGGATGGACTTTTGAGATTTAAGAATCGGTTGTGCGTACCGGCGAATGACAAGTTGAAAAACTCGATTTTGAGAGAAGCTCATGCTACCCCTTATTCTGTTCATCCGGGGTCTAGCAAGATGTACAAGGACTTGAAACAAAATTACTGGTGGAGTAATATGAAGCAAGAAGTCACGGAATTTGTTTCGAGATGCTTAACCTGTCAGCAAGTCAAGATAGAACATCAGCGACCGGCGGGTATGCTGAAACCTCTCCCTATTCCAGAATGGAAGTGGGAAGACATTTCTATGGATTTTATCACGAGTTTGCCAACGAGTTGTCGTGGCAAGAATACGATCTAGGTGATTGTGGACCGCTTAACTAAATCAGCTCACTTTCTCGAGATTAAGGATACTTGGGGTCCCGAGAGACTTGCCCAGCTGTTCATCAAAGAAATAGTGAGACTGCACGGTACTCCTAAAAGTATCGTTTCCGATCGTGACGGACGGTTTGTGTCTCATTTTTGGAAATCAGTTCATCGTGCTATGGGAACTCAGCTTAATTTCAACACATCCTTTCACCCTCAGACCGACGGACAATCAGAGAGGACTATTCAGACACTAGAGGACATGTTGAGGGCATGCGTCCTCAATTGGAAAGACGATTGGGAAGCCCAACTACCATTGATCGAGTTCACGTATAATAATAGTTGGCATGCTTCGATTAAAATGGCACCTTACGAGGCCTTGTACGGTCGTCGTTGTCGATCTCCTTTGTATTGGGATGACTTATCAGAATCCATCGGTACCGAGCCCGATATGCTTATAGCCGCCCGTGAGAAGGTAGCTTTGATCAGGAGTCGTTTGTTGACCGCTCAGAGTCGACAGAAATCTTATGCAGACAATCGTCGTCGACCACTAGAGTTCGAGACGGGTGACCACGTTTTGGTCAAGGTGTCCTCGAGTCGAGGTATTTTCCATTTCGAAAAACGGGGGAAATTGAGTCCGAGATTTATTGGACCGTTTGAGATTTTGGAACGAATAGGCGAGCTAGCTTATCGTTTGGCCTTACCTCCGGCGTTGAGACGAATTCATAATGTGTTTCACGTCTCTCAATTGAGGAAGTATGTTGCCGACCCGAGTCACATACTTTAGTTCTACGAAATCGAGATTGCACATGATCATTCGTATGAGGAGCGTCCCATACGAGTCTTAGAGTGGCGAATCAAACAGTTGAGGAATAAGGCGATTCCTTTGGTTAAAATTCAATGGTCTAGACATGGAGTCGAAGAGGCTACTTGGGAAACCGAGGATAGTATGCGAGAGAGTTATCCCGAGTTGTTGACCCTTAGTTTCGGGGACGAAACTCTTTTAAGAGGGGGTGTATGTAATACCCGTTCGTAATTCAGTAATTTCATTCGGTAATCGTCATTATGTAATTTTTCACTTGTTAATAATCATTCATCCGGGTTCACCATTCGGAATAACTTCGAGTTGTGTATCGATATTGTTCATTGTTTCAACCTTATTCGGGAATCGAGACAAGAGTATTATCTCGATTGTTGTAATTGATTCATTAGTCGTTGTTGACGTTGGAGTTCATGTCATTTCAAATCTCTTCGTTGTTCAAATCATGTTCTTGTTGGACGGACCCTTGTAATAATGGCTTGGAACCACCGTTTTGGGGTTTCCATACTTCCATTTCGTGTTATTGGTTCCCAAATATCATTTCCTATTGCCTTTATTCCCTTGCCGGGTCATTTTTCTTCATTTTAGGACCCAAGGGGGTGTGGGCCGCGGCACAAGGAGTGTGCGCTGCGGCACACACATTCTCCAGTTTTTGGCCGAACACTCTGTACCTTGTGCCGCGGCACACTCGTATTGCATTTTCGGCCAAACCCGTCTGTACCTTGTGCCGCGGCACATGCCGGCAGGGCCGCGGCACACTGCCGACACACTGCTGCGGCACACTCGTCCGTGCCGCAGCACACTGCTGACCACTGGGAGGCATTTTTGGCCCTGTGCCGCGGCACACTTCGGCTGAGTCGCGGCACACAGGGCAGTCAACTCTATAATTACATTTGTTGAGCGAGTTCAGCTCATTTTTCTCCACTTCTTCACCTTCATGAGAGAGAGAGAGCTTGAGGGGAGAAATCTTCATCATCAATCACTTGGGTTTTCATTCTTCATCATTTTCATTCGGTTGTGAAGCTCGGATTGTCGATCTAACGCGATTTCATCGGATTAAAGTACTTGGATCTTCAAAGGTAATATTCATCGAACCTCTTGGATTTCGATTTTGTATTGAGTTTTGATGTTTTGGATGCTAAAATCATGTTGTATGAAGTGATATACACATGATTATGGATATGTTTGATTATTCATTGGATTATTGAATGATTAATCAAGAACACTTTGAATTTTGAGTTGGATTTGGGGTTTTTCGATTAATCGCTGTTATAATCACAAATTTGAATATTCATAATGGATTATTGATCGTATTGAAGATGTTTTGTTGGTTTGAAACACTGGCGGCAGTTGAAAGAGCTGCTCGAAAGCTTGACGAACAAGCGAAAAGGCCCCTTGGGGATTTGACATTGTTATTATTGAGGTTTGGTTATAATCAATTGAAGTTTGGCCACAAAGTGTTCGATATAATGCCCCAATGAACTTGGTTTAATCGTATCGACGTGTTGAGTTCGTTCTATTCGTGTTTGATTCGTATATTGAACGGATTGTTGGTAATTGTATTTATTCAAGGTTGTTCGAGCGACCGATATCTCAATTAGGACGTTGTTCGTGGAAGGATAATTGTCACCGGCATTGTGTAAGTTGATTCTTACTCGGTTAAAAGGATATTCACTCCTTTTGTTGTTGATCATCCATAATGATACTCATTCATCATTTTATTAACCGCATTGAGAATTGTAATTGTCGAATAATCACTTCATTCACGAGGAACGACGGTTCCAATCATTTCATTGAGTTATCAATCACGTCACTATTACTTTCATCTCGGTGAGTCATTCTTGGCCTTGTTGAATTATTATTCATTGATGTTCATTGCGGTCATTCTCGTTCATATGACCTTCTGGGTTCATATTGCGTGGCCGGGTGTGGTTGTGTGGAATTTTTAGTCGGGCACACGATGGTTATGTATTGGGTTCACCGATACATTTTGAACGTGCACACGGTAACGCTTACCTCCGTGAGACTAATTAGGTACAAGGATGGGTGTGTCCGGTCATTCGTCTTGTACACTTGCACAAAACATTATGGGCATACTGTGATACTCCTCTTCAGCATAATTCATAACTAAAGATATTTCATAACTGCAGATATATCATAATTCTGTATTTTCAACACTTGAGGATTGTTGTTCTGTGTAACTGACCCCGTTGGGGTATTTTGTTTTCAGGTCACGGCAAGGCAAAGGCACGGGAAGAGCATGTTGACGGCGAGGAGTCCCAGTGATACTAGTAGGGGGCCCTAGTCATTCCGTTTGTTTCAGTCATTTCAGTCATTTCAGTCATTTCCGTCATTTGTATTTTCCGCTGCAAATTCCGTTTGAGATGCTTATTTATTCAGGGTGGTGTATTTTATCTTCATATAAAATATATTAATATTCGGTATTGTCCTGGTGTGTTGTACTTAAACTCCTCATCGGAGTATTTGGTAATATAATGTGGTTCGGTACTACAATTATATTATTTAATTCATTATTTTTATTCGCCTGGTGGGTCCCAGTCGGGGATTCACGGCACTGTAATATCCGCCTAGTTTGGGGTGTTACAATGTGGTTCGGTGCTGCAGTTATATTATGGTTAATATAAGTACTTGTATTACGTGGTGGGTCGGATCCACAACACTATAATAGCCGCTATTTTATGGGTGTTATATAATATGGTATCATAGAAAATTATTTCTCCTTATGAGTCATTGTTGATCGAACTAGTATCAAGAAAACTCATCATGTGTGACCTGTACAAGCGCCGAGCCCTATGAGCCTAATACAGTATGTAATTTTGTGCCATGGTTTAATTATTGGTGATATGTTTATTTGCGGAACTGATCCTTTTTATTGATCTCGATATTGCGAGTGATTTTGGTGAAATTTATCTTATTGATATTCCAAGTGTGTTGTGGTGTAAGCTTTCTTATCGATATTCCAAGTTAAGTTACAAGTTTGATATTTTGATTTATTTTCTTGATTGTTTGATGAGCACTTCGAATTATTTTTTAGCATATAGGCTCGTTGTTCCTCTTAACTTAGCATGAATTTGTGTTTTGTCCATACAGGCATATTTAAACTAGGCCCATGGCTATTGTTTGATTCTTTCAGTATGGAAAGAAACTTGAGCGGACGAATCCCAAGACCACAGACCAATACACGTGTGAATATGGAACAGAGCTTGGGGAACAGTGATTCGCCTACTGTGAACCATTCGCACCACACCGAGCAGCATGAGGAAGTGCACGTCGACCCTTATGTACTTATGCAAGGCATGATGGCCTAGATGACCCAAACGGGTCGATTGATGGAAACTATGCATAATACTGCTACTACTGTCCAACATCGAGGACCCCATCTGCCGCCTCATGTGCATGGAGGAATCGAGTCACATTGTTGGTGACATCTATCGTCAGCGACCTCCGACATTTGAGAGCTGATCTGAGCCTGATGATATTGTTCTTTGGATCGAGAACTTCAAGAAGTTGTTCGAGATGGTCGACTATCCCGAGGAGGATCGAGTTTATGTGGCGACTTACCATTTTAGTAAAGGTGTGGATTTCCATGAGACCGGATAGTGGCTTTTGCCACTGGGATGAATTCAAAAATCTCATGTTGGATTGATGTTACTCGCCCCCTCCATGAGGCAAAATTATCAGAATTGCTGAGTTAAGACCCGTCTGATGATGGTGATGCATTATTTACTGCTAAGAAGTTTCAAGGGCTTATTATATTTGCCTCGTCTATTGTTCGGACAGAGGCAGATAAGATCAAGAAATTTATCAAGAGGTAGAAACCTAGGATGAGGATGCAGTTACTCAATCAACACTGCACAACTCTACCCGAGTTCATTGAGAAAGCTCTCGAGTATGAGCTTACTCTGAAATAGATTTCTAAGAAGTATCCGTCGTCTGCTAATAAGAGATTGAGGAACAGAACCAACCTGATGGTAGTCAGGGAACTTTCAAGAAGACCTACACTGGACCGACTTTTATGAGCGGCCACCTTTAGCACCTGAACCAGCAGGATCGCATTCCCGAGTGAGCAGTTCAGCCACTGTATGCTTTAACTATGGGAGCCGAGTCAGATCAGCTCCAAAGGACCGATGCCGGGTGTTTCATGCCATACATGCGGAGGTGTTGGACATCGTGCTTTTTTGTAGAGGCGAGCCGGGACATACTCTGATGGCCTCACATGATCCAGTTCAACCTATGTTTCAGAACCGTACCCCTCCTTTCGCTTCCTACCAGCTACGGGGGAGAACAAATGAGCAGGTCGTGGAGGTCAAGCTGGTATGTCTCGTACCGGGACTGCAAAGCCCAAAATTTTTGGGATGAAGAAGGTCGATGATCCTAAGGCCAGCGTGATTGCAGGTATATTCGAGATCCTATCTCAGTCTGTGTGTACTATTTTCGATACTGGTGCTTCATAATCTTTTATATTTGCATCTTGCTTGAGACAATTGCATCTATATAATGTTGTCGAGTGCGATCTTTATGTGATTAGTCTACTTGATGGTAGAAGGATTGTTGGGAATCATGAAGTTCAGAACTGTTCGATTCGAATCAATGACCATGAGTGGTTGGGAGATTTTATTGTGGTTTATTTACCTAAAGATGATGTAATCCTGGGTATCAATTGGATGGATTGTCATGATGCCATTCTTAGCACCAATAGGAGAATGGTAACCATCACTTCTGATGATAGTTTTGAGTGTGTTTCTTGGGTGATAATCCCTATCATTCTCGGAGAATCACCAGTGCAATGAAAGCAATGAAACTGCATAATCAGGGATGTGTTGGTTATTGATTCTACATGACCAAGATACAGTATCGACCAGTTGAATTGGCCGACAATCAGGTGGTTCGAGACTACCCTGATATTTTATAGATGAATTGTCGGGTTTACCTCCACATTGAGAGGTAGAGTATATCATTGAGTTAGAGCCAGGTATGACCCCACTTATTAAAGCACCATATCGTATGGCTCCAACTGAAATGTAGGAGTTAAAGAATCGTCTTAAAGATTTGACCGATAAAGGTATACTCGACCGAGTGCATCCACTTGGGGAGCACCAGTATTATTTGAATGGAAAAAGGACAGATCAGTGCATCTATGTATTGAATACTATGACTTGAATAGGGTAACAATCAAGAACAAATATTCTTTACCTCATATTGCTGGAAGTACTTCTTGTCAAGCGAGTTGAGATGTGGTTATCATAAGTTGCGGATCCGAGAGTCTAATATTGCAAGATGGCCTTCCATAGACGTCATAGACACTACGATTTGTGGTGATGCCATTTGGTTTGACTAATGTACAGTTGTATTCATTGAATTAAAAAACCAAGTTTTCGTTGATTATTTGATTGTTTTGTGGTCATTGTCATCGATGACATTTTGATTTAATTCCGTGACCATGAGGAGAATAAGCATCATCTCCGTCAGGTCCTCGATGTGTTGAGGTGAGAACAACTTTATGAAAAAAATTCTAAATGTAAGTTCTAGATGTCTGAGGTGACTTTTCTCGGACATGTGGTATCAGTTGATGGGGTTAGTATTGACCCACAGAAGACGGAGGCTACAAGACTGGATATCCAGAAGAACGTGAAGGAAATTGGTAGTTTTCTTGGCTTAGCGGGCTATTACAGACGGTTTGTGGAAGGTTTTACCAAGATTGCTCAGTCGTTGACAAATCCTTTGGGTAAAGATAATAAGTACACATGGTCAGAGGTGTGTTTATAGAGATTTGACAAGATCAAGAAATAATTGATTTCAGCACCTATTTTGGTATTACTTAAAGGAATCGAAGGATTTGTGGTGTATAGTGATGCGCCGGGGAAAGGCCTTGAATACGTGTTTATGCAGAATAGAAAGGTATTGCCTATGCGTCTAGGAAATTGCGATCTTACGAGGTCAACAACCTCATCCTTGACTTGGATCTTGCAGCCGTGGTGTTTGCTATGAAAATCCGGATTACTTGTATAGAGTCACCTGTCAGATTTTCATAGATCATAAAGGGTCTGTAATATATATATATTTACTCAAGAGGAGTTGAACATGAGACAGCGAAGGTGGTTAGAATTGATTAAGATTGTGATATCGAAAATCTTATACCACCCAAGTAAGGCAAATGTGGTTGCCGATGTCTTAAATCACAAGACAGTACATGAATGAATACTTGCTCGTCTGACACTTTAAAGGGAACTACAGTCAGATTTTGTGAGATAAGAGATGGTTTTATTACAACATGTACAAGGGCAACTTTTTACACTTGATACTTCGATGTACCTAGTCGAGATTATCACATCAAGGCTATTTAAAGACCCGTTCCTATCACGAATACATGATGAAGTAGCTCAGGGGAAAGCCCCAATATTTGTGGTCCACAAGGATGAGATTGTGCATTTCAAGAATCAGTTATATTTACCAGCATATGAAGAGTTGAAAAACTCTATTATGAGAGAGGCTCTCATACTACCACATACTCTATTCAACTAGTGTTTAGCAAAATGTATAAGGACTTGAAATAATATTACAGGTGGGGTAATACGAAGCAAGAAGTCGCATAGTTTGTTTCAAGATGTATAACCTGTCAACAGGTTAAGACTGAGCATCATTGACCATCGGGTATGCCAAAACCATTGCCCACTCCAAAGTAGAAATGAGAGGACATATTAATGGATTTTATCACTAGTTTGTCGACGAGTTATCAAGGTATGAATACAACTTGGGGGATTATGGATTGACTGAGCAAATAAGCTCACTTCTTAGAGATTAAGGACATGAGAAGTCCCGATAGCTTGACCGAGCTATTCATTCGGGAGATCTTAAGGTTATATGGTACTCCCAAGAGTATTGTATCGAATCATGATGGACGGCTGGTATCACATTTTAAGAAAGCGGGTCATCATGTGATATGTACATAATTAAACTCCAGTATGTCATTTCATCCTCAGATGATGGCCAGTCTGAGAGGACTACCCAGATTAGAAAGTCGATTGGGAAGACCAACTACCTTTGGTGGAGTTCACCCCTAATAACAGTTGGAATGCTTTAATTAATATGACACCTTATGGGGCATTACATGTTCATTGTTTTAGGTACCCATTGTGTTGGGACGACTTGTCTGAGTCTTTGGGTATAGAACATGATATGTTGATAGCAGCTCATGAGAAGTCGCTCTAATCACGAGTCGGTTCTTAATGGCTCAGAGTTGATAGAAGTCGTATGCTGATAACCATCAAAGCTTGAGTTCAAGATGGGTGACCATGTACTGGTTAAGGTATCTCCTATCCGAGGCGTTTTCCATTTCAGGAAAAGAGGCAAACTCAGTCCAAGGTATATTCGGCCGCTTGAGATTTTGGAACGAGTAGGCGACCTGGCCTATCATTTGGTGTTGCCGTCGGCTTTGATCATGTGCACAACTTGTTTCGTGTTTCCTAGTTGAGAAAGTATTTTGTTGATGCGAGCCACATACTACAGTTAGAAAAGATTGAGATAGTTGATGATCATTCGTACAAGGAGTGTTGTGTACAAATATTAGAGAGCAGGATCAAACAATTGAGAAGCAAGATGATCCCTCTGTTGAAGATTCCGTGGTATAAACATGGAGACAAAGATGCCACATGGGAAACCGAGGACAACCTGAGGGAGAGATATCCAAATTGTTTACCCCTTAGTTTCGAGGATGAAACTCTTTTAAGGGCGATACAATGTAATATCTGGTTGTAAATTTTCATTTTATACTATTATATTGTATATATTCAGTTGGAATGGTACAAGTGATGTTGTATTCTATTTGTCGTTATACTCCAAATATTGTATTAGATCATTGTGGAATTTAACTATTTTTTTTGTCGTTAGTATCATTTTTACCATTTTACGATACTTGATGAATTACATTTTTATATAGGTTAGGCCTATCTAGCACACCTTGTGTAGCAAGCTAATGCATGCGAGCTTGCGGATGTAGTATATGCTACGGTTCAAGATTAGCGCACGTCAACCTAATCAGACAATGATCTAAGTAGTGGCCAATAGGTATGTCCGGTGGCCGACATCTTTTGGCGTGCATCTGAACGGCTGAGTCAACAGGCATTTAGCGCATGCTAATGGATGGGACTAGTGCAGGCTAAATGCATATCGCGCGCTAAATGCCGACCAGTCCAAGGGAATCTATTGCATGGTCCCAGCTGCTTTCAGCACGTGAATGGATATGGTCACTGGATGTTTGCGTTCTTATTATGTGGGTGACAAGCGCAAGCTAACGTTGGTACTAGCGCAAGCTAAGAGGCCGAAAACCCAGCCTTCTGCCAAGATGTGCTAGCGCACGCTAAGGCACTCATTAGCCCATGCTATTAATGTATATTATATGTACCTGCAGAATAAAAATTATATTTCACTTAGGCCATCCTTTCATTTTATCTGAGAAAGAGTCCTTAGAGTGATTTTTGAGACCCAAACACTGGAGTGTTTTTGGGATTGATCATCTTTAATGTTTGGAAAACGATTGGACGCAGATTCAACCTTAGGACTCCATCATTTTCTTCAAAAAAATGCTTGTTCTTCATCTTCAAGAGGTATGTTGTCTAATCTTATGTTAATTCCAAGATAATGATGATATTGTTGATAGTTACTTCATGAGTTGACAAGTTGTTGGAGGATAGCATGATCATTGTTGGTTTTTATTAACATATGATGAACAACATGATGATTATAACTTGAGGATGAGTATATTCTTGATGGAAATACTTAGATGTTATAATCATGTTTTGGAAGGATTATTTTAAGATTGTTAGATGATTAACATAGTTTGAAGGTGATTTTTGATACCAGTGATGCTTTTGGAGGGTATAACCATTTAATGAAAAATTATGATGAGTTATGAGAAATTATCACTGTTTTCAAATGGTTAAGTTAAATTTGATGTTAAATCTGAGATTCTTGATGAATTGATGATTGGTGATTATTTAAGACATTATGTTTAAGTGTTGCTAATGTTTTTGAAAAGATTATGATAATAAAGGATTATATTGTCATAATAGGAAGATTATTTGAATGTTGTTCTTGATAATCCTTGTAGAATGGATTATCATAAATCTTGAACAAACATTATGAACATGCTAATCTGATCATAGAGATAAATTGAGGGGGTTGGAATTCATAATTTTGGACTTTAATTTTAATTTGATTAGCTTGAAACAATTCATGTTGAATCGAGGATACCAACTTCTATGAATTCGATATTGGTGTTGTGAAAATTATGTTACTGAATGAAATGTATTTCATTTAAGATTTCTTGCTCGACTAAGAGATTGTTCATCAAAGGACGTCGTTCGTTCATTCGAAGAAAGACTACTTTCATCTTCGGAATTGAGGCAAGTTATCTTGGTTGGTTATAATGATAAATAATTCTTATCAATGTTGTACATTTCTTGAATGTGTAATTCCTTATGAATCTAGATTCATATCGAGGTTTTGTTGTTGATCATGTTGATCGTTTTATCATGGGATTGTATTCCTAAGTTTCTTATCGTTGATACTGTTGATTTCGTTGATCGTTGTTGTCACTTCAGCAAGTTCCCTTGGTCCTTGTTGGATATGTTGATTACTTGAGTTTTGTTTTCATGTTGTATCGAGATACTTATGGAATCATATCTGTGTGCCGATTGGTCAACTCTAGGCTTTTTATTCAGGTATGAAGAAGCAAAATGTCCACTAAAAGGGGGTTGAATAGTGGAATAAAAATATTTGAGCAAAACAGAAATTAAAAACTTGCAGAAAAATAGATGACAACAAGATTTATAGAGGTTCAGTCCAAAGCGTGACCTACATCCACTTTTCGTTCCTTTTCTATTGCGTTAGGAGCAACCCAACACTTTTCTTATCTTCGATCGGTCCAAGACAATCGTTACAATTCTTGTCTTCTAGAGGTCCATGATAAACCATTACAATCCTTGCCTTCTATAGATCTAAGACAACCATTTACAAGATAAGTAGATTTTTCTAATATTCTATGGGAACTAGAAAATCTCTCTTAACTTTCAAGAAGATACAATATGAAATAAAATGTAAAAACAAAGTGTATATCTTTTTCAACACAACAAATTATGATACTAATGAATGGAATACAATTTTTCAGAACTTAGAGTATATGTTTGCTGCCTTGAGTTGTGTATAAATGAATGTAGCTGAGTATAGTTGTGTATCATTGAAGTCCTCAACGAATGGGTATTTATAGCCTTGATCTAGTCAACTTGATCTGAAAAATGCCTTCATTAGCGTGCGCTGATACTCCCTTTAGCGTGCGTTGTCGTGAATATAAGTTTGACAAATCAGAAAAGGAACAGTCTTCTTTTCGGCTCAAACGATCATAAATGTCATTACCGTGCCTTATCCGTATGCATAGCGTACGTTAACTGTTACTCAATCCTTAAAATCCAGATACGCGTGATCTTGATGAAATGGTCATAAATCCAACATTCATATGGATAACGGTCATGTTTTGAGTTCATCGTGCATTAATATTCATCGTAGCATGTGTCAACGTCTTTAGTTTTGCTTTCTGGAATAGCTCGATAACGTGTGTTATGATAACATGTAGCATGCGTTAATGTCTTCAGTTTTGCTCTATTTAATAGCTCGACTGTTAGGAGTATGCCCTCGAATGCCACTCAGAGGTTGTTGAGTGAGGGCATTGTACTTGTAATTATGTAAACCATTTATATAAGGCAAATGAATGTTTCTTTATTTACTGGTAGTTACTGGCATTCCTAACTCGTAAATAAACATATAGAAACTAGTCCATGTATTTGAGAGCAAAACGTTCCACTCCTTATTGGATAAGGGGGTCGGCACTGGAAAGGTTATAGCTCAAATACTTAATCGTTCGCAAGTCGATGAAACTTGGTAGGCGTTAAGTTTATGTGAAGACTTGTATGACGTGTTCTTTGACATGGAGAGTGCACATCGAACACTAATGGTTAGTGGGAGCACACATTATAGGTATGCTAATTGGATTAGTATACTCGAACCGACTCACCCTCGATTCGTCACATGGATTTCACTCCGGACACCAATGACGGAATCGAAAGGTTGTGATAGGTATTCGTGAACCTTCGACTTGAGGATTTAGTAGGGATGTGCTTGTGACGTCAAGATTTTCATTAGAGTAGTTCGACCACCGTAAACCGGAAGGCGGGGTCAACCTCGACGTGCATCTTGGACGGCAAGTAGCAGGTCTCGAATACCAAGATAGAATTCTTTCTCCCGTTAGTGAGCGGGTTATATGTCCTATGCGGTTATTGGCGAGATGAGATCATAAGTCTTTGGCAAAGCATTGGAGCTAGTTGTATTAGATACACGGCACTCGATGATCTCGATTTGCATTAACGCATGCATAGTGTCAATCTGAGATATGGTTTGGTGACCGTGACCTATAACTTGATCGGGACATTTGAAAGAAGGGTTTATACGTATCTTGGTATTCACGAGAATGGTTCTTGAATGATCCCAATCATTCGTTCTCGGTCGAAGTGCAGTGTAGGCCACCAGTCGCTAGGTGGTGCTACTACTCTTTGGTTCCTCCCATTGCTGACTGAGACGGACCTACCGAGTCGCGCATTAGGATTGACAACGGAATGAATCGAGCTAATTATCTCATTATGAATATTAGATATTGGATATCTAATTTTGGAACATTGGATGTTTAAATCGATTTATTGGATAAATTGATTTACGGCCTAATGAATTAAATAAATTACTGGGTGATTAATTTAATTCATGAATATAATTATTTCTTGGAGAAATTAATTATGTTATTTTGTATTTGATATGTTTAATTAATTGGATTAATTAAACGACATAAATACATCGGAACGGAATATGAGTTTATCTGTTTGGACTCACGGGAGTCCGAAACGAATCGAACTCGACCGTTTTCTAGCATGGGCCAACCCCCCACTTATTACCATGTGTGTGTATTGACTTGTCCCCATCATGGTTTTGGAATCTCATGTGATTGAGGGGACAAGTATCATATACATTATATGGGGAATCAAATCATGATATATGTATTTGTATTCATGTGGGTTGAATAAGAATATATACAAGACTTTGATCTCTCATCCTAACAATACTTCTTGGCATTTACGTATCATTGAGTTTGAGAGAGAGAGAGAAAATTGTTTTCTCTTTAGTCATCTTCTTCTTCAACCTTGTTCTTGTTTTTCTTAGAGAAAAATATCAAGACATAAAGAGAGTAAGATTAAAACACTTAGAGTGTAGTAATCTTTACATATATAGCTTCATCACCTAGCTCTAGCCGTATCCTCGGAGGATAGCAAGGTGTTGTCATTCCGTTCGTTTCTCCGGCGCGTGGCAAGTAGAGACGCGGTGCTTTCGGCGTTGGATCGTTCAAGAGCTTGGGAATAGCTCAAGAGAAGGTTACCATTTAATCAACGGACTTCGAGGGTTAGTTTTTACAACTCTTGCTTTTCGTTTATATATTCGTATATACGTAGCTCGATCGATCATCTTAGGGATTCGGATCAAATTAATTTTCGTTTTACCGCTTCCGGGCCCGTTTTAGGCACCGAATCCCAACAAGTGGTATCAGAGCGTAGGTCTTGCGATCGTATATACGATATTGGCATTTGGAATGCTTGATTAGATGGTGAATGATTTGGAATCATTTTAGTCATAATCGTGGTATATATTTTTACGTTCGTTGTAGTTATATTTTTCGTAAGTTTATGTCTAAATATAAATCTTAATTTCTTGGAAATATGATTTATATTGAAGATATGAATGTTGAAAAATATTGATATTGGATATCCGGTCGAAAATCGAGCTCCGAATCGTCGTCGGACGACTTTTCGGACAAAGGGCGTGAAGTCGCCAGGTGACTCGGCCGTGTCGTGACACGGGCCGTGTCGAGCAGCCCCGTGCCCGCTGCCAGCACCCGACCGTGTCGGGAGACACGGGCCGTGCACCCGTAGCCGCCGAGCGTGACTCGGCCATGCAGCCGATCGGCGGAAGGTGCCGGCGATGACTTCGGCCATGGCAGCCATTTTCGCCCGGCTCGATTTTTCCGTGTATTCTTGAAAATTAATCTCGCATGTTAAATTGGATTTAATATGATTAAAATGATTTATGGTATTTCATTTTATAAGGGAAATTTGATTAATTGGAATATTTATGGTCGATCAATTATTTTGAACGTTATTATATTACCGATTGTGTGAATCGATTGGATCGGTTCGTATTGTTGATTGGATCAATGTATCTCTACGCTTTCCATTTATTTAGTATTTATTGAATGAATGCTTTTGAATGGGGATGTGGTTCGTGGACTTAGTTTTTGAATCGTTCGTTTTATTCGATTGGGTTGTAAAGGCCGTTTTGAGCCTATTTATTTTACTAGAAAAATTTGTATCTAGGATGCAATTTTCAATGTAAAATTTATATGTAATGACGAAGACCGGAGGAAGATCCATTTCGAGAAGACGAAGATTCAAGACGAAGACTTGTAATTAGATTACGAAGTTTTTGTTTTCTAGGAACGGTCCATGAACCACATGTTGGTAGCAACTAGGTTGTGAATGGTTGTTTCATATTGTATGAATGCCACAAACGCGCTAATATGATTAATGTGCAAAGTGCAACGTAAATCGCGAAAATTCTCCCACAACAAATAATTAAGTTTATAAGGTTTCAAGGTTTTCCTTCCCTCCATCGAGTTTTCGGGAAATTGAAATCCAAACCGGATGTGCTATGCTTCCGAGTTATCGGGGTAGTCGTTCGGGGAGGACGGATAAATTACCGGGAGCGCATTGGATGCCTTCGGTTGGAGCAAATTTTATCCCTAGAAACCTGATAGGTTGCCGGATAAGATTCAATTGTGAAACTGATTTGCGTCGATGGTATAAACTTAACTTGTTCACGAACCATAGAAACCGTATAGGTTGAGGGGAGTGAACAAAGGGAAAAAGAAGATCGAATCATCCATTAGATGGGTTGGTGTTGGACACCACTTTATGAAAATTAATAGACTAGAAACCTGTTCGGTTGCCCTCTATTAAGATTTATAAAGAACTCGATCACCACTATGAAGTAGAGCGACGATACTTCCGGATTTCACATGGGAGTGTGTTATTCCGATAAAAATAGTGGGATCTGGGTAACAAGAATAGAAAAGACCTTAATTCTATACTCAGATCATAATATAACAAGTCACTAATTAATCTGTTAGACTTAATGCGACATAACTCAATATGACAATGAATCCACTCGCAATTCTACTCGAAAAGAACACCTTAATGGGACCTAACTTTGTGGATTGGCTCCAATCGATGATTGTCCTCGGTATAGAGGCACCGGGATACGTCTTGGAGACGGACATTCCGGCGCCTCCTATGCGGACTCGAGCCAATCAGAAGAGATTGAAAACCACGAAAAGTGGGTTAAGGATGAAGTGAAAGTCCGTGCTTATATGATGGCTTCCATGTCTAATGAGCTTGAGAGCTCATGAGAAAATGACTTCGCTAGTGCATTCTATCTCACTTAACCGAGCTTTATGGTGAGCACAGCAGAATCGCTAGATATGAGATATCCAAGCAATCGTTCGGTGCAAGGATGAAGGAAGGTGAGAAGGTTGGGGAACACGTCCTAAAAATGATATCCATGATCGAGAGATTGGAGGCTCTTGATTTTAAAATGGATACTTCTCTCAAACCGACCTTATCCTACAGTCTCTCCCGATTCCTTCTCACGCTTGTTATGAACTTCAACCGCAATGATATTGCATGTAATTTAGCCGGGCTAATGAACAAACTTGTGACCGCTCGGTCTCGGATGAAGACTCCGCGGATGAAGGAGTCTGCTCTTGTGATTTCTTCTGGACCTCGGAGGTCTAAGAATAAGAAGAAAAAGACCAAGAAGCGATCGACCACAAGCTAAGGACCTTAAGGGTAAGGGCAAGGCCCCAATGGTTCCGAAGAACAAAAAGAAAAGGATACTTGTCTCAAGTGCGGTGAGTGGGCCACTGGGCTAGAGACTGTCCGATTCTTCATGGCACTTCTGTGCAGTAACTTTTAGTTTTGGAAACAAATTGTTCGCTCTTTGTATTTTCTACTTCTGGATACTTGGATTAAGTGCTAGTTCTCATATTTGTACCGTGAATCGGGATCTGGAACAAAGTAGGAAGCTTGGAGCCGGAGAAGTTATGATCACAATCGGAAGTGGGCATAGTGTCGAGGCGACCGACATAGGATCACTTCTTTTGGGTTTAGAATCCGGCTTTGTTTTGACTTTAGAAGATGTACTTGTTTTGCCCAAGGGCACAAAATATTGTATCCATTAGGTCATGGACCGAAAAGGCTTTTCATTTTTCATTGGTGATGGTTCTGCAAAATTTATTTTAGAAATAAACTAGTGGATCTTGCTACATTGTTGAATGGATTGTATCATCTAAATCTCAAAGAACAAAGTAGTTGTGAATACTATGACTAGAAAACGTGGTAGGGATGAAACCAATCAAGTTTTAAAATGGCATCTTAGACTTGGTCATGTTGGTCGGACCAAAGTTTACAAGATGGAAAAAGATGGACTTATGGGTCCATTGGGATCGGATCCCTTTCTACTTGTGAATCTTGCCTTAAAGGCAAAATGACTAAGTCCCCCTTCACAGGACTTTTGAAAGAGCCACCGATAAATTGGGATTAATCCATACGACGTTTGTGGTGCTTTGGAAGCGGACGTGACGGATATCAATATTACAATACGTTTACAGATGATCAAACTAGGTATGGTTATGTAAAACTAATGAAACATAAATCCGAGGCTTTTGAGAAATTCCAGAATTCAAGGCCCTAGTCGAAACAAACTGGTAATCATATCAAAGCACTTCGGTCGGATCGAGGTGGCGAGTATATGAGTACGGAGTTTGACGAGTTCCTTAAGGAACATGGAATAGTTTCACAACTAACACCTCCAGGTACCCCTCAGTTAAATGGTGTGTCAGAAAGAAGGAACCGGACCCTGTTGAACATGGTCCGTTCCATGCTGGGCTATACTGACTTGCCGATTTACCTGTGGGGGTATGCACTCCTGACTGCCGCGTATATCTTGAACAGATGTCCTTCCAAATCCGTTCCTAAAACTCCACATGAGATGTGGGAGGGAAGGAAACCAAGTCTTAATCATATTAGGATTTGGGGATGTCCCGCCTATGTCAAGAAGACTAAGGTGGAAAAGTTGGAAGCTAGGTCTGCGAAGGGACGTTTCATTGGATTCCGTGCAGGACGATGGGATATCTATTCTACATGCCCGAAGATCGAAGGATCATTGTTGCTTTACAAGCACACTTCTGGAAGATGAGTTCATTCAGAAGGCGGAGCGTGTAGAAGTATTTCTTTAGAAGAATACAATGAAACTCCTCGAGAGACACTGTGCAAGAAACCGGAACCGAACTTTCAAACACAAGTACAACCACCTCGTAGGTCTAGTAGGGTGTCTCATTTTACGAGAGGTATGGGCTTGTGCACTTGGAGGAGCCGGGTCTCCATGAGGTTCCAAGTGATAGCCAAGAGACCGACCCGATGACCTATGACCAAGCGATGGTGGATGTAGACTCCGCGAAATGGCGTGAAGCTATGGAAGCCGAGATAGACTCGATGCATGTCAATCAGTGCGGACTCTAGTAGACCGCCCCAAGGGCATAGTGCCTATTGGGAACAAGTGGATCTACAAGAGAAAGACCGATGGTGATGGCAAGGTTGACGCCTATAAGGCCAAAGCTA
The DNA here is from genome assembly GCA_033398695.1 of Orobanche coerulescens. Classification (NCBI taxonomy): domain Eukaryota; kingdom Viridiplantae; phylum Streptophyta; class Magnoliopsida; order Lamiales; family Orobanchaceae; genus Orobanche; species Orobanche coerulescens. Next base: position 162,924,848 of record CM065802.1, on the reverse strand, counting down.
GTGGCAAAGGGTTATACCTGTAAGGAAGGGATCGACACACGATACCTTCTCGCCCGTAGCCATGATCAAGTCTATTCGCATGATGCTTGCTATAGCTGCCTACCACGATTATGAGATATGGCAAATGGACGTAAAGACGGCTTTCCTTAATGGATTCCTCGAGGAGGAAATCTATATGGAGCAGCCTAAAGGCTTTGTATCCGAAGTCGATATTCAGAAAGTGTGCAAGCTTCAGCGTTCCATTTATGGACTGAAGCAAGCGTCGCGTAGTTGGAACCTTCGTTTTGACGAGGCGGTCAAAGAGTTTGACTTCGTGCAAAATGAAGAGGAACCTTGTGTATACAAGAAGATTAGTGGTAGCAAGATCGCATTCTTAGTACTATATGTAGATGACATTCTACTAATAGGAAATGATGTGGGAATGCTCAGTTCTGTGAAAGCTTGGCTTTCGAGTAATTTCTCCATGAAAGACTTGGGAGAAGCTACCTATATTCTTGGTATTTGACTCTACCGGGATAGAGCGAAGAGAACAATAGGTCTTTCCCAAGCCCTCTATATAGACAAAATCTTAAAGCGATTTAAGATGGATGATTCTAAAAGAGGGTTCCTACCGATGCGACATGGAATAAAACTCACCTTGAAGATGTGTCCTCAAAGTGAGGAACAACGAAAGGAAATGAGTAATATACCATATGCTTCGGCCGTGGGTAGCCTTATGTATGCTATGTTGTGTACAAGACCGACATCGCGCATGCCGTAAGCGTGGTGAGTAGGTTTCTGCAAACCTGTAGGGAACATTGATCGCCAGAAAGAACGTTCTCAAGTACTTAAGAAGGACTAGAGATATGGTTCGATGTATGGCGGTGGAGAATTGATGTTGTGGGATTCACCGATTCGGACTTCCAAGGACTCAAGGACGACTCGATGTCCACTTCGCTACATATTTACTCTTAATGGAGGAGCAGATATTGGCGTAGTGCCAAGCAAAGCGCGATCGCCGATTCCACCGTCAGCCGAGTATCAAGCGGCCTCGGAGGCTTCCAAGGAAGGGTTCTCGGATTAAGAAGTTTCTAGGAGAACTTCAAATGATACCATGTCCGAGTCGCCTGTCTACTGCATCTGCGACAACGACGGAGTCAGTAGCACGTGCCAAGGAGCCGAGGTTTCACAACAGCACCAAACATATTGAGAGGAAGTATCATCTCGTAAGAGAATTTGTTCGCAAGGGATACATTGTCCGCATAGAGTAGACTCGGCCGACAACGTCGCCGATCCACCGACCAAGCCACTATCTCAGACTAGCTTGGAGCGTCATCTGGAGAACATGGGTATTAGATACCATAGTGTGTGGCATTGAGTGCAAGTGGGAGATTGTTAGGAGTATGCCCTCGAATGCCACTCAGAGGTTGTTGAGTGAGGGCATTGTACTTGTAATTATGTAAACCATTTATATAAGGCAATGAATGTTTCTTTATTTACTGGTAGTTACTGGCATTCCTAACTCGTAAATAAACATATAGAAACTAGTCCATGTATTTGAGAGCAAAACGTTCCACTCCTTATTGGATAAGGGGGTCGGCACTGGAAAGGTTATAGCTCAAATACTTAATCGTTCGCAAGTCGATGAAACTTGACTGGGCGTTAAGTTTATGTGAAGACTTGTATGACGTGTTCTTTGACATGGAGAGTGCCTGTCGAACACTAATGGTTAGTGGGAGCACACATTATAGGTATGCTAATTGGATTAGTATACTCGAACCGACTCACCCTCGATTCGTCACATGGATTTCACTCCGGGACAGTCAATGACGGAATCGAAAGGTTGTGATAGGTATTCGTGAACCTTCGACTTGAGGATTTAGTAGGGATGTGCTTGTGACGTCAAGATTTTCATTAGAGTAGTTCGACCCGTAAACCTAAGGCGGGGTCAACCTCGACGTGCATCTTGACGGCAAGTAGCAGTCCTATCAATACCAAGATAGAATTCTTTCTCCCGTTAGTGAGCGGGTTATATGTCCTATGCGGTTATTGGCAGATGAGATCATAAGTCTTTGGCCAAAGCATTGGAGCTAGTTGTATTAGATACACGACAGCTCGATGATCTCGATTTGCATTAACGCATGCATAGTGTCAAGTACAGATATGGTTTGACTGACCGTGACCCTATAACTTGATCGGGACATTTGAAAGAAGGGTTTATACGTATACTGGTATTCACGACAGAATTGTTCTTGAATGATCCCAATCATTCGTTCTCAGTCGGGGTACAGTGTAGGCCACCAGGCTGGCTAGGTGGTGCTACTACTCTTTGGTTCCTCCCATTGCTGACTGAGACGGACCTACCGAGTCGCGCATTAGGATTGACAACGGAATGAATCGAGCTAATTATCTCATTATGAATATTAGATATTGGATATCTAATTTTGGAACATTGGATGTTTAAATCGATTTATTGGATAAATTGATTTACTGCCTAATGAAATAAATAAATTCGTGGGTGATTTATTTAATTCATTAATATATTTATTTCTTGCAGAAATTAATTATGTTATTTTGTATTTGGTATGTTTAATTTATTGGATTATTTAAACGACATAAATACATCGGTACGGAATAGGAGTTTATCTGTTGGACTCACGAGTCCGAAACGAATCGAACTCGACCGTTTTCTAGCATGGGCCAACCCCACTTATTACCATGTGTGTGTATTGACTTGTCCCCATCATGGTTTTGGAATCTCATGTGATTGAGGGGACAAGTATCATATACATTATATGGGGAATCAAATCATGATATATGTATTTGTATTCATGTGGGTTGAATAAGAATATATACAAGACTTTGATCTCTCATCCTAACAATACTTCTTGGCATTTACGTATCATTGAGTTTGAGAGAGAGAGAGAAAATTGTTTTCTCTTTAGTCATCTTCTTCTTCAACCTTGTTCTTGTTTTTCTTAGAGAAAAATATCAAGACATAAAGAGAGAGTAAGATTAAAACACTTAGAGTGTAGTAATCTTTACATATATAGCTTCATCACCTAGCTCTAGCCGTATCCTCGGAGGATAGCAAGGTGTTGTCATTCCGTTCGTTTCTCCGGCGCGTGGCAAGTAGAGACGCGGTGCTTTCGGCGTTGGATCGTTCAAGAGCTTGGGGAATAGCTCAAGAGAAGGTTACCATTTAATCAACGAACTTCGAGGGTTAGTTTTTTACAACTCTTGCTTTTCGTTTATATATTCGTATATACGTAGCTCGATCGATCATCGTAGGGATTCGGATCGAATTAATTTTCGTTTTACCGCTTCCGCTGGGCCTTCGTTTTAGGCACCGAATCCCAACATCGACAACATGCGCTAATATGTGGATTAATGTCGTTATGTTTACTAATGATCTTGAATTTAGATCTATGTAATGCATTCATAGCGTGGGCTAGTAACAACAGTAGTGTGCGTTAAGGTTGCTGATAAATTTTCTTTCACCTTTCTGTTCAATGTGTTTAATGTGCGCTAAATTATCCATATAGTGTGCGTCATGATCCTTTATCATTTTACTAAGTGTGTTTGAAATCATCATCAAAACTATATCTGTTCAACAATCTCCCCCTTTTTGATGATTACAAAACACTTCTTCAAAATTCCTGCAAAAGTTTTTAAGTAAATTTTCGAATCAAAGTTTCTGACTTTGTTCGATTCTTTTTACTGTTGGAAATATTGAGATACTTTGATAAGGAATTTTCACAAAAGCTTTCTCCCCCCTTTGTCATTGGCAAAAAGGCTACCTCCCCCTTACTAATGCAATTAAAGAACATATATCTAGAGTATCTACGATCATCATAAACAAGAATACCAATAATACATTTCAAAGCAAATGGTACCAAATCCAAAGACCAAGTTTTAAAACACTAACAACAAAAGTAACAAATTAATAATTCAAGATAACATAGAATTGTTCGGAAAATCAAAATGGAGATGAATTAAAGGACTTGATTTGAAGGCGAGGAATGAAATGAGAAGCTCGGGTTAGTGACACGAATATAGGCTTCTAGAAGTGTTTTCACCTACTTCACTTCTTCCCGATGATCGTTTAATTCGGAATGAAGACCTTTAAATTTTTCCTTGTTTTCAAATTGTCCGGTCTCCAAGCTATGCATTCGGGCGACCAAGTCGTCTTCCTCTTCAATCGCACTAGTTCCCTCTGGAACCGTCTTCTTTCATTTGGCTTGATATTTTTGTTGAAATCCATCGGTTTGTATCTCCCTCAAGGTCTCTGGTCCTCTTCGAGTAATTCTTTCCTTGGGTGTTGGAAGGCATGTACCCTTCGGCACCCCCATCATCTTCACAAAGATAACAGAACAATATCCACCCACGATTAATAGTTTGAACATAATGCATTGCTTTTAGCGTGGAGTCTGAAATCTCGTGACCTCTATATACTGGAATCGAGAGTTCACCTTCCAAGATTACCTTATGAAACTTAAGAATCTCCATGAGAATGCATCAAAAGGCATTCCGGATTTTCTCGTCCAAGAAGCATATTTTTTCGAATGAGATAGTTCGACTTGACCCATCACCCAGTGAAAAATGATTGAGGCGAAGTTCCCTTGTTGTTCATTCAAAACATGATAAACCATTTACTTATCAACACCAGCAGGCTTGTGTTGTGTGTTGACTTTGGGCATAAGACATTTCATAAGAGCAACCTAGAGCAGTCGAATATCAATACCAAAATCATTATTCTCAATAACATCATCGGTGATATCAATCACCACATTCGAACTCAAGAACTCTTGAATATCAAGTTCATTCAAATTTGACTCGTGTTCAACATCTTGAGACGACCCATCACACATAAATCCATCACAACTAAGATCAAACATCTTTTTCAAAATCTCATATGAAAGAAACACCTTCGTACCACAAACCATTAAAAAAAACCATCGATTTTAAAGAGGAGTGTGTTCCGACATGTAAATTTGCATAAAATTTACCCATCAACTCAGGATAAATTGGACCCTTAATCTCAACAAACTTAATATACCCAATTTATCAAAAAGTTCCCGAATTTTTATGCCAACTCTTTCTAGACTAGAAAATTGAAGTAATAGTCATCCGTCTGCGGTCGTTTTGATATTTTGTACTGTTTCTTCATTGCAGTCTTTGATTCACACTAGCCGCGATAGCAATTTGGTGAAGAAGGATTCGGTGTTTATGGTTGTTCGGAATAAAATCAAAGAGAAATAGGAAGAAAGCCGAAGGGGAGTGAAATGACAGAGGATAATGGCTGATGAAAGAATAGAAGTAGGGTTGACTGATTATTAAGTTAAATATGAATCTGGACAGGTTCGATAGTGTGTGCTATGTTAGATAAAGCGTTCGCTAGTAAACAGTTCAAGATGGTTGATGCTCCATTTGAGTAATAGCACATCTTCATGACTTTAAATAGTAAAAATTGTCCAGGTGACCCATACCAAGTTGCAATCTAGAATTAAAAGAGTCTAACGGTAAAGGCTTGGTAAAAATATCGGCTAATTGATATATTCTGCCGACAAATATTAAATTGATATCTTTCTTTTGAACATAATCATGCAAAAAATGATATCTTATGTCAATATGCTTAGTTCTACTATGTAAGACGGGGTTTTTGCTGAGATTTATGTTGGTAGTATTATCACATAAAATAGGAGTATATTCAAAATTTATGCTATAATCTTGAAGTTGATTTTTAAGCCAAAGCACTTGTGCACACGCACTTCCAGCATCCACGTATTCCACTTCGGCTATGGAAATCACTACACTCATTCATTTGTTACTTCCCCAAGAAATCAAACATGAACTAAGAAAATGACATGTACCACTTGTACTCTTTTTATCTATATTGTATATACTGAAATCGGGGTCCCTATATGAAACAAATTTAAAGTCGAGACTTAAAGGATACCATAGGTGTAACACCCCCAAAACCGTCCGGGATATTACAATGCCATGGGCCCCACGCCAGAACCGACCAGGCTAAAAACCATTTTCAAATAAAATGTCCAAAAACGCTTGAAAGGCCGATGATGGTAATATTTTCCAAATACTCCCAAAAGTCATTTATAAAGTATCAAATACCGTTATGAAAATGTCGTTAAAACGTTAAAGGCCAAAATGCCAAAACTCGGTTTAGGGAATCAGTTTTACGAAATAACCCAAGTTTACGAAGTACCCAAAAAACCATTTTGAAATGTACACACGATTTGGTTAAAATACCGGAAAGACATTTTGAAATATACACACGCAGCGGATAAAACACAGTTCAAAATATACATTTGCAGCGGAAATAAAACAATTGGAAAAGAATACTCGATTCCCAAAATAATGCCACGGCCAGTATTGTAACACCCCCAATCCGCTCAGGGATATTACACGCCGTAGAACCTTTCCTCAAGGTTCTACCAGGCTGGTAACAAAACCGAACAACTCAACGACGCCTTTAAGGCTAAAATAACTCATTAGACCAATTTGGTCTTTCAATAAATAGATACAACTCAATTACAATACATGCCCATGCAGAGGTCGAATACAACACACTCCCGTACAACGGGAAAGAAATACTGCAGCGGAAAATAAACTATACTAAACCAATGACCTCATACGGATCCTCGTGTGATTAGTATCGTTCATCTTTCATCATCCTTCGTGCCGACCCTGTGTTATGCTCCCAAACCTGAATGCAAAAACAGACATCCACCCCCAGAATACTCGGGGGTTCGCAAAACTCCACTGTTTTGCTAGTGCAAGAACAAAGTGCAAATACGAGCCATACAATTCACATTCCACGAATAACAATAACTAGGAATCCTCAAAGATCCAAACGTAACAAAAAGTACTTCCCGAGACAAGATTTGGGTAAAACATTCCAAAACCGAAAGATCATAAATCAAGGGAAACAATTTATAAAACCGTTTAAAATGCCATCGAGAGTTTTAATAGAAAACAAATGAGGATTATCGAATCCTTCTCTTTCCAAAATCAACAGGGTCACAGCCCAAAGGTTTTGTTTTCGCAAATAGAAAACCAACAACAATTCACAGGGTTAAAACCCACTTTACGTGTCCTCGACGGACATAAAATCAATGCCAACTCGAGAAGTTTTTACTCGTGAATCTAGGACTCAACCCTTTGGATTACCCTTCGAGGCCCCGTCGAACCTACCCAGGGTGAGTAAAATACATTCACTAAATATACACCAACCTGTGAAGTTTTTACTCGTGAATCCCGGACTCAACCCATTGGAATTCCCGTCGTGGCCCCGTCGAACCAACCCACGGTGAGTAAAATACATTCACTAAATATACACCAACCAGTGAAGTATTTACTCGTGAATCCCGGACTCAACCCATTGGAATTCCCGTCATGGCCCCGTCGAACCAACCCACGGTGAGTAAAATACATTCACCACTCGTGAATCCAGGGCGCAACCCATTGGAATTCCCGTCGTGGCCCCGTCGAACCAACCCACAGTGAGTGAAGTAATCATGCACAAATAACATATCACACCAAGGATATCCAAACAATTCACCCAGAGGCATCAAATACTTAGCAAAACACCACGTCAAACCACAATGCACCGAAATGAAACAATATACGTCCACACGCAAATACCCAGTACATCATCAACACCAAACATATCCATAGGATTCACATAGTCACTTGCAACCCACACAATTTACAAAACACACGCATTTGAAAGTGAGCCTTTAACGAGGCTAGCCGAATCTTTTGAAAACTCATTTCAAACAAACAAACAAAAGACAATCACTAATCATCATATCCACAAAACAAGAAATGTATGGACAAGGTACTTGCCTCTAATAACCACAATGCGGAGAATCGACCGAAGTAGGTTGGCACGAACCGACTACGAACTCGCCGACTCCACCGAACGCCAACTCACGATATAAACTACGAAGGACAATAACAACAATGAAAATGAATTCCATAGCATGACTCAAAGCCTTTGAATTCAAAGAACGAATGACGAAAGTTCAAGTGTCTCCCCCAAAATGGCCAAGAACACGATTCGTCCCGTCAAAACACGAAAACGGAATTCTAAGTCGAAATATGGATATACAAACCATAGGATATTTTTAACAACATCATTTAACCACAATCGATCCATCAAAAATGGATGGAAAGCGAGATTGAGAACAAAATCCCCAAAAAGTCGATTCGAATGAAATCAAGAAATATACTTCGATTCGACGAAGAACAATGGATTAAATGATGTTAAACACAAGAATACTACTAAGATTAATCATACCCATCATGGATTAATCAACGATACGGAACGAATCGGCCAAAAATGCAAAAACCCCAAAATTCAAGAAACTAGGGTTCTAAGGAGAGGTTACCTTGATTCGCTGGATCAAAGGATGATATAGGATGATCAATCAATGATATGAACTCAAGAACTTCGTGGATTTGTTGTTAAACAACATGGATCCATGGTAACCACACCTCCAGCCGCGGAAGAGAAGGAAAGGAATGAGAAAAATGGGTGAAAACCCGACTGCAGGGCCTTAAATAGGCTGCCTGCCGTCAGGGTTACATACGTAACCGGCCAAGGGCTTACGTACGTAACTGGCCATGGCCGAAATCTCTGCCCAGAAATGCCGGCATTGTTACGTACGTAACCGGCCAAGGCTTACATACGTAACCGGCCTTACGCACGTAACTGCCGAGCACTACCGGCCGTAACTCGGCCAGTGCCGGCCTGGGCCCAGACTGCCCGGCCATGGCTCGGCCAGGGCTAACTCCGACGGCCCGAACGACCCCGAAACCCAAACCTGAATACGAATCGAAGATACGGTTACGAAGTACACACAAAGACGAATTCGAGTACTAAGAGAACACACGATTCCGACCACCCGAAGGCTCAAAATTCAACAACGGAAAGTAATTACCCCAAACTTTGGGAAATTACTAAAATGGCCCAAAACGTCCGAAATACACGATACACGATCGAAACACCAAGCCGAAGTTCACAACACGTCTAACAAAGTTAAACGGACTTATGGGAAACTCGAAACAGCAGTTTCGAACGAGATTCGCAAGAATCGAACTCAAGTGCGGAAAAGTCGCTAAAAAGCACGGAACTCAACAAAACGACACCGAAACGAACTCGGATGTCAAAAATGGTAGAATTAATCATTCTCATAATGACGAAACGGTCATGAGCGAGTCGTCAAAACGGACTTTCACTAAAAAAAAGAAATTACCGAAAATCGAAATTACGGGTATTACATTCTACCCTCCTTAAAAGAAGTTTCGTCCCGAAACTTAAAACAAGTAGGGAGAAGCAATATCCCGCTAGGAAAACTCAACGAGATACACAAGAAATGCGTAACTTACGCCCATCGGCGAAATGTTACAAGCAACGCAAAGGGATATACGGCGTGAAAACACGCTCCACGACGACGAACACAACGTCGCTGGTAGAACATAATAAAACCAACAAGTGATAAGCGTCATCAAACGGATAATATAGTCAAGTCAATTATCCGAACAATCACAAAACACAACGAACAAAAATCAATATGATTGACCAACCCAACGGTACATCAATCAAAACGCGAACCAAACGTTGAACAAATACGGAATTCCACCGCCGGAAGATCAAAAACGAGACTAATTTACCGAACTTAAGGGAATTACGAAGGAGTCTGAACGTTCAAAAATCACAAAACGAGATCAATAAAAACCGAACAATCAATGATCGAACCACAATGATCGAGACAACAAAAATCGAATAATCATGTTCGGATCACGAAGAACAATAAGGTTCAACCGACAACTCCGAGGTTCACATCTCGACTCGAGACAAAACATGATCCGGTGAAAACAACAAGATGCGCACTCACATAAGATCCACAGGAAAGGGAATAGCAATTGAAAAGTCGCAACGACAAACAAGTTATTCCGAAACAATACCACACTCGTTCGATCAACAAAACTAAGGGACAGGGCAAGCTCAGAAAATGTTAACGAACCTAAACGAGTCGATAGAGTCGAAAGTACAGAAGTTCAAAATCCAATCCACTATGAATAAAAGAACTAGTAGAACCGAAAAAAAAATGTTACTTCCGAACAAGGTTCACAAGAATCAAACCGAACTCGGAAAAGTCACAACGATAACCAGATCGACCCAAAACAAGATCACAGCTCATTCGAACGATGAAACCGGAATACAAAACAAGTTCAGAAAGTATCAACGAACACGAGCGAGCCGATAGAATTGAGAAAGAGAAAATGCAGGAGCCAAAAATAATACGGGTATTATATTCGACCTCTTCTAAAAGAAGTGTCATTCCCGAAACTCACAACACGAAATCAAGGTGACAACACAACAAGCAACCGACAGAAACATCCTTCAAAGTCCTCTCAAAGCCGATTCTGATGACTGTGCTAAGCGTGAACTCCGGAAGTCTCGGTAACCAATTCGCAAAACTGAATTCTGTGTCCCTCGAGTCCACACATGAAATGTGTTACCGACGAGAAGGACAATTTACACGTGCATGCCCCGGCACTTCACGGTTGAAACGCCTCGGCTCGGCATACCGAAAATACAAATGCTAGATACAATGGGGCATAACGTCGCAAAACAACATAGCGGAGATGCCAACTCAGCACAACAAAGAATCATAACACATATCATATACAACGATTACCATCGTAAAGTAATACACACACAAACACTACAGTAATGACGGTATCGTTCGGCGACCTTAACGGCCCGAACAATAACCAGCACATAATTACAAACATCATAACGAAAGCCACCACGAAAACAATCACACATGTACACAAACGTACAAACCCAAGCTTTAACAGATCACATAGGTGCGATAACACGCAAGCCACCACGAAATGACAACATTAAAGATCGTCATCACAACTCCCACAAAGGGCTAACAAAACATATGCGTGGCAATGACTCAACGCTCACGCCACCAATTCAATCACAAATTGGGATTAACACCGTAACGAAAGTTCGAAAACCATACATGCATTTCCGGTCCGCAAACAGGAATGATAGGTTTTTAAAAACGAAAACCACCTTTTGAAAACAGTTTGGAAACACCAGTTGATCTTGAGTATCATTTTACAAAAAGTTGAACAAACATCATTTTCGAGACTTTGAAAATCATCTTGCGTTTGAACAAAAATGAGGACACCTTCTCTTAGTGAAAAACTTTCAGAATATTCGACCCTCGGGTCTAAGTAAAAGTGTTTATAAAACATTGAAAATATCTCAAAACATTTTGGGTCCTCGAGGTAGAAGAATTTTGAAACATATTGTGGCACCTTGGATGTACCACGAAAAAATAATTCATTTTAAAAGTACGTCTCGAAATTTATTTTCTAAGATACTCAAGGTTTTCGAAAATAATTCAATGGCCTAGAATGCCTAAAAATTTCAGGTAATTACACGGAACAATATAGCATCGTGGGTCCCGCACCGGAACCCACCAGGATAAAAACCATTTACAAAAACGACAAAAAGACCGATGACGGTAATATTTTAAAAACTCACAGAAGTCATTTAGAAAATAGTAAATACCATCATAAGAATTTCGCCAAAACGATCAAGGCCATAATGCCAAAAACTCGGTTAAGGGAATCGGTTTTCGAAATAAAACTCAGTCGGTAAAATACCGAAAGTCATTACAAAAGAACTCAGGCAGCGGATAAAAGAAATACAGTCCAACATGCATAATCTAGCAACACTCCTCCTCTTATGAACGAAATATGAGAGTCAAATAACCACATATCACGAAATATATATCCATAAGAGGATTTCGTCAATTAACACATAATCATACCAGTATCTCGCATCAGACGAGGCACAAACACAAAGAAGGGAGACTTACATCCACAGGTCGCACGAAGATGATGATCGCCCCACGATACTAATCACGACCAACAAACTAAGACGACGCGTCGCGACACGACTCAGTCAGATAAAATCTGACGAGACAAAAACTCAACAGACACCACTAAACTCGACAGCCTAGGTTTTCACAACCTAAGCTCCGATACCATTTATGTAACACCCCATATCCGCTCAGGGATATTATACGCCGTAGAACCTTTACTCAAGGTTCTACCAGGCTGGTAACAAAACCGAACAACTCAACGACGCCTTTAAGGCTAAAATAACTCAGTAGACCGATTTGGTCTTTCAATAAATACATACAACTCAATTACAATACATGCCCACGCAGGGGTCGAATACAACACACTCCCGTACAACGGGAAAGAAATACTGCAGCGGAAAATAAACTATAACTAAACCAATGACCTCATACGGATCCTCGTGTGATTAGTATCGTTCATCTTTCATCATCCTTCGTGCCAACCCTGTGTTATGCTCCCAAACCTAAATGCAAAAACAGACATCAACCCCCCGAATACTCGGGGGTTAGCAAAACTCCACTGTTTTTGCTAGTGCAAGAACAAAGTGCAAATACGAGCCATACAATTCACATTCCATGAATAACAATAACTAGGAATCCTCAAAGATCCAAACATAACAAAAAGTGCTTCCCGAGGCAAGAGTTTGGGTAAAACATTCCAAAACCGAAAGATCATAAATCAAGGGAAATAATTTATAAAACCGTTTAAAATGCCATCGAGAGTTTTAATAGAAAACAAATGAGGATTATCGAATCCTTCTCTTTCCAAAATCAACAGGGTCACAGCCCAAAGGTTTTGTTTTCGCAAATAGAAAACTGACAACAATTCACAGGGTTAAAACCCACTTTACGTGTCCTCGACGGACATAAAATCAATGCCAACTCGTGAATTTTTTACTCGTGAATCTAGGACTCAACCCTTTGGATTACCCTTCGAGGCCCCGTCGAACCTACCCAAGGTGAGTAAAATATATTCACTAAATATACACCAACCTGTGAAGTTTTTACTCGTGAATCCCGGACTCAACCCATTGGAATTCCCGTCGTGGCCCCGTCGAACCAACCCAGGGTGAGTAAAATACATTCACTAAATATACACCAACCTGTGAAGTTTTTACTCGTGAATCCCGGACTCAACCCATTGGAATTCCCGTCGTGGCCCCGTCGAACCAACCCACGGTGAGTAAAATACATTCACCACTCGTGAATCCAGGGCGCAACCCATTGGAATTCCCGTCGTGGCCCCGTCGAACCAACCCACTGTGAGTGAAGTAATCATGCACAAATAACATATCACACCAAGGATATCCAAACAATTCACCCAGAGGCATCAAACACTTAGCAAAACACCACGTCAAACCACAATGCACCGAAATGAAACAATATACGTCCACACGCAAATACCTAGTGCATCATCAACACCAAACATATCCATAGGATTCACATAGTCACTTACAACCCACACAATTTACAAAACACACGCGTTTGAAAGTGAGCCTTTAACGAGGCTAGCCGAATCTTTTGAAAACTCATTTCAAACAAACAAACAAACACACATACCGATACAATCACTAATCATCATATCCACAAAACAAGAAATGTATGGACAAGGTACTTGCCTCGAATAACCACAATGCGTAGAATCGACCGAAGTAGGTTGGCACGAACCGACTACGAACTCGCCGACTCCACCGAATGCCAACTCGCGATAATAAACTATGAAGGATAATAACAACAATGAAAATTAATTCCATAGCATGACTCAAAGCCATTGAATTCAAAGAACGAATGACGGAAGTTCAAGTGTTTCCCCCAAAACGGACAAGAACACGATTTGTCCCGTCAAAACACGAAAACGGAATTCCAAGTTGAAATATGGATATACAATCCATAGGATATGTTTAACAACATCATTTAACCACAATCGATCCATCAAAAATGGATGGAAAGCGAGATTGAGAACAAAACCCCCAAAAAGTCGATTCGAAGGAAATCAAGAAATACACTTCCATTCGACGAAGAACAATGGATTAAATGATGTTAAAACACAAGAATACTACTAAGATTAATCATACCCATCATGGATTAATCAACGATACGGAACGAATCGGCCAAAAACGCAAAAACCCCAAAATTCAAGAAACTAGGGTTCTAAGAAGAGGTTACCTTGATTCGCTGGATCAAAGGATGATATAGGATGATCAATCAATGATATGAACTCAAGAACTTCGTGGATTTGTTGTTAAACAACATGGCTCCATGGTAACCACACCTCCAGCCGCGGAGGAGAAGGAAAGGAATGAGAAAAATGGGTGAAAACTCGACTGCAGGGCCTTAAATAGGCTGCCTGCCGGCAGGGTTACGTACGTAACCGACCAAGGGCTTATGTACGTAATGGCTTCTAATATGTCTACAGGGGCAAATGTCTCATCGTAATCTATGCCTTCTTCCTGTCTGTAGCCTTGTGCGACCAGACAGGATCTGTTCCTAATAACAAATCCATTCTCATCCTTCTTGTTTCTAAATACCCATTTGGTTCCAGTTACAGCTTGATGTTCTGGCCTGGGTACTAGATACCATATATTGTTTCTTTGAAAACCATTAAGCTCTTCATCCATAGAGGTGATCCAGTGAGAATTATTAAAAGCTTCATTGGTAGAAACAAGTTCGGATTGAGCTAAGAATACAGCTAGGGTGCACATAGCTAGTCTCCTAAGTTCAGTTTGAGATTTCCATACATAAAAAGGATATTTCACAAATTTGGATTCTTCTTGCGCACATAGTACAGTTCCTTGTGTACTCTGTATTCTTCTTCGGGTAGATACACCAGCATCAATATCACCTATAATTAATTCCTGTGGGTGATCTCTAAGTCTACGACAGGCTCTTTTGGAGTTTTAGGGTCATCGATGAAAAGTGTTCCTATATTCTGGGCCAAGTCTTCTACTCCCGTAGGATCAAAATGAGGTTCATCAAACACTACATGTATAGATCTCTCTATTGTCAGCTTCCTTTTGTTAAAGATCCTAAAAGCTTTGCTGACAGAAGAGTATCCTACAAATAGTCCTTCATCCGACTTTTAGTCGAAGGTTTTGAGATGATCCCCATTATTCAAAACATAACATCGGCATACAAAGATGTGAAAATACAAAACTAATGGAGTTTTATTATTCCATACCTTATAGGCAGTTTTTTTGTGATGCTTGTTGATGATACAACGGTTTTGTATGTAGCACGTTGTATTTGTTGCTTCGCCATAGAACCACTGCGGCAACTTGCTTACGGCAATCATAGTTCTTGTAGCTTCCTTGAGCGTCCTATTATTTCGCTCGACAATACCATTTTGTTGAGGAATCTGGGCTGCTGAGTATTCATGCTTTATTCCATTGTCTGAACAATAATGCTCTATAAAGCGATTTGTGAATTCAGTGCCTCTGTCGGAACGAATGGACACGATACTCAATGCTTTATCATTCTAAAGCTTTCAAAGGTGCTCTGGCAACTTTGTTGTAGTTTCTTTCTTCTTGCTCAAAAATATAGTCCAAGAATACTTGTAATAATCATCAATAATAACGAGACAATATTTCTTACCTCCCAAACTTACAGCTTCTACAAGGCCGTAGATCTCCGTGTGTAGCATATCTAGAACCCTGTGGGTGGACAGGTATGATTTTATTTTCAGGGTGGCTTTGACTTGTTTGCCTTTCTGACAGGTTCCGTAGACATTGTCTTTATGGAATGACACAATCGGGAAAGCCTCTAACCATTCCCTATCTGGCGAGTTTATTGATCGTCTAGAAGTTGATATGGGACATCCTCTTATGCTATAGCCCACTTTGATCTGCAGCACCTTTGGCAACAAAGCAAGGAATAATGGATCTCGTAGGCTTCCAGTAAGCAATATACATATTACCTGACCTGCTTCGTGTGAGAACAATTTCTTTGGTCTTGATGTCCTTCACTCTACAGTGGTCTATATAGAATTTAACCGAGAACTGTTTGTCATAGAACTGGCTAATACTAAGTATATTGTACTGTAGACCTTCAACATAGGCTACATCGATGACTTTGAACTTCCCGACAAGCAGGGTTCCTTTACCTCTTGTTCTTCCTTTGGACTTGTCACTGAAGCGCACCTTTGGACCGCGACCTTCTATATAATTTGACATCTTGCTGATATCATCTGTCATATGCCGAGAATGGCTGTTGGCGCTTTTGATATGCTTGGGGAGCATGCACTATGCCATAAGTGCTCATATGCAACGCATATCTCTAGTGTTGCAAGGAAAAGTATTGCAATAGCCCTCTGATCTTTGATCTTTTGCAATACTACCCAACTAGTGTTGCATTAGACCTGAATGCAGTGTTGCAAAAGATATTAATGCAACACCAACCTAAAGTGTTGGATTATACATGAACTTAAAGCGTTGCAATAGACTAAATTATCTTAATAATTACGAAAAATATTTTAAATATTTTTTAAAAAAATATCGTCAAATTTAATTTTTTTTACACTAAAACAAAATAAATTATTTGAATTTGTTTAATCATATTATAACGGACTTAATATCCACGAAATTAAAATTAATTTTGGTGGTATTAATTTTTTTATTATTATTTTATTTTGACTTTTATTTTTAATTTAATTAGCTACCTAATTAAGAATGTGGCAGAGATATTAGACCAAAGTGTTGGTAAGTTATTGATGGTTAGTGTTATCTTACTCGTTATGTATTAATCGCATAATTGAACCAGATGACCAAATAACAAATTCCAAATCAATCCATTTTTAATGGGATAAATTATAATCGAACCTTATTGGTCGAATACCAACTACCCATATATATATATATATATATATATATATATATAGTTATCCTCCTAACCCTACCGCACGGTCAACTACCATCATCCGCCTCCCCCTTGTTCATCAACAACAGCGGCAAGTGATTGACCTAAGTAACGACAGCGGATGTCGCGTGCGTGGCGGATCGGGAAAGATTTTTCTGACGAGATGTTCAGGTGGCGACTCATTCAACTTTCCGGCGAGTTCCCTCTTTCTCTTCGCTTGATGTCTCAACGTTGCGACGGGTGGAAGAATCAGCAAACCTAAAGAGCTTTCTCCAACGAGGTGCTGCACTCGGAATCTCAGACTCTCCAAGTTCACACAACCCTTCTCACTATTGTCTCGGCCAATCTTTGTCCGTCTCCTATTTTGCGGAAGCCGGCAGGTAAAAAACATCACACACACACAGACTACACTTGAATTTATGCATGTGAAATCATAATAGCAACCGTAGAAGTATTCTGACGATTGATGCAGGAGAGGTTTAGCTGTTGCACGTGTTTTAAGGAAAGGTAAGTTGGTTCTGAGGGTTCCGAAGGCAGCTCTGATGACTAGCGATTGTCTTATTGGCAATGACCATAAGTTGTCTGCTGCTTTTGAGAAATACCCTTTCCTCTCTTCTACTCAGGTTAGGTACTTTTGATTTTTCATCTTTCCGTCTACTGCTTGAAAGCCTTTAGGTGTTCATCCACTGAGGTAACTAGCAGGGCAAGACTTTTTTTGGTTATGTGCTTCCAGGAATGTTCTTAGTGTCCATAATTTTTATTTTCTCAGACAGGGGACCCATAAAACGATCCTAACCATATAGTTATGATTGAAGTATTTTGAGTGTAAATGTATAACGTATGTATATCCTACTTTATGAATCATAATTTATAGTTTTCGAGTTCAGTTTTTTTAATCAACCAATCTCTTTTTTTTTTAAATACTTGTAGATAACTCTATTTTAAACAAAATCAACTAATATTCATCACTATATTAACATAAAATATCATAAGAATTTATGTTATCAAATTCAAAACCCACTTGTGATTAAGCAACTAAATTGGTAAATGCTGTCACTTACTAAGAACAAACAAGTAATATAGGCTATATTCTGTTTGGTTCAGATATTTTCCATTGCTTTTTTGAATAAAGTGAACAAGGGCAGGAGTTCTTGGTTGTTCCCTTACCTTAAGCAGTTTCCTCGATGTTATGATTTGCTAGCTAGTTTTAGTCGGTTTGAGATTGAGGCTTTGTAGGTTAGTTTTGTATGATTCAGTTTTTGGCAGTGCCATTACATCTAAATATTTAAAGAATTGCTACATAAGTGATTCTCCTTTGGAAGAGGCGGTTTGGACTGCAGAAAAGGCTGTTCTTAATAGCAAAACGGAATGGTAAGAAGCTACTCCTCTTATGCGTGAAGTTAATCTCAAGCCTCAGCTCGTCTTCAATGCATGGCTATGGGCTTCTGCAACTGTAAGCACCTCTCATTTGGTTCAAGATCAAATACATTCGCTCTATTTTAGAAATTTACTCCAAAATAAAATATGATTGGAGATGCCCTTAGACCGACTAAATGATTTTGATTTTCTGGATTAGAGTGTCTAATTAGATTGAAGTTTAAATATAACACAAATGTTTTCCTTATTTTGGTAAGTTATTGTTCAATCTCATCTCTCTTATTCTTATATATGAGATTTTATTAAAATTGTTTATTTAAATATTTAGAAAATATTTTAAACTTAGAGATTCATTGTACTTGTTTGGCCAATATTTATCTGTTGTATGCATTAAAATCAGAATGGAATTGCCTGATTCGCTTTTTTTTGTAAGGCGTTTTGAATTACTCCTTCAGCGAAAGGAGAAAGAGGGAACTCGCCGGGATGGAATTGTCTCTAGATGGAGCCGGAAATGAACTGGGATTCCGACCCCAGGATTGTGTTCCAGCGGTTCGGCTTCAGGGATGGATTTTTCGGCGATGGATTTTCCGGTGATATAAGGAGACGACGGTGGGGTTGGTTTTCTGGCCGGATTCCGGGTGTTACTATTTTGTGTGTGTTTCTGAATTTTTTGTGTTTATATGTTGGTGCGTCTGTGTGTGTATGTGTTTCTGTGTGTGTGTTTTGTGTGCAGACGTGTGTGTGTTTTATGTGTGATGTATGTGTGTATGTGTGTTGTGTATATATATATATATATATATATATATATATATATATGTGTGTGTGTGTGTTGTGTGTATATATATTATATATAGGTGTGTGTGTTGTGCGTGTATATATATTATATATATGTAAATCCCAAACCCAACCCTCCTGCTGTAGAAAGAAAATGACCGCCGTTGCTGCAGTCGTCCAGCTCCAAGCCGACCGCCGTTGCCGTCTCCGTCCAAGCAGATCGCCGCCGCCGTTAAAGTAATTTTTTTTCTTTTACTTTTTTTTGCTTTCGTCATTTTCGATTTCTTTGTTTAATAGATGTCAACTGTGAAGCTTTCGTTTTGTAAAGCACCGATTTTGAGTAATCTTTTTTCTAAATAAGCTTTTTTTATTTAATTTTTAAAGTTATAAATTAGTTTTTTTTAACTTGGCAGGCAGTTTTTTTATAAAAAAGTTTGCAAAACAGATTTTTAGTTTTACATTTTGTACCGCTATCGCTATATAGCCAAACGGGCACGTGATCGCTACGGGTCGCTAATCGCCATTGACTACTATGGGCTCCATCTAGTTGTCATTGTTTTATGCAATCAGTGTAAGGCTTCCCAAAACCGCAAGACATGTTAGATTCATGATATATTCTGAATATTTGAGACATTGAGTGTTTTTGTTGTTGCCTTGGGCATTCTTGATATATTGTTTTGGCTTATGCATACGAATTTTATGAATTGCACTAATGCGAAACTTAAATTTTCTTTTATAGAGAGCCAAAGAGGCTAAGAAAAAGAAGTTTACACAGCGACCGAGCACCCGTTTGCGAGCGAATGCAACTGCAACTGGGAAGGAACAAAGGAACGCTGGAACTGAAAATGAGAAGGAAGTGACAAGTTCATACTATGCACCAGCTTTAAAACCAACATGCAGTAAATGCTTACTTAGCGCTGAGGGTGTTGCGTGTCCAATTGTTAGTATAAGATTTGTCGGATAGTAGTTGGAGTTGGTATTTTGCGTCGACTGTTTGTTGGGAGGTTGGTATTTGGTACTGAATGGCAGGGTGTGAATATTGGATATGATATTTTATTTGTATGGAATGATGTACGTACGAAATAGTTATTGCGAAATTTTTTTTAAGGTATTGCATTTATCTTTCAGTTATTGTTGCATATTCTCTAATTAGTGTTGCATATTCTCAAATTAGTGTTGCATATAACAATCATATTACTGTTGGATATAAGAATAGTGTTACATTATGTCTAGTGGGACCCACTGCTGACGTGGATAAAGTGGGATCCACGACTGACGTGGCAAAAAGGTCCGCTGCTGACGTGGCAAATGACCCATCACTGACATGGATGAAGTGGGACCCGCAGCTGACGTGGTCAAAGGACCCATTGCTGATGTGTCATTAGTTTGGGCCCCATTTTTCTAAACTTTATTATCCTCTAAGCCAACATTATTTTCTGTTGCATATATTTTGTTTTGTGTTGCACTATGTACATAATGCAATACTTTTCCTCTGTTGCATTAGAAAGGAAGAGTGTTGGATTAGAGGTCAAATGCCACGCGATCAGATGCAACACCCACAAAGTGTTGGATATATCAATTTCTGGCCTAAGGCAATAGAAAATGGGGCATAATGCAACAATAGGAAGCGTTGCATATGAACACTTATGGCGTAGTGATGCTATTGATCATGCCTTACAGGTCTAGGGGATTGAGGTTTACGTTGTATATGATATGAGCTAGGTGGCATAATCGCAGCCTTCACTGTACGAGGGGCAGGTGTAGCCTTTGCGGGATTGGGAGTCTCTTCACGTACAGGAATGGATTCTACACCCTTGATGAATATTGTACTAGTTTCTCCCTTGTTGGAGAATGAGTTATAACCTAAACCACTTTTATCATGATCACGTTGCCCATTGCTTAGAATTTCTTTCATCCGTCTAGAGGATTTTTCGAAAGATTTCAGGATGGTCTCTAATTCTTCTTCTCGCTTTTTGAGACTTTTTACTTTAGATTCGAGTAAAGCAAAATCATTTGTCTTGCTCTCACTATGAGACTTGGTCTCATTTAGATCGTGGGCAACTTGATGATTGCTTTCCATGAGTTCCTCAAATGTGACCTTGCTCTTTTCGCAATCAATAGACATGTTTTCATAATTATTCTTCAGCAAGTCATTTTCATCTTTCAGCTCTAAGTTTGAAACTTCAAGCTATATGTTTTCTCGTTTTAAAGTCTCCTGGGCCTTTTGTATATTTTTGAATTCATTCAGCATGTGTTCGAAGGTATCCGATGCATTTACAAGAATAGTTGAAGTTGAGCTTACTTCGTCATCGCTATCCTCATCGTCCTGTATTTCTTTAGCCATAAAGCACATATATGCTTTATATTCAATCTTATCATCGGAGTTACTGTCGGTGACAGCTTTAAGGCACTCCTCAGTCTTGTTGGACGCTCGCGAGGCTTCTGATTCACCAATCAGGGCCTTGAGCTTGTTTTTTCAAACAAGTCTTCTTTACAGCTTCTGGAAACTTTTGTACTTTCGGGTGTGGATATTTATTTGCATAATGTCCAGGTTTTCTACAGTTGTAGCATAAGTTAGAATCACAAGAGGAAGGAGATTCAGAGTTTACCTTGTAAAAAGGCTTGGGCCTGTATGGAGTCTTTCCAGGCTGTTTGATGAACTTTTTGAATTTGTGCATGAGCAGGGCCATATCATCTTGTGACAGAATGTCATCATCGTTGTTTGCAGTCTTGTGTGAGGATTTGGATGTGTGGGTGCAGAGCTGTGTCTCCTGTCAGATACAATAGCTAGTAATGTAGTCTTGGCAGGTGACTCTTCTGCCTTCTCTCTCCTGTCGATATCATACTCAAAAGCTTTGAGGTCAGAGAAGAGGTAAAAAGTAGAAATATCATTAAGATTACATGATACACGCATGGTTGTGGTCTTATTGTCCCATTGGGCAGGGAGTGATCTAAAGATTTTTAAAATTTTCTCCTTTTGGGTATGCACTTTACCCAATGCTTCAAGTTCACCGACAATTCCAGTGTATATGAGTTCAAGCTCCTCAAGCGTTTCGGAAGATTTCATTTCACAAGATTCAAATTTCTGAGTAAGTCTGGAAATTTTGTTTTTTTTCGAGAGCTCAGTACCCTTGGAGATCAGCTTGAGTTTCTCCCAGATTTCCTTAGCTGTCTTACAACTCTTTACCTTTGATAATGTGTCTTTGTCGAGAGTGACAAACAGTGCATTATTAGCTATATTGTCGAGGTCCGCACACTTAAGATCTTCAATTGTCCATTGCTCTCGCTCCTTCTCGAGCATTTCTGCAGGAGGTTGTCCCTCTAGCCTTGCGGCAGGATTAACCTTCATTATCTGTATTGGACCTTCTTGGATGAGGAATATCATCTCCTCGTGAATGGCTGCAAGATAAGCCTCCATGCTAATTCTCTAGTCATCAAATTCATTAATAGAGAACATAGAAACCTTGTTTATCATAGAGGTATCCATTTTATAAAGAGAAAAGATGATGAAAATATGATAAGGTTTTCAAAAATTAGTGATTTGTGGATCTGACTCAGTTAAAAATCGACTGATTCTTTTTAGAATCAACCTCTACGATACCACTTGTTGGCCACTAAGTATATAATAAACAGCTTAGAAAGTAAGAGTACAATAAGCAGTATGATTTTCGAATGCATAGCGAAAGACTCTTTGAGTTACTGTAAATACAGCAACTGGGTGTTCTCTTGATTGCTTGGTGCGTATAGGGTTTTACAATGTATAGTACCACAGTAGAATGAAAACAGTAAATATGGAAAGTAAGTAACACACAGTTTAAAGTGGATCGAGGTAAACCCCTACACGTCCACTGGTTCTCCACACATGAGTAAAGAGTTTATTAAAATCACTACGTACACAACTATGTGACTTTAACAAAACCTATCTCTCTGTATCGTTCACACATATTGATACAGGGAGTGTAGCTTGGGGCCGTTCACATAGATTGGCTTGAGGTCTTTCTCGACTCACTTCTTCTAACACAGATCGAAGCTTCGTCTCCAATGCTATGCTTCCCACACATGTCGGAATACGCAAGGGTCCTTAGTCCACACAGGGATAATGATAATCTCAACAGTAATGGTAGAACACTTCTCAAACAGCATCTTTATCACAGATGAACAATCGATGTATGCTATGATGTTTACGTTAAGGACTTGTATATTTCTTCACTTTGATACTGTTGTATGCTCACGAAATATACTTCTTTGTAATCGCTAGAATGTTAGAGTAATCTGTCAGAGCTTTCGCGATAATGAATAACTTGTGTCTGTAAGTCCTGTGTCTTGGGGCTATTTATAACCTTAGAAATATATTCATTATAAATATAGTCGTTGTTGGTTGGTGAGATGTTGACGTTTGTCTCTTGATTGGCGGCTGCTGAATGTTTGAATTAAAGGAGATCGCATTTAATTCTTCAGACATCCTTTCTGTCTTTGCATTAAATGTTCTTCAGAGCGTTCAGACTTCTCTCTCCGGCTGCATTGTAGGTCATAAGTCGTCAAGAATAAGCCTAGGGGGGTGAATAGACTTATTGAAACTCTTTTTCCACGAAGGATTAGGAGTTTCTCAGCTGATAGGTACAGATGACTTAAAGTCGTCTGTATACAGGTATGCAGAGGTCAGCTGATGCCGAAAACAGATACTAAACAATGGAATAGTGATAATTCTCAACCAGTGATAAATATTACAGTGATTCTTCCTTAGCTACAACAACTTCCAGCCAGTGGAAATCCTAACGTTTCAACTTCTTTCACTGCCTAGCACCTCTTGATCTAAAATCCTCAGATGCCTATCAATCTCGCAAACTTCAACCAGTGAAGTACCCCGAACTCAGGTTTAAAGACACGAGTGGTTTTTCGTCTCCAACTAAGAGCTTCTTTCAAATAAGAACTTTGAACTCTTGCACTTCACGATGCTATTGTTAGCTTTGATTGCTTTGTTCACTTGTAAGTGTTGTTCGTATCATACTTTGCTCAATTCAAATCTTCAGGTGTATATAGATGTTGATCATTGAGCTTCCTTCATAGCCGTTGCAATTCCTGTAACAAATCCGTCCGTTGGAGAAATAGACTTCTTTGTTTTTCTATACGAACGTTGCAAGGCTGGATTCCCTCATTTTAATCCATTTTCGGATGTTGTGAAGACTTTCATGTTGTAGCACCGAGTCTTTAGATTATAATATGCTTAAAGTCTTCAAAGGTGGGTCTCGATGAATATTTAATTCATTGCTTTCCGGGAATCTCTCCAGTCTGTCTCTCTACACC
Source organism: Orobanche coerulescens (assembly GCA_033398695.1). Lineage (NCBI taxonomy): Eukaryota > Viridiplantae > Streptophyta > Magnoliopsida > Lamiales > Orobanchaceae > Orobanche > Orobanche coerulescens. The sequence continues at coordinate 162,900,585 of CM065802.1, read as the reverse complement.
TGTATGTGACTTTCCATGATTATTGACTTTTCGACGCATGCTGACATGGACTGGGATACTTGGCTGATTACATATCCGATCTCGTAAAGTCATACTTGCCTGTTGTCGGACTTCTCTGATGTAACTTATCTGATATGAAGTTCTCTGTCCCGACTAATCTTCTCTTATCTGAAGTCTTCTGTCCTGATGAACTTATCTAATCTAATGGTCAAACTTCAGTTGACTTGGACTCCGCCTGATCACTTGACTGCAGTTTGGTCAATCTTCTCTGATAATGAGTTGACCAGGACTTCTCTGATAAATCATTTTATGCAGAACGTTGTTTGGTGATAAGTCGTCTGTGGTCAACCTTCTCTGAACAGTTGAGTTGACCAAGACTTCTCTGATTAAACTTGTCTGCAACTCGGCTTTCTGCAGCGTTTGGTCAAACCTCTCTGATGTATCTGTTTGAACAAAACTTCTCTGATTGAACTTGTTTGTGATTTATACTTGGCCGATTTTTATCCTAACTTACATGGCCTATAGAAGATACTCTTTTGGTTCTTCTTTACATTTTGCCAAGTATTCAACTATACATAATCTGGCCTACAGAAGATACTCATAAGGTTCTTCTTTACATTTTGCCAAGTACTTAAAACATATATTTGAATAATCAAATAAATACAGGGATGACATCATCAAAATCTAATAAATATTCCTAATAAATTCCCTCTATTTTGATGATGGCAAAACTTAAGCTAAATATTCAAATGTAGAACAAGTCTGCACATGATCAAGTGCAAGACAAATCAAAATCAGTCTTGTTTTGAGACAACTCGTGGTTGTCATTCAAATGACTGTTATAAAACTTTCAGAGATGTTTACAAGTGTAGTGCTTTTTGAATGAATAAAATACAGAAATTTTACAAGTAAACTACAAAATCTTATCTACCTCTTCCTCTGCCTCTTCTAACAGGTTGATTGGGAGGTCTAAACAATTTTGCACCAATAGGTCTCTTATTGACAGGTGCGAGGCCATACTTCCTTCTGATGCCTAGGGAGGCAAACTCTTGCTCTTCTGTAGATGAGAATTTATATTCTACACAGAGTTTCCTAATCTCAGCTTGCAGGGCCAGCTCATCCAATTCATTGTTCATCAAGGTAGGAGGTTCTTCAGGTCTGAACAGGGGTATCATGGGGTAGGCATCCCATTCGTTTGCATATTTTATATGGATAGCCCAGAGAATTGGCCATGTTGAGTCCATGTAGTTGATGTACGTCTGCTGTGGGGAGCAGTCTTTATCCTTGAGTATTTCCCAATAATACTTCTATATGAACTGTTCTTTGCATCTGCCCACATTGGAAAATATTCGGCAGGTAAGAACTCCTCAATGTGCCAAAGCTCTTTGCCTTCCCATTCAAATTTCTGTTCATCCCCTACTCTGGTTCTCCTCCTCTTGGCTGCATGGTGGTCATTAGCAGGAGCAGCCAATTTTTTTCTCTTCAGACCAGAAGACCCAGCTTCAATTAGAGGGAGTTCATTCCTTGCTTTGGTCCTTAGCTCCTTTCTGGCTACCTCAACAGCATCTTCTTCTTGCCTGATGGGTTGGATGATTTGAGCTTGCAAGTTTTCTTCCCCCTAACTTCTTGCTTCCCCCTTTCCTTTATCTCCCCCCTTTTTGCCAGCATCAACCAAAATGGCTAACTGCTTCTCTACTCGTTACATCCAATCAGACATGCCTAGAGGCATTCTGGAGTTGGTAGAAGGAGGTGGGGCAATACTCTTCTGAAGCAATGTGTCCATCTTTACATTAAGGGAGTGAAGGTCAGGTTTGATCTCAGTGGCTGTGAGGTTGCCAACTATCTCTACAACTATGTGCCTGATCAGGTCAGCCATCTCAGATGAGATAGGTGTTGCCTGAGGGGAGTGATCTCCATAGCCTTCCATATCTGCAGGTCGCTTGACGGTTGACACATCTTACTGCAGACTCCTATCTGCAGGAGGCTGATCCGATGGGGTTTTATCAGGTGTCCTAGATATGTCATCCTCTTCTTCGAACTGATCTGAGCTGGGGTCTTGATCAGGTGCCCCGGGCTCATCTGCATCATCTTTATCTTCATCATCCTCCTTCTTCTCTTCTTCTTTTTCTTCATCATTATCATCATCCTTCTCCTTCTTTTCTTCATCCTCCTCATCTCCTTTTTCTTTTTTTGCCTCTTCTTCAACCTCTTCTCCTTCTTCATCTTCTTCTAATTCTTCTGTTTTTTCAACTTCAACTTCTTCATATTGTTTTTCAACTGTTATTTGTTTCTTCCGCTTCTTCTACCCTTTCTTCCTCCACAATTTCTTCTATTCTTATCCCTCTTTCCTTTTCAACTTTTCCTTCATGTTCATCTACCTTCCCAGCTGCTACACCATCCATTACTAAAAGGTCGAACTGGTACATGTTGGTTTTGAAATTTGACAGGAACCAGTTCTCCTTGACCATTAAAACTACATTTGTCTTATGACAAAAATTCATGAGCACTTGCTCTGCAGCCTGGGGAAATTCCCAGCTACTCATCTCAACAAAAGATTGTAATTGATTAAATGGAAAATATTTTAAGGTCTTTCATTCTTCAAAAAACATTGACAAAAGAATCTTTAGGAGAATGGTGTTTTACCATGTGTAGTTGTTATACTGATAGCTCCAAAGGGTTGTGCTCCAAAAGATTTAGGGTGTAACCTGCTTCAGGGATGTTAATAGTCAGGTCTGCCTCTTCCTCTTCTGTCATGCTTGGAAGAGTCAGCAGGGGGATGATATCACCCATCAGGTTAGGATGATCAGACTGATCCTCTTCATCAAGAATTGGAGCAGGTGTAGGTGAGTGAGGTGTCTGCTATGTATCTTCAAAGTAAAGGCGTCTAGGCCTTTTTGGAGAAGGCTCTAGTGATGACGTGACATGCACCACCTCCTCTACAATTGGAGCTTTCCTTTTAAATCTCAGAGCCAGAGGAGTGCTGTCTGAGTCTGAGTCCGAGTGATCTGCAGATGGCTCCTTCTCTGCGGATGGCTTGGTTACTGCATGTCACATATGCGCTGCAGGTTGATCGGCGGCATCAGATCGGCCTTCATCTGAATTAGAAGGTCCTATGTAGGGAGGAGGTCCACTTAACATATTCTTCAATATTTGGGCAGCCTTCCTCTCGCCTCCCAGATTATTCAAGGTTTCTTGGTCCAGGTGACCAAGTCTCTTATTTACATGAAAGGGGTTTGCAGTCCCGTTCGCCTTTCCGAGAAACTCCAAGATCCAGTTTATTAGCGTTGCAAAAGCCAGCTTGGTCTTGAATTTATTCTCTTCCTCCGTCTATTGAACCTTATTAACTTCACGGACCAACTGTCTATAAATATAGTCGGCCCAGTCAATCCTCTCACACTGGAGAAGGGCTCCCATCACCATAAATTTTGCATATGACAGATGGTCATAGCTGCCTGCCGGCTGTTCTGGTAGTTTGATTCCATACCATATTTTTACTGCGCTCTATATGAGGGCTTTAATAGCAACGCCTCTAGATTTCATGCCGAACGCCTTCGCGACTGTTTGAGCCAAAATCGTTACTTCCTCTCTAAAGATCGAACTTTTGATGCCCGATTCGGTAACTTCAGCTTCCTTGAAGAAGGAAATCACTACTTCTCTGTAGAGAGATTTGGGATTTATGTCCAGGAATGGGTATATCCCATTTTTCTTCATTGAGCGGATGATGTAGTGCATATCCGATTGCAGATTTGCCTCGAGCAATCCTTCAAAATAGACTACCAGACTGAAAATAATTTGTTCCTTGACAAGCTTCAGATTAACTCCTTCAAAATAAGATTCCATTTCTGCAAGAAAATAGTTTTTGCCTGAGTGTATTGAATATTCAAAGGGTTTTCTGCTTTTTGAAAAATTAGGGTTTTCCAAAGCTTAGAGATGGTAAAGTTGTGAAATGATTTCCGCCGCCTTAAATAAAGAAATGAAAAGACATTTTGATTTTAATATTAAATTAAATGAGTGTCGGTCCAATTTAAGAAAATGACTTTTAATTGGACGTAGTGGAGGTCGTGTGAACGTGTAGTTGCCACGTGTAAATAAATAGAAATATGATATTTAAGAGTCGGTCAGGGATAGGAAAACTTAGCTGGTTGACTATTTGACTCGTTGACTGCTCTGCATCAGGTAGCTTGTGTCGCCTGTGGTTAAGATCAGCTAGGTTTTACTCATCTGTTATGATCAAATGAGTGCTCTGATCAGGTAGAATGATCCTTCTTGACTGTTTCAGGTAGCTCTTCCTTGACTGCATCAGATAAGTTCCTTCTCTCGTCTCATCTGATCATCAGGTAGCTTTCTTGTCTGCACTAGATTCCCAATACAGTAATCCAAGTTCCCTGCTCAGCTCCAAAAACCTTTCTTCTAGCAAAGGTTTAGTGAATATGTCAGCGATTTGGTATTCAGTGCTAACTCTTTCTACTCTGATATCTTTTATTAAGCACATGGTCTCTGATGAAATTATGTTTAACATCAATGTGCTTTGTCCTGGAGTGCAATACTGGATTGTTGGTTATAACAATTGCACTGTTGTATCACACCATATTGGGACTTCATTTGTAATGATGTTGTAGTCCCTTAGCTGTTGTCTGATCCAGAGAATCTGTGCACAACAGCTACCTGCAGCTACGTATTCTGACTCTGTTGTTGATATTGAGTTAGATACCTGCTTCTTACTTAACAAGGATATCAATCTGGTTCCTAGGAATTGGCACGTTCCACTGGTGCTTTTCCTATTAATTCTTGCATCCTGCAAAATCTGCATCTGAGTATCTTGATAGCTTAAAGTTATCATCTTTAGGATACCATAGTCCAACATTGACTATAGACTTAAGGTATCTGATAATCCTTTTAGCTGCTTCCTGGTGAGACTGCTCTGGCTTAGATTGAAATCTTGCACATACACCCACTGCATATGAAATATCAGGTTTGCTTGAAGTGAAGAATAGTAATGATCCAATGAGTCCTCTGTAGTGGTTTGAGTCCACTGATAGGAATTGGCACGTTCCACTGATACTCTTTCCTTAGCTCGCTCCTCTTAGCAGTTAACTTCAACTTAGATGGCTGCTCATCAGACTTGATTTCCAGCCAAGTGTCGGATGCATTCTGCTTCAATGCTTCCACGGCCACGCCTTGAGATCGCATCCCGAAGGCTTCTCCAATAGTTTGTGGAGTGATTGTCACTTCTTCTCCAAATACCGAGCTCTTGTTAGTATAAGATTTGTTGGATAGTAGTTGGAGTTGGTATTTTGCGTCGACTGTTTGTTGGGAGGTTGGTATTTGGTACTGAATGGCAGGGTGTGAATATTGGATATGATATTTTATTTGTATGGAATGATGTACGTACGAAATAGTTATTGCGAATTTTTTTTTAAGGTATTGCATTTATCTTTCAGTTATTGTTGCATATTCTCTAATTAGTGTTGCATATTCTCAAATTAGTGTTGCATATAACAATCATATTACTGTTGGATATAAGAATAGTGTTACATTATGTCTAGTGGGACCCACTGCTGACGTGGATAAAGTGGGATCCACGACTGACGTGGCAAAAATGTCCGCTGCTGACGTGGCAAAAGACCCATCACTGACATGGATGAAGTGGGACCCGCAGCTGACGTGGCCAAAGGACCCACTGCTGATGTGTCATTAGTTTGGGCCCCATTTTTCTAAACTGTATTATCCTCTAAGCCAACATTATTTTTTGTTGCATATATTTTGTTTTGTGTTGCACTATGTACATAATGCAATACTTTTCCTCTGTTGCATTAGAAAGGAAGAGTGTTGGATTAGAGGTCAAATGCCACGCGATCAGATGCAACACCCACAAAGTGTTGGATATATCAATTTCTGGCCTAAGGCAACAGAAAATGGGGCATAATGCAACAATAGGTAGCGTTGCATATGAACACTTATGGCGTAGTGATGTTATTGATCATGCCTTACAGGTCTAGGGGATTGAGGTTTACGTTGTATATGATATGAGCTAGGTGGCATAATCGCAGCCTTCACTGTACGAGGGGCAGGTGTAGCCTTTGCGGGATTGGGAGTCTCTTCACGTACAGGAATGGATTCTACACCCTTGATGAATAGTGTACTAGTTTCTCCCTTGTTGGAGAATGAGTTATAACCTAAACCACTTTTATCATGATCACGTTGCCCATTGCTTAGAATTTCTTTCATCCGTCTAGAGGATTTTTCAAAAGATTTCAGGATGGTCTCTAATTCTTCTTCTCGCTTTTTGAGACTTTTTACTTTAGATTTGAGTAAAGCAAAATCATTTGTCTTGCTCTCACTATGAGACTTGGTCTCATTTAGATCGTGGGCAACTTGATGATTGCTTTCCATGAGTTCCTCAAATGTGACCTTGCTCTTTTCGCAATCAATAGACATGTTTTCATAATTATTCTTCAGCAAGTCATTTTCATCTTTCAGCTCTAAGTTTGAAACTTCGAGCTATTTGTTTTCTCATTTTAAAGTCTCATGGGCCTTTTGTATGTGTTTGAATTCATTCAGCATGTGTTTGAAGGTATGCGATGCATTTACAAGAATAGTTGAAGTTGAGCTTACTTCGTCATCGCTATCCTCATCGTCCTGTATTTCTTTAGCCATAAAGCACATATATGCTTTATATTCAATCTTATCATCGGAGTTACTGTCGGTGACAGCTTTAAGGCACTCCTCAGTCTTGTTGGACGCTCGCGAGGCTTCTGATTCACCAATCAGGGCCTTGAGCTTGTTTTTCCAAACACGTCTTCTTTACAGCTTCTGGAAACTTTTGTACTTTCGGGTGTGGATATTTATTTGCATAATGTCCAGGTTTTCTACAGTTGTAGCATAAGTTAGAATCACTAGAGGAAGGAGTATCAGAGTTTACCTTGTAAAAAGGCTTGGGCCTGTATGGAGTCTTTCCAGGCTGTTTGATGAACTTTTTGAATTCGTGCATGAGCAGGGCCATATCATCTTGTGACAGAATGTCATCATCGTTGTTTGCAGTCTTGTGTGAGGATTTGGATGTGTGGGTGCAGAGCTGTGTCTCCTGTCAGATACAATAGCTAGTAATGTAGTCTTGGCAGGTGACTCTTCTGCCTTCTCTCTCCTGTCGATATCATACTCAAAAGCTTTGAGGTCAGAGAAGAGGTAAAAAGTAGAAATATCATTAAGATTACATGATACACGCATGGCTGTGGTCTTATTGTCCCATTGGGCAGGGAGTGATCTAAAGATTTTTAAAATTTTCTCCTTTTGGGTATGCCCTTTACCCAATGCTTCAAGTTCACCGAAAATTCCAGTGTATATGAGGTCAAGCTCCTCAAGCGTTTCAGAAGATTTCATTTCACAAGATTCAGATTTCTGAGTAAGTCTGGAAATTTTGTTTTTTTTCGAGAGCTCAGTACCCTTGGAGATCAGCTTGAGTTTCTCCCAGATTTCCTTAGTTGTCTTACAACTCTTTACCTTTGATAATGTGTCTTTGTCGAGAGTGACAAACAGTGCATTATTAGCTATATTGTCGAGGTTCGCACACTTAAGATCTTCAATTGTCCATTGCTCTCGCTCCTTCTCGAGCATTTCAGCAGGAGGTTGTCCCTCTAGCCTTGCGGCAGGATTAACCTTCATTATCTGTATTGGACCTCCTTGGATGAGGAATATCATCTCCTCGTGAATGGCTGTGAGATAAGCCTCCATCCTAATTCTCTAGTCATCAAATTCATTAATAGAGAACATAGAAACCTTGTTTATCATAGAGGTATCCATTTTATAAAGAGAAGATGATGAAAATATGATAAGGTTTTCAAAAATTAGTGATTTGTGGATCTGACTCAGTTAAAAATCGACTGATTCTTTTTAGAATCAACCTCTCCGATACCACTTGTTGGCCACTAAGTATATAATAAACAGCTTAGAAGGTAAGAGTATAATAAGCAGTATGATTTTCGAATGCATAGCGAAAGACTCTTTGAGTTACTGTAAATACAGCAACTGGGTGTTCTCTTGATTGCTTGGTGCGTATAGGGTTTTACAATGTATAGTACCACAGTACAATGAAAACAGTAAATATGGAAAGTAAGTAACACACAGTTTAAAGTGGATCGAGGTAAACCCCTACACATCCACTGGTTCTCAACACAGGAGTAAAGAGTTTATTAAAATCACTACGTACACAACTATGTGACTTTAACAAAACCTATCTCTGTATCGTTCACACATATTGATACAGGGAGTGTAGCTTGGGTCCATTCACATAGATCGGCTTGAGGTCTTTCTCGACTCACTTCTTCTAACACAGATCGAAGCTTCGTCTCTAATGCTATGCTTCCCACACATGTCGGAATACGCAAGGGTCCTTAGTCCACACAGGGATAATCATAATCTCAACAGTAATGGTAGAACACTTCTCAAACAGCATCTTTATCACAGATGAACAATCGATGTATGCTATGATGTTTATGTTAAGGACTTGTATATTTCTTCACTTGGATACTGCTGTATGCTCACGAAATATACTTCTTTGTAATCGCTAGAATGTCAGAGTAATCTGTCAGAGCTTTCGCGATAATGAATAACTTGTGTCTGTAAGTCCTCTGGCTTGGGGCTATTTATAACCTTAGAAATATATTCATTATAAATATAGTCATTGTTGGTTGGTAAGATGTTGACGTTTGTCTCTTGATTGGCGGCTGCTGAATGTTTGAATTAAAGGAGATCGCATTTAATTCTTCAGACATCCTTTCTGTCTTTGCAATAAATGTTCTTCAGAGCGTTCAGAATTCTCTTTCCGGCTGCATTGTAGGTCATAAGTCGTCAAGAATAAGCCTAGGGGGGTGAATAGACTTATTGAAACTCTTTTTCCATGAAGTATTAGGAGTTTCTCAGCTGATAGGTACAGATGACTTAAAGTCGTCTGTATACAGGTATGCGGAGGTCAGATGATGACGAAAACAGATACTAAACAATGGAACAGTGATAATTCTCAACCAGTGATAAATATTACAGTGATTCTTCCTTAGCTACAACAACTTCAAGCCAGTGGAAATCCTGTCGTTTCAACTTCTTTGACTGCCTAGCACCTCTTGATCTAAAATCCTCAGATGCCTATCAGTCTCGCAAACTTCAACCAGTGAAGTACCTCGAACTCAGGTTTAAAGACACGAGTCGTTTGTCGTCTCCAACTAAGAGCTTCTTTCAAATAAGAACTTTGAACTCTTGCACTTCACGATGCTATTGTTAGCTTTGATTGCTTTGTTCACTTGTAAGTGTTGTTCGCATCGTACTTTGCTCAATTCAAATCTTCATGTGCATATAGATGTCGATCCTTGAGCTTCCTTCATAGCCGTTGCAATTCCTGTAACAAATCCGTCCGTTGGAGAAATAGACTTCTTTGTTTTTCTATACGAACGTTGCAAGGCTGGATTCCCTCATTTTAATCCATTTCTGGCCATTGTGAAGACTTTCATGTTGTAGCACCGAATCTTTAAATTATAATATACTTAAAGTCTTCAGAGGTGGGTCTCGATGAATATTTAATTCATTTCATTCTGGGAATCTCTCCAGTCTATCTCTCTACGCCTGCATGTGACTTTCCGTGATTATAGACTTTTCGACGCATGCTGACATGGACTGGGATACTTGGCTGATTACATATCCGATCTCGTAAAGTCATACTTGCCTATTGTCGGACTTCTCTGATGTAACTTCTCTGATATGAAGTTCTCTGTCCCGACTAATCTTCTCTTATCTGAAGTCTTCTGTCCTGATGAACTTATCTAATCTAATGGTCAAACTTCAGTTGACTTGGACTCCGCCTGATCACTTGACTTCAGTTTGGTCAATCTTCTCTGATAATGAGTTGACCAGGACTTCTCTGATAAATCATTTTATGCAGAACGTTGTTTGGTGATACGTCATCTGTGGTCAACCTTCTCTGAACAGTTGAGTTGACCAAGACTTCTCTGATTAAACTTGTCTGCAACTCGGCTTTCTGCAGCGTTTGGTCAAACCTCTCTGATGTATCTGTTTGACCAAAACTTCTCTGATTGAACTTGTCTGTGATTTATACTTGGCCGATTTTTATCCTAACTTACATGGCCTATAGAAGAAACTCTTTTGGTTCTTCTTTACATTTTGCCAAGTATTCAACTATACATAATCTGGCCTACAGAAGATACTCATAAGGTTCTTCTTTACATTTTTCCAAGTACTTAAAACATATATTTGAATAATCAAATAAATACAGGGTTGACATCATCAAAATCTAATAAATATTCCTAATAAATTCCCTCTATTTTGATGATGGCAAAAATTCAGCTAAATATTCAAATGTAGAACAAGTCTGCACATGATCAAGTGCAAGACAAATCAAAATCAGTCTTGTTTTGAGACAACTGGTGGTTGTCATTCAAATGACTATTATAAAACTTTCAGAGATGTTTACAAGTGTAGTGCTTTTTGAATGAATAAAATACAGAAATTTTACAAGTAAACTACAAAATCTTATCTACCTCTTCCTCTGCCTCTTCTGACAGGTTGATTGGGAGGTCTAAACAATTTTGCACCAATAGGTCTCTTATTGACAGGTGCGAGGCCATACTTCCTTCTGATGACTAGGGAGGCAAACTCTTGCTCTTTTGTAGATGAGAATTTATATTCTACACAGAGTTTCCTAATCTCAGCTTGCAGGGCCAGCTCATCCAATTCATTGTTCATCAAGGTAGGAGGTTCTTCAGGTCTGAACAGGGGTATCATGGGGTAGGCATCCCATTCGTTTGCATATTTTATATGGATAGCCCAGAGAATTGGCCATGTTGAGTCCATGTAGTTGATGTACATCTGCTGTGGGGAGCAGTCTTTATCCTTGAGTATTTCCCGATAATACTTCTCTATGAACTGCTTCTTTGCATCTGCCCACATTGGAAAATATTCGGCATGTAAGAACTCCTCAACTTGCCAAAGCTCTTTGCCTTCCCATTCAAAATTCTGTTCATCCCCTACTTTGGTTCTCCTCCTCTTGGCTGCATGTTGGTCATCAGCAGGAGCAGCCAATTTTTTTCTCTTCAGACCAGAAGTCCCATCTTCAATTAGAGGGAGTTCATTCCTTGCTTTGGTCCTTAGTTCCTTTCTGGATACCTCAACAGCATCTTCTTCTTGCCTGATGGGTTGGATGATTTGATCTTGCAAGTTTTCTTCCCACTAACTTCTTGCTTCCCCCTTTCCTTTACCTCCCCCCTTTTTGCCAGCATCAACCAAAATGGCTAACTGCTGCTCTACTCATTACATCCAATCAGGCATGCCTAGAGGCATTCTGGAGTTGGTAGGAGGAGGTGGGGCGATACTCTTCTGAAGCAATGTGTCCATCTTTACATTAAGGGAGTGAAGGTCAGGTTTGATCTCAGTGGCTATGAGGTTGCCAACTATCTCTACAACTATGTGCCTGATCAGGTCAGCCATCTCAGATGAGATAGGTGTTGCCTGAGGGGAGTGATTTCCATAGCCTTCCATATCTGCAGGTCGCTTGACGGTTGACACGTCTTATTGCAGACTCTTATCTGCAGGAGGCTGATCCGATGGGGTTTTATCAGGTGTCCCAGATATGTCATCCTCTTCTTCGAACAGATCTGAGCTGGGGTCTTGATCAGGTGCCCCGGGCTCATCTGCATCATCTTTATCTTCAGCATCCTCCTTCTTCTCTTCTTCTTTTTCTTCATCATTATCATCATCTTTCTCCTTTTCTTCATCCTCCTCATCTCCTTTTTCTTTTTCTTCCTCTTCTTCAACCTCTTCTCCTTCTTCATCTTCTTCTAATTCTTCTGTTTTTTCAACTTCAACTTCTTCAGATTGTTTCTCAACTGTTATTTTTTTCTTCTGCTTCTTCTACCCTTTCTTCCTCCATAATTTCTTTTATTCTTATCCCTCTTTCCTTTTCAACTTTTCCTTCATCTTCATCTACCTTCACAGCTGCTACACCATCCATTACTAAAAGGTCGAACTGGTAGATGTTGGTTTTGAAATTTGACAGGAACCAGTTCTCCTTGACCATTAAAACTGCATTTGTCTCATGGCATGAATTCATGAGCACTTGCTCTGTAGCCTGGGGAAATTCCTAGCTACTCATCTCAACAAAAGATTGTAATTGATTAAATGGAAAAGATTTTAAGGTTGTTAGGCGTATTTTTATGCGCTTTTATATCATTATATTATATCCATCTTGAGCCTAAATCAGCATAAATGAGCTTTTAATGCATTATTTTTATATGTTGTGCAGGAAATCAAAGTCCAGAAGCCAAAACGATGAAAAAGCGGACAGCAATGTAGTTTTGGTCATGAGCGGCACACACCAAGTGAACCGCGGCACGAAGACAATCGGCCGAATAATGTGCACATCATCTTTGTGCCGCGGCACACATTAAGTGAGCCGCGGCACACAAAGCGCAAAAAGAAGCCACTGCTTCTGACAAAAGTATGCTGACCGCGGAGGTAATAAAAGTTGGGCCGCTTGGGCCTTTGTTTTTGTTGGGCCGTGAAAGCACTTTGAGGAGAGGAGCTGGAGGAAACCATTGGATTTTTGGCACAGGAGAGAAAAAACCTCCGTTATTGAAAAAAGAAACAAATATAAAAGAGGGCACAACAATTGAAGAAAAAAAGGAGGACGGAGGGAAGGAGGTTTGATTTCGGCGGAAGAAATAAAAGAATACACGGAGGAGATTTGTGGGCGACGACAAGACCACGGATCCCTACGTTTTTTCTGCATCTTAGCTTGTAGATCTATTCGAGTAGGATTTTGATTGTAGCCAATTTCATGACGGTTTGATTATTTATTATTATTTCGATTAACTCGTTATTCTATTGAATTGGATTCTTCTTACTGTTCTTAATGCTTTTTAATTGTCTGGCCAACAGTTAATTTGTTTTGAATGTCTTTATGGATTCGGGAGATGAAATTTAGGCATAGTTCTTGTGAGACGAATCATAATTTTCGTGAGATAGGAATATACTCGTGCGAATTGTAGGCTTTGTTATTTTGGGAATTCTTGAACTGTTTTAGCTATTAATTATCTGATTCGAATAGGGATATATCGAGTTAGTAATTCGTAGTATTTTCTATCGACCTTGGGAAAGGCTTTAGAATAATTTAGGAATTCCTGGCTTACAATCAATTGAATAACAGTGAATTGAATCGAATAAATATCATTCCCGATTGTTTGAGGTGAAAATCATAATCCTACCCCTTATTATTATTATTATTATTATTATTATTAGTATTAGTACTATTATTTACTTTCTGCAATTAGTTTAGATATAAACTCTATTTAATTGTTCTTCAAATAAAATTGTGAGTTGATTAAATTTTGGTACTTAGTGAAATCAGTCCTCGAGGGAACGATACTTTACTTATCACTTTATTACTTGTTGACACCGTGCACTTGCGGCATATTGTGAGGGATTTTCCCATAACAAGTTTTTGGCGCCGTTGCCGGGGATTGATTTTTCGCTAATATCAATACCAAGCGACTCTAATTTTAATTTGAAGTTTTTTTTTCTTTGTTTAGTCTCTTTATTTTTATTTTCTTCATTATGTTTTCCTATGAGCATCGTGACCCTTGGCATTTCATAAATTTCGATGCTCTTAATAATTTGCCAAATAGGGTCAGTCAGCCCTCTCCCCCAAAACAAAAGACCATGCTTGAAATTTATGTAGACGTTCTTAAAAATCCTGATAGTACCCTTTTTGAGCTACAATGCGCACATCGTGGTCTTGAGGGTCACTACGGTTATTTTCCAGCTCATTTATTTAGTAGTGAAGTTGAGGGGGAGGTGGAGAAGAATGACATGTTGAGTTTTAGGGTCAGCCAGCCCCCTCCCCCAAAACAAAAGACCATGCTTGAAATTTATGTAGACGTTTTTAAAAATCATAATAGTAGCATTTTTGAGCTAGCATGTGCACATCGTGGTCTTGAGGGTCACTACGGTTATTTTCCAGCTCATTTATTTAGTAGTGAAGTTGAGGGGGAGGTCGAGAAGAACGACATGTTGAGTTTTAGGGTCGATCCCCCAGCACCCAATGATTTCATAAAGTGTGATGAGCCTATAGAAAAAGTTATCATTGATGATGTTTCCAAAGAAATTCCATTAAATTGTCATCAAACTTCGACTAATAAGGTGAATACTTTTGTGCCAAAAAATTTATTAACGGTGCCACGTATAATTTTTCCTAAATCCATAATGGGAGAGATTGACCCCATTACTCATGATTTGGTTGAGGCTGATTCTTCGAGTTCTAATGAGGTTGTGCATGATAATTCTTTATTATTTGCCCATTCGAACTCTGCTTATTTTTTCATGCCTTATCATTATTATATTCTTCCATCATTTTTTGGTTGTCCGCATAATTATTCTTACTCATTATTTTTGGCAACCGGGCATGAGCCAAAGCCTCCCCTATGGAATAAGAGGCTTATTGATTGCAAGAAGGGGGTATTTGGCAATCTCCCAAGAAAAAAGCCACGTTAAATTTTTTCGCCACGTCGTGCTCAAGACGTAAAATAGAGCGCTGGATGGGAGGCAACCCATCATTTTTACTTGCTTTCTAGTTAGTTGTTTTTATTTGATTTTTCGTTATTAATTTTTTTCTTTGTTTTTGTTATTTCATTTGGATTCGTGTATTCTTGTTGGCCCTTATTTCTCTGATATTTTTTTTAACCCCTATGAGTTATTATTCTTCATATTCTAGTCTGTCTTGATTTAATGTCTATTGTTATCTCATGACTAGAGAATAAGTTTGGGGGTCCTCGTGATGTTGGGCATTATTTGAAGTATGGATTGACCGACATTTCCACTCAGACATGTGCGGGTGTTCAAGAAGACATTTGGAATAAGTTTCACTTTTCCTTATCTCTTTTATTTTCACATGAGTTTTATTATTGATAATATTATGTGTAGTGGACTTTATTTTGCATCTTTGTTGATGGTTTTGCAAGCTTGAATTTTTCGTGAATTTTCCGTGCTTCCATATGTAAAATCGATGTTACGATCGATTTCTCTTTGAAGAAAGCAGTTGACTTTTGGTCGAGTTGCAATCGGCGATATCTTTCGTTGAGTATTCAATTAGGTCCGAAATTTTATCGTTTTTGTAGAAATTTTAGCAGATAAGAAAGGAGACATACGTGTTTTCAAATCACCGTTTATACGTTTGGTTAAACTTTTTGCGTAGCTCGTCATCCAGTACCATGAGTCTTGTTGGCATTTAAATTGAGTTTAGAGACGGACAGTTTTTCCACGAAAAAGTCGAGATATTGATTGTTCTATGATGGGAAGTCTAGTAACCGGGGGTATTCACGTGACCCGTTGTTTACTCTCGCGTAAAACGGCGACCCTGAATAGATTAATAATTTAGAAATATCGCATTACCGATGATGGGAAGCCTAGTAACTGGGGGTATTCACGTGACCCGTTGTTTACTCTCGCGTAAAACGGCAACCTTGACATGCGGGACTTGCTATTCGAGTTTTTTCTCCGTTGTAGAGGGGGACTTAGTAACTAGAAGCATCCATGTGCCCCATGAGTGTCTTTTACGTCAAACGGTTTCCCGATACATGAGAATGGAAATCCACCCTAGGATCATCCCGATGAAATATCCCGAGAACCGAAACCTAGTGGTTAACTCGAATCATATTATTGATCATACATAAGGGAATGCTGTCCGAGGAGTAAGTTTAATAATAAAACTCTTGAATTTTGCCTCTAGACTGTGGGATTGGGCGAATTGGGTTGTTTAATCTAACCCTTCATATTGACGGTCGGTTAAATTCACGCTTGTTAATCTTTGAGCTTGATTTTCTCCATGAACGATTGATTAGGACTGAAATTGGTTACTTAGTGGAATCAGTGTCCTGGATGTGACTCACTATTACGATACTTGTATTAATTTTTGATATTTTCAGGGTAGTATTGATTAAGTTGAGCACTATGGATTCGCATGATCATTCACGATACATTTTGTTTAAAATTAAGAATTGTTTGCTTGAGGACAAGCAAAGGCTCAAGTTTGGGAGTATTTGCTAGGCGTATTTTTATGCGCTTTTATATCATTATTTTATATCCATCTTGAGCCTAAATCAGCATAAATGAGCTTTTAATGCATTATTTTTATATGTTGTGCAGGAAATCAAAGTCCAGAAGCCAAAACGATGAAAAACGGACGAAAACAGCAGTTTTTGGTCATGAGCCGTGGCACACACCAAGTGAACCGCGGCACACGAAAACAATCAGCGAATAATGTGCACACTGTACTGTGTGCCGCGGCACACATTAAGTGAGCCGCGGCACACAAAGCGCAAAAAGAAGCCACTGCTTCTGACAAAAGTATGCTGACCGCGGAGGTAATAAAAGTTGGGACGCTTGGGCCTTTGTTTTTGTTGGGCCGTGAAAGCACTTTGAGGAGAGGAGCTGGAGGAAACCATTGGATTTTTGGCCTGGGAGAGAAAAAAACCTACTGGTTATTGAAAAAAGAAACAAATATAAAAGAGGGCACATCAATTGAAGAAAAAAGGAGGACGGAGGGCAGGAGGTTTGATTTCAGCGGAAGAAATAAAAGAATACACAGAGGAGATTTGTGGGCGATGACAAGACCAAGGATCCCTACGGTTTTTCTGCATCTTAGCTTGTAGATCTATTCGAGTAGGATTTTGATTGTAGCCAATTTCATGACGGTTTGATTATTTATTATTATTTCGATTTACTCGTTATTCTATTGAATTGTATTCTTCTTACTGTTCTTAATGCTTTTTAATTGTCTGGCCAACAGTTAATTTGTTTTGAATGTCTTTATGGATTCGAGAGATGAAATTTAGGCATAGTTCTTGTGAGACGAATCATAATTTTCGTGAGATAGGAATATACTCGTGCGAATTGTGAAGCCTGTTATTTTGGGAATTCTTGAACTGTTTTAGCTATTAATTATCTGATTCGAATAGGGATATATCAAGTTAGTAATTCGTAGTATTTTCTATCGACCTTGGGAAAGGCTTTAGAATAATTTAGGAATTCCTGGCTTACAATCAATTGAATAACAGTGAATTGAATCGAATAAATATCATTTCCGATTGTTTGAGGTGAAAATCATAATCCTACCCCTTATTAGTAGTATTATTATTATTATTATTATTATTATTATTATTATTATTAGTAGTAGTAGTATTAGTACTATTATTTACTTTCTGCAATTAGTTTAGATATAAACTCTATTTAATTGTTCTTCAAATAAAATTGTGAGTTGATTAAATTTTGGTACTTAGTGAAATCAGTCCTCGAGGGAACGATACTTTACTTATCACTTTATTACTTGTTGACACCGTGCACTTGCGGCATATTGTGAGGGATTTTCCCACAACAAAGGTCTTTCATTCTTCAAAAACATTGATAAAAGAATCTTTAGGAGAATGTTGTTTTACCATGTGTAGTTGTTATACTGATAGCTCCAAAGGGTTGTGCTCCAAAAGATTTAAGGTGTAACCTGCTTCAGGGATGTTAATAGTCAGGTCTGCCTCTTCCTCTTCTGTCATGCTTGGAAGAGTCAGCAGAGGGATGATATCAGCCATCAGGTTAGGATGATCAGACTGATCCTCTTCGTCAAGAATTGGAGCAGGTGTGTGAGTGAGGTGTCTGCTATGTATCTTCAAAGTAAAAGCGTCTAGGCCTTTTTGGAGAAGGCTCTGGTGATGACATGACATGCACCACCTCCTCTACAATTGGAGCTTTCCATTTAAATCTCATAGCCAGAGGAGTGTTGTCTGATTCTGAGTCCGAGTGATCTGCAGATGGTTCCTTCTCTGCGGATGGCTTGGTTACTGCAGGTGACATATGCGCTTCAGGTTGGTCGGCGGCACCAGATCGGTCTTCATCTGAATTAGAAGGTCCTATGTAGGGAGGAGGTCCACTTAACATATTCTTCAATATTTGGGCAGCCTTCCTCTCGCCTCCCAGATTATTCAAGGTTTCTTGGTCCAGGTGACCAAGTCTCTTATTTACATGAAAGGGGTTTGCAGTCCCGTTCGCCTTTCCGAGAAACTCCAAGATCCAGCTTATTAGCGTTCCAAAAGCCAGCTTGGTCTTGAATTTATTCTCTTCCTCCGTCTATTGAACCTTATTAACTTCACGGACCAACTGTCTGTAAATATAGTCGGCCCAGTCAATCCTCTCACACTGGAGAAGGGCTCCCATCACCATAAATTTTGCATATGACAGATGGTCATAGCTGCCTGCCGGCTGTTCTGGTAGTTTGATTCCATACCATGTTTTTACTGCGCTCTATATGAGGGCGTTAATAGCAACACCTCTAGATTTCATGCCGAACGCCTTCGCGACTGTCTGAGCCGAAATCGTTACTTCCTCTCTAAAGATCGAACTTTTGATGCCCGATTCGGTAACTTCAGCTTCCTTGAAGAAGGAAATCACTGCTTCTTTGTAGAGAGATTTGGGATTTATGTCCAGGAATGGGTATATCCCATTTTTCTTCATTGAGCGGATGATGCAGTGCATACCCGATTGCAGATTTGCCTCGAGCAATCCTTTAAAATAGTTTTTGCCTGAGTGTATTGAATATTCAAAGGGTTTTCTGCTTTTTGAAAAATTAGGGTTTTCCAAAGCTTAGAGATGGTAAAGTTGTGAAATGATGTCCGCCGCCTTAAATAAAGAAATGAAAAGACATTTTGATTTTAATATTAAATGAAATGAGTGTCGGTCCAATTTTAGAAAATGACTTTTAATTGGACGTAGTGGAGGTCGTGTGAACGTGTAGTTGCCACGTGTAAATAAATAGTAATATGATATTTAAGAGTCGGTCAGGGATAGGAAAACTTAGCTGGTTGACTATTTGACTCGTTGACTGCTCTGCATCAGGTAGCTTGTGTCGTCTGTGGTTAAGATCAGCTAGGTTTTACTCATCTGTTATGATCAAATGAGTGCTCTGATCAGGTAGAATGATCCTTCTTGACTGTTTCAGGTAGCTCTTCCTTGACTACATAAGATAAGTTCCTTCCCTCGTCTCATCTGATCATCAGGTAGCTTTCTTGTCTGCACTAGATTCCCAATCCAGTAATCCAAGTTCCCTGCTCAGCTCCAAAAACCTTTCTTCTGGCAAAGGTTTAGTGAATATGTCAGCGATTTGGTATTCAGTGCTGACTCTTTCTACTCTGACATCTTTTATTAAGCACATGGTCTCTGATGAAATTATGTTTAACATCAATGTGCTTTGTCCTGGAGTGCAATACTGGATTGTTGGTTATAGCAATTGCACTGTTGTTATCACACCATATTGGGACTTCATTTGCAATGATGTTGTAGTCCCTTAGCTATTGTCTGATCCAGAGAATCTGTGCACAACAGCTACCTGCAACTAGTTATTCTGACTCTGTTGTTGATATTGAGTTAGATACCTGCTTCTTACTTAACAAGGATATCAATCTGGTTCCTATGAATTGGCACGTTCCACTGGTGCTTTTCCTATTAATTCTTGCATCCTGCAAAATCTGCATCTGAGTATGCTGATAGCTTAAAGTTATCATCTCTAGGATACCATAGTCCAACATTGACTATAGACTTAAGGTATCTGATAATCCTTTTAGCTGCTTCCTGGTGAGACTGCTCTGGCTTGGATTGAAATCTTGCACATACACCCACTGCATATGAAATATCAGGTTTGCTTGCAGTGAGGAATAGTAATGATCCAATGAGTCCTCTGTAGTGGTTTGAGTCCACTGATAGGAATTGGCACGTTCCACTGATACTCTTTACTTAGCTCGCTCCTCTTAGCAGTTAACTTCAACTTAGATGGCTGCTCATCAAACTTGATTTCCAGCCAAGTGTCGGCTGCATTCTGCTTCAATGCTTCCACGGCCACGCCTCAAGATCGCATCCCGAAGGCTTCTCCAATAGTTTGTGAAGTGATTGTCACTTCTTCTCTAAATACCGAGCTCTTGATGCCCGTTTCCAAAACTTCAACTTCCTTGAAGAAAGCGATTACAGCCTCTTTGTAGAGAAATTTGGGGCTGATGCTCAGGAATGGCTAAATCGCATTTTTCTTCATAGATCAGATATTATGGTACACGCTTGTGTTCCGATTTGCTTCGAGAAGACCCTCGAAGTCGACAACCAGACTAAAGATAATCTGGTCTTTGATGAGCTTTAGGTTGACGCCTTCGAAGTATTGGGTGGACTCCATTTCTGCAAAAAGTTAAGCTCTTCAGTGAGTGTATTGAAGGTTCAAATGGATTTCTGCTTTTGAAAAAACTAAGGTTTTGAAAGCTTGAGGAGGATAAGATCTGTTAAATGATTTTTCATCGTCTTAAATAACAAGTCAAAAAGACGTTTTGAATTTAATATTCAATTAAATTAAGAGGTGGTCCAGGTTTTGAGATTTTAAAATTCAATTAAATTAAGCGGTGGTCCAGCTTTTGAAAATTTGAATTAATGATGGTTGAGTTTTTAATTGGTCATAGTGGAGGTCGTGTGAACGTGTAGTTTCCACGTTTGAATAGATAATAATAGAATATTCAAGAGTCGGTAAGGGATAGAAAGACTTAGCTGGTTGATTATTTGACTTCTTGAATGCTCTGCATCATGTAGCTTGAGTCGCCTAAGGGTCAGCTATGTTTCTTAGTCTTCTTGTCTGGTCTGATCAGGTGGATCCTCCTTGGCTGCATCAGGTAACTCTTCATCGTCTGATTTGATCATCAGGCAGCTTTTTCGTATGTAATAGATTCCCAATCTAGTAATCTTAGTTCCCTGCTCAGCTCCAAAACCTTTATTTTGGGAAAGGTTTGGTGAATATGTCAGCAATCTGGTATTCAGTGCTGACTCTTTCCAGTCTAACTGTTTTGTTTAGCACATGATCTCTGATGAAGTGATGCTTAACATCAATGTGCTTTGTCCTTAAGTGTAATACTTGGTTGTTGGTTATAACAATTGCACTGTTGTTATCACTCCATATTGGGACTTCATTTGCAATGATGTTGTAGTCCCTTAGCTGTTGTCTGATCTATAGAATCTGGGCACAACAGCTACCTGCCGCTAGGTATTCTGACACTGTTGTTGATATTGAGTTAGATACCTACTTCTTGCTAAACGAGGATATCAGTCTGGCTCCTAGGAATTGGCACGTTCCACTGGTGCTTTTCCTATTAATTTTGCATCCTACAAAATCTGCATCTGAATATCCTGATAGCTCAAAGTTATCATCCTTAGGTTACCATAGCCCAACATTGACTATAGGCTTAATATATTTGATAATCCTTTTAGCTGCATCTTGGTGAGACTGCTTTGGCTTAGATTGAAATCTAGCACATACTCCATGACATAAGATATATGCAGTGCCTTGCGATCGGATAAAGGAGTGATCCAATAAGTCCTCTGTAGTGGGTTGGATCTACTGATATACCTCCTTCATCTGTATCTAGGTGTGTGCTTTTGCTCATTGGTACTCTTGGTAGTTTGCCTAATTCCATTCCAAATCTCTTGATTAAGTCTCTTGTGTATTTGGCTTGATTGATGAAAATTTCATTATTCATCTACTTGACTTGCAAGCCTAGAAAGAAATTAAGCTTTCCCATCATACTCATCTCAAATTCTCCTTGCATCAAATTTGAGAACTTGTCACATAGCTCTGGGTTGGTTGAGCCAAATACGATGTCATCCACATATATTTGTATTAATAATATGTGGCCTTCATGATCTACTCTGAATAGAGTCTTGTCCACCTTGCCTTTGCTGAATTTATTCTTCCCTAGAAACACAGAGAGTGTCTCATACCATGCTCTTGGTGCCTGCTTGAGTCCGTATAGAGCTTTCAAAAGCTTGTAGACTTTGTCTCCTTTGACAAATCCAGGGGGTTGCTCCACATAGACTTCTTCTATAATTCCATTTAGAAAGGCAACTTTCACATCCATTTGGTAGACTTCGAAATCCTTGAATGTTGTATATGCAAGGAATAGTCTGATGGCTTCCAATCTTGCAACATGTACATAAGTTTCATCAAAATATATTCCTTCACATTGTGCATATCCTTTGGCGACTAATCTGGCCTTATTCCTAACAACAGCTCCATCTTCATCACACTTGTTTTTGTACACCTATTTGGCGCCTATAACCTTCTTGTGATCTGGCCTGTCTGTTAGTTCCCAGACATTATTTCTCTCCATCTGGTTGAGATCTTCTTACATTGCATTGATCCTTGAGTAATCCTCCAATGCTTGCTCTGTTGTCTTGGGTTCCATTTGAGACGTGAAACATGAGAACATTGTCATTCCTGCTGGTACTGTGGATTGTCTGGTTCTGACTCCATCAGTTAGGTTTCCAATGATTTGTTGAATGGGATGATCTCTAAGCCATTTGGGGATTTCTTTTTCTTCTTAAGGGTTTGTTCCCCCTGTAGAGTTGCTTTGGTGGACTTCTTCTCTCTCTGCTTCAGCTTGGTTCTGATCTCCTTGGTCTGCAACTGGATCAGCTACAGTCTTGTCATCTGCAGGTGGGGATCCTGTCTGATCTGCAGATGGGTCTTTATCAGCTATAGTTGGGTCTTCATCACCTGCAACTGGATCATGTAGGTTTTGGGGTCCTATCTGATCTGTAGTTGGGTCTTCAGGCTGATCTGCTGGTGAGTCCATCATTCCTGTGTCATGAATGATGACTTCTTCTAGGGTGGCAGATTTGAGCTTATTCTCAATTAATTCCACCTGTTTTCTGTACTCAATAGTAGATTAATCAAACAAAGCATGAGGTGTTTCTTCC
Source organism: Orobanche coerulescens (assembly GCA_033398695.1). Lineage (NCBI taxonomy): Eukaryota > Viridiplantae > Streptophyta > Magnoliopsida > Lamiales > Orobanchaceae > Orobanche > Orobanche coerulescens. The sequence goes on along the minus strand of CM065802.1, from coordinate 162,877,764 downwards.
ATAACTAAGGTTCTTTTGTTAAATGCTCTGTATGCCTTGCTTATATGTGAGTATCCCATATATAGACCATCATCAGTTTTAGCATCAAAGGCATTCAGTTGGGTTTAACCATTGTTGTGGATGAAAAACTTACAACAAAAAATATGAAAATATGCAACAGTTGGTGTTCTGCCATTCCAAACCTCATAGGGAGTTTTGCCATGTCTCCCTATAATCATACTCCTATTCTGAGTGTGGCATGTTGTGTTGACATCTTGAGCCGAGAACCTCTTTGGCATGTCAGCTTCAGCAATCATGGACCGGGCAACTTCCTTCATGGTTCTGTTCCTTCTTCCAGCAACACCATTCTGTTGTGGAGTCCTCGCTGCAGAGACCTTGTGCTGGATCCCATTCTGATCACTGTATTCATTGATTGCTTTGTTGAGAAATTTTCCTCCTCTATCTGATCTGATCTTGATGATTGAGAGGGATTTCTAATTATGGATTTTCCTTAGCAGCTCAGGTAGCTTTGTCAAAGTTTCACTCTTTTTATAGAGAAAAACAATCCATGTATATCTTGAGTAGTCATCTACTACTACTACTAGAGCATGCTTTCTTCAACTCAAAGTCCTTGGCTTGGTGGGGCCAAATAGATCCCTATGAAGTAGATCTAGAATCCTTGTGGTGAGAGTGGTAGGCTGAACTGGTTTAAATGATGCTCTGGTTTGCTTCCCTTTCTGACATGCATCACAGGGAGCTTCCTTTCTGAATACTTCTTAGGAAGTCCTCTGACCAGTTTTTGAGAACTAATCTTGTTGATGGCTTTGAAGTTCAGGTGACATAGTCTTTTGTGCCACAACCATCCATTTTCAGCTATTTTCTTGGATAGAAAACAGGTGTTGGGAGTTCCTGTGTTCCAATCTATCATGTAGACATCTCTCCTTGTGAATCCTGTAGCTTCACTTCTCCAGATAGGATATCTATCACCATGCATTTCCAAATGCTGAAGACTACTAGGTTCTTCTCATCACAGAACTGACTTATGCTCAAAAGGTTGTAATTGAGCCCTTTGACATAATGGACTTTGGATATTGTTATGTTTCCTCTGTGTAGCTCTCCAAATCCTTTTGTCTGACCTCTAGAGCTATCTCCAAAGGTTACATCTGGGCCTCTTTCCTTGGTATAATTTAATAGCACCTTCTTGTTCTCAGTCATGTGCCTTGAGCATCCAGAATCTACAAACCATTCTTCACCTCCTATATTTGAATTTGTAGAGATGTGGTAGTAGTCCTTCCACATTTTTTGCAATTAAACAAGCAGAGATTTAGGTACCTGTGTGGGTCCTCGGGGGTTAGTTGATTTCCTGGAGAATTGATTTCTCCTTAGTATATGGAAGTTGTGGTGATTGCCCCTAAAAGGTGTGTATGGTCTGGGCCAATATCCTCGGTTAGGATTGTGTACTGGATATGCCTCATAAAATTGGTGGTGTGGGCCATTTCTAAATCTTGGCTGAGACCATTTATAAAATTTTTGGGGTTTCCATTTGGATAACCTTGAGGTTTCCATTTTTGGATAACCTTGAGGTTTCCATTTGGCCCTCCCATTTTGAAATCAATTTTTGGGGAGTCTTTGATAATAGTGGGCATGTTGTCTAGGCTGCTGCTTTTGTCTTAGGCATTGCCTAGTCTCTTGTCTAGGTGGCTGCCTTGTATATCATGGCTGCTACCTAAACTTTTGACTTGGTTGCTGCCTATTTTGAAATATAGGTTTGTAAGTTGGCTTAGCGGACGGGACAAGTGTTTCTCCCTTGATGAAAGTAGTTTTAGAACTAGAGGGAGTGTTGGGGTCATATCCAAGGTCTGATCTGGAATAAAGTGGCCTTTTATTCATACACAACTCATCCAAGGTTATGGATGCCTTGAGAGAGGTTATCTCCTTAGATTGTGTATTACTTAGTTGTGTTAGTTTAGCAAATTCAGATTTAACATGAGCAAGTGCAGCTGATTTCTCACTATTTAAAACAGTTAATCTTTTGATCTCAACTGTAGTATTATCACCCTAGTTTTTCGTCTGGTCTTCAGCCTGTTTTTCAAATTCAGGTTTGGTTTTAATTAACTCTAGGTTTAGTTTTTCAAAGTTATTTTTCAGCTACCTATTCTCATCTTGCAGCTGGGTCTTCTCGGCAGATACAGTTAAGTGTGTAGATTTTAATTTCTCAAAATCTTTGAGAAGCTGATTGACAGACTCATGTAAATCCATATCCTGAGACATGTCTAAGCTGTTATTATTTGAAATTGAGGGTTTAGATGTTACCTCTTCACCAGCTAAGTTGGCCATCAGAGAATTGTACTCCTCATCATCATCAAAGAAGGATCCACTGCTAGAGTCTACTCTCTTGGTCTTCTCCAATGAAAGCTTTTCTCTTGTCTTCTTTTCTGCCCACTTCTTTCTTGCCTTCATCCTTCTTAAGATCAGGATAGTCAATTTGAATATGTCCTGTTTTGTGACAATTGTAGCACTCAACCTTCCAACTTCCAGCCTTTTGATTCCTCCTTGGGTTTTCTTTATAATTCTTTTTATACTTGGAGTAGTCCTTCCGGAAGTTGCTGAATCTTTGCATTATGAAAGCCATCTCTTCCTCGAAATCTAGGGGATTTGGAGGCTTGACGTTAGATAGGCTCTTGGCGGGGGACTCAGCTGCAAATGCTATTTCCTTCTCTGCAGGCTCGGTTGATGATGAACTTGGAAGCTCAAACTAATAATCCTTTAGGTCAGAGAACAGCTCCTGGATCTTTATCTTGTTAAGATCCTTGGACTCTCTCATGGCCACTGCCTTCATATTCCATTCTGGATTGAGATATCTTAGAACTTTCAGGGCCATCTCCCTGTTGCCATATGTTATTCCCACAGAGTTGATTTCATTTATTATCTCTGTGAATCTTGTGTCCACTTGGTCGATAGATTCACCATTCATCATTTTTAAGTTGTCAAACATTTGGGTAGGGATTGACAACTTATTCTCATTCATCAGCTCAGTTCCTCCACACATCACAGCTAGAGTGTCCTAAATTTCTTTGGCATTCTTGCAATTCTTGATCTTGACAATGGTTGATTTGTCAAGAGTCTGGTACAGCACATCTCTGGCCCGGTTGTCAAGATTGACCAGCTTCCTCTCATCAGGTGTCAGCTCCGTCCTCTTCTTGGGGATCTTCTCTGGCTTCCCGGCTGCAATTTCTTCTGGAGAGTTGTCCTTCTTGAAGATAAAAGGACCGTCTTCAATTATGCACCACATGTCGTCATGTATGGATGATAAATGTGCCTGTATTCTTATCTTCCAAAGATCATACTCGTCAACTAAAAAAACAGGTAACCTAGAGTACATGTGTTGCATGTGTTCCATTTCTAAATGAGAGATTAAAGTATATATCCTCGATATATGGATCTTGTTCTGAAAAATTGAACCAACCTCTCCGATACCACTAGTAGGTCACAAGTCGTCAGGAATAAGTCTAGAGGGGGAGTTAATGGACTTATTGAAACTCTTTTTCCATGAAGGATTAGGAGTTTCTTAGCTAATAGGTACAGATGACTTAAAGTCGTCTGTAGACAGGTATGCGGAAGTCAGCTGATGATGGAAGCAGATAACTAAACAATAGAACAGTAAGTATGTATGCAACATGTAAGTATGATGATTAAAGCAGTAAAACACGCAGGAAATTATAGTGGTCTCAGAGGTGGGGTAATCCTCTACTAATCAACTTTTCTCCAAACCAGTTGAAGATGAATTCACTATAATTCACAACCAGTGATAAATATTACAGTGATTCTTCCTTAGCTACAACTTTTAGCTAGTGGAAATCCTGTCGTTGCAACTCCTTTGACTGCCAAGCACCTCTTGATCTAAAATACTCGGATGCCTATCAGTCTCGCAAACTTCAACCAGTGAAGTACCCCGAACTCAGGTTTAAAGACACGAGTGGTTTGTCTTGTCCAACTAAGAGCTTCTTTCAAATAAGAACTTTGAACTCTTGCTCTTCACGATGCTATTATTTGCTTTGATTGCTTTGTTCACTTGTAAGTGTTGTTCGCATCGTACTTTTCTCAATTCAAATCTTCAGGTATATATAGATGTCGATCCTTGAGCTTCCTTCATAGCCGCTGCAATTCCTGTAAGAAAGTCGTCTGTTGGAGAAATAGACTTCTTTGTTTTTCTTTCCGAATGTTGCAAGGCTGGATTCCCTTATTTTAATCCATTTCCGACCATTGTGAAGACTTTCATGTTGTAGCGCCGAATCTTTAGATTATAATATGCTTAAAGTCTACAGAGGTGGGTCTCAATGAATATTTAATTCATTGCTTTCTGGGAATCCCTCCAGTCTGTCTCTCTACGCCTGCATGTGACTTTCCGTGATTATTGACTTTTCAACGCATGCTGACGTGGACTAGGATACTTGGATGATTACTTGTCTGATCTCATACAGTCATCCTTGTCTGATGTCGGACTTCTATTATGTAACTTCTCTGAGGTGTTCTCTATCCTGACTAATCTTCTCTGATCTGAAGTATTCTGACCTGATGAACTTATCTGATCTGATGGTCAAACTTCAGTTGACTTGGATTCCATCTGATCACTTGACTACAGTTTGGTCAATCTTCTCTGATAATGAGTTGACCAGGACTTCTCTGATAAATCACTTTCTGCAGAACGTTGTTTGGTGATAAGTCGTCTGTGGTCAACCTTCTCTGAACAGTTGAGTTTACCAAGACTTCTCTGATTAAATTGTCTGCAACTCGGCTTTCTGCAGCATTTGGTCAAACCTCTCTCATGTATCTGTTTGACCAAAACTTCTCTGATTGAACTTGTATGTGATTTATACTTGGCCGGTTTTTAGCCTAACTTACATAGCCTATAGAAGATACTCTTTTGGTTCTTCTTTACATTTTGCCAAGTATTCAACTATACATAATCTGGCCTACAGAAGATACTCGTAAGGTTCTTCTTTACATTTTGTCAAGTACTTAAAACATATATTTGAATAATCAAATAAATACAGGGGTGACATCATCAAAATCTAATAAGTATTCCTAACATGCATTAAATGTTGTCCTATCATCAATAAATGCTGCTTTGACCGTGAATACTTTATGAATAAATAATATTTATTTCACAACGGTTTAAAGCTTCTTATGTTCATTCCTTTTGGATGTGTTTTACTTTTCCCAAGTAAAACACCTTCAGCCTGTATGTCGTATCCAACATATTACGTCTCTTTGTTGTATGAGGTAGTCTTGTAGGATGGGCTGTAAAAGATCTCTTTGCTGTGTGGACATGCTGTATGAAGAGTCCTAACAACTTCCATACTTAATACCATTCTGACTTCTTTGAGACTACTTAGCTGTATGTTGGCAATTATCAAAACAAATGTTTATCCCAACAATTGACAATGGGTCCAACCACTATTTCATTTCGATGGAAGTTGCTCAGAAATGGGGTCTAATCGTGGATCGTTCAGGGCAGTCTGTTGTGCATCTGGGGGATGGGCAGAAGGGTCAGATTGAAGGTGTGTGTCGCGGGGTCTCGATAGTGCTGAATGGGGTGGAATTCAGGATTGATTGCTATGTAGTTCCATTTGGAGGGGTAGACCTAATTCTAGGTGTATCACGGCTAGCGACCCTAGGAGAAGTAAGGGCAAACTGGAGGGACATGACGATGAGGTTCGTTTACGGCGAGCGTGAGGTGTATCTTTTTGGGGAGCCTTCCTTGGTTCACCGTGAAATCTCCACGGCTTGCCTGCGAAAGGAGCAAGATATAGTTGAAAGATGGTAGATTTGGGTGTCAGAGTTGGGGAGCATTACGAGAATTGAGGAGAGTGGAGAATCTTTAGAGTCGGGCACCTTGTTCCAGCAGATGGCGGATGAGTTTCCATTAGTCATGCAACCGCCGAGCGGATTTCCTCCCAGGAGGGACGTCGATCACCACATTCCCCTCCAGCTGGGAGCTCCACTCGTGTCCGTCTGACCCTACCGATACAGTCACACGACCAAGGATGAGATGGAGCGAATGGTGTAAGAAATGTTGGGGTCAGGAATAATATAACCCACCTCTAGTCCGCTCTAGATCCCCATGCTTCTGGTACACAAGCAAGATGGCAGTTGGCGGTTTTGCGTCGATTAAAGGGAATTGAACAAGAGTATGGTGTCGGACAAATATCCCATCCCAGTGATCCGAGAGATGCTAGATGAGATTTTTGTTGCATGTTGGTTTAGAAAGCTCGATCTCCATTCCGGCTATCATCAGATACGAATTGTGTCGGAAGATATTCCTAAGACGGCTTTCAGAACTCACTCGGGACATTACGAGTTCTTGGTTATGCCATTCAGACTGACGAATGCACCTTCTACGTTTCGGTCATCCATGAACGATCTATTACGCCCATATCTACGTTAGTTCGTCCTGGTTTTCTTTGATGACATCTTGGTATACAGCATTGACTGCCAGACACATGTTGATCAGCTCCATATCGTTCTGGGGTTATTATGGGACCAGGCTTATATGGTTAACCAGGCTTATGTGGTTAACCCAAAAAAGTGTTCATGGGGACAAGAGGAGGTGGAATATATCGGGCACGTGGTATCCTATCGAGGGGTGCGCATGGACCCGGGAAAGGCGAAGGGAATCATGCGCTGGACAGTACCGCGATCGGTCAAAGGGGTTCGAGGATTCTTGGGGTTAATAGGGTATTACCATCGGTTCATCAGTGGCTGATCGCAAATAGCCTGTCAATTGAACCAGCTATTGAAGAAAGATATGGTGAGGAAGTTCACGTGGTCGACTGAGGCCCAGACAGCGTTTGAGAACCTCCATAAGGTGGTGACTACCGCCCCAGTACTAGATACACCAGATATTTCGCGGCCTTTTTATATTTCACAAGTCGTCCAGGAATAAGTCTAGAGGGGGGTGAATAGACTTATTGAAACTCTTTTCCACAAAGGGTGAGTTTCTCAGCTGATAGGTATAGTTAACTCGGAGTCGTCTGTAGACAGGTATGCGGAAGTCAACTGATGACGAATACAGATAACTCAAACACTAGAACAGAGAAGTATGTATGCAACAGGTAAGTATGATGCTAAAGTAGTATAACACGCAGGCAGTTTATAGTGGTCTCAGAGGTGGGGTAATCCTCTACTAATACACTTTTCTCCAAACCAGTTGGAGATGAATCCACTCTAATTTTCATCCAGTGATAAATATTACAGTGATTCTACTTAGCTACAACAACTTCCAACCAGTGGAAATCCTATCGTTGCAACTCCTTCCGACTGCCTAGCACCTCTTGATCTTTAAATACTTGGATGCCTATCAGTCACGCACACTTCAACCAGTGAAGTACCCCGAACTGAGGTTTTAAGACACGAGTGGTTGTCTTCTCCAACTAAGAGCTTCTTCAAGTAAGAACTTTTGAACGCTTTGCTCTTCACGATGCTATTTGTTCGCTTGATTTATTTGATTTCTTTAATTGCTTTAGAGTGTTGTTCACATCGTACTGCTCATTTAAAATCTTCAGGTATTTATAGATTTAGATCCTTGAGCTTCCTTCATAGCCGTTTCAATCCCTTTGTAACAAATCCATCCGTTGGATAAATATACTTCTTTGTTTTTGTTTTCGAATGTTGCAAGGCTGGATTCCCTTATTTTAATCCATTTCCGACCGTTGTGAAGACTTTCACGTTGAAGTGCCGAAACTTTAGATTATAAAATGATTAAAGTCTTCGGTGGTGGGTCTGAATGAATATTTAATTCATTTGCCTTCCGGGAATCTCTCCAGTCTGTCCCTTATCGCCCGCATGTGACTTTCCGTGATTATTGACTTTTCAACGCATGCTGACGTGGACTGGATTACTTGGCTGATTACTTTGACAGAACTTATCTGATCTCTTTGTTCAATCTATCTTACGTGCAATCAACCTTCTCTGATGTCGGACTTCTATGATGTAACTTCTCTGAGATGACGTTCTCTGTCCTGACTGATCTTCTTTGATCTGAAGTCTTCTGACCTGATGAACTTATCTGATCTGATGGTCAAACTTCAGATGACTTGGACTCCGTCTGATCACTTGACTACAGGTTGGTCAAACTTCTCTGATAAATATTTTGATCAGGACTTCTCTGATAAATCTCTTTCTTCAGATCGTTGTCTGGTGATAAGTCGTTTGTGGTCAACCTTCTCTGATCAGTTGAGTTGACCAGGACTTCTCTGATATGAACTTATCTGAGATTTATACTTACCCTATTTTTAAGCCTAACTTACATGGCCTATAGAAGATACTCATTTGTTTCTTCTTTACATTTTGCCAAGTATTCAACTATACTCAATTTGGCCTATAGAAGATACTCATTTGGTTCTTCTTTAAATTTTGCCAAGTACTTAAAACCATACATTTGAATAAACAAATACAGGGAGGACATTATCAAAATCTAATAAGTATTCCTAACAAATTTCCCCTATTTTGATGATGGCAAAACATTAAGCAAGATATTCAAATACAGAACAGGTCTGCACATGATCAAGTGTAAGACACAAATCAAAATCCAGTCTTGTTTTGAGACAACTAGAGGTTGTCATTCAAAATGACTGTTATATAATTTTCTGAGTCGATTACAAGTACATAGCCTGAATGTTCGAATAAGTACAGAAAATTAAAAGCACAAAACAAAAGTTACAAAAAAATACAAGTACAACAAAATGTCATATCTGCCTTTGCCTCTTCTGATAGGCTTCTTGGAAGGCCTAATGGGTTTTGCACCGATTGGTCTCTTTTTGATAGGTGCTAGGCCATACTTCCTTTTGACAACAACATAGGCAAACTGTTGTTTATCTGTGGATGAGAATTTATGCTCTTCACATAGCTTCCTTATCTCATTCCGCAATGCTAGCTAGTCCAATTCATCGTTTATTAAAGTGGGAGGTTCTTTGATTATGAAGGGGGAATCATTGGTTAAGCATCAAATCCTTTTGCAAGTTTTACTAAGATGGCCCAGAGAGTTGGCCATGTTGTGTCCATGAAATTGATAAACGTCTACTGTGGGGAGCAGTCTTTATCCTGGAGTAACTCCCAGATATAGTATTTTTCAATGAATTGCTTCTTTGCGTCTCCCCACATTGGACCAGTTTCGGCAGGTAGAAACTCCTCAACATGCCAAAGCTCCTTGCCTTCCCATTCAAATCTTGGCTCGTCCCCCAGTCTGATTATCCTCTTCTTGGCTGCAGGTTGGTTATCATCATCGGGAGCAGCCAATTCTTTCTTTTTCAGATTAGACGACCCAGCTCCAATGAGAGGGAGGTCACTTCTCTGATTTATCCCCAGCTCCCTTTTGACTAACTCAGCAGTATCTTCTTCCCCCTGTCTACTTCCTTCCCCTTTTTTGCCAGCGTCAACTAACACGGTTAATTGCTGCTAAACTCTAATCATCCAGTCTGACATGCCAATGGGCATTCTGGAGTTTGTAGGAGGAGGAGGGACACCTATCTGTAGCAATGTGTCCAGCTTGGAATTGAGGGTGTGAACAATCTGCAGGTCAGGTTTTACTTCGGTGGCTAGCAACTCCCCAACAGTTTTCTTAATAATTCTTCGGATCAGGTCAACCATCACAAGTGAGATGGGTGCGGGGAATGAACGCCTGAGCCTTCTATGCCTGCAGGTAGGTTGACTGTTGACCTACCTGACTGTAGACTCTTGTCTGCAGGTGGCTGATCAGATGGGGTTTGATCTGGAGTCCCCGATCTGTCATCTTCTCCATCTGAGCTGGGGTTTTGAGCAAGTTCCCCAGGCTCATCTTCTTTGCCATATGCCTTATTTTCTTCTTCATCTTCTTATTCCTTCTCTTCTTCCTCCTTCTCTTATTCTTCCTTATCTTCCTCCTCATCTTCATTATCATCCTCCTCATTTTTCTTCTTTTTGTTCAACTTCTTCCCCTTCTTCTTCTTCCTCCAATAGATCCTCTGTCTTTTCTTCCTCTTCTTCAACAGTTGGTTTTTCAACTATAATATTTTCTTCCACCTTTTCTTTTTCTTCTTCTTCTTCCTGTCTCTCAGACTCTTCAACTGTAATTTTTATTTTTCTTCTTCCCTCTTCTCATATTCTTCTTCAACTAAGATTTTTTCTTTTTCTCCTTCTACCTTCTCTTCCTCTTCATTTTCTTCAATTCTTATTTCCATAACCTTTTCACCTTCTTCTTCATCCTCATCTACAATCCCATCCAAAACACCTTCCATTATAAAATGGATGAACTGGTCCATGTTGGTTTTGAAATTAGACATGAACCAGTTCTCCTGGAGCATTAAAATCTTATCTGTCTCATGGAAAAAACATATGAGCACTTGCTCCGTAGCCTGGGGGTAACCCCAGCTACTATTCTCAATAGATTGTTGTAATTGAATAAATGAAAGAGATTTGAGGTTCTTCCATTCTTCAAAAACAATGATAAATGAAACTTTAAGAGCGTGATGTTTTACCATGTGTAGCTGCTCTACCGATAACTCCAGGGGATTGTTCTCCAACATATTAAAGGTGTAGCAAGCTTCAGGAATGTTGATGGTTAATTCTGCTTCTTCCTCCTTTGTCATGCTTGGGAGGGCAAAGGGATGATTTTAGCCTTCAGGTTAGATTGATCAGACTGATCCTCTTGAGGGATATGAGCAGATGCAGGTGAGTGAGGTGTCAGCTCTTCATCTTCGAAGTCAAGGCATCTAGGCCTTTTGGGAGAAGGCTCAGGTGATGACGTGACATGCACCACCTCCTCTGCAATTGCTTTCCTTCTGAATCTCAGAGCTATAGGGGTGTTGTCTGAGTCTTAGTCTGACTCCGCTGCAGGTGGCTCCCTATCTGCAGGTGACTCGCGGACTGCAGGTTGGTCTCCGGCATCAGACTCGTCTGAGCTCAAAGGGTGTCTGTAGGTAGGAGGCCCACTAGACATTTCCTTTAGCAATTAGGCTGCCTTCCTCTCTCCGCCAAATCTTTTCAAAGTTTCTTGGTCTAGGTGACCAAGTCTCTTGTTGATATAGAAGAGATCAGCATTTCCCTTCACCAGACCAAGGTGTTCCAAAATCCAACTGACCGGAGTGCCGAAGGCGAACTTAGTCTTGAACTTTTTCTCATCCTCCAGCCATTGGACTGTGTTGACTTCTCGAACCAATTGCCTGTAGATATAGTCGACCCAATCAATCGGCTCAGCTTGAATTAGTGCTCTCATCACCATAAACTTTGCTGATGACAGCTGATCATAGCTGCTGGCCATTCCCATCACTATTTTGTTAGTGATGTCCAACGCATAGCGATACTCTTTCCTTAGCTCGCTCCTCTTAGCAGTTAACTTCAACTTAGATGGCTGCTCATCAGACTTGATTTCCAGCCAAGTGTCGGCTGCATTCTGCTTTAATGCTTCCACGGCTACGCCTCAAGATCGCATCCCGAAGGATTCTCCAATAGTTTGTGGAGTGGTTGTCACTTCTTCTCCAAATACCGATCTCTTGATGCCCGTTTCCAAAACTTCAGCTTCCTTTAAGAAAGCGATTACAACCTATTTGTAGAGAAATTTGGGGCTGATGCTCAGGAATGGGTAAATCACATTTTTTTTCATAGATCTGATATTATGGTACACGCTTGTGTTCAGATTTGCTTCGAGCAGACCCTCGAAGTCGACCACCAGACTAAAGATAATCTGGTCCTTGATGAGCTTTAGGTTGACGCCTTCGAAGTATTGGGTGGCCTCCATTTCTGCAAAAAGTTAAGCATTTCGGTGAGTGTATTGAAGGTTCAAATGGATTTCTGCTTTTGAAAAAACTAGAGTTTTGAAAGCTTTAAAAAGCCAAGATCTGTTAAATGATTTTTCATCGTCTTAAATAACAAGTCAAAAAGACGTTTTGAATTTAATATTTAATTAAATTAAGAGGTGGTCCAGCTTTTGAGATTTTAAAATTCAATTAAATTAAGCGGTGGTCCAGCTTTTGAAAATTTGAAAAAATGATGGTTGAGTTTTTAATTGGTCATAGTGGAGGTCGTGTGAACGTGTAGTTTCCACATTTAAATAGATAATAATAGAATATTCAAGAGTCAGTAAGGGATAGAAAGACTTAGCTGGTTGACTATTTGACTTCTTGACTGCTCTGCATCATGTAGCTTGAGTCGCCTGAGGGTCAGCTAGGTTCCTTCGTCTTCTTATCTGGTCTGATCAGGTGGATCCTCCTTGGCTGCATCAGGTAACTCTTCATCGTCTGATTTGATCATCAGACAGCTTTTTCGTCTGTACTAGATTCCCAATCTAGTAATCTTAGTTCCCTTCTCAGCTCCAAAACCTTTCTTCTGGGAAAGGTTTGGTGAATATGTCAGCAATCTGGTATTTAGTGCTGACTCTTTCCAGTCTACCTGTTTTGTTTAGCATATGATCTCTGATGAAGTGATGCTTAACATCAATGTGCTTTGTCCTTAAGTGCAATACTTGGTTGTTGGTTATAACAATTGCACTGTTGTTATCACTCCATATTGGGACTTCATTTGCAATGATGTGGTAGTCCCTTAGCTGTTGTCTGATCCATAGAATCTAGGCACAATAGCTACCTGCAGCTAGGTATTCTGACTCTGGTGTTGATATTGAGTTAGATACCTACTTCTTGCTAAACGAGGATATCAGTCTGGCTCCTAGGAATTGGCACGTTCCACTGGTGCTTTTCCTATTAATTTTTCATCCTACAAAATCTGCATCTGAATATCCTGATAGCTCAAAGTTATCATCCTTAGGATACCATAGCCCAACATTAACTGTAGGCTTAAGATACTTGATAATCCTTTTAGCTGCATCTTGGTGAGACTGCTTTGGCTTGGATTGAAATCTAACACATACTCCCACGGCATAAGATATGTCTGGTCTGCTTGCAGTCAGATAAAGGAGTGATCCAATAAGTCCTCTGTAGTGGGTTGGATCCACTGATATACCTCCTTCATCTACATCTAGGTGTGTGCTTGTGCTCATAGGTATTCTTGCTGGTTTGGCTGATTCCATTCCAAATCTCATGATTAAGTCTCTTGTCTATTTGGCTTGATTGATGAAAATTCTATTATTCATGTGCTTGACTTGCAATACTAGAAAGAAATTAAGCTTTCCCACAAATTCTCCTTGCATGAGATTTGAGAATTTCTCACATAGCCTTGGGTTGGTTGAGCCAAATATGATATCATCCACATATATTGGTACTAATAATATTTGGTCTTCATGCTCTATTCTGAATAAAGTCTTGTCCACTTTGCCTTTGCTGAATCCGTTCTTCTCTAGAAACATAGAGAGTGTCTCATACCATGCTCTTGGTGCCTGCTTGAGTCCATAGAGAGCTTTCAAAAGCTTGTATACTTTGTCTCCTTTGACAAATCCAGGGGGTTGCTCCACATAGACTTATTCTTCTAGAATTCCATTTAGAAAGGCACTTTTCACATCCATTTGGTAGACTTCGAAATCCTTGAATGCTGCATATGCAAGGAATAGTCTGATGGCTTCCAATCTTGAAACAGGTGCATAAGTTTCATCAAAATATCTTCCTTAACATCGTGCATATCCTTTGGCAACTAATCTGGCTTTATTCCTAACAGCAGCTCCATATTCATCACACTTGTTCTTGTAGTCCCATTTGGTGCCTATAACCTTCTTGTGATCTGGTCTGTCTGTTAGTTCCCAGACATTCTTTCTCTCCATCTGGTTGAGCTCTTCTTGCATTGCATTGATCCATGAGTAATCCTCCAATGCTTGGTCTGTTGTCGTGGGTTCCATCTGAGACATGAAACATGGGAACATTGCTATTCCTGCTGGTACTATGGATTGTCTAGTTTTGATTCCATCTAGGTTTTGTTGAATGGGGTGATCTCTAATTTGAAGATTTCTTATTCTTCTTCAGGGTTTGTTCCTCCTATAGAGTTGCTTTGGTGGACTTCTTCTCTCTCTGCTTCAGCTTGGTTATGATCTCCTTAGTCTACAGCTGGATCAGCTATGGTCTTGTCATCTGTAGGTGGGGATCCTGTCTGATCTGCAGATGGGTCTTTATCAGCTACAGATGGGTCTTCCTCAGCAACAACTAGATCAGGTAGGTTTTGAGGTCCTATCTGATCAGTAGTTGGGTATTCAAGCTGGTGTGCAGGTGAGTCCATCATTCCTATATCGTGAATTATGACTTCTTCCAGGGTGGCGGTTTTGAGCTTATGCTCAATTGATCCCACTTGTTACCTATACTCAATAGTAGACTCATCAAATATAACATGAGGTGTTTCTTCCACAACTAAGGTTTCTTTGTGAGATACTCTATATGCCTTTCTTGTTTCAGAGTATCCTATAAAGAGACCATCATCAGTTTTAGCATGAAAGGCATTTAGTTGGGTTTTACCATTGTTGTGGATGAAACACTTACAATCAAAAATATGAAAATATGCAACAGTTGGTGTTCTGCCATTCCAAACCTCATAGGGAGTTTTACAGTGTCTCCCTACAATCATGCACCTATTCTGAGTGTGGTATGTTGTGTTGACAGCTTCAGCCCATAACCTCTTTGGCAGGTCAGCTTCTGCAATCATGGACCTGGCAGCTTCCCTCAAGGTTCTGTTCCTTCTTTCAGCAACACCATTCTGCTGTGGAGTCTTGGCTGCAGAGAGCTCGTGCTGGATTCCATTTTGATCACTGTATTCAGTGATTGCTTTGTTGAGAAATTCTCCACCTCGATCTGATCTGATCTTGATGATTGAGAGGGATTTCTCATTTTGGATCTTCCTTAGTAGCTCAGGTAGTTTTTTCAAAGTTTCACTCTTTTTATAGAGAAAAACAATCCATGTGTATCTTGAGTAGTCATCTACTACTACTAGAGCATGCTTTCTTCCCCTCAATGTCCTTGGCTTGATAGGGCCAAATAGATCCATATGAAGTAGATCTAGAATCCTTTTGGTGACAGTGGTAGGTTGAACTAGTTTAAGTGATGCTCTTGTTTGCTTTCCTTTATGACATGCATCATAGAGAGCTTCCTTTCTGAATACTTCTTCTGGAAGACCTTTGACCAGTTTTTGAGAACTGATCTTGTTGATGGCTTTGAAGTTCAGGTGACATAGTCTTTTGTGCCACAGCCATCCATTCTCAGCTATTGTCTTGGATAGAAAATAGGTGTTGGGAGTCCCTGTGTTCCAATCTATCATATAGACATCTTTTCTTCTGAATCCTTGTAGCTTCACTTATCCAGATAGGATATATATCACCATATATTTCCAAACTGTGAAGACTACTAGATTCTTCTCATCACAAATGCTCAACAGATTGTACTTGAGCCCTTTGACATAATGGACTTTGGATATTGTTAAGTTTCCTCTGTGCAGCTCTCCAAAACCTTTTGTCTGACCTCTAGAACTATCTCTAAAGATTACATCTGGGCCTTTTTCCTTGGTATAATTTGATAGCACCTTCTTGTTCCCGGTCATGTGCCTTAAGCATCCAGAATCTACAAACTATTATTCACCTACTATATTTGAATTTGTGGAGATGTGGTAGTAGTCCTTCCACCTTTTCTGCAATTAAACAAGCATTGATTTAGGTACCCAAATCTGTGTTGGTCCTCGGGGGTTAGTTGGTTTCCTGGAGAATTTATTTCTCCTTGGATTATGGAAATTATGGTGATTACCCCTAAAAGGTGTGTATGGTCTGGGCCTATATCCTCAGTTAGGATTGTGTACTGGATATGCCTCATAATATTGGTGGTGTGGTACATTCCTAAATCTTGGCCCAGACTATTTATAAAATCTTTGAGGTCTCCACACCTATTCGTTTTGAAAATTAGGATAATCTTGAGGTTTCCATTTTCCCCTCCCATTTTGAAATCTATTTTTGGGGAGTCTCTGATAATAGTGGGCATGTTGTCTAGGCTATTTTGACTTGGTTGCTGCCTATTTTTAAATACAGATTTGTAAGTTGTCTCAGCAGACGGGAAAAGTATTTCTCTCTTGATGAAAGTAGTTTTAGAAATAGAGGGAGTGTTGGGGTCATATCCAAGGCCTGATCTGGAATATAGTGGCCTTTTATTCATACACAATTCATCTAAGGTTATAGAAGCTTTGAGAGAAGCTATCTCTTCTCTAACACCCCCAAAGCCAACCAAGAATATTATAGCACCGTGGGCCCCACAATGGAATCCACAATGCTAAAATCATTTACGCAAATGTTTAAAAATGTCAAAAGGCCGATGACGGTAATGTTTTAAATACTCAAATATTTTTAAAAATGTTGTTCCCAATTACCATCAGAACATGCCATTTGGAAGCACAAGGCAAAGACGCAAAAAGGGTATTTAGAAAGTAAACACGAGTTGGAAAAATACTGAAAGCCATTATAAAATTACACACGCAACGGATAGATGCATAATTAAATATATTTGCACCAGAATCATAAAAACCAGAAAAGAATACACAAATCCCAACAATCATGCCATCGCCAGTATCACCGGAAAGCTCATCCCTTCACGACCGCTACTAGCTCGAACTCCGAGTACCTAAAAGATAAAGCCCACGACGGGGTCAACCATAATACTCAACAATGGTAATGATCACATCACATAAATAATTACATATCAATGTAATTTACAGAGTAAGAACATTCCCCACGTAATCTTACCGTAGTAATCTCACCAACCCATCACAATCCATATCAAATCAATCCTTACCATAATCCGCATCTCGCGTCCTTAAGTGACGAATGAATTCAAAAGTAACCATCTGTACTATATCCAAAACGATACCAAGATTCTCAGACATAAACATATCTCCAATATAGAATAATCTGGCCAAGTTCAATTCTGTCCACTCGATCGCACAATCGGATCCGAATCCTGATAAAACCGATATTACATGGCACATCTATAAACTAACTGTCCCGAGACAATGGCAAGTCCCGGATATCAATACAAGGCATGAATGCTCACACAATCAATAATGATAAACAACCAATGCATCAAAATGGGAATATCAATATCATGATAACTCCACACAAGATCGACAAAGGATCAACCACGAATGAGAATACCATGATGTGGTAACTCCAACGAGATCAATGAAGGATCAACAACCGGAAATACCAACAATACGGTAAACTCCAACGAGATCAATAAAGGATCAACAACCGAGAATACCAACGACACGGTAAACTCCAACAAGATCGAGAAAGGATCGACAATCGAGAATACCAACGGCATGGTAAACTCCAATAAGATCAATAAAGGAGCAACAACCAAGAATACCGATGATATGGTAAATTCCAACAAGAGAAATAAGGGATCAACGACCGAGAATAACGACAGCACGGTAAACTCCAACAAGATCAATCAAGGACTTAACAACCGAGGATACCAATGGTAAGGCAAGCTCCCAAACAGAATTAATAAGAATCAATAACGAACGAGATTACCAATGACAGGGTGAACTCCAAATGAGATTAATAAAGGGGGCGATAACAAATGAGTTGACCATCGATATGGTAACTCCAAACGAGATTAGTAAAGGGTCAACGGTGACAGATACACGAAAGAATAAAATTGTCAACCATATACAAATCATATATACGGGATTTCAAGACAACCTGACTATCGAACAGATCCGATTATACATGGACTGTGAACAACCAATCAATAAGACTCAAGATGGATGTCACGATACGCCCGATCCGGACATGTGTCCGTATACAATCCAACCACGGGTATTGATCAGATACACGTATGGTCTCATACCTAATCAGCCTCACGAAGTACGTCTCGTGCGCACGGTTCAATATAAGGTCGAAACCAACATATGCTACACGTGCCCACCCTGAAAATCCTACACATGAACGATCAGAACGTATCTGACTCTAGATTTGTCACGATGCAACATGATAATGAATCTCGAAGAAACGCATATCCAACAAGGATCAGAAGACTTTCCAAAAGAGCAACAATAACTCAATCATGAAAGACCGACACGACCACAATGTCGTATTCCGTCAGACAACAGTTCAAATCATGCTCACCAATGCATATGATAATAGCACATAAACTCCCAAGGCAGCAGCCAAGGGTCACGGAAGCATCTACTCAGGAATACTCCGGGCAATATCACATAAACTCCCAAGGCGGCAGCCAAGGGTTACAGAAGCATCTACTCAGGAATACTCCGGACATAGCTACCATTTAGGTCTTATCCCTTAACACATTTCCATACAGGTCCCATACATGTTTTATCCCCAACACATCGGCCCCACAGATTACAGTTCAAAGAAAGAGCACACCACAAAACGTAACAAACAATGGTGCACACTCACCAGATGAAATATCAACACACACATGCAATAATGCAACACGATGATTATCATAATATAACAATATTAATTTACCTCAAGTTGGAGACGCTAACCTTTCCACAACCAACATCTCTGAACGAATACATAGTTATCCGAATAATTCAAAATTAAGTACAGTCCATAACTAATACCAAACAACCACCTCAAGTTCAATGTCGGCATGATAACTAGCCTTGATATTTAATCTCTCACACAATAGACCAAATATAATTCACGTCTCCGTTTACACTAGACATCTTTAAAATCATATACATTATGATTTATCTTAATCCAAGCATAATATGTATACCATCATCCCGACAATTCATATTCCATGATATCATTGCTATATGAATCATAAATGAAATGAAAATGAAACCATTTATTAAACATTATGAACTGAGCAAGCATAACTTGGCTCGTTACCGATATGACGAAGTTGTGACCAATCCCGTCATCTTCATCTACAAGCTCCGCAGCCCCGGCCAAGGCGATTCATCCGTCCTCCAATTCCAATCGCAGCACAATGGTTAATCATCAACGATCACTTGACGCAACCTAGTGCAATGATCAATTAACAATATGCTCGATAACAATCAACAACCAATATAGCCGTGCAATCAACTTAACGGTTCCACAATATCTCGAATAAATACATATCCAAACAACCTACATCAATCAATCACGAATCCATAACCATACTACGATTCCATATACCGATGATCATATCAATGATCAATTCATCTCGATATTAAGGAATTCATAACATACTCGATTCCACCTATGTATGGATCAAATGTTCTTATGCCCAACAAACCTGAATTCATACCTTCAATTCAATCTCATAATCCGGTGATCTGAATAACAGTTGATTCGAGCACGAAGCAAGTTAAATCAATGTATTCAATTCCAAATTCAAACTTAATTTCAACGTGATATGATTATTCGTTGTTTATATATATCAATATCATGCTAAACTATACTTAGGATCATTTCGACTCAAATGAACATACATCCTCAAAGAAAGATAATATCATTGTCAAATTCATAATCACGATTTGTATATCATCAAGACCATATGGATGATCAAATCACCATTCACATAACTTGTCCCTTAACATCCATAATCATCATCACTTGTCCTAAATATCGACATTCCATGTTCATATCTAAAACATAATAAACACTTGAAACATATACTCATCATAATCATCATATTCTTCAATATACACCTCATATATCATCAAGAAGCATAACCATAATACCATATCCATCATCATACGAGGAAGACATCAACAACAACATCAAAATCCGAAATATAAGAGAGGGATTATCCAACATACCTCTTGAAGATGAATAATACCATCAAACACTTCAAGAATCATTAACATCTTCATATCCAAGCCTCAAATCCATGCTCCCAAGCTCATAACCAAGTTAAGAGTGTCTAGAACACACTTAGAAGTGAAGAAGGACGGATATGGAGAGGAACATCTCTTTTGGTTCGTGAGGAAATGAAAGTCCACACTTCATTTTATAAACTGCATTGCTCATTACGTACGTTATCACTAAATGTTAACGTACACAATGATCTCTAGCGTACGCTACACATACAACATAGCGTACATATCATCATTGCAGAACTCACTGACCCATTTCGTTCACTTGCTTACGTACGTAATCTTTTCTCCGTAGCGTACGTAATATAGCCGTTGACTTGCTACAGTAACTTACCCTCTTAACGTACATAATACACCCTGCATACCGTACGTAATGCTCGAGGTTGACTCGTCTGTCCACATCCACACCGAAAGCTGCCCACACCGGTCCCCATCTGCTGACCACAGCTCGGTCCTGTCTGATTCCCTTTGTTACGTACGTAATGCCTTACGCATAACGTACGTAAATCATGTAATTTAACGTACGTAAGTCCTTAATGGTAGCGTTCGTAATGGCCTTTTATACTTGGCCAAAATCCAACTGTTCCCTTCCGTCTCAACATACTGGATACGAATATACGGCATACTGAATACATAGACCCGTTCCGATAACATTCTTATATGATACATCTAATGCACGATATCCTCAATTACAACTGTCGACCAAGTACGGCAATTGTACAAATACTCATACAGTATATCCGACATCAAAAAACACATCAAACATGTAATATCCTAGAATTAAAATAACCTCGATAGACATATTGGCACTACTGTCATAGTTCCCAAAATTATCCACCCGTACTGTGTCGGTCCCACTATGTACAGTACAACTCGGATAAAATAATGCGAAGAATCGTAGCGAAATTCTAGGATATTACAAATCTTCCCACTTAAATAAGTATCGTCCTCGAAACTTAAAATCCTGTTATAATCAGTATCTCAATCCCGAAATATCTCAAAATCATGTCACTATGCTCAAATAATCATCATCAAAACTGAATAACTGAAAGAACATACTTACAGGTCCGTGAAGTCGATGATCTCCTGTGATACTAGCATACGACTCCCATACAAGGTCTCAACACAATAACAACACACCGGCATCGCAAATATGGCAATTTGAAAATATTTCAAAAATTTTGGAATCTCCAAAAATTAGTTTGACTCGAAAGTCGGAAAATTATTTTCAAAAGTCACGCTAATGCTGTACCGGTAGAGCCACATAGCACACATGCCCGGGTTTTATGAAACCCAAGCTCCGATACCATCTTCTGTAACACCCCCAAAGCCAACCGAGAATATTACAGCGTCATGGGCCCCCCAATAGAACACACAAGGCTAAAATCATTTACGCAAATGTTTAAAAATTCCAAAAGGCCGATGACGGTAATATTTTAAATACTCAAATATTTTTAAAAACGTCGTTCCCAATTACCGTCAGAACATACCATTTGGAAGCACAAGGCAAAGACGCCAAAAGGGCATTTAGAAAGTAAACACGAGTTGGAAAAATACTGAAAGCCATTATAAAATTACACACGCAACGGATAGATGCATAATTAAATATATTTGTAGCGGAATCATAAAAACCAGAAAAGAATACACAAATCCCAACAATCATGCCATAGCCAGTATCACCGGAAAGCTCATCCCTTCACGACCGCTACTAGCTCGAACTCTGAGTACCTAAAAGATAAAGTCCACGACGGGGTTAGCCATAATACTCAACAATGGTAATGATCACATCACATAAATAATTACATATCAATGTAATTTACAGAGTAAGAACATTCCCTACGTAATCTTACCGTAGTAATCTCACCAACCCATCACAATCTATATCAAATCAATCCTTACCATAATCTACATCTCGCATCCTTAAGTGATGAATGAATTCAAAAGTAACCATCTGTACTGTATCCGAAACGATACCAAGATTCTCAAACATAAACATATCTTTAATATGGAATAATCTGGCCAAGTTCGATTCTGTCCGCTGGATCGCACAATCGTATCCCAATCCTGATAAAACCGATATTACATGGCACATCTGTAAACCAACTGTCCCGAGACAATGGCAAGTCCCGGATATCAATACAAGGCATGAATGATCACACAATCAATAATGATAAACAACCAATGCATCAAAACGGGAATATCAATGACATGATAACTCCACACAAGATCGACAAAGGATCAACCACGAATGAGAATACCATGATGTGGTAACTCCAACAAGATCAATGAAGGATCAACAATCGAAAATACCAACAATACGGTAAACTCCAATGAGATCAATAAAGGATCAACAACCGAGAATACCAATAACCCAGTAACCTCCAACAAGATCGAGAAAGGATTGACAACCGAGAATACCAACGGCATGGTAAACTCCAATAAGATCAATAAAGGATCAACAACCGAGAATACCGACGATATGGTAAACTCCAACAAGAGCAATAAGGGATCCACGACCGAGAATACTGACAACACGGTAAACTCCAACAAGATCAATCAAGGACTTAACAACCGAGGATACCAATTGTAAGGCAAGCTCCCAAACATAATTAATAAGAATTAATAACGAATGAGATTACCAATGACAGGGTGAACTCCAAACGAGATTAATAAAGGGGGCGATAACAAATGAGTTGACCATAGATATGGTAACTCCAAAAGAGATTAGCAAAGGGTCAACGGTGACAGATACACGAGAGAATAAAATTGTCAACCAAATACAAATCATATATACGGGATTTCAAGACAACCTGACAATCGAAGAGATCCAATAATACATGGACTGTGAACGACCAATCAATAAGACTCAAGATGGACATCACGATACGCCCGATCCGGACATGTGTCCGTATACAGGCCAACCACGGGTATTGATTAGATACACGTCTGGTCTCATATCTAATCAGCCTCACGAAGTACATCTCGTGCGCACGGTTCAATTTGAGGTCGAAACCAACATATGCTACACGTCCTCGCCCTGGAAATCCTACGCATGAACGATCATAGCGTATATGACTCCAGATATCTGACGATGCAACATGACAACGAAACTCGAAGAAACACATATCCAACAAGGATTAGAAGACTTTCCAAAAGAGCAACAATAACCCGATCATGAAAGACCGACACGACCACAACGTCGTATTCCGTCAGACAACAGTTCACAGCATGCTCACCAATGTATATGATAATAGCACATAAACTCCTAAGGCAGCAGCCAAGGGTCACGGAAGCATCTACTCAGGAATACTCTGGACAATATCACATAAACTCCCAAGGCAGCAGCCAAGGGTCACGGAAGCATCTACTCAGGAATACTCCAGACATAGGTGCCATTTAGGTCTTATCCCCTAACACATTTCCATACGGGTACCATACAGTTTTTATCCCCAACACATCGGCCCCACATATTACAGTTCAAAGAAAGAGCACACGACAAAACGTAACAAACAATGGTGCACACTCACCACATGAAATATCAACACACACATGCAATAATGCAACAAGATGATTATCATAATCTAACAATATTAATTTACCTCAAGCTGGAGACGCTAACCTTTCCACGACCAACATCCCTGAATGAATACACAGTTATCCGAATAATCCAAAATGAAGTACAGTCCATAACTAATACCAAACCACCACCTCGAGTTCAATGTCGGCATGATAACTAGCCTTGATATTTAATCTCTCACACAATAGACCAAATATAATTCACGTCTCCATTTCCCCTAGACATCTTTAAAATCATATACATTATGATTTATCTTAATCTAAGCATAATATGCATACCATCATACCGACAATTCATATTCCATGATACCATTGCTATATGAATCATAAATGAAATGAAAACGAGATCATTTATTAAACATTATGAAATGAGCAAGCATAACTCGACTCAATACAGATATGACGAAGTTGTGACCAATCCCGTCATCTTCATCTACAAGCTCGCATCCCCAGCTAAGGCGATTCATGCATCCTCCAATTCCAATCGTAGCATAATGGTTAATCATCAACGATCACTTAACACAACCTAGTGCAATGATCAATTAACAATATGCTCGATAAAAATCAACAACCGATATAGCCATCCAATCAACTTAACTGTTCCACAATATCTCGAATAAATACATATCCAAACAACCTACATCAATCAATCACAAATCCATAACCATACTACGATTACATATACCGACGATCATATCAACGATCAATTCATCTCGATAATAAGGAATTCATAACATACTCGATTACAAGCATGTACGGATCAAATGTTCTTATGCCCAACAAATCTGAATTCATACCTTCAATTCAATCTCATAATCCGGTTATCTCAATAACGGTTGATTCAAGCACGAAGCAAGTTAAATCAACGTATTCAATTCCGAATTCAAACTTAAATTCAACGTGATATGATTATACCTTGTTTATAAATATCAATCTCATGCCAAACTACACTAAGGATCATTCGAATCATATGAACATACATCCTCAAAGAAAGATAATATCCTTGTCAAATTTATAATCACGATTGGTATATCATCAAGACCGTACGGAGGATCAAATCACCATTCACATAACTTGTCCCATAACATCCATAATCATCATCACTTGTCCTAAATATCAACATTCCATGTTCATATCTAAAACATAAACACTTGAAACATATACTCATCATAATCATCATCTTCTTCAATATACACCTCATATATCATCAAGAAGTATAACCATAATACCATAACCATCATCATACGATGAAGACATCAACAACAACATCAAAATCCGAAATAGAAGAGATGGATTATCCAACATACCTCTTGAAGATGAAAAATACCATCAAACACTTCAAGAATCATTAACATCTTCATATCCAAGCCTCAAATCCATGCTCCCAAGCTCATAACCAAGTTAAACGTGTCTAGAACACACTTAGAAGTGAAGAAGGACGGATAAGGAGAGGAACATCTCTTTTGGTTTGTGAGGAAATGAAAGTCCATACTTCATTTTATAAATTGCATTGCTCATTACGTACGTTATCACTCAACGTTAACATACGTAATGATCTCTAGCATACGCTACACATACAACATAGCGTACGTATCATCATTCCAGAACTCACTGACCTGTTTCGTTCACTTTCTTATGTACGTAATCCTTTCTCCGTAGCGTACGTAATATAGTCGTTGACTTGCTACAGTAACTTACCATCTTAACGTACGTAATGCTCGAGGTTGACTCGTCTATCCACATCAGCACCGAAAGCTGCCGACACCGGGCCCCACATGCCGACCACAACTCGGTCCTGTCCGATTCACATTGATATGTACGTAATGCCTTACGCATAATGTACGTAAATCATGTAATTTAACGTACGTGAGTCCTTAATGCTAGCGTACGTAATGGCCTTTTATACTTGGCCAAAATCCAACTGTTCCCGTCCATCTCAACATACTGGATACGAACATACGGCATACTGAATACATATACTCGTTCCAATAACATTCCCATATGATACATCTGATGCACGATATCCTCAAATACAACTGTCGTCCAAGTACGGCAATTGTACAAATACTCATATAGTATATCCGACATCGAAAAACACATCAAGCATGTAATATCCTAGAATTAAAATAACCTCGATAGGCATACTGGCATGACTGTCACAGTTCCCAAAATTATCCACACGTACTGTGTCGGTCCCACTATGTACAGTACAACTCAGATAAAATAATGCGAAGAATCATAGCGAAATTCTAGGATATTACATCTTTAGCCTATGTGTTACTTAGCAGTGTTGGTTTAGCAAACTCAGATTTAACATGAGCAAGTGCAGCTGATTTCTCACTATTTAAAATAGTTAATCTTTTGATCTCAGCTGTAGTATTATCAGCCTGGTTTTCAACTGGTTTTCAGCCTGTTTTTCAAATTTAGATTTGGTTTTATTTAACTCTAGGCTGAGTTTTTCAAAGTCATTTTTCAGTTGCCTATTCTCATCTTGCGGCTGGGTCTTCTCGGCTGATACAGTCAAGTGTGCAGATTTTAATTTCTCAAAATCTTTGAGCAGCTTATTGACAGACTCATGTAAGTCCATATCCTGAGACATGTCTGAGCTATTATTATTTGAAACTGAGGGTTTAGATGTTACCTCTTCATCAGCTAAGTTGGCCATCAGGCAATTGTACTTCTCATCCTCATCAGAGAAGAATCCACTACTGGAATCTACTCTCTCTTGGTCTTCTCCAATGAAAGCTTTTCTCTTGTCTTCTTTTCTGCTCACTTCTTTCTTGCATTCATCCTTCTTAAGATCAGGACAGACAATTTGAATATGTCCTGTCGTGTGGCAATTGTAGCACTCCACCTTCCAGCTTCCATCCTTTTGATTTCTCCGGGGATTTTCTTTATAATTCTTCTTATATTTTGAGTAATTCCTCCGGAAGTTGCTGAATCTCTGCATTATAAACGCCATTTCTTCCTCGAAATCTAAGGGATTTGGAGGCTTGACTTCAGATAATCTCTTGGCGGGGGACTCAGTTGCAAATGCTATTCCCTTCTCTGCAGGCTCGGTTGATGATGAACTTGGAAGCTCAAACTCATAAGCCTTTAGGTCAGAGAATAGCTCTTGGATCTTTATTTTGTTAAGATCCTTGGATTCTCTCATGGCCACTGCCTTCATATTCCATTATGGATTGAGAGATCTTAGAACCTTCAGGGCCATCTCTCTGTTGCCATATGTTTTTCCCAGAGAGTTAATTTCATTAATAATCTCTGTGAATCTTGTGTCTACTTGGTCGATAGTGTAACACCCCCAAGATGATCGGGGTATATTACAGCGTCGTGGACCCCACACCGTGGAATCCACACGGCTAATGTACCAAAACGACATTCGACAAGGACATACAATCATCACAAAACAACAATTTCACAATCCACGACATCCAAACCAAAGACAGAAATTTGACAATTCAATCTGACATCAAATCCATTCCCCAAAACGGGTACATAACAATAATAAATTGAAGAAAGAGTACTCGAGTACTTAACCAAACGACATAATAAATAAATCCGAAACAAGACACCAATAAATAATCATTGAACAGAATCACGCCTGCCCATCATCCTCATACGGATCGCATGCTCGCTTGCTTCCTTGACCTGTACATGAAATACAAAAGTATTTCCCCCATTTAAGGGGTAAGCGACAACTGCTAGTGCAAGTACAATCCATTTGAACTACCATTCTAATAAGATGAAAATATGCGCCAAAATCAATTTAGAAATCATTTATATTCCGGAATATTTTACAGTGCACAAGCACAAAACACATTTCTTCAACAAAACATTTCAAAGTTAACCTCGGTACGAGACTCATGACCACCGTACCCCGCAGAGCCCCGTCGGACATCCCTGGGTGGTTAACCATAGTTCACGATACGAAACTCATGACAACGTATTCTTAGAGGCCCCGTCGGACCATCCCTATGTGAACATAAACAAATACATCCACACAACCACGAAAAGCCAAAATTCAAATACTAGAATGCGTAAACAAATGTAAAGTACTTGCCTTTGAGACATCTTCAAAGAATCAGAAATGAATAACGACTACGAACGATCCGGATGGAAAACAACGGTTCCTAAACGAAGGATTAACATAACTCAGTCCTAACGGACAATAATATTCGAATGGAAATACCCATAACCCCGATTACTAGCTATGACAGTATACGCTCAATCGATACGGGCGAGGGTTTACGAAAAATCTCCCCGAATCAATAATTCGTGGATTAAACTTGATGAAATCTGATTGGAAATCACCCGATAACAATAAATGGGTAAGGAATAATGCAACATACATGAACAATTCGAGTTTAAATGAACAAAATCCGAAAAACCCCCAAAATTGACAAAGTAGGGTTCTAAGTCAAAATACCTTGAATTGGAGTGGAGAAGATGGATGAAGATGATGATGTACTAAGCTTGGAACATAAGAATCATTCTGCAATGAGACTCCACGGATTACTCTCCACAAATCGCCCTAAAATCGCCGGAATCGCCCAAAGGAAGAGAAGAGGAGGAAAAATGACGATAAATGGGCCTGCTGTCATATTTATAATGCATAGTTAGCGCACGCTAACCATCAATAGGTAGCGTGCGCTAACGGGGGTTGCAAGCAGTCCAGTAGCTGCTGCCCGGCGTCGCTAGCGTGCGCTAGACACGCTTAGCATGCTCTGAATACTACTCGATAGCGTACGCTACGAAAGCCTAGTGCACGCTACCTGATTGTCAGAGTACAGGATCCTAAGTTCAGAACCCCCACTGCCTAGTACGCTAAAGTCGTTAGCGCATGCTAATAACAATGAGTTAGCGTACGCTAACTGCACGTCGATAGCGCAAGCAAGGAGATAAGGAGTAGCGTGCGCTACTCACGCAGCAGTTCAGTACACTGCTGCAGAAGGTACGAAAATCGAAACGCAAGGCAAGGCCAGAATCCAGAAACATAAATGCGAAACATACAAGACGACGGAGCTAAGCGCTGAAAGAAAATACAATTCCGACTACCGGGGAATTCGAAATACGACAAAGAAGATAAAATTCCCTAAACTTATAGGAAATTACAAAAATGGCCCAAATGCCCGAAAATCACGATACAACGTCGAATTCACAAACCAAAACTCACAACACGAACAACTCAACCGTAAGAACTTATGTAAATGAAGAAACAATGGAAACGAACGAGTTTAACGAGAATTGAACATACATACGGCAAAACATAACATAAAGTGGAATTACGTAAAAACATCTCCGAAACTCGTCCAAATCGAAAAACGCCAAGAACAAAATAGATTCAAAACGACAAAACAGTTACAAGCGAGTCGATAAAAATAGACATACACTAAAAATGGAAACTGCTAAAAAATGGAAAGGTACGAATATTACATTCTCCCCCTCTAAAAAGAAGTTTCGTCCCGAAACTTAAGAATCAAAAAGCTCTGGGTGTCTCGAACGCATATCCTCCTCCAACTCCCATGTTGCCTCTTCTACTCCATGCCTCGACCATTGCACTTTAACCAAAGGAATGGTTTTGTGCCTTAACTGTTTATCTCGACATTCTAAAATTCTAACGGGCCTCTACTCGAACGTAACGTCCCTTTTGATCTCCACATCCCCAAATCAATAACATGGGACGGGTCCGAAACATACTTCCTCAGCTGAGAGACGTGAAATACACTATGCACATGACTCAATGACAGAGGCAAAGCCAAACGGTACGCCAATTCGCCAACTCTCTCTAATATCTCGAAAGGCCCAATATACCTCGGGCTGAGCTTCCCCTTTTGCCCAAAATGGAAAACTCCCTTCGAAGGAGACACTCTCAACAGAACATGATCTCCCACCTCAAACTCCAAAGGTCGACGTCTAACATCCGCAAAAGATTTGTCGACTCTGAGCGGCCAACATTCTCTTCCTAATCAACTCAACTTCCCCCCTCGTCTCTAACACAAGATCCGGCTCAGTGCCAACTAGATCGGATGGCTCATCCCAACATATCGGTGATCAGCAACGTCGTCCATAAAGCGCCTCATACGGTGCCATCTTAATCGACGCGTGCCAGCTATTATTATACGTAAACTCAATCAAGGCCATATGCTCCTCCCAGTCACTACTCCAGTCTAACGCACATGCGTGTAACAAATCCTCTAACGTCTGAATGGTACGCTCAGACTGTCCGTCGGTCTGGGGATGGAAAGATGTACTCAAACGCAAACGTGTCCCCAATGCCTTATGTACCGCCTGCTAGAAGTACGATACAAACCGGCCATCTCTATCAGAAATAATAGTCTTCGGCGTACCATGAAGTCTCACTATCTGCGCGATAAAAATGCGAGCCAATTTTTCTGGACCCTAAGTATCCTTGATGCCCAGAAAATGTGCCGACTTAGTCAGTCGGTATACGATCACCCACACCATACTCATTCCGGTCTTCGTCCTCGGCAAGTTTGTGACAAAATCCATGGAGATATCTTCCTACTTCCATTCCGGGACGGGAAGTGGTTTCAACAACCCGACTGGCTGCTGATGCTCGATTTTGACTTGTTGACAAGTCAAACACTTAGCCACAAACTCAACTACCTCGTTCTTCATGTCATTCCACCCAAAATTCTTCCTCAATTCTTTATACATTTTATTCGAGCCCGGATGGACTGAGTAAGGTGACGCGTGAGCCTCTCTCATAATACCCTGCCTCAATTCTAAGTCGTTCGGAACAAAAAGCCGACCTCGGAATCTCAACACATCATCCTCATGTATCACGAATCTCAGGGCTTTCCCCTTCCCTACATTCTCTCGAAGCTGAATAAACATCAGGTCTTCCAACTATCCCGATTTAATGTCGTCGACTACAGACGAAGAAATATCAAGAGTACGCAACTGCCCGGAACTCTCTGGTAGTACAATCTCAACGCTCAACCTCATCAACTCTCGTTGAAGTCCTGGCTGGGCTGTAAGTAACTCAAGCGCCTAAATCGACACCGATTTCCGGCTTAAGGCATCTGCCACCACATTTTCCTTGCCCGAATGGTAAAGAATCTCAAGGTCGTAATCCTTAATCAACTCCAACCATCTCCTCTGTCTCATGTTAAGCTCTTTCTACGTAAAAATGTACTTCAGGCTCTTGTGATCGGTGAAAATATGACACGACGAGCCTTATAAGTAGTGATGCCAGATCTTCAATGCAAATACAACCGCGACCAACTCAAGATCGTGCGTAAGGTAATTTAACTCGTACGGTTTCAACTGACGGGAAGCATAGGCAATTGTATTCCCATGCTGCATGAGAACACATCCGAGCCCTTGGCCCGAAGCATCATTAAAAACTGAGAAACCTTCATTACCACTCAGTAAAGCCAAAACGGGAGCGGTCGTCAACCATTTCTTCAATTCCTCGAAACTCTTCTGTCTCTCGTCGGTCCACACAAACTTCTCTGACTTCTGTAATAACTGAGACAGCGGTCGAGCGAGCTTATAGAACCCCTCGACAAATCTACGATAATACCCGACCAAACCCAGAAAACTGCGGACCTCCTTCACATTTTGGGACGGCGCCCAATCCAACACTGCCTCTATCTTATGGGGGTCCACACGAACACCCTCGGCCGAGATCACGTGGCCGAGAAACATAACCTCCCATAACCAAAACTCACACTTTGATAACTTCGCGAAAAGATGCTGAGTTCTTAAAATACCTAGTATGATATGCAAATGACGGGCATGCTCCTCCTCGTTCCTTGATTAAATCAGGATATCATTGATAAAAACGACTACACACTTATCGAGGTACTCGATAAAGACTTTGTTCATAAGCTGCATGAACACGGCTGGGGTGTTGGTTAGCCCAAAAGGCATAACCGCAAACTCGTAGTGACCGTATCTCATTCGAAAGGCCGTCTTCGGAATGTCAGAATCCTTCACTCGAAGCTGATAATACCCCAATCTCAAATCAATCTTCGAAAACACGGTTTCCCCTTGCAGTTGGTCAAACAAGTCATCAATCCTCGGGAGCGGATACTTGTTTTTGATAGTCACTTTGTTCAACTCTCGATAGTCGATACATAGACGGAGTGACCCATCATTATTCTTCACAAACAAGACTGGTGCGCCCCAAGGCGAAGCGCTCGGTTGAATATACCCCATGTCTAGCAACTCTCCCAACTGTTTCTTCAACTCAAGCATATCGGCAGGCGCCATACGGTATGGTGTCTTAGAAATTGGTGCCGCACCTGATTCTAAATCGACAGTAAACTCAACCTCTCGATCCGACGGCAAACCCGGCAACTCATCTGGAAAGACGTCAGGATACTCACACACTACCGGAATAGATGATAGCTTGACTCCCCCTTCTTCCTCAAAGCATAACACCAATAACCCGTGCAACCTCCTCGAAGAAGTCTCACCACTTTCAAAGCGCTGATCAGAAATCTCTCGCTACCCCGCTTACGCCCCACAAAAGAATGCTCGGTACCATCAGAGGCTAACATCGAAACGGTTCTCATCCTATAATTCTTGATCGCCCCATGACGGTCCAGCCAATCCTCACCAAGAATTAGATCCTCGTCTCTAATATCTATCGCAATCAGATTAGAAGGCCAATCCCTCCCCGCGATACTCACAGGAAAATCTCGAATCTCACGGTCCCCCACGATGCTATCCCCACTAGGCAGTTTAACAACAAATGGTTCACACGCAGCTAGGCAATCAACATGCAGACGATGCACACAATCCAGAGATATGAAAGAATGCATAGCACCAGAATCGAATAACATGGAAACATGATGGTCAAGGATGTGAACGGTACCTGTAGCCACCGTCGCGTTGGGATCTCCGGCTCATCTCATCTCATACACACGGGGTGGAACAGACCCCGCACTAGAAGCTCCCCCTCTAGAAGGCTGCAAACATCCTCGACCTCTACCAAAACTCTGTTGTGGCTGAGAAGCCGTCGGTGCCTGATTCACACTCGGTTCTCCCACAGTTGGGGCTAATATCTAAGTAAATGGTGCCCGAGCTACATCCGTACAATACTTGGCATGATGCCCCATCCGACCATAAGAAAGACACTGAATAGGGGGCCTGTCGCACTCACTCATAATGTGTCCGGGGCGACCACAGTTAAAGCAGTTAGGACTACGCACTAAACCAGTAGGAGCAGACCTAGAACCATTTCCTCGCCCAAATGATGGGGACTGACTCCCGAAGAATCACGAACCAGACTGATCCTTCGGATAACCACCAGACTTGCCTCCCGAAAACTAACTGGAGGTCTTCTGTTTCTTCCCCTCTGTTGCAGAAAATGACATCTCATAAGCCATTGCTTTGTTCTGATATTCTTTTAGGGTTGTACATCCGAGACCAGACATGTAGTGATGAACCCTCGGCTTCATCCGCATATCAAAGTGGCGGATCTTATCAAGCTCATCTCGGACTTGGTTTCTCACATAATGAAGTTGTTGGTTGTATTCTTTGATTGCCTGCAAAATCGGAACATCTTGGGGCTTAGCCTCAAAGAAGGCTCGGATCCTCCCCTCTTTAACTGGCTATGGACAAAATTCGTCCTCCATCAGCTCTCGGAACTCTGCCCATGTGGCTGCCCAGTCACGTGGTTTCACCGCTTGCCACCACGTCACCGCCTCTTTGGCGAGGAAGTACTGAGCGATGGGTACCTTCCTCTCCTCAGAGCAACTAGTTATCCATACTTTCTCCATCTCAAACAACTAGTTCTCCCAACCGGAAGGGTCTGAAGCACCATCAAACTGCGGAGGACGCATACGAATCACGTCCTGCAGTAGTTTATCATTGCCGGATCCAGTAGGCGGAACCGCGTTAGCATTTGTTTGGCCAACTAAGACGGCCTGAGTCAGTAGCGTCATCTGGTTTGCTACTTGCTGTAAAATATTAGCCGCCCCAATATTCTCATGAGCATTTCCGGAGCTAGCAGAGTGATCCTGCTGGCCTCCAGAACTAGGTGGAACACTGTTCGACAAGGAAGGCATCGCCGAATCAGTTCCCAAGTTATCGGACATGGCCGCCCCATCGGCTGCGCCATGTACCCTACCACGTCCGCGTCCTCTACCAGCAAGAATTCTGAAGAAGTAACAGGTGAGTACAATTCAAATGCAAAACGCAACAAGATCCAGAAAGGAACAGAACAGAACAACGTAACAAGTCAAGTTAGGAAAAACTTACGAGCACCGACGTACTGAGATGATGGCGTAGCAGTGATACTGTTAAAAAATGACACTCAACTAGACCCAAATAACCGACATCCTAGGTATCCATAAAACTAAGCTCTGATACCATATTCTGTAACACCCCCAAGATGATCTGGGTATATTACAGCGCCGTGGACCCCACACCATGGAATCCACCCGGCTAACATACCAAAACGACATTCGATAAGGACATACAATCATCACAAAACAACAATTTCACAATCCACGACATCCAAACCAAAGACAGAAATTTGACAATTCAATCTGACATCAAATCCATTCCCCAAAACGGGTACATAACACTAATAAATTCAAGAAAGAGTACTCGAGTACTTAACCAAATGACATGATAAATAAATCCGAAACAAGACACCAATAAATAATCATTGAATAGAATCACGCCTGCCCATCATCCTCATACGGCTCGCATGCTCGCTTGCTTCGTTGACCTGTACCTGAAATACAAAAGTATTTCCCCCATTTAAGGGGTTAGCGACAACTGCTAGTGCAAGCACAATCCATTTGAACTACCATTCTAATCAGATGAAAATATGCGCCAAAATCATTTATATTCCGAAATATTTTATGGTGCACAAGCACAAAACACATTTCTCCAACAAAACATTTCAAAGTTAACCTCGGTACGAGACTCACGGCGACCGTACCCCGCAGAGCTCCATTGGACATACCTGGGTGGTTAACTATAGTTCACGATACGAAACTCACGGCAACGTATCCCTAGAGGCCACGTCGGACCATACCTAGGTGAACATACACATATACATCCACACAACCCCGAAAAGTCATAATTCAAATACTAGAATGCGTAAACAAATGTAAAGTACTTGCCTTTGAGACATCTTCGAAGAATCGGAAATGAATAACGACGGTTCCTAAATGAAGGATTAACATAACTCAGTCCTAACGGACAAGAATAATCGAATGGAAATACCCATAACCCCGATGACTAGCTATGACAATATACGCTCAATCGATACGGGCGAGGGCTTACGAAAAATCTCCCCGAATCGATAATTCCTGGATTAAACTTGATGAAATCAGAGTGGAAATCACCCGATAACAATAAATGGGTAAGGAATAATACAACATACATGAACAATTCGAGTTTAAATGAACAAAACCTGAAAACCCCCCAAAATTGACAAAGTAGGGTTCTAAGTCAAAATACCTTGAATTGGAGCGGAGAAGATGGATTAAGATGATGATGTACTAAGCTTGGAACACAAGAATCAGTCTGCAATGAGACTCCGTGGATTATTCTCCACAAATCGCTCAAAAATTGCCGAAATCGCCCAAAGGAGGAGAAGAGGCGGAAAAATGACGAAAAATGGGTCTGCTGTGCTATTTATAATGCATAGTTAGTGCACGCTAGCCATCAAAAGGTAGTGCGCGCTAAAAAGGGTTGTAAGAAGTCCAGTAGCTGCTGCCCGGCGTCGCTAGCGTGCGCTAGACACGCTTATCGCGCGCTAAATACTACTCGATAGCGTACGCTACATAAGCCTAGCGCACGCTACCTCATGGTCAGAGTACAGGATCCTAAGTTCAGAACCCCCACTGCCCAGTATGGTAAAGTCATTAGCGCACGCTCATAACAACGAGTTAGCGTACGCTAACTGTACATCGATAGCACACGCAAGGAGATAAGGAGTAGCGTGCGCTACTCACGCAGCAGTTTAGTACTGCTCAGTTTAGTACACTGCTGCAGAAGGTACGAAAATCGAAACACAAGGCAAGGCCAGAATCCAAAAACATAAACGCGAAACATACAAGACGACGGAGCTAAGCGCTGAAAGAAAATACAATTCCGACTACCGGGGAATTCAAAATACGACAAAGAAGATGAAATTCCCTAAACTTATAGGAAATTATAAAAATGGCCCAAATGCCCGAAAATCAAGATACAACGTCGGATTCACAAACCGAAACTCACAACACGAACAACTCAACCATACGAACTTATGTAAATGAAGAAACAATGAAAACGAACGAGTTTAACGAGAATTGTGGTTCGATTAACCGGAACCGAACCACTCGACACCCCTGTATATCGGCTTGTTTAAAAGCGTACATTACATTTATACCAGCTGCCAACTCCCCAGCCTAACAACCTTCGTTCTGTGACTTGACCAATATATTTATCTTTTAATCAATTACTTAAATAAAGTACCGTATGGCTTGTAATTTGTCACCCTTCAACAATGAGAAGTACTTATTTCGAACCCTAAGAACTGTGTTTGATGTATTTCAAGAATTTATTGGAAGCATATATATACACTTGAAATCCTAGGCATATCACATGACATACACGATCAACAAAGACCAAACACAAAGTACAACCGATCACTTTAGAAAATACAAACTACTTCAACCCCATAGTTCTAGCTAATATTTATTTGTGCTAATATACACATCAACAAGCCTCGACCCTAATCAAATTCGTAAATCAAACAACCTTAGGAAACTTCACATGTACGAACTTAAATGCAAAACTCTTTTGAATTTAAATCTCAAATAAATGCTAAGTTGCCGAAAACAAACTAGGTAAACTAAGCAACAATATTCAAGTAATACATATAAAATTTTAATTTCCCCTCTCCTCAACAATTAAAACTAGCAATGTTACCATTGATATAAAATCGTGTAAGAGAAAAAGGTAAACAAAAACTCCGTTTCTTTTGGCAGGGTTCCCTTTGAATGTGTTGGTAACCACGGCAAGTAAACCGCAAATGATGAAGTCGGGAAGATGTGTCATATAAATTGTTGACGTCTGATTTGGTCAACGTCACGTGTGCTAATCTGGACGAATGGATCGAAGACACGTAGAAAATAATATAACAAGAGGGAAGGTGTTTGATCACTAAATTTTATTAATGACCTTTAAATAGAGTAGAGCCGAGCAGGATATTTCATGCCGGTCTATCTTGTTTGCTTGTTAATTACAAGTCTTATTTTCTTTTTGGCGATGAATCTGAATTCTCTCTTTTTTCTCTCTCTGTTATAAATGCTCAAAATCCAAAGATCTGCTTTCACTGTACATTTCTTCTATATATAGACAATCTGGGCCAGTGGAGGAATGACAGCTGGCGAATGTTTGGGGAATATGCCCAAAACACTTGTCAGTCTGCATTTACGCCTAGGACACGTGGCGGCCTCTAAGGAGCGCCTTGGGAAGGGGCGTGACTGCATGCGTTAATTGGCATGCGGGCCTGCCTTGCCGACTCTTGGCGGTGCTTATCCGATGGGGTCGGTCCTCGGGTCTCCCGCCGTTCAGGTCGGCCTTATTGTAATCTTGAATCGGAGCATTTTTGTCCCCTCTCTGCTCGGCCCTCCCAGATCGGATACCGGGTCGGCCTTGGCGTCACCGTCCGGTCCGGTTTTTAGAGAGCCCGGGAGGAAATCGGGTTTTTGCCCGGTCCGACTTCAGGTTCTGCTCGGCCGGTTTAGTTGTCTTGGAGTGCCTACGTGCATTCCAAGTTGGATGGGCTGCCAACAAGGGCCCCCGAGTCCAGGGCCGTGCCGGGCTGGTCGGGGCTGGAGTCGTTTCATGTTGAGACCGATCCGGCTTGTGGGAGGATAAGATCTTTCGAATAGACGCCTCTTCGAGAGTCGCGTCGATTCGATTCCTTGGTCTTTAAGTGTCATTATGTGGGGGATGCGTGGCACAAGCAGATTGGATGGCGTGTTCACGCGTTTTCGAACTTTGCGACGGTTCAGTAGGAATTGTCGCTTCACGCGCCTGGCATTTAATGCCTTTATTTCTCTATAAATATAGCCTGTCTTCTCCTTCAGTGTTCCCTTCGCCATTTTTACGTGTTGTTGCAGAGAGAAAGAACTTTTCTCGCGATTTTTCTTCTTTTCCGATTTCACAAAGACTTTCCCGGTAAGCTTGCTTTTCCTCCTCTTTTTTTGTTTTCTATTTAAGATGTCGGAGATGAGGGGCCAGACAGAGGTGGTTTTGACCTTGTCGCCGGACCGCACGGGTGTGGCGGATCTGTCGATAGGCGGAGCTCCCATTGACTGGAGCGTCAAGGAGGAAGAAGGTGAAGTCGCGAAGTCTCCGGGATCTGGGGAAGTGGAGATGGTGGCACCGTTGACAGCCGTCGGAGAGACTCAGGCGGAGGAAAGAGTCGAGCCGGTGGTGGCTTGGACTCACCCTCGGCCGTCCCCTTTCGTGGAGGCGGAGTGGGATTCGGCTTCGATTCAGAGTACCGTTACAGAGGAACAATTGGCGGCCTGGCGGCTGCAATTTAACATTCCGGCGAGGGTGCGGATGTTTGTTCCGATTCCCGAGGAGAGGCCCCACACTCCGCCCGTCGGTTGTACGGCGGTGTATTACCGCTCTCTACTGGTCGGGCTTAGGTTTCCGCTTCCGTTGGCCTTTTCCCGGTGGCTAAGGCAGTGGGGCCTTCCTGTCCCCCAAATCCATCTGAATTCCTGGGCTCGGGTGGTGGGCCTTTTCATTCTTTTTAACCAGCACGGCTGGCCCGAGCCCAGTTTTGAGGAGTTCAATAGCCTCTTTCTATGGAGGTCGGTTGGTAGATCCGGCTCGGGCTGGTTTTACCTGACGGCCCGGCATGCCATGCACAAGGAATTAGTGGGGGTGCCTGAGACCATTCATAGCTGGAAGGAACAGTGGTTCTTTATAGGGGGACCGTGGAGGAGCTCGTTGGATGAGTGGGAGCCTGGTGTGATAGACGCCGAGCTGCGGGTCCCTCAGCACTTTACGGCCAAAATGAGTGAGTGTCGTATTTCTAATTCCTGTTCCTTTTTTGTCTAACACTCATCATTTGTTGCCTGTGCAGAACGCATCCCGGCGCCAGAGACCTCTCCTGAGTTCGACGACCGGGTTGAGTAGCTTATGGATCTCCCTCTTGAACAAAAGAAGTCTCATCTTTTGGTTACCGAGGAAAATCTTTGGGCGGCCGGACTTAGATCGACCGATCCGAGTATAATGTCTTCTTCAGGTAGCTCTTTTTTTTTTGACTTGTCTTCTTTTTCCAGCTCCTAAGACCAAGACTCCGTCCGGGCGGAAAGAGACGCCCGCGCAACGTGTGGCGAGGCTGGCTGCTGAGGCTGCCGAGTGGAGGGAGCCGGCCGGTAAGCGCAAGAGGGTGGAGACCGGGCCTGAGGACAGCGCGACCAAGGCTGAGGGTTCGTCTGCTCCTTAAGTCGTCGTTTCCGCCCCGACTCCTGTCTGGACGGGTCGGGAGGAGCCCGTCATTGATTTAGAGGGCCATTATCGCCCAGTTAACCATGAGCGGGTGGAACCGTGCGACCAGATGAAGGGACGACGGCCGCGCTGGTTCCATGACTATGTCCGGGCAGCTACCCCGACTCCTGAGATGCTCAACCGGGTTCCTCCTGTGGTGGCCGTCTCCAGTCATATTCCGATCAGGGGTTGGACGCCCAAGTTTGAGATGATGACTAATGATATGGATCCGGTTAAGCAGATCCAGTTTGGAAACGCTCTAATCGGCCGTGCCATGTGCACCTATATGAAGGCCTCCAATGAGTTTTCGGCCTTGTCTGAGAAGCACAAGAAGGCGGAGCCCGACCTCAAAGCTTTGCAGGAGGATCACCACCTATGTCCTTCCTTGATCAAGTCTCTGTAGGGGTAGATAACCTCTATTAGGGGTGAGATGGAGCTCCTGGACAATCGGGCCCTCCAGGCCGACATATGGAAGCTGAAGGCCGAAGAGATGACCGAGGCGGCCGAGCAGGCGCACAGGCGGTATTTGGATACCCGGGCTGAGCACGAGGCTTATCTGAAGGAGACCAAGGCCCAGGTTGAAAGCCTGACCGAGCGTATTAACACCTGCGAGGCTTCGAGCTACGCTAGGGGTTGTGCCGAAGGGTCGGAGGCCTTCAAGGAGACACCTGCCTTTGAGGAGCTCATCAATCTGAATTATGTCTCCACCTGTTACGAGATTTTAGATCTCATGAAGGGTGGTAAGACCGTTCAGGAGATCGAGGCCTACATCACATCTCAAGCGGTCGATCTTCATGTTGACATCACTGGAGTCGATGAGCCAAAGGTCGCTGGGGTTGAGGATGCCGGTCTGGCTCCGCACGGCGAAGGTGAGGGGCAGTCCTTTCAGGCGGCCGGCCAGGAGGGTGGGGCTGAGTAGTTTCCTTTAATTTTGCTTCTAGCATGGCCTGTGTGCCCGTCTTTATCTTTCTTTTGTTTCATCTGATGTACGGCCTACATGCCAATCCACCTTGGTTTGTTGTCACCGTTTGTAATTTGCAACAACGACTTGATTAAATAAAATCTTCCTTGCAGTATTTGTTGTCACTATAAGACCGTTTGTAATTTGCAGCAATGATTGTGCCGGAGGAGTCGTCTTATGAGGTGCCGAGACGAGCTCGGTCTTATGAGGTGCCGAGACGAGCTCGGTCTTATAGTGTCGGATGAGCCGGTCTTATGAGGTGCTGAGACGAGCTCGGTCTTATAGTGCTGGATTAGCCAGTCTTATGAGGTGCCGAGACGAGCTCGGTCTTATAGTGCCGGATGAGCCGGTCTTATGAGGTGCCGAGACGAGCTCGGTCTTATAGTGCCGGATGAGCCGGTCTTATGAGGTGCCGAGACGAGCTCGGTCTTATAGTGCCGGATGAGCCGGTCTTATGAGGTGCCGAGACGAGCTCGGTCTTATAGTACCGGGTGAGTCGGTCTTATGAGGTGCCGAGACGAGCTCGGTCTTATAGTGCCGGATGAGCCGGTCTTATGAGGTGCATCAATATTGAAAAATGGAATAACGTCAAATTTTATTGATAATACCTCTTTAAATACATAGCATTCCACGGGTAAGTTAATCTTTGGGCGTTCAGATATTCCAGCCGGTAGGCTCCATTCTGAAGGACTTCACTAACTTTATATGGTCCCTCCCATTTGGGCTTGAGTGGTTCGGGATCTGGGCCCAACACCCTTTTAAGGACTAGGTCGCCGATCTGGAAGCTTCTCGGGTGAACCTTGGAGTTGTAATATTTTTCACTCCTTCTTTTGTAAACGGCGTTTCGTATTTCTGCCTGAGCTCGTTTTTCGGCAAGGAGGTCCAAATTCACTTCGAGGGCCAAGTCGTTACCCTGCTCTTCAAAATGGGCTACTCGGTAGGTAGGTGTCCCGATTTCAACCGGGATAACGGCTTCAGAGCCGAAAGCCAAGGAGAAAGGCGTTTCGCCGGTGGCGGATCTATACGTTGTTCCATAGGCCCACAAGGTCCCGGGGAGCTCCTCGGGCCAGGAACCCTTGAGTTCCTCGAGGCGTGTCTTGAGATGTTGTTTCAGGATTTTGTTGTAACACCCCCAGATTTAACCGGGAATATTACAGCGCCGTGGGCCCTGAGATGGAACCCACAAGGCTGAAGGAAATTTTCACAATCATTTACAAATGCCCAAGAGGCCAACGACGGTACTATCTTTAAAAATGCATAAAGACTTAGAAAACCCATTTATCAAAAACCGTCGTAAAAACTCATTTGAAATCGCAAGGCCAAACGGCCGACACTCAAAAGTTTAGAAAACGATTTCCAAAGTAACCTCAGTTACCAGAAACCAAAAGAGCGTTTCAAAATACTCACGCAGCGGAAAAACACCAACCATAAATATACTCTAGCAGCGGAACACAAGAACCAACCAAGAAACTCAATACATAAAACATGTCCTAGCCAGTATCCTCTGGGAAGCTCATCTCTTCACGACCGCTACAAGATCGATACTCCAAGAACCTAAAAGAAATCCCACGACTGGGTCAGCCATAATATTCAACAATGATAACTGTCACATCACATTAATAATTACATACCAATGAGAATACAACATAAGAATACGACCAACGTAATCTTACCGCCATAACTTTACTTACTCAAGTAATTCTCATCAGAATAACCATTATCACATTTCACATCTCGTACTCGATTAACCAATAAACTCGAACATAATATCTGTATTGTACCTCAAACAATACTCAAGATTCTCAAACTATCATCACCAACTCGCGATACGGAAATATACCAATTCTGACCAATACGATCCATCAAATAACATCATCAAATCCCAAGACGATAACCGATTGTCCATCAAAGACAAATACCAAAGGAAATACGGGACATACCTCGAGATATGAAGTGCCACGACAATCATATCAGTCTAATCCGAGATCAGATCAATTCAATACGGACACGGTCCTAACACAAGACCTACAAATGCATACTCATATGACCACGTCAATATGCTCACAACAATAACAATGATGTATACTCAATGGAAATCCGACGATCCAGCGCCCTCAGCATAGATCCCTTTGTTGATCCTATCAGATCAGCATAACGTGGATAACCAACAATACACACATGAACAACAATACATGATAAAATCAATGATGCGAATTCACAAGATTCCATCAACACAATACTGGTAATCCAACGATCCAGCGCCGTCAGCATAGATCCCCATGATGATCCCGTCGAACCAACGCATGGTGGAAAACCTGTCCAACAATCCAGCGCCCTCAGCATATATCCCCATGATGATCCCGTCGAACCAACGCATGGTGGACATTCGATCCAGCGCCCTCAGCATAGATCCTCATGATCCCATCGGATTATTTACAACATAAACAATACAATTATGCATACACATATGCAAATCAATATGTTCATCAACATGAACAACAGAACATGAATGACAATATTACAAATCCACTAAGACGACCTCATGTTCGACAACATGAATGACAATATGCATGATCAAATCACTAACACTAACTGAATCGATATAAGATACTTGCCCCGAGTCCTTCAGGAGAAATCTCGATATCAAACCATCACCGATGATTATCCGCAATGCTCGGCGATCCAAACGTACCATAGACTACAGATACTCATATCCTCGTCTTTACCATAATGTAACCTCGATACCCGAATATGCCAATAACCAAAATAAATCATATACATTATGATTAAACTCCCGGAATCGGAATGACAACATATAATCATTGTTATATGCATTATAAACGAAATGAAACTGAAACCATTCATTAAACATTATAACTGAGCAAGTAACAACTTGCCTCGATACCGATACGATGATGAATCCGCTACCAGTCACAATGTCTTCGTCTACGAGCTCCTCAGCCCCGACCGAACCAATTCAAGAACATACTCGAACACGACCGCAGCATCCGGTTATAATCACCGATCAATAATCTCAACCTATCGAAGTAATCAAATAACATATATCCGATAACTATTAACAACCAACCAAATCATCTCAACGATTCAACGATACCTCAATCGTTTGCAAAACCAAATAGTATAACTCAAACTATTTTACGAATTCATATCCATCATATGAACCGAAATCCGATAATTACTAATCAATATCATCGATCGATAAACTCAACGATTTCACAATTATCCCGATTAACACAATTTCGAATAATCCAATTCAGACAATTACGAATTCACAACCACAATGCGATTACCGGTACGGACGTAAAGGAAATCATATTCGACGATCAATCACAATCTTTCCGGATTCCAAATTGATATCATGATTCGTATTTCATTAAGAACATACGAATTCTACCACTACAACCA
Organism: Orobanche coerulescens; assembly: GCA_033398695.1. NCBI lineage: Eukaryota > Viridiplantae > Streptophyta > Magnoliopsida > Lamiales > Orobanchaceae > Orobanche > Orobanche coerulescens. The sequence goes on along the minus strand of CM065802.1, from coordinate 162,834,551 downwards.
ACGAATATTCGATCTTCAAATCTAAAAAAATACCGATAATTCAATATACGATCGTCTTGCTATGTTACATTCATTAAAAGTTCCTCAAGAACACTAAGGGATTCGAACTCATGTTCATAGCCATTAAAACGACATAATTTCGATATTCTTTAACATGAAGATAATCTTCCAATTCGAAATCCAAGTCATGAATCATCGTATTCTTCAATATACACTCTACATAACCTCAAGGATGGTAACCACAACTCCCTAATTATCATCATACGGATCAAATACGGATAATAATACCAAGAACATCAAGAACTCTATGATTTCATAATCATAATCAACATATTCAAGGTATAAACTATCATATCATCATCTTCCTTCAACATATAGTTCATGTAGCCTTAATAATCGTAACAACAACATCACAATCAACTTCATACGAATCATATACGGATAACAATACCAAAATCCGAAATCAAAGTGAAGAATTCAAACATATCTCAAGAACATGAATAACCCAATCAACCCTTCAAGAATCATTGATATCTTCATATCCAAGCTTCTAATCCATGCCTCCAAGCTCACAATCGACATAAAAGTGTTTAGAACACTCTTAGAAGTGAAGAAGGACGGAAGAACGAAGTGAAATGATCAGGAGAAATGAAAGACGAACTTTCATTTTATAAACTGCATCGATCTTTACGTACGTTAACTACCAGCATTAACGTACGTAATGCACTTAGCGTACGCTAAGAGTCCTTAATAGCGTACGTAATCTCATTTCCAAAACTAACTGACCTGTTTCGTCCAATTGGTTACGTACGTAACATTTCCTTTATTACGTACGTAATATGTACGCTGACTTCCTACAGTAAAACTCTATTTAACGTACGTTATACACTTCTTGTAGCGTACGTAATGGCCGGGGTTGACTCGCCTGTCCACATCCGCCGCCGACACCGGGTCCCACCTGCCGACCATAACTCGGTCCTGTCTGATTCCCTCGTTACGTACGTAATGCTTTAGCCATAACGTACATAACACAACCAATTTAGCATACGTAAGTCTTCAACATTAGCGTACGCTAAGTATTCTATACTTAGCCAATTCCAACTGTTACTGCCTGTCTCGACATACCGAAAACACATATACACTTACTGAATGCAATAACATTCTTATACGATATACTCTATATCAAAAGTACGATAACTTGATACACGATATCCTCAATGCAACTGTCGACCAGATACGACAATTATACCGATACTGACATCTCAGTCCTTTATTTATTTTATCCATATTGTACAGATTCCACGCCGTACAATATAACTCGGATAAAATAATATCAAACAACAGTAGTAGAAATTCTGGATATTACATTTGTTGACCGCCTCGACTTGCCCGTTGGATTGTGGATAGTAGGGCGTGGAAAAGTTATTTCGTATTTGGAGGCCGTTGCAGAAAGCTCGAAACTTCTTATTGTCAAATTTTTTGGCATTATCAGAGACAATAGATTGAGGGATCCCGAACCGGCATATGATTGACTTCCATATAAAGTCGACTATCCTTAGTTCAGTTGTTCGTGCCATAGGCTCGGCCTCTGCCCATTTCGTAAAATAATCGACTGCGACGATGGCGTATTGCACTCCTCCCCGTCCCTTAGGTAGAAGGCCGATCAAGTCGATTCCCCACTTGGCGAATGGCCATGGGCAATATACGGAAGTGAGAGTTTCCGGCGGGGATCGGATCTGTGGAGCGAAGATTTGGCACCGGACGCACTTCCGCACGAGCGTGATGGCATCTTTTTTGAGGTTAGGCCAATAATAGCCTTGCCGAATTAATTTATAGGCCAATGCCTGGCCGCCGGAATGATTACCGCATATACCCTCGTGTACTTCTCTGAAGGCATATTCTGCTTCTGACTCGGACAGGCATTTCAGCAGCGGAACCGAGTATCCTCCTTTATATAAGGTTCCATCCACGATGGTGAACCGGGCAGACTGAGTTCGTAAGGATCTCGCTTGGGCTCGGTCCTCGGGTAAAATGCCGCTTTGAAGGTATTGCATTATAGGCTGCATCCACCCTTGCGGTTCTAACTGTTCGGCTGCCCGGATTTCGGCCATTTCCAGGGCTGATGAGGCGTGATACCCTATGCTGACCTCATCCATATGTTCGGCCCCAGAGCTAGATGCGAGTTTGGCCAAAGAGTCGGCTTGGATGTTTTCAGTTCTGGGAATATGTTGTATTGTTCCCTGAAAATTTTGTAGCTGGGCCCGTGCCAGGTTGAGGTACTTAACCAGTTTGGGCTCTTTGGCTTCGTATTCGCCGTTGATCTGGTTGACCACTAATTGAGAATCACTCAGGATGGTGAGGCGGGCAAGGCCGAGGGAGGTTTCCATTTCTAGACCGGCCAAGAGAGCTTCATATTCTGCCTCATTATTGGTGGTCGGGAAATCCAGGCGAATAGCCGAGCAGAACAGACAATAGCCGGGACTAACGAGGACTATTCCTGCACCCGATCGGTCAGCGATTGAGGACCCATCCACATAGAGTGACCATTATTCTGATCGGTCGTCCTCCTGTGCGATTGCTGGTGTGAACTCTGCAATGAAGTCCACAAGGGCTTGTCCCTTTATAGCAGTGCGCGATTCGTAAGCTATGTCAAACTGTCCGAGTTCGACGGCCCATTTTACCATCCGGCCGAAAACGTCAGGTCGGTGCATGACTTGCTTTAATGGATAGTTTGTTAAGACGACTACCTGATGTTCCAAAAAGTAGGGTCTCAACTTCCGGGATGCCATTACGAGCGCATAGGCTAATTTTTCCATTGGGGCATATCTGAGCTCGGCATCGTGAAGGGCCTGACTCACATAATAAACTAGATGTTGCACCGCATTCTCCATTCGAATCAGAGCGGCGCTGATTGCCGAGTCGGAGACCGTGAGATATAAGCTAAGAAGTTCCCCTCAGGTCGGTCTCTGCAAGGCCGGGGCTTCTGCCAGGACTTTCTTGATAGCTTCGAAGGCTTTTTGGCAAGGTTCTGTCCATTGAAAATCCTTGTTCTTTTTTATCGCCTCAAAGAAAGGTTTGCATTTATCCGTTGAGCGAGAGATAAAGCGACTCAGCGCAGCTAGTCGGCCAGTTAGGCTTTGCACCTTTTTGACCGAGTTTGGAGGAACAAGCTCGGTCACTGCCTTAATTTTATCGGGGTTGGCTTCAATCCCTCTTTGGCTTACCATGTAGCCGAGGAATTTTCCAGAACCTACCCCAAAGGAACATTTCTTCGGATTTAACTTCATCTTATACTCTCGCAAAATAGCAAACATTTTATTGAGGTCATGTACATGATCGGCCGAGCGCAAAGATTTTACTAGCATGTCATCTACATATACCTCCATAGTATGGCCTATCAGGCTATTGAACATTTTATTTACCAGGCGTTGATATGTCGCGCCGGCATTCTTGAGCCCAAAAGGCATCATCCGGTAACAGTATAGGCCGTGGGCCGAGTAGAAGGAAGTGTTTTCCTCATCAGCGGGATGCATTGGGATCTGGTTGTATCCAGAATACGCATCCATAAAGCTCATTAGCTATCCCCTCCCCCATATCGACTACATGGTGGATGCAACGGCCGCTTGTTGGCACCCCATCCAACTTGGAATCCACGTAGGCACTCCAAGACAACTAAACCAGCCGAGCAGAACCTGAAGTCGGACCGGGCAAAAACCCGATTTCCTCCCAGGCTCGCTAAAAACCGGACCGGACGGTGACGCCAAGGCCGACCCGGTATCCGATCCGGGAGGGCCGAGCAGAGAGGGGACAAAAATGCTTCGATTCAAGATTACAACAAGGCCGACCTGAACGGCGGGAGACCCGAGGACCGACCCCATCGGATAAGCACCGCCAAGAGTCGGCAAGGCAGGCCCGCATGCCAATTAACGCATACAGTCACGCCCCTTCCCAAGGCGCTCCTTAGAGGTCGCCACGTGTCCTAGGCGTAAATGCAGACTGACAAGTGTTTTGGGCATATTCCCCAAACATTCGCCAGCTGTCATTCCTCCACTGGCCCAGATTGTCTATATATAGAAGAAATGTACAGTGAAAGCAGATCTTTGGATTTCAAGCATTTATAACAGAGAGAGAAAAAAGAGAGAATTCAGATTCATCGCCAAAAAGAAAATAAGACTTGTAATTAACAAGCAAACAAGATAGACCGGCATAAAATATCCTGCTCGGCTCTACTCTATTTAAAGGTCATTAATAAAATTTAGTGATCAAACACCTTCCCTCTTCTAGCGCCAATCTGTTGACGTCTGATTTGGTCAACGTCACGTGTGCTGATCTGGACGAATGGATCGATTGTGATCATCATCATTCTGATCGGCCCCTGACCAAATTCCAAGGCGAGGTCGATTTCCCCCAGTGGGGAGGTGCGGCAGCTGGCGAATGTTTGGGGAATATGCCCAAAACACTTGTCAGTCTGCATTTACGCCTAGGACACGTGGCGGCCTCTAAGGAGCGCCTTGGGAAGGGGCGTGACTGCATGCGTTAATTGGCATGCGGGCCTGCCTTGCCGACTCTTGGCGGTGCTTATCCGATGGGGTCGGTCCTCGGGTCTCCCGCCGTTCAGGTCGGCCTTGTTGTAATCTTGAATCGGAGCATTTTTGTCCCCTCTCTGCTCGGCCTTCCCGGATCGGATACCGGGTCGGCCTTGGCGTCACCGTCCGGTCCGGTTTTTAGCGAGCCCGGGAGGAAATTGGGTTTTTACCCGGTCCGACTTCAGGTTCTGCTCGGCCGGTTTAGTTGTCTAGGAGTGCCTACATGGATTCCAAGTTGGATGGGCTGCCAACATAAATAATGCGCACACACAAGTAAAAAATAAAAATATACCAAAATACCATGGCATGATCATGTAATATTACACAAACAACAAAACAAAAACCAGCAACAAGACGAAAGTAAACACAAACACACAAAATAAAGAGAATATGGATGAACGGGGTGTCAGCTCACGGACCACCTGGTGTGATGTCATCCGAACTTGAATTGAAAGCTCAAGTATAGTGTGCAGCACGTCAATGGAAACTCGTATGATAAAAATCATGTGCTTCCGCAAAGCGGTTTGCAAGGAAAATTGTAATAGTTTTTGCACTATCAATGTTCAGATTTTAGCCAACAGCAAAGTCGTCGGCTAAAGCCTATAACCATCGGCTAAGGTGGCCGGTCGTCGGCTAAAAGTTGGTCGGCTGAGGTGGGTCAGCTAAAGTTTAGCTGGCGGCAAAATCAAAGGTTGTCGGCTATAATTAGGAGTTTAGCCGATGACTAAAATATAGTCGACTAAAATTTATCTATTTTAGCCGACGGCGTCGATGTTGTCGGCTAAAATTTATCTGTTTTAGCCGATAGGATGGATGTTGTCTGCTAAAACTTTATCCATTTTATCCGATGGCCATTCTGTCGGCTAAATTGCAATTTATGTATGAAAAAACAACTTTAGCCGATAGTTTGTGCAAATATTGTCGTCTAAAGTCCATTAAAAAAATATATTCAAATTCTGATATCCCCAAACCTGTTCTTTTTAACCTGTATATTCCAAATGCACAGTACATCATCATACATCACAATCACCATACATCAATGTATGAAAAACTTAATATATACACCAACAACACAAAAACCACACCATATCAACATATCACGTAGCAACATCAACCAAATCACTACAAAAACCAACGGTAGTGAACACGAGTCTAAATAGACAAATACTTAACATTAATATATTTATATACCAAAAGTACTACTACAAGCACAACTAAAATCCACATAAATCTGTCAAATTCTTAAAGATAAAAGAAGGATTACTATCGTCTTGCATGGATTCATCCCGAGTGTGTGAAGAAGAGGGGCTTGTTTGTAAATTGAAGAATGGAGGTGGTGGTGGTGGTGCTTGAAGTCCCGACTGAGTCATTGTCTGACTCAATGACATCATATACTGCATCATAGTCTGCTGCTGAGATAGCGTCTCTTGTTGAGCCTTCCTTTGCTTCTCCTGAAATTTCTAAAAGTGGTCTTGGGACTTATTTTGCTCCTTAGATCGGAGCTCCCAATCGATCCTCAATTGCTCCTCTAGATAGGCTTTTTGAGTGTCGCCCCATTGATTGCGTCAAAACCCTGGAGTAATCTTCAATAATTTATTGCCTTCAGCTCCCATCATTCGCATCCGGTGATGACTCCCTTTAGAGGGTAAATGGTAGCCCATACCCTTGTCCTAATGTAGGGATCATTTTGATCGATCTCACTAACGGCCAAATTGAGGCTGGTCTCATCTAAATCCAGATGTTCCTCTCTCGCCATCTCTGTCTACATCCTCTCATACTCCTCCATCACCCTCTCCTAATTAAGTTAGACCAAAATAAGTAACCAAATATTAATAAAGCTCAGAGGTAAACATTGATGGCAATATTAAAATGTCTCGGATACATTTACAACTTACATGTCTATCTGGAATGTTCGGATATGCCTTCCGAGTCACCTAGATAAAGGCATTCGCCACATTTTCATCAGAAGTGGCCTGGTGCAAAACTCACGCTAACGACCGCGAACCTAGGCTGTCGTGCTATGTCAAACCATTACGGTTAGCAATATTGGTTGACCTGCTTGCCTACACATAGAAACATGTAATTTCCATTTGACAATGAACAAAATTACTACAAACAAGTTTCATATACTTTACATGTCTTTAAACAACAATAACATAATATAATATTATTGGTCGATTACATACAATATAGTCCGCATCGCTAAAATATGCTCGTACTCTCGATACCTGAACTCCCGGGGAGTAGCTTCGCGAGAATTACCCCAATACGACCAAAACATGTGTAGCAGATTCCTCCAGGACTTCTACCTATAACACATATTTATAAATAATAAAGAAGCACACAATATTTATCGAGTAATTACTCAACTACGTATTGTGAAAATTACTTACTTAGTTGTTTGCACCTCATCACACCAGGTATATAGTAGGAAATAAGGAACATCAAACCACACCTACAATTAACATATACAAAATATATATTACCAAATTTATTCCCAATTTAAATACAAAAAGTAGCCTTCGGAATTTAGATGTACACTTACCGACATAACATTGTTCAATGCATCATTCACGCACTGTAGCACATCCTTCCACTCAGCCCATAATACCGGAACTCTATCGCGTATGAGAAACCCAACATTTCGACAATATGCCATACAAGTATAATAAGCCAAAATAGGTCATCGATTCTTTTCATCTACTGCTATCTTGTGACGGCAATTTTTACTAACATATGAGTAAACTGCTGGGCCCTTCGATGGGCACAGGTCTTCTTCTTCCTTTTCGGTTTGGCTTTAGTACGACCCTCCTCATTCTCTTCCGCAAGCTCAGTGAAAACTTCATCTTAGATTTTCGATATATCTACCAAATCATTTTCTCAGGCCACGACTGCAACACATACACCTCCGCTGGGTTAACCAATCTATATGGCCGACGGACTCCTTTATCATCGACGCATAGAATTGCCGATACCATAGGGGGCATAAATAGAGTCGACGGTGGACCGGATGGCACCTTGGATGCCCTGGTCGGTGTAGCTCTATGGCTCTCAAATGTAGGAGGAGGGAAGGAAATGCGGTGTATAGAAGGCATACTAAGTTGAGTCGTCTCGACAGTCGTGGGGTTGTCCTCGGTCTGGGAGTCTGATAAGATAAACGTCTCGTAGTAGTATGTGCGTCACCTATCGAATACAAGTTTCCATCTTTAAACTTCAGCCCACATTTCTGTACTATCTCACATATACGAGAGTTACTTTGATCCACCTACCTACCCACATGACCTGCACGATTGGAAGCCTAGAGCTCTCCCCCGACTCCGGAGTCTTTGACTTTTTCTTACCACCTGGTAGTTTCTAAATTTTATCCATTTAACCTCTACACATTCACAAACTATCACATTAACAAAACTCACACACACTAATATACACACTAGATACCAACAAATTCAACAATCAATAAATTCAATAATCAACACTATTTCAACAAATTCAATAATCATACCAACATAATCTACACAACAATATCCCAACAAATTCAACAATCAACACTAATATCCCAACAAATTCAACAATCAACACTAATATCCGAACAAATTTCACAATCAACCCTAATATCCCAACAAATTCAATAATCATTACAACACAAGAATATCCCAACAAATTTAACAATCAACACTAATATCCCAATAAATTTAACCCCAAAACAACTAACAATAGTTAGTGAATGCATACATCATGTTTAACACAATCAACAAATTCAATACTCAATAAATTCAACAATCAACACTAATATCCCAATAAATTTAATAACCATTCCAACACAATCAACAAATAACATTAAATTACAAAAAATTGTAACAAAAGTACTTTGTGAGGTTGGTGCGGATGAGGTCCGGTGTGTTCGGTGCGGCTGAGGTCCGGTGCGGATGAGGTCCGGTGCGTTTGGTGCGGCTGATGATGGTGTGAGGGCTGGTGGCGTGAGGGCCGATGCGGCCGGTGTGGCTGTGGCTAACGGCTGGAGGTGGCTCGGAGGCTGACGGCAATGGTTGCGACCGATGCAGCCAACGGTGGATCAGAGGTTGGAGCTTTCAAGGGGGAGGCCATGGATGAGAAAAAATGGGATTGAGGAGTCGTCAGCAAAACTTGTAAGTCGTTTTCGGGTGAAGGACACTCCGTGTCGTCAGATAAAGATGGCACGGCCGTGTTGTAGTCGACACGGCCGTGTCCGCGGACAGTGGTATTTCACGTGTTCTAGCCAAGTGCGACCCGACGGTGTCAACGAACGACATGGGTTGGGTGCTACACTTTAGCTGACGGCAACGGGGTGGTCGGTTATGCCCGAAACTTTAGCAACGAGTACTATCGGCTATACCCCATAAAAAATAACTCAGTGGCTCCTGGGATTCAAACCGGGCCATTTATATAGTTAATATGGCTGTTTGCTACTGAGTCATGTTTTCCATTCATACATTTGAAGACAATTTTTATATTTATTCACTTACTGATATTTTTATATTTTCATATTTTCTTAAGCACAACTAAACAAATATTTAACTTGAGATATTTTCTGAATTTCTAAATTAAACAAGTATTTATGGAACTTTTACAAATGATGTGTCCTTTTAAGGCTCATATTCAGAATAACCACTTGAGTGTGTCTCGGTGTCGGAGTCGATAACTGGTAGTATATGTCTAAAATCTTCATCATCATCTTCATTAGAGTCTGCAAGTAATTCATTTGTACTTTCATCTATGAACCTACGTTCTTCACCATGTAGTCGAACCACTCGACCTTCTACAATATTATTCAGTAGTATTGTGGAGGGTGTTAGAATATTAGCTGTATTCGGCCCTTGATATGCCTCATCATCATCCTTATCTACTTCTTGTCCAAGTGTAGCCGCACTCTATATATTTCTCGTAGCCACATGATTTACGATCTCCAATGTTCCTTTTTTTACCAACTCATCCAGGTAGTAAACTAGTTCAGTCGATGTTACAAAACGAAAAACATCACCTTTTTACCAATTTGTAGAAGTAACAACAAATAAAAGTCCATAATCGTCCTCCTTTTTGATTTCAGGATCAAACCACCTACACTTGAACAAGTACACTATCAAGCCTTCTCCATAAATTAGTTCCACTACTTCGAGAAGAGCACCATAATATCCATCGTCAATCATAACCCTAGAATTTTGACACCTCCTTATTTGATCTATGTCGATAAATACAAATATTACAGAATTTACCTTCGTCATTGAATAAACTCTTGACACAATAAGCCTCATCAAAAGAAGCATAAACTCACGTGACCACATCGGGTGGCCATCACTTTGTATGTTCATCATCTGGATATTTACTAAGGTGAATTCATCTAGAATTTTTACATATTTATATAAGAAAATTAAGTAAAGAGTTATTAAACACTTACCCATTGTCCGAAATAATCAGTAAATGTTTCATTGTGGAATTTAATGTGCCCATTCACGGCATCACATGAAAGGTAAATGTCTTTCTAGTATTGAATTTCTCGATAGTTAAGCAATATCCACCAATATGCAATTCCTAGCTCGTAAGATTGTAAATGACTCTCAGATAATCTTCCTTGAACTTCAACTTCGTTGGTGATGATGGAGAGATTAAATTGCAAGGTTGACATAGGCTCGAGTGAGGGATCCATCGTGCCCAAATAGAACTCGGTATATGTTACACACTCCCACGAAAGATATGCTTCGAATATACATCCCTCAGGTGTAGACTTATTAGTCACAAAGTCCTTGTAGTCACCAAGTTGTCTTTCTATTGAAAACATCCACGTGTAGTGGACTAGGCCTGTTGGCAAAAATTGGTGAGGAAGATGGATCATGAGGTGCGGCATGAGATCAAAAAAATTCGGTGGGACGATCCTCTCAAATTTGCATAAGATATAGACAATCTCCTTTTGCATGAGCCAGAGATCTGACTTTCTTACTTCCCTACTGCATAACTTTTAAAAGAACATGCTAAAGATACACAAGGCTCGACCACCTGTTTGGACAAGTATGGTCGAATAAAAATAGCAAACCGGTGTTGTAAGAGGATATGGATGTAATACCTCTAGCATTTATTTTATATTTTATATGTATCTTGATTCATAATTGTATTAAATGCCGAGCTCATAACTATTTTCGTAATAAAATCGAACTACAATTACAATAAATTGTTGGAGAAGTTTCAGTATTTGCGCCGTGTTGCGGAAGCGTAAATATAAAATTGCGGTAAATAAATCGACACAAGAATTTATAGAGGTTCGTCTATAATCGAGCCTACGTCCTCTCTTGGTATCTTTTTCTATAGGTTGAATATATAAAACTCTGCACCTCTCTTCTATCGGTCGAGGGATTACCGTTACAATCATGTCTTCAATTGGTCCGTGATAAACCACTCGTACTTGTCTTTGTGTCGGTCCAAGTTAAACTGTTTTCCTTTTCGTAGGACAAGGAATCAACCTCTCTAGCTTTCTATGGGTACTAGATAGACTTCACTTAGATATCGATTGCGATTCTAACAATGCCGGATCCTTGATCCTAATAACACCAAATCCAATCGTATCTTTTCTCTTACCTCTCGTGTATGTGTTGAATGTATAAACACTTAAACTATCAATATAAGCACAATTACAACAACAATAGTAAGTTCGCTTGAAGTTGTTGTAGGATGAATACCATTAGAAGTGGTATTTATAGCCATTTCTCTTCCAACTAGCCATTAGCCTCCTATGCCTCCATTACGTATGATATCACTCCTCCATTACGTACGCTAGCCTTTTTTATGTACGTTAACCTCTATAGGTTACGTACGCTACGCTTCATATAAATTAGTTCAGTGGCTTCTGTCTTGAACATTATGTACATTATCAACTACCCATTTACGTATGTTATCATAGTCAATATGTCCGTTGCATGCTGACCTATGCCATGATGCCATCTCCAACGTTCTTCTTGTTTGAATTCGCAAACACACCATTATGTACGTTAAACATACTATCTTACGTACGCTAAGCTTGAAGTCTTACATACGTTAAGCATGAAGTCTTACGTACGTTAACCATGAACATTTCCAGCTTTTTGCGACTTTGTCTTCTTCGATGCTTTGCTTTGCCTCTTTGTTGTTTTGCTTTGCTTAGCAACCTAATCATCAAAACTCTTATTAATAAATATTTGGAATTAATATTCCAACAATCTCCTCCTTTTTTATGATTACAAAACAACCCTTGAATTGGGTAAAACCTGCAAAATAAAAATATATATATTTGTACGTTTCAAAGTTTTCGACTTTGACCGTTTCGTTAGTTTCACCCATTTTCTTTTCTTGTCATTTTCGACTTCTTCTTTTCTCATTTTTCAACTCATTCGTTTCTCCACTTTTTGTATGCTTTCTTTTTCTCCTTTTCAACTTCTTCGATTTTTATTATTTTCTCCTCCTTTTTACTTTTTATTTTCCTTTCTTCCATGACGCTTTTTATCAATTCAACTCCTTTCTCCCCCTTTTGTATTCAACAAAAAGTGTAATAAAAATATAGCAATTGAATAGAGGTTACCAATTATTGAATATGCATGATACCAATTGATGAATATAATTATGCATGAATAGGAAATAACTCCCCCTGAAAATATTATCTCCCCCTTTGTAAAATATCAATTGTTAAAAATTAATTTTTGGGGATCCAACCTATAGTTGGTTTTTGCTTCGAGACGTAAACGATGTTTGAGGTGGTGGTTCCTTTAGGAATCCAAATTTTCTTAACTTTAATCGTCCATCTTTGACTTTTACAGTTTGAAATATGGTGCCCGATTTCAAACATTTTTCGCAATGGGGTATTTTCAAATTTATAGATTCATTTTTAGAATGTTGTTTGAATCCCAACCCCTGTTTGTTCAACGTAACTCTTTGAACTGATAGAATTTGTTCAAATTTCTCGTTCCACACGAGAATTTCTTTATTAAATTTTTGAGCTCGGTTTGACTTTTCAAAAGATCATTCTTCAAAATATTTTCGTTTTCAACGCATTTTTAATGATCGGTCTCGATAAATTTTCCCTTTTCAAGAATTTTGGAATTTTCAATTGCCAATGATTTATTTTTATATTTAAGGATTTAATCTCGGATAAAGCATTTTGAAAATCCGTATGCAATAACTCAAATACTTCAAATAATTCATCGTGAGAGGATGTGCTTACTTGACTTTCGATGTCACTATCATCGAATGAGCTTCGTGCCATAAGTGCGAGATTATTTTGATTGATAAAATTATCATCTTCGTCTTCATAGCTCCATGTTGCAACGAGAATGTAATGCCCGGTTATCCGTAAGCCAATAACCATTTAATACCTAAATACATTTACATAATATGCATTATGGAAGCATGGCATACAAGTAGACATTTCATGAGCATGAGTAACTGCTATGTCCATTCGCATTATGTTTTATACGACATGTTAATTATCTCCTCTAACATGATAAAGGTCATTGTGAGATGTTTTGTTGCAGTGAGGAGCTTAGTTTCTCAGTAAGGAGATCGATGTGCTAAACAATTATAAAATAGTAACTGTAATATGTTGTTGCCCAAAATATTTATCCGAAGATTAATACTTCTGGAAGACGGACAACAAACAACAATTTGCGGGAGCACTTCCGAGAGAAAATGAATAAACACTAGATTTGCCGGGGTTGTTAGTCCCGGGCTTGAATGCTCTCGCGAGATGTTATTAATACAAATATTCGTGGATACAAGTATTAATGAGAGAAATCTAAATACAATGAGTGTAAAAAGACTCTGTTAATCCGGATCTTGAGCGAAGCTCGGTGTTCTTCGTCCCTGCCGATCGTCTGCTTGTATGAGAGAGGCCGAGAGAAAAAGTACCGGAAGATAGCCGTTGCCAAGAGTTGGACATAGCCAAGTGCTGTGGAATTCCGGCGAGTGCAGAGAGTGTTGAAATCGCGATAATGCTAGGGAGTTTTTGAGAGTCAGAATCTCGGTCCCTTGGACAAGTGCTGGGAGACTTGTATATATAGTGGCAGCCGAGTCTTGTCCTCTGGCGGGCGATCGCCTTCCGGCCATTATAATAATGGGGCGATCGTCTGCCGGCCAATATTATAATGGGGCGATCACACGGGCTGTCGGACTAAAGTCCAAGGAAGATCTTGTGATCTGCCTAAAGTCAGCTTCTGATGGCAGCCAGCTGGGCGGTCCAATGAGGAGCCAGCATGCGTCCGGAGTCACTGTCATATGCGGACCTACTGACAACTTTCGGCGGGCCTGTCGGATGTTGGACGGATGCTGACAGGCTGTGATCAACGATCCGTGATATGCGGATCTTGTCTCGGATTTTGCACGTGGGTTCAGTCCTGAGGCTCGGCCTTTGCCGACTGGATGGCCATCGGCTCTAATCGGCATGACGCGGTCGTCTCTAGTTGGTCACCAGAGGTCGGCATTGGCCAGTTGCTGAGGGTCGGCATCGGTCGGTCACCAAGGGTCGGTCGGCAGGTGCCGAGAGATGATCGTCCGCTAGTCGGTTGCCAGGAGTCGGTCGCCAAGTACCGAGAGACGATCGTATTTGATGTCGATCACTCGGCACCGGGACTTGTCCTGGGACCTTCGGTTGGCCGATTTCTCTTGTCCGCGAGGCTTATGCTAGGCCGCCTGGTCGCTGGTCGGCAGTTCTGCCTTGGCTGCTCGGTGGTGGCTAGGTCGCCCGATCTCCTGAGGCGATCGCCGGTCGAAGAGTGTAATTCTCGACACAACAATTGCCCCCCAGCTTGCTCCTATGTTGAAGACATGGGGCAAGGTGGTTCTTGCTGGCGATCGTGTAAGGATGAGGACAGGCGATCTCGCTGAGCTGACTTAGGATTCGGACTTGGGCTATCATGGTCGATTGGCTAGCTATCTTTCGGTCTTATACCTGCAAAAAACAACATTGGTCGATCCCCCTCGGAAACTTGGTGGTTTCACTTGTTTGAGGAATCGTGCACAGTCGCAGAAATCGATGGACCGACTCCATGACCGTGTCTTGGTGCGCGAAGACATTGAGTGTCTCGTGACTCATTTTATTATGAGGGTCCTATGTTAGGCTGCGCCTCGCCTCGTATTTAAACGAAGGGCGTGCGGTCTCGGTCTAGAGGAGTCCTTGCGCGGGGCAGCGTCGGATGAATCAACTCCACGCCCGCGGCTTGTTTAGCTCTGCTTCCACCTCGGCCCGCCATGGAGATGACGAACCTCGACGGTGTACGTTGAGACGGGGGTAGTGGCACGTGTCGCTTTGTCCGGGTTCACCAAGTTAGATGATGATCCTTGAGGGCGGGCGATCGTGTCCAATGATTAATTTTGGAGAGCCCTCAGACTACGCCGGCCTCGTATTTAAACGAAGGGCGGGCGATCACGGCCGAAAGAGACCTTGCATGGCCGAAGCAGCCGGTTCCATCGACTACCAGGAAGGCGATCGCGAGCCTTAGTCCCTCATGTTAAATGGTGGACTGTATGTGGCGAGCGAGTCCTCCGGCTCTACTGGATAGTAGCGATCGGGCTGGGAGACTGGAGGTCGTTGCTCGGGCGCCGATCGCGCTACTCCTAGGCTAAGAAGAAGCCTTTGCCTGGCCAGGAAATCTGCGGCTTTAGCTCGGAAGACCGCGTAGGTCGTGGGCTGGTCCTTCGTAAGATGCCTGAACATAGGCGAAAGACCATGGAATCCTGCTAGGACCACGTGGAGGGCGATGTCATCGCTTACGGGCTTGCCGTTGAGGATGATCTCGTCTACCCGGTCGATGTAGCCCGAGTCGTATTCTTCTTTCCCTTGCTTGATTCGCAGCATGCGATGGGGACCTTCCGGTCGAGCGACCTTGGCGGCGAAGTACCTTGTGAAGACGTTCGCCAGCTCGTTAAAGGAGCCAATGGACCGAGGTGGCAATGAGGTGTACCACCGGTGGGCGAGGTCGTCCAGCGTCATAGGGAACATTCGGCACCTGGTCACGTCTGATGCCCCACACCCGGTCATGTAGATGTTGAACTTGCTCAGGTGCATTTCGGGGTCCGATCGCCCCTCGTACAAGGGTGTTTGAGGGGGAGCGATCTTGTGCTGCACGGGGGCGAGCTCGATGTCGATCACGAGCGGCTCGCTTGGCTTGGCGATCGTCTTCATGGCGCCTGCCCTGGATTGCAGGAGTGCCTTCATGTCGTCGAGCTGACGTTGCATCGCAGCCATCGCCGTGGCTCGGTCGCTTGCTGATCGGATTTGGGAGCGGGAGCCGAGGCGATCGTGTACCGATCTCCGGACTCCGCTGCTGCCGACCTCGGCAATTTGGGGAGGAGCCGGGCAGGTGCGCCTTCAGGAGCCGGGTAGGCCGAGCTCCTGGTGACGGACTCAAACTCCGTCGTCTCGTAGCTGGGGCTGGACTGCCCCGGTCGCCAGGTCGGTTCACTGCTTAGGCGATCGAAGACAGAGGTGCCCCGGCTGGCGAGCGCCTCTTCTTGCGGACGAGAACCTCCTGGTCATCGCTCGGCCAGTAATGCCTTGAGCTTCCGCTTGGACTTCCAGCAGACGGCCGAGGGGGTGATAGCGGGAGGCGCGTTGAGAGCACTCCGTCGCCCCTGAAGGGCGGCTATGGCCTCTTCGATCTGTTCATTGGTTGGGCCGGATCGAGCGAAGCAGGCCGCCGTCCGGGGACGGGATCGAGCGTCTCGACCGCGGCGGCTACCTTCCACCGTCAGCTGCGGCTCGGGCCCCGGGACGGAATGGGTGCAGCCATTTGGTCAGCGGCTTTCTTCGACGCGGAGGCGGAAGACATGATTTCTGAAAGATTTCTTTGAAGTGCAGTGAGTGTCACTTCAAGTATATGCCCCGAGACAGTGAGTGTTCTTTGGGACGGTAGGAATGAAAATTTGAGGGTTAGATGCCCCTTCTTCTAGCGCCAATTGTTGTTGCCCAAAATATTTATCCGAAGATTAATACTGCTGGAAGACGGACAACAAACAACAATTTGCGGGAGCACTTCCGAGGGAAAATGAATAAACACTAGATTTGCCGGGGTTGTTAGTCCCGGGCTTGAATGCTCTTGCGAGATGTTATTAATACAAATATTCGTGGATACAAGTATTAATGAGAGAAATCTAAATACAACGAGTGTAAAAAGACTCTGTTAATCCGGCTCTTGAGCGAAGCTCGGTGTTCTTCGTCCCTGCCGATCGTCTGCTTGTATGAGAGAGGCCGAGAGAAGAAGTACCGGAAGATAGCCGTTGCCAAGAGTTGGAGATAGCCAAGTGCTGTGGAATTCCGGCGAGTGCAGAGAGTGCTGAAATCGCGATAATGCTAGGGAGTTTTTTAGAGTCAGAATCTCGGTCCCTTGGACAAGTGCTGGGAGCCTTGTATATATAGTGGCAGCCGAGTCTTGTCCTCTGGCGGGCGATCGCCTTCTGGCCATTATAATATTGGGGCGATCGTCTGCCGGCCAATATTATAATGGGGCGATCACACGGGCTGTCGGACTAAAGTCCAAGGAAGATCTTTGGCGATCTGCCTAAAGTCAGCTACGGGCGACCGGTGGTCGGTCGATGAGGAGCCGGCCAGCGTCACAGTCAACTGTCATATGCGGCCCTCTGAAAGCAACACCCCCAATATATTCGGGAATATTACAGTAGTAAATCCTTTACATAAGGATTTACAAGGTCAAGAATTGAACAAGTATAAAAAGGTCTTGTGAATGGAAATAACGGAATTACGTACATCGATTCGACCAAATACGAAATAGTACAATTGTTCAAGAACTCAATAATACATCACCAAATTCAAACCCATCACAAATGACTTCGTACTCGAGTACTTATTGAAATAACGAATAAACAACGAGATAAATAAACCGGTCGGGACATCACTCTGCACCCTCGTCGTCATACGGTTCCGGTGGTTGTTTCCCGCTCTCTGGATCCACGAACACAAACAAAATGTTCACCCCCGAAGGGGTTAGCACAACGATGCTAGTACAAGTACCACAACATATTATTCATTTCTCACTAAGAATAATAATAACGTAAACGACAAAATACCAACGAGTCTTCTCCTACGAGAAACTCAAACATAACATACACAACTGATAATCACAACATGATATCAATACATACACATGGTAATTCCATCGATCCAGCGTTCACTGCCTAGAACCCACGATGATCCCGTCAGACCAACCCGTGGTGGAAAAACCCGTCCGATGATCCAGCGCACGCTAGCATAGATCCCCCGATGATTCCGTCGGACCAACACGAGATGGACATACAATAACGACATACATGCACGACGATATATATAACAACAATACATAAAACAATTAAGGTACTTGCCTCGATTTGAAGACAATAACAATACTTCCACGGAAATGAACACTCGACAGTCGTCCTCCTCAATCAATCACGTAACGAGACCAAACCTTAACAAAAGAAATGATATAGGATTTATCTCACGTCGTATGAATGTTTAACAATTCGATTCACTGCCAAAAGTTCATAAAATACAATGCTGAGCGCTTAGCGCACGCTAAGTACTGTGTAGCGTCGTTAAGTCGCCCGATAGTGCACGCAAACAACAAAGCCTAGCGCCGCGCTAACGATGCATGGTCGATTACTTCAGCGACCCGGCCAGTGACTTCGTCGATGGTCTAGCGTGCGTTACGTACCAAGCGTAGTGCGCTAACTAGTGCTCGATAGCGCGCGTTAACATTCATAGCATAGCGCTATCTATGCATGGCGATTTCTTCGGCGATGCTATTCTTGCCATGATTGAAACAATGAAATCTTGCGTGATAATTCATGTTACTTCCATGAATACTATGTTCACACCCTTATGAATGATTTTACGGATAAAGACAACTTCGGATTCAAGGATATGCATACCAATTTAAAACCATATTCCATTCCGACTTCAAATCTTCATACGACAATTCGAAAAGCTTAACGGTTGATATCAACACCTCTATATCAATCCATATTATCATACTAAAGTTGATAAATGTCCTATATATACTAGATAAATCCTTCCATGATCAAACCTTTAGATTTATCTAACAATAAGGATGTTAACGTCTAGTCCAAGATTACTATGAAATTATCTATTAGATTCGGTTTACCAATGATAGAAGCTTCTCTTCACATATTCAGTGTACTAAGATTCGAATCATGATGATTATAATCAAGGTACTTAAGGCTTATTCATCCCAATATTCCAAACATGATATACTTGGATAATTCATCTATGAAAATCCATATCTTGTTAACATGATCATCCAAATCGTTAGAATCTAACTCTAAGTCTGAAGATAGATTGAACATACCTTAAAATGACGAAAATCACTGAACCGTAAGGTAGAATCCCACTCCGGTTGGTTGTATGCCACTCCAAGGTGCTATTCCACTTCCATGAACATTCTCAAGTGATAACCAATGTATAACACCAACAATATGTGTTCTAAGTGTATAGGAATATTACTACAGCTCTGTGAACTCTCAAGGATGAAGAAGGGCGAAAGAAATGAAAGCCAAAACGGTTGTTGTCCCATTTATAATATTCTGCATTATTAACAAGTTAGCGCACGCTACTAAGCATCCCTTAGCGTGCGCTAATAATGGTTGACTTCAGAATTTGTCCGGGTGCGTCAGCGGGAATCTTATCCGACCCATGTCACATTTGGCGCATGTGTTAGCCGTCCGCTCAATAATTGAGTTCTTAGCGCACGCAACTCCTATCTTCATAGCGTGCGCTAATAATGGCCCGATAAGCGGCGTTAAGATACATTCTTAGCGTGCGCTATCACGAGGTTGCTTGAGCAATTTTTGCAAGTTTCTATACTTATGCTTAATGATATCAATGCACGAAATATCATACTCAATTAATCAAAATCACCAATCCGAAATAATAAATGGTTTGAATACAGATGAAATACACTGTAATAAATCCGGATATTACATACTCTCCTACTAAAAAGGAGTTTCGTCCCGAAACTCAAGGCGAAAATAACTCGGGATATCTAGACTTCATATCGACTTCCGTTTCCCGGTGGCTTCTTCCATTCCGTGACGTGACCCTTGAACTTTGACCAAAAGCGATTGACTTGTTCCTTAGTTGCTTAACTCGACTCTCGAGTATCTTGGTAGTCTTTCTTCAAGCGTCCCATCTGCTCGACTTGATCTCGCGAAATCAATGATATGGTAGGATCGGTATATACCTCCGTGGCGGGATACGTGGAACACGTTATGAACATGGCACAATGACGGCGGCAATGCCAATCTGTATGCCAACTCCCAACTCTCTCGAGGATCTCAAATGGTTCGATATATCTCGGACTCGGCTTTCCTTTCCTTCCAAACGAAAGATTCCCAGTAGGAGAAACCTTCAAAAGTACGTGATCTCGATCTTGAACTTCAATGGCGGCGGCGTGCGTCCGCATATGATTTCTGGCGACTGCAGGCGGTCAACGGCCTCTCTCACGAATTAAGGCTATCTTCTCTCGAGTGCCTTTCGATCAACTCAGTTACATTCCGATCAAGTCCGATGAATCATCCCAGCATAGGGGCGATCTGCATCTCCTTCCGTATAATGCCTCAAACGGTGCCATCTTAATAGAAGCATGCCAACTATTGTTGTAGGTAAATTCAATCAACAGTAGATGAACTTCCCAATCGTTTGACCAATCTAAGGCACAGGCCCTTAGCATGTCTTCGGCGTACCATGCAATCGAACTATCTCCGAAATAAAGACTCGTGCCAACCTCTCTGGTCCCCACGTATCCTTAATGCCTAGAAAATGAGCCGATTTGGTTAAACGATCAACTATCACCCAAATCATGTTCATTCTAGTCCTGGTTTTCAGCATATTAGTGATAAAGTCCATCGATATGTCTTCCCACTTCCATTCAGGAATCGGGAGCGGCTGCAACATTCCCGCAGGCCGTTGATGCTCGATCTTAACCTGCTGACAAGTCAAGCATTTCGAAACATAGTCCGCTACGTCTTTCTTCATGTTGCCCCACCAGAAATTCTGCTTCAAGTCCTTATACATTTTACTGGTGCCCGGGTGGATAGAATAGGGCGAACTATGAGCTTCCTTCATAATCGTCTGTTTCAGAGCATCAACATCGGGAACACAGAGTCGGTTCTGAAATATCAAAACTCCATCGTCATGAATTATGAATCCGGGGGCCTTTCCTTGGATCACTTCATCATGTAACCGAATCATCAGAGGATCATCTGCCTGTCTAGATTTGATTTCTTCGGTTAATGATGAAGTTATCTCCATCACGCACAGCTGTCCCTGAACTCTTTGTAACCACACTTCAATCCCTTCACGAATCATCTCCCGCTGAAGGCTAAGTTG
This sequence comes from Orobanche coerulescens, assembly GCA_033398695.1. NCBI lineage: Eukaryota > Viridiplantae > Streptophyta > Magnoliopsida > Lamiales > Orobanchaceae > Orobanche > Orobanche coerulescens. Next base: position 162,813,575 of record CM065802.1, on the reverse strand, counting down.
GGAGGTCAGCGTCTCCAGCATCTGAATAGAGACAGGCTTGCGGCTAAGTGCATCGGCCACTACATTCGCTTTGCTTGGATGATATAAAATCTCCAAGTCGTAGTCCTTAATCAATTCTAACCATCTTCTTTGCCGCATGTTCAACTCTTTCTGACTAAATATGTACTTGAGACTCTTATGATCCGTAAAGATCTGACAGTGAGTCCCATACAGATAATGCCTCCAGATCTTCAAGGCAAAAACCACCGCTGCTAGCTCCAAATCATGTGTCGGGTAATTCACTTCATAAGGTTTCAGTTGTCGCGACGCATAAGCGATCACCTTATCATTCTGCATCAACACGCACCCAAGTCCTTGGTTCGAAGCATCACTGTAAACTATGAATCGCGGAAGTGATAGAATCGGTGCCGTCGTCAATCTCTTCTTCAATTCATCAAAGCTAATCTGACACAATTCATTCCACTCAAACTTTTGAGTTTTCTGCAGGAGTCGAGTAAGTGGGCGGGAGACTTTAGAAAACCCTTCCACGAATCGACGATAGTATCCAGCAAGTCCTAAGAAGCTTCGAACCTCTTTCACGTTCTTTGGAGGCTTCCAATCCAATATTGCTTCGATCTTCTGAGGATCTACTCGGACTCCTCTAGCTGACACCACATGGCCGAGGAACATTACTTCCTTTAGCCAGAATTCACACTTAGAAAGTTTGGCTTACAATTGCTCGTTGCTCAAAAGTTCCAATACAATCCGCAAATGCTGCGCATGTTCTTCCGGACTCTTAGAATACACCAGAATGTCATCAATAAACATGACCACAAATTTGTCCAAAAATTCCATGAACACTCTGTTCATCAATTGCATAAATACAGCAGGTGCGTTAGTGAGACCAAACGGAATCACTACAAACTCATAATGCCCGTAGCGAGTTCTGAATGCTGATTTCGGAACATCAGATTCCTTAATCCTCAGCTGATGGTATCCTGATCTCAGATCAATTTTTGAAAATACTGTTGCCCCTTGCAACTGGTCAAACATTTCATCAATCCGTGGCAACGGATACTTGTTCTTAATCGTCATTCTGTTCAGCTCTCGATAGTCAATACACAGTCAGAGCGATCCATCCTTCTTTCGGACGAAAAGAACTGGCGCTCCCCAGGGTGAAACGCTTGGCTGAATATAGCCGTTGTCCAGTAACTCCTCCAGCTGCTTCTTCAGTTCGTACATCTCAGTAGGTGCCATACGATACGGCGCCTTGGAAATCGGTGTAGCTCCGGGTTCCAGCTCAATGGTAAATTCCACATCCCTTCGTGGAGGTAGTCCAGGTAACTCGTCAGGAAATACATCTGGAAATTTGTTCACAACAGGAATGGATGAAAGTTCCACAGTTTCGTCTTCTTTCTTCATTGCGTAACACCGATGCGATGCATTACTGTTTCAACAATTTGACAGCTTTCATCGCCTTGATCAATTTTCCTGTGCTTCCCGGTTTCCATCCCTCAAACAGAATCTCGGAACCATCGTCAGCGATCAGCGAGATATTCCTCCTTCGGTAGTTCACAATTGCTCCATATCGATTAAGCCAATCGTCTCCGAGTATCAGGTCGTCTCCTTGCATTTCTATCACGATCAGGTTTGAGAGCCACTCTCTGCCCCCAAATGATACAGGGAAATTTCTAGTTTCTAAATTTCCGACAATCCTCTCTTCACTCGGTAAACCAACAACATAAGGTTCACAATCATGAAAACCGGAAATATTTAAACGATTTACACAAGACAAAGATATGAAAGAATGTGTAGCTCCTGTATCGAATAAAACGCTAACTGGCTGGGAAAGAATGCGGGCCGATGCACGATGCGGCAATGACATCCCGATCGTCTGTCCTTCTCATCTCAAATGCAGACGTGGGGAGCGATCCGGCACTCGATGTCCCCTTTCGGTCCCATTGTCCTCTGCCTCGCCGCGGCCAAAATTGAGGCATCCCAGAACACTTTGCTGCGTCATGGAATACTTGGCCTCATACGGGTATTTGTGGTGTACGGGCTCTAAAAGACTTTGCGGCCTCTTCACAAAACACCGCCCGATGTCCCTCTCGTCCACAATCAAAACAAGTCACGGGGAAAGGGGCAATTAGTCGATAGTGCCGTCAGGCGCGCGATTAAAGCATTTCCTGGTAATATCAGTAATAGTTGATGTCGCTCCGAAGTTCTTTCCGCTCCTAACTGGGTGCGGAGGTTTCTTGAAAGAGTGAAAGGATGACTGGGCCTTACGGGGCCCGCTGTTCTTGTGCTCTGTAAAAGTACCAGAGACTTTCTGTTTCTTGTTTTCCGCAAATTTCTCCATGGCTGCTTCCTTGATCTCATATGCCAACGCCTTATCCTAGTATTGGCGGAGTGTGGTACATTCAAATCCGGACATGTACCTCTTAACTTCTGGTTTGATCCTCATATCGAAATGGATCATCATTTCTGCATCTGTTCTGACCAGATGTCGAACAAATGCTAGCTGTTGGTTAAACGTCTTGATCGCCTGGGATACTGGCACATCAGAAGGCTGAGCGGAGAAAAACTCCCGAACTTTGGCTTCCCTCACAGGACGAGGGCAATACTAAGCTTCCATCATCAATCTAAACTCTGTCCAATCGGCATCATGGTCTACCGGCCGGATGGCTTCCACCATTCGGACGCTTCCCCTATCAAAAAATATTGAGCGATAGAGGCTCTCCGGTCGTTTGGGCAGTTGATTCCGGCAAAGATTTTCTCCAGTTATTTCAACCAATGATCCCAGGTGGGAGTCTCAGAAATACCATCGAATTTAGGTGGTTGCATCTTCGCCACCTCTTGCAGCCACCGGTCACCTCGATTTCCCATATCTGGGATCCCTTGCTGTCTCTCTCCCTGCTATAGTCCCACCGCCACTTGCATTCGGTCCACGACACAGGCGGCCAGTCATCTGGTTCACCACTTGACGAAGGATCTCTGAGTACAGGATCTGGTTCATTATTAATAGATTGTTGCGGCTACTTTGAGCTATGGTCGCACAGTTAGAAGGCGACGCTTCCCTTTCGGCATTTCTCCGTCCGCATCCACGACCGCGACCTCGTCCACGTCCGCCTCTCAACATACTGTAAGCATACATACTCAATATACAGGAAACAACATCGTTCTAATATTCGAGTATAAAGAGACACAACATGAAAAGAACAAGATAGAGTTTAGGAACTTACAACCACTGTTCGCATGAAGACGTAGGTAGTGCAGTGATGTCATTCACGGCCGGTTACCCCAAAAGACATAAATTACCTCTATTTTAACCCAACGGCCAAGATATCCATAATCTTAGCTCCGATACCATATTCTGTAACACCCCTAATATATTCGGGAATATTACAGCGCCGTAAATCCTTTACATAAGGATTTACAAGGCTGAAGAATTGAACAAGTATAAAAAGGTACTGACGAATGGAAATAACGGAATTACAGTACATCAGTTCTGACCAAATACAGAAATAGTACAATTGTTCAACAGAACTCAATAATACATCACCAAATTCAAACCCATCACAAATGACTTCGTACTCGAGTACTTATTGAAATAACGAATAAATAACAGATAAATAAACCCGGTCGGGACATCACTCTGCACCCTCGTCGTCATACAGTTCCAGTGGTTGTTTCCCCGCTCTCCTGGATCCTGAACACAAACAAAATGTTCACCCCCGAAGGGGTTAGCACAACGATGCTAGTACAAGTACCACAACATATTATTCATTTCTCACTAAGAATAATAATAACGTAAACGACAAAATACCAACGAGTCTTCTCCTACGAGAAACTCAAACATAACATACACAACTGAAAATCACAACATGATATCAATACATACACATGGTAATTCCATCGATCCAGCGTTCACTGCCTAGAACCCACGATGATCCCGTCAGACCAACCCGTGGTGGAAAAACCCGTCCGATGATCCATCGCACGCTAGCATAGATCCCCCGATGATCCCGTCGGACCAACACGAGATGGACATACATGCACGACGATATGTAGAACAACAATACATAAAACAATTAAGGTACTTGCCTCGATTTGAAGATAATAACAATACTTCCACGGAAATGAACACTCGACAGTCGTCCTCCTCAATCAATCACGTAACGAGACCAAACCTTAACAAAAGAAATGATATAGGATTTATCTCACGTCGTATGAATGTTTAACAATTCGATTCACGGCCAAAAGTTCATAAAATACAATCTGCCTGAACTGCTTAGCGCACGCTAAGTACTCTGTGTAGCGTGCGTTAAGTCTGCTCGATAGCGCACGCAAACAACAAAGCCTAGCGCACGCTAACGATGCATGGTCAGTACTTCACTGACCAGCCAACTGACTCGTCTGATGGTCTAGCGTACGTTACGTACCAAACGTAGCGCACGCTAACTAGTGCTCGATAGCGCACGTTAACATTCATAGCATAGCGTGCGCTATCTATGCATGGCAGTTTACTGCTGAGCAGTAAACTGTTCTTGCCATGATTGAAACAATGAAATCTTGCGTGATAATTCATGTTACTTCCATGAATACTATGTTCACACCCTTATGAATGATTTTACGGATAAAGACAACTTCGGATTCAAGGATATGCATACCAATTTAAAACCATATTCCATTCCGACTTCAAATCTTCATACGACAATTCGAAAAGCTTAACGGTTGATATCAACACCTCTATATCAATCCATATTATCATACTGAAGTTGATAAACGTCCTATATATACTAGATAAATCCTTCCATGATCAAACCTTTAGATTTATCTAACAATAAGGATGTTAACGTCTAGTCCAAGATTACTATGAAATTATCTATTAGATTCGGTTTACCAATGATAGAAGCTTCTCTTCACATATTCAGTGTACTAAGATTCGAATCATGATGATTATAATCAAGGTACTTAAGGCTTATTCATCCCAATATTCCAAACATGATATACTTGGATAATTCATCTATGAAAATCCATATCTTGTTAACATGATCATCCAAATCGTTAGAATCCAACTCTAAGTCTGGAGATAGATTGAACATACCTTAAAATGACGAAAATCACTGAACCGTAAGGTAGAATCCCACTCCGGTTGGTTGTATGCCACTCCAAGGTGCTATTCCACTTCCATGAACATTCTCAAGTGATAACCAATGTATAACACCAACAATATGTGTTCTAAGTGTATAGGAATACTACTACAGCTCTCTGAACTCTCAAGGATGAAGAAGGGCGAAAGAAATGAAAGCCAAAACGGTTGTTGTCCCATTTATAATATTCTGCATTATTAACAAGTTAGCGCACGCTACTAAGCATCCCTTAGCGTGCGCTAATAATGGTTGACTTCAGAATTTGTCCGGGTGCGTCAGCGGGAATTTTATCCGGACCCATGTCCCGGCTGGCGCATGTGTTAGCCGTCCCGCTCAATAATTGAGTTCTTAGCGCACGCAACTCCTATCTTCATAGCGTGCGCTAATAATGGCCCAATAGCGCGCGTTAAGATACATTCTTAGCGTGCGCTATCACGAGGTTGCTTGAGCAATTTTTGCAAGTTTCTATACATATGCATAATGATATCAATGCACGAAATATCATACTCCAATAATCAAAATCACCAATACGAAATAATACATGGTTTGAATACAGATGAAATACACCGTAATAAATCCGGATATTACAACAACTTTCGGCGGGCCTGTCGGCTGTTGGATGGATGCTGACAGGCTGTGGTCAACGATCCATGATATGCGGATCTTGTCTCGACTTTTGCACGTGGATTCAGTCCTGAGGCTCGGCCTTTGCCGACTGGATGGCCATCGGCTCTAATCGGCATGACGCGGTCGTCTCTAGTTGGTCACCAGAGGTCGGCATTGGCCAGTTGCTGAGGGTTGGCATCGGTCGGTCACCAAGGGTCGGTCGGCAGGTGCCGAGAGATGATCGTCCGCTAGTCGGTCGCCAGGAGTCGGTCGCCAAGTATCGAGAGACGATCGTATTTGATGTCGATCGTTCGGCACCGGGACTTGTCCTGGGACCTTCGGTTGGCCGATTTATCTTGTCCGCTGGGCTTATGCTAGGCCGCCTGGTCGCTGGTCGGCAGTTCTGTCTTGGCTGCTCGGCGGTGGCTAGGTCGCCCGATCTCCTGAGGCGATCGCCAGTCGGAGAGTGTAATTCTCGACACAACATAATACCCTATAAAATTCAAAGACTTAATTAAATGCTATTTATTTTGCTAATGATCATGGATTTCAATAATTACAAGTTGTCCAATACTTGGATCGATATGTTTCCAACATAAAATGAAAGATTTAAAAAGAAAAGATTTTAAAATAAATTATAAGGATTATTTTAGAATTTATGAAAGTAATTTCGAAAATTTCCTACGAATTGATACGATAAAATTTTCATTACAGAACACTTATACTGCAAAAATAATATTAAATTATTATTTTAATATTATTGAAAATCCGTTCCGAGCATATCGAAGATTTAACTCCGACGAGTACGGAACAGGTCGGAAAATCGAATTTGGATATCGGGAAGGGGTCGAACCGGCTGAGCCAAGTTGACTGACATTTGCCGGTCACCGCCAGACACGCCGACTGACAACTGCCGGTCACGACCGACAGTAGCTTCTAGGCCACTATCCGGATAAGGCTGTCCAGCTGTCCAGATAAGGTCGGTCACGACCGACAGTAGCTTCTAGACCACTATGCGGATAAGTGTCATTTGTCCGGATAAGGTATCATTTGTCTGGATAAGGTCATTTGTCCGGATAAGGTCGATCACGACCGACGAAGCTTCTAGGCCACTATCCGGATAAAATTTGTCCGGTGTCGGATAAGGTCGGTCACGACCGACAGAACCTTCTCGGCCAGCTGTCCGGATAAGGCCTCCAGCTGTCCGAGTAAGGTTGACTTTCAGCCGACTTTGGACTCATATATATATATATATGTATACGTACGTATATACCAACAAATGATATACCATTTTGAATCTGTGAAGCTCCACTTTAAGACGCCCGCAACATATTTCACTTCTAAAAATTTTAAAAGCTAGAAAAAGCCCGATAAAATAGGAAGATCAAATCTAACAGTTTTTTTCAAGGTGTTTGTTAAAAGTCCCCAAAGAGATTTCAGATTGTTTCTTCAAGGAATTTAGCACATCCATCCATAGAAACTGATCTTTTCACATCAACAGGCACAGGACTTGAGGTAAGATGAGGCTTTTCCTTGCTGTATCATAAGGATCATATATTGATTGATATTTGCATATGTGACTATTATTGAACGATCATGCATAACATGTGTTTTTGAAAGAATGTTTAAGAACAGGAAGTATGGTACTTGATTGATGGCGGGTAGGCACGGGACGCGGGGGACCGGCGGACCCAACACATGGTGGCAAATACTTGCGGCTGAAAGTCGGTTAAGAAAACCCACACTGAATGAAAAAGGTTGAATACAGCTAATACCATTGGTTGAAAAACCAGTATGGGAACCCCCGTATACATCTTTTATTGGCCAATTATATGAACAGGTTCCGAAAACCATGGCCTATCACTATCAGTCGAGTACCACACTTCAAGGGTACCCGAAGAAAGGATTTTACAAGAACATGACTATATATATAGTAGTTATTTGTTGATAAATGTGATATGTGATACTTTGCTATTACAAAAGTCTCATTTTACTGAGCCATTAGCTCATTAGATTCTTATGATACAGGTGATGATGCTCATGTTTAGGAGTTGACTATCTTCTTCAGTGTTGACAGCCGGAGACTTGTCCACATGCCATTCCCCAGCTATTTCGGCCCTATGGTGGAAGACTATGTTTTGTTTTTAATAAGATCACGCTGTTATGGTTTTGTTATGTATTAAACTTAAGGTTGTGTAATGTTTTGAATAAATAATACCGGTTTGCGTTATTTCCCTGAGTACTCGCATTACCAAATCTACTTCTTATTGGTTTTCAAAGTTTAAAAGTGTGATACTCCCTAACTTAGTAGCACGGACCCCTTTGCGGTTCAGCTGCTAGGTTAGGGGGTGTTACAGTTGTGGTATCGGAGCAAAGGTTTAAATCTTTCCTGCAGAGACAAGATGGCATATGGACATTCTCGACTGAAGGATATGGTCAACTTTTATCTATTAAGTATTGTGTTTAATAGATTACAATATATTAGTTGTCATCATCATCGTTATGTGATCGTTATTGGCTTATGAATGGGTAAGATTGGGCAGTACAACGGATGTGATGGCACCCAAAAGAAAGGCAAGAGATGATCCAAATCGAAACCATAACCTTCTTGAGAATTTGGCTGAGATGATGCAACAACAGACAAGGATGTATGGTGAACAAATGCAACAATTGCTGAACATGCAACAAAGAAACGAAGAACAAAACCGACAACCTCCACCAAGAAACAATAATGGACCAGCAGTGTATGAAAGATTTAGGAAAATGGAACCTCCTGATTTTCATGGTGGGGCTGATCCTATGGTTGCGGAAGAATGGGTCAAATCACTTGATGTTATCTTTGACTGCATGCACACCGACGATGCTGAGAAGATACTTTGTGCGATCTTTCAACTCAAAAAGGATGCCAGAACTTGGTGGGAAGGAGCCAAACTTGCAGTCAACTTAGAAGGGTTGACGTGGGAGAGATTTAAAGTAATATTCTATGATAAATACTTCACCAGGGATGCACGGTATCTCAAGGTCAAAGAGTTTTTGGAGCTGAAACAAGGGGATATGTCTGTTTGTGAATATATTCGGAAATTTGAAGAAGGCTGTAGGTATGTTCCCTATATTGCTAGGGATAATGCTGAGAAGGTGGATCATTTCCTAAGAGGCCTCCGACCTGAAATTACAAGAGATGTGAGGATGTCTACATCAACTGAGTTCAGAGAAATAGTTGACAAAGCACTGCTCGCAGAAGCTGACGAAAAGGAGATACAAAGGTCTTATCAACAGAAGAGGCAAGCATTTGCTTTAAAAAATTCAGCACATTGGAAGAAATCGGAGCAAAAACCATGCAAAGCCAATCAGAAGCATCCTACAGCGAGAGATGCTCCAAATACAACTGAGAAGCCCAAGTGTACTAAATGTGGGAAAAATCACTTTGGAGAATGTTTTGTTGGGTCCAATAATTGTTTCAGATGCAAGAAGCCCGGACATATGGCGAGAGATTGCCCAAACACAGAAAATAAAGTTCAGGGAAGGGTCTTTGCAATGACTCGAGACAAAGATGATGCAGATGCTTCCATAGTCTCAGGTACCATTCTGATCTCAGGAATTCCTGCACTTACATTGATAGACCCAAAATCTACACATTCATTTGCATCATATGCATTTATGAGAAAATCGGGCGTTAAACCAGAACTCTTGAAAGTTGGTTATAATGTGGCTGCTCCGTTTGGAGAAAATATGAATTCTGACCAAATGTTGAGGGCCTGTACAGTTCGAATTTGCGGAAGAATACTTTACGCCAACCTTGTTGTCCTACCAATATCTAATTTTGATGTTATCCTTGGAATGGACTGGCTAGCTAAATATTGTGCAAATGTTGATTGCAATAAGAAGATTGTGGCCTTTCAACCAGCAAATGAAGGAGGGTTTATTTTTAAAGGTAATTCATATTCGTGCTCTTTGCCAATTATAACTGCACTAAAAGCTAGGAAGATGTTAAATAAGGGGTGTGGTGGCTATTTGGCTAATGTTTTGGACACCTCCCTTGAAATGAAATTGAAGCCTGAAGATGTAGATGTGGTTAGAGAATTTCCTGAGGTGTTTCCAGATGATCTACCAGGGTTGCCCCCAGATCGGGAAATTGAGTTTGCAATCGATGTAATGCCAGGAACTACCCTTATTTCTAAAGCCCCATACAGAATGGCACCAACAGAATTGAAAGAATTAAAAACTCAGCTACAAGAATTACTTGATAAGGGATTCATTCGTCCTAGTTGTTCACCTTGGGGAGCCCCTGTCTTATTTGTGAAAAAGAAAGATGGCTCACTGAGATTATGCATTGACTATAGGGAACTGAATAAGGTGACCATCAAGAACAAATATCCTCTTCCAAGGATAGATGATTTATTTGATCAGTTGCATGGAGCATCAGTATTCTCAAAGATTGATTTACGTTCCGGATATCATCAACTGAAGGTCAAAGAAGAAGATATCCAAAAGACAGCATTTAGAACGCGATATGGTCACTATGAATTTTTAGTGATGCCTTTTGGTTTGACAAATGCTCCAGCAGCATTTATGGATCTGATGAACCTGGTATTCAAAGAGTTCCTTGACGAATTTATGGTGGTGTTTATTGATGACATCCTTATCTATTCACATGACAGAGATGAGCATAAAGAACACCTCATAATTGTGCTTCAAATTCTCAAAGAAAAACGGTTGTATGCTAAATTCAAGAAATGTGAATTCTGGATAGAACAAGTGGTATTTTTAGGGCATGTGGTATCCAAGGATGGCATTTCAGTTGATCCCAACAAGGTAGAGGTGGTGAGCAACTGTCCAATGCCAACTAATGTATCAGAGGTTCGAAGTTTCTTAGGACTAGCCGGATACTACTGACGGTTTGTACAAGGATTCTCGAAGATTGCAACCCCATTAACATTGTTAACAAGGAAGAATACAAAGTTTGTTTGGACTGAGGCTTGCGAAGGGAGTTTCCAGGAATTGAAGCATAGATTAACTACGGCTCCTGTACTTGCCACTCCTATGGGAACAGGTGGCTTTGTAGTTTACACTGATGCTTCTAAGAATGGTTTGGGTGCTGTATTAATGCAACATGGAAAGGTAATAGCCTATGCCTCCAGGCAATTAAAAGAGTATGAAAAGAATTATCCAACACATGATCTAGAATTGGCTGTTGTTGTCTTTGCACTAAGAATATAGAGGCATTACCTATATGGCGAAAAGTGCGAAATCTATACAGACCACAAAAGTTTGAAGTACTTTTTCACACAGAAGGAGCTGAATATGCGGCAGCGAAGGTGGTTGGAATTGGTGAAAGACTATGATTGCGAGATCAACTATCATCCTGGTAAGGCAAATGTGGTTGCAGATGCACTAAGTAGAAAGTCTATGTCTTCCTTGCTAGTCACGCAGAAGCCACTATTATTAGACTTGCAAAAATTAGAACTGAAAATTATGCCCAAAAGGAAGACTTGTTCATTATCAGCACTCATATTGAAACCTGCACTGCAAGATATAATCAAAGAAACCCAGAAGGCGGATCAATACATTGGCAAATTGAGGGAAAAAGTTGATGAAGGCAAATTGCCAAACTTCTCAGTCTCTTGTGACAAAATATTACGATATAAAGGGGATTGTGTGTGCCAGCTGACACAACCATCATAGGGGACATTCTGAAGGAAGCCCATTCCAGTCCTTATTCAATACATCCAGGTAGCACAAAAATGTATAAAGACTTGCAACAACATTATTGGTGGCCTAACATGAAGAAAGATATTGCAAAATTTGTGGCAGAATGTCTAACTTGTCAGCAGATCAAAACTGAACATCAGAGACCAGCGGGATTATTGAAGCCTTTACTAATTCCGGAATGAAAATGGGAACACATTACAATGGATTTTGTGCTTGGGCTACCAAGGACTCAAAGTGGGTATAATTCCATATGGGTGATTGTTGACAGATTGACCAAGTCTGCTCATTTCCTTCCAATAAAATCCACATATAATATGGATCGATATGCTCAGGAATATATTAAAGAGATAGTCCGGCTACATGGGGTGCCAGTATCTATAGTATCTGACAGGGACCCTAAATTCACATCTGCATTTTGGAAAAGTTTACATAATGCAATGGGTACGAAGCTTGCTTTCAGCACCGCATTTCATCAACAAAGCGATGGGCAGTCAGAAAGAGTTATTCAAATACTCGAAGATATGTTGAGAGCATGCATACTAGATTTCAAGGGCAATTGGGATACAAAGCTTCCATTAGTAGAGTTCACCTACAACAACAATTACCAATCTACAATTGGGATGGCACCTTATGAAGCACTGTATGGGAAAAATGTTGATCTCCCGTACACTAGGATAAAGTTGGAGAAAGAAGCCTACTGGGCCCAGAAATGATACAACAGACTGCTATGGTGGTAGAAAAGATAAGAGAACGAATGAAAATTGCACAAAGTAGAGAGAAGAGTTATGCAGATAATCGAAGAAGAGATTTGGAATTCGCAGTTGGAGACTATATCTTCTTGAGGGTATCCCCGATGAAAAGCATTTGGGAAGAAAGGAAAACTTAGCCCGAGATATGTTGGCCCATTTGAAATCCTTGAGAGAGTTGGTGACAGAGCTTATAGAGTAGCCTTACCTCCTTCGCTATCTGGTGGACACAACGTCTTCCATGTGTCTATGCTAAAGAAGTACATTTCCAACCCCTCACATGTGTTAAATTATGAGCCGTTGGAATTATCCCCAGATTTGTCCTATGAAGAGAAACCGGTACAGGTTCTTGATAAGAAAATAAAGAAACTAAGGAACAAGGAAATTCATTTGGTAAAGATTTTGTGGAGGAATCATGCTGTTGAAGAGGCTACATGGGAAAGAGAGAAGGAAATGTAAAGCAAATATCCAGAACTGTTCGGTATGTCAATTTCGAGGACGAAATTTTATAAGGAGGGGAGGACTGTAATGCCCGGTTATCCCCTAAGCCAATAACCATTTAATACCTAAATGCATTTACATAATATGCATTATGGAAGCATGGCATACAAGTAGACATTTCATGAGCATGAATAACTGCTATGTCCATTCGCATTATGTTTTATACGACATGTTAATTATCTCCTCTAACATGATAAAGGTCATTGTGAGATGTTTTGTTGCAGTGAGGAGCTCAGTTTCTCAGTAAGGAGATCGATGTGCTAAACGATTATAAAATAATAATTGTAATACCCTATAAAATTCAAAGACTTAATTAAATGCTATTTATTTTGCTAATCATCATGGATTTCAATAATTACAAGTTGTCCAATACTTGGATCGATATGTTTCCAACATAAAATGAAAGATTTAAAAAGAAAAGATTTCAAAATAAATTATAAGGATTATTTTAGAATTTATGAAAGTAATTTCGAAAATTTCCTACGAATTGATACGATAAAATTTTCATTACAGAACACTTATACTGCAAAAATAATATTAAATTATTATTTTAATATTATCGAAAATCCATTCCGAGCATATCGAAGATTTAACTCCGACGAGTCCGGAACAGGTCGGAAAATCGATTTTGGATATCAGGAAGGGGTCGAACCGGCTGAGCCAAGTTGACTGACATTTGCCGGTCACCGCCGGACACGCCGACTGACAATCACGGCCACGACCGGTAGCTTCTAGGCCACTATCCGGATAGAGTCATCACTGTCCGGATAAGGTCGGTCACGACCGACGAGCTTAGGCCACTATCCGGATAAGGTCGCCCACTGTCTCGGATAAGGTCTGGCCACGACCGGCAAGCTTCTAGGCGGATAAGGTCATCCAAATTGTCCGGATAAGGTCGGTCATGACCGACAGAACCTTCTCGGCCAGCTGTCCGGATAAGGCCTCCAGCTGTCCGAGTAAGGTTGACTTCCAGCCGACTTTGGACTCCTATAAATATATGTATACGTATGTATATACCAACAAATGATATACCATTTTGAAGCTGTGAACCTCCACTTTAAGACGCCCGCAACATATTTCACTTCTAAAAACTTTAAAAGCTAGAAAAAGCCCGATAAAATAGGAAGATCAAATCTAATAGTTTTTTTCAAGGTGTTTGTTAAAAGTCCCCAAAGAGATTTCAGATTGTTTCTTCAAGGAATTTAGCACATCCATCCATAGAAACTGATCTTTTCACATCAACAGGCATAGGATATGAGGTAAGATGAGGCTTTTCCTTGTTGTATCATAAGGATCATATATTGATTGATATTTGCATATGTGACTGTTATTGAACGATCATGCATAACATGTGTTTGTGAAAGAATGTTTAAGAACAGGAAGTATGGTACTTGATTGATGGCGGGTAGGCACGGGACGCGGGGGACCGGCGGACCCAACACATGGTGGCAAATACTTGCGGCTGAAAGTCGGTCAAGGAAACTCACACTGAATGAAAAAGGTTGAATACGGCTAATACCATTGGTTGAAAAACCAGTATGGGAACCCCCGTATACATCTTTTATTGGCCAATTATATGAACAGGTTCCGAAAACCATGGCCTACCACTATCAGTCGAGTACCACACTTCAAGGGTACCCGAAGAAAGGATTTTACAAGAACATGACTATATATATAGTAGTTATTTGTTGATAAATGTGATACGTGATACTTTGCTATTACAAAAGTCTCATCTTACTGAGCCATTAGCTCATTAGATTCTTATGATACAGGTGATGATGCTCATGTTTAGGAGTTGACTATCTTCTTCAGTGTTGACAGTCGGAGACTTGTCCATATGCCATTCCCCAGCTATTTCGGCCCTATGCTGGAAGACTATGTTTTGTTTTTAATAAGATCACTCTGTTATGGTTTTGTTATGTGTTAAACTTAAGGTTGTGTAATGTTTTGAATAAATAATACCGGTTTGCGTTATTTCCCTGAGTACTCGCATTACCAAATCTATTTCTTATTGGTTTTCAAAGTTTAAAAGTGTGATACTCCCCAACTTAGTAGCACGGACCCCTTTGCGGTTCAGCTGCTAGGTTAGGGGGTGTTACAGAGAACCTCCTTCCTGGGTTTTTCTCTGAAATTCTTTGCAAAGTGTCCTGGTTTACCACATAATCGACAATTGTTGTCGAATTTCTTAGATTCGCCCGAGATATCTTTCTTTCTTCGGTTTAATAAGGTTTGAAACTTATTAATATTTTGGCATAATATGCCGATTCTTCGTTGCTTTCATCAACCGGGATTTCTTCTCTTTTCGACATCTTAGCCTTCAAGGCTATCGATCTTTCCTTTGGCTTCGGTTTAGCGTTCCGAGATTTTAGGACAATCTCGTAGTTTATAAGTGAACCAACGAGAGCACTAAAATCAAGATTGTTTAAATCTTTAGATTCCATTATCGCCGCAACTGTGCCGTCCCATTCAACAGGTAGTGATCTTAAGAATTTCTTGACTTTCTCACTACTTGATAATGGTTTACCGAACGAAGAAAGTCTATTTGTGATGACCGCAAATCGATCGAGCATGTTGGTGATGGACTCGTCACCCTTCATCATGAATAGCTCGTAGTCATGGAAAAGCATATTGATCTTCATCTCCTTGACTTGAGTTGTCCCTTCGTGTGTTATTTCAAGAATTTTCCATATTCTTTAGCACTTTCACACGATGAGATACGATTGACCTCTTCTGGATTTAAGGCATAAAATAGAAATTGAGTAGCCTTACAATTTAGATGGTCGTTCTTCCAATCCTCGTCATTAATTTCTTTGAAACTTTTAAGAGATCCAACGGATTTAATTGGAACTTTAGGGACAAGGTATATAATTTTCTGTAGCTCGATGTCGTAGGCTCGAATAAATATCGATATTTTCTTCTTCCATATCATGAAGTTAGATCCGTCAAAGAATGGTGGCCGATTGAGAGCAAGACCTTCGAGCGGGGCAAGTTGAAACGCCATTTAGATCGACTCCTCGGATGTTAAGCCATTTATTGGAGGTAGCACTCTGATACCAATTGTTGGAGCAGTTTTAGTATTTACGTCGTGTTGCGGAAGCGTAAATATAAAGTTGCAGAAAATAAATCGACACAAAGATTTATAGAGGTTCGGCTATAATCGAGCCTACGTCCTCTCTTGGTATCTTTTTCTATAGGTTGAAGATATAAACCTTTACACCTCTCTTCTATCGGTCGAGGGATTACCGTTACAATCACGTCTTCAATTGGTCCATGATAAACCACTCGTACTTGTCTTTGTGTCGGTCCAAGTTAAACCGTTTTCCTTTTCGTTTGACAAGGAATCAACCTCTCTAGCTTTCTATGGGTACTAGATAGACCTCACTTAGATATCAATTGCGATTCTAACAATGCCGGATCCTTGATCCTAATAACACCAAATCCAATAGTATCTTTTCTTTTACCTCTCGTGTATGTGTTGAATGTATAAACACTCAAACTATCAATATAAGCACAATTACAACAACAATAGTAAGTATATCAATATCTGATGAATGTATCGTTTGCTTGAAGTTGTTGTAGGATGAATACCATTAGAAGCGGTATTTATAGCCATTTCTCTTCCAACTAGCCGTTAGCCTCATGTGCCTCCATTACGTACGCTATCACTCCTCCATTACGTACGCTAGCCTTCTTTACGTATGTTAACCTCTATAGGTTATGTACGCTACGCTTCATGTAAATCAGTTCAGTGGGTTCTGTCTTGAACATTACGTACGTTAGCAACTACCCATTTACGTACGTTATCATAGTCAATATGTTCGTTGCATGCTGACCTATGCCATGACGTCATCTCCAACGTTCTTCTTGTTTGAATTCACAAACACACCATTACGTACGTTAAACATACTATCTTACGTACGCTAAGCTTGAAGTCTTACGTACGTTATGTAACACCCTCAAACTAGGCGGACATTACAGTGCCGTGGACTCCCGACTGGGACCCACTAGGTGAATGAAAATGAATGAATTACACAGGATAAATGTAGTACCGAACCACATTACAACAATAATTACTCCGATGAGGAGTTTCATACAACACATCCAGGATAATACAGAATACGTGTATATTTTATATGGAGATAAAATATACAACACTGAGTGAAATGAGTGTTCAAACGGAATGTCTGCAGTGGAATAAATGAAGGAAACATAAATGACTGAAAAGACCGGGGCCCCCTTCTAGTATCATTGGGACTCCTCGCCGTCAACGTGCTCTCCCTGTGCCTTTGCCTTGCCATGACCTGAAAAACAATATCCCCAAACGGGGTCAGATATACAGAACAACAATCCTCAAGAGTTGAATAAACACAATCATATATATACATGTAGTATAAACCACAAGTTCGATCAAAATGAATCGGTTAGATTATAACCCAATCTTGTTGAAAACATGCGCAATCAAACATGCTGTATGAATCAACTAACAGTACGGCTCAAAGGGTGGCGCCACACTACGCCCGGGATGGAAATGTGTCCGTGCACAAGCCACCAACGAGTATCGATCGAATACACGTGTGGTCTTGTACCTAATCAGTCTCACGAAGCAATCGACTCGTGTGCACAGTCCAATGTGAGGCCATCAACCAACACACGACTTAAATGTGCCTGACATGAAAATCCTACACATACCAACCGGCACGCCAGTATGACCCGGAATGCCACGATATAACAAAAGTGACATCGGAAACAAATAATGACTCACCGAGATGAAATGATAGAGAAATGAATGATAGCTCAATAAAATGATTGGAACCGTCGTTCCTTGTGACTGAAGTAATTAATTGACAATGACAAGTTTTGATACGGTTAATAAAATGATGAATGAACTATGATTATGAATGAACAACCACAAAAGGAATGGATATCCTTTTAACTGAGTAAGAATTAACTTACACAACACCGGTGACAATTATCCTTCCACGAACAACGTCCTAATTGAGATATCGGTCGCTCGAACAACCTTGAATAATACAATTACCAACAATCCGTTCAATATATGAATCAAACACGAATATAACGAACTCAAAACATCGATACGATTAAACCAAGTTCATTGGGGCATTATATCGAACATTTTGTGGCCAAACTTCGATTGATTATAACCAAACCTCAATAATACCAATATCAAATCCCCAAGAAGTGTTTCAAACCAACAAAACATCTTCGATACGATCAATAATCTTTTGTGAATATCCAAAATCGTGATTTCAACAACAATTAATCGAAAACCCCCAATTCCAACTCGATATTCAAAGGGTTCTTGAATAATCCCTCAATAGTCCAATGAATCTTTATACAAACTCATAATCATATACATATCCCTTCATATAACATGATTATAACGTCCAAAACATCATATCTCAACACAAAATCGAAATCCAAGATGTCGAAGAAATTACCTCTTGAAGATCCAAACACTTCGATCCGATGAACACGAGTTAAAACGAGTATCCAAGCTTCCCAAATGAATGAAGATGATGAAGATTACACACTCAAATGGTTGATGATGGAAAAATCCCTCCCTCAAGTCTCTCTCTCGGAACAAAGAAGAAAAAAGGATGAAAATGATGAAAAAGTCCCGGCCGGGTCCTTATATACTGCCGGAAGTTACGGCCGTAACTCGGCCTTCATACGGCCGTAACATCCCAGGTCAACGGCCTTACGGACGTAACCGGCCAACTCGTATGGCCGTAACTCGGCTTCGTCCAAAAGCCTGCCGACAGACTTACGGCCGTAACCGCTCCTGAGTTACGGGCGTAACTCGCCTTCGTCAAAGACATCTGCCGCCATCCTTACGGCCGTACCCGCACACCTTACGGGCGTAACTCGGATGATACGGCCGTATCCGGCCAAACTTACGGGCGTAAGCCCCCTTCGTCGAAAATGACCAGGCACCCTGCCTGTAGCGTACGGCCGTACCTTCCTCGTCTTACGGCCGTATGCCACAACCCTTACGGCCGTAAGTCCCCCTTGTCCGACAAAACCTGAAATTTACGAAGACCACTTACGGCCGTATCCAACCCTTCTTACGGCCGTAACTCGCCTTCGGCCAAAATGCCTGGGCAGCCTGCTGGACACGTACGGCCGTAACCGGCCAAGCCTTACGGCCGTACCTGCTCAACTTACGGCCGTATTCCGAAACCTTACGGCCGTAAGTCCCGTTCGTCCAAAATGGCCTGAAATCAACGAACCCTTGTTACGGCCGTAACCTATAGTCCTTACGGCCGTAACTCAATGCTGGACAAGGTGAAAAATCCGATAACTCCGATTCCTCGCTACGACTGATGAATGATCCGACATATCATACGAATGTGAAAGTGAACAAGTCCAACACAAGCCAAAGATGATACTCCCAGAACAAGGCTACCAATCATAATAAAAATGATAATACTCCCGTCTCGATCTATAAACGGAGATGAAATGACGATCGGTAACTGATATACGGTTACAACATGCCAACAGTGAACGCAAATGAATGAATCATGAATGATGAGTGATTATTAATGAGTGAAAATTACTGAATGACTATTACAGACTGATAAATTACTGAATGAAAATGAATGAATTACAACCGGGTATTACATACTCCCCCCCTTAAAAAGAGTTTCATCCCCAAAACTAAGGGTCAAACAACTCGGGATAACTCTCCCGCATACTCTCCTCGGTTTCCCAAGTGGCCTCTCCGACTCCGTGTCTAGACCACTGAATATTGACCAAAGGGATCGTCTTGTTCCTCAACTGTTTGATTCGGCGCTCCAAAATTCGTACAGGACGCTCCTTGTACGAATGATCATCCGCGATCTCAATTTCGTCGAACTGAAGTATGTGACTCGGGTCGGCAACATACTTCCGCAACTGAGAAACGTGAAACACGTTATGAATTCGGCTCAACGCCGGAGGTAAGGCCAAACGATAAGCTAGATCGCCTACTCGTTCCAAAATCTCAAACGGTCCAATAAATCTCGGACTCAACTTCCCCCGTTTTCCGAAACGGAAAATACCTTGACTCGGGGACACCTTGACCAAAACGTGGTCACCCGTATCGAACTCTAGTGGTCGACGACGATTGTTTGCATAAGATTTCTGTCGACTCTGAGCTGTCAACATATGACTCTTGATCAAAGCTACCTTCTCCCGGGCGGCTATAAGCATATCGGGCTCGGTGCCGATTGATTCCGAAAGGTCGTCCCAACACAACGGAGATCGACAACGACGACCGTACAAGGCCTCCTAAGGTGCCATCTTAATCGAAGCATGCCAACTATTATTATACGTGAACTCGATCAATGGTAGTTGGGCTTCCCAATCGTCTTTCCAATCGAGGACGCATGCCCTCAACATGTCCTCTAATGTCTGAATAGTTCTCTCTGATTGTCCGTCGGACTGAGGGTGAAAAGCGGTACTGAGATTAAGCTGAGTTCCCATGGCACGATGAACTGATTTCCAAAAATGACACACAAACCGTCCGTCACGATCGGAAACGATACTTTTAGGAGTACCGTGCAGTCTCACTATCTCTTTGATGAACAGCTGGGCAAGTCTCTCGGGACCCCATGTATCCTTGATCTCAAGGAAATGAGCTGATTTAGTTAAGCGGTCCACAATCACCCAGATCGTATTCATGCCACGACGACTCGTCGGCAAACTCGTGATGAAGTCCATAGAAATGTCTTCCCACTTCCATTCTGGAATAGGGAGAGGTTTCAGCATACCCGTCGGTCGCTGATGTTAAATCTTGACTTGTTGACAGGTTAAGCATCTCGAAACAAATTCTGAGACTTCTCGGTTCATATTACTCCACCAGTAATTTTGTTTCAAGTCCTTGTACATCTTGCTAGACCCCGGATGAACAGAATAAGGGGTAGCATGAGCTTCTCTCAAAATCGAGTTTTTCAACTCGTCAATCGCCGGTACGCACAACCGATTCTTAAATCTCAAAAGTCCATCCTCGTGGACCACGAATCCAGGGGCTTTCCCCTGAGCCACATCCTCACGGATGCGCAACAATGCTGGGTCTGAACCCTGATTCTCCCTGATTTTCTCCTCAAGTGACGATGAAATCTCTAACATACAAAGCTGTCCCTGAATTCGCTGAAGCCAGACCTCGATATTCGGGTCTAAGAAATTCCTGCTGAAGCTCCTTCTGAACTATTAAACGAGCAAGCATCTGCTCCTGGACGGACCTACGACTCAAGGCGTCGGCGACAACGTTCGCCTTGCCCGGGTGGTAAAGGATCTCGATATCATAATCGTTGATTAGTTCCAACCACCGTCTCTGTCGCATATTTAACTCCTTATGAGTAAATATATACTTTAGACTCTTATGATCGGTGAAAATATGACAGGTGACGCCATAAAGGTAATGACGCCAGATTTTCAAAGCGAACACCACGGCTGCTAGCTCCAGGTCGTGGGTCGGATAATTAACTTCGTAAGGTCTCAATTGCCGTGAGGCATAGGCAATAACCTTCCCATTCTGCATGAGCACACATCTGAGACCCTGTCCGGACGCATCACTATAAACCACAAATCCTTCCGTCCCTTGCGGCAAGGAAAGTACAAGTGCTGACATTAACCGGCTCTTGAGTTCCTCAAAACTCCGCTGACACGCGTCGGACCACATGTATTTCTTATCCTTTCGTAAAAGGTTCGTCAATGGTTGAGCAATTTTGGAAAATCCTTCCACAAACCGCCGATAATAACCGGCTAATCCGAGAAAGCTTCGGATTTCCTTAACATTCTTCGGAGGTAACCAATCTTGGATAGCCTCCGTCTTCTAAGGATCAACACGCACTCCATCTGATGAAATTACATGCCCGAGAAAAGTCACTTCGGACATCCAGAACTCACATTTGGAAAACTTTCCATAAAGTTGTTCTCGTCTCAACACGTCGAGAACCTGATGAAGGTGAACCTCGTGTTCCTCTCGGTTACGAGAATAAATCAAAATGTCATCGATGAAGACAACAACAAACTGATACAAAAAGTCGATGAAAACCCGATTCATTAACTCCATGAATACCGCAGGTGCATTAGTCAAACCAAACGGCATAACCACAAACTCATAATGACCATAGCGTGTTCGAAACGCCGTCCTCGCGATATTCGACTCTCGGATCCGCAACTGATGATATCCAGATCTTAAGTCGATCTTGGAAAATACTGAAGCTCCCTGAAGTTGATCCAAAAGATCATCGATACGGGGTAAGGGATACTTGTTCTTGATCGTCACCCGATTTAATTCCCGGTAATCAATACACAAGCGGAACGAACTATCCTTCTTCTTGACAAACAACACTGGCGCTCCCCACGGGGACGCACTCGGTCAGATATAACCTTTCTCGAACAATTCCTCAAGTTGATTCTTCAACTCCTGCATTTCGGTCGGGGCCATCCGGTACGGTGCCTTTGATATCGGGGACGTACCGGGCTCCAACTCAATCGTGAATTCCACATCTCTCTGTGGAGGTAAACCAGGTAATTCGTCGGGAAAAACGTCGGCATATTCCCTCACTACCGGAATATCCGACAACATTACTGATGATTTCTCGGTTTTGGTCATATAGCACCAATAACCAACACATCCTCGATCGAGCAATCTCTTGCTTTCATCAAATTAATAACTCTTCCCGAACAGCTGGGATTACCTCCCTGAAACACACATTCGACCCCATCGCCTGAAATGATAGTGACCATACGCTTGCGGACACTAATGATGGCATCATGACGATCCATCCAATCAATACCCAAGATGACGTCGTCTCTCGGCAAATCTACTACGATTAGGTCCGCTGGCCATACACGACCTTGAAGCTGAATCGTACAATTCTGAATCTCATGATTTCCGATAATTCGTCTACCATAAGGTAGACCAATGACATAAGGCTCACAACTAGTATCACTACCCAGACGTAGTCTACTCAAACATGACTCGGAAATGAATGAATGCGATGCACCAGTATCAAAAAGGGTACACACATACTGGGATAGAATATCGAGTGTACCTGAGATCATTCGGGCCTCTGGATCGTCGGTCTTCTTCATCTCGTAAATTCGGGGCTTGCCGGCCCCCGAACCAGACGCTCCCGTCTGATAGCTCTTAGCTCCGCCTTTGTTAGCTCCTGTCATCTTAAACGACAGCCCGAGTGGCACGATTCTGCACCTTTGAATGTCACGGGGCTGAGATGGCCGGAGTGGGTTTAGAGTCCCTTCGGCAAAAATGGGCCCTATGCCCGGCAATTCCACGATTATGGCACGTGATGATCTGTTTGGACATTTAGTGCTGAAATGACCACTGTTCTTCACAGTTGAAGCAGTGGCAGTAGGCCCAGCGCCGTGGATCGAGATTCTGCGGGTTTGGGCGCCATAGGAGGTCGCTCAGAAAAGGTAGAGCCCGCACGTGGTTTCTTGAAAGTGGCCTGACTGCCGTCAGACTGATTACGGTTCTTAGACTTCTTGCTAGCAGATGAAGGTTGTTGCTTAGCAATCTCCTTAGCAGTAAGCTCGTAAGTAAGAGCTTTCTCTATGAATTCGGCCAGGGTGGTGCAATTATGATTAAACATCTGTAGCTGCATACGAGGTTTCAGCCTCTTGCTGAAATACTTGATTTTGTCTGCCTCAGAGTGAATGATAGATGAGGCGAACGGAAGAAGTTCCTGAAATTTTTCGGCGATGACAAGAACATCGTCGTCCGCTGAGTGGTCGGGAGTGAGTAATTCTGACAGCTTGGCCTCTCTGAGTGGGGCCGGATAATACCTCTCCATCATGAGAGTCTTGAACTGATCCCAAGTACACGATCCTTCCGTGGGCTTCAACGACAACCACCATGAATGAGCGCTCTTACCAAGATAGTAAGCCGCAACTGAAACTTTATGCCCTTCAGGGCAATCTACCATAGCAAATAACTTCTCGAAATGCTCGAGCCAATGAACAATATCCGCCGGCTCAGATGAGCCCTCGAAGGTAGGTGGTCGCTGGCGAGAGATATCGCCAATAATACTACTTACACCCCTCTCTTGCCTCTGAGGTGGTGGCGGAGGAGCCTGTTGATTTTGATTAGCTGAATTATGCATCGTCTCCATTAGTTGTGCCATCTGAGTCATTTGGGCCATCATGCCCTGCATAAAAGCGAGTGGATCAACCCGAGCACCTTCTGAATGAGCTGTGTCCCGGGTACGACTCCCTGATAGTGAATGATCACGTCCAGGTGAATGAGTGGCAGCATCGCTGCTCGATGAATTAGCATTATTTCTCGCGTTCGCACGTGTATTCACACGAGCTCTCGAGATTCGGCCCGCACCACGGCCTCGTCCTCCGCGTCCTCTTCTTGCTCTCTCCATACTGAAGTAGGAAAGTCACATGATGATTATATTCCCCGCATGAATATCACGTTATGATTATGACATGAGATGATGAAAATGAGCATACACGCTCTAACACAGTGATCACATGAATGATTAACTGAGGTGACATGATTATCTGATGAAATTATTGAAATGATTATCCTAAACAAGCTAACAAGATTAATTATATGATCTTCCAGATCAACAACTGAGTAATGAAATGAATTGAGTGATTAATGAGTTAAAATGACCATCCTGGTCAAAACGAAAATGATGTTTGAGGATTGTTAACTGATGAATTATGAATGAATGATTATTGCCAGAAATTATACCATGGCGTTAGAAGTCTTACAGTTCTTTCGGTCTGATTGGCTCGGCTTTGCCGCAGTCACACGTGACGCGAAAGTCCAATGATACTATTCCGATGACGATGATTTCAAATGAGACATGACTCGGAAGGAAGTATTCAAAACCACGCTCCGATACCAACTCTGTAACACCCCCAAACTAGGCGGACATTACAGTGCTGTGGACCCCTGACTGGGACCCACTAGGCGAATGAAAATGAATGAATTACACAGGATAAATGTAGTACCGAACCACATTACAACAATAATTACTCCGATGAGGAGTTTCATACAACACATCCAGGATAATACAGAATACGTGTATATTTTATATGGAGATAAAATATACAACACTAAGTGAAATGAGTGTTCAAACGGAATGTCTGCAGCGGAATAAATGAAGGAAACATAAATGACTGAAAAGACTGGGGCCCCCTTCTAGTATCATTGGGACTCCTCGCCGTCAATGTGCTCTCCCTGTGCCTTTGCCTTGCCATGACCTGAAAAACAATATTCCCAAACGGGGTCAGATATACAGAACAACAATCCTCAAGAGTTGAATAAACACAATCATATATATACATGTAGTATAAACCACAAGTTTGATCAAAATGAATCGGTTAGATTATAACCCAATCTTGTTGAAAACATACGTAATCAAACATGCTGTATGAATCAACTAATAGTACGGCTCAAAGGGTGGTGCCACACTACGCCCGGGATGGAAATGTGTCCGTGCACAAGCCACCAACGAGTATCGATTGAATACACGTGTGGTCTTGTACCTAATCAGTCTCACGAAGCAATCGACTCGTGTGCACAGTCCAATGTGAGGCCATCAACCAACACACGGCTTAAATGTGCCCGACATGAAAATCCTACACATACCAACCGGCACGCCAGTATGACCCGGAATGCCACGATATAACAAAAGTGACATTAGAAACAAATAATGACTCACCGAGATGAAATGATAGAGAAATGAATGATAGCTCAATAAAATGATTGGAACCGTCGTTCCTTGTGACTGAAGTGATTAATTGACAATGACAAGTTTTGATACGGTTAATACAATGATAAATGAACTATGATTATGAATGAACAACCACAAAAGGAATGAATATCCATTTAACTGAGTAAGAATTAACTTACACAACACCAGTGACAATTATCCTTCCACGAACAACGTCCTAATTGAGATATCGGTCGCTCGAACAACCTTGAATAATACAATTACCAACAATCCATTCAATATGGGGCATTATATCGAACACTTTGTGGCCAAACTTCGATTGATTATAACCAAACCTCAATAATACCAATATCAAATCCCCAAGAAGTGTTTCAAACCAACAAAACATCTTCGATACGATCAATAATCTTTTATGAATATCCAAAATTGTGATTTCAACAACAATTAATCGAAAACCCCCAATTCCAACTCGATATTCAAAGGGTTCTTGAATAATCCCTCAATAGTCCAATGAATCTTTATACAAACTCATAATCATATACATATCCCTTCATATAACATGATTATAACGTCCAAAACATCATATCTCAACACAAAATCGAAATCCAAGATGTCGAAGAAATTCCCTCTTGAAGATCCAAACATTTCGATCCGATGAACACGAGTTAAAACGAGTATCCAAGCTTCCCAAATGAATGAAGATGATGAAGATTACACACTCAAATAGTTGATGATGGAAAAATTCCTCCCTCAAGTCTCTCTCTCGGAACAAAGAAGAAAAAAGGATGAAAATGATGAAAAAGTCCCGGTCGGGTCCTTATATACTGCCGGAAGTTACGGCCGTAACTCGGCCTTCATACGGCCGTAACATCCCAGGTCAATGGCCTTACGGCCGTAACCGGCCAACTCGTACGGCCGTAACTCGGCTTCGTCCAAAAGCTGCCGACAGACTTACGGCCGTAACCGCTCCTGAGTTACGGGCGTAACTCGCCTTCGTCAAAAACATCTGCCGCCATCCTTACGGCCGTACCCGCACACCTTACGGGCGTAACTCGGATGATACGGCCGTATCCGGCCAAACTTACAGGCGTAAGCCCCCTTCGTCGAAAATGACCAGGCACCCTGCCTGTAGCGTACGGCCGTATCCGGCCAAGCCTTACGGCCGTATCTTCCTCGTCTTACGGCCTTACGGCCGTAAGTCCCCCTTGTCCGACAAAACCTGAAATTTACGAAGACCACTTACGGCCGTATCCAACCCTTCTTACGGCCGTAACTCGCCTTCGGCCAAAATGCCTGGGCATCCTGCTGGACACGTACGGCCGTAACCGGCCAAGCCTTACGGCCGTACCTGCTCAACTTACGGCCGTATTCTGAAACCTTACGGTCGTAAGTCCCGTTAAATCGAAAATGGCACGAAATCAACGAACCCTTGTTACGGCCGTAACCTATAGTCCTTACGGCCGTAACTCAATGCTGGACAAGGTGAAAAATCCGATAACTCCGATTCCTCGCTACGACTGATGAATGATCCGACATATCATACGAATGTGAAAGTGAACAAGTCCAACACAAGCCAAAGATGATACTCCCAGAACAAGGCTACCAATCATAATAAAAATGATAATACTCCCGTCTCGATCTATAAACGGAGATGAAATGACGATCGGTAACTGATATACGGTTACAACATGCCAATAGTGAACGCAAATGAATGAATCATGAATGATGAGTGATTATTAATGAGTGAAAATTACTGAATGACTATTACAGACTGATAAATTACTGAATGAAAATGAATGAATTACAACCCGGTATTACACGTTAAGCATGAAGTCTTACGTACGTTAATCATGAATATTTTCAGCTTTTTGCGACTTTGTCTTCTTCGATGCTTTTCTTCGCCTGTTTGTTGTTTTGCTTTGTTTAGCAACTTAATCATCAAAACTCTATTAATGAATATTTGGAATAAATATTCCAACATAAATTACCTATCACATTGGTATATTTTAATTAAAAGACTACCATAATGTCTTCACTTCAGACTATATTCCTTTTAATATTATATTAAAATTTTACCCGCACATTTGGTCATTTTATTAAGTTTTGATTCTTGTCTAATCTCAATGAAATACCTGAATATTATTTCACGGTAGTAATTCTTCTATTATTATTTCCATCTTCTACTATTAATCCTTCCCTAGTTATTCTATTTAGTGATAGGAAATTGATGATAATTCGGGATTCTCTTTTAATATGATTCATCTACCTATCTAATGAAATTATAAAATACAAGAATAATTAATTATTTCTAAAATCCAAGCTCCGCTTATTTTAGTCATAATAATCATTTAACTAATCTTAAAAGAATCTAATTATATTTCGATTAATCTACATGATAGAGTTAAAATAAATCTTAACGATAAGAATTAATCATATAAGGCTGCTTTAATATCTTGTCCACATCTGTGCATTTCACATCTGTCTTTCCTTATCTACCTACTCATCTTCTTATTTGTTATTTACGATTTTCATGTGATTAATTATACAACACAAATTGATTATGTTCTGGGCGTATCACGGAAATTTTATTGTCAACAATAAGGACAATCAACCTACCAACCCAATAGTTTCTCTATTCGTGATTGCTAAGGACAGGCACTACACCAAAATGGAAGTTTTGTCACCAAAATAGACATAGATGTTGTCACGGTTTTAAACCGTGACGATTGTTGTCACTTGAAAAACACGGAGGTTGGGATTCAACTCACTTATTAGAGTGCCAAAAAGAATTGGCTTGGTTTACACCCGAGACAAAGGGAGTGCCTAATTTTTTTCCCCAAAATACAAACGATCCTTTTTATTTTCCCCCAAATTGGAAAGGTTAAACCTTCATTCCGTTTTCAAACCTTCATCTCTAAATCGAAAATTTCAAACCTCTTATACTACGGTTGAGTTCTACCGCTGAATCTTTACCTTTTTCTAAACTAGGGCTTGTTCTTCGAAATCTCTCTCACTGAACAACGATTTTCAGTTGATTGTTTATTGTTGTACGCGATCCCTATTCCAAAACGAGATAACACACAGCCACACAAAGGAAGAACACAGTTCTGCGGCAATCGATTCCTTCTTCTTTTCCTGTCTTCTCAATTCATGCGTTGGTAAGCTTCTATATGGTGTATTTGACACTCTGTCTTTCATGCTGTCCTTATTTCTAGTTTTGTAGCTATGTTATAAGCTCATATAATTGATGTACGTATTTTCTGTTGTGAGAAATTAGATTATTAATTGGGCTTGGTATGGAAATTGGTTGTGTAACAACAAGAATACCAAGACTTTGAATATTCTGGCAGATTGGTGTCATTGTGGGAGATTGATCATAACTCTTTGTAGAAAACTCTAATTTTTACACCGTAAAGTGCTTTAGAAACTAGACACACATACCTTTCCAGAAATATATGATATGGAATCTAGTTCACAACCAATTGGTACAGTTTAAACAGTAAAGTTACTGCTATGTCCACACCTCTAGTCTGGACTGCATGTGTATATTGTATTGTTTGATTCATATCTCAATTTATAGCTGTTGGATCATGCTCAAATTTTTATTTATTGTTTATTGACGAATTAGTTATATTATGTTAAAATTTGGTGATGATCCGAGTAGGGGAAGATCCTTAAATGTGCAGGGGATCCAAACTTTGTTTAATTTGAGTGACTATAATCTATTGCAAATTAACAAGTTTATTGAGATATCTTAGTGCTTGTTATAATATAATGTACACATATATGTGCTTTATATAATGTAATATATATATATATATATTATTTTATTTAAATTATTTTATTGCAGCATATATTAGGATAATAAAATCGTATTTCCTAATGGTGGTTCTTCTCTAGCTAGATTGTTGTATATATTGATGGTTCTTTTTAATTAGACTTTCAATAATATTGTTTTTATCCTTGGCAGCCTTTCAAGCCATTGCCTCAACAATATCTTAGCTACTTTCTTGACACTATCATACAAGGTTAGTTACTCTACATTATGGTTTTTCCACTTTATAAAGAATGGATGGGTGAATCAAACAAGTAGGGTAGGAGATGTGTACGTGAAAGGGGTAAGAGAATTTATTCAGTTTGCAAGGAAGAATCTCGATAGTAACGAGTTCTCTTGTCCATGTAGAAATTGTAGAAATGGTAAGGGCTTACATTTCAAAACGGTCGAGTTACACTTGGTTCAGTGGGGTTTTATGGATGGTTATGTGTTTTGGTTTTTCCATGGTGAAAGGGAAACTCCATTTGTTTCGGAGAAGTTAACAACAACAAAGAAATCTGTCTTTGTGGATGGTGATCCATCGTCACATCCAAGATTGACTGACCTTATTGGTAATGCTTATGGTTTTCATGTATTGCAAGATAATCATATTCTAGATGTTGATTGTGAAGCTAGCCAAAATCGTGAAGCAGGTCCTCCAGCCACTTTTAGTAATGTAGGACATCAAGAAAAGGATTATTATAAGTTCAAAGCTAAAGCCGCACAACCTTTGTACCCTAATTGCAATGAGAATATTACAACCTTATACGCTTTGGTTGGGTTGCAAAACATAAAAAGTCGTTTTGGTTTGTCGGGGAATAGTTTATCTGAAATCCTTGTCTGGGTGAAGGACTTATTACCAAAAGAAAATACTCTACCCACTAACTACCCCGAGATGAAAAATTGTTTGAAAGGATTAGGGATGAAGTACAAATCCATTCATGCGTGCAAGTATGATTGTATTTTATACCGAAAGGAGTAAGAGCACAAAGATAAATGCCCGGTATGCCAGGAATCTAGATATGTTTTAAAGAATACAGAAAATGATAAAATTCGTAAATTTTCGAAGGTGCCTCAAAAGGTGTTGAAATACTTTCCTATCGGTCCAAGGTTGAAAAGACTTTACACCAAACCTTGGATAGCGGAGGCAATGACTTGGCACGCTAGAGCAACGGTAGGTGAGAATTTAATGCGACATCCCATTGATTCTGCCATTTGGAAATCTGCTAATTTTCAAAATCCCAATTTTGCCAAGGAAATTTGAAATGTTCGTTTAGGGATATCAACAGATGGGTTTAATCCTTTCGGTAATTTGAGCTCAAACCAGAGTGTGTGGCCAGTAATTCTTGTGCCTTATAATCTCCCCCTTCTTTATGCATGAAAAAAGAATTCTCAATGTTATCTCTTTTAATTCCTGGCCCGAAGGCACCAAGTAACGACATCGATGTTTACCGTGCACCGCTTATAGAAGAACTCAATGAGTTGTGGGTAGAAGGAGTTACAGCATACGACGCAAGCAAGCAAGAGGAGTTCACATTGAAGGCTATGTTATTGTGGGCAATCCACGACTTTCCCGCATACGGGACCTTATCTGGGTGTCATGTTCATGGATACTTTGGTTGTCCAATTTGCGGAGAGGAAACTGGGTCAGAGTGGTTAGAGAACAGTAAGAAGATGTGTTACCACACTCATCGAAGATTTTTGCCTCAAAATCACAAGTTTAGGTTAGATAAAACTAATTTTCTTCCTAATGGGATTGAAATGAGGCCACCTCCGAGAAGGCTTTCTGGTGCTGAAATTGAAGCCAAGGTAATAAATTGTGGTTCTGTTAAGAACGGGAAAAACCCAAAATTTGTTCATCAAAAACGTAAAAGAGGTGAAGAGGAGTCAGATAAAAGGAAGGCATGGTCAAGGAGGTCATTGTTATTTGACTTGCCATATTGGAAGGAGCACTCAGTACGACATATGATAGATGTCATGCACTTGGAGAAAAATGTCATTGAACATCTTGTGGGTACATGTCTAGATGGAAGTCACTCAAAGGATAATGAAAAGGCACGAGAAGATCTTCGTACAATGAATAGACAAAAGGGGTTATGGCTGAAAGAAGATTCTAAAAGTAGAAAAAGCAATATGCCCGTTGGTGCATTTACTCTTAGTAGCGATGAAAGAAAGATCTTCCTTGATACATTATACGAATTAAATGTTCCTTCTAATTTTTCCGGTAATTTGCGGAGGGTCGTAAATTATGCTACACATGATTTGAAGCAATGCAAGACCCACGATAGGCACGTGATCATGCAACTTGTGCCATTATTGTTTAAGCATCGTTTTACAAAGCATAAGGATCTACGAAGGGCGATTATGCAAATAAGCTTGTGTTTTACCTTATTGTGTGAAAAGGTTGTTAATAAGAACCACATAATAGCTGCGAAAGCATGTCTTGTTGAGGCTACTTGTGTTTTAGAGAAATATTTCCCTCCTGCATTCTTTGACATCAGCATCCACCTCTTAGTGCATTTGTGTGATGAAGTGTTACTATGCGGGCCTGTTAGATATCGATGGATGTACCCTATTGAAAGGTAAATAATGTTTCTTTTATCATGTATGCAAATATATACACTTTGAGGAAAAAGAATATAATTTTTTAAATCTTTATCAAACAAACATTTAGGCTAATGAAGACCTTTAAGGATTACGTGAAGAACACCAGGTATATTGGAGGGTCCATTGCAGAGGCATATATAACAGAAGAAGCTTCCTTATACGCTAAGGAGTACATGCCTAACCGTGGAGTTGGAAGGAATAAGGCATTAGGCAAGGAAGTTGATATTGAGGATTTTGATGAGTTTGTAGAGGATAACGCTTTAGGCAAGGGCAAGAGGGTGACCTTAACAAACGTACAATATGAACAAGTAGCTCGATATGTTCTTGGCACACATGGTGAAGTGGATGAATGGAGACAGTAAGTCTCATTGTCCTAATTTCCTTTTCGATGCTAAAAAACCATCACATTAATTGTATTCTCCTCAATTTGTGTGTTTGAACCACCCTAGGAAATACAATATGTCTAGAAGCGGCATAAAGAAAAAGGGGGTTCAAAATACGGACTCTGACTTTCGGTGTTGGCTAGTCAATGAGGTAACTTTTACATTAATTGTTATGTTTGGTTTTGGTATTTAGGTATAGTTAATGAGTTCACGTACAATTGATGATTTCAGTTGATACAAATTGGTGATGTCAAATCAAGACTTGCACGACTAGCTAACGGACCTAGTTTTCAGGCTCAAGAGTTGGAAACATACCGCCTCAATGGTTTTCAGTTTGCTCCTACAAGGCGTGACCAGACGTCTCTTGGAAAACAAAACAGTGGTATTTTGATGAAAGCTCTCACATATTGCAGGGCAAGTAGAAAAGATAGGAATATGATTGAAGCTGAGATTACTTATTATGGGGTTATACAACAAATACTTGTTTTGGATTATTCAAGTTTCAAAGAGGTAATGTTCTATTGTGATTGGGTCAAAGTGGAGGACAAGACTGCACATAAGATCGATCCAGCTACAAACTTGATATTTGTTGATTTGACAAAATTGAAGAGTAAAGACAATATGAATGATGAACCATTTGTCTGCGCTTTTGAAAATCTTAAGCAAGTATTTTACTCCAAGTACATCAATAATGACGAGTGGTCTGTTGTAATCCATTCACCAAGGCGTTTAACAAATTCAATAGACAACTTGGAGGCTCCTACTAAGTTCCAATCAGCTCTTGATGATAACCCTAGTTTGCATTTATTTTTAGATAATTTAGTTGAATAAACTCTTCATCTTATCTCTAGTTACTTTTATGTTTTGTAACCACTAGTAACTTTCTTGTTATGTAACCTCTAGCTACTTTCGTGTTAAGTAACTTTTTTTTCTTGTAAAATTAATGAGATATTTAGTATTTTGTTGTGTATTATGTTAATTCAATCTTGCAAGAAATGTCAAGTGGAACCCATGTTCCATTGTCTGACGACACTTTTTGCAACAACGATGTTGATGGTACCAAGGAGAAACTAGTTATTACCTTAAATCACAGAGGTGAGTTAATCGGCCCTAACAAGAAAAAATTCATGGCTCGTTGCTTAGAGCTTGTCAAGACACATATTGGAATAACATATGATAATTGGCGAGATGTTCCCCTTGCAAAGAAAGATGATGTGTTCGCACTACTTCAGGTTTAATCCCGTATTCAGCTATATTAATTTGTTTTATATTTCAATAGCATAGCGTACTAGTTAAATTACTTTATATTTCAATTTTTTTTTCAGGATGAGTTCACATTTCCAGTTAATAAAAAAGACTCCGTACTTGACCAACTACGCGAGCAATGTAAAACGTGGAAGAAAAATATTAGACATAAATATTTTGGAATTACTAGAGACTCTGTTTTAGCATATAAAAATAAAGTGCCTGTTAAGGTTCAAGTTAATTTGACCGCCTGGAACACATTTGTTGAACGTGAGGCAACAACAGAGAAACTCAATCAGAGGTTATAAGCGCAAGAGAACAGGAGTAAAAAGAAAGACGCTCATTATCTTGGCCGAACATCATATGCTGAAAAGGAAGAAAAATTGCTGGTATTTCGATAGTAGAATATCTATCAATTTCCTTTTTATTAACTACTTGAAAATAATTTCTTTTTCTATAAACAGGAATGAATAGTTTATCTGTCTTGATTGTTAAAAAGAAGTAATTTCTAGATGTTTGTGTAAATAGTGTAGGTATTTGATAAGACTGCGATTTTTGCATTTGGAATTCCTTTAGTCTTTGTACAAGAACAAGTGTTCCTGTTTACAGTGTATTCGGATACGGATTTTATAACCAAATAATTTGTGCAATGGTCATTTGTCTCACTGCTCTTCCATCTAGTGAGTATTATATATCTTTAACCTATTATTTTTTTGGCCTTCTCATCTGAAATCCTTTGTGAGTCAGAAACTTCTTACTACTGAACTTGAGAAAGAATGCTGTGAATCTCTTTGGTGACCAATCAAAACAGATAAACTATTTTATATCGTAGGGTGAAAAACGCAAGGCAGATCATGTCGAGATGTATGTGGAAGCTCGTAAAAATCCGAAGACAAAGGAGTTCCACCCCGGTGCTGTTTCCGATGTGGTGAGTTTACTATTCATAAACTTTTGTTTTTGGAATGAGAACCTTTTGGAATTGAAATGCAGTACTCTTTTGTTAGCTTCTCATGTGCACATAAATAGGTACCCACATTTGTAATATGAAAAACCAGCACGTTTACACCAATATTTTGTTTATGATATAGGAAAAACTTATTGAAATAAGAAGTACCCAAGACGAAGCTACTAGGAAAAATATTGATACAGATGCATTGACGGTACATTTAGGGAAGGATAGAAAGGGTCGTGTATGCGGAGTTGGTGGTAAAGTATCTCGAACAGACATAAAAGCTACTATGACATTACGTGATGAGCTAGAAATGGTGAAAGAATCTAAGCAGTCAACAGAAGATAAAATCAGTGACATCCACCAAATGCTGAAAACGCTTCAGGTATTTTAGTGACCATTTTGGTTAATAATACCACTACTTGTGTAGTATACTATGTCCGAATGATGAACTTTAGAAAACTTGGGTATCTAAGTTATGTTCTAATGAATCAATGATGTGTCTCAATTTAAATTTTGGATATGTTTCCTGTTTAAATGAATTAGGACTATATCTGATCATTCCAATTTTGTTGGTTTATTTTTTATAGTTAGTAATAGCACTAATTGAGTACTGATCCATTTGTTTGAACATTGCTAATTACATATGAAATGCTTTGTAGGTAAATCATACTTCTTTTGTGCCGTCGGGTAATGAGAGCAGAGGATCGCATACACCCCAAAATTGCACGGACAAATCGTTTACAATCCCAAGCCCAAGGACACCTACCTCCGGAGATCAAAAAAACTACAAGATCTTGAACTTAGATGGTTCTAAGGCGATTGCTATAGCGACGATAGTGAAAACATCCATCGGAGAGGTAGTTCATCATCGTCCAATGCTTCCTTTCGAAGTCAAAGTTAGCGTCTTTAAAGTATTTTCGGAGATGAAGAATGAGCCTATATGGAGACATAAACAAGGGAGTGAAGATACTATAGGAGCATTTGAAGGAGGTTTTCTTGTTTGGCCCAAATATCTCATTGAAGAGGTTGTGGAGGAGACATGAATCAACTAGGTTGTTTTTTTTATTGTTGGATTGAAAATATAATCTTCTAGGTGTTTTTTGATATGCAAGCACTTTAAAGTTAGATTAGCTTACATTTACATCAAGTATTATAAAGTGTTGGATTGAAAATATTTAGTACTTTTAGGAAGAACATATTTAATGAAGTATGTATTTTTTTTTTATATTGTGGGTGTTGGTTGAGTAATGGTGAATGGTGAATACTTGGTGAAGTTTTGATGATATAAACTAATTTTTTTTGTGTTTTTCTGAGAAAAAATGCAGGAAAAAATGGTTTAATAAATATATAATAATATAATTTTAAAAATCTGTTAAAATGCTTGTTACGGTCCAAATCCGTGACAAATAAAATCAAAAAAGTCATATGGTGCAAATTACTTTGTCACGGTCAAAAACCGTGGCAATATTTCTCATTGTCTCGGTCCCGGTCCGTGACAAAGAAAAAATGTTGTAACAAAAAATGCCAAAATGGCCGTGACAAAGACAAATTGTCACGGTCTTAGACCGTGACAGTATTATTTGTCCCCCCAAAATTGCCACGGACTTTATTCGTGACAAGTGCCCATTATCACGGTTTTAAACCGTGACAATTTGCTTGATTTGGTGTAGTGAGGGAGAGGAAGCTCCTGATAATTTGGTTGTTAGATTGACACGACTGGGTTGTCTATGCTCCCATAGTTTTAATCATCCTATGAGTTGTGCCTTTTATGTTTATGATGTTTTAGTTGACTTGATGATCTTAGGTCGTGGGTGGGAAATGTCCCAGCATATTTGCTTTCATTCTACTTGTAATGGTGCCTATATTTTCAATTGAATGAACTATCTTACCTTTCAAAAAAAAAAAAAAAAACCCTACCGACCCAATACTCAGCATTAACATACAGTAGTACCATATTTCCTCTCATCCTAATCACAACTGGACAACGCAAACAACAATACAACTCCATTTTCTTATCAAATACAGCAGACCACACCACATCATTTTATTTGTATATTCCATAATCCAACTGGCCAAATCGTAGAGATCAGTTTGCAAATTTAGATTAAAACTTAAACTTCATCAAAGTAGGAATCAACAGAGATGTATTCAATTCATTCTCTACATAGATGGTTCAATCGCCGAAAAGTCGAACTAGACTGGAAGTGGTCCAGCACCACCATAAGACCTCCGAATCCAACTGCCACGGGCAGCGGGAACAAGCAAACCAGCTCTACTTGTCGGAAAAATCAAGAACTAGATAAACCGGAAGCCACATACTTTTTCCTCTGCTCTCCACTGCCATCGTTCAAACTAGCATAACCGAAAATCGGCAGTCGAGAAATGGAGAGCCTGAATCCGTAAAATCATCACCGTCTTCACAGACGAGATGAATCGAGAGCCCTCTGTCTGAATCACAGCATCGTTCGCTTCCTCCATCTAGCTCTAACCATCACTGCCATACGAATTGAAGTGTCCGTCAAACGCCGCTTTCGAGCACCTTATCTGGTGGAACCGATCGAGAATAAACACTGTCTCCCTCTCTCGCCGTCGTTGCTACTCCCGCTAGTGGTGGACTCAGGGGTGTGGAGTGAGTCCGATTAGGAGAGTCAGAAGGGGTGGGGGTGGCGAACCAGGAGGATTTTGTGCGCGGTGTGGGCATGTGTGTGTATGTCATGTGAACTAAAGAAAGAAATAGGAAGAGGGGCGGCGGACGAGATGAAGGTTGAGAGAGAGATGCAAAGAGAGACAGAGAGAAGGGGAGTTGATCATGCGTAGATAAGAACAGGAAAGGGAGATACTGGGCGGCACGATATAAGACAGGGTTGGGTAATTTATTTTGGGCTATCTTCGGGGCCATCTTGATTAGTAGTGGGCAGACTCGATTAAATTGAGATTTGGATTAAGTCTGGTTTGGATTTACAAGTTAAGGGTTATTAAATGTACTTATTGCTTGAGATTATTGGTCATTGATCCAGATCGTCCAATTGATCTGTCAATTTTCTTGGGTAGCATATGCATTCATATTGACCCGATTGAAGGTATTATGTATTACTAAATTAATATGTCTTGATACTTAATCGAGTTATTGGAATCAAGTAAATTAATGATAGTATTTTGATTAATTATTCGTACATTAAGGTATGATTATTGAACGTACTTTGGGGATCATTGAGGTCATGAGCTATCCTGTGATCGGAAATTGCGTTCGTGAGATCTAAGGTTGTTCGTTTGATTGATTTGGTGTTGTTCATTCGATCGTCGTTCGTTCATTTCGTGGAGGATGTTTTGATCGTGCAGAAGCATCTTACGTCTTCAATATTGAGGTAAGTGAATTCTTGTCTGGTTATGATGATAATATGTCTTATATATGTTGTACGTTTTACGTACATTTATGCTTTGTGAATTTAACATCATAATGATGTTGTTATTGATCTTGTCGATCATCTAGTACGGAACAGTGGTTCTAAGTCTTATTTATACCCTTGTCGCGTTTCGGTGAGCTGATTTGTTCTTTGCTGGATTAATATTTCCTTCATCGAGTCTTTTAGTTCCTTGCTGGGAACTGGTTAATTCATTATTGAATTTCATTATCACTTTTGTAATTGTGACGTTTGGAGTCATACTGGCATGCTGGTTGGTCTAAGGTTGTTCGTTTGATTGATTTGGTGTTGTTCATTCGATTGTCGTTCATTCGTTTCGTGGAGGGCGTTTTGATCGTGCAGAAGCATCTTACGTCTTCAATATTGAGGCAAGTGAATTCTTGCCTGGTTATGATGATAATATGTCTTCTATATGTTGTATGTTTTACGTACATTTATGCTTTGTGAATTTAACATCATAATGATGTTGTTATTGATCTTGTTGATCATCCGGTACGGAACAGTGGTTCCAAGTCTTATTTATACCCTCGTTACGTTCCGGTGAGTTGATTTGTTCTTTGTTGGATTAATATTTCCTTCATTGAGTCTTTTAGTCCCTTGATTGGAACTGGTAAATTCATTATTGAATTTCGTTATCAGTTTTGTAAGTGTGACGTTTGGGGTCATACTGGCGTGCTGGTTGGTATGTGTGGGATTTTCATGTCGGGCACATATAAGGTCGTGTGTTGATAGTTGACCCCACTTTGGACTGTGCACACGAGACGATTACTTAGTGTGACTGATTAGGTACAAGACCACACGTGTACTCGATCGATACCGGTTGGTGGCTTGTGCATGGACATATTTCCATCCCAGGCGTAGTGTGGCGCCATCCTTTGAGACCTAACTGTTAGTTGATTCATACAACATGTTTGATTGCGTATGTTTTCAATGGAATTAGGTTATAATTTGGCCGATTCACATCTGATCGCATGTGTTCGATGATTTGAGATTATGGTCGAACTTGCGGGTTTATACAACATGTGTGATTGTGTATATTCCAGTTTGAAATGATGATTTGTTAGTTCATATAGCACGTGTGATTGCGTATGTTCCACATATTGAGATTTATTATCCTGCGTAACTGACCCTGTAGTTTTGGCCGAAATATGTTGTTTTATCATATTTTAGGTCGTGGGAAGGCTAAGGCACAGGAAAGACAAGGTCACGGCAGAGTATCTCAAGAGTACTAGTCAAGGGCCCGAATGTTGTTGCTTTTGGATGTATTCTTTTCATTTTCGATGTATCTTCATTCTCATGTATTTGTATTGTATCGCTATATCTATTTTCATATAGGGTATACCTGTATTATGTTGATCCTGGTCTGTTTGACACATGTTAGCCAGAATATATGTATAAACTCCTCATCGGAGTATTTGGTGAACATAATGTGGTTCGGTACTGCAGTTATGTTATGTCAATTACCGTATTGTGTTTCGCCTGGTGGGTCCCAATTAGGGATTCACGGTACTGTAATAACCACCAGGTTTGGAGTGTTACAATGGATATCATGGATCTTTAATCTAGTTAACTTGTTATCTTGGAAGTTAACACACGTCCCTATATTTTTAGCATATCCTGTGAGATACCTAGCAGCCTTCATTTATGAAAAAATCTCAGCCTTTTGCTCAGGAGTGACGGTGTAAGCTGCTTTCAGCATTTTGTGTTTTCCGTTCCCTTCCTTCAACCATAAATATTTTCTAATATTCATTTATTTTAAACCAATGCGTGCCTTAGGGACATATTTAGTCTTTCCTTCCCAACATAACACTGTACCGACAACACTTTCACAAACATTTTTTTCTATGTGCATCACATCTAAGTAGTTCCTAATCAACAACTTACTACAATAAGGTAGATCCCATGGTCTCTCGTCGGACCAGTACTTATACCTGTCCAGTCTTTCGGGAGTTGCCGCTACTATATCAGGATGGTTTCTCAACTGCCCATAATCATAATCATTCAGCATGACCAAAGTTTCCTCACAGTCCAATCCTGTGGTGGATCACCCACCTCTCCAGTTAAATGCTGCAACATCCATACGCCAGATATGCATCCTCAGGCTATAGACGGTGATGCATTATGATAACCTTCCGACAGTGATTTCAAGCACACTGGACATCTTCTATATTCACTAATAACAGATTCAGACAGCATCCCATATGCAGAAAATCACTAATGGTACCGGTACACATAGACGTAAGCAGAAAATCTCATGTGAGTAACTGTCGTACTTCGGATGACATTACTCCCACAACAACTTCAGCTCCTCTATCAAATGTCTCAAATAAACATCAATACACTTTCCCGGATACCCATGGCCTAGTGCTAACAGAGTTAACATATTATACTCCTTCATGCACATCCATGGAGTAAGGTTGTAAGGAACCATTAAACGACCATATACTATACGAAAGACTCATATTGCCAAAAGATTCAATCCATCAGATGCGAGCCCGAGTTTTACATTTCGGACATCTGGTGCAAACTTGGAAACTCCCTATCTATATGCTTCCAAGCCCCTCAATCAGAAGGGTGTATCATAGTATCCTCATCATGGACACGAGGCTCGGCGTGCCATCCATTGTCTTGTTGTGTGAGGAGACACAAAAAGCCTCTCTAGTCTATCCTTCAATGGGAGGTACCAATGAACCTTCATAGCTTTCTCTTTACCATAACGAGTGAACTTATACCTCTCTGTGTCACATACCGGACATCTCCGTAGGTCTTCATTAGGATATCCCCAAAATAAAGCACAATTATATATGCACACGTGGATATTATTGTACGATAGCCCAAGACCTTTCAGGATACATCTCATTTTACTGTGATTACTTGGAAGATGATGACGTTCTGGGAGCATTTCCCCTGTAAGTTCTAAATAATCACCCACAACTTTAATCGAGGTTTTGTTCTCCATCTTTACCCTCATAGTCTCTATGACACTATCAAGAACCGTCATGTGACACCCAGGGTAAATAAGGGTCTATTGGAGTTGAATTAGCTTGTTGTATCTATCAAGAGAAATAGTGTTAGTGGGTATCGACGTAGGGGTCCGGATGACTGGTTGATCAGCTATATGGTATTCTTGACCTTCAGCCGGTACGTCCCTCTCCTAATAACCAAACACGTGGCCAATCAACGTTCTTGTGGGATCATTGGACGTGCTACCACTGTAGTGTCCGTTATCACGCGGAATAAGTGAATTCGATCTTTCACTGTGGTAAATCCAACATGCCTATTTATCCCAAAACCCATTCTTTTTCAAGTGTTACCATACAACATCAAGTGTAAATGATACATATTGCTGTGACATTTACATTTATTGCATGGACAACAATAAATTGTACTATCACTATCATGCTCCTTCACAAACCCAATAAACCCTCACATTCTATTTATGACTATTGGATCCCATTTTTGTAGACTAATCCAACTTTTATCCATCCTATAATAAAAATAACAATAATGGTACACAATCATAATTCGTATTTATCAAGAACATACGAAAATATGACTTCAATCATCATAGCTCGGCTTCAAGATGTCAAATCCATATACATATTCAAAAGCACCAATACTTGATCATATAATCATATATTTATGTTATATATACACCAATAAATCTTCAAGAAAGCGAATTATTTCTTAAATATGTTCATAATCATATATATATATATATATATATATATATATATATATATATATGCATAATGTAATTGATCAAAGTTCAATAAACATACCTTCAATATAATTTCTTGAGGTGATCAAACCAGATAAACTTGTTGTTTTTCGTGTTCTTGTTGTGTATTTTATGAGTGTGTTGTAAATTGTGTGTTTTGAAGTGTGAGGTGGTGATATTCTGTCCAAAAAAATACATAAGACTTTAGCCGACGGCCAGCCGTCGGATAAAGTTTAACGTCCATCGGCTAAAGTTTGGTGGTCATCGGCTAAACTACTCCTGGCTGTCAGCCAAATGTCCACAGTTTAGCCGACGGTTTCTAACACTTTGCCGATGACCAAAAGCATAGTCGTCGGCTGAAGTACTTTAGCCAACAACCTTAGCACCATCGGCTAAACTTTCAACCTTTAGTCGATAACCTCGGATGGCCGTCGGTCGTTCTCCTGCCGGTCGTCGGCTAAAGTGGTTATTTTGGTACTATTGGGTGAAAAATACAAGGTGACTGAGGCTAGTCTCGGTCTGACCCTCGGTCGGTCGATGGTGACCCTCTTAGGATTGACCAAGGGCTGACTGACAGCTCAGATCAGAGAAATGTTAGGTTCCATCATATTGTTACTCGCTCGGTCGGTCATCCCACAGTCCTAGGCCAATTTCTTTGAAATACTCATTTTTGCCCGTTTCGACAGTGCGATTCAATTTTCACCTATGACAACAAATGTAAAAAATAAAAATAAAATTAGAAGCAAGAAATCATGAAACAACAAGGAAAATATGCGAAATGACGAGAAAGCGAGAAAATGCAAAAATGAATAAAAGTAAAAAGAAAAGTGCAGAAGAAGCTTGGGTTGCCTCCCAAGAAGAACTTTTTTAATGTTGCTAGTCTGATGACCTTAATCATAAATCAACCGGGATCCAAAAAATACCATTCATGCAACGCCTTTGTATTCTCTATACATAAGACTTTAAGGATATAACGATGGACGAGTATTTACCCTGCTCCTACTGTAATCAGAAATTGATAGAGTTTCTGGCACTTGTTCAAAGGAGTGTTTGTGTCACAGAATAGGGGCTAAGTTAATTCAACTGGCCCAATTTGCTACCTTTTTTTATCCCCACTGAAGCTAATAAGGTTGAATATTTCCAAAGAGGCCTTCGACTTGAGATCCATGGTATTTTGGCTGTACACGGTATTCCTACCTACGATCGTGCTGTTAGGCATGCACTCGAGGTTGAGGGAGCCCTGGAGACCGACACAGTTCCCCCTAGTAATGATAACAACCATTGCAAGAGGAAATGGGATAACCACAATAAAAGAAAATGAAATTATGCCAACAATAGAGATAGGAACTAAGTACACAATGGATTCTTTGCTGCCCCGACATAAAATACTTTGTGACGACAGTGTAATAAGCACCATCTTGGAAAATGTCTTTGGAATACTCGATTTTCCTATATTTTTCAAAATCCGAGACATCTTGCTGACCATGCCCTAAGAGGAAAGGGGTGGACTGATAAAGGGCGGTACAGCTGAGCTCTATACTTTTACTCGACAGGAAGACATGGATGGTGGCGGAAATATGTCAGGTTATGATTATTGTCTTAGGATTACCAGTATAAGCTTTGTTTGATCCTAGTGCCTCTCATCTTCTATATCTCACGGTTTCTATAAGAGAGTGGATTTACCTGTAGCGGTAGAGGTAGTGAACTTAGCCCTTGATGTTAGGATCCCTTCTGAAAAAGTACCAAGAACGGAGAAGAAGGTTAAAGGCGTTATGTTAAATTGGGGAGAAAAGGAGCTTACGACAGACTTATACACTTTCGAGATGTAGGATTTTGGTCTGATACTGGGCACGAACTAGTTGAGTATCAACTACGCCAATACTCCTTGCCATTAGAGGTGGTGTTTTAGAGGCCGAGAGAAAAAGCCTTCTGTCACGGCCCCTTATTCCTAAGGATGGCACAACCAGGGTGTGACCCGGGGTAGGAATTAAGAAACAAGGAAGAAAGGGGGAAACATACGTTTCGTAAGGATTAGGGGTGAATTATTTGCTATTGATGCATACTATGATTATGAGATATGGAAAACGGATGTCAAAACAGAGTTTCTTAATGGAAACTTACTTAAGGATGTGTACATGACACAACCTGGGGGTTGTGTTCATCCAGAAAATTTTCTGAAAAGGTTTTCAAGCTACAAAATTCCATACATTTCGATGAAACTGTCAAAGAGTTTGGGTGTATTCAAAATGAAGATGAACCATGCATGTACAAGAAGGATAATGGGAGCATAGTTGTCTTCCTAGCCTTGTATGTAGATGACATATTACTCATTGGAAATGAGAGACCCACCTTGTAGACAGTAAAGACTTGGTTGGGAAGTTGTTTCTCCATGAAATTCTTAGGAGAAGCTGCTTACATTCTTAGGATAAAGATCTATAGAGATATATGAAAGAGAATGATCGGTCTCAGTTCGAGTACCTATATTAACATGATATTGAAGAGGTTAAATATGCAGGACTCCAAGAAAGGGCTCCTGTCAATGTCACATGCATTCATCTGAGTATGACTCAGAGTCCTTTGAATCCTAATGAGCGAGCCCGCATGAGCAAGATTCCATATGCTTCGCCCATTCGATCCGTCATGTATGCCATGATTTATACTCGACCGTACGTATCGTTTGCCATTAGCATCCACGTGAAAGTCATTGGACAGTAGTGAAAACTATCCTGAAGTACTTAAGAAGAATTAAGGATGCATTACTAATTTATGGAGGTGTGGAGACGAGCTGGATGTGAATGGTTACGCCGATCAATGTTTTGAAACCGATAGAGATGATTTTAGATCACAGACTGGTTATGTGTTTATATTGAATGGAAGTGCTTTGAGTTGGAAGAGTTTCAAGCAAAGTACGATTTCTGATTCTGTAATAGAAGTTGAGTATCGACAGCATCAGATGCACCTAATGAAGCCGTGTGGATCAAGAAGTTTGTTACTGAACTAGGAGTGGTGCCGACCATCCAGGGTCCCATAAGCCTTTATTATGACAATAATGGTGCTATTGTACAAGCTAAAGAGCCTAGGTCCATCAAAATTCCAAACATATACTCAGGAAATATCACCTAATCAGAGAGATCGTCAGATGAGGAGATATCACAATATGCAAAGTAGCAATAGAAGAGATTGTTGCTGATCCACATACCAAGACTCTCTTGTAAGGAAAGCATGAAGTGTTGGGTTTTAGTGATAAAATCAAAGTGCACAGCCGAAAAATAAATGGATCAAATCAAATAAATCCAAACCCTAAGATGATCGATCAAGCATCGTGTATATGAATATAAATAGACGAA
Source organism: Orobanche coerulescens (assembly GCA_033398695.1). NCBI lineage: Eukaryota > Viridiplantae > Streptophyta > Magnoliopsida > Lamiales > Orobanchaceae > Orobanche > Orobanche coerulescens. Next base: position 162,768,668 of record CM065802.1, on the reverse strand, counting down.
GATAAAATTATAAAAATCATACCCTCGTAGTCCTTTGATAATTTCTTATTGATCACGAACACGAATCTAATTCACACGAGCTTGTGGAAAATCTAACACCGAAAGTGACGAGTGTCTCTATGTCGCCACGTGGTGGCTATTGATCCAAAAAAATTGATATCAAATTTGTTCTTTAAGATGGGATTATAACATGTCTGGGCATAAGATGTCAAATCCCATAAGTATAATCTAAGAGTTATATATGATGTAATCCGTAAAGAGTTATCCACCTAAAATAGCTCAATTTTAGGAGGCATGCCAAGCTGAGTTTAGTATTGCGCAAAATGGGGTCTTAGCCCACTAAAATTATAAATGTTGTAATATGAGGGTACTTTGTTTTAGTGGGAGTATTTTTTGAGAAATAGAAATGTGACTAATTACTTTGCATATTTAAAATTGTAGATGATATAATGGCATCAAACAACGCATCCACCATTTCACTGCGATCCGTCCTTGAGAAGGACAATCTCAAAGAGAACGGAAACAACTATCTGGATTAGATCTGGAGCATGAGAATAGTTGTCATGCAAGAAATAAAGTTGCACGTCCTTGAGGAAGAAATTCCCGATGAGCCTGATGACAATGCTAATAAAGCAACAAAAGACAAATGAAAGAAATATTGTGATGATTCCACTAATGTCAGTTGTCTTATGTTTGCTACCATTTGTCTATAACGTCAGAAGAATATGGAAGAAATGGAAGCTTATGATCTTAATGCTCAGTTCAAGGACACATTCTCAAAGCATGCTAGGCAAGAGAGGTATGAGACCTTTCAAGCATTGTATGCTTACAAGATGGTTGAGGGGGCATCTTTTAGCGTTCATGTAATCAAGATGAAAGGATGCATTGATCATCTTGACATGCTTGGTTTTCCACTCTCTAAGCAGCACTCCACGGATGTGATCCTAAACTCATTATCGGATAGTTTATTCAGTTTATCATGAACTATAATATAAATGAGACGGAGAAGTCCATTGCTGAGCTGAATAGGATGCTTAAAACGGCTGAGCAAAATATTAAGAAGAAACCAAGCCACGTGTTGATGGTCAGCAAAGGGAAGTCCTTCAAGAATAAAGGCAAGGGTAAAGGTAAAGCAAAAGTTGCCAAAGCTAAAGACCCAACTAAGCCGATTTTCAAGGTAAAAGCTCACAAAGATGGAAATTGCCATCATTGCAATAAACCACGACACTGGAGGAGAAATTGCATGGTTTACTTGGAAGAGCTAAAGCGTACCAAGGATAGTGAGACTACCAAAGGTATATTCGCTATAGAAGTTAACTTATATACTTCTAACTCATAGGTATTGGATACTGGATGTGGATCTCACATTTGTACAAATGTGCAGGGGTTTAAAAGCAGTAGAGAGCTATAGAAGGGAAAAACAAAGCTAAGAGTCGGCAATGGAGCAAGAGTTTCTACACTAGTCGTTGGAACTTATGATCAAGTTTTACCCAATGGGCTTTTGTTAGTCTTGAACAATTGCTATTATGTTCTTGCTATGAATAGGAATATTATTTCAGTTTCTACATTAGATTGTGAAGGCTACAGTTTTCTTATTAAGAATAAGATTATTTGTATTTTCTTGGATAACTTTCTTTGTGGTACAGCAACATTAAATACTGGCTTTTACAATAATGATATTGATGAGTCCAATACTTTGGAATTATATAACATTATAACCAAGAAATCAAAGCTCAATAATTCTAATTAGACTAACATATGGCACTGTAGGCTTGGCCACATAAATGAGAAATGCATTTCTAAACTCCATCGTGATGGACTTTTAGACTTGTTTGATTATGAGTCATTTGGGACATGCAAATCTTGTCTATTGGGCAAGATAACGAAGAATCCTTTCACCAGTCATGGAGAAAGGGCTAGTGATCTATTTGGTCTAGTATATACTATGTATACGGACCTCTTAGCACTCATGCCAGAGGCAGATATCAATACTTCATCACTTTTATCGATGATTTTAGTCGGTATGAATATGTTTATCTTATGAAGCATAAACATAAAATCTTTTGGTACTGAAGCAGCTTCTGGACAGGTATCAGGCTCATCATCTATGAGCGATGCCTCATCATCCTCTATCACGAGATACCCATATCTCTCAGGTTCATGTCGCACCTTATCAGATCTGCGAGGAATATATGTACTATGAACTGGCTCCTTAACTAATTGTTGAGTCTGTTCAGTTTCCATCGATGAAGTAATGTCTTCTTGTGGTTCTCGAGTTTCCTCTAGAATTACTTTTATCCCATTGTCTCTTTCGGAAAAAAATTCCCTTTCTAAGAAGACAACATTTCGAGCAACAAACACTTTGTTCTCTCGGGCTTATAAAAGTAGCATCCTTTAGTTTCCTTAGGATATCCCACAAATAAACATCTTTCAGACCTGGACATCAATTTGTCAATCATTTGGTGTCTTACGAACGCTTTGCAACCCCCGATCTGTACAAAAGAAAAGTTTGGTCTCTTACCAGTCCATTTCTCAAATGGTGTGTTTTCGACTCAGCATGGATCGGAGCATATCTAATAAAGCTCGATTCCTGCTCTCAGACACGCCGTTATGTTGAGGTGTTCCAGGAGGAGTTAGTTCTGAAAAAAAACTCCACCACTCCTAAGATGATCATCGAATTCTTGGCTCACGTATTCTCCACCTCGGTTCGATCGAAGGGCTTTAATTGTCTTGCCAAGTTGATTTTATACTTCACTTTGGAGTATTTTGAACATTTCAATGGCTAGAGGCCATGAAGTCAGAGATGCAGTTAATGTACGATAATTAAGTCATGAACTTTATAGATCCACTTGAAGGTGTAAAAACCATTGGGTGCAAGTGGGTCTTCAAAATAAGAAAGGCATGGACGATAATCTGCAATCCTATAAAGCTAGACTGGTTGCAAAAGGTTAATACAGACTTATGGTATTGACCTTTTCACTACTAGTCATGTTTAAATCAACTAGAAATTTATTTGCTATTGCTGCATACTATGATTTTGAGATATGGAAAATGGATGTCAAAACAGAGTTTCTTAATGGGGACTTACTTGAGGATGTGTACATGACACAACCTGGGGGGTTTGTTCATCCATAAAATTTTCTAAAATGGTTTTCAAGCTTCAAAATTCCATACGTTTCGATGAAACTGTCAAAAAGTTTGGGTGTATTCAAAATGAAAATGAACCACGCGTGTATAATAAGGTTAGTGGGAGCATAGTTGTCTTCCTAGCCTTGTATGTAGATGACATATTACCCATTGGAAATGACATACCCACCATGTAGACAGTAAAGACTTGGTTGGAAAGTTGTTTCTCCATGAAAGACTGAGGAGAAGTTGCTTACATTCTTGGGATAAAGATCTATAGAGATATATCAAAGAGAATGATCGGTCTGAGTTAGAGTACCTACATTAACAACATATTGAAGAGGTTAAATACGCAGGACTCCAAAAAATGGTTCCTGTCAATGTCACATGCATTCATCTGAGTACGAATCAGAGTCCTTCGACTCCTAATGAGCGAGCCCGTATGAGCAAGAATCCATATGCTTCGTCCATTGGATCCGTCATGTATGCCATGATTTATACTCGACCATACGTATCGTTTGACATTAGCATCCACGTGAAAGTCATTGGACAGTAGTGAAAACCATCCTAAAGTACTTAAGAAGAATTAAGGATGTGTTACTAATTTATAGAGGTGTGGAGACGAACTGGATGTGAATGGTTATGCCAATTAAACTTTTGAAACCGATAGAGATGACTTTAGATCACAAACTCGTTATGTGTTTATATTGAATAGAAGTGTTGTGAGTTGGAAGTGTTCCAAGCAAATTACAATTGCTGATTCTGTAATAGAAGTTGAGTATCTACAACATCGGATGTAGCTAATGAAGTCGTATGGATCAAGAAGTTTATGACTGAACTAGGAGTGGTGCCGACCATCCAGGGTCCCATAAGCCTTTATTGTGACAATAACGCTGCTATTGCACAAGCTAAAAAGCCTAGGCCCCATCAAAACTCCAAACATATACTCAGGAAATATCACCTAATCAGAGAGATCGTCAGATGAGTAGATATCACAATATGCAAAGTAGCAATAGAAGAGAATGTTGCTGATCCACTTACCAAGCCTCTCTTGCAAGGAAAGCATGAAGTGTTGGGTTTCAGTGATAAAATCAAAGTGCACAGCGGAAAAATAAATGGATCAAATCAAATAAATCCGAACCCTAAGATGATCGATCAAGCATCGTGTATATGAATATAAATAGATGAAGATAAAATTATAAAAATCATACCCTCGTAGTACTTTGATAATTTCTTCTTGATCATGAACACGAATCCAATTCGCACGAGCTTGTGGAAAATCCAACATCGGAAGTGACGAGTGTCTCTATGTCGCCACGTGGTGGCTATTGATCCGAAAAATTCAACATCAAATTTGTTATTTAAGAACACGGCTAGGAATTGATATAATATTTTTCTTTCTTTTCTTCTTTCTTCTTCTCTCTAAGATGAACAAGACTTGGAAAAAAAAATCTCCCTCCCTCCAATATGCTACGTCCGAATTCCTTATATGGTGTATGTGTATTATTAGAGGTGTAAAGGTCGCGAAAACATTCGGTCAATGTTCAGTTCGTGTTCAGTTCGGTTAAACACGAACAGTTTGCGAACATGTTCATTACATACACGAAATGAATATGAACAAAATAATATATGTTCGTTAGTTCGCGAAAAGTTCGTGAACAAAGGTTTTTTATATATTTATTAATAGTTGTTCAATAATTAATGATTTTACAACAATTAATAAATATATATAAAATAAAATCGACCATTCCAAAACTCCTAATTTATAATCTATTTTATCTTTTTATTTTTTGGATTATTATTTCTTGTACTTGGGGCTTTTTTCTTTAGTTTTAGAACACAAACAAACAAATGAACGATCAAAACGAACCGAACAATCAACGCTAATGAAGAACACAAAATATGTGAAACTTTAATGAATCAAACACGAACAAGTGGTTTGAGTTTTTATCGGACACGAACACGAACCGAACGAACCGAATACTTAATTAACAAAGGTTCTTTAAGGTCATTGTTCGGTTCGTTTGGTTTGAAATATACCAACACAGTGTTGTTTTTGGCATTAAGAATCACTCATTCATCATTCATCAGTCAACAATCCTCAATCATCATTTTCAGTTTTGATCATGTCGATCGTGTTAACTCATTAATCACTCAGTCAATTTCATTGCTCAGTTGTTGATCTTGTGGATCGTATCATCAATCTTTTTAACTTGTTCAAGATGATCATTTCAATAATTTCATCAGATAATCATGTCACCTCAGTTGATATTTCATGTGAAATCTATAATTATCTTGTGACTTTCCTACTTTAGTATAGATAGAGCTGTTAGGGGATGCAGGGGAAGAGGCTGCGGTGCGGGCCGAAACCCGGGAGATCGTGTGAATACCCGCGCGAATGCGAGGAATAATGTTAATTCAACAAGTAGCGATGCTGCCACTCATTCACCGGGAGATAATCATTCACTGTCGGGCAGTCGTACCCGAGATACAGCTCAATCGGAAGGTGTTCGGGCTGATCCACTCACTTTTATGTAGGGCATGATGGACCAAATGACTCAGATGGCACGTCTGATGGAGACGATGCAGAACTCAGCCACTCGGGCTCAACAGGCTCCTCCGCCGCCACCTCAGAGGCAAGAGAGAAATGTGAGCAGTATTATTAGCGACATCTCTCGCTAGAGGCCACCTACTTTTGAGGGCTCATCTGAGCCGGCGGATATTATTCACTGGATGGAGCATTTCGAGAAGTTATTTGCTATGGTGGAGTGTCCTGAGGGACACAAAGTTTCAGTTGCAGCTTACTATCTGGGTAAGAGCGCTCACTCTTGGTGGCTATCTTTGAATCCCACAGATGGATCTTACACTTGGGACCAGTTCAAGACCCTCATGATGGAAGGTACTATCCGGCCCCACTCACGGAGGCCAAGTTATCGGAGTTACTCAGTCCCGACCCCTCAACAGAAGATGATGTTCTCGCCATCACCGAGAAGTTTCAGGAGTTACTTCCCTTTTCATCATCCATTATCCACTCTGAGGTGGATAAAATCAAGATTTTCAGTAAGAAGTTGAAACTTCGTATCCAGTTGCAACTGCTTAATCATCATTGTGCCACCCTAGCCGAATTCATCGAGAAAGCTCTTACTTATGAACTTACCGCTAAGGAAATTGCTAAGCATCAAACTTCATCTTCTGGCAAGAAATTGAAGAATCATAATCGGTCTGAAGGCAGTCAGGCAACCTTCAAGAAGTCTCGTGCGGGCCCTACTTTTTCTGAGTGACCTCTTATGGCTCCTAAACCTGCGGAATCTCAGTCCCGAGCAGCCAGTTCGGTCATCACCTGTTTCAACTATGGAGAGCAGGGTCATTTCAGCACTAAGTGTCTGAGACAACGACTATCACGTGTAATAACTGTGGGATTGCCGGGCATAAGGCCCATTTCTGCCGAAGAGACCCCAAACCTACTACAACGGTATCTCAGACCCCGAAGTAGTCGGCTGTTCAGAATCAAGCCACTCCGTCCGTGTCGTATAAGACGATGGGAGCATCTAAAGGCGGAGCCCACAATTATCAGACAAGAGCATCCGGTTTAGGGACTGGCAAGCCTCGAATTTGTGAGATGAAGAGGACCGACGATCCGGAGGCCCAAATGATCTCAGGTACACTCAAAATTTTATCCCAACCTGTGTGTTACCTTTTTGATACTGGCGCATCACATTCATTCATTTCTGAGTCATGCTTGAGTATACTTCACTTGGGTAGTGCTACTAGTTGTGAACCTTATATCATTGGGCTACCATACGGTAGAATATCGGAAATCATGAAGTTAAGAATTGTCTGATTCATCTTAATGGCCGTGAATGGCTGGCAGACCTAATCATGGTGGACTTACCTAAGGACGGTGTAATTTTGGGTATTGGTTGAATGGATCGTCATGATACCATACTTAGTGTCCGTAAGCGTATGGTCACTATCATTTCAGACGATGGAGTCGAGTGTGTATTTCAGGGGGGTAACCCCAGCCATTCCGGAAGAGTTATTAATACGATGAAAGTAGTGAAATTACTCAATCAGGGGTGTGTTGGTTATTGATGCAATATGACCAAGACCAAGAAATCATCAGTGACGTTGGTAGATATCCCGGTAGTGAGAGAATACGCCGATGTATTCCCAGATGAGTTACTTAGTTTGCCTCCACAGAGAGATGCGGAATTCACAATAGAGTTGGAGCCTGGTACATCCCCAATATTGAAAGCACCGTATCGTATGGCCCCGACCGAAATGCAGGAACTAAAGAATCAACTGGAGGAATTGACCAAGAAAGGTTATATCCGACTGAGTGCGTCCCTGTGGGGAGCACCAGTGTTATATGTCAAGAAGAAGGATGGTTCATTACGCTTATTCATTGATTATCGAGAGCTGAACAGAGTGATGATCAAGAATAAATATCCCCTACCCCGCATCGATGATCTCTTAGATCAACTTCAGGGAGCTTCAGTATTTTCCAAGATCGATGTAAGATCTGGGTATCATCAGTTGCGAATTAGAGAGTTGGATATCCCGAGGACGGCGTTTCGATCACGCTATGGGCACTACGAGTTTGTAGTGATGCCATTTGGGTTAACTAATGCACCTGTGGTATTCATGGAGTTAATGAACCGAGTTTTCATTGACTATTTGGATCAGTTCGTGGTTGTTTTCATAGATAATATTTTGATTTATTCCCGTAACTAAGAGGAGCATGAACTTCACCTTCATCAGGTCCTCAACATGTTGAGATGAGAGCAACTCTATGGAAAATTTTCCAAATGTGAGTTCTGGATGTCCGAAGTGACGTTTCTCGGACACGTGATTTCATCAGATAGAGTTCGTTTCGACCCCCAAGTCAAAAACCTGCTCTCCATATTCCAGTTGCGGGCCGCGACACACTCAACCCGGGCCGCGGCACGCGGGTCAATCAGCTGTATCAGCGGGTTTCTGGGAGAGGATTTCATTTCCTCTCCCTTCTTCTTCTTCTTCCTCACGATTTGGGCGACTCAAGGGGCGATTTTTGGGCGATTTATCTTAGAGATCTCATCTTCCATGAGCTCTTGGTGTTGATTAACATCATTAATCCGTGTTCTACGTCTTTGATTCGAGGTAATCATCTTGTAAACCCTTCCTTTATATTTCATGAATCTTTAAGATTCGGGTTGTTCTTGATGAATTGTGTTGTTGCAAATCATCAATCGGTTGTATTGATTCTCTCTCTATGATTTGATTCGTGTCTCTTGTCGTATTCGGGTTCGAGTGACATTCTTGATGTTCTTGGGGTAGTATTGAACCCCAAGTGTTCGATCTTTTGTTTCTACAAATTCTTGTTGGGAATTTTACATATTTTCCATCCCCCTTGTAATCGACTTCATAGTAATTATATTGTTCTTGTGTTTCCACCCTAGTTGGAGGATTTGAGGGTTTCAGGTCGAGCTTTCCCGTTTCTTCGCGTGCTTTGGACTTGAGGCGAGTATCTCGTCTATATTCTTTATACTTTGATAATGTGATGTGTCGTGAATTTAACGTGGGCTTGTTAGTGATTGTGTATTAAATCGTAACTTACTTCCAATTGAGTATGTGATTTATACGGAAGTAAATTCGAACGTAACCTTGAGTTTCGTGAAGAATGATAACAACCATTTCATGTTATTTTGTGCTTAAAACGGATACTAGAAATGAGTAGTTACCTGAGGAATTGTGGAATCGCGTAATGCTTGTATTATTCGCTAATTAGCCTTTTCCCTGAATGATGGTGTGATGTGAATGTTGTGCCTTTGTTGAAGTTATGATGCGTTAACTTATGTGTTACGTGTTTGTGGATTATGGTGAATATTGTACCTTTGTTGTTGTGTATTTTAGTGAATTGAGATGTTATCCGGGTAGGGTTCCGTCGATGCCTGCGGCGGCGCATTACTTGCGAGTACGGACAGACGTTACGTTGTGACCATAAGGTTATCAATTCGGGTAGGTCTGGAGAGGGCTCCGAGAATCGCCACTTGCGAGTGCGATGTCATGATAACTTATGGGCGTGTTTGAATGATGTTATCCGGGTAAGGTTCCATCGAGGCCTCCGGAGGCGCGTTACTTGCGAGTACGGCCAGACATTACAAGTTGACCATAAAGTTATCTAATCGGGTAAGTCTGGAGGAGGCTCCGAGAATCGTTACTTGCGAGTACGATGTCAAGATAATTTAGTGGTGTATTTGACTTGTTTTCGATAAGCTAATCTAGGAGGGACCTTCGGGGCCACAAAGACGTTTTGACTGTTGATTTGATATCTCTGAAATGTGAATGTTTGAATCTTGGATCCGAGTTATATTGGTGGATATGGTTTTGGTCTTTGAGGTTTTGGGTTGAGAATAAAACCATTTATATGATTTTGAAAGAAAACCTTTTTGTAAAGGAAAATATTCATATTTCATGATTTTACACTGAAACCCTGAAGTCTCTAAATAATCTCTTAAAGTGATTTCTGGAGTTATTCACATGATCCATTTTAAAGTAAATGATTTTGAAAAGACTAGACTCGGGGATCGTGTTACTACCTTATCGAAAGGTTATTTTCATAATGGTTGTATTCTTGATGTATAATTGTATAGCTTGGATACTTGCTAGAAATTTCCATCGCTAACCCCTCGTCGGGGGATTATGTTATTGTTGTGTAGAGAATTATACGCCTCGACCGGCGATCGCCTCAGAGGCCAGGCGACCTAGCCATAGCCGAGCAGTCAAGACAGATCGGCCGGCCAAAGGTCCCAGGACAAGTCCCGGTGCCGAGCGATCGACATCTGAAGGCGATCGTCTCTCGGTACTTGGCGATCGCCTCCTAGCGACCGACCAAGTGGCGACCTCCTCATTCCACGCGAAGCCATCGATCGTCCAGTCGGCAAGGGCCGATGTGCGAAACCATCGATCGCCCAGTCGGAAAAGGCCGATGCGTGAAGCCGATGATCATCCAGTCGGCAAAGGCCGAAGCTCAGAACAAAACCCACAGACAGATCCGGAAAAGGCGCTGATGCACATGGTCCGTTGACCACAGCCTGTCAGCATCCTTCCACCAACCGGCAGGCCCGCCGAAAGGTGTCAGTGGGACCGCCCGTGACAGCAACTCAGGACACGTGCCGGATCCTCATTGGACCGCACAGCTGGCTACCAGCAGCAGCCGCAAGCTTTATGCAGATAGCCTTTGTGACTTAAAGACGATCGCCCCATTATTATATTGGACGAAAGGCGATCGCCCGCCAGAAAACAGGACATCCCAGCTCCTATAAATAGAAGGATGTCTGCACTTGGAAAACCCTCGGATTCTCAGCCAACACTCTGAACTCTCGGAACTCTCTCCCTGATTCAGCACTCAACTTGGCTTTCACACTCTTGGCAACAGCTATCTCTCGGTTCTTTCTTCTCTCTCAGCCTCTCTCACACAGAAGACGATCGGCAGAGAGCAAGAACACCAAAGCTTCGCTCAAGAGTTAGATAAATAGGATCTTTTACACTCATTATATTTAGATTCCTACATTAATACTTGGATCCACGAATATTTGTATTAATAACATCTCGCGAGAGCATTCAAGCCCGGGCCTAACAAACCCGGCAAATCTTGTGTTTATTCACACCCCCTCGGACATGCTCCAGCAATTTGCTGTTGTCCGTCCATTCCAGCAATATCTATCTTCGGATAATATTTCGGGCAACAACAATTGGCGCTAGAAGGAGGGCATCTAACCCTCAATTTTATTCCTACCGTCTCGAAGAACACTCACTGTTCTCCGGGGCATATACATGAAGAAACACTCACTGTTCTTCAGAGAAAGCTTTCAGATTCATGTCTTCCGCCTCCGCATCGAAGAAAGCCGCTGGCCGATCCACCAGACGCCTCCTTCCATCTCAGTCCGAGCCACAGCCGATGGCGGAGAGTAGCAGCCGCGGCCCGAGACTCTCGATCCCGCCCCTGAGGGACGGCCCAAGCCTCTCGCTCGATTAGTTCCAAACCGCGGAACAGATCGAGGAGGCCATGGCCATCCTACAGGAGCGACAGAGTGCTCTCGACGTGCCGCCGACTATAACCCCCTCGGCCGTCCGCCGCATGACCAAACAGAAGTTCAAGGCGTTACTGATCGAGCGATCGCCAGGAGGCTCCCATTCTCAAGAAGAGGCGCTCGCCATCCGGGGCACCTCCATTTTCGATCGCCTAGGCAGCGACCCGTCATGGCGACCGGGGAAGTCCGGCCCCAGCCACGAGACGACGGATCTCGAGTCCATCACTAGGAGTTCGGCGTATCCAACTCCTGCATGTGCCACCCACTGATCCCTCGCCAAAAAGCCGAGGTCGGCAGCAGCGGAGTCAGGAGATCGGTACACGATCGCCTCGGCTGCCGCTCCAAAAGCTGATCCACGAGCGACCAAGCTACAGCGGTGGCCGAAATGCAATGCTAGCTCGACGACATAAAGGCGCTCCTGGAGTCTAGGGCAGGCGCCAAGAGCAAGATCGCCGAGCCGAGCAAGGCGCTCGCCGTCCACATCGAGCTCGCCCCCGTGCAGATTAAGATCACTCCTCCGCAAACACCTCTGTACGAGGGGAGATCAGACCCCGAAACTCACCTGAGCAAGTTTCACATCTACATGACCGGGTGTGGGGCATCAGACGCGACCAGGTGCCGATTGTTCCCTCTGACGCTGGGCGACCTTGCCCACAGGTGGTACACCTCATTGCTGCCTCGATCCATCGGTTCCTTTAATCAACTGGCGAACGACTTCACATCGTACTTCGCCACCAGGGTCGCTCGGCCAGAAGGTCCCCATCGCATGATGCAGATCACGCAAAGGGAAGAAGAGTCCGACTCGGACTACATCGATCGGGTAGACGAGATCATCCTCAACGGCGAGCCCATAAGCGATAAGATCGCCCCCTACGCGGTCCTAGGGGGATTCCATGGTCTTTCGCCTATGTTCAGGCATCTTACAAAGGACCATCCCCCGACCTACGCGATCTTCCGCGCTAAAGCCGCAGACTTTCTGGCCCGGCAAAGGTTTCTTCTTAGCCTATGAGCAGCGCGATCAGTGCCCGAACGGCGATCTCCAGTCTTCCAGCCCGATCGCTGGTATCATGCAACATCACCAAAACCGGAGGACTCGTTCGCCATCTACAGTTCACCATCTAACGTGATGGACTAAGGCACGAGATCGCCTCCACCGCACAATGTACACCATCGAAGGTCGGCATCTACAAGACGATCCGAGGTGGAAGAGTGCAGCCATGGTCCTGGCAGTTGATGGAACCGGCTGCTTCGGCCATGCAAGGTCCCTTTGGGCCAAGATCGCCCGCCCTTCGTTTAAATACGAGGCCAGCGTAGTCTGAGGGCCTTCCAAAACTAATCAGTAGACACGATCGCCCGCCCTCAAAGGTTCATCATTTAACATGGTGAACCAGGACAATGCGACGCATTACTACCCCCGTCTCAACGTACACCGTCGAGGTTCGCCATCTTTATGGCGGGCCGAGGTGGAAGCAGAGCTAACAAGCCGCGAAAGTGGAGTTGATTAATCCGACGACGCCCCGCGCAAGGACTCCTCTAGACTAAGACCGCACGCCCTTTGTTTAAATACGAGGCGAGGCGCAGCCTAACAGAGGACCCTCACAATAAAATGAGTCACGAGACAGTCAATGTCGTTCGCGCATAAGACACGGTCATGGAGTCAGTCCATCGAACTCCGCGACTGTGCATGGTTCCTCAGCGACGAAACAATCAAGTTTCTACGAGGGTTCGGCCAATATTGTTTTTGCAGGTACAAGACCGAAGATAGCTAGCCAATCGACCAGATCACCCAAGTCCAAAACCAAAGCCAGCTCAACGGATCGCCCATCCTCATCCTACACGATCGCCAGCAAGAACCACCTCGCCCCATGTCTTCAACATCGGAGCAAGCTGGGGGGCAATTGTTGTGTCGAGAATTATACGCCTCGACCGGCGATCGCCTCAGAGGCCAGGCGACCTAGCCATAGCCGAGCAGTCATGACAGATCTGTCGGCCGAAGGTCCCAGGACAAGTCCCGGTGCCAAGCGATCGACATCTGAAGGCGATCGTCTCTCGGTACTTGGCGATCGACTCCTAGCGACCGACCAAGTGGCGACCTCCTCATGCCATGCGAAGCCATCGATCGTCCAGTCGGCAAGGGCCGATGTGCGAAACCATCGATCGCCCCGTCGGCAAGGGCCGATGCACGAAGCCGATGATCATCCAATCGGCAAAGGCCTAAGCTCGGAACAAAACCTACATGCAGATCCGGAAAAGGCGCTGATGCACATCGTCCGTTGACCACAGCCTGTCAGCATCCTTCCACCAACCGGCAGGCCCGCCGAAAGGTGTCAGTGGGACCGCCCGTGACAGCAACTCAGGACGCGTGCCGGCTCCTCATCGATCAAGACACTGGCCGCCAAAGCAGAAATGCAAGCTTTATGCAGACAGCCCATGTGACTTAAAGACGATCGCCCCATTATTATATTGGACGAAAGGCGATCGCCCGCCAGAAAATAGGACATCCCAGCTCCTATAAATAGAAGGCTGCCTGCACTTGGAAAACCCTCGGATTCTCGGCCAACACTCTGAACTATCGGAACTCTCTCCCTGATTCAGCACTCAACTTGGCTTTCTCACTCTTGGCAACAGCTATCTCTCGGTTCTTTCTTCTTTCTCAGCCTCTCTCACACAGAAGACGATCGACAGAGAGCAAGAACACCAAATCTTCGCTCAAGAGTTAGCTAAATAGGATCTTTTACACTCATTGTATTTAGAGTCCTCCATTAATACTTGTATCCACGAATATTTGTATTAATAATATATCGCGAGAGCATTCAAGCCCGGGCCTAACAAACCCGGCAAATCTTGTGTTTATTCACACCCCCTCGGACGTGCTCCCGCAATTTGCTATTGTCCGTCCATTCCAGCAATATCTATCTTCGGATAATATTTCGGGCAACAACAATTGGCGCTAGAAGGAGGGCATCTAACCCTCAATTTTATTCCTACCGTCTCGAAGAACACTCACTATTCTCCGGGGTATATACCTGAAGAAACACTCACTGTTCTTCAGAGAAAGCTTTCAGAATCATGTCTTCCACCTCCGCATCGATGAAAGCCGCTGGCCGATCCACCAGACGCCTCCTTCCATCTCAGTCCGAGCCACAGCCGATGGTGGAGAATAGCAGCCGCGGCCCGAGACTCTCGATCCCGCCCCTGAGGGACGGCCCAAGCCTCTCGCTCGATTAGTTCCAAACCGCGGAACAGATCGAGGAGGCCATGGCCATCCTACAGGAGCGATAGAGTGCTCTCGACGCGCCGTCCACTATAACCCCCTCGGCTGTCCGCCACATGACCAAATGGAAGTTCAAGGCGTTACTGACCGAGCGATCGCCAGGAGGCTCCCATTCGCAAGAAGAGGCGCTCTCCATCCGGGGCACCTCCGTTTTCGATCGCCTAGGCAGCGACCCGTCATGGCGACCGGGGAAGTCCGGCCCCAGCCACGAAACGACGGATCTCGAGTCCGTCACCAGGAGTTCGGTGTATCCAACTCCCAGAAGGCAGGCCAGCCACCTGGCTCCCCCTCGCCAATAAGCCGAGGTCGGCAGCAGCGGAGTCAGGAGATCGGTACACGATCGCCTCAGCTCCCGCTCCAAAAGCCGATCCACGAGCGACAAAGCTACAGCGATGGCCGCAATGCAACGCCAGCTCGACGACATGAAGGCGCTCCTGGAGTCTGGGGCAGGCGCCAAGAGCAAGATCGCCGAGCCGAGCTAGCCGCTCGCGGTCCACATCGAGCTCGCCCCCGTGCAGCTTAAGATCGCTCCTCCGCAAACACCTCTGTATGAGGGGAGATCAGACCCCGAAACTCACCTGAGCAAGTTCCACATCTACATGACTGGGTGTGGGGCATCAGACGCGACCAGGTGCCGAATGTTCCCTCTGACGCAGGACGACCTTGCCCACAGGTGGTACACCTTATTGCCGCCACGATCCATTGGTTCCTTTAATCAACTGGCGAACGACTTCATAGCGTACTTCGCCACCAGGGTCGCTCGGCCAGAAGGTCCCCATCGCATGATGCAGATCAGGCAAGGGGAAGAAGAGTCCGACTCGGACTACATCGATCGGGTAGACGAGATCATCCTCAACGGCGAGCCCATAAGCGATGAGATCGACCTCTACGCGGTCTTAGGGAGATTCCATGGTCTTTTGCCTATGTTCAGGCATGTTACGAAGGACCATCCCCCGACCTACGCGATCTTCCGTG
This sequence comes from Orobanche coerulescens, assembly GCA_033398695.1. NCBI lineage: Eukaryota > Viridiplantae > Streptophyta > Magnoliopsida > Lamiales > Orobanchaceae > Orobanche > Orobanche coerulescens. The sequence continues at coordinate 162,753,221 of CM065802.1, read as the reverse complement.
CAAAAGCCGCAGAGTTTCTGGCCCGGCAAAGGTTTCTTCTTAGCCTATGAGCAGCGCGATCGGCGCCCGAACGGCGATCTCCAGTCTTCCAGCCCGATCGCTGGTATCATGCAACATCACCAAAACCGGAGGACTCGTTCGCCATCTACAGTTCACCATATAACGTGATGAACTAAGGCACGAGATCGCCTCCACCGCACAACGTACAACATCGAAGGTCGGCATCTACATGACGATCCGAGGTGGAAGAGTGCAGCCATGGTCCTGGCAGTCGATGGAACCGGCTGCTTCGGCCATGCAAGGTCTCTTTGGGCCAAGATCGCCCGCCCTTCGTTTAAATACGAGACCAACATAGTCTGAGGGCCTTCCAAAACTAATCAGTGGACACGATCGCCCGCCCTCAAAGGTTCATCATTTAACATGGTGAACCCGGACAATGCGACGCGTCACTACCCCCGTCTCAACATACACCGTCGAGGTTCGCCATCTTCATGGCGGGCCGAGGTGGAAGCAGAGCTAACAAGCCGCGGAAGTGGAGTTGATTAATCCGACGACGCCCCGCGCAAGGACTCCTCTAGACCAAGACCGCACGCTCTTCGTTTAAATACGAGGCGAGGCACAGCCTAACAGAGGACCCACACAATAAAATGAGTCACGAGACAGTCAATGTCGTTCGCGCATAAGACACGGTCATGGAGTCGGTCCATCGAACTCCGTGACTGTGCACGGTTCCTCAGCGACGAAATAATCAAGTTTCTACGAGGGATAGGCCAATATTGTTTTTGCAGACCGAAGATAGCTAGCCAATCGACCAGATCGCCCAAGTCTGAAACCAAAGTCAGCTCAACGGATCGCCCATGCTCATCCTACACGATCGCCAGCAAGAACCACCTCGCCTCATGTCTTCAACATCGGAGCAAGTTGGGGGGCAATTGCTGTGTCGAGAATTATAAGCATTGACCTGCGATCGCCTCAGAAGCCAGACGACCTAGCCATAGCCGGGCAGTCAAGACAGATCGGCCGTCCAAAGGTCCCAGGACAAGTCCCGGTGCCGAGCGATCGACATCTGAAGGCGATCGTCTCTCGGTACTTGGCGATCGACTCCTGGAGACCGACCAAGTGGCGACCTCCTTATGCCACGCGAAGCCATCGATCGTCCAGTCGGCAAGGGCCGATGTGCGAAACCATCGATCGCCCAGTCGGCAAGGGCCGATGCGCAAAGCCGATGATCATACAGTCGGGAAAGGCCTAAGCTCGGAACAAAACCCACATGCAGATCTGGAAAAGGCGCTGATGCACATGGTCCGTTGACCATAGCCTGTCAGCATCCTTCCACCAACCGGCAGGCCCGCCGAAAGTTGTCAGTGGGACCGCCCGTGACAGCAACTCAGGACGCGTGCCGGCTCCTCATTGGACCGCATACCGGCCGCCAAGACGCCGCAAGCTTTATGCAGACAGCCCATGTGACTTAAAGACGATCGCCCCATTATTATATTGGACGAAAGGCGATCGCCCGCCAGAAAACAGGACATCCCAGCTCCTATAAATAGAAGGCTGCCTGCACTTGGAAAACCCTCGGATTCTCGGCCAACACTCTGAACTCTCAGAACTCTCTCCCTGATTCAGTACTCAACTTGGCTTTCTCACTCTTGGCAACAACAATCTCTCGGTTCTTTCTTCTCTCTCAGCCTCTCTCACATAGAAGACGATCGACAGAGAGCAAGAACACCAAAGCTTCACTCAAGAGTTAGATAAATAGGATCTTTTACACTCATTGTATTTAGATTCCTACATTAATACTTGTATCCACAAATATTTGTATTAATAACATCTCGCGAGAGCATTCATGCCCGGGCCTAACAAACCCGGCAAATCTTGTGTTTATTCACACCCCCTCGGACGTGCTCCCGCAATTTGCTGTTGTCCGTCCATTCCAGCAATATCTATCTTCGGATAATATTTCGGGCAACAAAAGTTATGTTTTTCAGGTATTTCGATTTGAGGGAGAGAGCAACCACAGGATCGGCATGGAGGATTATGTAAATCAGCGATACTAGTCACAATTGTAGACGGTTGTCTGTCAGTGATCTGTCGGTCTGAGTATTTATTCCTAGTCATTTATCATCCTTACGAGGATGCAATGTTGTGTAAATCGTGATCGAGTTGTATTTTTATTTATTAGTTATACTGCTATGTTGTATTTTGAGAGACCTAATCGGTCTACGGTTTTATGTTTCGGTCGAATTGACCACATGTGGGTTTGTTCTGTGGTTTCTTTCCTGGTAGATCCTTGCAGAAAGGACCTACGGCGTGTAATATCTCTAAACGGATTGGGGGTGTTACAACTGTAACACCCCCTAACCTATCAGCTGAACCGCAAAGGGGTCTGTGCTACTAAGTTGGGGGTGTTACAACTGTAACACCCCCTAACCTATTCTTATAATTGTAAATTTCGTAAAAGCAAGAACTCAGGGAAATAACACAAACTGGTATTATTTGTTCAAACTATTACACAACCTTAAGTTTAATACATAAACAAAACCATAACAGAGCGATCTTATTCAAAACACAACATAGTCTTCCAGCATATGGGCAAAATAGCTAGGGAATGGCATATGGACTAGTCTCCGACTGGCAACACTGAAGAAGTATAGTCAACCCTTAAATATGAGCATCATCACCTGTATCATAAGAATCTAGTGAGCTAATGGCTCAGTAAGATGAGACTTCTGTAATAGCAAAGTATCACATATCACATTCATCAACAAATAACTACTTTATATGATAGATTCATGTTCTTGTAAAATCCTTTCTTCGGGTACCCTTGAAGTGTGATACTCGACTGATAGTGATAGGCCATGGTTTTCGGAACCTGTTCATATAATTGGCCAATAAAACATGTATACGGGTCTAGGTGTGATACTCGACTGATAGTGATAGGCCATGATTTTTCAACCAATGGTATTAGCCGTATTAAACCTTTTTTAGTCAGTGTGGGTTTCCTTGACCGACTTTCAGCCACAAGTATTTGCCACCATGTTTTGGGTCCACCAGTCCCAGGCGTCCCGTGCCTAGCCGCCATCAATCAAGTACCATACTTCCTTTTCTTAATTATTCTTCCACATACACATGTTATGCATGATCATTCAATAACTGTCACATATGAATATATCAATCAATATATGATCCTTATGATACAGCAAGGAAAAGCCTCATCTTACCTCAGGTCCTGTGCCTGTTGATGTGAAAAGATCAGTTTCTATAGATGGATGTGCTAAAATCCTTGAAGTAAAATCTGAAATCTCTTTGGAGACTTTTATCAAACACCTTTGAAAAATTGTCAGATATGAGCTTTCTATTTGATCGGGCTTTTTGAGGCCATTATAATTGTTGGAAGGGAAATATGTTATGGGCATTTTAAAGTAGAGGTTCACATATTCAAAAGGGTATATTATTTGTTGGAACATACTTACCTATAAATATATATATATATATATATATATATATATATATATATATATATATTTATATATTTATAGGGGTCCAAATTCGGTTGAAAATCATTTCCGCGGCCGAGCCCATCGTCTGATGCTGATGTTGCAATACATTTGTCAGTGAAGCCAAAATGTAACAGCGATCCATCTCATCATACTTTTTCCATTTCCAGAATTCAGTCAACTCTTCAGGAGTAGCATCCGTTTCTGGTTCCAAAGGGATCTCCTTAGTTAAAATAAATTTATGCCCCTCGACAGTCAAGGCAAATCAAGATTTCTTTTCGAGTCGGCAAAGTTAGTGCCACCAAGTTTGTTTTCTTTGAGAATAACAGCTAGTGGATTGAACGACATCTTAGAATAAAATTAAAAATACCATTCATCACATAATTCGACGTATAATATATTGAAAAACCTTAAAACACAATATATTTGCAATCAACCAACACCTTGAAAAACCGCACATGCAAGCCACGATAGTGTGGACGTTTGCACATACATTTTCAAGTAGATTTTAACATATTTAATTTTACTATCTAGCCAAGATGCGTTTTGACAAGTAAAATTAATAGTTGGTTCCTATTGTCCATGTATTTAATTAACATAGACTCCGATGGGGAGCTTATTAATCAATACACCTAAGTGAACACTATAATTTAACAAATCTTAGAATATCATTTAATGATAATAGTCCTACAGATGGAGAGGTCCTATCATAAAAAATAATATTCACCTTTTTGTTATCAAATTTGAAATTTAAAACTAGTGAGCCAATAATTAGCATATTCGATGTGGAGGAAGACTCTAATGTCAACGTGCATGCTAATTATTTCACAATTTAAACCAATTATGGAGGCCAATTTGATTTTGAAAATCAAGTTAAAATTAGTTAGTTATTTTGAAAAATTAAGGTTTTTAAAGGAAACATATCACACATACATATATACATGACATACATCAAAACAATAAAAAAGCCAACAAATAATAAAATTGGATAATTATATCCAATTATCATGGCTTTTATTCCTTTTTTTGAATAACGAGAAAATCCTCGGCTCGTTTGCTCCCACTGCTTCAAGCATCTCACGGAAAAACGAATCGAACGACCCGAACTGGACAACTTGACCCGCTGGCCGCTACCGACCCGCTGCCCGAAATGCCCGACCCACTGCCCGACCCGTGCTCCTGGCCGAGCGCAGCAGGCCAGTCGTCCGAGTCCCTAATCAGCAGTCTGCTGGTCTCGGTCGGTTCGTCCGATCGAGACTCCTCTCGCGCTGGACTACTTTCTCTTTCGTACTCTGTGTGTTCCAACTCGATTACAATTTTATTCGAAATAAAATACATCGAATTTACAGCAAATTACAAGAAAAATAAATCCTATTCTGCCCGCGGATTTTCTCATGGGAAAAACTTATACACGCCTCAAAACCGGGCCAAATTACCAAAAATGCGTAACTAAATATAAAACATTACATAGCCATGATAATTGGATCATATTCTCCTCCAAGACAAATTCTAACAAAATATTCCAAAAATTATACTATATGAATATTTAATTGCTAGCATATTATGTTAGGAATACTTGTTAGATTTTGATGATGTCATCAATATAAATTCAAATGTTTATTACTTGGCAAAAATGTAAGGAAGAACCAAATGAGTGTCTTCCATAGGCCAAATAATGTTAAGTATAAAACTTGGCAAAATGTAAAGAAGAACCAAATGAGTATCTTCTATAGGCCAAAAATAAGTTAGGCTAAAAATCGGCTAAGTACTAAAGTACAGCTAAGTCCATCAGAGAGGATCAGCCGAGTCAAGTCAGAGTAGTTCTGGTCAACAAAAATCATCAGGGATGTTTGACCAGACTGCAGCCAAGGTACCTCAGACAAGTCACCTGATCAGTCAAGTTCCAAATAGTGAACATCAGAGAGGTCCAGACTGCAGAGATGTTAACTGCTCATCAGCCTAGTCGAGATCAGCCAAGTACTCCAAGTCCACGTCAGCATGCGTTGAAAAGTCAAGTATTACGGAAAGTCACATGCAACGTGAAGAGACAAATTGGAGAGATTCCCGCAAGACATATGATTTAAATAAATCATCCAGACCCACCTTGAAGACTTTAATCGTTTTATATTCAAAAGATTCGGCGCATCACATGCAGAGTCTTCACAACGGTCGGAAGATAGATTAAAATATGGGAATCCAACCTTGCAACGTTTAGAAAGAAAACAATGAAGTCTACCTCTCCAACGGACGGATTTGTTCAAAATATTTGCAACGGCTATAAGGAAAAGCTCAGAGATCGTGACCTATATATTTCCGAAGATTTGAAGCTGAGCAGACCTTACCTTATGATAACAACTACCGGTGCTAACATACTTTCAAGCGATCAAAGCATTCAAGCTATCAAAAAGCGAAATACAGCATCGAGAAAAGAGTGGTTCTAAAAGTTCATACTTAAAGAAGCTCTTAGTTGGAGAAGACAAAAACTCTTGTCTATAATTCTGAGTTCGAGGTACTTCACTGGTTGAAGTTAAGAGACTGTAAAGGCATCCAAGGATCGAGGATCAATAGGTGCAAGATAGTCAAGTGTGGTACAACGGCACGGATTTCCACTAGTTGGAAGCTGTTGTAGTTTTGTTTGAATCACTGTAATATTTATCACTGGTTGAGAATTATAGTGAATTCATCTCCAACTGGTTTGGAGAAAAGTGGATTGGTAGAGGATTACCCCACCTCTGAGACCACTATAATTGCCTGCGTTCTTTACTGTTTTATTGCATCATACTTTAACTGCTGCATTTATTGTTAAGTGTTTCATTAGTTGATTTATATTCGTCATCAGCTGACTTCCGCATATATTAAAGAACAAACGACTCCAAGTCATCTGTTTACCTATCAGCTGAAGAAATTCACTCTTCGTGAAAAAGAGTTTAAGAGTTTCAACAAGTCTATTCACCCCCCCTCTAGACTTGTTTTTGGACGACTTGTGACCTACAAGTGGTATCAGAGAGGTTGGTTCATTTATTTCACGAACCAGATCTATATCAGAGATATATCTTCACTCTCAGTTTATAATGGAACAAATGCATTCTAGACTCCCTGTGTTTTCAGTTGACGAGTATGATCTTTGGAAGATAAGGATGCAGGCACACTTATCTTCGATCCATGATGACGGTCCATTCATCTTCGAGAAGGACAACACTGCAGAGGAGATCGCAGCAGGGAAGCCAGAGAAGATTCCCAAGAAGAGGACAAAGCTGACTCCCGAAGAAAGAAAGCTGGCTAATCTTGAAAACCGGGCCAGAGATGTGTTATATCAAACTCTTGACAAATCCACCATGGTCAAGATAAAGAACTGCAAGAATGGCAAGGAAATCTGGGACACATTAGCTTTAATGTGTGAGGGAACGGAGCTAATCAAAGAGAACAAATTGTCAATCGCTATTCAAAAGTTTGACAATTTTAAAATGAAGAATGGCGAATCCATAGATCAAGTGGACACAAGGTTCACTGAGATTATTAATGAGATCAACTCCCTCGGCAAAACCTATGGCAACAGGGAAATGGCACTGAAGGTTCTCAGATCTCTCAACCCTGAATGGAGCATGAAGGCCGTGGCCATGAGAGAGTCCAAGGACCTAAATAAAATAAAAATTCAAGAGCTGTTCTCTGATCTGAAGGCTTATGAGTTTGAGCTCCCAAGTTCATCCTCAACTGAGCCTGCAGAGAAGGGAATAGCATTTGCAGTCGAGTCCCCCGCCAAGAGTCTATCTGATATAAAGCCTCCAAATCCATTAGATTTTGAGGAAGAAATGGCGTTTATAATGCAAAGGTTCAGCAACTTTAGAAAGAACTACTCCAAATACAGGAAAAATTATAAGGAGAATCCAAGAAGGAACCAGAAAGCTAGAAGCTGGAAAGTAGAGTGCTACAATTGTCAAAAGACAGGACACATCCAAATGGACTGTCCTGAGCTCAAGAAGGACGAGAGAAAGAAGGAGTGGGCAGAAAAGAAGATAGAAGAAAGGCCCTCATCGGAGAATACCAGGAGCATGTAGAATCAAGCAGCGGATTCTTTTCTGATGATGATGAAGAGTATGACTGCCTGATGGCCAACTTAGCTGATGAAGAGGTAACTTCTAAACTCTCTGGTTCAAATAATAGTTCAGCCATGTCACAAGATATGGATCTGCACGAATCGGTAAATCAGTTATTTAAAGATTTTGAAACACTCAAATCTGCACACCAAACTGTATCAGCACAGAAAACTCAGCTGCAAAATGAGAATAGGCAGCTGAAAAATGATTTCAAAAAACTCAGCCTAGAACTGAATAAGGTTGAGATAACTACAGCTGACTTTAAAATCCAGGCTGATGTTAATACAGCTGAGATAAACCGACTAACTGTCTTACTTAAAGAAAAACCAGCTGCACTTGCTCATGCCAAAGCCGAGTTTACTAAGCTGACTCAGATAAATAAGACTCAGGCACAGGAAATAACCTCCCTGAAGGCTTCTTCAACTCTGGAAGAATTGTGTACCAATAAAAGGCCATTATATTCCAAATCAGGCATTGGATATGATCCTCACACTCCCTCTAGTTCTAAAAGAAAGTTTGTCAAGGGAGAAACAATGGTCTCGACTGCTGAGCCTACATATAAACCGATATTTAAAAACAGGCAACAGCCAAGTCACATGTCTAGGCTGTAGTCAGGTTACACAAGGCAGCCACCTAGACAGGCGACTAGGCAATGGCCCACGCAAAAGCAGCAGCCCAGACAACATGCCCACTATTACCAACAACTCCCTAAAAACAGATTTCAAAATGGGAGGGGCAGATGGAAACCTCAAGGTTATCCCAATTTCCAAAATGAACAAGTGTGGAGACCTCAAAGATTTAACAAATGGTCTCAGCCAAGATTTAGAAATGGCCCACACTATCAAAATTTTGAGGAATATCCAGTATACAATCCCAACAGGAGATTCAGACCTCGACCTTACACACCTTATGAGGGTTATAATAATAATAACAATTTTTACAATCCAAGGAGAAATCAACTCTCCAGGAAACCAGCTAACCCCAAAGGACCCACACAGATTTGGGTACCTAAATCTTTGCTTGTCTGATTGCAGAAAAGGTGGAAGGACTACAACCACATCTCCACAAGCTCAAATTTTGGAGGTGAAGAATGGTTTGTAGATTCTGGATGCTCGAGGCACATGACCGGGAACAAGAAGATGCTGTCCAAATACACCAAAGAAAGAGGTCCCGATGTAACCTTTGGAGATAGCTCTAGAGGACAAATAAAGGGCTTTGGAGAGCTGCACCGAGGAAATATTGTGATATCCAAAGTTCATTATGTCAAAGGGCTCAAGTACAACCTCCTGAGCATAAGCCAGTTTTGCGACGAAAAGAATCTAGTAGTCTTCACCATCTGGAAATGTATGGTGATAGATATCTTATCTGCGAAAGCATGCACTTGTTGTAGTAGATGATTATTCAAGGTACTCTTGGATTATCTTCCTATATAAGAAAAGTGAAACCTTGACCAAGCTACCTGAGCTGCTGAGAAGGATCCAGAATGAGAAATCTCTATCCATCATCAAGATCAGATCAGATAGAGGAGGAGAGTTTCTCAACAAGGTGATAACGACATTACGATCGAATGGGATCCAAGATGAGCTCTCTGCGGCAGGACCCCCAAAGAATGGCATTGCCGAAAGAAGAAATGTAACCCTCGAAGGAAGCCGCAAGGTCCATGATTGCGAATGACTCGCCTAAGAGGTTCTCGGGTCAAGTCACAACACACTTGCCATACACGTAATCAGAGTATGATAGTAGGGATACATGGCAAAACTCCCTATGAGGTTTGGAATAATAGAACTCCTACTGTTGCTTACTTTCATGTTTTTTATTGTAAGTGTTTCATCCACAACAACGGTAAAACACAACTAAATGCCTTTGATGCTAAAACTGATGACGGTCTCTGCATGGGATACTCACAAAGAAGCAAGGCATATAGAGTATTTAACAAAAGAACCTTAGTTGTGGAGGAAACATCCCATGTTGTTTTTTATGAATATACTGTTGAGTACAGGAAGCAAGTTGAGTTAATTGAGAACAGGCTCAAATCAGCGACCCTTGAAGAAGTCATTATACTTGACACTGGAATGGTGGACTCACCTGTAGACCAGCCTGAAGATCCAACTGTAGCTGCTGAAGACCCAACTGCAGATCAAACAGGATCACCAAACCTCTCTGATCCAGTTGCCACTGATGAAGACCCAGCTGTAGCTGACAAAGACTCACCTGCAGATCAGACCCAACCTGCAGATGACAAGACTCAGAGCCGATCCAGATTGCACTGTAACCCAGCTGATGCAGAAATCCACCCGAGCAATTCAACAGGGGGAACAGACCCAGAAGAAGACGATATCCCCAAGTGGCTCAAAGATCACCCAATCCAGCAAATCATCGGGAAGATGACTGATGGAGTTAAGACAAGACAGTCAACCCTACCAGCAGGAATGGCTATGTTCTCATGCTTTATGTCACAGATAGAACCTAAAACTACAGAACAAGCCCTGGAAGATTACTCCTGGATAAATGCCATGCAAGAAGAACTGGAGCAGATGGAAAGAAACAAAGTTTGGGAACTAACAGACATACCTGATCACAAGAAGGTTATTGGCACCAAATGGGTGTTCAAAAATAAGAGTGATGAAGACGGAGCTGTTGTTAGGAATAAGTCTAGACTTGTAGCAAAAGGTTATGCACAGTGTGAAGGAATAGATTTTGATGAAACCTATGCACCTGTTGCAAGATTAGAGGCCATCAGACTATTCCTTGCATATGCTACATTTAAAGATTTTGAAGTCTATCAAATGGATGTAAAGAGTGCTTTTCTAAATGGAATCTTAGAAGAAGAAGTCTATATAGAGCAACCCCCAGGTTTTGTCAAAGGAGACAAAGTCTATAAGCTGTTGAAGGCTCTCTATGGAGTTAAGCAAACACCTAGAGCGTGGTATGAAACATTGTCTGTGTTTCTTGAGAAGAATGGTTTTTGCAAAGGGAAGGTGGACAAGACCCTATTCAGAGTGGAGCACAAAGGCCACATATTAATAGTCCAGATATATGTGGATGACATCATATTCGGCTCAACCAATCCAGAGTTATGCGAAAAATTCTCCAATCTCATGCAAGGAGAATTTGAGATGAGTATGATGGGAAAGCTTAACTTCTTTCTCGGACTACAAGTTAAGCAGATGGAAAAAGGAATTTTCATCAACCAAGCTAAGTATACCAAAGATCTTATCAAGAGATATGGAATGGAATCAGCCAAGCCAGCAAGAATTCCTATGAGCAAAGTACTCACCTGGATGCAGACGAGGCAGGCATATCAGTGGACTCAACCCACTACAGAGGACTCATTGGATCTCTACTGTACCTCACTGCAAGCAGGCCAGACATATCCTATGCCGTAGGAGTTTTTGCACGATTCCAGTCCAAGCCGAAGCAATCACACCTAGATGCATCCAAGAGGATAATAAAGTACCTTAAGTCTACAGTCAATGTTGGACTATGGTATCCCAAGGATGATAACTCCGAGCTGTCAGGATACTCAGATGCAGATTTCGCAGGATGCAAAATCAACAAGAAGAGCACTAGTGGAACGTGCCAATTCCTAGGAACCAGACTGATATCCTGGTTTAGTAAGAAGCAGGTTTCTATCTCTATTTCCACCACAGAGTCAGAATACCTAGCTGCAGGTAGCTGTTGTGCACAGATTTTATGGATCAGACAGCAGCTAAGGGATTATAATATCATTGCCAATGAAGTCCCTATCTGGTGTGACAACAATAGTGCTATTGCAATAACCAACAATCCGGTTTTGCATTCAAGGACGAAGCACATTGATGTTAAGCACCACTTCATCAGAGACCATGTGTTTAACAAGAGAGTTCGAGTTGAAAGAGTCAGCATAGACTATCAGATAGCTGACATCTTTACCAAACCTTTGCGAGAGGAAAGATTTTTGGAGCTGAGCAGAGATCTTGGATTACTAGATTGGGAATCTAGTACTGAAGCAAGCTGAAGCATTTCAGAGGAAGGACGGACCCAGCTGATTAAAGAAATAAGATCCTAGCTGATGCAGACAAGAGGACGAAGGACGGACAAAGGAACCTAGCTGATCAGAATATCAGGTGAGAAGTCCATGGAGTCAACTTACCTGATGCAGAGCGGTCAACAGTCAACATTCAAACCAGCTAAGTTTTCTAAACTCAACCGACCTCTGAATATTTAATTATTATCTGCCATATTTATAATATTATTATATTAATTTTGGTCCACAAATGGTATTTAAATATATTAATGTTCGATTCACAAGTGGCATTTTAAATACACGTGGCAATCGCTTATTAAATCGACCTCCACGGTGGCCAATCAAAACCAACCGTCAAATTTTAAAATGGACCACCGATTCAAATTTGAAATTCAAAAGAATATCAAAAGGCGTACCACCATTTCAAATATATAATAATTTAATCCATACGTCTTTTCATCTTCTTTATAAGGAAAGAAACCCCTTCACTTTACCTTTTACGCTTACCCTAGATCTACAGAGCAAAAATTTACAGAGCAAAATTTCTTGAACTCCAAATACACTAAAAATCTTTTATTTGCAGAAATGGAATCATACTTCGAAGGCGTCAACATGAAATCGGTCAAGGACCAGATTATTTTCTCGCTGGTCATCGATTTCGAAGGCTTATTAGAAGCTAGTCTGGAGAATTACGACGTGCTTGACCTAATCTGTACGATGAAGCTCAATGGGATCTACCCATTCCTGGACATCAACCCTCAGCATTTGTACAAGGAGGATGTCATCGCGTTCTATCGCGAAGCCTGTTTGATTCAAGATGGAATTCGGAGCACAGTTGGCAGAAGGCAAGTCGACATATCGCGTGATTCGATTCGCACAGTGTTTGGTATGAAACACCGTGGTATAGCTGTCGAAGCTCTCAAGCAGTCCGCCGCCGAAACCTGGAAAAAGATCAAGGTGGAGAATTTGTCGGAAAAGCTGAAACTCACTGCTAAAAGGAGTGAGATTAAAAAAGTGTATCGTTTTGCGTTGGACATAACCAACAAAATCATCATGGGGATGGCCGGCAGTTATGATCAACTGTCGTCGGCAAAGTTCATGGTGCTGGGAGCACTAATTCAAGATGAAGAAATTGACTGGGCAGATTACATATTCAGGCAACTCGTTCGAGAGGTCAATAAAGCTGAATGGCTTGTTGATGAAAAGAGATTTAAAACAAAGCTGGCATTTGGAACGCAGCTGAGTTGGATGCTGGAAAAGACAAGAATGGCGAAGGGAAGCACTGACCCCTTCCACCCCAACAAAAGACTTGGCCATCTGGACCAAGAAACGCTAAGAAAATTGGGAGGCACAAGGAGAGCAGCCCAGATGTTGAAGGAGCTACCTGACACAAGGACATACCTGAGATATTATTCGTCAGGCGAGTCGGACCGACCTGCAGCCGACATCCCAACTGCAGTCGAGTCAGACTCCGAGTCCGACAACACTCCCATAGCAGTCCGATTTAAGAGAAGGGGACCAGCCCCTGAAGGACCTTCTATCATGCAGTCATCACCAGAATCCTCTCCCAAAAGGCCCAGGAGACTGCAGTTTAGTGAGGAAGAGCAGTCAGATCATCTTGCCACTTCTACCCTGTGTCACCTACTCACTGAAGACCGCCAGTGCACTGAGACTCGATTGTGGCTGTCCTCACTCCAGCTTACATTCCTGAAGAAGAAGAAGCAGGTCTAATAATCTCAATTCCTTAAGCCAATTATGCATTTAACCTGCTAGAAAACAATATTTTCAATCTATCCATTGAACAACTACAGCTTGTCAAGCCACAAGCATTAAAACACTCTTTTATCAATATTTTTCAAGAGTGGAAGTTTTTCAAAACCCTGTCATTTACTGATCTTCAAGCTTACATTGAAACTAGTGGTTGGGGATATCCCCAAGCCACGGAGGATGTACTGATTCATTTTTGCAAAGAATCAGACTTAATGTTGATCCTCCAGAATAATTGGTTCATGTCTCACTTTAAAAACAACATGGACCAATTCATCCATTCCATTATGCTTAGTATTTTTGATGGTTCCTTTGGAGAAGAGGAAGAGGAGGAAGAAGAGAAAGAGATTAGGATTGAAGAGGTAGATGGAGATGAATAAGTTGTTGTTTTAGACGATGAAGAAGAAGAGCAGGAAGACAGAAGAAAAGAAGAAAAAATTTTAGTTGAAAATCAACCTGAGGAAGTTGAGAAAACAGAAGAGTTGAATGAAGAAGAAGAAGAAGAAGGAGAGGAAGTAGAACGGGATGGAGGAGAGGAGGATAATGATGAAGGTGATGAGGATGGAGGAGAAAATGAGAAAAGGGGAGATGATGATGAGAATAATGATGATGATGAGGATAATGATGAAGGAGGAGATAAAGGCGCTGAAAAGGAAAAAGAAAAAGAAAATATTGAAGAAGAAAAGGAGGAAGAGCAGGAGAAAGAGCAAGAGAAGGAAGAAGGAGAAAGGGAGCCGGAGCCAGAGCCAACACAAGAGGCTGCAGATAGGACTAGGGCACCTGCCCACTACACCAGCCTAGACGCGGAGTTAGCTGAAGACTCCAGATCAGGGACCACAGAGAAAACCCCATCTGGAGTACCAGCTGCAGATAGGAGCCTGCAGTCTGGTGGTTCAATTGCAGAAGGCTCAGGCGAGCACTCTCCAACAGCTCAGATCTCACCTTCCGTGACTGAGCTGATCAGGCAGATAGTGAAAGATACGATTGGAGAGCTGCTGGCATCTCAGGTCACTCCTGACCTCCAAACCATCAATGCAAGGATTGACACTTTGCTGCAGATAGAAGTTCCTCAGCCTCCTCCCCCTACCAACAACAGAATGCCATTTAGCATGTCTTATTGGATGAGCAGAATAGAGCAGCAATTGACTACCTTAGTTGATGCTGGCAAAAAGGGGGAAGATAGAATTTAGGGGGAAGGAAGTAATAAAGGAGAGATAAGGGCAGAGCTAAGAACAAAGAAGAGGCAAGATATTCTTCAAATTGAAGGAGGATCATCTAGTCTGAAAAGAAAGGAGATATCTGCCCCCAGTCAACCTGAAGAGCAGTCTATGGAGAAGAAGAGAAGAAAGAAAGAAGAGCTTCAAAGATTCGAATGGGAAGGCAAACAGTTGTGGTTTGTTGAAGAATTCTTGCCAACATAATTCATGACTCGTTGGGCGGATGCCAAGAAACAATTCATAGAGCAGTTCTACCTCTGGGAGATACTCGATGATAAAGAATGCTCGCCCCAACAGTCATTCATCAACTACATGGATACTAGATGGCATACTCTGTGGAAGTTAATGCTTAAATATGCAGCCAAATGGCAGGCTTATCCTATGATTCCTACATTCAGAGCAGAGGAAGCGCCGACCCGTTTGGACAATGAGCTTAACGAGCTAGAGCTTCAAAGAGAAATTAGGAAGCTATGTGAAGAGCACAAGTTCTCTTCAAAAGAAGACCAAGACTTTGCTGCCCTGGTCATAAGGAGGAAATATAGTCTTGCACCCATCAAAAATAGACCAATCGGTGCAAAACCATTTAGACCTCCCAAGCAAACTGTTCGAAGAGGAAGGGGCAGATAGTTTTTGGATATAATTGTAATTTTTTTTTGTAATTGATTAAATTTTCTGTATTTACTCTATTCAAGCCATGTACCTGTAATCAACAGAAAATTAATATATAACAGTCATTTGAATGACAACTCCCAGTTGTCTCAAAACAAGACTGAGTTTGATTTTGTGTCTTGCACCTAAGTGCAGACTTGTGCATTTGATTACTTATTTATAGTTTTGCCATCATCAAAATAGGGGGAATTTGTTAGGAATACTTGTTAGATTTTGATGATGTCATCAATATAAATTCAAATGTTTATTACTTGGCAAAAATGTAAGGAAGAACTAAATGAGTGTCTTCCATAGGCCAAATAATGTTAAGTATAAAACTTGGCAAAATGTAAAGAAGAACCAAATGAGTATCTTCTATAGGCCAAAAATAAGTTAGGCTAAAAATCGGCTAAGTACTAAAGTACAACTAAGTCCATCAGAGAGGATCAGCCGAGTCAAGTCAGAGTAGTTCTGGTCAACAAAAATCATCAGGGATGTTTGACCAGACTACAGCCAAGGTACCTCAGACAAGTCACCTGATCAGTCAAGTTCCAAACAGTGAACATCACAGAGGTCCAGACTGCAGAGATGTTAACTGATCATCAGCCTAGTCGAGATCAGCTAAGTACTCCAAGTCCACGTCAGCATGCGTTGAAAAGTCAAGTATTACGGAAAGTCACATGCAACGTGAAGAGACAAATTGGAGAGATTCCCGCAAGAGATATGATTTAAATAAATCATCCAGACCCACCTTGAAGACTTTAATCGTTTTATATTCAAAAGATTCGGCGCATCACATCCAGAGTCTTCACAACGGTCAAAAGATCGATTAAAATATGGGAATCCAGCCTTGCAACGTTCAGAAAGAAAACAATGAAGTCTACCTCTCCAACGGACGGATTTGTTCAAAAGATTTGCAACGGCTATAACGAAAAGCTCAGAGATCGTGACCTATATATTTCCGAAGATTTGAAGCTGAGCAGACCTTACCTTACGATAACATCTACCGGTGCTAACATACTTTCAAGCGATCAAAGCATTCAAGCTATCAAAAAGCGAAATACAGCATCGAGAAAAGAGCGGTTCTAAAAGTTCATACTTAAAGAAGCTCTTAGTTGGAGAAGACAAAAACTCTTGTCTATAATCCTGAGTTAGGGGTACTTCACTGGTTGAAGTTAAGAGACTGTAAAGGCATCCAAGGATCGAGGATCAAGAGGTGCAAGGCAGTCAAGTGTGGTACAACGGCATGGATTTCAACTGGTTGGAAGCTGTTGTAGTTTTGTTTGAATCACTGTAATATTTATCACTGGTTGAGAATTATAGTGAATTCATCTCCAACTGGTTTGGAGAAAAGTGGATTGGTAGAGGATTACCCCACCTCTGAGACCACTATAATTGCCTGCGTTCTTTACTGTTTTATTGCATCATACTTTAACTGCTGCATTTATTGTTAAGTGTTTCATTAGTTGATTTATATTCGTCATCAGCTGACTTCCGCATATATTAAAGAACAAACGACTCCAAGTCATCTGTTTACCTATCAGCTGAAGAAAATCACTCTTCGTGAAAAAGAGTTTAAGAGTTTCAACAAGTCTATTCACCCCCCCTCTAGACTTGTTTCTGGACGACTTGTGACCTACATATTAATCACCAAATTAATTAAATTGAACAGAACCTAAAGATCGGCTCTGATACCAATTGTTGGAATATAAAATGCAGCGGAAGCTAGTTGGTGAAAATATTTTATAAAAGGTTTTATAAACTAACCAACATAAAAACCGTATCTATTTAGGCTAGTCAGTTAATTAACTAAACAGATTAATAAACAATCAAATAAATATATTTACGCATGCGGGTTGGTAATTAATACCTTTGACGTGGAGTCGTAGAAATTCCCTCCTTGGATCGATCGAACCACTCCTTCTGTTCTTCTTCGATCTACTTGTATTTCTACCTCAAAGTCTTCTGGAGTATATCCCGTCTATTATCCGGATATCGCGTGGGCAATAATCTATCGTACTACTTGGACAGCTATATGGATCGGCCGAATTTTTTCTTTCCCAAGAAACTCACGATCTTGTTCTCTCTATTTTTTTAGAGTATTTTGATATTTTTAGAAAAATATTGTGTTAACTAAATTGTGGAAATCCAAGACACAAGTCAAGATCCACAATTAAACACAAAAGAAAAAAATCGAAATTCTTGGGCCAAAAGAAAGGTGTAAAAATTGGCCACCATAGAAGTCTTATTTATAGGTGTTTTGGGCTACTCTAGGGACCTTAAGGAGGATAAGGTAAGGACTCCCAATAGATATATTCTTTCCAATATTAGGACTCTTCCTAATATTAAGACTCTATTAATATCAACTTAGTCCACTAAAAAGTTGATATTGCACTTCCTAACAAAATCCCATATTACGAAACTGGGCTCCTTTTTGAATTAATTATTTCCCGTGTTTAAGATATTCCATGTCTATTAATTAATTTAAGCTATTGACAGATTTTAATTAATTAATATATTATACATGAGTATACCACTCGACTTTTATTATTATATCGGAAAATTAATTCCACCTGCAGGGTTTGATATAATAATCCTTTCGAGTGTCTCAAGGGACATGATCAACCCGACTGGTCGGGACACAATTTCTGGCTATAATATTAATTATCATATAAATAATAATATTGCCCAAAATATCGAGCATATTGAGTCAATCATTGTGGCTCTCACCCATGATAAATCAAAGCAATAAATATTAAATATATATAATTAAATATTAATCACTAGAATTAAGAAATAATAATTGTCCGAGATGTATGTTCTTCTTATAGTCAGTAAAAAAGAATCTATCTCACCTCGATCCTGTTCAACGTATAGCGAATACACTAATATATGCTAATAGTCAAGACCAACCAATTTCAAGCATATACTACAACCTCTCACATAACGGTCTAATGTTCTATAGGTTGTGAACTAAATATTACTATATAAGGAACCGATAATGTGATCTTCTGTGTGACACAACACACCACATTATCTATAATATAAAGTAATTTAGACTACATTTGCATAACCATAGCGTGAATAAATATGCAAAACGTGTGATAAATGAATTAAATATTCTCATAGATAAAGACCGGGAAATTAGATAATACAAGCATAAAGTATGCTTTGATGTATACAACCCTAACACAATATTCACGTCGAGGTTGAACCCCGCCTTCCGGTTTACAGGGTCGAACTACTCTAATGAAAATCTCGATGTCACAAGCACATCCCTACTAAATCCTCAAGTCAAAGGTTCACGAATACCTATCACAACCCTTCGATTCCGTCATTGACTGTCCCGGAGTGAAATCCGTGTGACGAATCGAGGGTGAGTCGGTTCGAGTATACTAATCCAATTAGCATACCTATAACATGTGCTCCCACTAACCATTAGTGTTCGACAGGCGCTCTCCATGTCAAAGAACACGTCAGTCTTCACATAAACTTAACGCCCAGTCAAGTTTCGTCGACTTGCGAACGATTAATTATTTGAGCTATAAACCTTTCCACTACCGACTCCCTTATCCAATAAGGAGTGGAACGTTTTGCTCTCAAATACACGGACTAGTTTCTATGTATATTTACGATTTAGGAATGCCAGTAACTACCAGTAAATAAAGAAACATTCATTGCCTTATGATAATAATTTACATAATAACAAGTACAATGCCCTCACTCAACATCCTCTGAGTGGCATTCGAGGGCATACTCCTAACATCAGCTTGTTCTCGTGTCATTGCAAACACCCTTCCTTGAACTTTATTCACTGGGTTTGGGCAATCTCTCGTCATATGTCCGGGCTTCTTGCATCTGAAACAATTACTGGACCCGAGAAAACATTCCCCAAAGTGATTTTTCCCACATTTAGTATACTTAGGATTCTCAGTTGTATTTGGAGCATGTCTCGCTGTATGATGCTTCTGATTGAATTTGCCTGGTTTTTGCTCCAGTTTCTTCCAATGTGCTGAATTTTTGAAGCAAATGCTTGCCTCTTGTGCTGATAAGACCTCTGTATCTCCTTTTTGTCAGCTTCTGCGAGCAGCGCTTTGTCAACCATTTCTCTGAACTCAGTTAATGTAGACATTCTCACATCTTCTAATTTTAGGTCGGAGGCCTCTTAGGAAATGATCCATCTTCTCAGCATTATCCCTAGCAATATAGGGAACGTACCCGCAGCCTTCTTCAAATTTCCGGATACATTCACAAACAGACATATCCCCTTGCTTCAGCTCCAAAACCTCTTTGACTAGGAGAGACCGTACATCCCTAGTGAAGTATTTATCATAGAATATTACTTTAAATCTCTCCCACGTCAACTCTTCCATGTTGACTACAAGTTGAGCTACTTCCCACCAAGTTCTTGCATCTTTTTTGAGTTGAAATACCTCACAAAGTATCTTCTCAGCATCATCGATGTGCATGTTGGAATACCGGCAATTTTGATTTCCGGTAATTTTCTTTTTTTGGTGGAAGTCCATTTTGGTGACTCACTCATGACTGTTTCGTCATTTCGAGAATGATTAATTCTGCACTTTTTGTCATCCGAGTTCGTTTCGGCATCGTTTTGTTGAGTTCCATGTTCTTAAGCGGCTTTTCCGCACTTGAGTTCGATTCTTATGAATCTGGTCCGAAACTATTGTTTCGAGCTTCTCGTAAGTTCATTTAGTGTTATTATTCATGTTGCGAGTTTTGGTTTGGTGTTTTGATCACGTATCGTGTATTTCAGACGTTTTGGGCCATTTTCGTAATTTCCCAAAGTTTGGGGTTATTACTTTCCATTATCGAATTTTGAGCCTTCGGGTGGTCGGAATCATGTGTTCTCTTAGTGCTCGGATTCGTCTTTGCGAGTATGTCGTAACCGTATCTTCGATTTATATTCAGGTTCGGGTTTCGGGGTCGTCGGGCCGTCGGAGTGGCCACTACGAGCAGGCCTGGCTCGGCCGAGTTACTTACTGTAAGATGCCGGTTACGGCCATACATGCTCGGCAGGCATGGCCTGACGAATGCCGGTTACGGCCGTAAGGGCCGAGAGTTACGGCCGTATGGCGCCTGGCAGCTTCCGGACGAATGCCGGTTACGGCCGTAAGGACCTGCCGGGTACGGCCGTAAGGACCTGCCGGGTACAGCCGTAAGTGCCGAGTTACGGCCGTAAGTCCCTTTCGGTTACGGCCGTAAGCGATCGGCAGGCACTGGGTGGGTTTGGACGAATGCCGGTTACGGCCGTAAGGCACTTCCGGTTACGGCCGTAACCGCCGGCTATATATAGCCTGCGCTCGGCCACACTTCGTTTTTTACTCGTTTTTCTCCTTTTTTCGGCGACTGGAGATGGAAGGCTCGGGAAATCGAGTTCTTGGCCGATTCTAATCAATTCCAAGACATTTTGGAAGATTCTTGTTGATTATATCATCATCCAATCCATGTGTTTCGTCGAATCAAGGTATATTTCTTGATTTTCCTTCAAGTTGACTTTTTAGAGAATTTGTTCTTGATTTCGATTCTAGTCCGATTTTGATACATCGGTTGGTGTAGTATGATGTTATTAATCATGTTCTATGGGTTGTATATCCATATTTCGAGTTTGTTCAACTCGATTATTGATTCGAGTGTTCTTGGGAGTTATCGAACATTGAGTGTTCGATTAAATGTTCGAATGAGTTCCCTTCGTTAGTTTGTTAGGATTTCCGTTGTTTTGGCCTTGATTCTTGTTGTAACCATGTGTTATTTTTCCTTCCGGGGGTTTATAGGTGTTCGAGGATTCCGATGTTGAATCTTATTGGTGATTGATGATTCGTGTGGTGTTATTCACGTAGTAATTGCGGTGCTATCGCATTCTTGATAGTGTTCGGGAGTTCGGGGCCATTCGACCGTATTTCATCCGTCGTCTTGTTGCGATTGTGGTTTCGAGGAAAGTATCTTATTATACGACTTGTATCTTGCGACTTGAAATCACGTATTAGGTTATGATGATTTTGCTTGTCTTCGTAAATATGTCCCGTTTGAGTTGGTTGTGTATTCCGTAATGTGAAGGCTTTGTGATAATAGTGTTATATTGATATACGTATTAGGTGTTGTGCCAATTATGCAGGATTGCGACGTACATATGGGATGGTTGTACACTTGCTCGTGCAATGTATTGTGTACCGATCGTGTGTTATGTTGGTTGTGTGCCGTTGATTGATGACAGTTGTTGTGAGTGTTGAGATTGTGTTATGTGCGTGTGATATACGATGTTGTGGTGATCAACATGATTGATTAACTGTGCTCATTGTTGTATGAAATGTGATTGTGAATGTGAATGTAAGCTGGAACGCTAAGTTCACTCGTGTGGGTTCGACGGGGCCTACGAGGATTCATGGCACAGGTCCATGGGATCAGAACTTAGTGTGTGGTGCTGAGGTCCAATCGTGCGGGCACAGGTCCATTGAATCAGGACACAATACATCCAACCATGCGGGTTCGACAGAACCTACGGTGACACGTGACACAGATTCATGGGGTCAGGACCAGTTGTTGTGATTGATGTGTTTGTTTGTTTCCGTGCGGGTTGTCGAACCTACGGAGACTCGTGGCAGGAGATCACGGGGTCATGAATATGCTTGGATCGTCCAAGTTTTGAAAATGAAGTTTTCTAGAAATGAATGTTGGACCGAGTCCTAAGCTTGAGTAAATTTTTTCTGTATTGTGAACTGTTGATTTATGAAACAAGATTTGGGTTAAAGCCCTCAACCCTTCTTTTGAAAGGCATGGTGAACCAGGACTCAGAGTTTTAAAGGTTTTGTAATTCCAAAATTCCCGAGGTGATGAACTTATTTTCGAAATGCTTCATAGCTTAAATTCCCTTATTAAAAACCCCCGGGAATAAATTGATACTTGAATATTGTGTTTGATTCTTGATTAATATTTGCCCGTTACTTTTCGTATGGTTTGATACTTGCACTAGTAAAACAGTGGAGTTTTACTAACCCCCGAGTAATCGGGGGGTGGATGTCTGTTTTGCGTCTAAGTACTTACAGGTTCAGGGGAGCAGTAACAGGATTGGCACAAGAGGATGATGAGCTGCGATACTAATCAAGAGTCGAGAGTTGGTAGAGCTTGGTTATATTGTTAGAGTTGATTTCAGTCTTCCACTGTATTGTGTTTCAACCCCTGTGTAGGTAATGTTGATTTAGTCAGTTCTGTTGATGGAGTTGTGTGACCTCATCGGTCTGTGTATTCATGTGTAAGTGACCTTAACGGTCTGTATTATTATTATATTGTTTAACCCTGGCCGGGCAAGCATTTGGTTGTTTATGGATGTTTAGCCTGGTAGATCCTTGTGGAAAGGGTCTACGGCGTGTAATATTCCCATATGGTTTTGGGGGTGTTACACATGTAATCAAAGATAACATCAAGTGATTTGACCCATTCCTTTGCAACCATAGGATCGGACCCACCATGAAAATCAGGAGGTTCCATTTTCCTAAATTTCTCATATATTACTGGTCCATTATTGTTTCTTGGTGGAGGTTTGTAACACCCCCGAACCACTCGGGAATATTACAGCACCACAGACCCTCTCCGTGAGGATCTACAGACTAAATACAACACAATGCATCACTTCACATGCCGACATGGCTACGTAAAGGACCATTAGACCGATTTGGTCTTTTATCACAACACACACATCATTACATACAAGATTCTTTCCCATAACTCATATCCACGCAGGGGCTGGAATACAGTAACGCTCCTGTATATCGGGATAATAACACATGGGAGAAATAACCAACAAGATAATCTAAAATACTCTACGATTGGTCTTTATGTGGTTAGTATCGTCGTCTTCCATCACCCTTCGTACCGATCCTGTTATTCGCTCCCCAACAACCTGCAAGTACCTGGACGCAATACAGACATCCACCCCCCGAATACTCGGGGGTTAGCAAAACTCCACTGTTTTGCTAGTGCAAGTATAAAATACGAATACAAGTCATACACAACATACTCCAAGAATATAATAATCATGAACACGCTTCCGAGATAAATTATTTGACCAAGACAGTTCGAATCATGGAAAGTGGGAAAATAAACCCAATGTATCTCTTACAAAACATTTTACGATCTCGGGAGTTTTGAAAATATTTGGGATTAAAGAATACAGGCCATACTTAACGTACTCCAAGAATATAATAATCATGAACATGCTTCCCGAGATAAATTATTTGACCAAGACAATTCGAATCATGGAAAGTGGGAAAATAAACCCAATGTATCTCTTAAAAAACATTTTACGATCTCGGGAGTTTAGAAAACATTTGGGATTAAAGAATTTCCAAGTCTTTCGAAAACACTTGGGGACACGGCTCAAAATCATCTTTTCCAAAATACAATTCCGATAATAAAACACGGGTTCAAAACCCAATTCACAAAACACGGGGTCCAAGACCTAAATCACGAAACATAGGGTCCACGACCCAAATCATAAAATGCAGGGTCCACGACCCAAATCATAAAACACATATTCCTAAGGATTATTCGCGTCCCGTGCTAACAAGCCACGAACCTCAGATGCTCCTGCAGAACATACCCGAGTGAATAACCCAATGGGAAACCATACCAAATAACAAGTCCTCGTGACAACAGTCACAAAACCATTACCAAACCACAACCATAAGTTATCCCGGCATCGCGCTAACAAGCCACGAACCTCGGAGTCCCCGCAAGACATACCGGATTGGATAACCCCACAAGTTATCCTGGCATCAGGCTAGCAAGCCCCTAACCTCGGAGCCCCCACGAGACATACCCGATTAGATAACCCTACGGTCACGCCCGACCCATACTAGCAAGTATGGATCCCGGAGATTCATCAATCTTACCCGGAGGAGTAACAATAAGCAAAACATCAAGCCAAGCAACACTAAACATCACGACCTCCTCTCAGAGGAGTAACAACCAATATCACCCATCACATATTCGCCGAACAAGCACACATAAAAACACGTAATCCTCGGTAAACGATTACGGTTATTTATATTCACTAAATGTGATCATACGTCTTTCAACAAATGAAGTTAACACAAATAGTCCAAAAACACACTTATTCACAAAGCATACGAGTTATCATTGAAAGACAACATTTATCGAGAACATACCGATCCTTTTTAACATTCATTAAATATTCGGATTTTGCATAAAATCATTTACCAACAATTATGCCTAAGAAACATGAAACGTATGGGCAAGATACTTGCCTCGATACCACGAGCAATGGAACAATGAGTGGATACGGCCGGGTAGCCCTCGAACTTCCTAGATCGACCAAAAACCCGACAACTCCACGGAAACTGAAACTATGAAAATAATATCACCATGAATCAATAACGCTAAACGGCATCCGAGTCAACCCGAAAAAACAACAAGGATCTGAGGGTTCTTCAAGGAAATCGGAAATCAAGTTCCGGGTTGGTAAAAATCGATAAACGAGTTACAAAATCCGAAGATCATGGCCAAGACAACAAGAATACCATAACCAACTCATAAACTATGGATTAAATTGCAGAATCATGAAGAAACCCCAAAAATCATACAATTAAAGTTCTAAGTAAGGAAATACCTTGATTCGACGAAGAACACGGATTGGATGATGATATAATCAACAAGAATCTTCCTAAACACCTTGGAATTGATTAGAACCGGCCAAGAACTCAAGTTCCCGAGTCTCACGTCGCCAGCCGCCACAAAAACGAGGAAAGAGGGTGAAAATAAGGTCTGGCCGAAGCCCAGGCCTATATATGGCCGACAGGGTTACGGCCGTAACTCGGTCAATGCGCGTTAGCATATGCAATGGCCAAATACTTTGCGTACGCAATGATCACACCTTACGGCCATAATAGGCATAGCTTTACGGCCGTAACCGAGCATCCCAGACCACTGAACGAAATCTGCCGAATCATTATGGCCGTAACCGGCCAACGCCTAGCGGCCGTAACAAGCCTTATGGCCATAACCAGATAGACCTTACGGCCATAACCGAGTGTCCCAGGCCCAGGTGTTTGGAAGTCTTACGGCCGTAATCGGCCAGGCCTTACGGCCGTAACTCAATCCAGCCCCCACCCAACCATCCGGCTCGATCATGCGAATGCACCGACTATGATCCAAAACAATAACGAACAGGCTACGAAACTCAACGTACCACAGTACAAGCATGCGATTCCAACGACGCGGACGACAACAGTCCGTTCGATCGAAGAAAATTCAACAAAACCAGAATGAAGATCTCGGGTATTACATTCTACCCCTCTTAAAAGAAGTTTCATCCTAGAAACTTGAAACATAGAATGAACAATGCAAAACAAACTCATATAGCACACGATATCCATTGCCGACAACCCCGATGACTCACATGCAGAACGTAGCCGCTACCATCCAAATCGCTACCCCAAAGCAATAAAAAAACGCAATGAACGAAAATCAATACGATTCACCAACCCAACAGTACATCAATCAAAATGCGAGCTAATTGCTGAACAGATATGAAATTCCACAGCCCAAGGGTTTGAAGATCAAAAATGAAATTAATTTCCCGAACTTAGGGAAATTATGAAGGAGTTTGAACGCTCAACAATCACGAAACGAGATCAACAAAAACCGAACAATCAAACGATTGAACCACAACGATCGAGACAACAACAGTCTAACAATCATGTTCGAATCACGACGAACAATAAAACCCAAACAACAACCCCAAAGTTCACACCTCGACTCGGGACAATATATGATTCGGTGAAAACAACAAGATGTGCATTCACATAAGATCCACAAGAAATGGAATAGCAATAGAAAAGTCACAATGACAAACGAATTATTCCAAAACAATACCACACTCGTTCGATCAACAAAAGCAAAAGATAGGACAAGTTCAGAAAATGTCAACGAACATAAACGAGTCGACAGAGTCGAAAATACAGAAGTTCAAAATCCGAACCACTTCGGATAAAAGAAGTTTATCTCCGAAATTCCAAACAACAAAGCAAGGAAATAACATAATGTACAACCGATAGACCACGCCCCTCAGGGACTCCTCGGAGTCGGTCCTGATATTAGTGCTCAAGTCCGTACCTCGGAAGGCTCGGTGACCAACTCACAAAACTGAACCCAGTGTCCCTCGAGCCCGCACTTATAACACGTTACTGGCAGAGAAGGACAATGTGCACAAACATGTCCCGACACATTGCATTTAAAACACATCCTGGCTTTACCAGGAGTCAAAGCAAACGACTTGGAATTCTCAATCCCGCGTATCGAGTAATGGAGCTTCACAGCGGAAAGACTATGACGTTGAAAACTAGAAACACCAACTCCTGCACTATCCACAAGGTCATCAGACTTCCTCTGCTTCTTTGACTCGGGCACCCGCTCCGACGATAACGAAGCTAGTTCACGGGATAAGGCTCGATCTTGACAGTCCCTCAATGAAGTGCAATTGAATCCCGACATATACAAGCGAATCTCCGGCTTCATCTCTCTGTCAAAGTGAAGGATCCTCTCTTCCTCAGTCCTCACCCGATCTCGCACATAACTAAGTTGTTTGCTATAATCGATGATAGCCTGCGACACCGATATATCTTGTGGTCCTGCCAAATAAAATTCACGAATCCTCTGCTCTCTAATCGGTTTCGGACAGAACTCAACTTCCATAAATGCCTGGAACTCCGTCCACATGACATCACGATCACGAGGTTTAATAGCTTCCCACCAATTAGCGGCATCTTTGTCAAGAAGGTACTGAGCAATAGGTACCTTCCGCTCTTCAGGACAATCGACAGCCTCGAATATCTTTCCCAACTGGAAAAGCCAACCATCCCAGCCCAACACATCCACAACACCGGCGAATCGAGGAGGATTCATACGAATTACTTCTCGAAGCCATTGATTTACACCGACGTTCTGAGTCACGTCAGTGTTGCGTTGAACCGCCTGGGTCAAATGAGTCATCTGTGTTGCTACTTGTTGCAGTATAGTAGCAACACCAATATCAATATCATTCCCGGCAACATTCTCTCGATTCTGCATCTGGTCCCCATGGTCAACGGCGCCACGGTTACGACCATGACCTCTGCCCCTCGGCATACTAACAAGAAACAACCTATCGCAACGAAAGATCATAGCACATACCAAAGATATTCACATCTCCGTCTTCAATCAAATACAATTAAATCATATATACATTATGATTTAATTCAAACTAGAGCACAATATACAAACCATTATCCTGACAATTTACATTTAAAATATCATTGCTATATGAACTATAATTTCAATGAAATTATAGTCATTCATTATATCAAAACCACCTTCTATACGGATCCCGTGCCGGAACCCACCAAGTTGAAAACCATTTTAAAAAACGTTCAAAAATGCTAAAAAAGCCGATGATGGTAATACTTTCCACATACTCACCAAAAGTCATTTTCCAAGTACCAAATACCATCATAAAAACACCATTTGAAATTACAAGGCGAAAATGCCAAAACTCAATAGTTTCAGAATGTACGTTAAGCCACCCCTTAAACGTACCGACAAAAGAGTTAGGAAAAGGGGTTAACGATATAACCCAAGTTTACGAGATACCCAAAAGGTCATTTTAAAATAGACATGGTTTGGCAAAAATACCAAAAAGTCATTTTGAAATATACACACGCATCGGATAAGAACACAGTTCAAAATACATATAATCACACACAACAATTGTTATCCCTGGACAACATACATAGAATACGGTCACAAACGGTCAGCCTAACAATCACAAGAATCAGACCTACAGCCAGAATGTAATTCCCGATCTTCTGCCTAGGTTGATTAGTGTGTGCTCCTACAGAGATTTCGTGTGCGCTAGCCATGCCACGTTAGCGCGTGCTAGTCCCACACTTGGAGTGCGCTAACTATTCTAATCCAGCAACACATTCATGAACATATACCAAATAATACCAAAAGTTGAAGGTTACAAATAAACAGCACCATACGAATCCAAACGCCAATAGTTCACATGATTATGACATTACACAAATAACCATCAGAGGTTAAATAACATTCCGAACCGAGTCTCCACTTCTCTGTCGAGAGAACTATCTTGACGAGAGCACACCGAATGACTCAGCATTCACACCATTACCTTAATCACAACTATGAGCATTATAACCAAAATAATAACATCCTCACTACATACCTTTTAACTGGAATTCATGAAACCGAAAAAGTGAAAGCGAAAGTCACGTCTCAAGTAAACTTTTGATAGACCTCGTTTCAGTATTTAAAAATCAAATTTTGAAAATTTTCAATGCAAGATGAAAATAAAATATATGTAGTTTGAATTCTCAAAATTTTCGGTCTCGAGGTCATCATACGAAAATCAAACCTTTTTCCCTCCTCGAAGGATGTTTTTAAATAAAATTTACGTGACTTCCCCAAAACATTTGAAGTTTAAAATACCACACTGATAAACTTTCATTGAGTAACCAATCTAAAACATTACTCCTGTAAAAACGATTTCACATAAAGATGTATATATATATATATATATACATACATACATACATACATACATACATACATACATACATACATACATACATACATACATACATACATACTGGTACTACTCTTCATTCCAGCACAATACGAGAATCAAACAAGTATGGAGTATATATTCTCGAGGCACGTTTAAACTCCACATAATAACACAGAATCACACAAGCTCGTATAACACGAGTGTAATACTGGTGGTAATACCACCAGTATTACATGTTTTTTCACTTTGGGCGCTCACGTCCATTTCTTTTGTTTGGTGAATAAATGTACTCCATTGCAATCAAACATATTTTGTATAATATGGTTGTAGTATTGTTCGCATCAGTTATTCGTGTATTGTGATGGTATGATGATTGACGAACTTTCAGTGACATACCTCGATGTCGTTAGGTAATTATCGGTGCGAATATGATGGTGGCCAACATCTTGTTCCCTGAGAGATTTCCAGACGACATGGAGAGGGAGTCGTGTCATGAGAAATTAATGTGATAATAAATTAGCAAACAAAACTGTCCTTTACGTACGTTATACTCCGAGTCATTACGCACGCTATATCTGAGTCATTACGTACATTAAATATCGGCCCTTACGTACGTAACATCGATCTTCGGTCTTCGGACAGGAATCTTCGTCAGGTAGTACGCATGGCGACCAACTTTCGGCGTGATTGCGACAGGCAAGTCAACGAGGTGTTACGTACGTTAACCCGCTTTCGTTACGTACGTAACGATATGTGTAAATCGTTCCAGCGAGTTCCTTACGTACGTTAATATTTTGCCATAACGTACGTAAAGTCTCTTACGTACGTAAACCGTCAGGCATAACGTACGTAAGGGAAATCTGAGTTTATAAAAGAACACTTTGCCTTTCATTTCTTCCGTCCCAAAAATCATTCTTCTTCCTTGTACACTGCTCTCCACCATCCTTGAACCAATTCTAACCTCCCAATTCAAGTGCTATCCTATTAGAGTACGTTAATCAAGCTTCGGGGAAGGTCTTGAAGGTGTTATCCTCTCGTTCTCCTTCGTCCACCGACGTTCTTCATCATCTTTTGTCAGTAAAGGTAAGTTTATCCAACCTTGAACTCATTTCAGTATTTTTTAGTAAGTTATAGTAAACGTCGGATGCCTTGGGTAGCTTAGAACCCTCAGTAATAATCGAACCGGTATATAACTATCGCAATTGTTAATCGATATCCATCAAAGCTAGAAATTGGAATGAATAATGGTAGAACTCATAATCATATTGCTAATCACTAACTTCTCGGAATCATCTTAAAGGATTTCATGTATAACCGTATTATCATGTTGAATAAAACCGTTAATGAATCCTTGATGAACTTACCAACAATTTCTAGCCGAATAGATACCGAAACGTGTTGAGATGATGGATTAATCCTTCTAGACTTGCATATTAAGACAACGATGAAATCTTGGTGATTCTTGGTTATAATTAACTAGGAATGTTGTGTTAGAACACTATTGTTTAGCGGAAGGATAACTTATAAAGAATGTTGCCGATCCTAAGAAGTTAATGGCACGCATTATGGTTAAAAACGGAGAAATTCGATTTCGACATCATAAGCAACTAGGATAGGGTTCTAACAGGCGGGAGGGGGAGGAACGTCGTTGATCGTCATTGTTATCATAAGATGTTAATCGACAAACATGTAATAGGTCGGATTTCCAAGTGCGATCGTTCAAGCCGTTGCCTCGTCAAGAAATAACTCTCGTCGGATTTGAGGCAAGTGAATCTTGCTCAGACTTTACGTCTTATAATTTTAGACATAGTAAATGTTACTATTGTGGAATGGTGCTCTTACGATTATCTTGTCCGGAGTATTCCCGAGTAGATACTACCGTGACCCTTGGCCGCGGCCTTGGGAGTTTTCTTGTTGGACCGTTTTGCGGGATAAAACCTAAATGGTACCCACGTCCGGAGTATTCCTGTGTAGATACTTCCGTGACCCTTGGTTGCGACCTTGGGAGTTTATGTGCTGATAAAAGGAATAACATGGAACATTCGGTGATAACTTTATTCCTTGAAATTTTTAGATTTTACCTTTGAGTTTGGTTTGGATTGTTTCTGACCTAGGTTACTGGCACGACATGTCGTGCCAGGTAAATTTGTTGAATTTGTGCAGGACACCCCCGAAGGTTACGGCCAGGCATGAGCTGTGTTGGAAGAAGGCCTGTTAATTTCTTAAATCAATTTGAACATTCCACGTTGTGTAATAACCGTATGTACGGACACTATTTGCTTTTGTACTTTGGGTTGTACGAATACTTTCTTAATTACTTCCGTATATTACCACTTTTAATAAAATATTTTCAAAAACTTGCCTTGTGGGTCCCTCATGGGATCTACGGCACTGTGGCGTCCCGGTTCATTTTGGGGGCGTTACAGAAAATGGTATCAGAGCCCAAACACTCACGTGGAAAGTTTTACCAAAAATATTTTGAAAACGTTTTTCCTTCAAAATCCAACACTTCTGACGACCGTAACTCCTCGAGGGATGTCGAGGTAAAATACACGTAAATTCTTACGGATCAAGTATGATGTTTGGATTAAGTAAGAACTCAGAGAATGTTTGCATTAAACTAACCTGTTAGATTGAACGAACATCACCAATGGCACGTCGAGGAGCTAGAAGAAACGTAAATGACGCACAAGGTTCCGCTATGAACCAGCAGGAAGACAGAAACACCGAAGAAACTAATCCAGCCGGAAATCAACCACCGCCTGTTAATCAGAACGAACAGGAAGCGGAAAACCAGAACAACGGGGGATTCGATCCAGCCTTCATTCAGACTCTCGCCCAGGCCATTGCTATGGGAATCGCTCAGGTCAACCGGGCAGAACAAGTACCAGTCATTAACATAGAAGAGAACACCGGGAAGGACCGCTAGCTGGGAGAAATGCTGAAGGCCAAACCGCCATTATTCGATGGGTCAGGGGATAAGCACGTGGACGATTGGATCTCGGAGATGGAGACTGCCTTCGAGGTGATCGGCTGCCCAGGAAACCGAAAAGTGCCACTCGGGATCAACCAGCTCCGTGACACCGCAGCCCGATGGTGGAGGACCTATAAGCCAGAGGATAGAATAGTCGGATGGCCCGAGTTTTCCAAACTATTGAGAGACGAGTACTTTCCCCGATCAGTTCAAACTGCACGAGCGCGGAGTTTCTTCGTGCAGGCCTCGTAATTTGCCAAGATTGCAAATCATTCGGGCATACAGGACCGAGCTAAGCTATGTCGCACAGATGGTTCCATCCGAAGATCAGCGAATTTGTCACCTTGCTCAACGGTTGCCGGAGGATGTTCAACGCTACGCGGCGAGGTTTCATTACACCACGTTGAGGGCATATGAGGACGTGGTCACAGCATACGCCGGTACGGTTGTCAGTTCGGATGACGGGCACAACCAAAAGAAGCAGAAGACAGCAAATCAGTCCGAGAGCACCAGCAGAGTGAATTTGGGAATTGGGTTCCCCTCCAAATCAGCAGCCTCGTCCCAATAGAAAGGAACGTCTGACGGGCCTTCTCGCCGTAGCTGTTTCAATTGTGGCATAGCAGGGCATACCATGAGTTAGTGTCGTAAAGCATCGACAAAGTGCTTTTCATGCGGAAGAGGTGGGCACATGTCTCGCTACTGTTCTCGGATCAAACCTACACCAAACCCAGCTCCTCAGAGTCAACAAGGCTCGGTACAGACATCCAGAGCGTCTGCCATGTCCGACTACCGATCTCCACCTCACCAATCTCCTCTACACGGTGCCGGAAGAGGACGTGGTCGTGGGGGAGGTACTGCACCCTCCTCCGGGACACTGCCGTCCCGCGTGTTCGAACTAAGGGCTACTGACGACCAGACTACTTCTGCTGTCTCAGGTACACTCCTTATTAAATCTCAGCCTGTTCATGTACTGTTTGATACTGGAGCCACCCACTCGTTTATATCCGTAGAATGTGTTAACCGTTTGCATCTCCCTTGTGTACCCTGTGAGTCCTTTACTGTTAAACTACCCGAGGGTAGTAGGGTGGAGGGTAACTTGGAAGTTTGAAACTGTCCGATTCGTATCAATAATCTGGGCTGGTCATCCAATCTCATGGTCTTTCCACTCCAAAATGAAGATGTGATTTTAGGTATGGACTGGATGACGATGCACAAGACGGTATTAGATACCTATCACCTGACCGTTTCTATTACAACCCATGATGGTGCCACTCACACAATTAGAGGCCGAGAACACTTCAGTACTAAAGGGTCCCTCAGTCTCCTTTCAGCAGTAGCATCTCATGATGATCAAGGAGCGTATTACTGGTGCTATATTCTTCAGAAGGGCACGTCACAATTGTCGGTTGCTAACATTCCTGTAGTGAACGAATTTCCGGACATATTCCCCGACGAACTACCTGGATTGCCACCACAAAGAGAGGTCGATCTCTCAATCGAACTTGAGCCAGGAACGACGCCTATCTCCAAGGCACCATACAGGATGGCACCAGCCGAAATGAAGGAACTAAAGTCACAACTCGAAGAATTGCTAAGGAAGGGGCTCATTCGTCCAAGTACTTCGCCATGGGGTGCGCCAGTTCTTTTTGTGAAGAAAAAGGACCGCTCTCTGCGCCTGTGTATCGATTACAGGGAACTTAATAAGGTCACTATTAAGAACCGTTACCCACTTCCAAGGATTGATGATTTACTGGACCAACTGCAAGGGGCGACTGTGTTTTCAAAGATCGACTTACGTTCGGGATATCACCAATTGAGAATTAGAGAGGAGGATATTCCTAAGACCGCATTTCGATCGAGATATGGGCACTACGAGTACATGGTGGTGTCGTTT
The DNA here is from genome assembly GCA_033398695.1 of Orobanche coerulescens. Classification (NCBI taxonomy): domain Eukaryota; kingdom Viridiplantae; phylum Streptophyta; class Magnoliopsida; order Lamiales; family Orobanchaceae; genus Orobanche; species Orobanche coerulescens. Next base: position 162,719,527 of record CM065802.1, on the reverse strand, counting down.
GGCCTGACTAATGCTCCAGCCGTTTTTATGGAATTGATGAACAGGGTTCTGACAGAGTTTCTCGATAAATGTGTGGTGATTTTCATTGACGATATTTTAATTTATTCCCGAAGCCGATGGGAGCATGAGGAACACTTGAGGCAGGTGTTGAGCGTTTTAAGGCAACATCAATTGTATGCTAAACTTTCTAAATGCGAGTTCTGGATGCCAGAGGTAACCTTTTTGGGGCATGTGATTTGGTGGAGGCGTTAAAGTAGAGCCCCAGAAGATCGAGACAGTTATGAATTGGGAACCACCTAGAAACGTCAAAGAGGTGAGGAGTTTCCTGGGGTTGGCGGGATATTATCGACGGTTCGTCGAGGCCTTCTCCTGTGTCGCTCAGCCATTAACAAATCTGCTTAGGAAGAACACCAAGTTTGTCTGGACAACAGATTGTCAGGAGAGTTTCGACAAGCTAAAAAGGAAGCTTACTACTGCCCCAGTGTTGGTACTACCGCAGGGTACAGAGGGATTCGTAATATGCACCGATGCGTCTAAGCACGGGCTGGGATGTGTGTTCATGCAAAATGACAGGGTTATCGCTTACGCCTCTCGACAACTTAAACCTTATGAGGTGAACTACCCGACACACGACTTGGAACTAGCTGCAGTGGTCCACACTCTTAAGATTTGGAGACATTACCTATATGGGGTTACCTGTAAGATCTTTACGGACCACAATAGTTTAAAGTATATTTTCACGCAGAAAGAGTTAAATATGAGACAGAGGCGTTGGCTGGAGTTAATCAAGGATTACGATGTAGAGATTCTATATCACCGTGGAAAGGCCAACGTCGTAGCACACGCACTGAGTCGGAAAACTGCGCAGGAGGTGACACTATCTCGTTTGACAGTACAGCTGGAGTTGCAGCAAGATCTCAGGAGAAATGACATTGAAGTGTGGATACAACACCGCCAGGGACAGTTGTGCTCGATTGATATTCGCTCGTCTCTGCTGGACGAGATACGCCTAGCACAGATAGAGGATCCAGAACTTTGTGCGATCGGCGCAAATGCCGAAGGGGGAGTTATTTCAGACTACAGGATCCAAGGAGGCTTAGTTAGATTCAAGAACAGGATTTGCATTCCACCTAATGACGAGCTTAAGCAAACGATACTCAAGGAAGCTCATTCTACTCCCTATTCGATACATCCCGGGGCGAGCAAAATGTACAAAGACCTGCGAAAGAGTTTCTGGTGGAAGAATATGAAGCGAGAGGTAGCAAGGTTTGTCGCTCGATGTATGATATGTCAATAGGTGAAGATTGAACACCGTAGACCGGCCGGAATCATGCAGCCCTTACCCATTCCGGAATGGAAATGGGAGAGCATATCAATGGACTTTCTCACCAAGTTACTAGTGACGGCGGGGGGAAAGGACACGATATGGGTTATTGTAGACCGACTGACAAAGTCGGCACACTTCATTCCAATTCAGGAGGCCATCGGAACAGAACAGCTGGCTACCATCTTTGTTCGGGAAATTGTGAGATTACATGGCATTCCCTCGGGGATTATTTCGGATAGAGACACTAGATATGTGTCCCGCTTCTGGAAGGCTGTCCACCAGGCCATGGGTACTCAAGTGCATTTCAGCACTGCCTATCATCCTCAAACGGATGGACAAACAGAACGCACCATACAGACCCTGGAAGATATGTTGAGAGCATGTGTACTCGATTGGGGCAAGGACTGGGCTAAACACCTCTGCTTAGCGGAATTTTCGTACAACAACAGTTGGCATGCAAGCATAGGCATGGCCCCCTTTGAGGCCTTGTATGGTAGAAAGTGCAAGTCTCCCCTATGTTGGGACGATGCATCCGATGTCATCGCCAACGAGTTGGATCTAATCCAGGAATCTATTAAGAAGATATCCATTGTTCGAAAACACATGTTGGCAGCGCAGAGTCGCCAAAAGTCTTATGCTATGGACCGGCAGCGACCGTTGGAATTTATGGTTGAGGATCATGTTTGGGTTAAAGTATCGCCAATGCGGGGCATTCGACGCTTCGGCCAGAAGGGCAAACTAAGCCCGAGATTTATTGGCCCGTTCGAAATACTGGACCGAGTCGGTAGACTCGCTTATCGGCTAGCATTACCACCATCGTTAGACGGAGTGCATAATGTCTTCCACGTCTCCCAGCTGAGAAAGTACGTGTACGATTCTAGCCACAAGATCAACTTCGAGGAAGTAGAGATTTCCAATGATGCTACCTTTAGGGAAGTTCCAACAGCGATTTTGGATCGACGCGTAAAGATACTAAGGAACAAGAACATACCCCTTGTTAAAGTTCAGTGGTCGCACCACGGTACGGAAGAAGCGACTTGGGAGACCGAGGCGAGCATGAGAGAGAATCATCCCGAGTTATTTTCTTAGTTTCGGGACGAAACTATTTTTAAGGGGGGTAGTATGTAATACCACCAGTATTACATGCTTTTTCACTTTGGGCGCTCACGTCCATTTCTTCTGTTTGGTGAATAAATGTACTCCATTGCAATAAAACATATTTTGTATAATATGGTTGTACTGTATTGTTCGCATCTGTTATTCGTGTATTGTGATGGTATGATGATTGACGAACTTTCAGTGACATACCTCGATGTCGTTAGGTAATTATCGGTGCGAATATGACGGTGGCCAACGTCTTGTTCCCCGAGAGATTTCCAGACGACATGGAGAGGGAGTTGTGTCATGAGAAATTAATGTGATAATAAATTAGCAAATAAAACTGTCCTTTACGTACGTTATACTACGAGTCAATACGCACGCTATATCTGAGTCATTACGTACGTTAAATATCGGCCCTTACGTACGTAACATCGGTCTTCGGTCTTCGGACAGGAATCTTCGTCAGGTAGTACGCATGCCGACCAACTTTCGGCGTGATTGCGACAGGCAAGTCAACGAGGTGTTACGTACGTTAACCCGCTTTCGTTACATACGTAACGATGTGTGTAAATCGTTCCAGCGAGTTCCTTACGTACGTTAATATTTTGCCATAACGTACGTAAAGTCTCTTACGTACGTAAACCGTCAGGCATAACGTACGTAAGGGAAATCTGAGTTTATAAAAGAACACTTTGCCTTTCATTTCTTCCGTCCCAAAAATCATTCTTCTTCCTTGTACACTGCTCTCCACCATCCTTGAACCAATTCTAACCTCCCAATTCAAGTGCTATCCTATTAGAGTACGTTAATCAAGCTTCGGGGAAGGTCTTGAAGGTGTTATCCTCTCGTTCTCCTTCGTCCACCGACGTTCTTCATCATCTTTTGTCAGTAAAGGTAAGTTTATCCAACCTTGAACTCATTTCAGTATTTTTTAGTAAGTTATAGTAAACGTCGGATGCCTTGGGGAGCTTAGAACCCTCAGTAATAATCGAACCGGTATATAACTATCGCAATTGTTAATCGATATCCATCAAAGCTAGAAATTGGAATGAATAATGGTAGAACTCATAATCATATTGCTAATCACCAACTTGTCGGAATCATCTTAAAGGATTTCATGTATAACCGTATTATCATGTTGAATAAAACCGTTAATGAATCCTTGATGAACTTACCAACAATTTCTAGCCGAATAGATACCGAAACGTGTTGAGATGATGGATTAATCCTTCTAGACTTGCATATTAAGACAACGATGAAATCTTGGTGATTGTTGGTTATAATTAACTAGGAATGTTGTGTTAGAACACTATTGTTTAGCGGAAGGCTAACTTATAAAGAATGTTGCCGATCCTAAGAAGTTAATGGCACGCATTATGGTTAAAAACGGAGAAATTCGATTTCGACATCATAAGCAACTAGGATAGGGTTCTAACAGGCGGGAGGGGGAGGAACATCGTTGATCGTCATTGTTATCATAAGATGTTAATCGACAAACATGTAATAGGTCGGATTTCCAAGTGCGATCGTTCAAGCCGTTGCCTCGTCAAGAAATAACTCTCGTCGGATTTGAGGCAAGTGAATCTTGCTCAGACTTTACGTCTTATAATTTTAGACATAGTAAATGTTACTATTGTGGAATGGTGCTCTTACGATTATCTTGTCCGGAGTATTCCCGAGTAGATACTACCGTGACCCTTGGCCGCAGCCTTGGGAGTTTTCTTGTTGGACCGTGTTGTGGGATAAAACCTGAATGGTACCCACGTCCGGAGTATTCCTGTGTAGTTACTTCCGTGACCCTTGGTTGCGACCTTGGGAGTTTATATGCTGATAAAAGGAATAACATGGAACATTCGGTGATAACTTTATTCCTTGAAAGTTTTAGATTTTACCTTTGAGTTTGGTTTGGATTGTTTCTGACCTAGGTTACTGGCACGACATGTCGTGCCAGGTAAATTTGTTGAATTTGTGCAGGACACCGCCGAAGGTTACGGCCAGGCATGAGCTGTGTTGGAAGAAGGCCTGTTAATTTCTTAAATCAATTTGAACATTCCACGTTGTGTAATAACCGTATGTACGGACACTATTTGCTTTTGTACTTTGGGTTGTACGAATACCTTCTTAATTACTTCCGTATATTACCACTTTTAATAAAATATTTTCAAAAACTTGCCTTGTGGGTCCCTCATGGGATCTACGGCACTGTGGCGTCCCGGTTCATTTTGGGGGCGTTACAACGAGACACAACAAAGTAGGGAGACTTACATCCACAGATCGCACGAAGATGATGGTTGCACCTCGATACTAATCACGACCGACAACCCAGACGACGCGTCGCGACATTACTCAGTTAGACAAAATATGACAAGACAAGACAAGACCCGACAACACACAACTCGACCCGACAGCCTAGGTTCATGCAATCTAAGCTCCGATACCATATTCTGTAACACCCCCAAACCACTCAGGAATATTACAGCGCCGCAGACCCTCTCCGTGAGGATCTGCCAGGCTAAATACAACACAATGCATCACTTCACATACCGACATGGCTACGTAAAGGACCATTAGACCGATTTGGTCTTTTATCACAACACACACATCATTAAATACAATATTCTTTCCCAGAACTCATACCCACACAGGGGATGGAATACAGTAACACTCCCATATATCGGGATAATAACAAATCGGAGAAATAACCAACAAGACTATCCAAAATACTCTACGATTGGTCTTTATATGATTAGTACCGTCGTCTTCCATCACCCTTCATACCGATCCTGTGATTCGCTCCCCAGCAACCTGCAAGTACCTAGAAGCAATACAGACATCCACCCCTGAATACTCGGCGGTTAGCAAAACTCTACTGTTTTGCTAATGCAAGTATAAAATACGAATACAAGCCATACACAACATACTCCAAGAATATAACAATCATGAACATGTTTCTCGAGATAAATTATTTGACCAAGACAATTCGAATCCTGTAAAGTGGGAAAATAAACCCAATGTATCTCTTAAAAAACATTTTACGATCTCGGGAGTTTAGAAAACATTTGGGATTAAAGAATTTCCATGTCTTTCGAAAATACTTGGGGACACGGCCCAAAATCATCTTTTCCAAAATACAATTCCGATATTAAAACACGGGTTCACAACCCAATTCACAAAACATGGGGTCCAGGACCTAAATCACGAAATACGGGGTCCACGACCCAAATCATAAAACAGAGGGTCCACGACCCAAATCATAAACACATATTCCTAAGGATTATTCGCGTCCCGTGCTAACAAGCCACGAACCTCAGATGCTCCCGCAGAACATACCCGAGTGAATAACCCAATAGGAAACCATACCAAATCACAAGTCCTCGTGACAACAGTCACAGAACCATTACCAAACCACAACCATAAGTTATCCCGGTATCGCGCTAACAAGCCACGAACCTCAGAGTCCCCGCAAGACATCTACGGATTGGATAACCGCACAAGTTATCCCGGCATCGGGCTAGCAAGCCCCAAACCTCGGAGTCCCCACAATACATACCCGATTAGATAACCCTACGGTCACGCCCGACCCATACTAGCAAGTATGGATCCCGGAGATTCATCAATCTTACCTGGAGGCACGTCACTTTCAACGATCACATAACAATAAGCAAAACATAAAGCCAAGAAACACTAAACATCACGACCTCCTTTTAGAGGAGTAACAACCAATATCACCCGTCATATATTCGCCAAACAAGCACACATAACAACACATAATCCTCGGTAAATGATTACGGTTTATTATATTCACTAAATGTGATCATACGTCTTTCAACAAACGAAGTTAACACACATAGTCCAAAAACACACTTATTCACTGAAAGCATACGAGTTATCGTTGAAAGACAATATTTATCGAGAACATACCGATCCTTTTTAACATTCATTAATGTTGGGTACCAAATCGGATATTTGCGCCGTTTTGTGCGGAAGCGTAAATAAATTGTGGAAATAAATCACACAAAGATTTATAGAGGTTCGGCTATTAACGAAGCCTACGTCCTCTCTCGATGTATCTTTTTCCTTAGGCTTAAGATCAAAACCTCTACGCCTCTCGTCTATCGGTCGAGGGATTACCGTTACAAGCTCGTCTTCTATCGGTCCGAGTAAAACCATTTTTCCTTTTCTATTGGATAAGGAATCAACCACTCTAGCTTTCTATCGATACTAGATAAACCTCACTAAGATAGCAATTGTGATTCTAACAATGCCGGATCCGTGATCCTAATAACATCGAATCAAATCGTATCTTTTCTTTTTCTCACTCGTGTATAATGTTGAATGTATAAACACTCAAACTAACAATATAAAGCTCAATATTACAACAACAATGTAAGTATATGATTCTCAGATGAATATCTCGTTTGCTTGAAGTCGTTGTACTCAAACAATACCATAGGAATGGTATTTATAAGCATTTTCCATAAACTAGCCGTTGCTGGCTGTTTTGACTTGCTAGCGTGCGCTAGCCTTCCTCTGGTAGCGTGCGCTAATGTCTTAGCATGCCTGTAGCGTGCGCTAGACTGTTCCCAGTTTCAGTCCAGTAGCTTCGTTTCTTCTTTAGCGTACGTTATGCCTTCTGCCTTACGTATGTAACCTTCTTGTATTAGCATGCGTTAATAACACATATTAGCGTGCGCTAATCCAATATATCCGTTGCATGGATTGTCAAAGTATCCGTTTGATATGCTGACTTTGACACCTTTTCCCAAATTACGATTGACTTGATTCAAACTTCTTAGCGTGCGCTATTCATACTTTGTAGCGTGCGCTAATGCTGACTTCATTGCATACATTATTCTGTGTTTGAATTTCTTCACAACGGTAACACGGCTCGATAGCGTGCGCTAATGCTACCGTGTAGCGTGCGCTATCCCATCAGCTGACTTCACTGCAGCTTACTTCGAAACTTGGCTGGAATGCAGATTACTCCTCGTTAGCATGCGCTAACATATATGCCTTAGCGTGCGCTAATGCAGTCCAGATTGCAACTTTTTGCATCTTCGTCTGCATCGTCGTTTTGCTTCGCCTTAATGTTGTTTTGTTGTTTAGCAACTTTAATCATCAAAACATAAATTAAATAATGTGTGGAATAAATATTCCAACAATCTCCCCCTTTTTGATGATTACAAAATAACTCTTGAATTGGATAAAACCTGTAAAAAATAGAATATATGTATATATATACGAATCAAAGTTTTCGGCTTTGATCGTTTCGTTAGTTTCTCCAATCCTCTTTTCTTTTTCTTCTTTTTCGACTTCAACTCCCCCTTTTTGTGTGCTTTCTTTTTCTTTTCGACTTCTTCTCATTTTTATCCATTCATCTCCTTCTCATTTATCTCAATTCATGTCCTTCTCCCCCTTTTTGTCTTCATCAAAAAGTAAAAAATATAGAGCATATGAAATGAAATATAGATATGCATGATACCAATTTATGCATTAATAAGGGTATAAGCTCCCCCTGAAAATATTATTTCTCCCTCGAAAATATTCCTTCTCCCCCTTTGTAAAATATCATTTGTTAAAATTTATTTTTGGGGATCCAACCTATAATTGGTTTTTCTTTTGAACGTAGACGATCTTTGAAATGTTTGTTCCTTTAGGAACCCAAATATTTTTAATTTTTATCGTTCGTCTTGGGCTTTTGCAATTTGAAATGTGATGCCCGATTTTCAAATATTTTTCGCATCGGGGTATTTTGAAATTGACGGATTCATTTTTCGAACGTGGTTTGAATCCTAACCCCTCTTTATTTAGAGTATATTTTTGAACACATAACATTTGTTCAAATTTATCATTGCCGCACGAGAATTTCTTTGTCAAAATTTTTAGTTCATCTTGAACTTTTAAAAGATCATTCTTTAAAATATTCTCGTTTTCAATGCATTTCGAATGATCGATTTCAACAAATTTCCCTTTTCAAGTATTTTGGAATTTTCAATTTCCAAAGTTTTATATTTAGACTTGAGGGATTTAATTTCATTTAAAGCATTTTGATAGTCCGTATGTAATAACTCGAATGCTTCAAAAAGTTCATCGTAGGAGTTACTTACTTGGCTTTCGACGTCGCTATCGTCGAATGAACTCCGGGCCATGAGCGCGAGATTATTTTGTTCAAGAAAATCTTCATCGGGATCTTCGTCGCTCCATGTTGCGATTAAAACTTCCTTTTGCTTTACTCGACGGTTTTTGGCAAAGTGGCCTGGTTTACCACATAATCGACAAGTGTTGTCGGGTTTCTTCGATTCGCCCGCTTGGATGTCCTTCTTTCTCCGGTTTAATAAGTGTTGGAACTTATTAATATTTTTGGCATAATATGCCATTTCTTCATCACGTTCGTCCACCGGAATTTCTTCTTTCTTTCTCGGCACCTTAGCCTTGAAGGCTATCAACCTCTCCTTCGGTTTCGGTTTGGCACTCCGAGATTTTAGAACAATCTCGTAGTTGATAAGAGAACCAACGAGAGCACTAAAATCGAGAGTATTTAAATCTTTGGATTCCATTATTGCCGTAACCGTACCGTCCCATTCTCGAGGTAGTGATCGGAGAATTTTCTTTACTTTCTCACTACTCGAAAGTGGTTTTCCGAAACATGCTAATCCATTAGTGATGACCGAGAATCGGTCGAGCATAATCGAGATGGATTCGTCGTCCTTCATTTGGAATAATTCATAATCATGAAGGAGCATGTTTATCTTCATCTCTTTGACTTGAGACGTACCTTCGTGTGTTACCTCAAGCATTTTCCAAATCTCTATGGCACTATCACACGATGATATCCGGTTGTGTTCTTCCGGATTTAAGGCACAATAAAGGAGTTGAGTTGCCTTACAATTGAAATGGTCGTTTTTCCAATCGGAGTCGTCATATTCTTCAAAATTTTTAAGCGTACCGTTGGAATTCATTGGAATTTTTGGACCAAGACAAATCACCTTCCAAAGTTCGATGTCGTAAGCTCGAATGAATATCGACATCTTCTTCTTCCAAGTCATGAAGTTCGCGCCATCAAAAAATGGTGGTCGGTTGAGAGCAAGGCCTTCGGCTGGAGAGATTTGAAACGCCATTTTAGATCTTCTCCTCGGATGCTAAGCCGCGTATTAGAATACCGCTCCGATACCAATTGTTGGGTACCAAATCGGATATTTGCGCCGTTTTGTGCGGAAGCGTAAATAAATTGCGGAAATAAATCACACAAAGATTTATAGAGGTTCGGAAATTAACGAAGCCTACGTCCTCTCTCGATGTATCTTTTTCCTTAGGCTTAAGATCAAAACCTCTACGCCTCTCTTCTATCGGTCGAGGGATTACCGTTACAAGCTCGTCTTCTATCGGTCGAGTAAAACCGTTTTTCCTTTTCTATTGGATAAGGAATCAACCACTCTAGCTTTCTATCGGTACTAGATAAACCTCACTAAGATAGCGATTGTGATTATAACAATGCCGGATCCGTGATCCTAATAACATCGAATCAAATCGTATCTTTTCTTTTTCTCGCTCGTGTATAATGTTGAATGTATAAACACTCAAACTAACAATATAAAGCTCAATATTACAACAACAATGTAAGTATATGATTCTCAGATGAATATCTCGTTTGCTTGAAGTTGTTGTACTCAAACAATACCATAGGAATGGTATTTATTGGCATTTCCCATAAACTAGCCGTTGCTGGCTGTTTTGACTTGCTAGCGTGCGCTAGACTTCCTCTGGTAGCGTGCGCTAATGTCTTAGCGTGCCTGTAGCGTGCGCTAAACTGTTCCCAGTTTCAGTCCAGTAGCTTCGTTTCTTCTTTAGCATACATTATGCCTTCTGCCTTACGTACGTAACCTTCTTGTATTAGCGTGCGTTAATAACACATATTAGCGTGCGCTAATCCAATATATCCGTTGCATGGATTGTCAAAGTATCCGTTTGATATGCTGACTTTGACCTGCTTTTCCCAGCGTTCTGATTGACTTGATTCAAACTTCTTAGCGTGCGCTATTCATACTTTGTAGCGTGCGCTAATGCTGACTTCATTGCATACATTATTCTGTGTTTGAATTTCTTCACAACGGTGACACGGCTCGATAGCGTGCGCTAATGCTTGTAGCGTGCGCTATCCCATCAGCTGACTTCACTGCAGCTTACTTCGAAACTTGGCTGGAATGCAGATTACTCCTCGTTAGCGTGCGCTAACATATATGCCTTAGCATGCGCTAATGCAGTCCAGATTGCAACTTTTTGCGTCTTCGTCTGCATTGTCGTTTTGCTTCGCCTTAATGTTGTTTTGTTGTTTAGCAACTTTAATCATCAAAACATAAATTAAATAATGTGTGGAATAAATATTCCAACAATTAAACATTCGGATTTTACATAAAATTATTTACCAACATTTATGCCTACGAAACATGAAACGTATGGGCAATATACTTGCCTCGATACCACGAGCAATGGAACAACGAACGGACCCGGCCGGGCAGCCCTCGAACTTCCTAGATCGACCAAAAATCCGACAACTCCACGGAAAATACGAAAATAATATCACCACGAATAAATAACGCTAAACGGCATCCGAATCAACCCGAAAAACAACAAGGATCCGAGGGTTCTTCAAGGAAATCAAAAATCAAGTTCTAGGTTGGTAAAAATCGATAAACGAGTTACAAAATCCGAAGATCATGGCCAAGACAACAAGAATACCATAACCAATTAATAAACCACGGATTTAATCGAAGAATCACCAAGAAACCCCAAAAATCATACAATTAAGGTTCTAAGTAAGGAAATACCTTGATTCGACGAAGAAAACGGATTGGATGATGATATAATCAACAAGAATCTTCCAAAACACCTTGGAATTGATTAGAACCGGCCAAGAACTCGAGTTCCCGAGTCTCCCGTCGCCAGCTGCCATAAAAATGAGGAAATAGGGTGAAAATAAGGTCTGGCCGAAGCCCACGCCTACATATGGCCGACAGGGTTACAGCCGTAACCGGCAGTGCCTTACGGCCGTAACCTAGTCAACACGCGTTAGCGTACGCAATGGCCAAAGTCTTTGTGTACACAGCGATCACACCTTACGGCTGTAATCGGCATAGCCTTACGGCCGTAACCGAGCATCCCAGACCACTGAATGAAATCTGTTGAATCATTACGGCCGTAACCGGCCAGTACCTAGCGGCCGTAACAAGCCTTATGGACGTAACTAGATAGACCTTACGGCCGTAACCGAGTGTCCTAGGCCCAGGTGTTCGAAAGTCTTACGGCCATAATCGGCCAGGCCTTACGGTCGTAACTCGATCCAGCTCACACCCAACCATCCGGATCGATACTCGACGACGTCTCGAGCATGCGAACGCACCGACTATGATCCAAAACAATAACAAATAGGCTACGAAACTCAATATACCACAGTACAATCATGCGATTCCAACGATGCAGACGACAACAGTCCATTCGACCGAAGAAAATTTAACGATACCGGAATGAAGATATCGGGTATTACAAGGTTGTCGGTTTTGTTCCTGGTTTATTTGTTTCATATTCAGCAATTGTTGCATCTGTTTACCATACATCCTTGTCTGTTGCTGCATCATCTCAATCAAATTCTCAAGAAGGTTGTGGTTTGGATTTAGATCATCTCTTCTCTTTCTTTTGGGTGCCATCACTTCCGCTGTACTGCCCAATCTTACCCATTCATAAGCTAATAACAAACACACAATAATGACAATAGCAACTAATAGATTGTAGTCTATTAAACATAATACTTAACAGATAAAAATTGACCATATCCCTCAGTCGAGAATGTCCATATGCCATCTTCTATCTGCAGGAAAGATTTAAACCTTCGCTCTGATACCACAACTGTAACACCCCCTAACCTAGCAGCTGAACAGCAAAGGGGTCCGTGCTACTAAGTTGGGGAGTATCACTCTTTAATACTTTGAAAACCATAATTGTAAATTTGATAAAAGCAAGAACTCATGGAAATAATGCAAACTGGTATTATTTGTTCAAAATATTACACAACCTTAAGTTTAATACATAAACAAAACCATAATAGAGTGATCTTATTTAAAACACAACATAGTCTTCCAGCATCGGGGCAAAATAGCTGGGGAATGGCATATGGACAAGTCTCCGACTGGCAACACTGAAGAAGTATAGTCAACCCTTAAACATGAGCATCATCACCTATATCATAAGAATCTAGTGAGCTAATGGCTCAGTAAGATGAGACTTCTGTAATAGCAAAGTATCACATATCACATTCATCAACAAATAACTACTTTATATGACATAGTCATGTTCTTGTAAAATCCTTTCTTCGGGTACCCTTGAAGGGTGATACTTGACTGATAGTGATAGGCCATGGTTTTCGGAACCTGTTCGTATAATTGGCCAATAAAACATGTATACGGGGGTTCCCATACTGATTTTTCAACCAATGGTATTAGCCGTATTCAATCTTTTTCTTTCAGTGTGGGTTTCCTTGACTGACTTTCAGCCGCAAGTATTTGCCACCATGTTTTGGGTCCGCCGGTCCCCCACGTCTCGTGCCTACCCGCCATCAATCAAGTACCGTACTTCATTTTCTTAATCATTCTTTCACATACACATGTTATGCATGATCATTCAATAATTGTCACATATGAATATATCAATCAATATATGATCCTTATGATACAGCAAGGAAAAGCCTCATCTTACCTCAGGTCCTTTGCCTGTTGATGTGAAAAGATCAGTTTCTATAGATGGATGTGCTGAAATCCTTGAAGTAAATTCTGAAATCTCTTTGGGGACTTTTATCAAACACCTTTGAAAAAATTGTCAGATTTGAGCTTTCTGTTTGATCGTGCTTTTTGAGGCCATATGATAATTGTTGGAAGGGAAATATGTTATGGGCGTTTTAAAGTAGAGGTTCACAGCTTCAAAAGGGTATATTATTTGCTGGAACATACTTACGCATATATATATTTATATGGGTCCAAATTCGATTGAAAGTCAACCTTATCCGGACAGCTGGACAGCCTTATCCGGACAGTGCCGAGAAGCTTCTGTCGGTCGTGACCGACCATGTCCGGACAGTGGCGAGAAGCTTCTGTCGGTCGTAACCGACCTTATCTAGACAACTGGACAGCCTTATCCGGACAGTGCCGAGAAGCTTCTGTCGGTCGTGACCGGCAGCTGTCGGTAGGTGTGTCCGGCAGTGTCTAGCAGATGTCCGTCAACTTGGCTCGACCGGTTCGACCCCTTCCAGGTGTCTAAATTCGATTTTCCGACCTGTTCTGGACTCGTCGGAGTTAAATCTTCGATATGCTCAGAACGTATTTTCGATAATAATAGTAAAATAATTTAATATCATTTTTGCAATATAAGTGTTCTATGATGAAAATTTTATCGTATCAAAATCCTCGGAACTTTTCGAAATCACTTTCATAAATTCTAAAATATCCTTATAATTTATTTTGAAATCTTTTCTTTTTAAATCCTTCATCTTATGTTAGGAAAATATCGGTCCAAGTATCGGACAAACTGTAAATATCGAAATTTATGATCATTAGCAAAATAAACAGCATTTAAACAAGTCTTTGAATTTTTAGGGCATTACATATATTACTTTATAATTGTTTAGCACATCGATCTCCTTACTGAGAAACTGATCTCCTCACTGCAACAAAACATCTTACAAAATGACTTTTATCATGTTAGAAGAGATAATTAACATGTCGTATAAAACGTAATGCGAATGGAAATAGCAATTATTCATGCTCATGAAATGTCTACTTGTATGCATGTTTCTCTAATGCATATTACATAAATACATTTAGGTATAAAATGGTTATTGGCTTAGAAGGGGATAACCGGGCATTACATTTTCTATAGACTAAAGATAAACCTCTGCACCTCTCTTCTATCAGTCGAGGGATAACCATTACAAACTCGCCTTCTATCGGTCCGAGTAAACCGTTCAATCACTTGTCTTTATATCGGTCCAAGTTAAACTGTTTTCCTTTTCTATTGGACAAGGAATCAACCAATCTATCTTGCTATGGGTACTAGATGAACCTCACTTAGATATCGATTGCGATTCTAACAATGCCGGATCCTTGATCCTAATAACACCGAATCCAATCGTATCTTTTCTTTTAACCTCTTGTGTATGTCTTGAAGGTACGAACACTCAAACTATCAATATAAGCACAATTACAACAACAAGAATGTGTATATGAATATCTGATTACTGAATCGTTTGTTTTGCGTTGTTGCGAGATGAATACCATTAGATGTGATATTTATAGGCATTTCTCTTCCAACTATTTGTTAGCTTCTGAAGCCTCCATTACATACGCTATTGACATCCCATTACGTACGTTAGATTTATTACGTACGTTAGATTTATTACATACGTTAACATCTTATTGTTACGTACGTTAATCTCTTCACAGTTTTGTCCAGTAGCTTCGTTTCTGCTGATTACGTACGTTATATCTTCATATTACATACGTTAACCATTGTAAACATATCTGTTGCTTGTTGATGTAAGCCGTGACGTTATCTCCAATGTTCTTCTTGTTTGAATTCTGAAATACTCTATTACGTACGTTATGCACATCGTGTTACGTACGTTATCCTTGATCTGTTACGTACATTATGATTGCTTTGTTACGTATGTTAAGCTTGGTCAGGTAGCTTTCTTCTTATCTGATCAGGTAGGTTCGATCTCGTCTGATCTACAGGTAGGTTGGTCTCGTCTGATCTGCAGGTAGGTTGGTCTCGCCTGATCTGCAGGTAGGTTGGTCTTCTTGACAGATCTTGAATAGATAGCTTTTTCGGATTGTGCGACTTTTTGTGTCTTCGACTCTTTCGTTGTTTTGTATCGCTTCTTTGTTGTTTTTCTTTGTTTAACAACTTAATCATCAAAACTCTATAATGAATATTTGGAATAAAATATTCCAACAAGAGACTGTGAGCTCATTAGCGCACGCTAAACTGAAAGAATAGCGTACGCTAAAGGTCCTATATATAGGACACCACCCTAATTTCATTTCTCACTTTACCCTTCATTCAATTTCCGACTTCTATGACTTGGAGAGTTACCCTCGCGACATTTACACCTCATATCAGCCTCTGAATGGATTGTTGAAGATGAGGAGCATTGAGATTGGTGTTCAAGCATCTGACGTTGAGTTTCACCAAGTATTTTGTCGTTTCCTTCCGTATTAAGGTATGTGATGCTTTACCAACCTAGAGTTCATGTTCTTAGTGATGATTATGGGCATGCTACTGAGGTTTTTGAGTTTATTAGGAGCATTATGAATCGAACAACTAGTTTAGGAGGATTAGATTTGTTGAACTTAGGTTTTTCATTGGTGATAGTTTAACCTTGTTTATGCCTATCATAAGGATGTGATTTTCAAAGATTATAACTTGCCTTGATGATGATTTCATGATGATTACATGATGGAATGATGATTTCGTGATGAGTATATGATGAACGAATTGAGTATGTTATCACCTAGACTAGGTGAATTTAAGATGATGAACGTAGGGATTGCTCTTTAAGTATAATCCAGGGTTTGTAAAGATTGTTTGGATGGGTAATCTGTTAGGGTTGTATACATCAAAGCATACTTTATGCTTGTATTACCTAATTCCTGTAACACCCCAAACTAGGCGGATATTACAGTGCCGTGGACCCCCGACTGGGACCCACCAGGCGAGTGAAAATGAATGAAATACACAGGGTAAATGTAGTACCGAACCACATTATATCATCAACTACTCCGATGAGGAGTTTCATTATAACACACCCAAGATAATAATGGAAACATGTATATTTTATATGAAGATAAAATACACAACACTGAACGAAACAGAGTATCCAAATGGAAATCTGCAGCGGAAAATAAATGACAACAACATGAATGACTGAAAGGATTGGGGCCCCCTACTAGTATCATTGGGACTCCTCACCGTCAATGTTCTATTCTCGTACTTTTGCCTTGCCATGACCTGAAAACAAAATCCCCCAACGGGGTCAGTTACACAGAACAACAATCCTCAAGAGTTGAATAAACACAATCATATATGCTGTATAAACCACAAGTTCGATCAAAATCTCAAACCGTCGAACACATGCGATCAAAAGTGAATCGGTCAGATTATAACCCAATCCTGTTGAAAACATACGCAATCAAACATGCTGTATGAATCAACTAACGCTACGGATCAAAGGGTGGCGCCACACTACGCCCGGGATGGAAATGTGTCCGTGCACAAGCCACCATCGAGTATCGATCGAATACACGTGTGGTCTTGTACCTAATCAGTCTCAGGAAGTGATCTTCTCGTGTGCACAGTCCAATGTGAGGCCAACCACCAACACACGACTTCATATGTGCCCGACATGAAAATCCTACACATACCAACCGGCACGCCAGTATGACCCGGAATGCCACGAGATAACAAAAGTGACATCGAAATCATTAATGACTCACCGAGATGAAATGACAGTGAAATGAATGATAGTTCAATGAAATGATTGGAATCGTCGTTCCTTGTGACTGAAGTGATTAATTGACAATTACAAGTCTCAATACGGTTAATACATTATGAATGAACTATAATTATGAATGAACAACAACGAAAGGAATGAATATCCTTTTAACCGAGTAAGAATTAACTTACACAAGGCCGTTGAAGAAAGTCCTTCCACGAACAACGTCCTAAATGAGATTTTGGTCGCTCGAACAACCTTGAATAACATAATTACCAATAATCCGGTTCAACACACGAATCAAACACGAGTATAACTAACTCAAAACGTCGATACGACTAAACCAAGTTCATTGGGGCATTATATCGAACACGTTGTGGCCAAACTTCGAATGTTTACAACCAAACCTCAATAATACCAATATCAAATCCCCAAGAAGTGTTTCAAACTAACAAAACATCTTCAATGCAATCAATAATCCAATATGAATATCCAAATTCGTGATTTCAACAACAATTAATCGAAAACCCCCAAATCCAACTCAATATTCAAAGTGTTCTTGAATAACCTTTCAATAATCCGATGAATATTCATACATACTCATAATCATATGTATATCTCTTCATAAAACATGATTATAACGTCCAAATCATCATATCTCAACACAAATCGAAATCCAAGAGGTTTAAGAATATTACCTTTGAAGATCCAAACACTTTGATTTGATGAACACGCGTTAGATCGACGATCCGAGCTTCACAACCGAATGAAAATGATGAAAAATCGAGTATTCAAGTGATTGATGATGAAAATTTCTCCCACAAACCCTCTCTCTCGGAAGTAGGATGAAGAAATGAGCTTTTCTCTCAAAAAAATGAAATTATAGTGCGGCTGCCGCAGTGTGTCATGGCCGAGTGTGTGCCGCGGCACGAGGCCATCTCAAGTGCTCGCGGTGTGCCGCGGCCCGGCTGAGTGTGCCACGGCAGTGACTCAGCAGTGTGCCGCGGCCCTGCCGGTAGGTGCCACGGCCCCCGGTACAGGCGGGTCGGCCAAAACTGAAAAATGTGTGTGCCGCGGCGCACACTCCTTTGTGTCGCAGCCCACACCCCCTTGGGTCCTAAAATGATGAAAAATAACCCGGGAAGAGAATAAAAGCAATAGGAATCAATATTTGGGAAACAAAACGGTGGTTCCAAGCAAGGATTACAAGGGTTCGCCCAATAAAAGCACAATTTGAAAAATAAGGAGATTTGAAATGACATGAACTCCAACGTCAACATCGACTAATGAATCAATTACAACAATCAAGATAATACTCTTGTCTCGATTGCCAAGTAAGGTTGAAATAATGAACAATATCGATACACGACTCGAAGTTATTCCGAACGGTGAACACGGATGAATGAATGTGGATGATGAATGATTATTAACAAGTGGAAAATTACATAGTGACAATTACTGAATGAAATTACTGGATGATAATGACTGAATTACAACCGGGTATTACATACACCCCCCTAAAAAGAGTTTCGTCCCCGAAACTAAGGGTTAAACAACTCGGGATAACTCTCCCACATATTATCCTTGATTTCCCAAGTAGCCTCTTCGACTCCGTGTCTAGAACACTGAATTATAACCAAAGTAATCGCCTTATTTCTCAACTATTTGATTCGCCGCTCTAAGACTCGTATGGGACGCTCCTCATATGAATGATCATCTGCGATCTCGATTTCGTCGAACTGAAGTATGTGACTCGAGTCAGCAACATTCTTCCGTAGCTGAGAGACGTGAAACACATTATGAATTCGACTCAACGCCGGAGGTAAGTCCAATCGATAAGTTAGCTCGCTTACTCGATCCAAAATCTCAAACGGTCCAATGAATCTCGGACTCAACTTTCCCCGCTTCCCGAAATGGAAAATACCTC
The DNA here is from genome assembly GCA_033398695.1 of Orobanche coerulescens. Lineage (NCBI taxonomy): Eukaryota > Viridiplantae > Streptophyta > Magnoliopsida > Lamiales > Orobanchaceae > Orobanche > Orobanche coerulescens. Next base: position 162,700,636 of record CM065802.1, on the reverse strand, counting down.
GACTCGGGGATACCTTGACCAACACGTGGTCACCTGTCTCGAACTCTAATGGTCGGCGACGAGTATCTGCATAAGATTTATGTCTACTCTGAGCGGTCAACAAATGACTCCTGATCAAAGCTACCTTCTCACGGGCGGCTATAAGCATATCGGGCTCGGTCCCGATTAGTTCTAATAAGTTATCCCAACACAAAGGAGATCGACAACAACGACCATACAAGGCCTCGTAAGGTGCCATCTTAATCGAAGCATGTCAACTATTATTATACGTGAACTCGATCAATGGTAGTTGGGCTTCCCAATCATATTTCCAATCGAGGACGCATGCCCTCAACATGTCCTCTAATGTTTGAATAGTCCTTTATGATTGTCCGTCGGACTGAAGATGAAAAGCTGTGCTGAAATTAAGCTGAGTTCGCATAGCATGATGAACTGATTTCCAAAAATGAGACACGAATCGCCCGTCACGATCAGAAACGATACTCTTAGGAGTACCGTGCAATCTCACTGTCTCCTTGATAAACAACTGGGCAAGTCTCTAGGGACCCCACGTATCCTTAATCTCAAGGAAATGAGCCTATTTAGTTAAGCGGTCCACAATCACCCAGATTGTATTCATGCCATGACGACTCATCGGCAAACTCGTGATGAAGTCTATATAAATATCTTCCCACTTCCACTCTGGAATAGGGAGCGGTTTCAGCATACCCGCCGGTCGCTGAAGTTCTATCTTGACTTGCTGACAGGTGAAATATCTCGAAACAAATTTCGCGACTTCTCGCTTCATATTACTCCACCAGTACTTTTGTTTCAAGTCCTTGTACATTTTGCTGGACCCCGGATGGATGGAGTAAGGGGTAGCATGAGCTTCTCTCAAAATCGAGTTTTTCAACTCGTCATTAGCCGGTACGCATAACTGACTCTTAAATCATAAAAGTCCATCCTCGTGGACCACAAATCCCAGGGCTTCCCCTTGAGCCACATCCTCACGGATGCGCAACAATGATGGGTCTGAACCCTGATTCGCTCCGATTGCCTCCTCAAGTGGCGATGAAATCTCTAACATGCAAAGTTGCCCTTGCACTCGCTGAAGCTATACCTCAATCTCGGGTCTAAGAAATTCCTGCTGAAACTCCTTCTGGACTGTCAAACGAGCAAGCATTTGCTCCTGGACTGACTTACGATTCAAGGCATCGGCAACCACATTTGCCTTACCCGGGTGGTACAGGATCTCGATATCATAATCTTTGATTAGTTCCAACCACCGCCTCTGTCGCATATTTAACTCCTTCTGAGTAAATATATACTTCAAACTCTTATGATCGGTGAATGTCTGACAGGTGACGCCATAAAGGTAATGACATCAAATCTTCAACGCGAAAACCACGGCTACTAGCTCTAGGTCGTGGGTCGGATAATTAACCTCGTAAGGTCTCAATTGCCATGAAGCATAGGCAATAACCTTCCCGTCCTGCATTAGTACACATCCGAGACCCCGTCCAAACGCATCACTATATACCAGAAATCCTTCCGTCCCTTGAGGTAAAGAAAGGACAGGTGCTGAAATTAACCGGCTCTTGAGTTCCTCAAAACTCTGTTGACACGCGTCCGACCATGTGTATTTCTTATCTTTCCTTAAAAGGTTCGTCATGGGTTGAGCGATTTTATAAAATCCTTCCATAAACCGCCGATAATAACCGGCTAATCCGAGAAAGCTTCGGATTTTCTTAACATTTTTCGGAGGTAACCAATCTTATATAGCCTCCATCTTCTAAGGGTCGACATGAACTCCGTCTGATGAAATTACATGTCCGAGAAACGTCACTTTGGACATCCAGAATTCACATTTGGAAAACTTCCCATAAATTTGCTCTCGTCTCAACACGTCGAGCACCTGATGAAGGTGAAACTCGTGCTTATCCCGGTTACGAGAATAAATTAAAATATCATCAATGAAGACAACCACGAACTGATCCAAATAGTCGATGAAAACCCGATTCATTAACTCCATGAACACCGCAGGTGCATTAGTTAACCCAAACGGCATTACCAAAAACTCATAATGACCATAGCGGGTTCGGAACGTCGTCCTTGCGATATCCGACTCTCGAATTCGCAAATGATGATATCCCGATCTCAAGTCGATCTTGGAAAATACTGAATCTCCCTGAAGTTGATCCAAAAGATCATCAATATGGGTAGAGGATATTTATTCTTGATCGTCACCCGGTTCAATTCTCGGTGATCAATACACAAGCGAAACGACCCATCCTTCTTCTTGACAAATAACACTGGTGCTCCCCACGGAGACGCACTTGGTCGGATATAACCCTTCTCGGTCAAATCCTCCAATTGATTCTTTAGTTCCAGCATTTCGGTGGGGGACATCCGATACAGTGCCTTCGATAATGGAGACGTACCAGGCTCCAACTCTATCGTGAATTCCATATCCCTCGGTGGAGGTAAAAACAGGTAGCTCGTCTGGTAGTACATCGTTAAACGATAACAATGATACCACGAATGGTTGAACATCTCGATTGCCTAATAACGGCCAATCGACGACAATGATACAATGAATGATTGAACACCTCGATTGCCTTAGAACGGCCAATCAATGACAATGATATAATGAATGATGGAACATCTCGATTGCCTTAGAACGGTCAATCGATGACAATGATATAATGAATGATTGAACAACCCTGGTTGAGTAATTTTACTGCTTTCATCATATTAATGATTCTTCCAAAACCACGGGGATCACCTCCCTGAAATACACACTCGACTCCAACGACGAAATGATAGTGACCATACGCTTACGAACATTGAGAATGGTATCATGACGATCCATCCCACTAATACCCAATATTACATCGTCCTTAGGTAAATACACCACGATTAGGTCCACCAACCACTTGCGGTCATTAAGCTTAATTCGGTCAGTTCTTAACCCCATGATTTTCGAAAATTCTTCTACCGCCAGGTAGACCAATGATATAAGGCCCACAATTAATAAGACTATCCAAGTTAAGTCTATTCAAACATTATTCGGAAATGAATGAATGCGATGTACCAGTATCAAAAAGGGTACACACAGGTTGAGATAGAATTACGAGTATACCTGAGATCATTCGGGCTTCCGGATCGTCGGTCCTCTTCATCCCGTGAATTCGGGACTTGCCGGCTCCCGAACTGGATGCTCCCGTCTGATAAATATGAGCTCTGGCTTTATTCGCTTCTGTCGTCTTAAACGACGCTGACAGAGTAGTCTGATTCTGAATCGCTGATTGCTTCGGGGCCTGAGATGCTACCGGAGTCGGCTTGGAGTCCCTTCGGCAAAAACGGGTCTTATGCCCAACAATTCCACAATTATGGCACGTGATAGACAGTTTCAGACACTTAGTGCTGTAATGACCCGACGCTCCACAATTGAAACAGGTGATGGCTGATCTGGCCGCTCGGGGCTCGGATCCCGCAGGATTAGGCGTCGTAGGAGGTCGCTCAAAAACGTTAGGGCCCACATGAGGCTTCTTGAAGGTAGACTGACTGCCTTCGGACTGATTACGCTTTGTTGATTTCCTGCTGACAGATGAAGGTTGTTGCTCAGCAATTTCCTTAGCAGCAGGCTCACACGGGAGACTTCTCTCGATTAAATCGGCCAGAGTGGCGCAATGATGATTGAGCAATTGCATATGGGTCATCATGACATGCATAAAAGTGAGTGGATCAACCCGAACATCTTCCGAACGAGCTAAGTCCTGGGTACGACTTCCTGGCAGTGAGTGATTATTTCCCGGATTTCGGCCCGCACTGCAGCCTCTCCCCGTGTATCCCCTGACAGCTCTCTCCATACTGAAGTAGGAAGGTCGCATGATAATCATAGATCTCGTATGAGTACCGCATTATGATTTACGTCATGAAATGATGAAAATGAGCATACGCGCTCTAACACCGTGATTACATGAATGATTAACTGAGGTGACATGATTATCTGATGATATTCTTGAAATGATTATCTTGAACAAGTTAACAAGATTAATGATAGGATCCTCAAGATTAACAACTGAGTGATGAACTGAATTGAGTGATTAATGAGTTAACATGATCAACATGATTACAAATGAAAATGATAAATGAGGAAATCTTACTATTCTTTGGTCTGAAGGGCTCGGCTCTTGCACAGGTCACACGTGACGCGAAAGTCCAATGATACTAGTCTGATGAATGATGATTTCAAATGAGACATGACTCGGAAGGTAATATTCAAAACCATGCTCCGATACCAACTCTGTAACACCCCAAACTAGGCGGATATTACAGTGTCGTGGACCCCCGACTGAGACCCACCAGGCGAGTGAAAATGAATGAAATACACAGGGTAAATGTAGTACCGAACCACATTATATCATCAACTACTCCGATGAGGAGTTTCATTATAACACACCCAAGATAATAACGGAAACATGTATATTTTATATGAAGATAAAATACACAACACTGAACAAAACAGAGTATCCAAATGGAAATCTGCAGCGGAAAATAAACGACAACAACATGAATGACTGAAAGGATTGGGCCCCCTACTAGTATCACTGGGACTCCTCGCCGTCAATGTTCTATTCCCGTACTTTTGCCTTGCCATGACCTAAAAAGAAAGTCCCCCAACGGGGTCAGTTACACAGAACAACAATCCTCAAGAGTTGAATAAACACAATCATATATGCTGTATAAACCACAAGTTCGATCAAAATCTCAAACCGTCGAACACATGCGATCAAAAGTGAATCGGTCAAATTATAACCCAATCTTGTTGAAAACATACGCAATCAAACGTGCTGTATGAATCAACTAACGGTACGGCTCAAAGGGTGGCGCCACACTACGCCCGGGATGAAAATGTGTCCGTGCATAAGCCACCATCGAGTATCGATCGAATACACGTGTGGTCTTGTACCTAATCAGTCTCAGGAAGTGATCTTCTCGTGTGCACAGTCCAATGTGAGGCCAACAACCAACACACGACTTCATATGTGCCCGACATGAAAATCCTACACATACCAACCGGCACGCCAGTATGACCCGGAATGCCACGAGATAACAAAAGTGACATCGAAATCAATAATGACTCACCGAGATGAAATGATAGTGAAATGAATGAGAGCTAAATGAAATGATTGGAACCGTCGTTCCTTGTGACTGAAGTGATTAATTGACAATTACAAGTCTCAATACGGTTAATACATTATGAATGAACTATAATTATGAATGAACAACAACGAAAGGAATGAATATCCTTTTAACCGAGTAAGAATTAACTTACACAACGCCGATGAAGAAAGTCCTTCCATGAACAACGTCCTAAATGAGATGTCGGTCGCTCGAACAACCTTGAATAACATAATTACCAATAATTCGGTTCAACACACGAATCAAACACGAGTATAACTAACTCAAAACGTCGATACGACTAAACCAATTTCATTGGGGCATTATATCGAACACGTTGTGGCCAAACTTCGATTGTTTACAACCAAACCGCAATAATACCAATATCAAATCCCCAAGAGGTGTTTCAAACTAACAAAACATCTTCAATACGATCAATAATCCAATATGAATATCCAAATTCGTGATTTCAACAACAATTAATCGAAAACCCCCAAATCTAACTCAATATTCAAAGTGTTCTTGAATAACCTTTCAATAATCCGAAGAATATTCATACATACTCATAATCATATGTATATCTCTTCATACAACATGATTATAACGTCCAAAACATCATATCTCAACACAAATTGAAATCCAAGAGGTTTGAGAATATTACCTTTGAAGATCCAAACACTTTGATTCGATGAACACGCGTTAGATCGACGATCCGAGATTCACAACCAAATGAAAATGATGAAAAATTGAGTATTCAAGTGATTGATGATGAAAATTTCTCCCACAAACCCTCTCTCTCGGAAGTAGGGTGAAGAAATGAGCTTTTCTTCTCAAAAAAACGAAATTATAGTGCAGCCTGCACTGTGTGCCGCGGCCCAGCCGAGTGTGCCGCGGCACAGGGCCAAAATCTGCCCCCAGTGCTCGGCAGTGTGCCGCAGCCCGGCCGATTGTGCCGCGGCAGTGACTCGGCAGTGTGCCGCGGCCCTGCCGGCAGGAGCCGCGGCCCCCGGTACAGGCTGGTCGGCCAAAATTGAAAAATGTGTGTGCCGCGGCGCACACTCCCTTGTGCCGCAGCCCACACCCCCTTAGGTCCTAAAATGATGAAAAATGACCCAGGAAGAGAATAAAAGCAATAGGAATCAATATTTGGGAAACAATAACACGAAATGGAAGTGTAGAAACCCCAAAACGGTGGTTCCAAGCAAGGATTACAAGGGTTCGCCCAACAAAAGCACAATTTGAAAAATGAGGAGATTTGAAATGACATGAACTCCAACATCAACATCGACTAATGAATCAATTACAACAATCAAGATAATACTCTTGTCTCGATTCCCAAGTAAGGTTGAAACAATGAACAATATTGATACACGACTCGAAGTTATTCCGAACGGTGAACACGGATGAATGAATGTGGATGATGAATGATTATTAACAAGTGAAAAATTACATAGTGACAATTACTGAATGAAATTACTGAATGATAATGACTGAATTACAACCGGGTATTACAATTCCCCGGTCTTTATCTATGAGAATATTTAATTCATTTATCACATGTTTTGCATGTTTATTCATGCTATGGTTATGCAAATGTTGTCTAAATTACTTTATATTGTAGATAATATGGTGTGTCAAGTCACACAGAAGATCACATTATCAGTTCCTTATATAGTAATATTTAGTTCACAATCTATATAACATTAGACCGTTATGTGAGAGCTTGTAGTATATGCTTGAGATTGGTTGGTCTTGACCATTAGCATCTATTTGCGTATTCGCTATACGTCGAACAGGATTGAGGTGAGATAGATTCTTCTATACTGACTATGAGAAGAACGTACATCTCGGACAACTATTATTTCTTAATTATAGTGACTAATATTTAATATTTATTGCTTTGATTTATCATGGGTGAGAGCCACAATGATTGACTCAATATGCTCGATATTTTGGGCAATATTGTTATTTATATGATAATTAATATTATAGATAGAAATCATGTCCCGACCAGTCGGGTTTACCATGTCCCTTGAGGCACTCGAAAGGATTATTATATTAAACCCTGCAGGTTGAATTAATTTTCTGATATAATAATAAAGGTTGAGTGGTATACTCATGTATAATATATTAATTAATTAAAAGCTGTCATTAGCTTAAATTAATTAATGCACATGAAATATCTTAAACATAAGAAATAATTAATTCAAAAAGGAGCCCAATTTCGTAATTTAAGATTTTGGTAGGAAGTGCGGTATCAACTTTTTAGTGGACTAAGTTGATATTTAATAGAGTCATTATATTAGGAAGAGTTCTAATATAGGAAGATGACATCTATTAAGAGTCCTTACCATATCCTCATTAAGGTTCCTAGAGTAACCCAAAACACCTATATATAAGACTACATGGGAGGCCGATTTTTCAACAATTATTGAACAAGAATTTCGATTTTTTGTGTGTTTTAATTGTGGATCTTGACTTGTATCTTTGATCCCAAAATTTGGTAAACACAAAATTTTTCTAAAACTTCATCAAGAAAATAGAGAGAAAAATCGAGATAGTCTTGAGGAACAATAGTGGTTCGGCCGATCCCATAAGCTGTCCAAGTTTGATCCGGTAGATTGTTGCCCACACGACATACGGATCTTAGGCGGGATATACTCTAGAAGACTTTGAGGTAAAAAAACAAGTAGAATGTAATATCCAGGGGTAATTTTTTTCATTTCACTGTTGAGTTGTACGTATTCATTTGGAATTGTACAAGTGTTGTTGTTTTGGACTGATACAATGTATATTGTATCGGGATATTTCGGGATCGAAATATTTATACTTCTCGTCGGTATTGATTCGTCGTTTGGGTGTTGCTTGGAGAGTTTGGATTTTTGGCCAAGTATACTAGCCATAACATACGCTACATGTGTAGCATTACGTACGCTATGAGATGGGTATTACGTACGTTAAACCTATATGGTTACGTACGTAATGAGTGGTCGGTTGTAGGAACCTTCCTCGTGGTTAACATTCGGCTGGTAGGGCCGGGTATCTTTCGATCAGATCTCACTATTGCAGTCAATGGATCCTTACGTACGTTAGGAGGTGAAATCTACGTACGTAACTCATGTAGCTTGTTAACGTACATAAAAAGTGGTTGTTTACGTACGTTAAGGTCTTCACAATCTTGGTCAATCAGTTCTGGACTAGCATTACGTACGTTAAGCTAGTGATATAGCGTACCTAACAGTCCTTACGTATGTTAGTCTTGGTGAATAGCATACGAATGAGCCTGTCAGTTTATATATCTTGGTTTCGTATTTCATTTATTCACGAACCGAAACTTCCTTTCTCTCCCTAGAACCGTCCCTCTTGACTTGTTCTTGATATTTAGCCTCTTCCAACATGTTTTTTATCATCATAACTTGATTTGGAGCTTGGAGTTGGAAGCTAGTTGGTGCTCCTTTGGTGTTTGTAGAGTTCTTCTTGTTCTTCATTGGTAAGTTCTCTTAATCTCTTGTTCTTCAAGTGATTTTCGAATATGATGATGTTGTTGTTGTTTTCCTCGTTTAGTTGGTGATTGTTGGAGTATATCATGATTCTTGATGAGTTTATATAACTTATGATGAAGAACATGATGATTGTGTTTTGGGGAGGAGTTGTTCTTGATGTTTTAGGATGTTTGGCGGTTTTAATCATGTATAGGTAGGATTGTGTTAAGATTGTTATATGACTAACATAGTCTTGATATGATTAATGTTGTTGTTTGTGTTTCTTGGGGAAATTTTAACCATTTTAGTAAGGAATTATGATGAATTATGTACTGATTATCATAATCTTCAAATGGTTGATTTAATCTTGTTGAGTAATCCGAATTCATGATGAAATGGTGATTCATTATTGTTTAGACATCATGTTTGTTGTATTGATGATGTTCTTGAGGTGGTAGTGATAATATTGATGATATTATCATTATAGGAGGATCAATTTGATGATGTTCTTAAGTGATTCTTGTTAAATTGTTTTCGCAAATGTTAAGAACGTTTGATCATATCGATCATTGAGGTGTTGGAGGGTGTTAGAATTCATAGTTGAGAACTATGGTATTCGTTTGTGGAGTTTAATCGATTCGTGATCGAATCGGGTTGTCCTTGGGGTTGTTTACTATTGATTTTTGTGTTATTGAATCAATTAAATTTCATTCAAGGTTGTTCGAGTGTTTGTGATCGTCGGAAGGCGCCGTTCGTCATTTCGTGGGAGGACGTTGATCGTGGAAGGACTTTCTCGACTTCGGTCTGAGGCAAGTTTTATACTTGTACTAGTCAATGAGATTAATGTTATCATGTATGTGTATGATTGTGTTGTATCATTTCGAGACTTGGTCTCTCTATGATTTTGTTGATATCAGGGGGGGTTGCTTGATACGATACCCTTCGGAAAATTATACCAAATGTTGTTGTCCGATAAAAGCCGTTCAGGGCTTTGAGATACTCGTTGTTGATGTTATTGTCGATAGTCGGTTTGCGGTATCGATGTATTGGTTGTTGTTGTTGATATTGATGTCGGTTTAAGACATTGTTATAACCATTGTTATTGATATTGGTATTTTGCTATTGATGCTGTGATTGGCCGAGTGAAGGCATTGACGTGTTCGATTATCATCTCCCTCGTCGGTAACTGATTAAAGGCACCGAGACACCTGTTCTAATCGTTTCGTGTGATCGATTGGCCATTTTAAGGCAATCGAGGTATTGAATTGGGATTATCGAAGGTAATTCCTATGCGTGTATCGTTGTTATCGATTGACCGTTATAAGGTAATCGACGTATTGAATTGGGATTATCAAAGGTAATTCCCATCGAATTGGGATTATCGAAGATAATTCCCATCTGTGGTATCATTGTTTATCGATTGACCGTTCTAAGGAAATCAACGTATTGAATTGGGATTATCGAAGGTAATTCCCATCGAATTGGGATTATCGAAGGTAATTCCCATCCGTGGTATCATTGTTTATCAATTGGCCGTTCTAAGGAAATCGACGTATTGAATTGGGATTATTGAAGATGATTCCCATCCGTTGTGTCATTGATATCGATTGACCGTTCTAAGGTAATCGACGTATTGAATTGGGATTATCGAATATGATTCCCATCCGTTGTGTTGTTGTTATCTATTGGCCATTCTAAGGCAATCGAGGTATTGAATTGGGACCGTCGAAGACATTTCCCATCCATTGTATCGTTGTTATCGATTGGTAGTTCTAAGACAATTGAGGTATTGAATTGGGACTATCGAGGGTGTATCCCATCCGTTGATGTCGTTGTGATCTATTGGCCATTCCTAAGTCAGTCAAGGTATTTGAATTAGAACCACCGAGGACGGTGCCCATCCGTGATCTTTTGTTATCGTGTTGGCCGACTCAAGGCAGCGCACTATTATTCTTGTGAATTCCGTAATCTTGTGATCGTTTCCGTTTGTGATTAATTGTGTTTTGGAGGCTAGTCTCGGCTAGTGCTTGATGGGTAAGTTTGGGGCTTGAACCTTCACAACCTTCACAGTTGGTTTCCCAAAACCTACAGTTCAGTAGGTCGCGGTCACTGGGTGATCTCATTATGGGTAAGCCTGGGGCTTGAACATTCACTACTTGATTCAGTGTACTCATATTGAGCCGGTTTGGAATTTTGTGACAATTGTTTTGGTGTTTTTTGTACTTTAGGCTCCTCTATTAGAACAAAATGTCATGCATGGTGGATGATAGCCAATAACAGCTCTGCGGAAGCTTACCTCAAAGGTATTCGCCCGTGTTTTATTTTATGGAATTTATGGAAAGCATATAATGTTGGAGTCTACGATGAGCACATTTTGCCTGCTGCGAATATAATTTGGGACATCAAACGAGATATTTCCTTGCTCTCTCTTATTTGGGTAGTACATAGAACCCACCCAGCAGATGATTGTCTTACCCTTGAAGGTTTGGTTCTTCACTGTGCACAACCCAGGCCTCGTCGTGTGGTGCTAGTCAAATGGGGATTTCCTCCACCCGGGCGACTTAAATTAAATACAGATGTGTCCTACTCTCCAACTAAGTTGGCTGGCAGTGCACTCCTGAGAGATTCAGATGGTGTTCTAGTGGCGGCACTTTATTTCCCCTTGACAGCTTCTTCGGCATTTGTTGCATAGGTTTTGGCTTCAGATTATGCGCTTTGTTGGTGCGACATTTCGATTACTCGCCCTTTGCTTGTTGAGGTTGACTCGACTACTCTTGCTATCTATGCTTATTCATCGGACACACTTCTACCGTGTACTGTCAGAGAAGCCTTGACAAGAATCTAGGAGCGGCTCAGATATTGGGGTGCAACTATTTAACACATCTTCAGGGAGGCGAACTTAGTCGCTGATTGTTTAGCTTCTTATGGTCTATCAATTAATTCTTCTATAATTTTTAATTCCATTCACTCTTTGACGGCTTCGGTCTGTGCCCACTTGTTCTCTGACTTCGCAGGGTTCCCCACGCCTTGCCTAATCAATAAAACCATTTTTTAAAAAGGAGAAGAATATTTAAAGCACAAAAAAGAGAATCATCCGCAACGGGTTGGAATGTTAATATGTTTTGCATCTCGACTGGAGATATGAGATAGAAAATCTCATATTTTGGACTCATTCTTCTAGTCGTTACACATCAACAATGTCGCACGTAAATACTCCATGCTCAACCATTCACGTGACCCTTTTACACGTTGTAACTATGATACATATCTTACTCCCGGTACATGGGCTCGTAGAATTTTTTTTATATAAAAACTTTTTGCAACCACATGTTATGTTTGTACGTATATACTCCCTCTCGAGGAGTCTTTAGCGCATAAATCAATTCTCTATTTTAACTCTGAAAATATTCAGCTTGAAAGGTACAAAAACTCGTCGTCTATCTTCGATAAGTGCTGACATCTTCTCAAAGCGATGCCATCTCTTAATTCTCATTTTGTTTCTAAAAGAACTTAAAAGATACGTTTTATTAAAATCATGTTGCAAGATAACTTAATCTACATGACAAATCTGCATGTCATACATCCGAATCCAAAATCCAAAATTAAATCTACAGGCTTTCATAAGAATATCTAGATCAAAATTTCGAAATTAAATTTCTTTTTAGAGAAGCATGCTTGATTTTTCAAAAGTTTTGACAACTTTCGATGTTATCTTAAAAGAAAATGGTTATAACATGGGTTGTAAGAATATCTTACTCGCATTCAAATTAATACACGAGCCTAAGTACCACTGAGCATTTCAACCCGACAGTGACTGTAACACCCCCAGACCATATGGGAATATTACATGCCGTAGACCCTCCCTGTGAGGACCTACCAGGCTAAACAACACAGAACTACCAAAATTTGACCGATCGAAGTCAGTCGTTACAATAGTACAGACCATTAAGGTCAATTACAATACAACCACACGGCCAATGAGGTCACACGACTAACGCAACAAGATGAAATAAAACTTTTTACAATAAATACCCACGCAGGAGTAAAGATACATGACAGTGGAAGTCTGACTATAACTCGGTCGATACAATGTAACCCGGACAACTCTCAACTCTTGATTAGTATCGTAGCTTGTCACTTCCTGTGCCGATCCCACGACTGCTCCCTCGAACCAGCATATACCTGGATGCAAAACAGACATCCACCCCCCAATTACTCGGGATTTAGTAAAACTCCATTGTTTTACTAGTGCAAGTATAATAGAATATGAAATGTATCAATCAGATGGTGATCATGAATCAGATAACACAATCAATTATCGAAATATTTCCGAGAGGTTTTGTTATTCAGAAAACAAGTGATGAAGTTTTAAGAGTTAAATTCGGCATCTCGGGAGTTTTAAAAGCATAATTTCTTTTGGACCTCGAGTCACAAATTACAAAACCTATTTCGAAAATCATAACACCTTAGCCAGGTTCTTATTTCAAAACACATTAGTGAAATATCATCACGTGTCCAGGATTTCAACATCAAAACATTATCTACACAATCACTATTCGTACTCGTCAAGTAACGAACTCTCGAGGTCACGATGGATCATACCCGGTTCCACACATTCAGTGTTCGTACACATCATGTACCGAACTCCAGAGGTCCCACAGACCGTACCTGGAACACACACACTGTTCGTACACCTCATGTACCAAACTCCAGAGATCCCAGGGACCATACCTGGACCACACACACTGTTCGTACACCTCATGTACCAAACTCCAGAGGTCCCATGGACCATACCTGGACCACACACACTGTTCGTACACCTCATGTACCGAACTATAGAGGTCCCACGGACCGTACCTGGACCACACATACTTCCCAACACATATCAAACAATGCAACACATTACCACGAATAACACACTTTAATACAAATACGATCGAACATCCAATCATACACCAAATACATGTCCAAGTGTATAATCAACCCAACACAATAATCATGATCAACACAAGACATCAAACCCAAGCAATCAAGTCCAACATGATTCACGCGGCTAACATGACCAACACAACTTCACAACATTAAACAAAAGAATATCATTAATACTAACAAACATTGAAATAATCAATTCACACGAATCATATCCGCGAAGGTAAACCAATTCATTGTAAATCCATTATGTAAACTCTATTCACACGACACAAATCGTATAAATAGAATACTTGCCTCAATAACCGATACCGATGATTTGATAGTGTAACCAACCATTCATAAGATATTGTTCTTGACCGTAGTTGTGAACGATCGACGCTCGTGTGTTAGCTGTGTATCCATTAGTTTTATTATGTAAGTTGAGTTGTCGCTATTTTCCCATTGTTTAAGGTTCGAGGTTTGCGAACGGTTGATCGAAGGAACGGACTTCGAGTTTGTTGAAGTCGTGAAGTGTTTTCCTTGCCATCTTTCAAAGGCAAGTACCTTAATTATATTTATTCATATTGATGTCGGTTATGTTGTTGTATTGTGCATATATATTGTGATTATTTTTCCACCATGCACTGGTCCGACGCGGTCATCATGGGAATCTATAGCTACGTGTGCTGGATCATTGGACAGGTATTTCCATTATGCGTTGGTCCGACGGGATCATCATGGGAATCCATAGCTGTGTGCGCTGGATCGTTGGAATACCATGAGTATGTTGAGATTGACATGATGTGTTGTACATTGTTACCGTTTCTCATTGGAGAGACTTGTCATGATTGTTGTTGATATTGTTGACGTTATTAATCAGGGATTGTTGAATAAATCGTTGTTGTGTAATTATCGTACTTGTACTAGCATTGTTGTGCTAACCCCTTCGGGGGTGAACATTTGTTTTATGTTCAGGATCTAGGAGAGCGGGAAAACAACCAGTAGAGTTGTATGACGACGAGGGTGCAGAGGGATGTTACGGCCAGATTAATTTGTCATATATTTGTGTTGTTTTAATAAAGTACTCGAGTACATTGTCGTTTGTGATGTTGGATTTGGTCATGTATTAATGATTCACCGTTTGAAGTTTGTCTTTCAGTACTGTTTCAGACTCGTGTTGTATTTTCTGCTACCGTTGTTGGTTGGTATTTTTTATTGTCATTTCATTTCTTAAGCCTTGTAAATTCTTACGTAAAGGATTTACGATGCTATAATATTCCTGAATATATCGGGGGTGTTACAGAATATGGTATCAGAGCTAAGATTATGGATTTCTTGGCTGTTGGGTTAAAATAGGGGTCTTATATGTCTTTTGAAGAAACCGGCCGCGCATAACATCACTGTACTGCCTACGTCTTCATGCGAGCGGTGGTTGTAAGTTTCCTAAACTCTATCTTGTCCTTTACATGTTGTTCCTTTTATACGTGAACGTTAGGACGACATTATTCCCTATATATTGAGTGTTTATGCTTACAGTCAGGAGGACGTGGTCGCGGTCGTGGACGCGGATGTAGGAATGCTGAGAGAGAAGCTTCACCTTCTGTTTCTGATTCACTGTCAAATCAAGCTAACTCCAATACTTGCGAACAGCAAGATTCCGTTAATAATGAACGAGAACAGACAGTGGAGACAAATGCCAATCCTGCCGTTCCCGATATCCTTCGTTAGGTGGTCAACCAGATGACTCAATTTGCTCAAGTTGTGGATAGGATGCAAGTGGCGATAGGATTGCAGCCAGGGGAAAGATAGCAAGGCATCCCATACTTGGGAAATCGGGGAGACAAATGGAAATAGGAGGTGGCGAAGATGCACCCGCCAAAATTCGATGGATTTTCTGAGACGCCGACATGGGATCACTGGTTGAGAGAACTGGAGAAAGTATTTGCTAGGATTAACTGTCCAGATGACCGGAGAGCCCCCATTGCCCAGTATTTTCTAACACGAGACGCGTCTAAACGGTGGGAAGCTATCCGACCTGTTGATCATGATGCCGGCTGGGAAGATTTCAAACTTATGATGGAAGCTCAGTACTGCCCTCGCCCGATGAGAGAAGCTAAGGTTCGAGAATTTTTCTCCGCACAGCCTTCGGATGTGCCGGTGGCTTAGGCGATTAAGACATTTAATCAACAGCTGGCCTTTGTTCGACACTTGTTTAGAACCGACGCAGAAAAGATGATTCACTTTGATATGGGAATGAAGCTGGAAATACAAAGATACATGTAAGGTTTTGAATGCACCACTCTTCGCCAGTACCAAGACAAAGCCCTGGCGTATGAAATGAAATAAGCAGCTATGGAAAAGTTCTCGGAGTCCAAGAAGCAGAAAGTCTCTGGTAGTTTCATAGAGTACAAGAGTAGTGGACCCCGCAAAGCCCAGTCGTCCTTTCATTCAGTTAAGAGGCCCCCGCACCCATCCAAAGGCAGAAAGAACTTCATATCAGTATCAACACCGACTGATGTGGTCAAGAAATGTTTTAATTGTGGTCGCCCAGGACACCTTTGGCGTGATTGTTTCCGTTCTCCAGTGACATGTTATGATTGCAGATAGGAAGGGCATCGTGCATTGTTCTGCAGGGATGCCACTAAGTTAATTGGAGCCCGTACTTCGCAGCCAGCTCAGAAGGAAGCAAGTGTTCCGCAGACGCAACAGAGTGTCCAGCTACCCCAGAGTTTTAGTCGAGGACGAGGCATATGACAGTTCGACCGAAAGGGAGCATCGAGTGCTGTATCCGTTCCCCCACGCCTTTATTAGATGATAAGGGCAGACGATCAGGATGCCGCTGTTGCATCAGGTACCGTTCATATCCTTTCACAACTAGTTAGTGTTTTGTTCGATACAGGGGCTACACATTCGTTTATATCATTGTCTTGTGTTAATCATTTGAACATTTCTTATTTTCATAAATGTGAGCCTTATGTTGTGGGTTTAACGAGTGGGGAGAGAATTGTGGGGAACTTAGAAACTAGAGATTTTCCTGTATCAATTGGAGTCAAAGAGTGGCCCTCATATCTGATTGTGATAGAGATACAAGGAGACGATATGATTCTCAGAGACGATTGGCTTAATCGATATGGAGCTATTGTGAACTACCGAAAAAGGAATATCTCGATAATAGCCAAAGATGGTTCTGAATTATTATTCGAGGAATGGAGACCAGGAAGCTCATGGAAATTGATCAAAGCTATGAAAGCCGTCAAACTGCTAAAACAAGGCTGTACTGGATACTGGTGTTACGCATTGAAGAAATAAGACGGAAAAGTAGAGCTTTCATACATTCCTGTTGTGAGTTAATTTCTGGATGTGTTCCCTGAAGAATTATGTGGACTACCTCCACGATGAGATGTAGAGTTTACCATCGAGCTAGAACCAGGAGCTACACCGATTTCTAAGGCTCCGTATCGTATTGCACCTACCGAAATGTATGAATAGAAGAAGCAACTGGAAGAGTTACTGGACAAAGGCTATATTCAGCCAAGTGTTTCACCCGGGGGTGCACCAGTTCTTTTTGTCTGAAAGAAAAATGGATCGCTTCGATTGTGTATTGACTATCGGGAGCTGAACAAGATGACGATCAAGAAAAAGTACCCGTTGCCATGGATTGATGATTTGTTTGACCAGTTTCAAGGAGCGACAATATTTTCTAATATAGATTTGAGATCGGGATATCATCAGTTGAGGATTAAGGAATCCGATGTTCCGAAGTCAGCATTCAGAACTCGCTACGGACATTATGAGTTTGTAGTGATGCCATTTGGTCTCACTAATACGCCTGCTATATTTATGCAATTAATAAATCGAGTGTTCATAGAGTATTTGGAAAAATTCTTAGTTGTTTTTATTGATGATATTATGGTTTATTCCAAGAGCCCAGAAGAGCATGCGCAGCACTTACGGATCATTTTGGACATCCTGAGAAGCGAGCAATTATATGCCAAACTTTCTAAGTGTGAGTTCTGGCTAAAGGAAGTGATGTTCCTCGGTCATGTGGTATCAGCGGAAGGAGTCCGAGTCGATCCCCAGAAAGTCGAGGCAATTTTAGATTGGAAGTCTCCTAAGAACATGAAGAAAGTCAGAAGTTTTCTTGGACTTGTTGGGTATTATCGTCGGTTCGTGGAACGGTTTCCTAAAATTACCTGCCCACTTACTCGATTACTGAAAAAAACCCAAAAGTTTGAATGAAACGATATGTGTTAGGCCAGTTTTGATGAATTGAAAAAGAGATTGATGACGGCATCAATTTTAGCACTACCACAAGGAACTGAAGGGTTCATAGTTTACAGTGACGCTTGAAATCAAGGTCTCGGGTGTGTACTGATGCAGAATGGTAAGGTGATCACCTACGCTTCACGACAATTGAAGCCATATGAAGTAAATTATCCAACACACGATTTGGAACTGGCAGCTGTGGTTTTTGCCTTGAATATATGGAGACATTATTTGTACGAGACTCACTATCAGATATTCACGGATCATAAGAGCCTCAAATAAATATTCAGTCAGAAAGAGTTAAACATGCGACAGAGGAGATGGCTAGAATTTATTAAGGACTATGATTTGGAGATTCTTTATCATCCAGGCATGGCGAATGTAGTGGCCGATGCACTGAGCCGCAAACCCATTTCTATTCGAATGCTGGAGACTCCGACCTCCCAGTCCAGCATTCAACGAGAGTTAATTCGTGAGGGAATTGAAGTATGGTTGCAAGGAGTCCAAGGGCAACTGTGTGTGATGGAATTAACTTCGTCGTTAATCTAAGAAATCAAATCTAAGTAATTAGATGACCCTCTGATGATTCGGTTACGTGATTAAGTGAGCAAGGGTAAGGCCCCAAGATTTGTGATTCCTGATGATGGAGTTTTGAGATTCCAAAGTCGACTTTGTGTTCCCAATGTTGATGTTTTGAAGCAGACAATCATGAAGGAAGCTCACAGTACGCCCTATTCTATTCACTCGGGCACCAGTAAGATGTATAAGGATCAGAAGTAGAATTTTTGGTGGGGCAACATGAAGAGAGATGTGGCGGAATATGTCTTGAAGTGTTTAACTTGTCAGTAGGTTCAGATCAAACATCAATGACCCGTCGGAATGTTGAAGCCACTTCCAATTCCTGAATGGAAGTGGGAAGATATATCGATGGACTTTATCACTAATATGACAAAGACCAGAATAGAGATGAACATGATTTGGGTGATAGTTGATCTTCTAACCAAGTTGACTCATTTTCTGGGCATTAAAGATACTTGGGGACCAGAGAGGTTGGCACGAGTATTTATTGTGGAGATAGTGCGATTGCATGGTACACCGAAGACCATTATTTCTGATCGAGATGGTCACTTCGTGTCATATTTTTGGAAATTGGTTCAGAGAGCCTTGGGAACCGAGCTAAACTTAAGCACAGCTTATCATCCTCAGACAGGCGGACAGTCCGAGAGAACTATTCAAATAGTGGAAGACATGCTAAGAGCTTGTGCCCTAGATTGGTCGACTTAGTGGGAAGTTCATCTACCATTGATTGAATTGACTTACAACAATAGTTGGCATGCATCCATTCAGATAGCACCTTTTGAAGTGTTATACGAGATGAGGTGTAGATCACCCTGTGTTGGGATGATTTATTAGACTTGATCGGGACGGAACTGGAGTTGATAGTACAGACTCAAGAGAAGGTAGCCTTGACTCGTGAAAGGCTGTTGACTGCCCAGAGTCGGCAGAAATCTTATGCAGACATTCGCCGTCGCCCGTTAGAATTTGGAATCGAGGACCACGTGCTTTTAAAGGTTTCTCCTACTCGGGGGATTTTCCGTTTTGGGAGAAAAGGAAAGCTGAGTCCGAGATATATCAGACCATTCGAGATTCTTGAAAGAGTTGGAGAATTGGCGTACAGGTTGGCCCTGTCGCCATCATTGAGTCATGTTCATAATGTGTTTCACGTGTCTCAGTTACGGAAGTACATCACAGATCCCAGTCATGTAATTGATTTTAGCGAGATCGAAGTCACTAAGGATGGAACGTTCGAAGAGAAATCAATCAAGATACTCGAGAGTCGAGTCAAACATTTGAGGAATAAACCAATCACCTTGGTCAAAGTTCAATGGTCGTGACACGGAGTCGAAGAAGCCACTTGGGAGACGGATCATCTTAAGTTTCGGGACGAAACTCCTTTTTAGAGGGAGAGTATGTAATATCCAGTTAATTATTGAGTATTTTCATCTGTATTTGAACCTTGTAATATTCGACTTTGGGGTATCTATAATCAAAGTGTGATTTTTCCCTTATTCATTTTCCTAATAGTCATGATCATATTAGGAAGAGTTTGCAAATTCATGCATGCATGCAGCTACGTCAGAACGTACGCTAGCAGATGAGCTTAACGTATGTTATGAACTGAGGATAGTGTACGCTATGGACGAAGCATAGCGTACGTAACAGGCAGTCAGTCAGATAAGGTTGGTCGGCACATGGGCCATCTTGGGACAGGGATGGATAGGGATAAGATTCCCGCGTGATCCGGATAGCTTTTTGATAAAGCAAGTCAACGAGGTTTAACGTACGCTAAAGGACTAAGATAGCGGACGCTAAACAAAGCTTATTACGTACGTAAAAGGTAATGGTTAACGTATGTTAAGGAGGTCATAAATGAGGCAGTAGCTATTATCGGACGTTAACGCATGCTAAAGATTTCAGATAGCGTACGTTAAGACTATAACGTACGTAATGGTGTGAGGTTAGCGTACGTAAAGGTCTGAGTTTTATAAATATGGCAGCATCCCATTTCATTTCAACTCATTTCCTTTCATCCTTTGGCTGATTTTTGAAAAGTACAGAGAGATTTCTCCCACACATATAATCCTTATATAGCCTCTCTACCCGGTTTAGAAGATCCTATATATCTTGGATTGGTGTTCAAGCCTATGGTGTCAAGTTCTACCGATCGTTTTCTTCATTATTCTTCGTGAAAGGTATGTTGACACTAAACCCAACCTTGAATTCGGTTTCTTGAGTATGTTACTGAGATTATTACGTTTCAAGGATGTTGTAGTAATCGAATATCATGTTTTCGGAAGATTGGTTTGGTTATACTTGGATTGTTCTTTGTTGTTAAGAGAATTGTGAGCGAACCTTGGTATGTTGAACCCTAGGATGTAGTTTCTGAGATTGTGGTATGTTTTGGTCGGCTTGTATACCAATGTCATGTTAATATCATCACCTAGAATCGAAGTGTTCAAGAACATGAATTCTAGGAGTAGGAAGGATGATGATATTACTGCAGAGTGATGTTACGACCGGATTAATTTGTCATATGTTTGTGTTATTTTAATAAAGTACTCGAGTACGTTGTCGTTTGTGATGTTGGGTTTGGTCATGTATTAATGATTCACCGTTTGACTTTTTTCTTTCAGTACTGTTTCAGACTCGTGTTGTATTTTACTTCTGCTGCCATTGTTGGTTGGTACTTGTTATTGTCATTTCATTTCCTCAGCCTTGTAACTTCTTACGTAAAGGATTTACGGCACCGTAATATTCACGAATATATCGGGGGTGTTACAATACACCTTACTTAGCGCATGGATCTGCTCTTTCAATTTGGTATTTGAGGGGATTTCTTCTCTGATGACGTGGAGTTTGGCCCTGGGTGGCCTGTCTCCTTCCTCCCCTAGCCCATCGTCCCTTATCCTCTTACCGTCTTTCTTCATGACATATCGATATAGCTTCACTTCTTCGATCCATTTTTGCACCATTTTTTTCAAGGAGTAAAAATTCTCCATCTCGTGCCCATTATCCTTATGGTAGGCGCAGTATTTGTTGGTGTCTTTAGGGCATTTCGGATTGTCTGTGATGGGCTTGGGTGGAGGAAGATCCACCAAGTTGAGTATCTCTGAGATCGGCTTTGTGAGGGGGTGAAGACCTTGGCTTTCTCTATTCCTGTGGTTCTGTTTTTACCTTTAAATCCTGCGCCATTGGAGCCTCGAAAATGGACGCTATTAGTCCGCTTGCTTTCTACGTCCCTATCTCGGTCCCGATCTCCTTTCTCTGACCTATTCTGCTTCTTTTCTTCAGCAAGGCCCATGGCGTAGGCCATGTGGTATAGGTCTGCCTTTGTCGCTGGCTCCCTTATGAATAGTTCATGGGTAAGGGCTTCAGATCTTTGTCCATTAGTGAAGAACACGATGATCTCCCTGTCCATGAGGCGCTCTTCTATGGAGTCGGCCAGGGTCTTGAATCTATTGTAGAAATCCATGGTTGGCGCGTTCTTCCCTTGGATGATGTTTGCTAAGTCATACAATCGTTTCTTTCTTGCTCCTGCCGTGGAGAAGTATTCCAAGAATTGTCTTTTCAATTTTGAGGATGAATTGATGCTCACTTCTCTAGATCCATGAACCAGGACCTGGACGCTCCAGCCAAGGTGCTGGCGAAAACTTTACAAAGAATGTTGTCTTGGTTAGAGACCAGGGCCATCATGCCCTCAAAGGATTGAAGATGGTCCCTGGCATCAGAAGTGACCGAGTATTTGTCTATATTGGGGAGCTTAAGATGAGGATTTGGAGGCCAATCGACAATCCACTGAGCAAAGGGGCGCATAGCATCATACTCATTTCTCGGTCTACTCTGTCCCTACTTGTTTTCCATGTTATCCGTTGTCCCTTTCAATTCCATAATACGCGAGCTTCTATCCCTGAGCTACTGCAAGAGCTCCTTTAATTTTCTGCACCTCTACCTCGACTTTGCCTTCCTCGGTTGTCTTGTTTCATCCCTACAACTCGACTCCCCTCAGGACCCGACGGGGACCGGATGGGGGAATTGTGATAGGGAGATGTCCACCTAGGGGTTCTTCTCAGGTCGTCCTTAGGCCGCCTCTCTCCCACTATTCTGACTTCGGGAGACTCGGCCTCTTGCTCTCTTCGCCTATCTAATTGGTCCCTCAGATCTCCTCGACGGTCTCTTCTGTCCCATCGTCCTTTAAACTGGCTGGTACTATTTTGAGTTGGTTTTACCAGAGAAGGTTTGTCACGTCGATTATCCACCGGTGGAGACCTATTACTCTATTTATGGATTCCTAACATTGTCCTAGTTTTGGAGGGTTGAAGGTGATGTGCCATGGAATTATATGGGTCATATTCCAGAAGGGCCTTTTGAGTTTTGGCCAACTGTTGGAGCGTTATTAAATTATGAGGAGTAAAGTCTTTTTGTCTATTAGAGGCAGTCGTGGGGGCCATAATCATTATTCTGGAGCTGGGTCGTTGAGGTTTCCGCTCGTCTCCGACGGCCATAGATACTCGTGGTCGCCGGGGGAGGAAGTCCCCTATTGCACAGGGTCATGCATGCACTGTGGTAAGGTGGTGTAGGAAGTTCCGTAGTATTATTGGCAACATTGACTGCATTTTTGGCGGCGGCGATCGTGCTTTGTCGATTCGTCTGTTGAGGCGGGTTCTGGTCACCAGAGATGACGCTGGTCTCTTGCCCATCTCGGGGAGTTTCAGCCATGATGCGTGGTTACCCGAAAGAAGTTCTTCGATGTTCCTGGCAACGGAACCAAACTGATGTTGCCAAAACGTATCGGATCAGCCCTTATCCAAGCGGTTCAGATATTTCCAGCAAGTGAACTTTCTGATCGGACCTACACACAAGAAAACACGTGAACTAAGTCTAGGCTTAACTGAAGAAGGCCCTCCGGCATGAGAGTAAGTGTATTGAATATATGACAGAAATAAATTTAATTGACTGTATTGAGAGTCAAAAATTCTATATGTCTGTGTGTGTACTAGTTTAGGTGCGAGGACACCTAGTTTTATAAGCATGAATATTGCAACCCTAACTTGCGAAGAAAGTCATTGAGTCCATGTTGATGTTGGACTTCTTATATATTAGAAGTAGAATCCTGATAAGTATTGTGGATTTAGTTTCCTTGTGGAGAAGAGTCCTTGTTAAGTAAGGATATCTTTATTTGTCTCTATCTTGTATTTCATCATATTCCGTGTGCTTAAAGGATAGGACCTTCATCTACTGACGAGTGTAGATTTACTAATCTCGGCTTATTCTGTCACTGAGCCAATTCGGTGCTACAATTTGGTTGCCTGAACCAAGTCTTGGCTTGACCCTGAGTTGAGGCATGCTGAGTATGGTTCTAGATTTCAGGTCTGCCTCAACGTCATGCTCTATGCCGAGCTAATAAGTTTATTCCTGGGCTTTGTAGGGTCTTGATTTTGGGCCTTGCTGGGCTTTATACTCAAGCTCTCCAGACCCATGTAATCAATTCAGTCTATGTCGTTCAGACAATTATTATTATAACTAGAAATCGTGTCCTGACTCGTGTGGGTTGATGATGTCCCCTTGAGGATCTCGACAATGATTATTACATTAAATCCTACTGGTGGATTTAATTTTGATATAATAATAAGGTTCGAGTGTACTACTCTTGGATATGAAATTAATTAATTAAATCTCTCAGTAGCTTCAATTAATTAATGGACATTCGATATCTTAAATTCGGAAAATAATATATTTAAATAAGGAGCCCGATTTCGTAAAATAGGATTTGGGTTGGAAGTACAATATTAATTCTTTAGTGGATTGAATTGATATTAGTGAACTGAACCATATTAGGAAGGGGTTAATATGGAAAGTTGGGTTGCACTAGGAGTCCTAACCATAATCCTCCTTAATCCCTAGAGTAGTCCTAAGCCTACAAATAAAACATCAAGGGTGGAGGTTCGGCTGTGACTACTTCATCCTACACAAGGGATTACGATTTTTCTTCTTAGTGTTTAGTTGTGGATCTTGACTTGTGTATTTGATTCCACAATTGAGAAAACACTTTAATTCTTGCCACAAATTGGAATTACTTGAAGAAAGCAAATCGAGAGTTGTGAGAGGTGATATACTTCAGTCGATCCATCCTTGAAGTCCAAGCAAGATTCGGTAGCTCGTTGCCTACACAATGTCTGGATTAAGGCGGGATCATACTCTAGAAGATTTTGATGAAGAGATCAAGAAAGCAACCACTATGCTTCAAAAGGTAAATATCCTATGATCTTCGATCTAAATTAGGATATTGAATTTACCAACAAATTATTTAATCACACAATGCTGGATAGAATCTCGAATGGGGTTTTCAGGAATGCGCTAGAGGTAGCGCCCATTTCAGCGAAAGTTAGGGAAGGGAGATTGAGATGGTTTGGCCACGTCCGCAGGAGGTAGGCTTCTGCTCCGGTAAGGAGGGTCGAGAGTTTATTGGTTGTCGGGGAGAGGAGCAGAGGCAGACCGAGGAGGACGTAGGAGGAGCAGCTGAGATTAGATTTAAAGGCCTTAAACCTTTCCGAGACCATGACTGTTGATAGGGGATCTTAGAGGCGCCAGATCAGAGTTGTGGATTCCTTTGTAGGGAGCGATGCTGTAGTGGAGAGCCTCAGGGTTGGGTTGTCTCGGTTAGCTTTGACCTAGAGCATTGCATCTTTTACTTTTATTATATATTTTATCCTATTGCCTTTTGCACGTGGTGTAATTTTGACAGAGAGCTGTGCGCAGAGTCAACCTCTCTTCTGTTAGAGCAACGCTCATCGAGAGTGCAGTTGCCAAAGTCCCATTAGGTAAGGCTCATGTGAATTAAGCCATGGGCTCAGGTATGGTTTGGAGCTTTTTCGTATCCTATGCTTCTTTGTATATATCACGCTATACTTTGTTGTGCACTAAGCTGGGGGTCTTCACTGAAACAGCCTCCCTACCGTGAAAAGTAGGGGCATGGTCTGCGTACATCTTACCCTCCCCAGACCCTGCTCTGCGCGGGATATACTGGGTATGTTTGGTTTGGTTTGGTTTGGTTTTATTTAATAAATAATAAATATATTTAGATTGCTTATTAATCTTAGTAGTTAATTAATTAGCAAGCCTAAATAAGTTTTGTACTCGTGGATGCGTAAAATGTTTTTATAAATCTTTCACCAACTTTGCTTCCACTGCGTTTCATTTCCAACAATTGGTATCAGAGCCCGATTTTTAGGTTTTTGCTATTTTAATTAATTTTGATGATTAATTGATAGCAATTTAAATATTCATGTAATTTGATGATGGAATATTTTGCTCGATATGTTCTTGCAGAGAATATGGTCCAATTATCATGGTTAAGTGAATGGTTAATTTTATTATTTTTTATGCAATTGTTGTTTTTCTCGGTTTTGAGGCATGTAATGATTTTTCCCGTGAGAAAATCCGCGGGTAGATCTAGGATCTTAACTTTCGTGTAATGTTGTTGTAAATTCGATGTATTTTATTTCATATAATATTGTAATTAAATTCGAAGAAAATAAAATCACGAAGAATTGGAGCGAAGCAGGACACCGGAATCTTTGGATAATCGTGGCGGCAAAGAAGACACGGCTGCCGGCCGGCGAACTCTTGCCTCGGGGCAGCTGACGGCCGGTTTTGGCGTCGCCGCCGATTCGGGTCGGTCGTCCATTTTTCGGTCCGGTCCGTTTTGCCACCGTTCGTTGCGTCCGTTGGAGAGTCAGATTTTAAAATTGAATTTTTTTATGTAATTAATTTTGCATAGAAGTGAAAATTTTAATTTGGAAATCCACGACCCGACAAAGGAGGAGTGACGAGATGCTTGATCCAGTGGGAGATATCAAGTCAAAGATTTTCTCTGGCTCGATTCAAGGAAGAAGACCATGATAAATTGATAATTTAATTATCCTTGCGTTTATTTTAGTTTTTACTATTTTGATGGATGACATGTATGAATGTATGCGTGATATGTTTCTTGCATGTTATGACGAGAAAATTAAAAACATTAAAGCTAAAATAACTAAGTGATTAAATTGATTTATTTAGCATGCGCGTTGACAAAGGGTCTTCCTCCATATCGGATGAGCTAATTATAGGTGCACTAGTTTTAAATTTCAAAATGATAACAAAAGGTAAATATTATTTTTTATGATAGGACCTCTACATCTGTAGGACTATTATTTAAAAGATAATATTTTTAAGTTGTTAAATTATAGTGTTCACTTAGGTGTATTAATTAATAAGCTCCCCATCGGACTCTATGTTAATTAATACATGGCCAAGAGGAACTAACTATTAATTTTACTTGTGATAACGTAAATTGACTAGATAGTAAAATTAAATACGTAAAACTCTACTTGAAAAATATGTGTAAACATGCACACGATCGTGGCTTGCATATACGGGTTTTTCGAGGTGTTGGTTGCTATCATATTATTGTGTTTTGAGGTTTTTCAATATATTTTGCTATGAATTATATGATGATGGATGTTTTCAATTTTATCTCAAATGTCTTTCAATCCACTTTGTTGGAACAATATTTTTTTGATACATATTTTCATAATGCTCTTTTTAGCAAAATAATTATTCTCTCGTTACACATTTTACTATCCTTATTTTAAATCATATTTTGAACACATTTGTTAAAACTGTGCACTAATAACGTACGTAACATGAGTTCAATAACGTACGTAATACTTGTTTTCTAACCGTTGATAAAGTTTTAGAATGTCAAAGTCTATGAAACGGCAATAAGATATAACGTACGTAAATACTTATACATAACGTACGTCATCTATTTTAAATTTGAATTTATGTGCTAACCATTGATCTTATCCAAAGTGACGTCATCCAGTACATCATATCATCCAACGGATATGAAGATCAAGACTAACGTACGTAATGTAGGAAGCATAACGTACGTAACAGTGAAGGCAGAAGCCACTGCCCATTTTCCTGTATCTTACTACGGCAGTTACACATAAGGTGTAACGTACGTAATATTGTCTACGTACGTAACTATTGTTACATAACGTACGTAATGCTGGCTTACTATTCTAACGAAAAAATGAACCTCAAGGGCTATAAATAGAGATGCTTCAAGATGTTGAAAAACAACAAGCAATATCAAGCATACATACTTTCATCTGAGCTTTCCAAGCAAATCATTTCGAGAGATATATATTCCATATTGTGATACGAGACGAATTGTTCTACATTTATTGTGAGGTTGTCTTGTATCCTGAAAAACAAGAGTGTTTCTAGTGAGGTTGTTCTTGACCCCAGAAATCAAGAAACTGTAAAGTTCGGCACTTAACTTGAAAGTGCTATTGTAAGAGTTGGCACTAAACTAGAAAGTGCATTCAAGGTTTCTAGAAAAGTCCTAGTCGATAAAACTAGGTAGGGGACGTAGGCTTCGTTAATAGCCGAACCTCTCGAACAAATTCTTGTGTTCTTTTTTTTCCGCATTTCATTTACTCCGATATTTAGCTTCCGCACAAAAAGAGTTCATAACTCTTATCCGCACTATTCAAACCCCCCTTCTACTGGCGGTACCAATTTAACAATTGGTATCGGAGCGGTCTCTTTTTCACCAGATTAACACCCGCAAGAGAAAAGATCCAGAAATGGCCTTTATCCACTCTTCTCTTGAAGGCAATGCTCTCAATCACCCTCCTTTCTTCGATGGTTCAAACTTTATGACATGGAAGAAGAAAATGTCTATCTTCATCCGAGCTCACGATATTGAAATTTAGAAGGTCATTGCTCTTGGACCTACCATTCCAAAGAAGACAGATGGCCCACTCAAAAGCTTTGAAGAGTACGACGATGCCGACTGGAAGAACGATCATTTCAATAGTAAAGCTACTCAACTGCTTTACTGTGCTCTTAATACAGAAGATCACAACAGAATCTCTTCATGCGAGACGGCCAAAGAAATTTATAAAATGCTCGAGATTTCCCACGAAGGTACGAGTCAAGTAAAAGAAACAAAAATAAATATTCTTCTTCACGATTATGAACTCTTCACTATGAAAGAAGAAGAAAGCATTACTACTATGCTTGACTGTTTCTCGGCTATCACAAATGGGATAGCCTCCTTCGGGAAACCAATCTCAAGTAGTGATAAAGCCAAGAAAATACTTCGATCTCTACCGAGAGAATGGGACGCTACTTTTACGTCTATCATGGAGTCGAAAGATCTAAACACCATAGAATTCAGTGCTCTCATTGGATCTCTCATCAATTACGAGATTGTCATTAAATATCGAAGTTCGAACCAAAGCCTAAAGAGAGAGAAAGGCTGATCGCCTTCAAAGCCAAAGAAGATAGCGATCTAGAAGATGAACCTACTGAAGAAGAGGATGAAGAAACAGCCTTTTATGCTAAGAATATAAAGAAATTTAAAAATCTTTTACAAAGGCACCGGAGAGATATCAAACAAGAACCCAGGGATGAATCCAAAAAGGTTCACTTCCCACAAAACAAAAGGTTCGACAATACTTGTCGAAGGTGCGGCGTTCCAGGTCATTTTGCTAAAGATTGTCATGCTGCTGCGCCTATGAGTTCATCAAAACCACCTCATGAGAAGTTCAAAAAGAAGGAAGTCTATGTTGCTACATGAAGCGATGATGAGGATGATAAACGAGAAGTTCAAACCAATCTCGCTCTAGTGGCCCGCGCATCTGAAGATAGCGATGAAGAAGTCGAGGTAAGTGATTCTACTCATGAAGAACTTCTTGATGCTTTCGAATCTTTAAATGATGAATACGAAAAATTTTGCAATATTAATAAAGATTTGAAAAGGAAAATAAAGTCCCTTGTAAATGAAAATGCAAAATTATTAAAAAACAAGGATGTGTCGATTGATCATACAAATTATCTGGAAACCGAGAAAATTCTGAGAGATGATTTACAGAAAACTCAAAACGAACTGAAACTTTACGTTAGAAAATTCTCGTGCGGTAATGACAAATTTGAGCAACTCTTATTTGGACAAAAATTTTCTCTTTCAAAACAAGAACTCGGGTATAATTCATTTCCAATGAAAAAGTCCTTAGAAATTACCACAAAAGATTCGGATATTTTAAAAACAGGAATTCCATCTTGCCCAAAATGTTTAAAACTAGGAAATACCGGAACTTATTGTAGAAGCTCAAGACGAACTATAAAAGTCAAACAAATTTGGGTACCTAAAGGGACCATTGCTCAAAATCAAGTTTTTATGTCTAACTCTACAGGACCCAAATTAGCCTGGGTACCTATAAAACAAAAGAAAATTGTTTTTGTAGGTACAAGCAAGGAAAACAACATTATCAAATAAATGGTATGTTGATAGTGGATGTTCAAATCACATGAGTGGGAATGAACATCTCTTCACGGAGCTGAAAAAGGAAGATTGAGGTTGTGTAACATTTGGTGATAATAAAAAGGGCCAAATAAAAGGGACAGGTAAGATAAGTAAGAAACCTTTACCCACTATAGAAAATGTTCTCTTTTTTTGATGGTCTTTGTCATAATCTTCTAAGTGTTTCCCAACTTTGTGATACTGGTCTTAAATTATTTTTTGAAATTACGCATTGTACTGCAATAAGAAAAGGCCAAATTGTTTTTATTGGATTGCGGTATGGAAATATTTATATTGTTGATCTTCAAGATGAATCCTCTTTCAATGAAAAATTCTTACTTTCATACGATCAAAATGCCGTTATTTGGCACCAAAAATTGGGTCATGCCTCTTTACCACTTCTTTCAAAATTGGCCAAAAATGATATTGTCCGTGGTCTACCAAAATTAAATTTCAGAAAAGACCACATTTGTGAGACCTGTATTAAGAGTAAACATGCTAGAGGCTCGTTTAAACCAAAAATGGAAATTTCCACTAGCCGCATTCTTGAATTAATTCATATGGATTTGATTGGTCCATCTCGGCATGCTAGCTTAACTGGTAAACTCTATACATTAGTGATTGTTGATGATTTTTCGAGATTTACTTGGGTAAAATTATTAACAAATAAAAATGATGCATTCAACGAGTTTGTTAAGTGGTGTAAGGTTACCCAGAAGGAAAAAGAGTTACCAATTATCGCCATCAGATCCGATCATGGTGGAGAAATTGATTCAAATGATTTTGAAAATTGGTGCGATAAATATGGTATTGGGCACAATTTTTCGGCACCTCGGACACCTCAACAAAATGGAGTTGTCGAGAGGAAGAATCGCTCTCTAGAATAAATGAGCCGAACAATGCTCAATGAATATGGGCTTCCTAAATATTTCTAGGGTGAAGCCGTTAACACCACATGCTATGTTATTAATCGAGTCCATCTCTGGAGGAACAAAATGATGACTACATATGATATATTTAAAGGTAAAAAGCCCAATTTATCTTATTTTCATCCATTTGGTTGTAAGGTATTTATTCATAATGATGGTAAGGACAATTTGGGAAAATTTGACTCTAAATCGGATATTGGTATATTTCTTGGTTACTCAATTAATAGTAAAGCTTATCGTGTATTTAATTGTAGAAGAGGCTCGGTAGAAGAGTCAATTCATGTAAAATTCAATGATACAGTTTTACCCCCGAGAAAGGTTGTTTTTGATGATGATGCAGGTATAGTTCCGGCTAAAGAAGTGTCAGAAGCATCAAAGGAATTAGAGAAGCTCGACTTACGCTTGGACAAGCAGGAGGAGAATCCTTTCAACCTTCCTAAAGATTGGGCTAATGTGAAAGATCATCCCATGGAGCAAATTCTTGGGAAAATCGATGAAGGTGTGCGAACTAGGAGGAATATAAATGATTGTCTTAACAATATTGCATTCATTTCTCTTATGAAACCAAAGAATGTCTATAAAGCCATAAATGACAAGAATTGGGCTATTCCTATGCAAGAAGAGCTCAATCAATTCGAAAGCAATAAAGTTTGGGAATTAGTTCCGGCATTGGTAGACAAAACAATCATTGGTACTAAATGGGTTCATAAAGTAAAAACCAATGATAATAGTCTCCCAATAAAGAATAAATCAAGATTGGTCGCCCAAGGATACAATCAAGAAGAAGGTATGGACTATGAAGAAACCTTTGCTCCTGTTGCTCGTCTTGAGGCTATTCGCCTTCTATGTGCCTTTGCCGCGTACAAGAAAATCAAACTCCATCAAATGGATGTAAAGAGTACGTTCCTAAACGGAATCATCCAGGAGGAAGTATATGTCAAGAAACCGCCGGGTTTTGAATACCATGATCATCCAGATCATGTTTACAAGCTCCATAAAGCTCTTTATGGATTAAAACAAACTCCGATAGCATGGTATGATCGTCTAAGCTCTTTTCTTATTTCCAATGGGTATAAAAGAGGTAATGTTTATAATACCCTATTTATCAAGAATTTAGGTGAATATGCTTATATGTCAAATCTATGTGGATGATATTGTTTTTGGTGCAACTAACGAATCTTGTCCCTAGAATTTTCCAATCTTATGAAGGGAGAATTCGAAATGAGTATGATAGGAGAGTTGAAATACTTTCTCGAACTCCAAATTAAGCAACTCAATGACGGAATATTTGTTCACCAATCAAAGAACGTGAATGAGCTCTTAAAGAAATTTAAGATGGAAGGGTGCAAAGAAATATCTACTCATATGTCTTCCGCTCTTAAACTCGACAAAGATGAGAAAGGTAAGTCTGTTGACTAGAAATAGTATCAAGGTATGTTGGTTCTCTGCTTTATTTAACTGCTTCTAGGCCTGCTATTATGTTTGCTACTTGTCTATGTGCTCGTTTTCAATCTAATCCGAAAGAATCTCATCTCATTGTATACAAACGAAATTTTCGATATTTAAAAGGAACTGCTGGCTTAGGTCTGTGGTATCCATCGAGCATTGATTTTGAACTTTTTGCATATAGAGATGTTGATTTCGGTGGATGCAAAATTGATAGAAAAAGCACCACTGGAACTTGTCATTTCATGATTTCGTGTTTAATTTCATGGGGTAGTAAGAAACAGACTAGTGTCGCTACTTCTACAGCTGAAGCAGAATATGTGGCTTCGGGAAGTGCATGTGCACAAGTCCAATGGATTAAAAATCAATTACTAGATTATGGCATTGAGCTTAAAAATACACCTAATTTTTGTGATAATACGAGTGCATTAATTTGAGCAAAAACCCCATATTGCATAGTAGGACAAAACATATTGAAATCCGTAACCATTTTATTCGTGACCATGTCCAAAATGGAAATGTGCGTCTCCAATTTATTGGTACTAATGAATAGTTGGCGGACATTTTTACAAAACCATTACCCGAAGATGCCTTCAACTTCATCCGCATAAATTTAGGAATGGGACATGTTGATCATTTTTAATTTTTGTATATTCATCATATCTACATCAATATGGTCATAGAAACATAGGATATCATCAGAAGAATGGTACTATTCATATGGACTCTCTTACGTACGTTATGGACCTCTGATTACGTACGTAATGAAAGGATGTTTTTTGTTGGACAGACAGTTCTGGACTCTATATTACGGCCGCTATTTTATCTGAATAACGCATGTTAAAGGGCTTAGCGCATGTTATGGACAGCTCTCCACGTACATTATAATTTTTCCAGAAACAGTCAGTGAGCACTGGAACCTTCCTTACATACGTTATTTTCCCTTGTAAAATCCGTAACACTCTCACCATTTCGGCATTTATACCACCTAACGTACGTAAATTATCTTGCCCAGAATATTTAAAACCCGTCTTTTCCTTTTCCCTTCTCACTATTCCTTAACCTAAAAAACGATACCACCGCCCTTCCTCCTCAAACCTTCCGACCTCGTAGCGATTTTCTTCAATTTCTCCAGCAATCATGCCTAACACTCGCCAGAGCAAGAGAAGATGGGGAGATTCAACATCGAATCTGCCTGAATCGAACCGATTTGTGACTCCCCAGGCTGCAAAAATCTTCAACGAAATCTTGATTGATGAAGAGGTAACCTCTAGTCATTATTTCGATTTTGATTCACTGAATGGGATTGGAATTCGTTTGGATGATTTCTTTGATATGCTCGGAATTGCTCAATATGTTAGTTTTTGTCGACCTATATGTGGAATTAGTTCGAGAATTCTATGCCAATTTCTCGACAAGTTTTAATGCTGATGGTCTTGTGGTTATTAATTCATTGGTTCATGGAAAACCTGTTTCATTTGATGCCTCTAAGTTGTCTGAACTTTTTGGACTTCAAAATGAAGGATTTGTATGTAATGGCAACTTTGTCTCGGAAAATAACTCGTCTGATGAAGAATTGAATGATAACCTTAACGAACAAGTTGTACGTGACTATCTACAGTCTCAGGTTGTGATAAATGTTAGCTCGGACAAATTTGAGAACAATGATTTTGGCCTAAACATTCGACTATTTCATGATGCCATCACTCGTTCTTTAATGCCAAAGGTCAATGCACAACAACGCCTAGTTAACATTGATATGGAGATTATCTATCATATACTAAACGATCATCAAGTTAACTTTGCTCGAGTTGTTATGAAATGGTTCGTGGAGAAAGGATCCATTTTTCACAAGAAAGGTTATATGAGGAAAGATAGGCAACGAAAATCCGGGATGCCTTTTGGCTCTATTTTGACAGGTATATTTGAGGATGCCGGAGTTGATTTTTCAGGGCTGCATAAAATGGATATTCCAAAAGGGAACATGGTTCACGAAGGAACCATCTGTACTATGAAATATGTGCAGACCAGGAACCGCGGCTGGGTCTATTTTGCTTATTTACGAGATGGGGACTCTCTTGCAGACGGGACTGCCTTGCCTCGTCTGGAGGATCGCATTTTCTCTAGAGGTCCTCAGGTAGAGTGATCTCGTCTTCACATTCCTCCATCTCAGGCAGGTCCTTCTCGGCCTCCTCCTGTTTGCTCCAAGCCATAGTAAGTGCATTATAACATCGAGTTCAAAGGTCCGAGACTATGTTAGAGAATCTGTGCACACTTTGGGATTGCTCTTCCACCTCACATCCCTCAGCCAGACATTGACTAGCACCATCTTCACTATTGATGACAATCCTCTATTCAGACCATACATCTCATTTAGTTGATTATAAACCTGCACTTTTATTTCTACTTTTGTTTTTCTGGATGCTTGCGAATCTTCAATGTTCTTAACTGTTGAATTATTCATCTGCTTTTCTTTTTCTGGTTACTATTTTTCTAATCTTTTTTTAGGACTGTTTTGCAGGTTATTTTCCCTTGCTTTTTGTTAATGACAAAAAGGAGGAGAACTATGCTTGAACCATTACAAAATGGTACTCATATTTTATGAAATTATCAGTTATTGTTTATCACAAGGGGAGTTACCCTCAGGAGGAGTTTTTGCAAATTACTTATATATATTTCCCTCATTTTTTAAATTCAACCATATTTTCAAAATTATTTTGTCATCATCAAAAAGGGGGAGATTGTTGGAACAATATTTTTTTATACATATTTTTATTATGCTCTTTTTAGCAAAATAATTATTATCTCGTTACACATTTTACTATCATCATTTTAAATCATATTTTGAACACATTTGTTAAAACTGTGCACTAATAACGTACGTAACATGAGTTCAATAACGTAATACATGTTTTCTAACCGTTGCTAAAGTTTTAGAATGTCAAAGTCTATGAAATGGCTATAAGATATAACGTACGTAAATACTTATACATAACGTACATTATCTGTTTTAAATTTGAATTTATGTGCTAACCATTGATCTTATCCAAAGTGACGTCATCCAGTACATCATATCATCCAACGGATATAAAGATCAAGACTAACGTACATAATGCATGAAGCATAACATACGTAACAGTGACGGCAGAAGCCACTGCCCATTTTCCTGTATCTTACTACGGCGGTTACACAGAAGGTGTAACGTACGTAATATTGTCTACGTATGTAACTATTGTTACATAACGTACGTAATGCAGGCTTACTATTCTAATGGTAAAATGAACCTCAAGGGCTATAAATAGAGATGCTTAAAGGTGTTGAAAAACAACAAGCAATATCAAGCATACATACTTTTATCTGAGCTTTCCAAGCAAATCATTTTGAGAGATATATATTCCATATTATGATACAAGAAGAATTGTTCTACATTTTATATACACATTCTTGTATCCACGAGCGCTATATTTTGTAAAGTCGAGTTTCCTACTCGCAACTATTTATTGTGAGGTTGTCTTGTATCCTGAAAAACAAGAGTGTTTTTAGTGAGGTTGTTCTTGAGCCCGAAAATCAAGAAACTGTAAAGTTCGGCACTAAACATGGAAGTGCTATTGTAAGAGTTGGCACTAAACTCGAAAGTGCGTTCAAGGTTTCTAGAAAACTCCTAGTCTATAAAACTAGGTAGGGGGCGTAGGCTTCGGCAATAGCCGAACCTCTCGAACAAATTCTTGTGTTCTTTCTTTTCCGCGTTTCATTTATTCTGATATTTAGCTTCCGCACAAAAAGAGATCAAAACTCTTATCTGCACTATTCAACCCCCTCTTCTAGTGGCGGTACCAATTTAACACACTTGTTGTAATTCTCAAAGAAGACAAACTAGATGGCACTAACTTTGCTGATTGGAAACGTAATCTTAATATTGTCCTGACTGTTGAGAAACACAAGTTTGTTCTAACAGAGGAATGCCCATTGGAAACCGATGCGGATTCGACACCTGATGAGGTGAATGAATACCGCCAATAGAAGAAATCTGATGAGATAACTCGTTGTTTCATCTTGGCTTCTTTAGAAAATATATTGCAGCATGAGCATCAGAGTATGGGCATGGCCACGGAAATGATGAAAAATCTTGGTTGGATGTTTGGTCTTCAGAATCGGATGGCTAGGCAAAATGCTATGAGGGTCTTGATGAAGACCCGAATGCCTGAATGAACCCCGGTAAGGGATCATGTTCTAAAGATGATTTCTCATTTAAACGAACTTGATATCTTAGGGGCTACTATCGATGTGGAAAACACAGGTCGATATCATTCTAGACAGCTTACCTACGAGCTTTGAGAAGTTCCACCTAAACTACAATATGAATCGTAGGGAGTATATCTTGGCGGAATTGCTGGCAGAGCTTCAAGCTGCGGAAGGACTCTTCAGACAAGGGTATTAAGTTCTTGCAGCTATTGGGGAAAAAGAAGAAACAAGTGGGCCAGAAGTAAGTGAAAACTCTCAAGGTAAAGAGCAAAGCTCCTCATCCTGAGACGAACAAAAAGCCAAAGGGAAAGTGCTACAAGTGCGGTCAGAAAAGATATTTCAAAGCAGACTGCCCTGCTCTTAAGAAAGGTAGGTCTCGTGCACTAGTAGTCAAAACATGTTTGGCAGTTTGTTCTTCCCCTTCGTGGATTGTTGATTCAGGCTCAACTGATTATGTTTGCTTTGACTCGCATGGTTTTCAGGTAACTAAGCAGCTTAGTGTGAGTGAGATCACCATCAACTGGGGCAATTATTCCAGGCTTATGGTTTTTGCAGTGAAAGTCGTGCAGTTAAGTTTAATGATAAAATATTAGTCCTTAATTATGTATTATTGGTATCAGATTTTAGAATGAACTTAATTTCATCTAAATTGAGTTGTTATGGTTATTAAGTTTCTTTTTATGGTGATGCTATTATTAGAAGAAATGGTAAATATATTTGGAAAGGTATCTATACTGATGTACTGTATGTCATTAATACTGCACAAACTCCCATATTTAACATAAATCGCGTAATTCTTTGTCCAAACCTAAAAAGAGAATAGAACCTTCAAGCATAAAGAAAGCATATCTTTGGCATCTACGGTTAGGTCATGTAAACCTTAAAATAATTCAAAGATTGATAGATGATGGCCCATTGGATGACCTCCAAGTTGAGTCATTTCCAATCTGTGAATCCTGTCTAGAAGGTAAGATGACCAAAAAGGTTTTTAAGACCAAGGGAAACCGTGCTCAAGACGTTTTAGAATTGATTCATATTGTCCAATGAATATCCAGGCTAGGGGTGGTTTCGAAATCTTCATCACGTTTATAGTCGATTATTCGAGATATGGATATATCTATTTGATGTGATGTAAGTCTGGAACCTATGACAAGTTCATAAATTTGAAGGCAGAAACGGAGAAGCATCATGAGAAGAGTATCAAGTCACTGCGATCTGATCATGGTGGCGAATACCTTAGTGGATATTTTTTGGATTTCTTGGCGATAAGGGGATTTCATCCCAGCTCACTGCTCCGAGAACTCCACAAAAAGATGGTGTTGCTGAGAGAAGGAATAGAACTCTTTTAGAAATGGTTAGGTCAATGATGATTAATACCTATTTTGTTTTGGGGATACGCCTTGGAAACATCGGCGCACATTCTAAACCTGGTACTTTCGAAATTAATTCCAAAAATACCCACAGAACTGTGGATTGGGCTAAACCCGAGTCTAGGACATGTTCGGATTTGGGGTACTCCAACACATGTGCTGAATAAGGAAGTTGATAAGTTGGCATCTCGTACAGAAGTACGAGTGGTTGTAGGATACCCTAAAGGAATAAAAGGTCGCTTGTTATATAGTCCCTGGGACCAGAAGGTCAATGTTAACACCAATGCTCGATTCCTGAAAGAGGATTTTATAATTAGTCACAAGCCCATGAGCGAAATAATTCTAGAAGAGTTGAGAGGTGAGACTCCATCTATACCAATCGTACAAGCGCCAACTAACACTGCACCATGTATCAATTTTGAGACTTTACACCAACTAAGTACTTGCCTTGTCGTAGTGGGAGGGTTGTTCGTTAACCGGAATGATTCATAGGTGTGGGATAGTCCCCGGACTCAATCCCAGACGATGGTAAATCTGATCCCTAGATTTACAAGGAGGCAATCCAAGATAGATATGACGATTCCTGGCAAGTAGCAATGGAATCAGAAATGGGATCTATGGATACAATCAAGTGTGGGAGCTAGTAGAACTATCTGATGGGGAACAAGACATTGAGAGTAAGTGGGTCTACAAGTGAAAGAAAGGAGATTACAGAAAGGTTGAAAACTTTAAAGCGAGGCTTGTAGCGAAAGGTTACACTCAGAAAAAGGGGATCGATTACGATGAAACCTTTTCGCCGGTGGACATGCTTAAGTTAATCTGGATTCGTTTAGCTATAGCTGCATATTTGGATCTGGATATTTGGCAAATGGATGTCAATACTGCATTCCTGAATGGAAGTCGAGACAAGAAAATCTACATATGCCAACTGTAAAGCCCAAAAAATTCGAATCTCAGATTTTCGTCTAATTTTAAAATTTCCCTATACTTTGTAATAATTCATTTTTAAACCTTAACCTATATCCTATATAGTATAATTAAGTTAAGAAATTAGTAACCTAAGTCTATGCTTAAATTAAATAATTGTACACCAAAGAAACTTTCATAAATGATAATCTATCACACGTTTCAAATCAATGTCAATAACCGAAAATTTGCCATTAAACTCCATAAATTTCGGCCACTACTCACCCTACCATAACCGATCCATTATACCTAATCAAACACAATTATGATCATATACTACCTTCCTTATATGCAGCCTGCTCCTCTTCCTTAATAGCGTGAGTTCTTGTCCTTCTCCATTCCATTCAACCGATCAAAGCAAAAACACACACATACACGGTTGCTACTATATTTTCTCTATCAAGATCAAGGTTGCTGCTGTTCGTGGCCCTTAAAAAGTGTTGCTGAGGTCGTGTAATCGTGAACCCTTGGTTCTTGTTGTTTGGATCGTGATTAGGGTTTGATTCGTGAGGGTTTCGTTCTTGTTCTCTCCTTTATTCGATTCATCATAAGGTATCTCCAATCGATCTTATATCTCATTTCTATTCGACACATGATTGCACATATAATCTGAATATATATAAATTTGAAATCTAATTCGTATACATACTAAACAAAGGTCTGATCTATTCTATTCGAATTATATGTTAAAACGTATATAGAAGATCACATAAAATCATAACGGTATTGGATGTTTCGATATGTAAATACCAAATCAAATCAACTTATGTTTCTGATCTGATTCAACTCCTTATTAATTCGACCCTAAACCTGATCTATTCAACCTAATATGATCTCTATACGTACCTTTAAAATCTGATATAAAACCCTAAGTGTTTATGAGAAACATATGCATTTGATACTAGATAACTAGGGCTTGTTTGGTATGATGTCATGTGTTCACTTGACTCGTAAATTCTGTGTAATGTGTGTGTCGTGTGTATGACCATCAAAGGATGGAAACATGTGAGTTAATATATTAATTAA
The DNA here is from genome assembly GCA_033398695.1 of Orobanche coerulescens. Taxonomy (NCBI): domain Eukaryota; kingdom Viridiplantae; phylum Streptophyta; class Magnoliopsida; order Lamiales; family Orobanchaceae; genus Orobanche; species Orobanche coerulescens. Next base: position 162,660,912 of record CM065802.1, on the reverse strand, counting down.
ACCAGGTCTTGTGATATATATAGGTCTCGGGTGCGTTTGTGTAAGTAAAACATGTTAAAGATGGCCTAAAACGGATTTCTGCAGGAGACAGTTTTGAAAATCTGAATATGTGTGCGTTATAGCTCGAGTTCAATAAAGATTTAATTCTGTATTTTTGCATAAAAACTTAGTTTAATGTCTTATTTAAGTTTTCCAATTGGTTTAAAGCGAATTGGAGTTGTATTGGTCATGCTTTTGAATTTTACGGCATCATATGTCAAAATCTGAGTTTTAAGAATTTAAATTCAGTCTGGTTTCACGATTTTTCATTTTAAAACTATAATGAGTTAAGACTTGCAAATTTACAGGAGTTATATGTAATATATTTTCTAAGTTTTGGAATTTTTGTGGATTTTTCCAAAGTGTTTTGGTATGCCTTTGTAATGCATACCTTCTGGGTGTTTCAGCAGTTTACTTTCTGGATAGTCGTGTAAAGAGTAATTTTTATTGTGTGCTTGTATTAATTAATAAAATCTGAGAAAATTCAAGTAGACTCCTAAGACATATATGCTTCAGTGGTAATTTTGGTGAATTTTTAATTTGACATCTAGTGTGGTGTTAAAGTTCATAGAATGAAGGCTAAAACATAATAAAACCAGAATTTTGTTAGAAGATTAAGATTGTTGTGATTTTAATACCATTTAATATACTTGAATCCTAAAATGCATTTGAACATTAATTATGATACAATCAGTCATATGTTAACCTAATTCCAATAACGAAACTCTAACCACATTAATAAATGGTGTTAAGTAATTAAGAAACCGTTATGACATTATGAGCTAATAAGCATAAAATGAACCTAATTTGTGTAGATTCGCCGAAGGAGTAAACTCTAATCTTTATATCTTCTGATGTGTTTTGCATTTTGCGGTTGGAGGTACGGATATTCTTGATACCCCCTTCTCTCTACCATTGTATCGGTTGTTCGTTTGTTTTGATATTCGTACAGATATTCTTGAACCTTTGATATGATACATTTGATATGAACCTTTGATATGAACTTTCATATGATATGCCATTTGAACCCTTCAGTTTGATACCCGAGCCAAGTTTGTTTCCTAGCCATAAAGGTAACATGGCCGTGTCATTGATGCACCAATGGCATGACTCTAGTGTGGTTGAGTGATGTTCCACACCGTCCCATTTTGATATGATATGTGCACTTTACATTTGTTATGGCCAATATGATTTGTTCGGGGGCGTATGGATGCATCTTAGGTTCGATTTGTATTTGATTGGATATGACATGATTATGATATAATATGTTCGGTGATTGATGCTTGTGTGCATTACACGTCTTTCACATGTTCGGAAGTTAGCTACTCCATGGTTACTATGATATTTGATTTGATTTATGTTCGGGCTCGTAGTAGATTACTGACTTTTCCTTACTTTTGATATCCATTTGTTTATACTTCATGCTTTTCCCAATGCATCGTACTTTATATGTTCATTCCTTATCTTTTGGTTTTGTTTATACATGTCTGTTCACTGGGCTTTTTAAGCTCAGCCGCATTTTCCTTTTCCTGCGGCAGGTATCTAAGCTAGGAGCTGGGGTTGCTTTGGGGTTGAGAGTTGAGCTTGTGGAGACTTTACCCTAGTCATCTTAGATTTATTTTGCTATTGTTAGGACATTTTTTAGACTTGGATGATTTGTTATTCATCCCTTTGGAGTATTTCCTTTCGTTGAACTTATGTTGTGGTTTAAGTCACTTCGACTTAACTCCTTTTGATTATTTATGTTTAAGACTTCCGCTTGCGTTTATTTATGTATGTTCTGATATGCCACCATAATGTGATTCGCTGAAGGAGTAAACTCTAATCTTTATATCTTCTGACGTGCTTTGCATTTTGCGGTTGGAGGTACGGATATTCTTGATACCCCCTTCTCTCTACCATTGTATCGGTTGTTCGTTTGTTTTGATATTCATACAGATATTCTTGAACCTTTGATATGATACATTTGATATGAACTTTCATATGATATGCCATTTGAACCCTTCAGTTTGATACCCGAGCCAAGTTCGTTTCCTAGCCATGAAGGTAACATGGCCGTGTCATTGATGCACCAATGGAATGACTCTAGTGTGGTTGAGTGATGTTCCACACCGTCCCATTTTGATATGATATGTGCACTTTACATTTGTTATGGCCAATATGATTTCTTCGGGGGCGTATGGATGCATCCTAGGTTCGATTCGTATTTGATTGGATATGACATGATTATGATATGATATGTTCGGTGATTGATGCTTGTGTGCATTACACGTCTTTCACATGTTCGGGAGTTAGTTACTCCATGGTTACTATGATATTTGATTTGATTTATGTTCGGGCTCGTGGTAGATTACTGACTTTTCCTTACTTTTGATATCCATTTGTTTATACTTCATGCTTTTCCCAATGCACCGTACTTTATATGTTCGTTCCTTATCTTTTGGTTTTGTTTATACATGTCTGTTCACTGGGCTTTTTAAGCTCAGCCGCATTTTCCTTTTCCTGCGGCAGGTATCTAAGCTAGGAGCTGGGTTTGCTTTGGGGTTGAGAGTTGAGATTGTGGAGACTTTACCCTAGTCATCTTAGATTTATTTTGCTATTGTTAGGACATTGTTTAGACTTGGATGATTTGTTATTCATCCCTTTGGAGTATTTCTTTTCGTTGAACTTATGTTGTGGTTTAAGTCACTTCGACTTAACTCCTTTTTGATTATTTATGTTTAAGACTTCCGCTTGCATTTATTTATGTATGTTCTGATATGCCACCATAATATGATACTTCTACCCATGATATCGATTTAACGGTTTTTTTATCTGAACAGCACTTAATTTAACAATGATTCCCTTAAAACATTGTTAAATCGACATTTAATGGTTTTGATCTGAAGCGCCAAATTAACAAATGATTCGTTAAAACCATTAAACGTACATTTAACAGCGGTTTTTAAGGGAACCGCTGTTAAATTAACAGCGGTTCCAGATAAAAACCGCTGTTAAATTAGACATTTAATAGCGGTTCCAGATAAAAACCGCTGTTAAATTGGACATTTAACAGCGGTTCCAGATAAAAACCCGTTAAATGTCGATTAATAATGGTTTTAACGAACCGTTAAATTTACATCAGAAATTGACAATGTTTCTCCTTAGAACCGCTGTTATTATTATTATTTTTTTTTTAAATACCAGGGTTTTTTTTTATTTCCAACCTGCTAAACATACACATAAAACAGTATACTAAACACCAAAAACAACATCCAACCAAAAACATCAAATAAAACCTCAACAACACAACTTTATTTCATCCATTCACCAATACAACTAAACAAATTTTATCCAACCATCCAATACAATAACATTCTATCCAATACAAAAAAAATACAACACAATTCAAGTACAGCGGCAACAAACAACCACAAGCAAAATCAAGCACAAGTAAAAGGAGAAAATGAAGAAGAAGAACACAACAACGAATACACTACAACCATGAACAAAACATGAATCAGAAAAAGGATATCCCTACAACAATGGTATTCTTACAAAATTAAATGTCAAAAGTCTACGCACATAAACGGTCCCTAACCTCCAAAAATTGTTTTGCCCATTCGATTCGAATTGCACGAATACTCTCTATAGTAAGTGCCGCAACATCATCAAACATCTGTACATATAAACATATATATAAATTAACAAACTCATCAACTTAAACGAATCACTTTTAAACTGAAATAATTTAAAAAACTGAAATTAATTTAAATAATTTAATAAACTGAAATAAAAGTTTATCACCTCCATCCATCCATCGATAATACGAGCCCGGACAATAGTCGACATCCAGTGCATGACGTAATACCCACACTCCCAACCTCCGTTTTGTTTATTACACTAAAAAGAATATGTTGCTCAATTATATAATGTATAATATTTAATAATATATACTTATATAGCTAATATATATATATATATATATATTGAATGTATTACTTACTTTGGGATATATCCACGTATTGTCTGTTTGGATCTACTTGTATGCATACCCCCCATCACCTTAAACGCGGTCACGGCACTGTTTAAAAGAAGTAATAATGTATTATGAAATGAAAACATTAATATGAGGAATATTTTTGCAGTGCTGGAGGAATATCAGTTGGAATGTCCACTAGTTCGCCATGCCATATCCAAATCGTATAGTTTGTATTTATTCCCTCACAAATAAGATGTTCACGAATAATGTCAGCTTCATGTCGTCTCCCGTTCATACACTTGACACAAGGGCAAAAATATCTTTCATCGGGTTCCGGGAGATTTTGTCGGGCGAACTCAAGAAATTGTTCGATTCCATTATCATACTCATCACTGTTACGACTTGCATTCATCCAACTTCGATCCATTTTTCTTCTTTTCTGTTGTACACATAGTGAAATTCAATTTGCAATTCATTTAGTTAGAACCAACCACATTTAGTGTTATTTTAATCTTCTACCAAAAACATACAACTATTATTGCTATTAATATACTATGTCATCTCACTATTTTATAAAGACCGTCACCTTTTCCGGCATTAACTATTGGGAGAAGATCCTTAAGATGAAAGTTAACATCTATCCCAAAGGGAGAAGATCCTTAAGAAGTTAACCACATCTATCCCAACGTAATTCATGCTTTAAAAGGTAATGCAAAAACTGAAAGACACACAAGAGTAATCACGCTATCCTCGTCGACCATATAGTAGATATACCTTTATGTTAGAACATACCTTTAATTGCAGCACGAGATATACCATATAGTAAATTAAAAGGTCTTGTATCCTCTCTTCCTCACTCAGTTATGGCATCCATTTAAAAAAAAAATTCTTAAGATATCATTATGATATAATCTCCTTCTTACGAAGGTAGCGACAGACATCCAAAGTAAAACGTTGCCACTTTGAGATAGTTTCATTATGCTATAATCTCCTACAAAACAGATTTCTTTCATAGTTTCATGAATATACACTTTGAGGTGTCATGGATTACGAGCACCTCAAAGTGTACACCCAACTCGAACCCTCAAAGTGAATATCCCATTAATGAAAGCAAAAACGACAGGCCATACTTCTAATTACCAATCCAATGCTCTTGTTTGTCAAAACAATTGAGCGAAACTAAGGAATACGAGCACCTCAAAGTGTACACCCAACTCGGAACCCTCAAAGTGAATATCCCATTAATGAAAGCAAAAACGACAGGCCATACTTCTAATTACCAATCCAATGCTCTTGTTTGTCAAAACAATTGAACGAAACTAAGGAATACGAGCACCTCAAAGTGTACACCCAACTCGGAACCCTCAAAGTGAATATCCCATTAATGAAAGCAAAAAAACGACAGGCCATACTTCTAATTACCAATCCAATGCTCTTGTTTGTCAAAACAATTGAGCGAAACTAAAAAATCAACATACAAGGAAAAAAAGCAAAAATGGGCGGTGGGCGGCGGAAGGTAGCCGCGGCCGCCGATGGGGATGGTGAATTTAGAACCGAATGAGAAAAGGAGCTCAAAAAATAAGGGAAGAATGAGTTCTAATAAAATTAAATAAAAATAAATACCTGTAGGAGAGACAGAGATGGCAGCGGCCGGAGAGAGAGAGGTCGCAGCGGCGATTCGGGTGTGGTAGAATAGGGCTTAAGTTTGTTTGGTTCAACAGCGACGATTCGGGCTCAGTTCGTTTGGTTCAACAGCGGCGATTCGGGCTCAGGGTTCGTTTGTCGTCCCAAAAAATCGAGATGCCGGACAATAGCGACCGGAAGGGCGGTTTCATTTTGGGTAACTCAGGAACGACCGCTGCGGAGGAAGAAAGACAGAGGTACAGAGGCGGAGGAAGAAAGAAAAATAAAACCCCGAACTGATCTTAATGATAATACAACAGCGGTTGTTTTAAAAACCGCTGTTAAATGTATTGTATGGTTAACAGCGGTTCTCAACAAAACCGCTGTTAATTATATATTTTTTTTTTTTTGAAAAAAATTCACAGCAAAATTTAACATCGGTTTTCCTTAACAACCGATGTTAAATTGCAAGTTCATTTTTTTTTTAATTTTTCGGGATAAAATTAACATCGGTTATTATAAAACTGCTGTTAAGTGCCTATTTTAACATCGGTTATATTAATAACCGCTGTTAATTTATTGCACACTATTTACATGTATGCCACCGCGTCATTTTAACAGCGGTTTTCGAACAACCGCGGTTAAAAGGGCGCTGTTAAAGGCTAGTTTTGTAGTAGTATGTGTTGTGTGTATGACCATCAAAGGCTGGAAATATGTGAGTTATTATATTAATTAAACCAGGTCTTGTGATATATATAGGTCTCGGGTGCGTTTGTTTAAGTAAAACATGTTAAAGATGGCCTAAAATGGATTTCTGCAGGAGATAGTTTTGAAAAGCTGAATATATGTGCATTATATCACGAGTTACATAAGGATTTAATTCTGTACTTTTGCATAAAAACTTAGTTTAATTTCTTATTTATGTTTTCCAATTGGTTTGAAGGGAATTGGAGTTGTATTGGTCATGCTTTTGAATTTTACGGGATCATATGTCAAAATCTGAGTTTTAATAATTTAAATTCAGTCTGGTTTCACGATTTTTAATTTTAAAACTATAAGGAGTTATGACTTTCCAATTTACAGGAGTTATATTTCATATGTTTTCTAAGTTTTGGAATTTTTGTGGATTTTTCCAAAGTGTTTTGATATGCCTTTGTAATGCATACCTTCTGGGTGTTTCAGCAGTTTACTTTCTGGATAGTCGTGTAAAGAGTAATTTTTATTGTGTGCTTGTACTAATTAATAAAATCTGAGAAAATTCAAGTAGACTCCTAAGACATATATGCTTCAGTGGTAATTTTGGTGAATTTTTACTTTGACATCTAGTGTGGTGTTAAAGTTCATAGAATGAAGGCTAAAACATAATAAAACCAGAATTTTGTTAGAAGATTAAGATTGTTGTGATTTTAATACCATTTAATATACTTGAATCCTAAAATGCATTTGAACATTAATTATGATACAATCGGTCATATGTTAAACCTAATTCCAATAACGAAACTCTAACCACATTAATAAATGGTGTTAAGTAATTAAGAAACCGTTATGACATTATGAGCTAATAAGCATAAAATGAACCTAATTTGTGTAGATTCGCCGAAGGACTAAACTCTAATCTTTATATCTTCTGACGTGTTTTGCATTTTTCGGTTGGAGGTACGGATATTCTTGATACCCCCTTCTCTCTACCATTGTATCGGTTGTTCGTTTGTTTTGATATTCGTACAGATATTCTTGAACCTTTGATATGATACATTTGATATGAACCTTTGATATTAACTTTCATATGATATGCCATTTGAACCCTTCAGTTTGATACCCGAGCCAGGTTCGTTTCCTAGCCATGAAGGTAATATGGCCGTGTCATTGATGCACCAATGGCATGACTCTAGTGTGGTTGAGTGATGTTCCACACCGTCCCATTTTGATATGATATGTGCACTTTACATTTGTTAAGGCCAATATGATTTGTTCGGGGGCGTATGGATGCATCCTAGGTTCGATTCGTATTTGATTGGATATGACACGATTATGATATGATATGTTCGGTGATTGATGCTTGTGTGCATTACACGTCTTTCACATGTTCGGGAGTTAGCTACTCCATGGTTACTATGATATTTAATTTGATTTATGTTCGGGCTCGTGGTAGATTACTGACTTTTCCTTACTTTTGATATACATTTGTTTATACTTCATGCTTTTCCCAATGCACCGTACATTATATGTTCGTTCCTTATCTTTTGGTTTTGTTTATACATGTCTGTTCACTGGGCTTTTTAAGCTCAGTCGCATTTTCCTTTTCCTGCGGTAGGTATCTAAGCTAGGAGCTGGGGTTGCTTTGGGGTTGAGAGTTGAGCTTGTGGAGACTTTACCCTAGTCATCTTAGATTTATTTTGCTATTGTTAGGACATTGTTTAGACTTGGATGATTTGTTATTCATCCCTTTGGAGTATTTCTTTTCATTGAACTTATGTTGTGGTTTAAGTCGCTTCGACTTAACTCCTTTTGATTATTTATGTTTAAGACTTCCGCTTGCGTTTATTTATGTATGTTCTGATATGCCACCATAATGTGATACTTCTACCCTTGTCGGGTTGGGGTGTTACACCAACCATAGGGATTCATTGCTGAAGGAGAAGAGCACTTAGTGTGCAAGCTTAAGAGATCCATTAATGGGTTTAAGCAAGCATCTAGATCTTGGAACACTCGACTTAATGAGGTTGTCCAGTCATATGGATTCGGCCAATGTCCGAGTGAAAATTGTGTGTATAAAAAATGCAATGGAAATGTTTTGGTGTTTCTTGTATTATACGTAGATGATATCCTTCTGATTGGAAACAACGTGAAGGAATTATCGGACGTACGGGTATGGCTAACTGAGCAGTTCGATATGGAGGATTTGGGAGAAGCAGGGCACATCCTTAGGATCAGGACCTTTCATGATGGAAGACAAAAATGGTGTGCTTATCTCAGGCATCCTATATCGATACAGTGCTAAATCGGTTTTGCATTGAGAATTCCAAGAAAGTTTTTCTACCTTACAGACATGGAATTCAAATATCTAAGGATATGTATCCTAAGACACAAAATGAGATAGATGACACGAAGTTGATCCCTTATGCGTCAGCTGTGGAAAGCCTAATGTATGCTATGCTTTGCACTAGACCACATCTTTGTCATGTCATAGGCATGGCTACTAGATATCAGTCGAACCCAGGACAAGGACACTGGATTGCTGTGAAGCACATACTCAAGTACCTGATAAGGACTAGGGGGTACATGATAGTATATCAATCAGATAACCTGTGTCTAGTGGGTAATACCGACTCGGATTTTTCATGAGACAAAGAAAAGTCCAAGTCTACTTCGAGTTGTGTGTTTAGTCTGGGACATGGAGCCATTAGTTGGAGGAGTATGAAGCAGAAATGCATCTCAGACTCTACCATGGAAGTCGAGTACGTGGCAGCCTCCCAGGCAGCCAAATAGGCGGTATGGCTCAACTACTTCCTGCAAGACTTTGATGTTATTCCCGATTTGCCAAAGGGTATTACAGTTTACTGTGAACATATCAACTGCAAGTACCACATCATATGACACTTCGTAAAGGAAGGAGACGTAGTTGTATCCAGGGTTGCATCAAAATATAATCTTGCTGATCCTTTTACGGAAGGCCTACCCTCAAAAGTTTTTGAAAGGCATGTGGAAGGAATGGGACTACGGTGTATGGCAGCATTGCTTTGAGTATAAGTGGGAGAAATGAGAGACTATGTAATAGAGTAGTATACTTAAAAGCATGTTTTGAGTATAAGTGGGAGATTGTTAGGGTTATATACTGCAAAGCATACTGTGTGCTTGTATTACCTTATTTCCCTGTAACTAGCTGTGAGAATATCAATTACATCTAATCACATATTTTGTATATTTAATCACGTTATGGTTATACAAATGAAATGTCTAACTATTTTATATTGCAGATAATGTGGTGTGTTGGTATCACACGAAAGATAACATTATCGGTGCCTTATAAAATAATACAATAGTTCACAACCTATATAATTATTAGACAAATTATATGAAAGGTTGTGATGTATGTTTGAGATTAGTTGGTCTTGACTATTAGCATGCATTAGCATATTTGCATACGTTGAACTGGATCGAAGTGAGATAGTGTCTTCTGTACTGACTCTAAGAAGAACGCAAATCTTGGATAATTATTATTTCTTAACTCTTAATATATAATATTTAATTGTGTATATAATATTATTGATTTGATTTACCATGGGTTAGAGTCGAGTGATTGACTCAATAAGCTTTGTATATTAGGCAATAATATTGTTTATATGGTAATTATTGTTATAACTAGAAATCGTGTCCTGACTCGTGCGGGTTGATGATGTCCACTTGAGGAACTCGATAATGATGCAGGTGGATTTAATTTCGATATAATAATAAGGTTCGAGTGGTACTACTCTTGGATAAGAAATTAATTAATTAAAGCTGTCAGTAGCTTAAATTAATTAAAGGACCTTCGATATCTTAAACAAGGGAGATAATATATTCAAATAAGGAGCCCGATTTCATAAATTGGGATTTAGGTTGGAAGTGCAATATTAATTCTTTAGTGGATTGAATTGATATTAGTGAACTCAACCATATTAAGAAGGGCTCAATGTGGAAAGTTGGGTTGCACTACGAGTCCTAACCCTAATCCTCCTTAAGATCCCTAGAGTAGTCCAAAGCCTATAAATAAGACATCCAAAGGGGGGTTTGTAATACCCGGATATATGTTATGTATTTCCATCTGTATTTGAACCTTGTGGCATTTAATCACGTCGTATAAATCGAAGTATGATTTTCCCGTATCCGTTAACCAGTACTCATGATTGTATAATTGTATGTTGTTAAGGACGTTAATGCATGAGATAACGTAGCTAACATATAAGCGTAGCGTACGCTAAATAAGTTGGCTAACATACGTTACACGTAGCACATAGCATGCGCTATGTGCAGTCAACCAGATTAAGACATGGGGAGTAGGTGGGAACCGGATCACGAACTTTAGGGGATGTTTTGCATGAAACCTGGACAACTTTCAAAAGTTGAGCCAATAGGTGATTAGCATGCGCTACCTGATAGAAGTAACATATGATAAAGTTGAGACAGAGAGGCGGTAAGCTTCGTGAGATCGATAGCGTACGCAATGTTTCGTGTCAGCTGTGCCAAAGACAGCCTCTAACGTACGTAATAACTCTGTAGCGTACGTAATGCTGAAGTCAGAACAAGGCAGTAGGCTGGGGAGCCATTAGCGTATGCTAACGGGATAGAATAGCGTACGTTAACTCATAATTAGTATAAATAAGACATCACCCCTCGTTTTATTTCACACTCGGGTTTCTTTGTTCCTTGTCCGATTTCTGCAAACATAGAGAGCCCTCATGCGACATAAACCTTGATTTAACATCCCTACTTGTTCGATGAAGTTGGGAATCATCTTGATTAGTGCTCAAGCTTATAGTGTTGAATTCCCTCAAGTGTTTCGTCGTTCTCCTCCGTAGTAAGGTATGTTGAGACTATACCAACCTCGTGTAATCATGCCATGTGTATGGATTGTCAGACGAAGAGTAAGTGTGATATGTTTGGGCTTAAAGAATATCCAGTATTGTAGTGGATTGTAAATGGAGTGGATAAACTTTAGTGATGTTTGCTAGATTGGGGGGATGCAAATGGTGTTTGATTTATGGATAATACTTATGTCGGAACAACATATGGAGATGTATCAGGGCATACAATAAGTGGACTAGGTGTCGGTGGTTGATGTGGCCTATTAGATTGGGATGTGGTTAGTAGAGGGTGATATAGGAACCTGCATTCAGAAAATCAACATGGTGAGAAATGCACAGACGACCAGACTCCAAATCCATGCATTTATATGCACTTTGAGTAGTAGAATACCCAAGGTATAAGCAAGGTCGTGATGGAAAATCTAAATTGTCAGAGGTATATGGTTTTAACCATGGAAATCACTAACATCCAAAAATTCTTAGCTTCCTGTAGTTTGGATGACTCTTAAATAAGGCCTCCAATGGGCTTTGGCCATGTAGAATAGGGGTACACAGGCGATTGACGAGATAGATTCTAGTAAGTAAGGTGAAGTACCAATATTCCGCAGGTATGGCAGCCTGGTTAAGTAATGAGCGACTCATGTCGAGGATATGATCGTGACGGCTTTTAGCAGTGCCATTATGTTCATGCGTATAAGGTGTCGTTATAAGCCAACTATTACCATGAGCAATAAGAAATGGTTTTAAGGTAACAAATTCACCACCATTATTATTATATCATGGTTACACCTCGCAATTAGTCATCAATGACAAGTCGCATAGGAAATAAGCCAAGGAATAACTTTCTGAATTCGACATTGCTTGGTTAAAACTGGTTTTGACCGGGCACCAACGTCAAGACCGACCTGGTTTTTTACTAAAATAATAGAATCATTCAGAATTATAAAATGCTGAGAATTATAAACATTCCGACCCCGACTAAAAAAATGTGTTTGAAACCCTCCTCTAAGCGGCATTCAGAATCAAGATTCCAGATTTATTCTGAACTTCCAATCCGTTCAGCATCGTCTTCTTCGTAATACCCGGATATTTGTTATGTATTTCCATCTGATTTGAACCTTGTGGCATTTAATCACATCATATAAATCGAAGTATGATTTTCACGTATCCGTTAACCAGTACTCGTGATTATATAATTGTATGTTGTTAAGGACGTTAATGCATGAGATAATGTAGCTAACATATAAGCGTAGCGTATGCTAAATATGTTGGCTAACGTACGTTACATGTAGCACATAGCGTGCGCTATGTGCAGTCAACCGTATTAAGACGTGGGGAGTAGGTGGGAACCGGATCACGAACTTTAAGGGATGCTTTGCATGAAACCTGGACGACTTTCAAAAAGTTGAGCCAATAGGTGATTAGCATGCGCTACCTGATAGAAGTAACATATTCTAAAGTTGAGAGAGAGAGGCAGTAAGCTTCGTGAGATCGATAACGTACGCAATGTTTCGTGTCAGTTGCGCTAAAGACAACCTCTAACGTATGTAATAACTCTGTAGCATATGTAATGCTGAAGTTAGAACAAGGCAGTAGGTTGGGGAGATGTTAGCATATGCTAACAGGATAGGATAGCATACGTTAACTCATAATTAGTATAAATAAGACATCACCCCTCATTTCATTTCACACTCGTGTTTCTTTGTTCCTTGTCCGATTTATACAAACTCAGAGAGCCCTCCTGCGACATAAACCTTGATTTAACATCTCTACTTGGTCGATGAAGTTGGGAATCATCTTGATTAGTGCTCAAGCTTCCGGTGTTGAATTCCCTCAAGTGTTTCGTCGTTCTCCTCCGTAGTAAGGTATGTTGAGACTATACCGACCTAGAATTCATGTTCTTAGTAATTTTATGAACATGCCACTGAGATCATTGAAATAATTATTATAGTAATAAGTTGAACACCATGTTTAGGAGGATTTAAATGGATGAACTTAGGTTTCCCATTGAGATAAGTTGAGTCCTGATTATGCCAAACGTCGGGATGGAGTTTTTTGGAATTGTAACATGCCTTTAATGATGATTTTGAAAGACTCATATGATGAACGATTTGTTAAGGTTATCACCTATGTTGGATGAATTCAAGAATACGAATGTAAAGGGTGTTCTTCAAGTATAGTTCATGCCTTGTAGAGGTTTCTTTGATGTGATAATCTTCATATTGATGATTAGAACGAAGTGATTAGGTTGGTTACAATTGTTTTGAATGTAGAACTTTGACAAAAAGATTACTTGCGGAAGAACCAGAATCATAGAGATGATTAACCTAGAACTCGGTTGTAATGTGTTTACCTTGCTGGGTATCGTTAGAATAACCGAACCAAGCATTAGAGTTGATAATCAGAATTGGGAGTGTGGATTTGTGATGATTTGAATATCCTTGAATTCGTAGAACATTGGCATTTTTACCCCCGCGATGATCATTCATTTTGCATATAGTATGGTATTAGTTCGGCTTAGTGTTCTTTAAGTAGTGAACCGTACACCGGTCATGCATATAATGATTACCTCGGACATAGATTGGAAATGTTTAGAATGTTCGGGTGTTGGCCTTGTTGTGTAGGTTGAACCCTTTGTTATTTTCCTTTTTGTTTAAGGTGCGAGCCTTTCAAAGTAATTGATCGAAGGGGCGACCTTCGGGCGTATTGACATTCATTGAAGTATTTAAACCCTTGTCGTCTTTCGAAGGCAAGTACTTTAATTATGTTTTGTGTTAAATGTTGTGTATGATTGTCGAGTACAGGTGTTGTAGTTGTTTGTCCACCAAGTGTTGGTCCGACGGGATCATCTTGGGTATCTATGCTATGTGCGCTGGATCGTTGGACGGGTTTTCCACCAAGTGTAGGTCCGACAGGATCATCTTGGGTATCTATGATGTGTGCGCTCGTTGGATTACCCTTGATGGGTTGAGATTGTACTGTTGTGTACTGTATTGATTTCCTGCTCGCTGGAGAGGCTTGCTATTGTTGTTATTATTGTTGTGATGTTGTTATTATTCATCATGAGTTGTTGAATAAGCTGTTGTCGTATAATTATCGTACTTGTACTAGCATCGTTGTGCTAACCCCTTCAGGGGTGGACATGTGTTTTATGTTCACGTTCCATAAGAGCTGGAAAACAACCACAGGTGTTGCATGATGATGAGGGTATCGAGTGATGTTGTCGGTCTGGGAAGTCCTTTCATTTTGAGTTGCGTTTTAGTAAGTACTCGAGTACACCATTGTATTTGTGTTCTTTGGGTGGTATGGATTGATGTCACTATTCGAGGTTGTTGCTTCGTACTTTTGAATTCTGGTATGTAATAATGATTGTATTGTTGGTATTGGATATTGATGTTTTAAATTTATTAGCCTTGTAAATCCTTATATAAAGGATTTACGGCGATGTAATAATCCTGAATACATTTCGGTGTTACAGAATATGGTATTGGAGCTAAGATTATGAATATCTTGGCCATTGGGTTAAAATGGGGTTCATATGTGTCTTTTGAGGTAACCGACCGCAAATAATATCACTATACTACCTACATCTTCGTGTGAGCGGTGGTTGTAAGTTTCCTAAACTCTATCTTGTCCTTTACTTGTTGTCCTTTTTAGATAATTAAACGTTAGATCGATATTATTTTCTGTATATTGAGTATTTATGCTTACAGTATGTTGAGAAGAGGTCGTGGATGTGGTCGCGGTCGTGGTCACGGACGTGGAAATGCTGAAAGGGAAGTTGTACCCTCTGTCCCTGATTCACTGTCAAATCAGGCTAACCCCAGTTCTGGAGAGCAACAGGAATCTGTTAACAATAATGAGGAGCACACCGTGGAGACGAATGACAATCCTGCTATCCCAGACGTACTTCGTCAAGTGGTCAACTAGATGACCCAATTTGCTCAAGTGGACAGAATGCAGATTGCGGTAGGTCTGCAGCCAAGAGGGGGACAGCAAGGCATCCCATATTTGGGAAATCCAGGAGACAGATGGCTCCAGGAGGTGGTGAAAATGCATCCGCCAAAATTTGATGGTTTCTCCGAAATGCCGATATGGAATCATTGGCTGAGAGACTTGGAGAAAATATTTGCAGGAATTAACTATCCAGACGATTGAAGAACCCCAATAGCTTAATATTTTTTAACCGGAGAGGCGTACGAATGGTGGGAAGCTATCCGACCTATCGATCATAATGCCGACTGGGGAGAGTTAAAACTTATGATGGAAGCTCAGTACTGCCCTCGTCCGGTGAGGGAAGCCAAAGTTCGAGAATTTTTCTTTGTGCAGCCTTCGGATGTGCCTGTGACTCAGGCAATTAAGACGTTCAATCAACAACTGGCATTTATTCGACACCTTGTCAGGACCGATGCAGAGATGATGATTCACTTTGATGTGAGATTGAAGCCAGAGATACAGAAGTATATGTGGGATTTGAATGCACCACTCTCTGTCAGTATCAAGATAAAGCTCTGGCATACGAGATGAAAGAAGCAGCTATGGAAATGTTTTCCGAGATGGAGAAGCAGAAAGTCTCTGGTGGTTTTTCAGAGAACAAAAATAGTGGGGGCCGTAGGGCTCAATCATATTTTAGCTCATACAGGAGGCCCCCGCATCTATCCAAGGGAGGAAACAGTACCATATCAGCACTATCATTTACAGATGTAGCGAAAAACTGCTTCAACTGTAGTCGACCGGGGCATCTTTGGCAAGACTGTACTTTCCGTTTTGTAAAGTGTTACGAATGTGGGCAAGAAGGGCACCATGTGATGTACTTCAAGGATTTTGCTAAAACTTTTGGAGTTCATACTCCACAATCAGTCCAGACAGACAAGTGCCAATCCAACTCAACAGAGCGTCCAGCCACCACAGAATTATGCCAAGGAAGAGGCAGGGGACATTATGACTGAAAGGAAGCGTTGAGTGCCGGGTCCATCCCTCCGTGCCTTTATGAAATGAGGAGGATGGACGATCAGGATACAGTGGTTGCCTCAAGTACGGTTCAGATTCTTTCGCAACCAGTTAGTGTCTTATTTGATTTCGGAGCTACACATTCATTTATATCTTTGTCATATGTAAATCATTTGAAAATTTGTTGTCTTCATAAATGTGAACCTTATATTGTGGGTTTACCAAGTGGGGAAAGAATTGTGGGGGATCTTGAAGCTAGAAATTTTCCTATATCTATCGGAGGTAGAGATTGGCCTTCAAATCTGATCATGGTGGAAATTCAAGGAGATGACCTGATTCTCGGAGACGATTTGCTTAACCACTACAGGGATATTATGAACTGCCGGAAGAGAAATATTTCAATGATATCTGAAGATGGTTCTAAATTGTTATTCGAAGGATGGAGACCGGGAAGCTCAAGAAAAGTGATCAAAGCTATGAAGCCGTCAAACTACTAAAGCAGGGCTGTACCGGGTACTGGTGTTATGCGATGAAGAATGAAGAAAGAAGAGTAGATATTTCATCCATTCCTATTGTGAGAGAATTTCCAGACGTGTTCCCTAACGAATTACCTGGACTACCTCCACAACGAGATGTAGAGTTTACCATCAAGCTAGAGCCAGGAGCTACACCGATTTCTAAGGCGCCCTATCGAATGGCACCTACCGAGATGTATGAATTGAAGAAGCAACTGGAAGAATTGTTGGACAAAGGTTTCGCCCTGGGGTGCACCAGTTCTTTTTGTTCGGAAGAAAGATGGATCGCTTTGATTTTGTATCGACTATCGGGAGATAAATAGGATGATGATCAAGAATAAGAACCCGTTTTCATGGATTGATGATGTGTTCGAGCAGTTGCAATGAGAGACAATATTTTAAAATATCGATTTGAGATCAGGATACCATCAACTGATTGTTAAAGAATCCAATGTTCCGAAGACAGCATTCAAAACTCGCTATGGGCACTATGAGTTTGCAGTGATGCCGTTTGGTCTCACCAATGCGCCGGCAGTATTTATTTAATTAAAGAATCGAGTATTCATAGAGTATTTGGACAAATTTGTGGTTGTATTTATCGATGATATCTTGGTGTACTCTAAGGGTCCGGAAGAGCATGAGCAGCACTTACGGTTCATGTTAAACCTCTTGAGGAGCGAGCAATTATATGCCAAACTTTCTAAATGTAAATTCTGGCTAAAGTAAGTGATGTTTCTTGGTCACGTGTTATCAGTGGAAGGGGTCCGAGTAGATCCCCAAAAAGTCGAGGCAATTTTGGAATGGAAGTCTCCTAAGAACGTGAAGGAAGTTAGAAGTTTCTTAGGACTTGTTGGGTACTATCATCGGTTCGTAGAAGGGTTTTCCAAAATTACCCATCCACTTACTCGATTACTGCAGAAAACCTAAAAGTTTGAATGGAACGAGATGTGTTAGGCCAGTAATGATGAACTGGATAAGAGATTAACGACGGCTCCAATTCTAACACTCCCACAAGGAACTGAAGGATTCATAATTTACAGTGACGCTTCAAATCAAGGTCTCGTTTGTGTGCTGATGCAGAATGAGAAGATGATTGCCTATGCTTCACGATAGTTGAAGCCATATGAAGTTAATTACCCAACGCATGATTTGGAATCGGCAGCTGTTGTTTTCGCCTTGAAGATATGGAGACACTATTTGTACGGGACTCACGATAGTTGATGTTTTGAAGCAGACAATCATGAAAGAAGCTCACAGTACACCCTATTCTGTTCACCAGGCACCAGTAAGATGTATAAGGATCTGAAGCAGAATTTTTGGTGGGGCAACATAAAGAAAGATGTGCGGAATTGTCTTGAAGTGTTTACCTATCAGCAGGTTAAGATCAAACATCAGCGATCCGTCGTAATGTTGAAACTACTTTCAATTCCTGAATGAAAGTGGGAAGATATATCAATGGACTTTATCACCAATATGCCAAAGACCAGGATGGGAATGAATATGATTTGGATAATAGTTGATCGCCTAATCAAATCGGCTCATTTTCTGGGCATTAAGGATACTTGGGGACCAGAGAGGTTGGCACGAGTGTTTATTGCGGAGATAGTCCGATTGCATGGTACACCGCAGACCATTATTTCAGATCGAGATGGCCATTTCATGTCACATTATTGGAAATCGGTTCATCGAGCCTTGTGAACCGAGCTGAACTTTAGCACATCTTATCATCCTCAGAATGATGAACAGTCCGAGAGGACTATTCAAACGGAGACATGTTGAGAGCATGGGCACTAGATTGGTCGACTGATTGGGAAGCTCATCTGCCGTTGATTGAGTTCACCTACAATAATAGATGGCACGCATCGATCAAGATGGCGCCTTTTGAGGCTTTATATGGGAGGAGGTGAAGGTCACCCTTATGTTGGGACAATTCGTCTCTACTTGGTTGGGACAGAACAAGAATTGATAATACAGACCCAAGAAAAGATAGCCCTGATCCGTGAGAGATTATTGACAGCACAAATTTATCAGAAGTCTTATGCAGATGTACGCCATCGACCATTAGAATTTGATGTCGGAGACCACATACTTTTAAAGATTTCTCCTACTCGAGGAATTTTTCTCTTTAGGAGGAAGGGGAAGTTAAGTCCGAGATATATCGGACCATTCGAGATTCTTGAAAGAGTTGGAGAGTTGGCGTATAGGTTGGCCTTGCCGCCATCGTTGAGTCATGTTCAAAATGTGTTTCACGTATCCCAATTATGGAAGTATGTATCAGATCCCAGTCATGTCAATGATTTCGGCGAGATCGAAGTAACTAATGATGGCATGTTCGAGGGGAAGACAATCAAAATATTCGAGAGTTGAGTCAAGCAATTGAGGAATAAACTCATCTCCTTGGTTAAAGTTTAATGGTCACGACATGGAGTCGAAGAAGCAATGTGGGAGACGGAGGATAGCATGAACTCGAGATACCCGGAATTATTTTCATCTTAAGTTTCGGGACGAAACTTCTTTTTGTAGGGAGAGTATGTAATACCTGGATATTTGTTATGTATTTCCATCTGTGTGTGAACTTTGTGGCATTTAATCACGTCGTATAAATCGAAGTATGATTTTCACATATCCGTTAACCAGTACTCATGATTGTATAATTGTATGTTGTTAAGGACATTAATGCATGCATGTGGATGTATGTAGATAACGTACACTAACATATAAGTGTAGCGTACGTTAAATATGTTGGCTAATGTACGTTACGCATAGCACATAGCGTGCGCTGTGTGCAGTCAACCAGATTAAGACGTGGGGAGTAGGTGGGAACCGGATCATAGACTTTAAGGGATGCTTTGCATGAAACTTAGACGACTTTCAGAAAGTTTAGTCAATAGGTGATTAGCATGCACTACTTAATGCTGAAGTCAGAACAATGCAGTAGGCTGGGAGTTGTTAGCGTACGCTAACAGGATAGGATAGCATACGTTAACTCATAATTAGTATAAATAGGACATCACCCCTCATTTCATTTCACACTCGTTTTCCTATGTTCCTTGTCCGATTTCTACAAACTCAGAGAGCCCTCTTGCGACATAAACCTTGATTTAACATCCCTACTTGGTCGATGAAGTTGGGAATCATCTTGATTAGTGCTCAAGCTTATGTGTTGAATTCCCTCAAGTGTTTCGTCGTTCTCCTCCATAGTAAGGTATATTGAGACTATACCAACCTGGAATTTATGTTCTTAGTAATTTTATGAATATGCCACTGATATCATTGAGTTAATTATTATAGTAATAAATCGAACACCATGTTTAGGAGGATTTAAATGGATGAACTTAGGTTTCCCATTAAGATAAGTTGAGTCCTGATTATGCCAAATGTCGGGATGGGGTTTTCTGGAATTGTAACACGCCTTTAGTGATGATTTTGAAACACTCTTATGATGAACGATTTGTTAAGATTATCACCTATGTTGGATGAATTCAAGAAGACGAATGTAAAGGGTGTTCTTCAAGTATAGTTCATGCCTTGTAGAGGTTTATTTGATGTGATAATCTTCATATTGATGATTAGAACGAAGTGATTAGGTTGCTGACAATTGTTTTGAACGTAGAACTTTGACAATGAGGATTACTTACGGAAGAACGAGAATCGTAGAGATGAATTAACCTAGAACTCGGTTGGAATGTGTTTACCTTGCTAGGTATCGTTAGAATAACCAAACCAAGCATTAGAGTTGATAATTAGAATTGGGAGTGTGGATTTGTGATGATTTGAATATCCTTGAACTCGTAGAACATCGGCATTTTTACCTCCGAGATGATCATTCATTTTACATATAATATGGTATTAGTTCGTAGTGAACCGTACATTGGTCATGCGTATAATGATTAACTCGGACATAGATTGGAAACGTTTAGAATGTTCGAGTGTTATCCTTGTTGCGTAGGTTTAACCGTTTGTTATTTTCCTTTTTATTTAAGGTGCGAGCCTTGCAAAGTGATTGATCAAAGGGGCGACCTTCGGGCGTATTGACATTCATTGAAGTATATAAACCCTTGTCGTCTTTCGAAGGCAAGTAATTTAATTATGTTTTGTGTTAAATGTTGTGTATGATTGTCGAGTACAGGTGTTGTAGTTGTTTGTCCACCAAGTGTTGGTTCGACGGGATCATCTTGGGTATCTATGATGTGTGCGCTGGATCGTTGGATGGGTTCTCCACCAAGTATTGGTCCGATGGGATCATCTTGGGTATCTATGTTGTGTGCGCTGGATCGTTGGATTACCCTGGATAGGTTGAGATTGATATGTTGTGTACTGTATTGATTGCCTGCTCGCTGGAAAGGCTTGCTGTTGTTATTATTGCTGTTGTGGTGTTGTTATTATTCGTCATGAGTTGTCGAAAAATCTGTTGTCGTATAATTATCGTACTTGTACTAGCATCGTTGTGCTAACCTCTTCGGGGGTGGACATGTGTTTTATGTTCACGTTCCATGAGAGCTAGAAAACAACCACAGGTGCTGCATGATGACGAGGGTATCGAGTGATGTTGTCGGTCTGGGAAGTCCTTTCATTTTGAGTTGTGTTTTAATAATTACTCGAGTACACCATTGTATTTGTGTTCTTTGGGTGGTATTGTATTGATGTTACTATTCGAGGTTGTTGTTTCGTACTTTTGAATTCTGGTATGTAATAATGATTTTACTCTTGGTATTAGATATTGATGTTTAAATTTATTAGCCTTGTAAATCCTTATATAAAGTATTTACGGCGCTGTAATAATCCTGAATACATCGGGGTTACAGGGTTCGGTCATGACTACTTCATCCTTCATAAGGGATTTCGATTTTTCTTCTTTGTGTTTAATTATGGATCTTGACTTGTGTCTTTGATTGCACAACTGAGTTAACACTTTAATTCTTGCTACAAATGGGAATTACTTGAAGAAAATAAAATCTAGAGTTGTGAGTGGTGATAGACTTCGTCCGATCCATCCTTGAAGTCCAAGCAAGATTCGGTAGTTCGTTGCCCACACAACATTCGGATTAAGATGGGATCATACTCTAGAAGATTTTGAGGAAGAGATCAAGAAAGCAACCACTATGCTTCAAAAGGTAAATATCCTATTACCTTCGATCTTAGTAATTAATTAATTAGCATGTCTAAATAAGTTTTGTGTTCGTGGATGCGTAAAACGCTTATATCAATCTTTCATCAACTCCGCTTCCGCTGCGTTTTATTTCCAACATGTTATGCGTAATCCTTTGCGTACGTTATGTGGGTACGTTGTCCTGCTATGTAACCCTGCATAATACTGACACTTTCCACAAATACACACGAGTGATTATTGCGTACGTTATGCTATATGGCTAGCATACATTTATCTTCTTTGAGAATTTAACTTAAGTGAAGATATTGAAATGAATTGGAAGTGTAATATTCGTTTAATGATTATTTTGTCTTTATGAACATTACCAAAATATGTGTGATAAAAATATTGATCCAACATATATATATATATATATATAGAGAGAGAGAGAGAGAGAGAGATCTATCCATCTTATGTGCATGTGGTCCTAGTCTAGATTAGATATTACCGCCAAATTATTTTGATCAAATTTCTACATGTAGAGAGACCGAGATAGGGCCAGTAGACTGTAGAGAGATCAGGAAGAAATTGGGCAATGGTGTAGATGTCGAGCTCAGGTTGGATAGTAAGATGTCGAGTGCAGATCCGATATCTTTATTATAATCAAATAGTTAGGATGGGTGAGCTCCTCAAGAAATTGTGAAATCCAAATTGAAAATGATATGATACCGATCTCGAAACTTAGATTATAATTAGTATGTTGACGAATAGAATATTTTGGAAAGAAGGCTTTATAAAGCATATAGATTCCGAGGTAGCATGAGATTCTTTGCATAATATGTAAAAGAAATTAATCTCAAATAAGGCCAACATAGAGAGATTGGGATAAGCTAGGCCGAACCATAGGTGGGCCGAGGCGAGGCCGTGCTGTAAATAATTCGAACGAAGCAAGTCGAAGCCATAAGAAATAAGCTTCTTAGAAGATATAATGCATAATTAATGGAACCATGAAATACAACTAATCATTCTTGGATAAGTAAATAATCCAAATTTAGACTACAGCAGGTTCATGAGTAACATCCATTATTGCATGTGAATTATGTAATTAAATTTGGGTTTGAGAAAAGAAACTTATCTATCAAGTATGCAAGGAAACTTATCTGTTGAGTATGATTACTCATCCGCTTTACATGATAGCTAGAGATTTTCCAAGCTTAATAAACATGATCCTTGACAATAATAAGAGTAACTTTAGTGGTTCTCAAATAGCTATAGAAAGCCAAGTTGAAGGTAATCGGCCATAGCAGTAGACAAGCCGAGTCATGACTTAGGTGCAGGTAGATCAAGATGGAAGTAAGTTGAATCATAGGCACATCAAACTACAGTCAATCTCTTTAATAGATAGAGATTGTATCTCATATATATGATATGATAGCATGGATCACGCAATGCTAGTGAAACACATGTTGGATCTGTTAGGAGTATGCTCTTGAATGCCACTCAAAGGATATTGAGTGAGGGTATTGTACTTGTAATTATGTAAATCATTAATATAAGGCAATGGATGTTTCCTTATTTGCTAGTAGTTACTGGCATTCCTGACTCGTAAATATACATATAGAAACTAGTCCGTGTATTTGAGAGCAAAATGTTCCACTTGTTATTGGATAAAGGGCTCGGCACTGTAAAGATTTATAGCTCAAATACTTAAATCATTTGCAAGTCGATGAAACTTGACTGGGCGTTAAGTTTATGTGAAGACTTGTATGACGTGTTTTTTGACATGGAGAGTGCCAGTCGAACACTAATGGTTAGTGGGAGCACACGTTATAGGTATGTTAATTGTATTAGTATACTCGAACCGACTCACCCTCGATTCGTCATATGGATTTCACTCCGGGACAGTCAATGACGGAATCGAAAGGTTGTGATAGGTATTCGTGAACCTTCGACTTGAGGATTTAGTAGGGATGTGCTTGTGACGTCAAGATTTTTATTAGAGTAGTTCAACCCTATAAACCGGGAGGTGGGGGTCAACCTCGACGTGCATTTTGACGGGCAAGTAGCAGGTCCTACTGAATACCAAGATAGAATTCTTTCTCCCGTTAGTGAGCGGATTATATGTCCTATGCGGTTATTGGCATATGAGATCATAAGTCTTTGGCCAAAGCATTGGAGCTAGTTGTATTAGATACACGAGAGCTCGATGATCTCGATTTGCATTAACGCATGCATAGCATCAAGTAATGATAGGGTTTGACTGACCGTCACCCTATAACTTGATCGGGACATTTGAAAGAAGGGTTTATACGTATACTGGTATTCACGATAGAATTGTTCTTGAATGATCCCAATCATTCGTTCTCAGTTAGGGTACAGTGTAGGCTACTAGGCTGGCTAGGTGGTGCTACTACTCTTTGGTTCCTCCCATTGCTGACTGTGACGGACCTACCCAGTCGCGCAATAGGATTGACGATGGAATGAATCGAGCTTAATCTCTCATTATGAATATTAGATATTGGATATCTAATTTGGGACATTGGATGTCTAAATTGATTTATTGGATAAATTAATTTACGGCCTAATGAATTAAATAAATTACCGGGTGATTAATTTAATTCATGAATATAATTATTTCTTGGAGAAATTAATTATGTTATTTTATATTTGATATGATTAATTAATTGGATTAATTAATCGATATAAATACATCGGAACGGAATCAAAGTTTATCTGTTTGGACTCACGGGAGTCCTTAACGAATCGAACTCGTCCGATTCCTTATAGATGGCCTCCCCGTCACCTACTCCCTCAATTGGTCTTGGTCTTCACTTTGTAGGTTTGTAGACTTGTGACCAATCAAGGGGACAAATATCAACCCTTGGTGATATTGTCTAAAGTAGGAGATTTTGGGGAATTTGAATAAGGATATAATGAAGACTACTCATATCTCCTACAAACCATTCCATCCATGAGAATTGAGAGATATAGAGATAGAAAATCATTTTCAAGTCTTCATCTTTCCTTATCATTCTTCTTCATATTTCTTGGAGAAATATTGTGAGGATTAATTGAGAGATATAGATTAAGCACTTACAGTGTTATAATCTTGAATATAAAGTTTCCATCACTTGATTCTAGCTGTAACCTTAGAGGTTAATCGGGTGATTGTCGTTCCGTTTGTTTATCCGGCGCGTGGCAAGTAGAGGCGTTATAATTTCGACGTTGGATCATCCAAGGGCTTGGAGCGGATTGGATTCATAGAGATCAAGCAAAGCTTGGGATATAGCTCAAGAGAAGGATACCATTTAATCAACGGACTACGAGGGTATGTTTCTCGTATCTCTTGTGTTCCATTTTATATATTCATATATACGTACCTCGATCGATCCTCGTAGGGATTCGGATCGAATTAATTTTCCTTTTACCGCTTCCACTGGGCCTTCGTTTTAGGCACCGAATACCAACAGTGGTACTGTTGGGCAGCCGTACTGTTGCCCAATGTTGTTTTCGGGCGCAATTTAGCCCATTTCGGACCCATTTCGGGCTTGTTTTCTTCGTGTATTCCTTCAAATTATTTCCCACATTTTAATTTGGATTTAATATGATTAAAATGATTTATGGTATTTCATTCTATAAGGGAGAATTGATTATTAGAATACTTGTGATCGACCGAATTATTTTGAACGTTTTCATATTACCGATTATGTGAATCAATTGGATTGGTTCGTATTGTTGATTGGATAAATGTATCTCTACGATTTCCATTTATATAGTATTTATTGGATGAATGCTTTTGAATGGGGATGTGGTACGTGGACTTAGTTTTGAATCGTTCATTTTATTCGATTAGGTTGTAAAGGTCGTTTTGAGCCTATTTATTTTACTAGAAATATTTATATCTAGGATGAAATTTTCAATGTAAAATTTATATGTAATGACGAAGACCGGAGGAAGATCCGTTTCGAGTAGACGAAGATTCAAGAGAAATACTTGTAATTAGATTATGAAGTTTTTGTTTTCTAGGAACGGTCCATGAACCACATGTTGGTAGCAACTTGGTTGTGAATGGTTGTTTCATATTGTATGAATGCCACAAACGCGCTTAAATGAATTAATGTGCAAAGTGTAACATTAATCGCGAAAATTCTCCCACAACAAATTATTAAGTTTATAAGGTTTCAAGGTTTTCCTTCCCTCTATCGAGCTTTCGGGAAATTGAAATCCAAACCGGATGTGCTATGCTTCCTAGTTATCGGGGTAGTCATTCGGGGAGGACAAATAAATTACCTGGAGCGCATTGGATGCCTTCGGTTGGAGCAACTTTTATCCCTAGAAACCTGATAGGTTGCCGGATAAGATTCAATTGTGAAACTGATTTGGTCGATAGTATAAACTTAACTTGTTCACAAACCATAGAAACTGTATAGGTTGAGGGGAGTGAACAAGGTGAAAAAGAAGATCGAATCATCCATTAGATGGGTTGGTGATGGACACCACTTTATGAAAATTAATAGATTAGAAACCTGTTTGGTTGACCTCTATTAAGATTTATAAAGAACTCGATCACCACTATGAAGTAGAGCGACGATACTTCCGGATTTCACATGGGAGTGTGTTATTTCGATAAAAATAGTGGGAGCTAGGTAACAAGAATAGAAAACACCTTAATTCTATACTCAGATCATAATATAACAAGTCACTAATTAATCTGTTATACTTAATGTAGACATAACTCTCAATATGACAATTAATCCACTCGCAATTCTACTCGAGAAGAACACCCTGATTGGACCTAACTTTGTGGACTGGCTCCGCAATCTGATGATTGTCCTCAGTATAGAGGCACTGGGATATGTCTTGGAGATGGACATTCCGGTGCCTCCTGTGCGGACCAGATCCAATCAGGAAGAGATCGAAAACCACGAAAAGTGGGTAAGATGACGTAAAATTCCATGCATACATGATGGCTTCTATGTCTAATGAGCTTCAGAGAGCTCATGAGAAATGACTTCTGCTAGGTAGATTTTATCTCCTTTAACCAAACTTTATGGTGAGCACAGCAGAACTGCTAGATATGAGATATCCAAGCAACTGTTCGGTGCAAGGATGAAGGAAGGTGAGAAGGTTGAGGAACACGTCCTCAAAATGATATCCATGATCGAGAGATTGGAGGCTCTTGATTTTAAAATGGATACTTCTCTCCAAACCGACCTTATCCTACAGTCTCTCCCTGATTCCTTCTCACAGTTTGTTATGAACTTCAACTGCAATGAGATTGCATGTAACTTAGATGGGCTAATGAACAAACTGGTGACCTCTCAGTCTCAGATGAAGACTCCGCGGATGAAGGAGTCTGCCCTTGTGGTTTCTTATGGACCTCGGAGGTCTAAGAATAAGAAGAAAAAGACCAAGAAGCAAACTGGACCACAAGTTAAGGACCTTAAGGGTAAGAGCAAGGCCCCGACGGTTCCGAAGAACAAGAAGAAAAAGGATGCCTGTCTCAAGTGCGGTGAGCTGGGCCACTGGGCTAGATACTGTCTGATTCTTCATGGCACTTCAGGTACCGAACTTTTAGTTTTGGAAACAAATTGTTCTGCTACTGTATTTTCTACTTTCTGGATACTAGATTCTGGTGCTAGTTCTCATATTTGTACCATGAATCAGGATCTGGAACAAAGTAGGAAGCTTCGAGCTAGAGAAGTTATGATCACAGTCTGAAGCGGGCATAGTGTCGAGGCAACCCACATAGGATCACTTCTTTTGGGTTTAGAATCCAACTTTGTTTTGACTTTAGAAGATGTACTTGTTTTGCCCAAGGGGCATAAAAAAATTGTATCCATTCCGGTCATGGACCGAAAAGACTTTTCATTTTTCATTAGTGATTTGTTAAATGGATTGTATCATCTAAATCTCAGCAACAAAATAGTTATGAATACTATGACTAGAAAATGTGGTAGAGATGAAACCAATCAAGTTTTGAAATGGCATCTTAGACTTGGTCATGTTGGTCAGACCAAGGTTTACAAGATGGACTTATGGGTCCATTGGGATCGGATCCCTTTCCTACTTGTGAATCTTGCCTTAAAGGCAAAATGACCAAGTCCCCCTTCACAGGGACTTTTGAAAGAGCTGCTGATAAACTGGATTAAATCCATACCGACGTATGTGGTGCTTTGGAAGTAGCACGTGATGGATATCAATATTTCATTACGTTTCAGACGATCATACTAGGTATGGTTATGTATACTTAATGAAACATAAATCCGAGGCCTTTGAGAAATTCCAGGAATTCAAGGCCCTAGTTGAGAAACAAACTGGTAATTATATCAAAGCACTTCGGTCGGACCGAGGTGGCGAGTATATGAGTACGGAGTTTGACGAGTTCCTTAAGGAACATGGAATAGTTTCACAACTAACACCTCGAGGTACTCTTCAGTTAAATGGTTTGTCAGAAAGAAGGAACTGGACCTTGTTGAACATGGTCCGTTCCATGCTGGGATATAGTGACTTACCGATTTACTTGTGGGGTAATGCACTCCTGACTGCCGCTTACATCTTGAACAAATTTCCTTCCAAATCGGTTCCTAAAACTCCACATGAGATGTGGGAGGGAAGGAAACCAAGTCTTAATCATATTAGGATTTGGGGATGTCCCGCCTATGTCAATAAGACTAAGGTGGAGAAGTTGGAATCTAGGTCCACGAAGGGACGTTTCATTGGATTCCCATCTAGGACGATGGGATATCTATTCTACATGCCTGAAGATCGAAAGATCGTTGTTGCTTTACAAGCACACTTCCTGGAAGATGAGTTCATTCAGGAAGGCGGAGCAGGTAGAAGTATTTCTTTAGAAGAATATAATGAAACTCCTCGGGAGGCACCTGTGTATGAAACTGGAACTGAACCTTCTGAAACACAAGTACAAACACCTCTTAGGTCTAGTAGGGTATCTCATTTACCTGAGAGGTATGGGCTTGTACTCTTGGAGGAGCTGGGTCTCCATGAGCTTCCAAGTGATAGCCAAGAGACCGACCCAACGACCTATGACCAAGCGATGGTGGATGTAGACTCCGCGAAATGGCGTGAAGCTATAGAAGCTGAGATAGACTCGAGGCATGTTAATCAGGTTTAGACTCTAGTAGACCGCCCCAATGGCATAGTGCCTATTGGGAACAAGTGGATCTACAAGAGAAAGGCTGGTGGGGATGGCAAGGTTGACGCCTATAAGGTGTAGTAACCGGATTTATTATTGAGTATTTCATCTGTATTTGAACCCTGTATTATTCGGAATTGTGATATCGATAATTGAAGTATGATATTTCTTGTATTTGTATCCTTGTACATGAGTATGACAACATGTAAATTTTCCCATGAAAATACGTGATACCGTACGCTAAGAATGTAGCTTAACGTACGTTATCGGCCAGAGTTAGCGTACGCTACGAATGAAGCGTAGCGTACGTTAGACAGTCAATAATTGAGCTGGGCGGCTGTCACATGCGCCAGCCAGATATGGGTCCGGATAAGATTCCCTCGGATGAACCTGGACACTTTTGAAGTCAACGATTGTTAACGTACGCTAAGGATTGTGTCTAGCGTACGCTAATGTGTGTTACTTACGTACGTAACCTGATGGTGTAATGTACGTAATCGAGTTCAGAAATGAGGATAGTTAACTATCAGGATGATAGCGTATGCTAAATTATGCTGGGTAGCGTACGCTAAGAGACTTACGTACGTTATGTATAAAGGCTAACGTACGTTAAGGTCAGAAAATTATAAATAAGACATCACCTCATTTCATTTCAACTCGTTTATTTCACTTAGCCTTCGACATACTTCGTGCCCAGAGAGATACCAGCCTCCTTAAATGTAACACCCCCGATATATTCAAGAATATTACAGTGACGTAAATCCTTTACATAAGAATTTACAAGGCTGAATAAATGAAAAGACAATAACAGATACCAAATTATGAAATCACTGAAATAAAATACGACAGTTATGGTTCAATACCGAGAATCCAAATATCCAAATGAAGAATATTAATACATCACTGAAATCCAAACATCACAAATTACGATGTACTCGAGTACTTATTAAAATAACCAACAACAGACAATAAACCCAACTGGAACATCACTCTACACCCTCGTCGTCATGCAGCTCCATTGGTTGTTTCCCCGCTCTCCTGGATCCTGAACATAAATAAATGTTCACCCCGAAGGGGTTAGCACAACGATGCTAGTACAAGTACCACAACATATTATTCAACATCTCACGAAGAATAATAATAACGTAAATGACAAATTACCAACGAGTCTTCTCCTACGAGAAACTCATAAATAACATACATAAATGATAATCACAACATGATATCACAACATACACATGGTAATTCCAACGATCCAGCGTTCACTGCCTAGAACCCACGATGATCCCGTCAGACCAACCCGTGGTGGAAAAACCCGTCCGATGATCCAGCGCACGCTAGCATAGATCCCCCAATGATCCCGTCGGACCAACACGAGGTGGACATACAACAAAGACATATATGCACGACAATATGTATAACATCAATACGTAAAAGAATTAAGGTACTTGCCTCGGTTTGATGACAAGAAATAATACTCCCACGAATATCAAAACGCTCGAAGGTCGCCCCTTCGATCAATCACATAGCAAAGCTCGAACCTTAAACAAAAGAAATAATATAGAGTTTATCTCACATCATACGGACATCTAACAATCCAAATTATGGTCGGAAGTTCATAAAACGTAACCTGCCTGAACTGCTTAACGTACGTTATATACCATAGGTAGCGTACGTTAAGCCTACTCGTTAGGGCACGTAAACTACGAAGTCTAGCGTACGCTAACCATGTATTGATAGTCCCTCTCTGATCAGCCGATTGGCTCGTCTAATGACATAACGTACGTTACGTACCAAACGTAGCATACGTTAACTATGCCCGATAGCGTACGTTAACTATATAGCATAGCGTACGCTAAGCGTGCATGGCAGTTTCTCACTGGGCAGACGACTGTTCTAACTGTGATGAAGCTTACGAAATCCTAACTGATTAACGTATGTTATCCTTCAACATAACATGTTCATCAAGACTATGAATGATCTTACAGATTCAAACATCTTCGAATTCAAGGAAATGAATATCATCACAACACTTATATTTAATCTCGATTATCATTCTCATGTGAAGTTCGGGTGATCTAAGGTTGATGCACTAGATTCCAATATCATCATTACTTTCAGACTTCATCTAAAAGAACTAACAAATCCAACTTATAAGAAAGGATACAATCTTCGATGATTCTTTCTTAAGTCTGTTTATCAAAAGTGATATCAATCTTCAAGTCTACGATCAATATGGCAACGTTATTCAATACGGTTAATCAATCTCAGAACCTTACTCTCATCATTTGACGTATTAGGATTCTACAATGATGTTTACAACAATGATATCTTAAGCATAATCATCCCAACTTCTAAATGTGATATTTGGTCGAATAATTCATCAATGGAACTTAATATCTTGATAGCATGGTCATCATATCCTTAAGAACACGAAACCAAGGTTGGAGATCGTTGGGATAACAAATACCCTGTATCGAAATAGCCAGGATAATCAATCCCTATATCGAATTGTGATAATAAGAGGTTTGACAATATGCCAATCCTCAATACAGTAAGGAAACTGTATCGAAGAGTTGAAGTGTCAACCTGTATCGAAGGCCTGTCACAGATCCACCATACAGTGGAACCTTTCAGTACAGCAAACAAGTCTTATAAAAGACTGAGTATGGGAGCTGTCTCGATTTGTCAATACAGTGATCTTCCATACAGCTCTCAACAGGACAAAGAAGGAATCTTCAGAAGTCAAGTCCCGTTGATAAAGAAGTATTTAAATACTAAAGGATAAAGTATTTAAATACTGTCAGTCAGAAGATCTTCAAATCTCGCTAAATCCGAATCGTGCTTTTTCATCCCGTTGGAACGGAATCTTGCTCAACGGATTTATCCCAATGGATATATTTTCCAGAAGACTATATATATCTCCAGTGTTTGAAGACTGAAGACTACTGAACTACTGAATGATCAAGCTTACAAAGAAGTACTCAGAGCAAAACATATCTCCAAAGCTTACTGCAACTCAGATCTAAGAGATATACAGTGCTCAATATATTGAACAACACTTCATCAGCTAGAAGCTCATAAACTCAAAGCTGTTGTTCATACCCTGTTCTATCCTTTGAACAAACCCAGATCAGCCCTGTATGGACTGAGTAATTGTTGCTACTCCAGAACTGTGTGTGAAGGATCTGCATCGAAGAGGATGAAGCTTCATAACTGTGTGTGAAGAAGCAAGTCAAAGCATTATCTCAAACCAATCTGTGTGAACGGTTGAAGCTAAGATCTTTATATCAATCTGTGTGAACGATATATTGATTGTGTGTTGTTATAATTACGTAGTTGTGTACGTAGTAATTATAATAAACTTTTTACTCATGTGTGGAGGACCAGTGGACGTAGAGGGGTTTACCTCGAACCACTTTAAATATTGTGTTATTTACCTTCTGCCTTACTTGTTTTAATTACTATGATTATTTAAGTATAAACTGCACATCGAGTTGCTGTATCCACAGCAACTTACTGTATTTAAGACTTCCGCTATGCACTCAAATTTAAAATCAATACAGCTTGTTGTTTAAACTACTTCCCAAGCTGTATCCTGTATACTTAGTAGCCAACAGAGATAGTATAACATACCTTAAGATGAAGGAAACACCGAGACAATAGGTAGAATCCAACTCCGGTTACTTGTGTGTTAATCCAAAACAATTCTCCACTTCAATGAGTAATCTCCTTCAATGATCAAGAAAAAGTGTTCTAAAGGTGTTTAAGGGGCTGGGATATCTCTTGGCACGAAGAAGGATAGGTGAAATGAACGAGCTGAAATGAAATGGTGTGATGTCTTATTTATAATTTTCTGTCCTTAACGTACGTTAGCCTCCATGCATAATGTACGTTAGCCTCTTAGCGTACGGTACACAGCATAAATTAGCGTACGCTATCGTCATGACAGTTAACTGTCCTAATTCTGACCTTAATTACGTACGTTACACCATCAAGTTACGTACGTAGGTAACACACATTAGCATACGCTAGACATAATCCTTAGCGTACGTTAACAATCATTGACTTCAAAAGTGTCCAGGTTTATCTGCGGGAATCTTATCCGGACCTACGTCCGGCTGGCACATGTGACAGCTGCCTAGCTCAATTATTGGCTAGTTAACGCACGCTACGCTACATTCATAGCATACGCTAACTCCGACAGATAAGGTACGTTAAGCTATCCTTGTTAACGTACGTTATCACGTATTTGCATGGGAAAATTTACATCTTGCCATACTCATGTACAAGGATACAAATACGAGAAATATCGCACTTCAATCATCGATATCACAATTCCGAATAATACAGAGTTCAAATACAGATGAAATACTCAATAATAAATCCGGATATTACATACTCTCCTACTAAAATGGAGTTTCGTCCCGAAACTCAAGACGAAAATAACTCTGGATATCCGGACCTCATGCTATCCTCCGTTTCCCAAGTGGCTTCTTCCACTCCGTGATGTGACCATTGAACTTTGACCAAAGCGATTGGTTTGTTCCTCAACTGCTTAACTCGACTCTCGAGTATCCTGACTGGTCTCTCTTCAAATGTTACATCCTGAGTGACTTCGATCTCACCGAAATCAATGACATGACTAGGATCCGGTATATATCTCCGTAACTGGGATATGTGGAACACGTTATGAACATGGCTCAATGACGGTTGTAATGCCAATCTGTATGCCAACTCTCCAAATCTTTAAAGAATTTCGAACGGTCCAATATATCTCGGACTCAACTTCCCCTTTCTTCCGAAACGAAAGATTCCCCGAGTAGGAGAAACTTTTAAAAGCACGTGATCTCCAGTACTGAACTCCAATGGGCGATGGCGTACGTCTGCGTAAGATTTCTGTCGACTCTGGGCGGTCAACAGCCTTTCGCGAATTAAGTCTATTTTCTCTCGTGTCTGCACGATCAATTCCGGTTCTGTTCCGATCAAGTCCGATGAATCGTTCCAACATAGGGGCGATCTGCATCTCCTCCCATACAATGCCTCAAACGGTGCCATCTTAATGGAAGCATTCAAACTATTGTTGTAGGTGAATTCAATCAACGGCATATGAACTTCCCAATCAGTTGACCAATCTAAGGCACAGGCCCTTAGCATGTCTTCCACTGTTTGAATAGTCTTCTCGGATTGTCCGTATGTCTACGAGTGATAAGCTGTGCTGAAATTCAATTCGGTCCCCAAGGCTTTATGAACTGCTTTCCAAAAATGCGATACAAAGCAACCGTCTCAGTCAGAAATAATAGTCCTCGGTGTACCATGCAATCGGACTATCTCTGAAATAAATACTCGTGCCAACTTCTCGGGTCCCCGAGTGTCCTTAATGCCTAGAAAATGAGCCGATTTGGTTAAATGATCAACTATCACCCAAATCATGTTCATTGCTATCTTGGTTCTCGGTATATTAGTGATAAAGTCCATTGATATGTCCTCCCACTTCCATTCAAGAATTGGGAGTGGCTTCAGCATTCCAGCAGGTCGTTGATGCTCGATCTTAACCTGCTGACAAGTCAAACATTTCGAAACATAATCCGCTACATCTTTCTTCATGTTGCCCCACCAAAAGTTCTGCTTCAAGTCCTTATACATCATACTGGTGCCCGGGTGGATAGAATAGGGCAT
This sequence comes from Orobanche coerulescens, assembly GCA_033398695.1. Taxonomy (NCBI): domain Eukaryota; kingdom Viridiplantae; phylum Streptophyta; class Magnoliopsida; order Lamiales; family Orobanchaceae; genus Orobanche; species Orobanche coerulescens. The sequence continues at coordinate 162,626,336 of CM065802.1, read as the reverse complement.
GCTATGATCTTCCTTCATAATCGTCTGTTTCAGAACATCGACATCGGGAACGCAAAGTCGGTTCTGAAATCTCAAAACTCCATCATCATGAATTACGCAAAGTCCCTTGATCACTTCATCATGTAACTGAATCATCAGAGGATCATCTACTTGCTTAGATTTGATTTCTTCTTAACGATGAAGTTATTTCCATCACGCACAGTTGTCCTTGGACTCTTTGCAACCATACTTCTATTCCTTCTCGAATCATCTCTCGTTGAATGCTGAGCCGGGAGGTTAGAGTCTCCAGCATTTGAATAGAAACAGGCTTGCGGCTAAGTGCATCGGCCACTACATTTGCTTTGCCTGGATGAAGAATCTCCAAGTCATAGTCCTTAATAAGTTCCAGCCATCTTCTTTGCCGCATGTTCAACTCTTTCTGACTGAAGATGTATTTGAGACTCTTGTAATCCATAAAGATCTGACAGTGAGTCCCGTACAGGTAATGTCTCCAGATTTTCAAAGCAAAAACTACTGCTGCCAGCTCTAAATCATGCGTTGGGTAATTCACTTCATAAGGTTTCAGCTGTCAGGATGCATAAGCGATCACCTTCTCGTTCTGCATCAATACACATTTGAGTCCTTGGTTCGAAGCATCACTGTAAACTATAAATCCTCCAGTTCCCCATGGGAGTGCTAAAATCGGTGCCGTCGTCAATCTCTTCTTCAATTCATCAAAGCTATTCTGGCAGATCTCATTCCACTCAAACTTTTGAGTTTTCTGTAGTAGTCGAGTAAGTGGGCATGTAATTTTGGAAAACCCTTCCACAAACCGACGATAATATCCAACAAGTCCTAAGAAACTCCGGACTTCTTTCACGTTCTTTGGAGGCTTCCAATCCATAACTGCTTAGATCTTCTGAGGATCTACTCGGACTCCTTCAGCTGATACTACATGGCCGAGGAACATTACTTCATTTAGCTAGAATTCACACTTAGAAAGTTTGGCGTACAATTGTTCATTTCTCAACAGGTCTAACACAATTCGTAAATGTTGTGCATGCTCTTCCAGGCTCTTAGAATATACCAGAATGTCATCAATGAACACAACCACAAATTTATCCAAATACTCGATGAACACTCGGTTCATCAATTGCATGAATACAACAAGTGCGTTAGTGATACCAAACGGCATCACTACAAACTCATAGTGTCCGTAGCAAGTTCTGAACGCTGATTTCGGAACATCAGATTCCTTAATCCTCAGCTGATGATATCCTGATCTCAGATCGATTTTAGAAAATACTATTGCTCCTTGTAACTGGTCAAACAAATCATCAATCCATGGCAACGGATACTTGTTCTTAATCGTCATCTTGTTCAGCTCTCGATAGTCAATACACAATCGAAGCGATCCATCCTTCTTCCAGACAAAAAGAACTGGTGCACGTCTGCGCGAAACGCTTGGCTGGATATAGCCTTTGTCCAGTAACTCCTCCAGTTGCTTATTCAATTCGTACATCTCAGTAGGTGCCATACGATACGGCGCCTTAGAAATTGGTGTAGCTCCTGGTTCCAGCTCGATGGTGAATTCTACATCCTGCCGTGGAGGTAGTCCAGGCAATTCGTCGGGAAACACATCCAGAAATTCGTTCACAACAGGAATGGATGAGAGTTCTACCTTTACGTCTTCTTTCCTCATTGCGTAGCTCCAGTATCCGGTACAGCCATGTTTCAACAATTTGACAGCTTTCGTTGCCTTGATCATCTTTCCTGAGCTTCCTGGTTTCCATCCTTCAAACAGTATTTCGGAACCATCGTCAGCGATCAGCGAAATATTCCTCTTTCGGTTTTTTACAATAGCTCCATATCGATTAAGCTAATCATCTCCGAGTATCAGGTCGTCTCCTTGCATTTCTATCACAATCAGATTTGAGAGCCACTCTCTGCCTCCAAATGATACAAGGAAATCTCTAGTTTCTAAGTTTCCAACAATCCTCTCTCCGCTCGGTATACCCACAACATAAGGTTCACAATTATGAAAACCAGAAATATTCAAACGATTTACACAAGACAAGGATATAAATGAATGCGTAGCTCCTGTATCGAATAAAACGCTAACTGGCTGGGAAAGGATCTGAACAGTACCTGATGCGACAGCAGCATCCTGATCGTCTGTTCTCCTCATCTCGTACAGACGTGGGGGAACAGATCCGGCACTCGATGTACCCTTTCGGTCCCACTATCCTCTGCTTCGTCCGCGGCCAAAATTTTGAGGCATCTGAACACTTTGCTACGTCTGTTGGATATTGGCTTCCTTCTGAACTGACTGTGGTGTACGGGCTCTAAAAGACTTTGCAGCCTCTTCACAGAACACCGCACGATGTCCCTCTCGACCACAATCAAAACAGGTCACGGCAGGTAGGGGGCAATTCCGTCAATAGTGCCCCGTCTGGGCACAGTTAAAGCATTTCCTGGTGACATCCGTCGTGGTTGATGCTGCTCCGAAGTTCTTTCCACTCTTAGATGGGTGCGGAGGTTTCTTGAAAGAATGAAAGGATGACTGGGCCTTGCGGGGCCCACTACTCTTGTGTTCCGTGAAACTACCGGAGACTTTCTTCTTCTTGGATTCTGTAAACTTCTCCATTGCTACTTCCTTGATTTCATACGCCAATGCTTTATCCTGGTATTGACAGAGAGTGGTACATTCAAAACCGGACATGTACCTCTGGATCTCTGGTTTCATTCTTTTATCAAAATAGATCATCATTTCTGCATCTGTTCTGACCAGATGTCGAACATATGCCAGCTGCTGGTTAAACGTCTTAATCGCCTGAGAGACTGGTACATCTGAAGGTTGAGTGGAGAAAAACTCCCGCACTTTGGCTTCCCTCACAGGACGAGGGCAATACTGAGCTTCCATCATCAATTTAAATTCTGTCCAATAAGCATCATGGTCTACAGGCCGGATGGCTTCCCACCATTCGGACGCTTCTCCTATTAGAAAGTACTGAGCAATAGAGGCTCTCCGGTCATCAGGGCAATTAATCCCAGCAAAAATTTTCTCTAGTTCCTTCAACCAATGATCCCAGGTGGGAGTCTCAGAAATACCATCGAATTTAGGTGGTTGCATCTTCGGCACCTCTTGCAGCCATCAGTCGCCTCGATTTCCCATGTCTGGGATACCCTGTTGTGGATCTCCATATTGTAACCCTACTGCCACATGCATTCGGTCCATGACTTGGGCGAACTGAGTCATCTGATTCACCACCTGACGAAGAATTTCGGGAACAGCAGGTTCCAGTTCATTATTAATAGATCTCTGTGGCTCGCCTGAGCTGTGGCTGGCCTGATTAGAAGGCGAAGCTTCTCTTTCGGCATTCCTTCGTCCACATCCGCTACCGCGACCACATCCACGTCCACCTCTCAACATACTGTAAGCATAAATACTCAATATACAGGAAACAATATCGTTCAATGTTCAAGTATAAAGAGATACAACATGTAAAGGACGAGATAGAGTTTAGGAACTTGCAACCACCATTCGCACGAAGACGTAGGCAGTACAGTGATGTTATTCACAGCTGGTTACCTCAAAAGACACATACGACCCCTATTTTAACCCAATGGCCAAGATATCCATAATCTTAGCTCCTATACCATATTCTGTAACGCCCCCGATACCCAAGATATCCAAGATATTACAGCCCCGTAAATCCTTTACATAAGAATTTACAAGGCTGAATAAATGAAAACACAATAACAGATACCAAATTATGAAATCACTGAAATAAAATACAACAGTTCTGGTTCAATACCGAGAATACAAATATCCAAATGAAGAATATTAATACATCACTGAAATCCAAACATCACAAATTACGACGTACTCGGGTACTTATTAAAATAACCAACAACAGACAATAAACCCGGCCGGAACATCACTCTGCACTCTCATCGTCATACAGCTCCAGTGGTTGTTTCCTCGCTCTCCTGGATCCTGAACATAAACAAATGTTCACCCCCAAAGGGGTTAGCACAACGATGCTAGTACAAGTACCACAACATATTATTCAACATCTCACGAAGAATAATAATAACATGAATGACAAAATACTAACGAGTTTCCTCCTACGAGAAACTCATAAATAACATGCACAAATGATAATCACAATATGATATCACAACATACACATGGTAATTCCGATGATCCAGCATTCACTGCCTAGAACCCACGATGATCCCGTTAGACCAACCCGTGGTGGAAAAACCCGCCCGATGATCCAGCACACGCTAGCATAGATCCCCAGATGATCCCATCGGACCAATACGAGGTGGACATAAAACAACGACATATATGCACAATAATATGTATAACATCAATACATAGAACAATTAAAGTACTTATCTCGATTCGATGACAAGAATAATACTCCCACGAATATCAAAACGCTCGAAGGTCGCTCCCTTCAATCAATCACGTTGCTAAGCTCGAACCTTAAATAAAAGAAATAATATAGAGTTCATCTCATTGTACGAACATCTAATAATCCAAATTACGCTCGGAAGTTCATAAAACGTAACCTGTTGTAACACCCCCCAAAATCTCCCGAGGTATTACAGTGCCATGAATCCCACGTGGGACCCACAAGGCTAGTTATAAAATAGACAATTTAAGGAACTCGCGATAAAACATTAAGTCCACGGTTTACATAACGTGAGCCAAAATATTTTAAGGAAAAACGTAATTCAAAGTTCAATTATTACACAACAGAAGTTTATTAAAAGGAAAGCAAATTTAATTTAATTTAAGCAGCGGCAAGAGATAATTCCAACACCGCTCAAGTCTGACCGGACCCCTCGGGAATGTCCTGCACATGATGAACAATTTTACCTGGCACGACGAATCATGCCAGATAACAAGGGTCAGAGAATGCATACCAATAACAACTACTAGCAACGACATATGCCATTTTACCAAACACAGTACCAAATAACCAACAGGGAATATTTCATCACATAACCGACGTTGTCTCTCTCTTTTTATCACATAAACCCCAAGGTCGCAACCAAGGGTCACGAAAGTATCCACACGGGAATACCCCGGAACATAGGTGCCCAATTCGGGTCTTATCCCCTAACACATTTCCACACGGGTACCATACAGGTTTTATCCCCAACACATCGGCCCATTTATAACATATTTTAGAGAAATACAACCGTCGGCATTCATCAAAAATGGCACATACGCACATACGGACATATCATTAATATTAGAAATTCTCGAGCAAGATTTCACTTGCCTATGATCCGACGGTTGGTGCTTTATGATAATCGGAGTCCCCACGCCCGCTCGAGCTTAACCTAGTCACGTAATATCTGATTAACACCTCGTACGGATCATGATGAATAAAACTAGTCTCCCTTCCCTAATCGGATTCCTAGCGTAGTTTTAATTATCGACATTAGTATTGTTTCTAAGTTCATAAGCATTACGTACCATTATACCGTTCAATTCTACGGTTAACGTTAGATAAATCGATTTGCTCAACAAGATTATATCTATCATTTTTTGGTTGTCAACAAATGATTATAACACAAGGTTCGGGTAAGCGCGCATAGTCAGGAATCGAATCTCATAATTTCTAATTCAATTCTATATTCCGAATACTACAATCGGCGGATTACCATTACACAATAATTTTGGTGGTTTGATATTCAATGACGATTATACTATCGAATTGTTTTCCTTAGTTCACTAAGTGTCAAAAATCGCAAGGTAAGGGTGGCTACGAACAATGGAACATACGATGACGGATTACTACGAATTCTCCTACAATTGATTCGTCAAATTTTACATTCCTAGTGATGATTGAAATGAAATTTCGTATGATAGATATGATTTGTTGTTGCGATATTTCGTTTAACGCAAGTGCACGTTATCATAGACAAGTAATAAAGTGATGAGTCAGATATCGTTCCCACGAGGACTGAATTACTAACTACCGATTTATTCGTATTCTAATTTTATCTGAACTATCGAAATTTTAGGATGCAAATTAATAACTAAAGAAAACCAATAAAAGAACAAACAGTAAAAACGATCGCTCGAAGAAATAAAATCAAATGATGAATAAGTCTAGGATTGTGAATCTACCTCGGTTTATCCGAATTTACTCTCGATTATCTGAAGTTAATGATTTCCCCAATTTATTGAAGGCGAAGATTGCTAAAATACTCTACCGCCTCTCCCGAGGTCAGTAGATTTTTCTAAGGCGAATAATACACTCTATCTCTAGGTGAATTAATTCGATAATAGGCAAAAAGCACAAAATCTTCAAAAGGCCACGTAGTTCCTATGAGTATATTCCTATCTCACAAGATAAAACGGTTCTCACCAATAGTTCCTCACCAACTCTCCTCTCCCGATTCGAGTTGCGTAATTAAAACAATCCAATTATAGGCCACACAATTGAAAGCATTAAAAATGATTGGGAAAACTCAACAGAAAAGGGAATTATATAGATAATCAAAAGCAAATTCGTCAAAACTTTGGTTTCATCAAAATCCTAGAACAGGGTTTTAGCCTGACATGCTGAAGAATAAAAATACAGAAATAATGAATGAAAGCATTGAAATCAAACGCGGATGACAGGCTCGGATTCCTCCGTTCTCTAGCTTCCGCTCTCTGCTCCTTGGTGGTTTCTGCTTCTTCTCTTGATAATGATCGATCCTCTCTTCCGCGATAATCCCCTCGATTATGACCTTAAACCCTTATTTATAACTCCCAGCAGCCTCCAAAACGCGTCCGTGTGATTAGGTCGAGAACCGGCTTCAAAACGGCCCAGAAACGCGGCACTTTCTTGTCAAAACCACCCTGTGGGCCGCGGCTCACTTAATCTGTGCCGCGGCTCACGGGGCTCAGCGCCTAATACCTGATGCTTATTTTTCCTCCTGGGACGCGGCTCACTATACTTGTGCCGCGGCTCAGGGTACAGTTCACTCGGGGCTCGCTGGTCACCTGCGTGTGCCGCGGCCCGCTTGCCTTATGCCGCGGCCCCAGGCCAAAATTTGATGTTTTCGCCCGTTTTCATTGTTTTAGCTTCCGGACTCCAATTTCCTGCAAAACATAAAAGAATAGGGCATTACAAGCTCATTTATGCAGATTTAATTATGAGAAGAATACAAAATAATGATAAATAAGCATATAAAAATACGCCTAACAAATACCCTCAAACTTGAGCCTTTGCTTATCCTCAAGCAAAAAGAATTGATTACAAATAAAATAATAATCGTGAATAATCATGCAATTTCATAGTGCTCAACCTAATCAATACTACCCTGAAAATCTCAAAGAATAGTACAAGTATCGTAATAGTGAGTCACATCCAGGACACTGATTCCACGAAGTAACCAATTTCAGTCCTAATCAATCGTGCATGAAGAAAATCTAGCTCAAAGATTAACAAGCGTGAGTTTAACCGACCGTCAATATGAAGGGTTAAAAATAAACAAGCTAACTCGCCCAGTCCCACAGTCTAGTGGCCAAAATTTCAAGAGTTTCATCATCAAAAATAACCCTTGGACAGTATTCCCTTATATATGCTCAATAAGATGATTCGAGTTGACCACTAGGTTCGGATCTCAGGATGTTTCATCGGGATAATCCTAGGGTGGAATTCCATTCTCATGTATTGGGGAACTGTTTGACGTAAAAGACACTCATGGGGCACATGGATGCTTCTAGTTACTAAGTTCCCCTCCACAACGGAGAAACAACTCGAATAGCTATTCCCGCATGTCCGATTCAAGGTTGCTGTTTTATGCGAGAGTAAACAACGGGTCACGCGAATACCCCCGGTTACTAGGCTCCCCATAATCAGCACATGCGAAATCTCTAAACCACTAGTCTAATAAGGGTTGTCGTTTTACACGAGAGTAAACAACGGGTCACGTGAATACTCCCGGTTACTAGATTTCCCATCATAGAACAAATAATATCTCGACTTTTTGGGAAAAACTGTCCAACCCTAAACTCAAAGCAAGTGCCAACACGACTTATGTTACTGGATGACTAGCTACGCGAAAAGTGTAACCAAACGTATAGACGGCGATTTGAAAACATGTATGTCTCCTCTCTTATCCACTAAGATTTCTACAAAAACAAAAAAATTTCGGACCTAGATGAATACTCAACAGAAACAGATGTCACTGACTACAACTCAACTAAAACTCAACCGTTTCTTCCCCGAGAAATCAGTATCGTAACATCAGTTTTACACAAAAATAAGCACGAAAAATTCACGAATGCAATTAACATCACGACAAGCAAGGCTAAGAACAAAAAGATAACAAAAAATAATGAAAAGTGCAACGAATAAGTACAACAACAGAAAGTAAACCCCACCCCCAAACTTAGGACGTACATTGACCTCAATAGATAAAAAGAATAATATGCAATAAAATAAAAAGGTCAAGTACTCCCCTACAGTCTGCTCACGAACTGGTGACGGCGTCGTCCGGCAAGCCTGCACGCTTCTCGACTACATCATGCGGAACGTGAATGAGTGAGCTTGCAACAACAAAGAGGAAATTAAGGATGAGCTCTCAAGTTTAAACATGATGTAAGGGTTGGGAGACAATATAATTCGATAAAACGATTCGTTGCATATAGTTTGAAAATACTTGGCTTAACAATTTTTCATTGCTGCAATTTATCAAACACTTGGTATGCACAAGTTAAAATGAAGAACAAGAAGTTTAATGGCTAACTCCAAATCCCAAAAAATAATAACACAGATATATAGCCATGATAAACGACAACTAACATCACCAATTCGTTCATAATCACAAATACCATCACAATCAAACACCATATTCACCATATTCCAACTCCATTTTTGAGAAAACTTTGAAGAACAACTAGAAACATATAACTTCAATTCACTTTTCAAATAATGTATCAATTATGATTAAGAGATCGAGAAATACCTGACTTGGAATGAAGAATGCAAGAAGAAGGAGCAGAAAAAGATATCGGCCGAGTGCTTGTGTGAAGGAAGGAAGGGACTTTACTTGATGTGTGCCGGCCGATCGTGTATATGAAGGATACTTGGGCTTTCCTATTTGCGATGGGGGCCACGGCACAGCTTAAGTGAGCCGCGGCCCATAGTACAGTCGGCCTGGGACTTTTTGTGATGTCGCCGGGTGCCGCAGCTCAATCTACGCGTGCCGCGGCTCATCGTGTTAGTGTGCCGCGGCTCATTTGGTCCGTGCCGCGGCACAGAGTACAGTCTCCTGGGCATTTCTTGGACATTTGGTGTGCCGCGGCTCAGGGAATATGTGCCGCAGCTCAGGGACCTGGTGTGCCGCGGCTCAGTAAGGTCATGCCGCGGCACAGAGTACAGTTTGTTTGGCCTTTTTCCTTCAACTGGTGTGTGCCGCGGCTCACTATTCTTGTGCCGCGGCCCATAACTGATTTCTTCCCCAGGGGTGATTCCTGCACAGAATTTTTTAAAGGATAACATCAAGAACGAGAGGGATAAGCAAATCAAAGCAAAAATGACGAAAAATAAAGACTCTAAATTGCAAGAAAACACTAAAAAATATAAATTCTACAACTAATAATCGGGTTGCCTCCCGAGAAGCGCTAAGTTTATAGTCTTCAGCCGGACTTTTCTAGCATTCATCCGGCGGTGGATAAGACGACACTCGTCTTCTGCACGTCTATTGGATTTCCCAAGTAGGCCTTCAACCGCTGTCCATTAACTTTGAATTTGCGGTCATCTTTTTGTACTTCCACTGCACCATGTGGGAACACTTGAACTACGGTGAACGGTCCCGACCATCGTGAACGCAATTTCCCGGGGAATAACCTTAAGCGAGAATTAAATAACAACACTTCTTGACCCGGGACAAACTCTCTCTGTGTGATGTGCTTATCATTCCAAATCTTTGTCCGCTCCTTATAAAGCTTCGTATTTTCGTATGCGTCGTGGCGAATTTCCTTCAACTCGTTCAGCTGTAAACAACACTTCTCACCAGCAGATTTCAGATCAAAGTTTAATTTCTTTATCGCCCAGTAAGCACGATGTTCCATCTCTACGGGCAAATGGAAACTTTTCCCATAAACTAATCTGTAAGGAGACATCCCGATAGGTGTTTTATACGTAGTACGGTATGCCCAAAGTGCATCATCGAGTTTAAAAGACCAATCTTTTCGAGACGAGCTGACTGTTTTTTCTAGGATCCACTTCAGCTCTCGATTTGATATCTCGACTTGACCGCTCGTCTGAGGATGGTAGGCTGTAGCAACACGATGAGTGACTCCGTATTTTCTCAAGACCGCATCAAGGAATTTGTTGTCAAAGTGTGAACCACCATCACTGATAATGGCACGCGGAGTCCCAAAACGCGTGAAAATATATTTTTTTATAAAGTTGATTACGACATTGGTCCCATTCGTTGGTAGTGCCACCGCTTCGACCCACTTTGAGACGTACTCCACGGCCACCAAAATATAGAGATTCTTGTTTGATGGAGGAAAGGGACCTATGAAGTCGATCCCCCACACGTCGAACAACTCAACCTCAAGTATGGTGTTCAGAGGCATTTCATGTCGCCTTGAGATGTTTCCCGTCCACTGACACCGATCACACATGGACACAAAGGAGTGAGCATCTTTGAATAATGACGGCCAATAGAGCCCCGATTGTAAGACCTTTGCCGCTGTTCTATTTCCACTAAAATGTCCACCATAGGGTGATGCATGGCAATGATTCAGCACATTGCGGATCTCCTCGTCCGGAACACATATGCGAATGATTTGATCAGGGCCTCTTTTGAACAGAAAAGGATCGTCCCACAAATAATACTTAGCATCTGAAATTAGCTTCTTCTTTTGATGGCGTGAGAGGTGGTTGGAATTGTTTTGCTCGCCAAATAGTTCACTAGATCAGCATACCAAGGCGCGTGTTGCAAACCCAACTTGTAGAGATGCTCGTCGGGAAAGGTTTCTATGATTTGCGGATGACTTTCTCCTTGCTCAAGGGGACTCTCTAACCGTGAAAGGTGATCGGCAATGACATTCTCAGTCGCCTTTTTGTCGCGGATTTCCAAGTTGAATTCTTGGAGAAGAAGCACCCACCTAATCAACCTTGGTTTGGCATCCTTTTTCTCCAAAAGGTATTTTATTGCTGAATGGTCGGTCCACACTATCACTTTCGTTCCCAATAAATACGCCCAAAATTTATCAAATGCAAAGATCACCGCCAACAATTCTTTTTCCGTTGTGGCATAATTTCTTTAGACGTCGTCAAGTGTTCGGCTCGCATAATACACGATGTGGAACACTTTCCCTCGTCTCTGCCCCAAAACAGCCCCAATGGCAAAATCACTCGCATCACACATTAACTCGAACGGAAGGTCCCAGTCTGGAGCGACTATCACCGGTGCCGTGCTTAGAGCTTTCTTCAATAAATCGAAACTTTCTTTACACGACTCATCAAAATTAAACGGAACATCCTTCATGAGTAGATTGCACAATGGCTTCGCGATCTTCGAAAAATCCTTAATAAATCGGCGATAGAAACCGGCGTGTCCCAAAAAGCTTCTTATGCCTTTTACTGAGGTAGGCGGAGGCATCTTCTCTATTGTTTCGATTTTGGCCTGGTTGACTTCAATTCCATAAGATGATATTCGGTGGCCAAGTACGATGCCCTACTAAACCATGAAATGGCACTTCTCCCAGTTCAAGACCAAATTTGTTTCTTCGCATCTTTTTAGGACTTTCTGCAAATTTTGCAAACAAATATCAAACGAATCACCGAAAACAGAAAGTCATCCATGAAAATCTCAATGCAATGCTCTACCATATCAGAAAAAATAGCCATCATACACTGTTGAAAAGTAGCCGGCGCATTACATAATCCAAAAGGCATGCGCCTATAAGCGAAAATGTCGTAAGGACATGTAAACGTCGTTTTCTCTTGGTCTTCTGGGGCTATATAAATCTGATTATACCCAGAATAACCATCAAGAAAGCAATAGAAATTGTGTCCGGCTAATCTATCTAACATTTTATCAATAAAAGGTAAGGGGAAATGGTCTTTTCTAGTGGCCTTATTTAATTTCCTATAATCTATGCACATACGCCACCCCGTGACAATCCTAGTGGGAATTAATTCATTATTATCATTTTGAATAACTGTTATCCCACCCTTCTTTGACACAACTTGGACCGGACTTACCCACTTGCTATCAGAAATCGGAAAGATCATGCCTGCGTCGAGGAGTTTTAAAACCTCGACTTTTACCACCTCCTTCATGTTTGGATTCAAACGGCGTTGATGCTCCACGGATGGTTTGTAGTCTTCCTCCATCAAAATCTTGTGCATGCAAATGGACGGGCTGATCCCCTTAATATCCGCAATAGACCATCCAAGAGCAGATTTGTATTCCCTCAAAACTCTCAATAATTTCGCCTCTTGATCCCCCGCTAAAGTGGCCGAAAGGATAACTGGCAAGGAATCGTCGGGTCCCAAAAATACATATTTTAAATGAGACGGCAGCTTCTTGAGTTCCAACTTTGGAGGTTTCTCAATTGAAGGGACGGGTCGAGTTACTGAATTTCCGAGTTCCTCATACGGTTGACGAATGAAAATTTGCGGGGAAGCATCCATGTGTCGTACGTAGGCTGCATGCTCTGAATTTAATTCGGAAGCAAATCCAATCAAAACGGACTCCAGTGGATCGGGTGGATAATTCTCTCGAAAGTCTCTACTTACACACGAGTCAATGACGTCAACTTGGTAACAATTTTCAGCATCACTCGGATATTTTAAGGATCGAAAGATATTGAACGTTACTTGCTCCTCTTGAACTCGTAGAGTAAGCTTCCCTTTTTCCACATCGATTAAAGTTCGGCCGGTTGCCAAAAATGGTCTTCCCAAGATAATTGGGATGTCGTGGTCCTCCTCCATGTCAAGCACAATGAAATCGGCCGGAAAGATGAACTTATCGACTTTGACTAAGACGTCCTCTATCACTCCCCTCGGATATTTGATGGATCTATCGGCTAATTGTAAGGAGACCGTCGTCGGCTTGGCTTCCCCAATATCCAGCTTTTTAAAAATAGAAAGGGGCATAAGGTTTATGCTGGCTCCGAGATCGCATAGGGCTCTTTCAAAAGATGAATTCCCAATGATGCAAGGAATGGTAAAGCTTCCCGGATCTCTCAATTTTGGTGGGAGCTTCTTTTGTAGAATAGTGCTGCACTCCTCCGTCAATGCGACTGTCTCATACTCCTCGAGCTTTCTTTTGTTTGACAAGACTTCTTTCATGAATTTCACATAACTCGGCATTTGTTCCAAGGCGTAGGCAAATGGAATGTTGATATGCAGTTTCTTGAAGACGTCGAGGAACTTGGAAAATTGCTTGTCTAATTTTTGCTTTTGCAAATGCTGTGGGAATGGAATTTGAGGGGTGGGCTGAGTAGTCGACACTGCCTTTGGCTTAGGCGCCTCGTCCTTTTCTTTTTCACTTTGCTCGATTTTGTCCTTGTCATTGATAGGCTGCACTTTCAACTCCTTTCCACTTCTTAGTTTGATTGCTTGCACGTTTTCCTTGGGGTTTAATTCGGTTGCGCTGGGTAATGCACCTTGAGGTCGAGAGGACAATAGACTTGCAATCTGCCCCATTTGTGCTTCCAAGTTTCGGATGGAGGCGGAATGATTTTGAAGGGTAGTCTCCGTGCGGGTCATGAATTGGCTCGTGTTAGCCGCCAATTGAGCAAGAGCATCTTCCAAGGATACCTTTGGTGATTGAGGGGGCTGCTGTGGGGGCTGCGCGAATTGAGCTTGTGGAGGTTTTAAAGCTTGCCTGTTCCTCCACGAAAAATTTTGGTGATTTCGCCACCCTTGATTATAAGTGTTGGAGTACGGATTGTTCTGTCGATTCCCGTTCCCCACGAACTGAGCTTGTTCCATCGGATTTTGCTCGAAAGGGTTTCCGACTTGGCACTCTGTGCTAGGATGAGATCCGGTGCACCAATTGCACGATTCAATGGTAACGGGGGACGGAGCATGTGAAAAGGCTTGAAGTTGCTGAGTTAATGCGGCAACTTGAGCTGATAATGTAGAGATCGGATCGGTATTAGAGATTTCCATAACTCGTTTCGGGTTTACTCGTTCGGACGGCCATTGATAAGCATTTGCGGCCATCGCTTCCAATAGAGAGTGTGCTTCGGCCATCGTTTTTCCCATTAAGGCACCCCCAGCGGCTGCATCAATGAGAGTGCGTATAGAGGCACTCAATCCATTATAGAACGTTTGAATTTGTAGCCAGTCCGGTAGGCCGTGGTGTGGGCATCTCCGTAATAAATCTTTGTATCGCTCCCAAGCTTCGTGAAGCGACTCCATATCAAATTGCCCAAAGGTAGTGATTTCGTTCCTCAGCCTCGCCGTCTTTGATGGTGGGAAGAACTTAGCCAGGAAAGCTTGTGCTAATTCTGCCCATGTAGTGATCGATCCCGGTGGTAAAAAATTCAACCAAAATTTGGCTTTGTCCCTCAAAGAGAAAGGGAAAAGCCTTAGACGAATAGCATCATCAGTAACACCGTTGTTTTTGAAGGTGTCACAAATCTCGAGAAAAGAGGCAATGTGTGCGTTGGGGTCATCGTTCGGCAATCCACAAAACTGGCTAGCTTGCACCATCTGAATAATAGCCAGCTTGATTTCGAAGTTGTTGGCTTCGATTGTCGGACGCCGAATCCCCGAAAAGTTCGCATTTATTTGTGGCATAGGATAATCGCGGAGTGCTAATGCCGGTTGAACTTGCTGAATGGGATTGTCTGCTTCATGATTTCCCGTGTTATCGGCCATAGTGACTTTTGCTGGTAGCTCTCGTTTCTCCTTCTTGCTTCTCCGAAGAGTGCGCTCGAGTTCGGTATCCAAAGGTAGTAGGCCTTCGTTGCTGAATTTTCTCATGCACTAACCGGAAACTCCTGAAAGGAAAAATAAATAAATAAAATTACACAAAAACAATAAAAAAAATGTTCAAACTAAGACTAGAAATACTGAAATCGATATTAGTAGAATAATCATTCCCCGGCAACGGCGCCAAAAACTTGTTGCGATATTTCGTTTAACACAAGTGCACGTTATCGTAGACAAGTAATAAAGTGATGAGTCAGATATCGTTCCCACGAGGACTGAATTACTAACTACCGATTTATTCGTATTCTAATTTTATCTGAACTGTCGAAATTTTAGGATGCAAATTAATAACTAAAGAAAACCAATAAAAGAGCAAACAGTAAAAACAATCGCTCGAAGAAAGAAAATCAAATGATGAATAAGTCTAGGATTGTGAATCCACCTCGGTTTATCCGAATTTACTCTCGATTATCTGAAATTAATGATTTCCCCAATTTATTGAAGGCGAAGATTGATAAAATACTCTACCGCCTCTCCCGAGGTCAGTAGTGTTTCTAAGGCGAATAATACACTCTATCCCTAGGTGAATTAATTCGACAATAGGCAAAAAGCACAAAATCGTCAAAAGGCCACGTAGTTCCTATGAGTATATTCCTATCTCACAAGATAAAACGGTTCTCACCAATAGTTCCTCACCAACTCCCCTCTCCCGATTCGAGTTGCGTAATTAAAACAATCCAATTATAGGCCACACAATTGAAAGCATTAAAAACGATTGGGAAAACTCAACAGAAAAGGGAATTATATAGATAATCAAAAGCAAATTCGTCAAAACTTTGGTTTCATCAAAATCCTAGAACAGTGTTTTAGCCTGACATGCTGAAGAATAAAAATACAGAAATAATGAATGAAAGCATTGAAATCAAACGCAGTTGACGAGCTCGGATTCCTCCGTTCTCTAGCTTCCGCTCTCTGCTCCTTGGTGGTTTCTGCTTCTTCTCTTGATAATGATCGATCCTCTCTTCAGCGACAATCCCCTCGATTATGACCTTAAACCCTTATTTATAACTCCCAGCAGCCTCCAAAACGCGTCCGTGTGATTAGGTCGAGAACCGGCTTCAAAACAGCCCAGAAACGCGGCACTTTCTGTCAAAACCGCCCCGTGGGCCGCGGCTCACTTAATCTGTGCCGCGACTCACGGGGCTCAGCGCCTAATACCTGATGCTTATTTTTTCTCCTGGGCCGCGTATCACTATACTTGTGCCGCGGCTCAGGGTACAGTTCACACGGGGCTCGCTGGTCACCTGCGTGTGCCGCGGCCCGCTTGCCTTGGGTCGCGGCCCCAGGCCAAAATTTGCTGTTTTCGCCCGTTTTCATTGTTTTAGCTTTCGAACTCCAATTTCCTGCAAAACATAAAAGAATAGGTCATTACAAGCTCATTTATGCAGATTTAATTATGAAAAGAATACAAAATAATGATAAATAAGCGTATAAAAATACGCCTAATATTTGTATGAAACGAAACATACGAGAAATGATAACTCCGGTTACTACAATTCCGTCCGAAAAGATTGTCTATGAAGGTTGGCAAAAATCTACCCAATACACGTAATCTAATAAGTATAATCAAAACATCGAAGATATTACTCCAGGGATTGGTAGGCTTACCTTAGTGGATGAAGAATAATGAAGAGAGTTGACGAATCCGCAAGAACTACGAGGAGAAACGAAAAGTGACTTGAATGACTTGGATAATCTTCAACGGAGCTCAAGAAACCACCTCCTCAATGTTAATTCAAGTACATAAGAGGCTAAGAACCGAGTATAAGGCTAGGAATTGCTCCAAGGGTGTTTTCTTGCAATGTTGAGGTTGTGCAAATGAAGAGGGGAAGTGTCATTTTATAAAACTCATTTTTGTTAACGTACGTTAATGATACAGGCATTACGTACGTAAAGCTTGTTACGTACGTAATATTTTAAGGCTAACGTACGTAAAGACCGTCACTGACTGAAATGTGCCCAAGTGTTATGTATGTAAGTCGTTTTTACGTACGTAAAGCTCCAGTCGGTAGCGTACGTTAAATTTGGGGGATAGCGTGCGCTATGAAGAGTTGACTCGTGTGTCCTCTAGCCCACCTAAAGTAGCTCCGTCCGCGTCAAAAGGAAGATTCTGGTCGGGAGACTGACTCACCTATTACGTACGTAATATAACTACCTTAACGTACGTAACACTCGAATTTAGCATACGTTAGGCATAAGCTGTTGCGCGCGTTAGGCAAAACTCTAGCGTGCGTTAGACATAAACTCTAGCGTGCGTTAGACATTCAACCCTTTAGCCACATATCACATTCTAACCATCTCGGGGTGACCGTCCCTTCCACTCATCAACAATTATCAGGGAAAAAGACGTTGGCCACCGTCATATTCGCACCGACGATCGTCCAACGGCATCAAGGCGTGTCACCTCCGTTTCATCCACATCGCACAATTGTATAGCACTCAATGGAATACATAAATAAAAATGACGTCACACTACAAAAATTGACACAATACAAAGTAATCAAGCATGAAATACCGATGGTATTACATATCACCCCCCTTAAAAATAGTTTCGTCACGAAACTTGAGAAAATAACTCAGGATGACTCTCTTTCATGCTCGACTCGGTTTCCCAAGTCGCTTCTTCCATGTCATGGTACGACCACTGAATCTTCACGAGGGGTATGGCTTTATTTTGTAACATCTTCACACGCCGATCCAAAATGGCGATCGGTACCTCTCTAAAGGTAGCGTCGTCAGAAATTTCCACTTCTTCGAAATTGAGCTTGTGACTCGGATCATATACATACTTCCTTAACTGGGAGACATGAAAAATGTTATGCACTCCATCCAGATGCGGCCGTAGAGCTAATCGATACGCGAGCTTCCCTACCCAGTCCAATATCTCAAATGGACCTATAAATATCGGGCTTAACTTTCCCTTTTGGCCGAAAAGCCGGATACCCCGCATAGGTGATACTTTGACCCAAACATAATCCCCGAACGCAAATTCTAACGGTTGATGTCGGTTTTCGGCATAAGATTTATGTCGGCTCTGTGCGGCTAACATGTGCTTTCGAACAATACAGATCTTCTTAAAGGATTCCTGGATCAGATCTAACTCGGTAATCGCGGTGTCGTAAGCATCATCCCAGCATAACGGTGACTTGCATCTTCGCCCATACAGGGCCTCAAACGGTGCCATGCCTATGCTTGCATGCCAGCTGTTGTTGTACGAGAACTCCACTAATCCCAGATGTCTAGCCCAATCCTTACCCCAATCGAGCACCCATGCCCTCAACATATCTTCCAAGGTTTGAATCGTACGTTCGGTCTGTCCATCCGTTTGAGGGTGATAAGCCGTGCTAAAATATATTTGGGTCCCCATAGCATTATGGACGGCTTTCCAAAAACGAGACACGTATTTGGTGTCCCTATCCGAAATGATGGATGAGGGAACGCCATGCAGCCTTACGATCTCTCTGATGAAAATGACAGCCAGTTTCTCTGTCCCGGTTGTCTCTTGAATAGGAATGAAATGTGCCGATTTCGTCAATCGATCAATAATGACCCAAATTGTATCCTTTCATCCCACCGCCGTAGGTAGCTTAGTGACAAAGTCCATTGATATGATCTCCCATTTCCACTCCGGAATGGGTAGGGGTTGCATAATTCCGGCTGGTCTGCGGTGTTCAATCTTTACTTGTTGGCACGTCATACATCGGGCGACGAACCTAGCAACTTCCCATTTCATATTTTTCAACCAAAAACTCTGTCGCAAATCTTTGTACATCTTGCTTGTTCCGGGGTGAATAGAATAGGGAGTGGAGTGCGCCTCCTTCAGTATAGTTTGCTTCATCCCATCGTTCGGTGGAATACAGATCCTGTTCTTGAACCTCACCAAATCACCCTAGATCTTATAATCAGAAACATCTCCTTCCTCGATTCTTGCACCAATCGCACGTAAGTTGGGATCTTCCATCTGTGCTAGACGTATCTCATCTAGCAAGGACGAAAGTATGTTGATTGAGCATAATTGTCCTTACCTACGTTGTATCCATACTTCGATGCTGCTTCTCCTGATGTCTTGCTGCAGTTCGGGCTGAACTGTTATGCTGGATACCATTACTTCTTGTGTAGTTTTCCGACTAAGAGCATCAGCTACCACATTGGCTTTCCCGGGATGATAGGAGATTTCCACATCGTAGTCCTTGATTAGCTCTAACTAGCGCCTCTGCCTCATGTTTAATTCTCACTAAGTGAAGATATATTTCAAACTCTTATGATCCGTGAAAACTTTGCAAGTAACTCCGTAAAGATAGTGCCTCCAAATCTTGAGGGCATGCACCACTGCGGCTATCTCCAAGTCGTGCGTCGGGTAATTCACTTTGTACGGCTTCAGTTGTCGGGATGCGTACGCAATGACTCTGCCATTCTGCATGAAGACACACCCTAGTCCGTGCTTAGATGCATCTGTGTATATAATGAATCCTTCCGTACCCTGCGGTAACACTAGTACTGGAGCAGTAGTTATCCTACTCTTGAGCTCATCGAAGCTCTTTTGGCAGTCTGCAGTCCATACAAATTTGGTGCTCTTTCTCAGTAGGTTCGTTAACGGTCGGGCGATACAGGAAAAGGCCTTGACGAATCTTCGATAGTAACCCGCCAATCCTAGGAAACTCCTTACCTCCTTGACGTTCTTTGGCGGTTCCCAACTCATTATTGTCTCGATCTTTTGTGGGTCGACCTTGACACCTTCTGCCGAGAAAACATGTCTGAGAAAAATTACCTCCGACATCCAGAATTCACACTTGGAAAGTTTCGCATAAAGTTGGTGTTGCCTTAACACGCTCAGGACTTGCCTCAAATGTTCCTCGTGTTCCTGTCAGCTTCGAGAATAGATCAGGATGTCGTCGATAAAAACCACCACGCATTTATCGAGGAAATCAATCAAAACTCTGTTCATCAGTTCCATGAAAACGGCTGGGGCATTAGTCAACCCGAATGATACCACGATATACTCGTAATGTCCATACCTCGATCGAAATGCAGTCTTGGGTATATCTTCCTCCCGAATTCTCAATTGGTGATATCTGGACCATAAATCGATCTTTGAAAACACGACTGCCCCTTGTAATTGATCCAAGAGGTCATCAATTCTTGGTAGTGGGTAACGATTCTTGATAGTAACCTTATTTAGCTCCCTGTAGTCGATGCACAAGCGTAGAGAGTTGTCTTTCTTCTTAACGAAAAGTACCGGCGCGCCCCACGGTGAGGTGCTCGAGCGGATCAACCCTTTCTACAACAGATTTTCGAGCTGTATCTTTAATTCCTTCATCTCGGCCGGCGCCATCCTGTAAGGAGCTTTGGAAATAGGTCTTGTCCCTGGCTCGAGTTCAATGGAAAGGTCAACTTCTCGGTGCGGTGGCAGCCCTAGTAGTTCATCGGGAAAGACGTCTGGAAATTCATTCACCACCGGAATGTTTGCAATTATAAGTTGTGAAGTATCCTCTCGAAGAACATAACACAAATAGTACTCCCTTCGAGAGCTGCAGGAGACTTCCGATGCGAGAATGCTGAGAGACCCTTTCGTACTAAAGTGTTCACGTCCTCTGATGACATGTGTGGTACTGTCATGAGCCGTAATGGAAATAGTCAAGTGGTAGGTATCCAAGATCGTTCTGTGCAATGGCATCCAGTCCATACCTAATATGATATCTTCATTCTGGAGCAGAAAGACCATAAGATTAGCGGTCCAACTATGATTGTTGATACAGATCTGACAGTCTCGAACCTTCTGATCGCCGCCTAATCTACTGCCCTCGGGTAGTTTAACAGTAAAAGGCTCACAAGGTACACAAACAATATTTAAGCGTTCAACACATTCCACAGATATAAACGAATGGGTGGCTCCGGTATCAAATAGTACATGCACTGGCTGAGAGTTAACAAGAAGAGTACCTGAGATAGCTGGCACAGACTGACCATCCGTAGCCCTCAGCTCAAATACGCGGGACGGCACTAACTCCGAAAAGGATGAAGTACCTCCGCCGCGCCCACGGCCTCGTCCGGCACCGTGTAGCGGTGGTTGGTTCTGGTGGGATAGAGTTCGGTAGTTGGAAACAGAAGGCGTCCTGGGGGATTGCACAGAGCCTTGTTGACTTGATTGGGAAGCTGGGTTCTGAGTGGGATTAGCCCACCAGCAGTAACGAGACATGTGTCCACTCTTTCTGCAAGTGAAACATTTGGTAGCCGTTTTCTGGCACCGATCCTTAGTATGCCCGGATATGCCATAATTGAAACATTCCCTACGGTAAGTCCGATCAGATGCACCCTTCTGTTGGTACGGAACCGCCGACTTAAAAGAAGATACGGGCCCCGAGTTCATTTTGTTGCTGCTCCTAGGCTGAACTGATGTCTTCTGCTTCTTCGAGTTATGTCCGGTGTCGGTATTAAAAACAGTACCGGCATATGTTGTGACCACGTCCTCGTACGCCCTCAGGGTCGTGCAGTGAAATCTGGCGGCATTGGAACCATGAGCTACACTAATTTCTAAGGTGCCATATCGTATGGCACCTACTGAGATGTACGAATTGAAGAAGCAACTGGAGGAGTTACTAGACAAAGGCTATATCCAGTCAAGCGTTTTGCCCTGGGGTGCACCAGTTCTTTTTGTCCGGAAGAAGGATGGATCACTTCAATTTTGTATTGACTATTGAGAGTTGAATAAGATGACGATTAAGAACAAGTATTCATTGCCACGGATTGATGATTTGTTTGACCAGTTACAAGGAGCAACAGTATTTTCTAAAATCGAACTGAGATCAGGATATCATCAGCTGAGGATTAAGGAATCTGATGTTCCGAAATCAGCGTTCAGAACTTGCTACGGACACTATGAGTTTGTAATGATGCCGTTTGGTCTCACTAACGCACCTGTTGTATTCATGCAATTGATGAACCGAGTGTTCATCGAGTATTTGGATAAATTTGTGGTTGTATTCATAGATGACATTCTAGTTTATTCTAAGAGCCAGGAAGAACATGCGCAGCATTTGCGGATTGTTCTAGACCTTCTGAGAAACGAGCAATTATACGCCAAGCTTTCTAAGTGTGAATTCTGGCTAAAGGAAGTAATGTTCCTTGGTCATGTGGTATCAGCAGAAGGAGTCCGAGTAGACCCCCAGAAAATCGAAGCAGTTATGGATTGGAAGCCTCCTAAGAACGTGAAAGAAGTCCAGAGTTTCTTAGGACTTGCTGGATATTATCGTCGGTTCGTGGAAGGGTTTTCCAAAATTACCCGCCCACTTACTCGACTACTGCAGAAAACCCAAAAGTTTGAGTGGAATGACATGTGCCAGAATAGCTTTGATGAATTGAAGAAGAGATTGACGACGGCACCAATTTTAGCACTCCCACAGGGAACTAGAGGATTCATAGTTTACAGTGATGCTTCGAACCAAGGACTTGGATGTGTATTGATGCAGAATGAGAAGGTGATCGCCTATGCGTCACGACAACTGAAACCTTATGAAGTAAATTACCCAACGCATGATTTGGAGCTGGCAGCAATAGTTTCTGCTTTGAAAATCTGGAGACACTACCTGTATGGGACTCACTGTCAAATCTTTACGGATCACAAGAGTCTCAAATACATCTTCAGTCACAAAGAGTTGAACATGCGGCAAAGGAGATGGCTAGAACTGATTAAGGACTACGACTTGGAGATTCTTTATCATCCAGGCAAAGCAAATGTAGTGGCCGATGCACTTAGCCACAAGCCTGTTTCTATTCAGATGCTGGAGACTCTGACCTCCCAACTCAGCATTCAACGAAAATTGATTCGCGAAGGAATTGAAGTATGGTTGCAAAGAGTCCAAGGACAACTGTGTGTGATGAAAATAATTCCGTCGTTAACCGAAGAAATCAAATCTAAGCAAGTAGATGATCCTCTGATGATTCGGTTACATGATGAAGTGATCCAGGGAAAGGCCCTAGGATTTGTAATTCATGATGATGGAGTATTGAGATTCCAGAGCCGACTTTGTGTTCCCGATGTCGATGTTCTGAAGCAGACAATTATGAAGGAAGCTCACAGCATGCCCTATTCTATCCACCCAGGCACCAGCAAGATGTATAAGGACCTGAAGCAAAACTTCTGGTGGGGCAACATAAAGAAAGATGTAGCGGATTATGTCTCGAAATGTTTGACTTGTCAACAGGTTAAGATCGAGCATCAACGATCTGCCGGAATGCTGAAGCCACTCCCGATTCCTGAAATGGAAATGGGAGGACATATCGATGGACTTTATCACTAATATGCCGAGAACCAAGACAGGAATGAACATGATTTGGGTTATAGTTGATCGTCTAACCAAATCGGCTCATTTTCTAGGCGTTAAGGACATGTGGGGACCCAAGAGGTTGGCACGAGTATTTATTTTAGAGATAGTCTGATTGCATGGTATGCCGAAGACTATTATTTCTAACCGAGACGGACGTTTTGTGTCTCATTTTTGGAAAGCAGTTCATAAGGCATTGGGAACCAAATTGAACTTCAACACAGCTTATCATCCGCAGACAGACGGATAATCCGAGAGGATTATTCAAACGGTGGAATATATGCTAAGGGCTTGTGCCTTAGATTGGTCAACTGATTGGGAAGTTCATCTGTCGTTGATTGAATTCACTTACAATAATAGTTGGCATGCTTCCACTAAGATGGAACCATTTGAGGCATTATACGGGAGGAGATGCAGATCGCTCCTATGTTGGGACGATTCATCAGACTTGATCGGAACAGAACCAGAATTGATTGTTCAGACACGAGAAAATATAGCTTTGATTCGCGAAAGGCTATTGACCGCCCAGAGTCGACAGAAATCTTATGCAGACGTACGCCATCGCCCATTAGAGTTCAGTACTGGAGATCACGTACTTTTAAAGGTTTCTCCTACTCGGGGAATCCTTCATTTTGGAAGAAAGAGGAAGTTAAGTCCGAGATATATCAGACCGTTCGAGATTCTTGAGAGAGTTGGAGAGTTAGCATACAGATTGGAATTACCGCCTTCATTGAGCCATGTTCATAACGTGTTCCATGTATCCCAGTTACGGAGGTATATACCAGATCCGAGTCATGTCATTGATTTCAGCGAGATCGAAGTTGCTCAGGATGGCACGTTTGAAGAGAGATCGATCAGGATACTCGAGAATCGAGTTAAGCAATTGAGGAACAAACCGATCGTTTTGGTTAAGGTTCAGTGGTCGCGCCACGGAGTGGAAGAAGCCACTTGGGAAACGGAAGATAGCATGAGATCCAGATATCCAGAGTTATTTTCATCTTGAGTTTCGGGATGAAACTCCTTTTTAGTAGGAGAGTATGTAATAACCGGATTTATTATTGAGTATTTCATCTGTATTTGAACCCTGTATTATTCGGAATTGTGATATCGATAATTGAAGCATGATATTTCTCGTATTTGTATCCTTGTACATGAGTATGTCAACATGTAAATTTTCCCATGCAAATATGTGATAACATACGATAAGAATGTAGCTTAACGTACGTTATCGGCCAGAGTTAGCGTACGCTACGAATGAAGCGTAGCGTACATTAGACAGTCAATAATTGAGCTGGGCGGCTGTCACATGCGCTAGCCGGACAAGGGTCCGGATAAGATTCCTTTGGATGAACCTGGACACTTTTGAAGTCAACGATTGTTAACGTATGCTAAGGATTGTGTCTAGCGTACGCTAATGTGTGTTACTTACGTACGTAACCTGATGGTGTAACATACGTAATCGAGTTCGGAAATGAGGACAGTTAACTATCAGGATGATAGTGTATGCTAAATTATGCTGGGTAGCATACGCTAAGAGACTTACGTACGTTATGCATAAAGGCTAACGTACGTTAAGGTCAGAAAATTATAAATAAGACATCACCCCATTTCATTTCAACTCGTTTTTTTAACTTAGCCTTCGACATAATTCGTGCCCAGAGAGATACCAGCCTCCTTAAACACATATAGACCATCTCTACTTGATCATTGAAGATTGGATATCACTTATGCTTGATCACTGAAGTGGAGAAGCATCTTGGATTGGCACACAAGAAACCGGAGTTGGATTCTACCTATTGTCTCGGTGTTTTCTTCATCTTAAGGTATGTTATACTATCTCCAACCTTGGATTCGTGTTCTTAAGGATATGATGATCATGCTATCAAGACATTAAGTTCTAGAGATGATTTATTCGACCAACATCATGTTTAGGAAGTTTAGATGATTATGCTTTAAGTACCTCAAATTGAGAACATCATAATTTGAATCTTGTTATAATGAACAAGTAAAGGAAGTTTTCTGAGATTGGTAATCCGAATTTGGAAGGTGTCTTCGTAGTAATCACGAACTTGGTTTTAACATCATTATTGTTAGACAAACCTAGGTGATTGATCATGGAAGGAATTGTCTTGTAAAGATGGATTGTTAAACAAACTTCAAGATGATAGTTTGAGTGATATAAAGGTATTGATATCGACCTTAGGCCTTCCGAATTATGCATGAAGAATTGTAATCGAGATTGAATATGGTGTTATGATGATATACGTATCCTTGAATTCGAAGATGTTGTTATCTGTAAGATCATTCATAATTGTATGAGCATGATAATGTACGTTAATCACTGAGGATTTCGTAAGCTTCACCACATCGAGACAGTTGTCTGCCCAGTGAGAAACTGTCATGCGTGCTTAGCGTACGCTAACGGGCATGGTTAACATACATTATGTTTGGTATGTAACGTACGTTATATCATCAGACGAGTCAAGTCGACTGATCAGTGGGGGACTGTCGATGCATGGTTAGCGTACGCTAGACTTCGTATCTTATGTGCGCTAACGAGTAGGCTTAACGTACGCTACCAAGGGTATGTAACGTATGTTAACCAGGTCAGACAGGTTACGTTTTATGAACTTCCGACCGTAATTTAGATTGTTAGATGAGATGAACTCTATATTATTTCTTTTATTTAAGGTTCGAGCTTAGCAACGTGATTGATCGAAGGGAGCGACCTTCGAGAATTTTGATATTCGTGGGAGTATTATTCTTGTCATCGAATCGAGGAAAGTACTTTAATTGTTCTATGTATTGATGTTATACATATTGTTGTGCATATATGTCGTTGTTGTATGTCCGCCTCGTGTTGGTCCGACGGGATCATCGGGGGATCTATGCCAGCATGCGCTGGATCATCGGGCGGGTTTTTCCACCACGGGTTGGTCTGACGGGATCATCGTGGGTTCTAGGCAGTGAACGCTGGATCATCGGAATTACCATGTGTATGTTGTGATATCATGTTGTGATTATCATTTATGTATATTATTTATGAGTTTCTCGTAGGAGGAGACTCGTTGGTATTTTGTCATTCATGTTATTATTATTATTCATGAGATGTTGAATAATATGTTGTGGTACTTGTACTAGCATCATTGTGCTAACCCTTCGGGGGTGAACATTTGTTTGTGTTCAGGATCCAGGAGAGCAGGGAAACAACAACTGGAGCTGCATGAAGACGAGGGTGCAGAGTGATGTTCCATCCGGGTTTATTCATTTACTGATTGTGTTGTTTTAATAAGTACTCGAGTACGTCGTAGTTTGTGATGATTTGGATTTGGATATGTATTAATACTCTTCCTTTGGATATTTGTATTTTCAGTATTGGCCAGACCTGTTTGTATTTTATTTCAGTTACGTTCATACGTTGGTATTAGTTATTGTATTTTCATTTCTTCAGCCTTGTAAATTCTTATGTAAAGGATTTACGGCGCTGTAATATTCCTGAATATATCGGGGGTGTTACATAAGGCCAGGCTTGTGGCAAATGGTTATACCTAGAAAGAATGGATCGACTACCACGATACCTTCTCGCCCGTAGCTATGATCAAGTCTATTCGCATGATGCTTGCTATAGTTGCCTACCACGATTATGAGATATTGCAAATGGACGTAAAGACGGCTTTCCTTAATGGATTCCTCGAGGAGGAAATCTATATGGAGCAGCCTAAAGGGTTTGTGTCCGAAGTCGATATTCAGAAAGTGTGCAAGCTTCAGCGTTACATTTATGGACTTAAGCAAGCGTCGCATAGTTGGAACCTTCATTTTGACGAGGTGGTCAAAGAGTTTGACTTCGTGCAAAACGAGGAGGAACCTTGTGTATACAAGAGGGTTAGTGGGAGCAAGATCGCATTCTTAGTACTATATGTGGATGATATTCTACTAATAGGAAATGATGTGGGAATGCTCAGTTCTGTGAAAGCTTGGCTTTCGAGTAGTTTCTCCATGAAAGACTTGGGAGAAGCAACCTATATTCTTGGAATTCGACTCTACCGGGATAGAGTGAAGAGAACAATAGGTCTTTCCCAAGCCCTCTATATAGATAAAATATTAAAGCGATTTAAGATGGATGATTCTAAAAGAGGGTTCCTACCGATGCGACATGGAATAAAACTCTCCTTGAAGATATGTCCTCAAAGTGAGGAACAACGAAAGGAAATGAGAAATTTACCGTATGGTTCGGCCGTGGGTAGCCTTATGTATGTTATGTTGTGTACGAGACCTGACATTGCACATGCTGTAAGTGTGGTGAGTAGGTTTCAGGCAAACCCAAGTAGGGAACATTGGACTGTCGTAAAGAACGTTCTCAAGTACATAAGAAGGACTAGAGATATGGTTCTGATGTATGACGGTGGAGAATTGGATGTGGTGGGATTCACTAATTCGGGCTTCCAAGGACTGAATGATGACTCGATGTCTACTTCTGGCTACATATTTACTCTTAATGGAGGAGTAGTATCTTGGCGTAGCGCCAAGCAAAGCGCGACTGCTGATTCCACCTGTCAGGCTGAGTATCAAGCAGCCTCGGAGGCTTCCAAGGAAGGGTTCTGGATTAAGAAGTTTTTGGGAGAACTTCAAGTTATACCATGTGCCGAGCTGCCTGTTTCGCTGTACTGCGACAACGATGGAGCTGTAGCGCAGGCCAAGGAGCCTAGGTTTCACAACAGCACCAAACATATTGAGAGGAAGTATCATCTCGTAAGAGAATTTGTTCACAAGGGATACATTGTGCTGCACAGAGTAGACTCGGTCGAAAAGTCGCTGTCCACTGACCAAGCCACTTTCTCAGACTTGCTTGGAGCGTCATCTGGAGAATATGGGTATTAGATACCATAGTGTGTGTCATTGAGTGCAAGTGGGATATTGTTAGTAGTATGCCCTCGAATGCCACTCAGAGGGTGTTGAGTGAGGGCATTGTACTTGTAATTATGTAAATCATTAATATAAGGCAATAGATGTTTCTTTATTTACTGGTAGTTACTGGCATTCCTGAATCGTAAATATACATATAGAAACTAGTCCGTGTATTTGAGAGCAAAATGTTTCACTCCTTATTGGATAAAGGGGTCGGCACTGGAAAGGTTTATAGCTCAAATACTTAAAGCGTTCGCAAGTCGATGAAACTTGACTGGGCGTTAAGTTTATGTGAAGACTTGTATGACGTGTTCTTTGACATGGAGAGTGCCAGTCGAACACTAATGGTTAGTGGGAGCACACGTTATAGGTATGCTAATTAGATTAGTATACTCGAACCGACTCACCCTCGATTCTTCACACGGATTCCACTCCGGGACAGTCAATGACGGAATCGAAAGGTTGTGATAGGTATTCGTGAACCTTCGACTTGAGGATTTAGTAGGGATCTGCTTGTGACGTCAAGATTTTCATTAGAGTAGTTCAACCCTATAAACCGGGAGGTGGGGGTCCACCTCGACATGCATCTTGACGGGCAAGTAGCAGGTCCTACTGAATACCAAGATAGAATTCTTTCTCCCGTTAGTGAGCGGGTTATATGTCCTATGCGGTTATTGGCAGATGAGATCATAAGTCTTTGGCCAAAGCATTGGATCTAGTTGTATTGGATACACGAGAGCTCGATGATCTCGATTTGCATTAACGCATGCATAGCGTCAAGTACATATAGGGTTTGACTGACTGTGACCCTATAACTTGATCGGGACATTTGAAAGAAGGGTTTATACGTATACTGGTATTCACGACAGAATGGTTCTTGAATGATCCCAACCATTCGTTTTTAGTTAGGGTACAGTGTAGGCCGCTAGGCTGGCTAGGTGGTGCTACTACACTTTGGTTCCTCCCATTGCTGACTGAGACGGACCTACCAAGTCGCGCAATAGGATTGACGACGGAATGAATCGAGCTTAATCTCTCATTATGAATATTAGATATTGGATATCTTATTTGGGACATTGGATGTCTAAATTGATTTATTAGATAAATTAATTTACGGCCTAATGAATTAAATAAATTACCGAGTGATTAATTTAATTCATGAATATAATTATTTCTTGGATAAATTAATTATGTTATTATGTATTTGATATGATTAATTAATTAGATTAATTAATCGATATAAATACATCGGCATATAATCGGAGTTTATCTGTTTGGACTCACGGGAGTTCGAAACGAATCGAACTCGTCCGATTCCTTATAGATTGCCTCCCCATCACATACTCCCTCAATTGTTCTTGGTCTTCACTTTGTAGGTTTGTAGACTTGTGACCAATCAAGGGGACAAATATCAACCCTTGGTGATATTATCTGAAGTAGGAGATTTTGGGGGATTTGAATAAGGATATAATGAAGACTACTCCTATCTCCTAAAAACCATTCCATCCATGAGAATTGAGAGATATAGAGAGAGAAAATCATTTTTCAAGTCTCCATCTTTCCTTGTCATTCTTCTTCATATTTCTTGGAGAAGTATTGTGGGATTTAATTGAGAGATATAGATTAAGCACTTAGAGTGTTATAATCTTGAATATAAAGTTTCCATCACTTGATTCTAGTTGTAACCTTAGAGGTTAATCGGGTGATTGTCGTTCCATTCGTTTATCCAGCGCGTGGCAAGTAGAGGCGTTATAATTTCGACGTTGGATCATCCAAGGGCTTGGAGCGGATTGGATTCGTAGTGATCAAGCAAAGCTTGGGATATAGCTCAAGAGAAGGATACCATTTAATCAATGGACTACGAGGGTGTGTTTCTCGTATCTCTTGTGTTTCGTTTTATATATTCGTATATACATAGCTCGATCGATCCTCGTAGGGATTTGGATCGAATTGATTTTCGTTTTACCGCTTCCATTGGGCCTTCGTTTTAGGCACCGAATCCCAACAGGATCAATTGTAATACCCGGTTGTAATTCGTTCATTTTCATTCAGTATTAATCAGTCAGTAATTTTTTCACTCAGTATTAATCACTCATCATTAATGATTCATTCATTTGCGTCCACTGTTGGCATGTTGTAATCGTATATCAGTTACCGATCGTCATTTCATCTCCGTTTATAGATCGAGACGGGAGTGTTATCATTTTCAGCGTGATTGGTAGTCTTGTACTGGAAGTATCATCTTTGGCATGTGTTGGACTTGTTCACTTTCACATACGTATGGTATGTCGGATCATTCATCAATCGTAGCGAGAAATCGGAGTTACCGAATTTTCACCTTGTCCAGCAACGAGTTATGGCCGTAAGGATTGTCGGATACGGCCGTAACAGGCGTTCGTTGATTTTAGGCCATTTTGGACGAACGGAACTTACAAGCGTTCGTTGATTTTAGGCGTTCGTTGATTGTCGGTTGCGGCATACGGCCGTAAGTTGGGCAGTACGGCCGTAAGGCTTAGCCGGATATGGCCGTACGTGTCGAGCAGGGTGCCCCGGGAATTTTTGGCCGAAGACGAGTTACGGTCGTAAGATGGGCAGAATACGGCCATAAGGAGTGTTCATGTTTTTCAGGATGTGTCGGACGAGAGGGACTTACGACCGTAAGGGTTGCGGCATACGGCCGTAAGGTTTGAAACACTTATTGGGGATTTAATGTTAGTATAAATGAGGATTGATTGTAAACAATCGGAGATTGATCACAACGTGTTTGATATAATGCCCCAATGAACTTGGTTTAGTCGTATCGACGTTTTGAGTTGGTTATCATCGTGTTTGATTCCTATGTTGAACGGATTGTTCGAAATTGTGTTATTCAAGGTTGTTCGAGTGACCGATATCTCATTTAGGACGTTGTTCGTGGAAGGACATTCTTCATCGGTGTTGTGTAAGTTAATTCTTACTTGGTTAAAAGGATACTCATTCCTTTTTGTTGTTGTTCATTCATAATCATAACTCATTCATCATTGTATTAATCATATTGAGACTTGTAATTGTCAAGTAATCACTTCATTCACGAGGAACGACGGTTCCAATCATTTCATTGAGCTATTCAATCACTTCACTATTATTTTCATCTCGGTGAGTCATTCTTGACTTTGTCGGATTATTATTCATTGATATTCATTATGGTAATTCTCGTTCATATGACCTTCTGGGTTCATATTGTGTGGTCGGGTGCGGATGTGTGGAATTTTTAGTCGAGCATGCGATGGTCATGTATTGGGATCGATACATTGGACTGTGCACACGGTAACGATTACCTCCGTGAGACTAATTAGGTACAAGGACGGGTGTGTCCGGTCATTCGTCTTGTACACTTGCACAGAACATTACGGGCGTACTATGATGCTCCTCTTCAGCATAATTCAAAGCTAAGGATATTTCATAACTATAGATATATCATGATTGTGTATTTTCAACCCTTGAGGATTGTTGTTCTGTGTAACTGACCCCGGTTGGGGATTTTGTTTTCAGGCCATGGCAAGGCAAAAGCACGGGAATAGAACGGTATCGGCGAGGAGTCCCAGTGATACTAGTAGGGGGCCCCGATCTTTTCATTTATTCATGTTGTTGCCATTTATTTTCCGCTGCAGATTTTCATTTGGATACTCTATTTCATTCAGTGTTGTGTATTTTATCTTCATATAAAATATACTAGTATTCGGTATTGTCCTGGCGTGTTGTACTTAAACTCCTCATCGGAGAAGTTGGTAATATAATGTGGTTCGGTACTACAATTATATTATTTAATTCATCAGTTTTCATTCGCCTGGTGGGTCCCAGTCGGGGATCCACGGCACTGTAATATCCGCCTAATTTGGGGTGTTACAGAGTTGGTATCGGAGAGTGGTTTTGAATACTACCTTCCGAGTCATGTCTCATTTGAAATCATCGTCATCAGACCAGTATCATTGGACTTTCGCGTCACGTGTGACCTGTGCAAATGCCGAGCCAATCAGACCGAAAGAACTGTAAGACTTCTAACGCCATGGTATAATTTCTGGCAATAATCATTCATTCATCATTCATCAATTAACAATCCCCAAACATCATCATTCATTATGATCAGGATGATCATGTTAACTCATTAATCACTCAATTCATTTCATTACTCAGTTGTTGATCTGGAAGATCATATGTTAACTCATTAATCACTCAATTCATTTCATTACTCAGTTGTTGATTTGGAAGATCATATCATTAATCTTGTTAACTTGTTCAAGATACTCATTTCAAGAATTTCATCAGATAATCGTGTCACCTCAGTTAATTATTCATGTAATCACTGTATTAGAGCGCGTATGCTCATTTTCATCATTTCATGACGTAAATCATAATGCGGTACTCATACGAGATATATGATTATCATGTGACCTTCCTACTTCAGTATGGAGAGAGCTGTCAGGGGATGCATGGGGAGAGGCCGCGGTGCGGGCCGAAACCCGGGGAATAATCACTCACTGTCGGGAAACCGTACCCAGGACTCCGCTTGATCGGAAGATGTTCGGGTTGATCCACTCAATTTATGCAGGTCATGATGACCCATATGCAATTGCTTAATCATCATTGCGCCACTCTGGCCGAATTAATCGAGAGAACTCTCCCGTATGAGCCTGCTGCTAAGGAAATTGCTGAACAACAGCCTTCATCTGTCAGCAAGAAATCAACGAAGCGTAATCAGTCCGAAGGCGGTCAGTCAACCTTCAAGACGCCTCGTGCGGGCCCTAACGTTTCTGAGCGACCTCCTTCGGTGCATAATCGTGCGGGATCTCAGTCCCGAGCGGCCAGTTCGGCCATCATCTGTTTCAACTGTGGAGCGCCGGGTCATTACAGCACTAAGTGTCTGAAACCGTCTATCACGTGCCATAATTGTGGGATTTTTGGGCATAAGGCCCGTTTTTGCCGAAAGGACTCCAAGCCGGCTCCGGCGGCATCTCGAGCCGAAGCAATCGGCGGTCGAGAATCGATGCTCTGTCAGCATCGTTTAAGACGATGAAAGCGAATAAAGGCGGAGCTCATATTTATCAGACGGGAGCATCCGGTTCGGGGGCCGGCAAGTCCCGAAATCACGCGATGAAGAGGACCGATGATCCGGTGGCCCGAATGACCTCAGGTATACTCGCAATTTATCTCAACCTGTGTGTACCCTTTTTGATACTGGTGCATCGCATTCATTCATTTCCGAATCATGTTTGAATAGACTTAATTTGGATAGTCCTATTGATTGTGGACCTCATATCATCGGTCTACCTGACGATGGTAGAATTTTCGGAAATCATACCGAATTAAGCTTAATGACTGCGATTGGTTCGTGGACCTAATCGTGGTGGATTTACCTAAGGACGATGTAATATTGGGTATTAGTTGGATGGATCGTCATGGTACCATCCTCAGCGTTCGTAAGCGTATGGTCACTATCATTTCAGTCGTTGGAGCCGAGTGTGTATTTCAGGGAGGTAATCCCCGTTGTTCCAAAATAATTATTAATATGATGGAAACAGCGAAATTACTCAATCACTCATTGTATCATTGTCATCGATTGGCCGTTCTAAGGCAATCGAGGTGTTCAGTCATTCACCGTATCATTGTTATCGATTGACCGTTCTAGGGCAATCGAAGTTTTCAATCATTCGCGGCAGCATTGTTATCGATTGACGATGTACTCCTAGACGAGCTACCTGGTTTACCTCCACCGAGGGATGTAGAATACACAATAGAGTTGGAGCCTGATACGCCCCCGTTATCGAAGGCACCATATCGGATGGCCCCGATCGAAATGCAGGAGTTGAAGATTCAACTTGAGGAATTGTTCGAGAAAGGTTATCTCCGACCAAGTGCGTCCCCGTGGGGAGCACCAGTGTGATCTGTCAAGGAGAAGGATGGTTCGTTTCGTGTGTGTATTATTATCAGGAGTTGAACAGGGTGACGATCAACATTAGTAACCTCTACTCCATATTGTTGATCTCTTAGATCAACTTCAGGGAACTTCAGTATTTTTCCAAGATCGACTTAAGATCTGGATATCATCAGTTGCGAATTCGAGAGTCGGATATTGCGAGGACGGCGTTTCAAACACGCTAGGGTCATTATGAGTTCGTGGTAATGCCGTTTGGGTTACCTAATGCATCTGCGGTATTCATGGAATCAATGGATTGGGTTTTCATCGACATTTGGGATCAGTTTGTGGTTGTCTTCAGTGATGATATTTTAATTTATTCTCGTGACCAGGAAGAACACGAGTTTCACCTTCATCAGGTTCTCGACGTGTTGAGACGAGAGGAACTCTATGGAAAGTTTTCCAAATGTGAGTTCTGGGTGTCCGAAGTGTCGTTTCTCGGGCATGTGATTTCATCAGACGGTGTTCGTGTCAATCCTCAGCAGACGGAGGCTATCCGAGGTTGGTTACCTCCAAAGAACTTTAAGGAAATACGAAGCTTTCTCGGATTAGCTGGTTATTATCGGTGAATTGTGGAAGGAGTTTCTAAAATCGCTCAATCAATGACGAACCTTTTGAGAAAGGATGAGAAATACATGTGGTCCGACGCGTGTCAGCAGAGTTTTGAGGAACTCAAGAACCGGTTAATTTCAGCACCTGTACTTTCTTTACCGCAAGGGACGGAAAGATTTGTGGTTTATAGTGATGCGTCCGGACAGGGTCTCGGATGTGTACTAATGCAGAATGGGAAGGTTATCGCCTATGCTTCGCGGCAATTGAAACCTTACGAGGTTAATTATCCGACCCATGACCTGGAGCTATCAGCCGTGGTTTTCGCGTTGAAGATTTGGCATCATTACCTTTATGGCGTCACCTATCAGATATTCACCGATCATAAGAGTCTGAAATATATATTTACTCAGAAGGAGTTAAATATGCGACAGAGGCGGTGTTGGAACTAATCAAAGATTATGATATCGAGATCCTGTACCACCCGGGTAAGGCAAATGTGGTTGTCGATGCATTGAGTCGTAAGTCCGTTCAGGAGCAAATGCTTGCTCGTATAACAGTTCAAAAGGAGCTTCAACAGGAATTCCTTAGACCCGAAATCGAGGTCTGGCTTCAGCGAGCGCAAGGGCAACTTTGCATGTTAGAGATTTCATCGCCACTTGAGGAGGCAATCATAGAGAATCAGGGTTCAGACCCATCATTGTTGCGCATCCGTGAGGATTTGGCTCAAGGGAAAGCCCCTAGAATTGTGGTCCACGAGGATGGACTTTTGCGATTTAAGAATCGGTTGTGCGTACCGGCGAATGACGAGTTGAAAAACTCGATTTTGAGAGAAGCTCATGCTACCCCTTATTCCGTTCATCCGGGGTCTAGCAAGATGTACAAGGACTTGAAATAAAATTACTGGTGGAGTAATATGAAGCGAGAAGTTGCAGATTTCGTTTCGAGGTGTTTAACTTGTCAGCAAGTCAAGATAGAACATCAGCGACCGGCGGGTATGCTGAAATCTCTCCCTATTCCAGAGTGGAAGTGGGAAGATATTTCTATGGACTTCATCACGAGTTTGACGACGAGTCGTTGTGGCATGAATACAATCTGGGTGATTGTGGACCATTTAACTAAGTCAGCTCATTTCCTTGAGATTAAGGATACGTGGGGTCCCGAGAGACTGGCCCAGTTGTTCATCAAAGAGATAGTGAGATTGCATGGTACTCCTAAGAGTATCGTTTTCGATCGTCACGGACGATTCGTGTCACATTCTTGGAAATCAGTTCATCGTGCTATGGGAACTCAGCTTAATCTCAGTACCGCTTTTCATCCTCAGTCCGACGGACAATTAGAGAGGACTATTCAGACATTGGAGGACATGTTGAGGGCATGCGTCCTCGATTGGAAAGACGATTGGGAAGCCCAATTATCGTTGATTGAGTACACGTACAATAATAGTTGGCATGCTTCGATTAAGATGGCACCTTACGAGGCCTTGTACGGTCGTCGTTGTCAATCTCCGTTGTGTTGGTACGACCTATCAGAATCAATCAGCACCAAGCCCGATATGCTTATATCCGACCGGGAGAAGGTAGCTTTGATCAGGAGTCGTATGTTGACAGCTCAGAGTCGACAGAAATCATATGCAGATAATCGTCGTCGACCACTAGAGTTTGATACGGGTGACCACGTTTTGGTCAAGGTATCCCCGAGTCGAGGTATTTTCCATTTCGGAAAACGGGGGAAGTTGAGTTCGAGATTCATTGGACCGTTTGAGATTTTGGATCGAGTAGGCGATTTAGATTATCGATTGGCTTTACCTCCGGCGTTGAGCCGAATTCATAATGTATTTCACGTCTCTCAGTTGCGGAAGTATGTTGCCGACCCGAGTCACATACTTCAGTTCGACGAAATCGAGATCGCGGATGATCATTCGTATGAGGAGCGTCCAATACGGGTTTTAGAGCGGCGAATCAAACAGTTGAGAAACAAGACGATTCCTTTGGTCAAGATTCAGTGGTCTAGACACGGAGTCGAAGAGGCTACTTGGGAAACCGAGAAGAGTATGCGGGAGAATTATCCCGAGTTGTTTGACCCTTAGTTTTGAGGACGAAACTCTTTTTAAGGGGGGGAGTATGTAATACCCGGTTGTAATTCGTTCATTTTCATTCAGTATTAATCAGTCAGTAATTTTTTCACTCAGTATTAATCACTCAATATTCATGATTCATTCATTTGCGTCCACTGTTGGCATGTTGTAATCGTATATCAGTTACCGATCATCATTTCATCTCCGTTTATAGATCGAGACGGGAGTGTTATCATTTTCATCGTGATTGGTAGTCTTGTACTGGAAGTATTATCTTTGGCATGTGTTGGACTTGTTCACTTTCACATATGTATGGTATGTCGGATCATTCATCAATCGTAGCGAGAAATCGGAGTTACCGGATTTTCACCCTGTCCAGCAACGAGTTACGGCCGTAAGGATTGTCGGATACGGCCGTAACAGGCGTTCGTTGATTTCAGGCCATTTTGGACGAACGGGACTTACGGCCGTAAGGTTGTGGCATACGGCCGTAAGTTGGGCAGTACGGCCGTAAGGATTGGCCGGATACGGCCGTACGTGTCGAGCAGGGTGCCCCGGGCATTTTTGGCCGAAGACGAGTTACGGCCGTAAGATGGGCAGGATACGGTCGTAAGGAGTGTTCGTGTTTTTCAGAATGTGTCGGACGAGAGGGACTTACGGCCGTAAGGGTTGCGGCATACGGCCGTAAGACTAGGAAGGTATGGCCGTAAGGCTTGGCCGGATACGGTCGTACGTTACAGGCAAGGTGCCTAGTCAGTTTCGACGAGGGGGGCCGAATTAAGCGTTCGTAAGCGTATGGTCACTATCATACCGAATTTTCGGATTTACCTAAGGACGATGTAATATTGGGTATTAGTTGGATGGATCGTCATGGTACCATCCTCAGCGTTCGTAAGCGTATGGTCACTATCATTTCAGTCGTTGGAGCCGAGTGTGTATTTCAGGGAGGTAATCCCCGTTGTTCCAAAAGAATTATTAATATGATGGAAACAGCGAAATTACTCAATCAGTCATTGTATCATTGTCATCGATTGGCCGTTCTATGGCAATCGAGGTGTTCAGTCATTCACCATATCATTGTTATCGATTGACTGTTCTAGGGCAATCGAAGTGTTCAATCATTCGCAGTATCATTGTTATCGATTGACGATGTACTCCCAGACGAGTTACCTGGTTTACCTCCACCGAGGGATGTGGAATTCACAATAGAGTTGGAGCCTGATACGCCCCCGTTATCGAAGGCACCATATCGGATGGCCCCGACCGAAATGCAGGAGTTGAAGATTCAACTTGAGGGATTGTTCGAGAAAGGTTATCTCTGACCAAGTGCGTCCCCGTGGGGAGCACCAGTGTGATCTGTCAAGGAGAAGGATGGTTCGTTTCGTGTGCGTATTATTATCAGGAGTTGAACAGGGTGACGATCAAGATTAGTATCCTCTACCCCGTATTGTTGATCTTTTAGATCAACTTCAGGGAACTTCAGTATTTTTCCAAGATCGACTTAAGATCTGGATATCATCAGTTGCGAATTCGAGAG
Source organism: Orobanche coerulescens (assembly GCA_033398695.1). Classification (NCBI taxonomy): domain Eukaryota; kingdom Viridiplantae; phylum Streptophyta; class Magnoliopsida; order Lamiales; family Orobanchaceae; genus Orobanche; species Orobanche coerulescens. The sequence continues at coordinate 162,588,022 of CM065802.1, read as the reverse complement.
TCGGATATCACGAGGACGGCGTTTCAAACACGTTATGGTCATTATGAGTTCGTGGTAATGCCGTTTGGGTTACCTAATGCATCTGCGGTATTCATGGAATCAATGGATCGGGTTTTCATCGACATTTGGGATTAGTTTGTGGTTGTCTTCAGTGATGATATTTTAATTTATTCTCGTGACCAGGAAGAACACGAGTTTCACCTTCATCAGGTTCTCGACGTGTTGAGACGAGACCAACTCTATGGAAAGTTTTCCAAATGTGAGTTATGGGTGTCCGAAGTGTCGTTTCTCGGGCATGTAATTTCATCAGACGGTGTTCGTGTCAATCCTCAGCAGACGGAGGCTATCCGAGGTTGGTTACCTCCGAAGAACGTTAAGGAAATCCGAAGCTTTCTCGGATTAGACGGTTATTATCGGCGAATTGTGGAAGGAGTTTCTAAAATTGCTCAATCAATGATGAACCTTTTGTGAAAGGATGAGAAATACACGTGGTCCGACGCGTGTCAGCAGAGTTTTGAGAAACTCAAGAACTGGTTAATTTCAGCACCTATACTTTCTTTACCGCAAGGGACGGAAAGATTTGTGGTTTATAGTGATGCATCCGGACAGGGTCTCGGATGTGTACTAATGCAGAATGGGAAGGTTATTGCCTATGCTTCGCGGCAATTGAAACCTTACGAGGTTAATTATCCGACCCACGACCTGGAGCTATCAGCCGTGGTTTTCACGTTGAAGATTTGGCGTCATTACCTTTATGGCATCACCTGTCAGATATTCACCGATCATAAGAGTCTGAAATATATATTTACTCAGAAGGAGTTAAATATGCGACAGAGGCGATGTTGGAACTAATCAAAGATTATGATATCGAGATCCTGTACCACCCGGGTAAGGCAAATGTGGTTGTCGATGCATTGAGTCGTAAGTCCGTTCAGGAGCAAATGCTTGCTCGTTTAAAAGTTCAGAAGGAGCTTCAACAGGAATTCCTTAGACCCGAAATTGAGGTCTGGATTCAACGAGCGCAAGGGCAACTTTGCATGTTAGAGATTTCATTGCCACTTGAGGAGGCAATCAGAGAGAATCAGGGTTTAGACCCATCATTGTTGCGCATCCGTGAGGATGTGGCTCAGGGGAAAGCCCCTGGAATTGTGGTCCACGAGGATGGACTTTTGCGATTTAAGAATCGGTTGTGCGTACCGGAGAATGACGAGTTGAAAAACTTGATTTTGAGAGAAGCTCATGCTACCCCTTATTCCGTTCATCCGGGGTCTAGCAAGATGTACAAGGACTTGAAACAAAATTACTGGTGGAGTAATATGAAGCGAGAAGTCGCAGATTTCGTTTCGAGGTGTTTAACCTGTCAGCAAGTCAAGATAGAACATCAGCGACCGGCGGGTATGCTGTAATCTCTCCCTATTCCAGAGTGGAAGTGGGAAGACATTTCTATGGACTTCATCACGAGTTTGCCGATGAGTCGTCGTGGCATGAATACAATCTGGGTGATTGTGGACCGCTTAACTAAGTCAGCTCATTTCCTTGAGATTAAGGATACGTGGGGTCCCGAGAGACTGGCCCAGTTGTTCATAAAAGAGATAGTGAGATTGTATAGTACTCCTAAGAGTATCGTTTTCAATTGTGACGGACGATTCGTGTCACATTTTTGGAAATCAGTTTATCGTGCTATGGGAACTCAGCTTAATCTCAGTACCGCTTTTCATCCTCAGTCCGACGGACAATCAGAGAGGACTATTCAGACATTGGAGGACATGTTGAGGGTATGCGTCCTCGATTGGAAAGACGATTGGGAAGCCCAATTACCGTTGATTGAGTTCACGTACAATAATAGTTGGCATGCTTCAATTAAGATGGCACCTTATGAGGCCTTATACGGTCGTCGTTGTCGATCTCCGTTGTGTTGGGACGACCTATCAGAATCAATCGGCACCAAGCCCGATATGCTTATAGCCGCCCGGGAGAAGGTAGCTTTGATCAGGAGTCGTATGTTGACAGCTCAGAGTCGACAGAAATCATATGTAGATAATCGTCGTCGACCACTAGAGTTCGAGACGGGTGACCACGTTTTGGTCAAGGTATCCCCGAGTCGAGGTACTTTCCGTTTCGGAAAACGGGGGAAGTTGAGTCCGAGATTCATTGGACCGTTTGAGATTTTGGATCGAGTAGGCGAGTTAGCTTATCGATTGGCTTTACCTCCGGCGTTGAGACGAATTCATAATGTGTTTCACGTCTCTCAGCTGCGGAAGTATGTTGCCGACCCGAGTCACATACTTCGGTTCGACGAAATCGAGACTGCGGATGATCATTCGTATGAGGAGCGTCCCATACGGGTTTTAGAGCGGCGAATCAAACAGTTGAGGAACAAGACGATTCCTTTGGTCAAGATTCAGTGGTCTAGACACGGAGTCGGAGAGGCTACTTGGGAAACCGAGGAGAGTATGCGGGAGAATTATCCCGAGTTGTTTGACCCTTAGTTTTGAGGACGAAACTCTTTTTAAGGGGGGAGTATGTAATACCCGGTTGTAATTCGTTCATTTTCATTCAGTATTAATCAGTCAGTAATTTTTTCACTCAGTATTAATCACTCATCATTCATGATTCATTCATTTGCGTCCACTGTTGGCATGTTGTAATCGTATATCAGTTACCGATCGTCATTTCATCTCCGTTTATAGATCGAGACGGGAGTGTTATCATTTTCATCGTGATTGGTAGTCTTGTACTGGAAGTATCATCTTTGGCATGTGTTGGACTTTTTCACTTTCACATACGTATGGTATGTCGGATCATTCATCAATCGTAGCGAGAAATCGGAGTTACCGGATTTTCACCTTCTCCAGCAACGAGTTACGGCCGTAAGGATTGTCGGATACGGCCGTAACAGGCGTTCGTTGATTTCAGGCCATTTTGGACGAACGGGACTTACGGCCGTAAGGTTGCGGCATACGGTCGTAAGTTGGGCAGTACGGCCGTAAGGCTTGGCCGGATACGGCCGTACGTGTCGAGCAGGGTGCCCCGGGCGTTTTTGGCCGAAGACGAGTTACGGCCATAAGATGGGCAGGATACGGCCGTAAGGAGTGTTCGTGTTTTTCAGGATGTGTCGGATGAGAGGGACTTACGGCCGTAAGGGTTGCGGCATACGGCCGTAAGACGAGGAAGGTACGGCCGTAAGGCTTGGCCTGATACGGCCGTACGTTACAGGCAAGGTGCCTAGTCAGTTTCGACGAGGGGGGCTTACGCCCGTAAGTTTGGCCGGTTACGGCCGTATCGGTCGAGTTACGCCCGTAAGGTGAGCGGGTACGGCCGTGTGGGTGTCGGCTAGTGTTTTGGACGAGGGCGAGTTACGCCCGTAAGTCTGGTGCGGATACGGCCGTAAGGCTGTCGGCAGGTGATTGGACGAAGGCGAGTTACGGCCGTACGAGTTGGCTGGTACCGGCCGTAAGGCCGTTGACCTGGAGATGTTATGGCCGTAAGTGGGCCGAGTTACGGCCGTAACTTCCTGCAGTTTATAAGGATCTTGGACAGGACTTTTCCTCATTCTTCTCATTTCCTTCATCTTGTCCGAGAGAGAGAGCTTGAGGAATAGATCTTTCTTCATCAATCACTTGAATACTCGGTTTTCATCATCTTCATTCGGTTGTGAAGCTTGGATAGTCGTTTTAACACGTTTTCATCGGATCGAAGTGCTTGGATCTTCAAAGGTAATATTCTTCAACATCTTGGATTTCGATTTTGTATTGAGATATGATGTTTTAGACGTTAAAATCATGTTGTATGAAGTGATGTACGCATGATTATGGATATGTATGATTATTCATTGGATTATTGAAGGATTACTCAAGAATACTTTGAATATTAAGTTAGATTTGGGGGTTTTCGATTAATCATTGTTGAAATCACGAATTTGGATATTCATTTTGGATTATTGGTCGTATTGAAGATGTTTTGTTGGTTTGAAACACTTTTTGGGGATTAAATGTTGGTATAAATGAAGATTGATTATAAACAATCGGAGATTGGTCACAACGTGTTTGATATAATGCCCCAATGAACTTGGTTTAGTCGTATCGACGTTTTGAGTTGGTTATCATCGTGTTTGATTCGTATGTTGAACGGATTGTTCGAAATTGTGTTATTCAAGGTTGTTCGAGCGACCGACATCTCATTTAGGACGTTGTTCGTGGAAGGACATTCTTCATCGGTGTTGTGTAAGTTAATTCTTACTCGGTTAAAAGGATACTCATTCCTTTTTGTTGTTGTTCATTCATAATCATAACTCATTCATCATTGTATTAATCGTATTGAGACTTGTAATTGTCGAGTAATCACTTCATTCACGAGGAACGACGGTTCCAATCATTTCATTGAGCTATTCAATCACTTCACTATTATTTTCATCTCGGTGAGTCATTCTTGACTTTGTCGGATTATTATTCATTGATATTCATTATGGTCATTCTCGTTCATATGACCTTCTGGGTTCATATTGCGTGGCCGGGTGCGGATGTGTGGAATTTTTAGTCGAGCACGCGATGGTCATGTATTGGGATCGATACATTGGACTGTGCACACGGTAACGATTACCTCCGTGAGACTAATTAGGTACAAGGATGGGTGTGTCCGGTCATTCGTCTTGTACACTTGCACAGAACATTACGGGCGTACTATGATGCTCCTCTTCAGCGTAATTCATAACTAAGGATATTTCATAACTATAGATATATCATGATTGTGTATTTTAAACCCTTGAGGATTGTTGTTCTATGTAACTGACCCCGGTTGGGGATTTTGTTTTCAGGTCATGGCAAGGCAAAAGCACGAGAATAGAACGGTGACGGCGAGGAGTCCTAGTGATACTAGTAGGGGGCCCCGATCTTTTAAGTTATTCATGTTGTTGCCATTTATTTTCCGCCGTAGATTTTCATTTGGATACTCCGTTTCATTCAGTGTTGTGTATTTTATCTTCATATAAAATATACTAGTATTCGGTATTGTCCTAGTGTGTTGTACTTAAACTCCTCATCGGAGTAGTTGGTAATATAATGTGGTTCGGTACTACAATTATATTATTTAATTCATCAGTTTTCATTCACCTGGTGGGTCCCAGTCGGGGATCCACGGCACTGTAATATCCGCCTAGTTTGGGGTGTTACATCAATGTCATTTTTGGGATGAGAATGTTTTGTTGCAGTATATACTTTTGGATGAAACATGCCTGCAACACCTCGTGTAATCATGCCATGTGTATGGGTTGTCATACGAAGAGTAAGTGTGATATGTTTGGGCTTGAAGAATATCTAGTATTGTAGTGGATTGTAAATGGAGTGGATAAACTTTAGTGATGTTTGATAGACTGGGGGGATGCAAATGGTGTTTGATTTATGGATAATACTTATGTTGGAACAACATATGGAGATGTATCAGGGCATACAATAAGTGGACTAGGTGCCGGTGGTTGATGTGGCCTATTAGATTGGGATGTGGTTAGTAGAGGGTGATATAGGAACCTGTATTCAGAAAATCAACATGGTGAGAAATACACAGACGACCAGACTCCAAATACATGCATTTATATGCACTTTGAGTAGTAGAATACCCAAGGTATAAGCAAGGTCATGATGGAAAATCTAAATTGTTAGAGGTATATGGTTTTAACCATGGAAATCATTGACATCCGAAAATTCTTAGCTTCCTGTAGTTTGGATGACTCTTAAATAAGGCCTCCAATGGGCTTTGGCCATGTAGAACAGGGGTACACAGGCGATTGACGAGATAGATTCTAGTAAGTAAGGTGAAGTACCAATATTCCGCATGTAATATCCGTAATTTTTTTTCATTTTTAGCAGTTTCTATTTTTGGTGTATGCTATTTTTATCGACTAGCTTGTAACCGTTTCGACATTTTGAACCTATCTTGTTCTTGGAGTTTTTCCATTTGGATGAGTTTTGATGATGTTTTCACGTAATTTCGTTTATGGCATGTTTTGCCGTATGAACGTTCGATTCTTGTAAAACTCATTCGTTTTCGTTGTTTCTTGGTTCGTACAAGTTCGTATGGTTGAGTTGGTCATGTGGAGACTTTCGGTTTGTAAATCCGACGTCGTTTCGTGATTTTCGGGCACTTGGGCCATTTTTGTAATTTCCTAATAGTTTAGGGAATCTTAGTTTCGTTGTCGCATTACGGACCCTCTGGTGGTCGGAATTGTATTTTCTTTCAGCGCTTAGCTCCGTTGTCTTGTATGCTTCGCGTCTATGTTCCTGGATTCTGGTCTCGTCGTGCGTTTCGTGTTTTATACCCTCGGCGGCTTCATCGGGCCGATGTGACATCGCAAAGGCCGAGCCTGCCGTAGGTAGCGCACGCTACCCCTGTTCCCTTGCGTGCGCTACCGATGTGCAGTTAGCGTACGCTAACGCCCTATTGTTAGCGTACGCTAACGAAGGGTGGCAGTAGCCACTGGACCTGTCACGGCCCCGTTAGCGCGCGCTACATATGGCGATTAGCGTGCGCTAACTCCACTGAATATAAGTCAGCGGACAGTTTCAGAACAGCAGTTTATTTCTTTTCTCTTCGTTTCTTCAGCGTGCGACCTCAGAGACGATCTCCACCAATTCTATTCGGAGTTCTCTTCAAATTCCATCACGGTAGAATCGAGCCATCATATCATTATCAGCATAATCACCTTTCACCAGCCGAATTAAAGGTAATTCCTCAGGAACCCTAATTTTGACGAATTTGGGGGATTTTCGGGATTGTAGGGTTTAGTTCCGAATTGTTCATCTATATTACGATATTCTTTACCGGTTGTGATTATTGAGTGATTCTTAATCCAACCTTCTTGATTTTAATCCGCGAATTATCGATACGGGGAGATTTTGTGTAAACCCTCGCTCGTATCGATTGATCGTTCATTGTCGTATCATGTAATCGGGGTTATGGGTGTATTTCATTAGAGTATTGTTGTCCGTGGGGACTGAACTGTATTGGTCCTTTGTTTAGGAACCGTCGTTTTCCACCCGGACCGTTCGTAGTCGTGTTTCAACTCCGTTTCTTCGAGAATGTCTCAAAGGCAAGTACTTTACATTTGTTTACATGTTCTAGTATTTGAATTATGGCTGTATCGTGGTTGTTGTGGATGGTTATGTGTATGTTCACCTAGGGACGGTCCGACGGGACCTCTAGGGATACGTATTGCCGTGAGTGTGCGTATCGCGAACTGTGGTTAGCCACCCAGGGATGTCCGACGGGGCTCTGCGGGGTACGGTGGCCGTGAGTCTCGTATCAACGGTTAACTTTGAATTGTGATTTGTTAGAGATAATGTGTTTTGTGATTGTACATCATAAATATTCCGGAATATAAAAATGTTTTCTAAAATGACTTTTTGGCGCATATATTCATCTGATTAGAATGTAGTTCAAATGGATTGTACTTGCACTAGCAGTTGTCGCTAACCCCTTAAATGGGGGAAATACTTTTTGTATTTTAGGTATTGATCGTGGGGACAAGCGAGTACCCGAGCCGTATGAGGATGATGGGCAAGCATGATATTGTCCAGAAGTTGGTTATTGGTGTCTTGTCTGTCAATTATTATTAATGTCTGATTTTGGGATTCTGTATTATAAAATTTGTTTAAGTACTCGAGTACTTCCGATTTGAATTTGTTAATGTTGTGTTCCCGTTTTGGGAAAATGGATTTGATGTCAGAATTTCATTTGTCGGTTATAGTCTTTTATTTAGCTTGTCGTTTTATTTATGATGGTTTGTCGTTGTCGAATGTCTCGTTTGGTACGTTAGCATGGTGGATTCCACAGTGTGGGTTCCACGGCGCTGTAATATACCCTGAACGTCTTGGGGGTGTTACAGAATATGGTATCGGAGCATAGGTTATGGATACCTAGGCTGTCGGTTATTTGGGTCTAGTTAAGTGTCGTTTTTGGGACAGTATCACTGCTATGCCATCATCTCAGTACGCCGGTACTCGTAAGTTTTTCCTAACTTAACTCGTTTCACCGTTCTGTTCTATTTCTGTCTTAGTATCTTGTTGTGTTTTGCGTTTGAATTGTACTTACCCATTACTTCTTCAGAATTCCTGCTGGTAGAGGACGCAGACGCGGTAGGGGACGTGGCGTAGCCGGTGGGGCGGCCATGTCCGACCACTCGGGAACTGGTTCGGCGATGCCTTCCTTGTCGAACAGTGTTCCCCCTAGTTCCGGAGGCCAGCAGGACCAGTCTGCTAGCTCCGGTAATGCACATGAGAATGTTGGAGTGGCCAACATTTTGCAGCAGGTAGCGAACCAGATGACGCTACTGACTCAGGCCGTTCTAGTCGGCCAAGCTAATGCCAACCCGGTTCCGCCTACTGGATCTGGCAATGATAAGTTGCTTCAGGACGTGATTCGTATGCGTCCTCCGCAGTTTGATGGTGCTTCCGACCCTTCTGGTTGGGAGAATTGGCTATTCGAGATGGAGAAAGTGTTTGAGGCTGCTAATTGTTCCGAGGAGAGGAAAGTACCCATTGCTCAAGATTTCTCGCCAAGGAGGCGAGAACGTGGTGGCAAGCGGTGAAACCGCGTGACCGAGCGACTACGTGGGCGAGTTTCGGATCCGATGGAAGACGCACTCGCCCTCGCCGCTGAAAGAGGGGAGGATCCGAGCCTTCTTTGAGGCTAAGCCCCAAGATGTTCCTATATCTCAAGCTATCAAAGACTACAATCAACAGTTGCATTATGTGAGAAACCAAGTCCGCGATGAGCTTGATAAGATCCGCCACTTTGATATGCGGATGAAACCGAGGGTGCGCCACTACATGTCTGGTCTGGGGTGCACGACTTTGAAAGAATATCAGAATAAAGCGATGGCTTACGAGATGTCGTTTTCTGCGATAGAGACGGCAGCTGAAGGAAAGAAGCAGAAGACATCCGGTCAGTTTTCGGGAGGCAAGTCAGGAGGGTATCCGAAGGCTCAGTCTGGTTCGCGAGTCTTCGGGAGTCAATCGCCATCAGTTGGTCGAGGAAACGGTTCTAGGTCTGCTCCTGTTGGTTCCGTTAGTGGTCCTAAGTGCTTCAACTGTAGTCGTCCGGGCCACATGATGAGTGAGTGTGATAGGCCTCCGATTCAGTGTCTTGCTTGTGGTCGTATGGGTCATCGTGCTAAGTTTTGTACGGATGCAGCTCGGGCTCCAGTTACTCAGATATCATCCCCAACTGTGGGAGAGCCGAGTGTGAATCAGGCACCGACAGTTCCTCAGCCGCAGCAGAGTTTTGGTAGAGGTCGAGGTCGTGGTCAGGCTTCTAGAGGGGGAGCTTCTAGTGCGGGGTCTATTCCGCCCCGAGTGTATGAGATGAGACGAGCAGGGGATCCTGACGCGACGGTGGCTACAGGTACCGTCCACATCCTTGATCATCCTGTTTCCGTATTGTTCGATTCTGGTGCTACACATTCTCTTATATCTATGGATTGTGTGCGTCATCTGCATGTTGATTGCCTTGTTGCTTGTGAGCCTTTTGTTGTTAAACTTCCTAGCGGGGATAGCATCGTGGGGGATCGTGAGATTAGGTATTTTCCAATAAGTATCGCGGGGAGGGTTTGGCCTTCTAATCTGATTGCGGTAGATATTAGAGATGAGGATTTGATTCTGGGTGAGGATTGGTTGGACCGTCATGGGGCGATCATGAATTATAGAACGAGAACTGTTTCGATGTTAGCTTCTGATGGTACTGAGCATTCTTTTGTGGGGCGTAAGCGGAGTAGCCAGAGATTACTGATCAGCGCCTTGAGGGCGGTGAGACTCCTTCGAGGAGGTTGCACGGGCTAGTAGTGTTACGCTTTGAGATCGGAAGAAGGGGGAGTCGAGCTCTCGTCTATTCCGGTAGTGTGTGAGTATCCTGATGTTTTTCCAGACGAGTTTCCGGGTTTGCCGCCGGATCGAGAAGTTGAGTTTACCGTCGATTTAGAGCCGGGGGCAGCCCCGATTTCTAAGACGCCATACCGTATGGCGCCTACCGAGATGCTTGAGTTGAAGAAACAGTTGGGAGAGTTGCTAGACATGGGGTATTTTCGACCGAGTGCTTCACCTTGGGGCGCACCGGTCCTGTTTGTGAAGAAGAAGGATGGGTCACTTCGTTTGTGTATCGACTACCGAGAGTTGAACAAAGTGACCATCAAAAACAAGTATCCGCTCCCGAGGATTGATGACTTGTTTGATCAGTTGCAAGGGGCAACCGTGTTTTCGAAGATTGATTTGAGATCGGGGCATTATCAGCTCCGAGTGAAGGATACCGACATTCCGAAGACGGCCTTTCGGACGAGATACGGTCACTACGAGTTTGTGGTTATGCCTTTTGGGCTAACCAACGCCCCAGCCATGTTCATGCAGCTTATGAACAAAGTCTTTATCGAGTACCTCGATAAATGTGTAGTCGTCTTTATCGACGATATTCTAATTTACTCGAGGAACGAGGAGGAGCATGCCCGTCATTTACATATTGTGTTAGACATTTTGAGAACTCAGCATATTTTTGCGAAGTTCTCAAAGTGCGAGTTTTGGTTACGGGAGGTTATGTTTCTCGGTCATGTGATCTCGGCCGAGGGTGTTCGTGTGGACCCATATAAGGTAGAGGCAGTGTTGGATTGGCGCCGCCCAAGAACATGAAAGAGGTCCGCAGTTTTCTGGGATTAGCCGTGTATTACCGCAGATTCGTCGAGGGGTTCTCTAAGCTCGCTCGACCGGCCGACTCGATTGTTACGTGTCGAGAAGTTTGTGTGGACCGATGAGAGGCAGAATAGTTTTGAGGAGTTGAAGAAGCGGTTGACGACCGCTCCCGTTTTGGCTTTACCGAGTGGTAATGATGGATTCTCCGTTTATAGTGATGCTTCGGGCCAAGGGCTCGGATGCGTACTTATGCAGCACGGGAGGACGATTGCCTATGCTTCCCGTCAGCTGAAACCGTACGAGCTGAATTACCCTACGCACGATCTTGAGTTGGCCGCAGTTGTATTTGCGTTGAAGATCTGGAGTCATTACTTGTATGGCTCGTCGTGTCAGATTTTCACCGATCACAAGAGCCTGAAGTACATTTTCACGCAGAAGGAGCTTAATATGAGACAGAGGAGATGGTTGGAATTGATTAAGGATTACGATCTCGAGATCCTTTATCATCCGGGCAAGGCTAATGTGGTAGCAGATGCCTTGAGCCGGAAATCGGTATCGCTTCGGGCGCTTGAGTTACTCACGGCCCAGTCGGGACTTCAGCGAGAGTTTATGAGGTTGGGCATTGAGATTGTACTGCCAGAGAGTTCCGGGCAGTTGCGTACCCTTGAGATTTCTTCATCTCTGGTCGAGGACATTAAGTCGGGACAGTTAGAGGACCCGATGTTTATTCAGCTTTGAGAGAGTGTAGGGAAGGGGAAAGCCCCGGGATTCGTTATTCATGAAGACGAAGTGTTGAGATTCCGAGGTCGGTTGTGCGTTCCGAACGACTCGGAATTAAGACAGAGTATCATGCGAGAGGCTCATGCATCACCTTACTCAGTCCATCCGGGCTCGAGTAAAATGTATAAAGATCTGAGGAAAAATTTCTGGTGGAACGATATGAAGAAGGAGGTAGTTCAGTTTGTGGCTAAGTGTTTGACTTGTCAGCAAGTCAAGATTGAGCATCAGCGGCCAGCCGGATTATTGAAACCACTTCCCGTTCCGGAATGGAAGTGGGAGGACATCTCTATGGATTTTGTCACGAGTTTACCGAGGACGAAGACTAGTATGAATATGGTATGGGTGATTGTAGACCGACTGACTAAGTCGGCACATTTTCTGGGCATCAAGGATACTTGGGGTCCAGAAAAGTTGGCTCGTATTTTTATCACTCAGATAGTGAGGCTTCATGGTACGCCGAGGACCATTATTTCAGACAGAGATGGCCGATTTGTATCGCATTTTTGGCAGGCGGTACATAAGGCATTGGGGACACAGTTGCATTTGAGCACTTCGTTCCATCCCTGCATCGATGGCTCCGAACGTACCATTCAGACGTTCGAGGATTTGTTGCGCGCGTGTGCGTTAGATTGGAGTAGTGACTGGGAGGATCATTTGGCCTTGATTGAGTTTACTTATAATAATAGCTGGCACGCGTCGATTAAGATGGCACCGTATGAGGCACTTTATGGCCGACGTTGCCGATCACCGATATGTTGGGATGAGCCGTCCGATTTGGTTGGCACCGAGCCGAACCTTGTATTGGAGACGAGGGAGAAAGTTGAATTGATTAGAAAGAGGATGTTGGCTGCTCAGAGTCGACAAAAGTCTTATGCGGATGTTAGGCGTAGACCCTTGGAGTTTGAAGTGGGAGATCATGTTCTGTTGAGAGTGTCTCCGACGAAAGGAGTTTTCCGTTTTGGAAAGAAGGGGAAACTCAGCCCGAGATATATTGGACCTTTCGATGTATTAGAGAGAGTCGGTGAGTTAGCGTACCGTTTGGCGTTACCTCCGTCGCTGAGTCATGTTCATAGCGTATTTCACGTTTCCCAGTTGAGGAAGTACGTTCCGGACCCATCCCACATTATTGACTTTGGGGACGTGGAGATCGAGAAGGATATTACGTTTGAAGAGAGGCCCGTCAGAATTTTGGAACGTCGTGACAAGCAGTTAAGGCACAAAACCATTCCTTTGGTTAAGGTGCAATGGTCGAGGCACGGAGTAGAAGAAGCGACGTGGGAGCTAGAGGAGGATATGCGTTCGAGATACCCCGAGCTTTTTGATTCTTAAGTTTCGGGACGAAACTTTATTTTAGAGGGGGAGAATGTAATATCCGTAATTTTTTTTCATTTTTAGCAGTTTCCATTTTTGGTGTATGTCTATTTTTATCGACTTGCTTGTAACCGTTTCGATATTTTGAATCTATCTTGTTCTTGGAGTTTTTCCATTTGGATGAGTTTTGATGATGTTTTCACGTAATTTCATTTATGGCATGTTTTGCCGTATGAACGTTCGATTCTTGTAAAACTCATTCGTTTTCGTTGTTTCTTGGTTCGTACAAGTTCGTATGGTTGAGTTGGTCATGTGGAGACTTTCGGTTTGTAAATCCGACGTCGTTTCGTGATTTTCGGGCACTTGGGCCATTTTTGTAATTTCCTAATAGTTTAGGGAATCTTAGTTTCGTTGTCGCATTACGGACCCTCCGGTGGTCGGAATTGTATTTTCTTTCAGCGCTTAGCTCCGTCGTCTTGTATGCTTCGCCTATGTTCCCGGATTCTCGGTCTCGTGCGTTTCGTGTTTTATACCCTCGGCAGCAGCCTATCTGCCGATGTGACATCGCAGCGGCCGAGTCAGCTGTAGGTAGCGCACGCTACCCTCGCTCTTGCGTGCGCTACCGATGTGCGTTAGCGTACGCTAACGCCCTAATGTTAGCGTGACGCTAACGAAGGGTGGCGAGCCACCGGACTGCCACGCCCCGTTAGCGCGCTACATATCGCGATTAGCGTGCGCTAAATCCACAGAATATAAGTCACGGACGCCGTAATGCAAGCTTATTTCTTTTCTCTTCGTTTCTTCGGCGTGCGACCTCAGAGACGATCTCCACCAGTTCTATTCGGAGTTCTCTTCAAATTCCATCACGGTAGAATCGAGCCATCATATCATTATCAGCATAATCACCTTTCACCAGCCGAATTAAAGGTAATTCCTCAGGAACCCTAATTTTGACGAATTTGGGGGATTTTCGGGATTTTAGGGTTTAGTTCCGAATTGTTCATCTATATTACGATATTCTTTACCGGTTGTGATTATTGAGTGATTCTTAATCCAACCTTCTTGATTTTAATCAGCGAATTATCGATACGGGGAGATTTTGTGTAAACCCTCGCCCGTATCGATTGATCGTTCATTGTCGTATCATGTAATCGGGGTTATGGGTGTATTTCATTAGAGTATTGTTGTCCGTGGGGACTGAACTGTATTGGTTCTTCGTTTAGGAACCGTCGTTTTCCACCCGGACCGTTCGTAGTCGTGTTTCAACTCCGTTTCTTCGAGAATGTCTCAAAGGCAAGTACTTTACATTTGTTTACATGTTCTAGTATTTGAATTATGGCTGTATCGTGGTTGTTGTGGATGGTTATGTGTATGTTCACCTAGGGACGGTCCGACGGGACCTCTAGGGATACGTATTGCCGTGAGTGTGCATATCGCGAACTGTGGTTAGCCACCCAGGGATGTCCGACGGGGCTCTGCGGGGTACGGTGGCCGTGAGTCTCGTATCAACGGTTAACTTTGAATTGTGATTTGTTGGAGATAATGTGTTTTGTGATTGTACATCATAAATATTCCGGAATATAAAATGTTTTCTAAAATGACTTTTTGGCGCATATATTCATCTGATTAGAATGTAGTTCAAATGGATTGTACTTGCACTAGCAGTTGTCGCTAACCCCTTAAATGGGGGAAATACTTTTTGTATTTCAGGTATTGATCGTGGGGACAAGCGAGTACCCGAGCCGTATGAGGTTGATGGGCAAGCATGATATTGTCCGGAAGTTGATTTTTGGTGTCTTGTCTGTCAATTATTATTAATGTCTGATTTTGGGATTCTGTATTATAAAATTTGTTTAAATACTCGAGTACTTCCGATTTGAATTTGTTAATGTTGTGTTCCCGTTTTGGGAAAATGGATTTGATGTCAGAATTTCATTTGTCGGTTATAGTCTTTTATTTAGCTTGTCGTTTTATTTATGATGGTTTGTCGTTGTCGAATGTCTCGTTTGGTACGTTAGCCTGGTGGATTCCACAGTGTGGGTTCCACGGCGCTGTAATATACCCTGAACGTCTTGGGGGTGTTACACCGCAGGTATGGCAGCCTGGTTAAGTAATGAGCGACTCATGTCGAGGATATGATCGTGACGGCTTTTAGCAGTGCCATTATGTCCACGCGTATAAGGTGTCGTTGTGGGCCAACTATGACCATGAGCAATAAGAAATGGTTTTAAGATAACAAATTCACCACCATTATTACTATATCATGGTTATCACCTCGACAATTAGTCATCAATGACAAGTCGCATACGAAATAAGCCAAGGAACGACTTTCTGAATTTGACATTGCTTGATTAAAATTGGTTTTGACCGGGCACCAACGTCAAGCCCGACCTAGTTTTTTACTAAAATAATAGAATCATTCAGAATTATATAACGCTGAAAATTATAAACATTCCGACCCGACTAAAAAAATGTGTTTGAAACCCTCCTCTAAGCGGCATTCAGAATCAAGATTCCAGATCCATTCGGAACTTCCAATCCGTTCAGCATCGTCTTCTTCATCTTCCATTCGACATCATTATCCTTCTCGCGGTCTTATTGTCTCCCTTTGGCATGTATATATGTATTGTTTGTATATTATATTTATATATGTATGAGTTATATCAAAATGGTGAGCTGCAGCCATCGGGTTTTCCGGATATTCATAAATGTCCAAAGACAACAAAAGAGATTGCCAAAGAAATAAGTGAATTATGGCTAGTAAGAAGAGAAATAAGCTGGTGCAGCTTGATGATGATGGTAATGATGAGGTTCAAGAAATCGGATCTAGTGCAGCCTCTAGTATTGTTCCAAGATCTTCAAGAGAAAAAAAAGCCATTTAAATTTCAAAAGATTCAACTAAATCCAAAAGTAACAAAAAAATCAGTTTCTTCCATGATTATAAGGATACCTGAACAAGTCACTGAAGATAGGCATGCCAAAGGTCCAACTCAAACAACCATTGAAAGTCGGCTAAGACCACTGGAAGAGAAAGAAAGAGTTCATATGCAGATGGCCAACTTTTTTAATGTGTGAAATACTTTTCAATGCTGCCAACTCTACGAGTTATGAGGTCATGAGTCCAAAGACCAATATTGAGCGGGTTTGAAGCCCCCCACATTTCATGAATTAAGGGTGTCTCTACTCAAAAAAAAAAAAAAGATGGAAGAATTAGAGAAGCATGATGAAGTATGAATGAGCTCTTATATTGGGTGGGTGGACAAATAGACGAGGAAGACATCTTATAAACTTTCTTGCCAACAGTCCTAAAGGTACTTTCTTTCCGTTATCGCTTCAAGTGAATCACATGATACACCAATGTTGGCTAACTTGCTTGAGAGCAAGATCAAGGAAATTGGTGAAAAAATTATTGTGCAGGTGGTGACAGATTATGATGCAAATTATAAGGCAGCATGAGCTCTTAGAGAGTAGAATTCCAACTTTATCTTGGACTCCATGTACTTCACATTGTATTTCTCATGCTGGAGGACATATGCAAGTTGACAGGTAGGAATGGTCGTGTACTTGATACATTGAGGGAGAAGACTAATGGAGGGATATAGTGAGTGTTGGTGCTAAGAGGTTTACCGCTAGTTTTCTAACATTGCCGAGTATGTATAAGAACTAGTAGCAACTATGTGAAAAATTCTCAAACCTAATGTTGGGAGAATTTGAAATGAGCATGATGTGTAAACTAAACTTCTTTCAGCTTACAAGTTAGTAATGTCTATCTCTTCACAAGAGACTCTTTGGTCATCGATGGCAGAATCTTTGCCAGGACCATCCTCCAAGAACGAATTAAGTCTGAATGTGAGGACATGAAGTCAATGAACAATGTCACCACAAGATGTAACAGCAAGGACCTTGCCTCAACTACCAACACATGAACATCCCCACAGGAAGCTCAACCAGCGAGGGCCAGAAACCTACAACCTTCACGAGGATACCACAATACAACAATCACTACAAGAACAACAATTACTAGAACAAAATGTTCTAACAAAATTGCGATTGAAATATTGCATTGAACACTTATGTACCATTCTCTTTGTTTCACTCGATACTTTTATGCTTGAACTTGCATTTGCTCGAGCATAATGCATGATTTCAATCTAAACACAACACCACATTATCTATAACGATGTATTTAACAATATTAGAACCAAAAAACTATATTTATACTTCACAGTCTCATCCACAGAATGCATATATACATCGCATAGTCACTATCAAGGATAAAAGGTTGACGTTCTCATCCACGGAATGCATAACAAGATACAGATGATGACACAAACTATCAAGCATAAAAGGTTGACGTCCCTCACTCAATCAATTGCATCACGATTGACATCAGATGATCTCAATGATAGAACCTCTAGAGCTGGTGGAAAAAGAAGTTGGGATGAACATGATTCTCTGCGTAATAAAAAGTCAAAACTCGTCGACAGACCTGAAGCAACATTCATTTATTGTTTGGTGCAGCCACCTGTCGGCCTTCACACGGGCAGAGCTCCCAGAGCTATCATATTTTTTTCCTAGCAAGATAATCTAACTACTTGAATATTTTAATAAAATTATCCATTCCATTATGGCAGACTATCGCTAGCAAAAATATGAAACACATTGTTATTGCTAAACAATAGCCGATACGATTATCCAAAGAGGACAACATTTCAATCATTTCACATTAATAATGTGAAGCATCATTTTGAGACTGGTAGTGGAAACAATACATTCACTTCCTTTTCAAGTAAACAAGGAACAACAATGATGTCAAAGATGTTGAAACATAATCTAATGGAAGTTGGTAATCTGGCAGCCTGTACTTTACACAAACCGCTTGCAAAATATAATAACAGAAAGAATAAACTCTCCTCAATGATAAGGGCAAAACGAAGGTGTATTAGGTAAACGAAGAATTCATCAAATAGTTTCACTGCCTCAAACAAGGCCCCTCTGTTTGAAGACATCAAGCATTGCGGTGCCTATCTTTGCAGGCGACTCAACCACAGTAACCCCGGCTTCTCTTAGGGTCATAATTTTGTCTTGTGCAGTACCCTTCCCTCCTGATACAATAGCTGCAGAATCCAATAAGAACGTGGTCAGTTGCTACTACCTAAGGGAAAGTCCAAACACATAAGGCAAAAGAAAGTGACATCAAGAGCAGCTCACTCAATGGAAGTTGAGTCATAAAAGAATCAAGGCCAACTGGCAACTTGAAAGCTTTTCACACCGAATCAAATAAGTTGAAATTTCAGAACTTTAAAAACTGGCACGGAAAGCTCAAGCTTTGTTATTGTTCAATAACCCTCAAGCTCTGACTAGGTTATAGTATTTGATTGTAATTATTTGGTTTATGCTACTGAAATTGCATTTAAAATGAAATAAATGAAATATAATGAGAACTTCAAATGGACAAAGGCCTCATGTACAAAAGTCCACAGGATTTAGACTCGATTGATAACACAAAGAACAATAATAACTGACATCTTTTCAGGATATTACAGCAAAAATAACATTAATAACTGACATCTTGTCATGATATGTGTGTGTGTGTGTGTATATATATATATATATATATATATATTAGCAAAATAATACTCTCCCAGTCCCGCTTGAAGAGCCATATTTGGTGAATGTACAAGAGCCATATTTGGTGAATGTACATTTTTTTATGTATTGCAAAGTCCAATGCATAAAATATGTTTTTTGTTTTCACATCTTTCACTTATATGCTACTTATTAATTAAGAAATTCTTTTGGACCATACATATTTTCATACGAGGTCATGACATAAAAAATATGACTCTTCAATAGGAACAAAATCATTCCTTGGAATGTGACTCTTCAAGTGGGACAAAGGGAGTAGTCATTTAAGAACCAAAACATTTCCAAAGGAAAAAAGAACAGCCAAGAAAATCTTATTCACATACACACACTCTGAATTCATTAGGATAATATAAGACAACTTAACATGTTAAAAAGCTATAAACCCATAGGAATTGACTGAAATACACTACCTCCTGCATGGCCCATTCTTCTACCAGGTGGAGCAGTAAGTCCAGCAATAAAAGCAACAATAGGCTTTTCAGTCCCACTTTCCTGTTGCATTGAACAAAAAAGAGCAAGATAATACAAAAATTAGCAAATAGAAACTAAAAGATACCAACAATATGTAATCAGATGTCCTAAACGGTAAAAATAGGAATCTAGAAAATAACATAGAGGTCAAATCAAATAATCATTGAGAAGTATAGAATTCTTGATATGGTGCAAATATATCATCTAGAAAGCAGAAGACTAAGCATGTGGATGGTTGTAAAACTCAAAAGGCCTGTTCAAATAGCAAGAGAAGGCAATGCATAGTATCAATGGAAAAACATCAGAAGCGAAATCAGAACTCAACTGTGAGGCCATCAAGAGAAAACATCCAGTGAGGCCATGCAGTACTTTAATTTAGCATGCAACTGCAAAGACAGAACTTACCTTTATAAGAGCTGCAGCATCCTCCTCTGCTGTACCACCGATCTCACCAATAAGAATGATACCTAAAATGTCAAATGCAAAGCAATAGTATCTTACACTATCAGCAGTTTGAGTGAGGTGAGATACGAATAAACATAGTTGTACTGAAAAATGAAAAAAAAAAGAATGAGGACAAAGTCCGAGCCACATATTTTCCCCAATCATAGATAAACTTACCATTGTTAAGCATATACTGCACATTTTCATTAATAATGTCTATCTCCCAGCCATGGTTGTCACGTCGACCAGTCGAGCCCAGTCGACGGAGAGTCTGGGCAAGTCGAGTCGTGACTAGTCGTAGACTAGTCGACACTAGTCGACAAGGTATAAATAATTAATAAATATATATTATGTATAGTGTATTTGTATATGCATATATATACAAATAATATTGTTTGTTAATATTTAATAGTAGTATTTTATCTAAATAAAATTGTTTGTTTAAATATTATATTTCAAATAAGTAATCCATTTGAATATTTTTTAAATTGGTATAAAACAAAATATAAGAAATAAACTAAATTGATAAAACGACAAAATACATTTATAATCAAATTTTTGTTTTCATTAATATTAATATTTTAAAAATCAAAATTTTATTTTTAGATTATAAACAAACAACACAAAATTTAACTAAAATTTTTAATTTATACAATTGGATAGACTTGAAACTAAGTAAAAAGCATTATATTTACAGTTATACAATCCACAATGTATATTATATAAGTTTACAGCTATACACAACAACTTGCAATTAATATATTAATTAAATGAAACAACTGTACAATTAATATACTATACAATTAATATATTATACACGTCAAAAAAGTCTTTCTTTGTGAAACCCTAGCTGCAGTGCAGCAGCAGCCCTTTTTCTTCTTCCTTTCACTCTTAAGTATTCTGCAGAATACTCTGCAGGTGCAGCCGCCACCCTTTTTCCTGGTCAAGCCCTAGCTAGTCGTTGTTACGGCTGCACTGCCGCTACCCTTTTTCCTTTTAAGTATTCTGCAGGTGCGCTAAAAAAAAAGGTATTCTGCAATCGGGTCCAAGTCGGACCCGAGTCATCGCCCGGTCGACCCAAGTCGTCGACTAGCGACCCATGTCGTCCAGGTCGGGCGACATATTTACGCAAGGCGAGTCGGAGTGGCACGGCGCCGATCCTCCACCGCCTGGTCGACTAGTCGACGACTAGTCGCGACTAGTCGACCGCCGTAACAACAGTGCTCCCAGCCAAACAAATATTAAAATAGAATAAAAAAATCTAATAATAAAGCAGTCATTCAAGGCAGACCAACCAAATGAAAACTCTGCATAAACATGATCCCACAGTTTCATGGCAGTCACCGCAATAGGCTCTGACCAAGGATGATTGAGCACAAACATGTCTATCTGATTTCAAATACAATTTCAAAAAACAAAAAATGATATATATTCATAAAGAAGCAAGATGAGACCTTATACTACTAGTATTTTGATCAACTCGCCAATATTTGCATCAAAGAAATATAGAACTGTCAGCATTTCATCAAATAAACCTTAGCTACACTGATGACAAATGGGGGGCTAACGCCGAAACTTCCTCATTATTAGAATAAAAAAAAAATTATTCAACCGTTAAACTGTTTGCATCATGTACAAGATTAAAAAAGTCTTATGCAGCATAATCTAGAAATTTACTGCCAATGACGGGATTTTGTCACTACAATTCCCATTTGGCTTATTGATTGTTGCAGTTCTTAAGAAGTTTGGATTATATTTCAGTGCACAAATCTCAAATGACTGATAGGTTGGAGGCTCGTTGTTTTCAAGTCTCCCACCACATAGCAACATCAAACGTACAGAATTCAAAAAGCCTTATATGCAACATAATCTAGAGTGTTATCACTTATAATAAAGCCATTGACAGCAATCTGTTACCACATTTTCCATTTGGCTTGTTGAATTTTGCAGATCTTAACAAGTTGGATTATATTTCAAAGAACAAATCCTAAATGACTGATGGGAAGTCATTTGGGTTGGCGGCGCGTTGTTATGAAATCTCCCACCATATAGCAAAATATAATGGTTTCCAATAAACAAAAGTCATTCCATATCAATGAAAAAATATTTGAGACAGGTGTTTCAAACTGAAAGAAAAATACTTATAGGGCAAGATAATAAGGTACATATAGCCTCTCTCAACTCCCTTGGGGGCGCATTGAACTTGGCAATTACTCTCGCTTACATGAGGTCTTTCCATCTTCTATCCAACTTAGTCAAGCTAAGGAAAAAAATAGCCTTGTACTCTTACTACAGTTCGACTACTTAAGATGAGAATTAACATCTAATTTGCAATACCTATCTCACCAACTGGATGCATAAAAATGCGTAGGAACCAAATGTATTATCAATCTCAAGAGATAATGGTGGCAAATGAGAATAAAAATAGCCTGATAAAGTTTACCTTCTGTCTGCGGATCCACAAGAAACCTTTCTATGCAATCAACAAAATTTGTTCCATTAAATGGATCTCCGCCAATTCCCACACAGGTTGACTGCCCGAGGCCAACAGCAGTTGTTTGGAAAACCTAGAAAAAACATGATCAACAAAATTATCCAAATAGTGTCATGAAGTATAACAACAATTAAACAGTGGTGGGGAAAGTGGTTGCAACCAAACAATAAAGGTCCGACACTGCATTACTTACTGGCAATCAGTTGCAAGTGTCCATTTACAACTGGGCCTGTTTTTTATAAAACATTACATCTTCCATCTAACTGGTGGAGAACTGCTACATCAAATAAATTTGGCAATGTTTTAAAAGAGGCCTTGAGTGGCTTCCTCAAGGCAAGGTGCGAGAAAACGCCCCGGGGCTCGCACTTTTGGGCTAAACTGGAGGCATGCGCCTCTGTAAGCTTAGGCGCAAATTTGAGGCGGTCCGAGCTCAACTTAACAGTGCGGCATCCTTTTGTAGTTGGTATTTAAAAAAAAAGAATAAATTAAATATATACATGAAAACCCTAACCCATCAGATAGAGAAGGACAGCAGACAGAAAATAAAACAGAACACTCCTACACTTGTCTTCTTCTTTCCAACTTATCAGCTGCTGGGTAAAGGTTTTTCTCTTCCTGTTTTCATACGTAGATTTTCTCTTTTTGTAAGTTTATTTGTTTTTTTCCTAGTTTATTTTTTCTTCTTCCAGATCTTCTTGTAAGTTCAGTATCTTTTGTCTTCCACTGAATTTTATAAATTTATTTACATTATAGAATATGGACTGTTATGTTAATTAAATTAGTCATAACTATATATAATTGCAATTTTATATATTGGCTCTTATATTTTTAATAGTTAAAGGAAAGAGGCTCTATTTATTGGATGAAGAAAATGAATTCAAAATCCAATTGGCTGATCCTGTAAAGATGATCCTAATAATAAATTATCTGATGATGATGATGCTGGAAAATTACTAGTGCTTTTCAGTGTTTGAAAATTCGTGACGTATTCAAGGTGTTTTGCTCGAATGAGGCGAGGCCTACGCCTCGAGGCGGAACGAGGCGGAAGCCTCAACTTTTTCTTAAAAGAAAAAATCAAAAGGAATTCAACAATAATAACAACACAAATAGTCCAACATAACTAGAATAAAACATCAAAGCAACTCCATGATTTATCATCAAACACCACCAAAACAAGTATCTTCAAACCAAAAGCTATGACAACTCACAAGTACAAAGTAGCACTATCAATTTGTCCAATCAAGTTTAATCTTCTTTTGCAATTAAATTAATTTATTGTATTTTTGTATTTTATTCTGTCTTTCATTCTCTTTTTTTATTTGCTTTTTTCTCTACTTTTTCCCTCTTTTTTCCTTTTATGTTATTTATGTAACGATTATTGACGGTTTCAAAGTTTGATTCATGTTAGCCGACCCCAAATCATTTTGGGACTAAGGCTTAGATGTTGTTGTTGTTGTTGTTGTATTTTATTCTGTTACCATTATTTGTTTGTTTTTACTGAGCTTTGCAAATGTTGCTAATTTTATATTAAAAATCGTAAGAACACCTCATACAGAAACGTTATTTTCTTTTCATATGGTGGGTTAGTTTCTTTTCATATGGTGGGTTTTCATTTTTTGACCAACTTATTGAAAAGAAAAATCTGGCCCAACTTTTGGGATTAATTGGTTCCCAAAACGTTGTCATTGTTATTCCATGAGAGAATATTTTCTATGCTGAACTACAGTTTATTATGATTTTGACAAACACACTAAAAAAATACTTTTAATTTATTTTTCAGGATTTTTCATTTTTTTTTCTTTTTTTTTTTGCTTTTTTCTCTACTTTTTTCCCTCTTTTTTTCCTTTTATGTTATTTATGTAACGATCATTGACGGTTTCAAAGTTTGATTCATGTTAGCCAACCCCAAATCATTTTGGGACTAAGGCTTAGATGTTGTTGTATTATTCACCAATTCACACATTTCAGTCACCAGACATATCAAATCATTATTTTTATAAGTTGAGTCTATTTCTATACAAATCAGATTTTATCATCTTTTTTGTTTCTCCCCAAATAGTTTCCTTCTGGAAAACAAATTTCAAGACCCATTAGCTAACTAACTGTAGAATATATTGGGGCATTTGTCAAGGCCTACAAACCGCGGGGACACCAAAAAGCTCTCAGTACGGGTCCCAGGGACGTTTCAGAGACGGGTACGCCCAGGGACGGCAAAAAACCGTTCCCCGGATGTTTTTTTTATTTTACAAAAAATTGCCAGAAAAACAGCCCTGGCACATATTAAATGTGTCGACTGACCTGGCACTTAACAGAAAACCTACGCCCGACTTTCTCAATTCACCATGAAACTTATCAGTTCTCACAAACCCTAGCGCCTACGGCAGCTCCTCCAACCGCAGCTCCAACCATCACTGGCGCCGGGGTCGACACAGATAGAGGCCGCCTAGGCATAAGACTCTACTTATCTTTCATTTTCCAGGTCATTTGCTTCTTCTCTATTCGGTTTTTTATTGTTAAATCTTTATAATGAATTCATCCTGCTCCTCTACCGCTATTAATCATTTTATGAACTCAGTTTTGATTTTTATTGCTTTTTCTATCAATTTTTTATATTTTTTATGAATTCAGTTTTTATTAAAACCAAATGTAGGTTAACAGTTTTTATATGATAACTATATATTTAATTTATTTTGAAAATGTTTCTATGATTTTCATGATTTTCATAAATATTAAAAATATTTAGAAAATAAAAAATAAACAAATTTTTGACGTCCCCATATCCTGATTTTTTGAGAATTCTCGTATCGGCGTCCCAGATTCGTATTGTAGCATGTCTCCATTCCCGTTTAGATGCTTCTTAGGACAAGGCCCATTCTAGGCCTCTAGAAAAGCCAAATGTCTAACAGCACGGGGGACTTGCACTCAAAACTCAGTCGTCGTACCTAAGCAGCGAACGAAAGAGCAGCAGGGTAGCGGAAAAGAGAACGGGAAAAAAGAGCAGGTGGACTAAGGTTTTTTCTTATCGTTTAAGAGAGTTAGTAGAAAAAAATGAAAAAAAAAATGTTTCAAGGCTCGTGCACCTCATGCTAGTTGACTCGGTTGCGAGTCGACTCGTCCACCTCATTGCAAAGAGGCGTAGAGCTCTTTTTTCCATCCAACTTGTACGAGCCAGGGCGATTCCCACCGACTCTGCCTCGACTCGTAAGATGACTCGTACAAGTTGAGTGTTTTTTAAATGCTGGTGGTTTTGATTCATGTCTAAAATCACTAGATTCCGATGATCTCATTATGATATCTTATTCGTATTTTTTGGTTTTAGACAATAAGCTTATGTTATGTCTTAGTGTATGTTATTTTAGTGCAATTACTAAGTACTTCAAAATGTTGCTATTTGACTATGTTGCTTTAATAATCATGAAGCATTTTATTATATTTTAGTGTGTGGTCTTTTTAAAATTTTGGCTTACAACTCGCCTCATTTGGCTAAAACACCTCAAACCAGCCTCACGCCTATTAAAACATTGATTAGATTTTTGGCTTCGGGCAAGTAAAGGAAGGATGAATGAGAAAGAACTATATATGATACTTACATAATCATATAGAAAGGTTAGCTACATATCTTCTAACATCCTATGTGAAAATGATATAATAATAGTAACAATAATAATAAATAATAATAATAATAATGATGATAATAATAATTAATCAATTGATTAAAGCCACCCTTCCTATTTAGTGATAATGATATTCGCCAACTCAATAAAAAATGAGATTATTCTATTTATAAAGAATAAAAGAAAGATGACAACAATATAATCTAAAGAAAACAAAAGTTTGCTAGCTATTTAGTGGACATAAGGTTATTTGTGGATTAATTTTTATAAGAGGCATAGTTGTTAAAGGTGAAAGGCGCACCAAGGCGATATGGGCTCCCATCGCCTGAGGCGCAAAGCGAGGCGCACGCCTGAGAGAGGTGAGGCGCATAAAAACTAACAAATAAATTATATTAAATTATAAATTTTATAAAGACACGGTCACAAAAAATACAACTATCCACAAAAAACTTAATAATTAGCAAAATTAAAGTGTCAGAAGAGCAAAAATAACTTTTAAAATATTCTGAAAAAATAAAGAAAAAACCAAAAAAGTCCTAATGTAGAGGCGCGCCTGAGGCGCACCAAGGCGCACTGAGGCGCACCCAGGCACGCGCCTGGCTGAGGTCGCCCGCCTTTTTGCTCAAAAGGCGACCTGCCCTTTTTCCTGCGCGCCTTGCGCTCGGGCGCGCCTTTAACAACTATGATAAGAGGGGGGAAGCATGTACAATGTGGCGAACAAAGAAGGTTGAGAAACGAAATGGCGAAAGAGAGATATCAAGAAAGAGTATGGATAAATGAAGGTGGGATACAGTGACAATACCAGACAGCAGCCACAAGAAAGTGTGGTACAAAATTATGTGTGGATAGTGAAATGAACGATTCTAAGGTCCCTTTTGGTATTGCTTAATTTTAAAAATAATCAGCTGTTTGTTGAACTTTTAAATTTGATAGTATTAGGTCGATGAACTTATTTTAGAATTCAGATTTTGGAAGCAGCGTTATGGTTGCTTTTAGAAATTGTTGTCATAAAAAACACTGAAAATTAATATATTACATCTTAAAAGCAATTTAGAAATAATATACCAAACACAAATCTGTTTAAACTGATAAATTCAGAGGTGATTATTTTCACAGTTTTTTCCTTTTAAGTCACACCAATACTAGACTAGGGTAAAACTTGTTGGGCATCATAAAAACACAAAAAAGTGTGGTATAGTTATATGTGTGGATAGTGAAATGAACAATTCTAATGCTTGTTCGACATCATAAAAACACAGCAGAAAATCGCCATGGTGACCTAGCCCAATGTATGTAACCATGGGTCATGTGTAAACATGTGCATCATGTACTTGGAAAGGTTGAGATAACAACAAACGGGAAGATAATCACTGTTGTTACGGCGGTCGACCAGTCGCGACTAGTCGTCGACTAGTCGACCAGGCGGTGGAGGATCGGCGCCGTGCCACTCCGACTCGCCTTGCGTAAATATGTCGCCCGACCTGGACGACATGGGTCGCTAGTCGACGACTTGGGTCGACCGGGCGACGACTCGGGTCCGACTTGGACCCGATTGCAGAATACCTTTTTTTTTAGCGCGCCTGCAGAATACTTAAAAGGAAAAAGGGTAGCGGCAGTGCAGCCGTAACAACGACTAGCTAGGGCTTGACCAGGAAAAAGGGTGGCGGCTGCACCTGCAGAGTATTCTGCAGAATACTTAAGAGTGAAAGGAAGAAGAAAAAGGGCGGCGGCTGCACTGCAGCTAGGGTTTCACAAAGAAAGACTTTTTTGACGTGTATAATATATTAATTGTATAGTATATTAATTGTACAGTTGTTTCATTTAATTAATATATTAATTGCAAGTTGTTGTGTATAGCTGTAAACTTATATAATATACATTGTGGATTGTATAACTGTAAATATAATGCTTTTTAATTAGTTGTAAGTCTATCCAATTGTATAAATTAAAAATTTTAGTTAAATTTTGTGTTGTTTGTTTATAATCTAAAAATAAAATTTTGATTTTTAAAATATTAATATTAATGAAAACAAAAAATTTGATTATAAATGTATTTTGTCGTTTTATCAATTTAGTTTATTTTTTATATTTTGTTTTAGGTTTTTGTTTTATACCAATTTAAATAATATTCAAATGGATTACTTATTTGAAATATAATATTTAAACAAACAATTTTATTTAGATAAAATACTACTATTAAATATTAACAAACAATATTATTTGTATATATATATGCATATACAAATACACTATACATAATATATATTTATTAATTATTTATACCTTGTCGACTAGTGTTGACTAGTCTACGACTAGTGTTGACTAGTCTACGACTAGTCACGACTCGACTTGCCCAGACTCTCCGTCGACTGGGCTCGACTGGTCAACGTGACAACCATGAAGATAATGGTCCTAAAAATGCTGTTTAACATAATTACTCCTAAATATTTGCAGAATTGCAGAACTTTTACGCTTCTCCTGACCACATTGATGAGTTTAACGACTTACAGCCATTCAACGGATTGTCATCAAGAAAATGAACCACAATAAGCAATTTTCAATAACAACATAATATTAGCTGCTGTTTTTATTTATTTTTTACAATAACTATAAGCATCTTGTAATCTTACAGAACTTTTTTAATGACAGCTGGTTTTAGTACCCATGATATTCGATGTTACTAAACAAAAGACACCAGATAAAAGGTTGATATTATTGCACAAGAGGTCTGAACAGCAGAACACATTGGTCAAATATTAATGTTAGAAGAGACATCTTAAAACGAGAAATGAACCTCACCGCTTCATAAGTCAGTGTACCCGATCGAGAAACAATTCCGATACGTCCTGGTTTGTGAATGTATCCAGGCATGATTCCAATTTTACACTCCCCTGGCTTGATAATGCCAGGACAATTTGGACCAATTAGACGTGTCTTTGACTGTTTATTTAGAGCAGCCTTCACACGAACCTGCAATTGAAGACAATATTAAAGAACACGAAATTCAACCAGATATAAGCTAACAAGGTAGATGGGCTATGACTACTATGTACTAAGAATTGGTCATCAAATCCACAACACGCAGACCTGTGAGCAATACAGATTCTCGGAAGCGTAATGCAGGGCTCGCTATGACGTCATTTAACAGAGCAAATCATGACATTATCAAACAAGCTGAAAGTGATAAGTAATGGAAAGACGAAGACCAAAGTCAGCAGTAACAATCATCCAAGCGTGAATAATTGGAAAAAAAAAAAACATAGAAAGGCTGACTTTCAGGCCTCTAGTTCCAGATTTTAAATGTTAATACAATTACCATATTGGAGCCGTATTCCATGATGTACGTGATGATTTTATAATATCAATCACATAACATGACTATAGCAATTATCTCGACTCATCACCAAAATATCTCACGATATTTCCCATGTAACTGAAAAAACCTATGATGTTGATGGTTTTGGAATTTCATCTCATTTCTCCTTATAAAGGCTGCGACATGAAGGGCATCCAGCATAAAACTTTGCCACTGAACTGTAGTGTTAACTAATTTTCAATAATTGGCACTATAATCTTCATGCCACCGACCACAATATAGTCGGGATTAAGGTGAAGTTGATAATGACAATTACCATATTGAAAATTCAACGATCAATCAATCATGTCCAAAAACTAGGAGAATTGAACTCAAGCATAATCATTGGTAGTCCTTCCAAAAGAAACAGTTGACATTATAGAAATCATTTTTAAAAGCTCATATTCAATCTCGAAGGCATGGTTATCATGGCGTCGCCTAAGCATCCGGTCGCTGTATTCCGCGCGCCAAGATTCTTTGCCTTGCCTTAAATCAGTCAGTCGAGGCCAGTAGCCTCGAGAGGTTAGGCGACGCCGGATCCACAGACCTGCATAGGTCCGAGGATCGGACTGCTCTTTTTTCTAATATAAGTTAAAAAAAAAAAACTTCTGAAAAGCAAGAGAGAGAGAGAGAGACCCTAACCCACGCATGCCACTACTCGCCTTGCTGCTCACCATGATCCCCAATTTCAGTCTTTTCTGCTTTCTCTTATTCCTTTTTATAATACATAAAACTAATAATTTATAAATTGTTATGGGCTTATGGCTGTGTATACTTTAAGTAGCAGTTGTACATATATTAATTTAGTCAGTTTATATTATATTTAATTACATATATTACGAATAATTTTTTTCCCTCGAGTCAGTTTGATTTTTCTTTACACTTCGTATTTTTAAATTATTTTGTTCTATTTTGTATTTTATTTTGCTATCAATTGATTTTCATGGTCATTGACACTTTCAAATGATGATTCATGCCCCAAAATCATGTTGCGATTAAGGCTATATGTTGTTGTATTGCATATATTTCGACTTGGCGCCTAATTGTAGCCTAGGCAGGTGCCTAGACAGTAGGCTGGCGCCTCGCCTCGTGTTGGGGCTGTGCTCACCATGCATGAGGGATCTGACTTCAATTTACAATAATAGCATCCGGACTTAAAAGGTGAGATCTTTCCCAGACGAAGTATTATGCGCTCTTCAACATAAAATTTTCATAAAACAAATTATTACTTGCTGATTTCTACATTAGATTAAACAACTAGAATGAAAAGTCCCAAGTGAAATCCATATCAAAACATGAAGAAGGTCCTTAATGTGGATAATAACTGTAAAATTATTTCAGTCGTAGATCAGATATCAGCTGACTGCAGAGTGCAGACTAAATTCAATCTAAAATGACAAGTGACAGAATCTTTGTGAAACACCTTGAATCAAGAGTAAGTATAAAAAGGGGCTGAGCAGTATTATATATTTTCCCCGGCCACAAAGATGAAAATAATATTTCCTCCGTTTTTCTTTGTGTAACACACACCTCTGCACAGAAATTAAGAAAGGGAAGAGAAAGGGTACCTTAAATCCAAACTGCCATAACTTTTTCATAAAATTTCTGACTTGGGTGATATTTATACCAAAATAAACATCTCGAAAATACGAATAAATAAAAACATTTGTGGCTATATTTAAATAATTAAATAAATATTGTTAAAAAATATTTGTGTTGCAAGTGACATTTCCATTCTAGGGAAGTGCGGGAAGTAAATGAACATGGAGAAACTATATCGATATCATAAAACCTGAGCACATAACAACCATATGGAAGCCAAGTTGAACACAGATCTCAATATGAGTACCCCCGACCATACTGCCACACACCAGAACAAAGACTCAAACTTTTTGACACATACGCATGCATCTCTTTGTAAATAACATAATTCCTCAACATATACCATGTCTGGCACATAGGAGGAAAGGCTATCTATATTCCAATTATATACAGTAATACAACTGCTCAACATTTTGTTCTCGCTTGTGCCATCAACGGCTTGAAGCTCGCAATAGTATAGTTTAGCTATTATCTGAGGCACACAAAACGGAACTCATCGAAGGGAGGTGTATGTTTACACATCAAAAAGGGGACAAAGCCTCATAATTTGTAGATGTAGCCTTCATAAACCTTAACAGGATCAGGTCAATCAAAAAGAAAAATGTGGAGCTGTGACAATCAAATGATGTTTGGGTAGGTGGGGGATAGGTGGGGCCTTGGGGGGGGGGGGGGGTATTCAAGATGCTACAACCTGACCTGTTTAGCACATGAACCTGTCAATCAACATTCCGCTATACAATCGATCTTCAACCTAATCCAACTAGTTCTACATTAGCCTCAAACAGAAGTTAAAAGCTCTTTAAAGAAAATTCATTCGACAATTCTATGTAGATACAACAAGCTCTTGTTCAATGCCATATAAGTGCAGTCCAAAACTCATGCCAGCCATCACCAAAATAATGTAGAGATCTCTGTTTAGGTATTAATGTGACTTTAAAAATTTAATCTTGGATTACAGAGGCGGTGAAGTCCAGAAACAATAAACAACAGTCAGGATGCTGCTCTTAATACCTCATGAGATAAGAAAAACTTGTTAGGCTCGTAAAATTCTGATTTAAGATTTGTGGTCAATTGCCTCAGAATCTACATGGGTATAGAGGACATTAAAGTAAACTTAAGGCTATTCATCTCAAGTTACAAAAACTTAATACAGGTAGTTTCTAATGTATCGAGATGGTTAATCATGAGAATAAGGAAGAGTTATTGAAGGACCCTATGCTCTATTCTAGTTAGAGGTGGTCAGCGGCAGAAGTTGGGCTGGGTTGGGCCGGGCCAATGTTTGGGTCTAGCCAAATAGGCCTAATATTTCTTGGGCCACAAATTATGAACCCAGCTTCAGTTCTCAGTCGTGCTTCATCATACCCCCTCTAATTACAATGATTATGTAACAAGTTTCTGGCGCACCTTTATCATCCCTACCATAGTTGTTAAAGGGGCGCTTCAGGCGACAGGCACGTAGAAAAAAGCTCTCATCGCCTATCAAGACCAAATGCGGGTGATGTGGGTGAGTCCAGCGCCTCGGTGCGCCTTTTACCTGCACCTCAGCGCGACTGAGACGCGCCTCAGTTTCATTGGGTTTTTTTGTTTTTTTGTTTTTTTGAACACCTTCAAAGGTTATTTTTTATTGTAATGACACTATTTTTGTTAAATTTTACGTTTTTATGTTTTTTTGAATAGTTATAATTTCTTTTCATTGTGTTTATGAATCTTACAATTATTCAATTTATTTTTTTATTTTTTATTTTTTTGCGCCTTTGTCAGTCGCGGGCCTCACCTTGCCTCAAGCGACAGCAGATAGGAGCCCTTATCGTCTTGGTGAGCCTTTTGCCTTTAACAACTATGATCCCTACGAAGGGGCCAAAGCTAGTAGGTCCATATATAAACGTTATTGGTTGAATTTCGGTTTCAGTCCATCTTACAGCTACATTAAGGTCATATTTTTGGAAGAGAAACTTTCAGATTGCAAAAATGCTGTGTTCCCTCTTGATATAAAAGCTAGTTGGCAGGTTTTATTAATGTATCAATGGAAACAAATACAATAAATGCAATCGCATTATTAAACCTTTCCATTTTCTCTGAAACGACGCGAGCTTCTGCATAAAAACCAACACTCTTGCATCCAAATTTCCATGTCAAAGCAACAATGTATCCTCTTATATTCATGGTTCGCATTTGCATCAGTCACAAGCATGCAGTGGCTAAAGCAAATTTCAAAATTATTATTGATTACAAACAAAAAAAACCAACCTTACTAAAACCAGGAAAAGTTCCCATCTGCTAACCTACTCCGCACCAGAAGATAATGTTCAGAAATTCTCTGGTGGAATATTTAACCTATGGAAAGATGACTCATCATTCTGGTACAACAGTTAGGAGGAAAACAACATGTGTTATACCGAAAAGATGATTGACATGTATAAGAAGTCACCTTTTATTTAATTACTGCAATGTCATAAAAAATCCACAATAAGAAAACTATGTCAATAGATCACGTTCAAGAATGGTCACTCAATTTGTCGTTGTTGAATAAAAGAAAAAGGTGTTTTACCATGTCATGCTGTGGTATTCCCTCCGTGATGCAAACAACCAAATCTAGTTCAGCCTCCATTGACTCCATGATGGCTTTAGCTGCAAAAGGTGGAGGAACATAAATCACTGATGCATTAGCCTTTGTTTCAACTTTTGCTTCTGCGACAGAGTTGAAGACGGGGAGTCCCAAGTGCTCTGTTCCACCTTTTCCAGGGGTCACTCCTCCAACCTATGAATGCAGAAATAACTTGATATATCATAAATTAATCGTCATAAGCTAATAGAAACGCTTTTAACAATACTCTTCGAACCATTCTCGAGGAGTATTCAGTTTAATTTCGATATTCTCGGGTTTACATCTCTCATAAAACTCAATGACATAAACCAAAACAACATCCAGAGAAGGAAACTGACTTTCTATGTGGAAATAGCATGAATACGTAAAAACATATGCAGAGTTACAAAGACTACTATAATGACCATCAGATGTTACTATTAAATATTCAAGCAGATTTTGAATGTATATTAACTTGTCCAGGAGTGATGAAGGGAGGAATACTAAGAGGAGCCATGCCCACCACACCCTGCCCAAGAATTGGTACGACACTATAGTCATATGCATGCATATATAATATGTTGATGTTTTTTGATGAAATTTGGTGGGGAAATTATTCATCATGTGTAGAAAATCTTCACCAAATTGCATAAAAATATCAACCAAAAAGTAAGTAAGGCTATTCTTGTGTCAAAGTTATAGACGCAATGTTCTAAAAAGTTAATAATGTTTTATCTTATTTTAACTAAATGTACATTTTTTGTAGTTTTTCGTTTCATATTTTATATATATCTTCTGAACATTTAATTTTTGTAGTATGATACATATATATATACATATATTTTCCCAACAATAAATTTCAAACGTATATAATATTTACTCACACTATTTACTATGTAATTGCCATTTGCTTAGGATATAAACTCTAAACTATTACTAGAAGCAATTCTCAGCGGATTCACAAGGCAGCCCCAAACATAAAATCGCTACGATCAATTGGGGATAAATATAGGCAGAAAAACGGAAGGCAATGAATGTAGTTTCACCACATTCTCCTATTAGGCAAATCCACCCATCCGCTGCCTTGGTGAATACAGAGGAATATCAGAGAAAACTAAACTTCACAGAACCAAATGAAGAGCGAATCGGACTGATAAAATACCATTTTGGTACCGTACTCGATGGCCTGCTCAGTGTGAAAAGTGCCATTCTTTCCGGTGATACCTTGGCAAATGACGCGCGTGTTCTTATCAACGAAAACGGCGGGCGAAGGCGGAGGCGATCCGAAATTGCGGTGTTGCTGTATCTGCTTAGGGCACAATAGCCGCCACGACAAGTCGCCGATCAGTCTCCTAGCCTGACGGGCCATCGATTTGGTTGACAGCGCTTTCACAGATGTACTTTTAGGTTTTGCTGAAATGAACGGAAGTAGTTTGATCGAGAAAATATCAATAATATATGCTATCAAGGGATATTTATGATATTTCATGTGGGGACAATGAGAAGCTTTTTACTGTTTATCTAATCGAGAGGGTGTTTGGTCTGTATTATGGTACTTTTTTTCCACCCACGCACCCATGGGGATTGTCCCCTATCCCGAAGACTCAAAGAGGCCGAGCCACCCGATCTAGATGCAGCCACAAGATGACTGATCGCTCATTATCCCCGCTGCATGCGCCCGCACTTACTGGGCCCGAGCAGGATTAATGGTTTCATCCCCGGACATTGCCTAAGGGATCCAGTCGTTTGGTCTGTATTATGGTACGAGTTGTATGCCCTTAAAAATTGATATCTGTGGTAAAAAGTAAAGAGAATATAAATAAAATAGAGAGAATATGGAGAAGTATTTACAGGAAAACTTAAGACGGTATAAACGTAATTATATGATTTTATGAGAGGCATAATAGCCATTCACATGTTATAATATATTATTTTATTACGTACTTCCAGAAGTGCGCATTTCAACACTCCTGACTGTGCCTTATAGCTACCTCATTAAAAACCTTATCAGAAAAATCATGTGGGACAAAACCATGATAAGCAAAAAAGAGTACAGCTATATAAGCTCTTTCTCGAGTTAACACATGCAGCATTATCTTCAAACAATATTGTTGGATCTTTATTAACCGGTAATCCACTGGCTTCCTTAATGTGTTGAGTGATAGATCTAAGCCATACACATTCTCTACTTGCTTCGTGAAGAGCAATTACTTTAGCATGGTTTGAAGATGTAGCAACTAGTGTTTGCTTTTGGGAACTCCAGGATATTGCAGTACCACCGATCATGAAAGCATAACGAGTTTGTGATTTGACTTTATAGGGATCTGATAAATAACCTGCATCTGCAAAACCAGTTATTTTATCTTTTGAATCTTTGTGATTTAAATAATCCCAAATCAATTATTCCTTGGAGATAGCGAAGTATGTGTTTTAATCTCATTCCTATGACTTCGTGTCGGACATGAGCTATATTTGCCAACAGATTCGCAGCAAATGCTATATCTGGTCGCGTACAATTTGCAAGATACATAAGAGCCTCAATTGCGCTCAAATATGGTACTTCAGAACCAAGTACTTCTTTGTTATCTTCACAAGGACGAAATGGATTATTTTCAACATTAAGTGTCCTATTTATCATTGGGGTACTAAGCGGATTTGTCTTATCCATATTAAAGCGTTTTAAGACCCTTTTTGTATAATTGGATTAATGTACAAATGTTCCACTATGAAAGTGTTCAATTTGTAAACCAAGGCAATATTTGGTTTGTCCGAAGTCTTTCAATTTAAATTCACCTTTTTGATAATTAACCGCTTCTTCAATTTCACTAGGAGTCCCAATGATGTTTAAATCATCAACATAGACAGCAATGATCACGAACTCAGTCGTAGTTTTTTTTGATAAATACACATGGACACAATTGATCATTTACATATCCATTTTTCACTAAAAACTCTGTTAGCAATTATACCACATGAGCCCAGATTGTTTTAGCCCATATAATGATCGTTGTGGTTTAATTGCACATAACTCCCTCGGTTTTGATTTTAGGCACTTTAAATCCTTCAGGAATTCTCATGTAAATATTAGTATCCAATGATCCATATAAATAAGCTGTTGCAACATCCATGGGGCCTATTTCTAGATTATTTGAAAGTGATAAGCTAATCAAGTATCAAAAGGTAATAGCATCCATGACAGGAGAATCTGTCTCATCATAATCAATTCCAAGTCTTTGGAAAAAACATTGTGCAACAAGACGAGCTTTGTATCCTATAATCTCATCTTTCTCATTTCGTTTACGAACAAAAACCCATTTGTATCCAATAGGTTTCACATCTTCAGGTGTGACAACAATAGACCCAAATACCTTTCGCTTATTAAGTGAATCTAATTCGGCCTGTATGGCACCTTTCCAACTGATCCAATCATGCCTCTTCTGACATTCAGATATAGATGTTGGTTCCGGATCTTCATTCATGTTATCAGTTTCTTGTGACATGGAATAACAGAACATGTCATCGATATCCTTCATTTCATTTCGATTCCATATTTTGCATATTGATATAATTAATGGAGATCTCATGATTTTCTTCTTGTTGAAGGTTTTCTTTAATCATTATGTGTTCTCTGATTTATTTCTTCGTGTGTTTCTTCTGGAACACATACACCTAATTTGGCTTCATCGGGTCTTCCACATTTATTCTTATTTTGAGGAATTTCATCTTTGGAACCAACAGGTCGTCCACGCTTCAGGCGTGTTTTGGATTCATTTGGCATATTTTCATTGGACTGCTCTTTTGGAACCTCAATCTGAGCAGGAGTATTTAAAGCGGCTATATGTGACTTTGTCACTCTTTTTGTGTCTGTAAATGCATCTGGTAATTGCTTTGCTATATTCTACAAGTGTATGATCTTTTGAACTTCTAGTTCACGTTGTTTTGTGGGAGGATCAAGATGCAATAATGATGATGTACACCACTGAAATTCGTTTTCCACTTGTTTCTCCTTTTCACGTAATAGTGGAAATTCTTCTTCATTAAAATGACAATCATCGAATCGAGCGGTGAAAATATCACTTGTTTTTCGGTATATCTGATTATCGAGGGTGAATCATATCCCACATAAATTCCCAATCTTCTTTGTGGACCCATTTTTGTACGTTGCGGAGGAGAAATTGGTACATATACAGCACAACCAAAATTTCTAATATGTGAAAGATTCGGTTCTTGACCAAATGCTAGTTGTAATGGGGAATATTCATGATATGAACTCAGTATAATATGAATTAGTGTTGCATCATGCAAGATAGCATGTCCCCATATAAAACTGGGGAGCTTTGTTCTCATTATTATTGGTCTGGCGATAAGTTGGAGATGTTTGATTAATGATTTAGCCAAACCGTTCTATGTATGAACATGAGCTACTGGATGTTCAGCATCAATGCCCACTGTCATACAATAATTATTAAAGGCTTGAGATGTAAATTCCCCGGCATTATCAAGTCGAACTTTCTTAATCATGTAATTTACATTTCGCATGATTATGTACTTGCACTTGCAAAATAGTGGGATTTTGATAACCCCCGAGTAATCGGGGGTGGATGTCTGTATTGCATTCAGGTTTTGGGGAGCATAACACAGGGTTTTCATGAAGGATGGTGAAATATGATCGATACTAATCACATGAGGATCCATACGATGTCGTATTGGTTTGGTTGTACTGTATTTCCGCTGCAGTATTTTCCCCATTGCACGAGAGTGTGTTGTATTTTGACCCCTGCGTGGGCAGGTATTGAGATTGAGTTGTATGTATTAATTGAAAGACCAAATCGGTCTACCGAGTCATTTTAGCCTTAAAGGCGACGTTTAGATGTTTGATTTTAGTTACCAGCCTGGTAGATCCTTGAGGAAAGGGTCTACGACGTGTAATATCCCTGAGTGGATTGGGGGTGTTACATAAATGATATCGGAGCTTTAGGTTGTGGAAACCTATGCTGTCGGGTCAAGTTGTGTGTTGAGTCTTGTCTCGTCGGATTTTGTCTGAGTGAGTCGTGTCGCGATGCGTCGTCTGAGTTTGTTGGTCGTGATTAGTATCGTGAGGCTATCATCATCTTCGTGCGCCCTGTGGATGTAAGTCTTCCCTTTTATATATTATATTTTATATTTTATGTTGCATAATTTTGTTTGCAAGTAAGAGGTAAGATAGAAACTGTATTTGATACTTGTGGTATATTACGTTTGTAGCAATTGGGATATACTGGTAGATTGAGTTTTGATTAGTTCAATGTGTTATGGAAGTTTCTGGACATTAATGTGTTCGAGGAGGCGTATTGACGGCACAGATTGTCGGAAACACCAACGGATGGTTTCGATGTATGTTTGAATTTAAGATTATATTCATGAGTGGTATCAGTTAGTATGATGATTTGAATGCTTGATGGGCACGTGTTTGGGTACCGGATATGTTTGACTAATTGTTGTTAATTGCTACAAACGTGGTCATATTGATAACCGTGTTGGCTGTGCGCGTATTTGAAAATGTTTTTGAAAATTTCATAGACTCGAGTATGTTGTGAAAAATCAGATCTTCTAAAACATTTTACTAGTACGGTTAAACGGCGGTTAGTGTGAATTTTTGAAAATTTTCTGAAATTTTGGACAAGCCGGCCGTATATTTTCAAATAAGAGAATTGATTGATTGTTTCTTGCTACCCCAATATACCCTCATAGTTAGCTATATCCGCTGCACGTGTAATTTTAAATGACTTACAAGTATTTTGCAATCTGAGTTAAATTGGAAAATTTTCGTAACTATTTTATTGATATGTGTAAGCGGTGACTTAACGTATGTTTTGAAATTGTTGACTTTTGCAATTCGGGCTTTGCATTTTCAAATGAGATTTTTGTGACGACACTTAGAAAATGGATATTTGAAGAGTATTTAAATTATTGAAAAATATTACCGACATTGTCATTTGGCATACTTGCAAATGACTTTCTGAGCAATTTTATAAACTTAGATATGCTTGTGGAAATATTGAATTCTAAAAATATTTTATCGGTATGCATAAGTAATGACTTAGCCTATACATTGTTTTAAATTAAAAACATTTTGAGTTTGACAAAGTGATCGTGCACTTTCATAAAAGCATTGCGACGGAATACAAATGATATGTTTTGAAGTACTTTCGATATTTTATAAAATGTCACCGTCGTTAATCTTTTGTCATATTTAAAAAGGATTTTGAAAAGTGATTTTTGTCTATTGATTCTATTTTCAAAAAAAAAAAAAACTCGAGTAATATTGGGAAAAACATTTGTGGGGAGTCAGTTAGCGCACACTAGTTTCATCATTGGCGCACGCTAATGAACCCTGACAGAACCTTTGGTTATTATAGTTCGTTAAGATGCAGTGTGTGCGTAGCGTAGTTTAATGCTTAATCGAGAGACTAGTCGAAACTAGGGTGATTGCGTGTGAGATCAAGTTGCTTAAGATATTTGTCGTGTTGTCATCCTCATTGGGTAGTTTTGGGTCGTGTTCTCAAATGAGGCGTTTGTGATCTATGGTTTATAGTTTTGATAAAGCTACCTGGGGTATCAAAATACTGTGGGATCGTGACCCACGATACCAAAAACTGTGTAATGATCTTGTGATACTTGGAATTACAATTCATCATACTAAGATGCCTGAGAGCCGAGATATATATTACTACTGCATAGTTGCCACTTTCGAGTATGTCACATCTTGACGATCGAATCATGAGATTGCCGATATTGTTGAACGGTTCGTATGCATAATTGGAGTGACGCTACAGTGAGATGGGGGGTGGCATGGCAAGATTCGGGGACGAAACTTATTTTAAGTGGGATAGTATGTAATATCCAGGAAATTTAAATTAATTTTGGCGGTATTAATTTCTTTTTATTATTAATTTATTTTGACCATCCTTTTTAATTTAATTAGTTGCCTAATTAAGAACATGGCGGAGATATTAGACCAAAGTGTTGGTGAGTTATTGATGGTTGATGTGTATTAATCGCATAATTGAACCAGCGGAGGGAATAACAGATTCGAGATCGATCCATTTTAATGGGATAAAGTATAATCCAACCTTATTGGTCAAATACCAAACTATCCACTATATATAATATAATATAATATATATATATATATATATATATATATATATATATATATACTCCTCCCTCACGGATCTTACCCCTCTCTCTCAATTCCCCTTTCCCCCACCTAACCCTCACGCACGGTCAACTACCATCATCCACCTCCCCCTTTCTTCATCATCAGCAGCGGCAAGCGGTTGACACAAGGAGCGACGGTGTGAAGGGATCTCGAGTTGGTGGATGGTTCTTTTGCGCGTTTTTCATCCGAACTCTTGGCAGCAGGTCGCCGCAAGCTTGGGATGCGAGAATCGAATGTGCGGCGGCGACCGCGGCAGTTATGGAGGTGGCACTGTTGGGATTCCACAGAAAATAAACGCAGCGGAAGAATAACGGAATCCCTAAGAGGATCGATCAAGTAACGTATATACGAAAAGAAAAATACGAAGATCAAGGAATCAAAGTCCCATACCTATGATGTCTCTGAAAAACCTTCGTATGATGATGATGATGAAGAGCCTTTCGTTCCAAGCACCTAAAGCAAGATGCCTCTACTTCACACGCCGGAACTTGATGAAAAAATCGACAAGCTTCCTTTCTTCAAGAATGCGGCTAGGGAAGCTTGTAGGAATATTTTCTCTCAATGTATTCTTCTTATATCTTGTCTCTAAGATCAAGATGAAGTTTTCAACCTTACTCTCTCTCTCAAATTCGTGATTTTGAGTTCATACAAGAAGAAGTTGTCCTCTCTCCTTTTTAAAGACTTTTATTTATAAAAAAATGAAAGTCTTCCTTTAACACATGATTGAGGGTATCAAATACACCTCACATATGTCACCTAGTGACATAAAATAAGTATAAAAGAGACAAGAGAGGGAGGAGGGCGGCCTTAAGGGAAATTTCCAAGAAGACGGGTCGAATTTACTCGCTCGTGTAATCTGGATGTTCGTCAAAACGAATCCCTCGTGGTACGGATGTTCACAAACGAATCCGTTTTATTTCCAATATGTTTGGACTAATTAATTAATCCAATTAATTAATTATATCAAACACAAATATATATTTCTCTAAGAAATATAATTTATGAATTAAAGTAATCACCCAAGAACCTACTTACAATTCATAAGACCGCTATTTGATTTATCCGATAAATCAAACTTAGATATCTAATATCTAATATTATAAGAGAGATTATTAATTCACATTTATCCATCAATGATCCTATCACATTGCGACTCGTAGGTTCGTCTCACCGGCATTGGGAGGAACTAATGAGTGCGGCAAGACTTAGCCCGACTTAGCGGCCGCATCAGAACCCCGATCGAGAACGAATGAACGAATCATTCCGTAACCATTATGTCGTGAATACTATATACGTATAGACCCTTCATCGATGTCCCGGTCAAGTCTTCGGTCACGGTAAAGTCAAACCTCATCGTTGACTAAACTCTATACATGTGTTAATGCAAATCAAGACCGATCGATTAATAGTGTATCTAATACGACTATATCGTAATGCTTCGCCAAAGACTTATGATCTTATTTGCCATTAACCGTATAGGACATTCGCCGCTCACTAACAGGAGATAGAATCCTTTCTTGGTGTTCAAGAAAGATCACACTGCCCGTATAGTCCGCACTTCGAGGTCGACTCAAGAATTAAGCAAATGAGTCTAACTACTCTAATGACAAACTAAACGTCACGGATACATCTTCTACCGAACCTCAAGTCAAAGGTCCACGTATACTATCACAACCTTTCGATTCGTCATCGACTCTCCGAGAGTGAATACCGTGTGGTGAATCGAGTATGAGTCATGTTCGAGTATCTTGGTCCCACCAATATACTTATAACTATGCTATCAAGACGTGCACACATCCTAGCATCAGTTATACAAGTCTTATTAAAACTTAATGTCCTGTTAAGTTTTATCGACTTGCGAACTAGTTAAGCATTCGAGCTCTAAACACTTCTAGTGCCTATCTCCTTATCTCCATAAGGAGTAGAATGTTCACTCTCAAATGCAAGGACTATTATTCTATATACCAAATCACAATGTCAGTGATATACAATAATATAGAAATAATAATTGCCTTATTAAATATAATATTCATAATTACAATACAATTGCTCTCACCCTCTCATCCTCTGAGTGGCATTCGAGGGCATATTCCTAACAGGCACGTGCGTTGATTTAGTACCTGAGACGGGTAAGGTTTGGTTTTTGTTATAGATCGGTGTTAGGGTGGAGTTTTCCGGTAATGGATTTTCCGGTGTAAAACCGGAGCTCGGCGGCTGGACTTTCAGAACTTTTGTTTAGAATTCCGGCGACCTTCGCTTCTGGATCCAATGACTTTGCAGTGGTTCGGGTGAGGGTTAATAGGCGGGGGTGGTTTCAGGCTAGTGACTTGCTAGCGGGGTCGGACGACATCAGAACTGAACTGAGTGATGGCTGGGTTTCAGCATGGGGGTCGCTACTTTATGTGTGTGTGTGTGAGTCTCTATGTATGTGTGTGTGTGTTTCCGGTTGTGTGTGTGTGCGTGTTTAAGATTATGTGTGTGTTGGTGTGTACTGTGTGTGTAGTGTATATATATATATATATATATATAAGTGTGTTGTGTGTGTAGTATATATATATATATATAAGTGTGTGTTGTGTGTGTGTAGTATATATATATGTGTGTGCAGTGTGTGTGATATATATATATGTGTGTCTCACACACACACACACACACATATATATATATATATATATATATATATGTGTGTGTGTGTGTGTGTGTGTGTGTATGTGTGTTGGGTGTGTACTATATGTGATATATATGTATTATATATATATATGTGTATGTTAAGGTATGTATGTGATATATATGACTGAGAAGATGGAGACGAGGACGAAAGTTGTATAAATTAGCCTACGAACGGATTCATATATTGGACTTATGGAATGAACCCGAGTTTGGAGATGTATACGAGACAATCGTTCAGGAATTTGAATTATGATTCCCATCATTAATTAAATCTAGATATGGATCCGAGTGGAATATCGTTGGTCGTTTGATCCGATCAATAATTTAAAGGAGCTCAATTGAGGTAATATATTAGCCGACTAATTACGTTATAATTATAAGATATTAAATTGGACCTTATATTAAATTGTCTATTATATATTTATAATAAGGGTTGGGATTTCAATCGATCGATCGGGTGAGCCGTGTTCGTCGGAGCTTTCGGCATCAATTATCAAGGCAAGTAGTTTTCTTATACGATTTATGTCATGTAAATAGAGTTTACATGTTGGATTTACGATGGTTGGATTACCCTCGTGAATATGATTCGTGTGAATTGATTATGATTTGATTATTTTGAACGTTGAGGGCTTTAATGATATCCCTACTTGTTTAATGTTGTGGAATCGTGTATTCTGTGTTAATCGTGTTGTTGTGTGGAGATTGATTCTTCATCATGGAGGTATTGTGATGAGTATGATAATTGTGTTGGGTAAGTGGCCATTTCTAGTAAGTATTCTTAATGAACTTACATTCTTAGCATATTAGTATTGCATCCGATGGGATCTCGGTAGGGGTCCACAAAGGTGTGGGTCCACGAGCTTACTTTTAACCACTACGGGTTAGATCCGACAGGGTCTCGGTAGGGGTCCACAGAGGCGTGGGACCGTGGTTAATTGTGGTGCATTTTTACAAATGTGTTTTGGGTTATATCGTTTCCGGAAACGAGTGTTTTTGAATGGTGATTTCATGATTGTATGCATTGACTAAATGTGTAAGAGGTAAGTTGTTCATTTGGCCAACTTAGCTGGGATGGCACTAGAATATTTTGTCCTATGTGTTTAGTTCTTTAGTTGTGGGGTTTTGATGTTGGAAAATAGACATTGCTAATGTTCTCGTGTACTGTGATTTGATGAGAATTGGGTTGAGATCCCAACGGTTTTTGTAAAGGTCATTTCACGGAAAGTGATTTTGGGCCGAGACCCACTCATCTTGAAATGATTATTTTTTAACTAAGGACTTGAGGTCCAACAAAATTTCTACTTTTAAAAATCCCCGAGATGAGGAATTTATTTTCAAACACTTCATCGATTACTTTCTAATTAATAAAACCTCTCGGGAAGGCT
Organism: Orobanche coerulescens; assembly: GCA_033398695.1. Lineage (NCBI taxonomy): Eukaryota > Viridiplantae > Streptophyta > Magnoliopsida > Lamiales > Orobanchaceae > Orobanche > Orobanche coerulescens. The sequence continues at coordinate 162,543,798 of CM065802.1, read as the reverse complement.
TTGGTAGTTAATTATCGTATCCGATCCGCGATTTCTATTTATTTGTTACATTTCGCATGATTATGTACTTGCACTAGCAAAATAGTGGGATTTTGCTAACCCCCGAGTAATCGGGGGGTGGATGTCTGTATTGCATTTAAGCTTTGGGGAGCATAACACAGGGTGGCATGAAGGATGATGAAATATGATCGATACTAATCACATGAGGATCCATACGATGTCGTATTAGTTTGGTTGTACTTTATTTCCGCTGTAGTATTTTCCCCATTGCACGAGAGTGTGTTGTATTTTGACCCCTACGTGGGCATGTATTGAGATTGAGTTGTATGTATTAATTGAAACACCAAATCGGTCTACCGAGTCATTTTAGCCTTAAAGGCGACGTTTAGATGTTTGATTTTAGTTACCAGCCTGGTAGATCCTTGAGGAAAGGGTCTACGATGTGTAATATCCCTGAGTGGATTGGGGGTGTTACAGATCCGTTGAGATAATGCCTCCATATGATATGTAGCGAAAAAGACCGCAGCTAATTCCAAATCATGAGTGGGATAATTTACTTCATATGGTTTCAAATGTCGAGATGCAATAAGAAATGGCCTTATCTCTCTGCATCAAACACATACAAGTCCGAGACCTGAAGCATCAATATAAACCACGAACTCATCGTTTCTCTGTGGCAAGGCTAGAACTGGCACGGTAGTCAACCGCCTCTTCAACTCATCGAAGCAATTCTGCCTATCTCTGTTCCACTCAAATTTTTGAGTTTTCTGAAGCAACTGCGTAAGTGGTCGAGCGATCCTGGAAAATCCCTCGACGAATCTACGGTAATACCCCACACGTCCTAGAAAACTTCTCATTTCCTTCACATTCTTAAGTGGTTCCCACGCCAGTACCGCTTCTATCTTTTGTGGGTTAACCTGAACTCCTTCCGCCGAAATCACATGCCCGGGGAATGTTACTTCTCGGAGTTAAAACTCACATTTGGAAAACTTTGCATATAACTGTTCAGCTCTCAAAATATCTATCACAATACGAAGGTGTTCAATGTGCTCCTCCTGGATCTGGGAATAGATAAGGATATCGTCAATATAATTGACTATGAATTTGTCTAAATATTCGATCAAAAACTTGTTCATCAACTGCATGAACACTGCTGGGGTGTTGGTTAGCCCAAATGGCATAACCACAAATTTGTAATGGCTGTATCTCATCCTAAAAGCAGCTTTCGGTATATCGCTATCCCGAATCCTCAACTGATAATAGCCTGGCCATAAATTAATCTTCGAGAAGACTTTCGCCCCCCGAAGCTGATCAAACAGGTCATTAATCCGGGGCAAAGGGTACTTATTTTTGATGGTGAGATTGTTTAATTCTCGATAGTCGATACATAGATGAATCGATCAATCCTTCTTTTTAACAAAAAAGCACCAGTGCTCCACAGGGTGATGCGCTCGGTCGAATGTACCCTTTATCCAACAATTCCCCCAGCTGTTTCTTGAACTCCAACATCTCTGATGGTGCCATATGGTACGATGCTCGAGAAATAGGAGCTGCATTCGGTTCTAGATCAATAGGAAACTCAACTTCTCGATGCGGTGGTATTCTTTGTAAATCATCTAGAACTACATCAAGGATATTCATTAACAATTGGAATCGATGATATCTAAACTCCACCATCTTCTGCCTTTAAAGCGTAGTACCAATAGCCTACGCAACCCTAGTTCAGGAGTTTCATCGCCTTCACGGTGTCAATCACACGTCCCGATCTACCCTGTTTATAACCCACAAAAGTATGTTTTGTGCCATCCTCGGCCACTATCGAGTAGTACGAGTCCGATAGTCCATGATAGCACCGTGATGATCCATCTAATCGTCTCCGAGGATCATATCCTCACCCTTTAAGTCTACAACAATGAGGTTCGAGGGCCAATCCCCATTCCTGGTCCTCACTAGACAGTCTCTAACTTCCCGATTCCCAACCATACGATCCCCACTAGGCATACCCACTATGAACGGATCACACTAAATTAAACAATCAATACCAATATGACGTACACAATCATATGCAATAAATGAATGGGTAGAACCCAGATCAAATCGCACCGAAACTGGATGAGAAAGGATCTGAGTTGTACCTGATGTCACTGGAGCATCTACCTTTTCTGTGCATCTCATCTAGTATAAACGGGGGTGTAACTCGACACTGCACGATGGTCCGGCTGACCCCGACCCCTACCATGGCCCGAACTCTAATGAGTCTAAGTAGCTGGGATATTCTGATCGACACTAATCTCCTTTTATACTATAGTGGCTATTGGGGCTCTGGATTCTCTGGTCGCCCTCTCAAAATGAGCTGCGCGACGCCCACTCTGCCCGCACGAATAACAATTAACCAATGGAAACGGGCAATCCTTCACCACATGCTCATTGTGACTGCAATTGAAATATACTCTACCCCTAGGTATGGTAGACCGAACCAAACGATTACCATGGGAACCTCTAGATTTATGAAACCACCTTCTCCCCGATGCGGGAGCAGGTTGCGACTTAGAAAACCGACCACCCTTACCGGCTGAGAAATGCCAAAAGTCTTCTGTTTCTTAGCCTCGGAACCAAACTCTGATTCTGAAACAGCCATCTCAATCGCCAAAGCGTGATCCTGGTATTATTTCAACATAGTGCACAAAAGTCGTGCCATGCTCTGTCTTATGTGTGGCTTCATGCGCATATTAAAATAGCGGATCTTATCGGCCTCATTTCTCACTTGATCTTTCACATAGCCCACCTGTTGATTCTAAGTAATGATGGCCTGGGATATCGATACGTCCTGCAGCGTAACTGTAAAGAACTCGATGATTCTACAATTTCGAACCGGCGGCGGACAATACTCCACCTTCATGGCGGTCTTAAACCCATCCCAAGTGGCTACATAATCTCTGGGCACCACGGCCTCCACCCATTCTACGGCTTCCTTATCCAGGAGGTATTCAACAATAGGTACCCTCATGTCGTCTGGACAAGCTATGACATCGAAAGTTCTTCCCAACCGACAGAGCCAATTTTCCCACCCGAAGGAGTCAGTAGTACCAGCAATACGAGGGGGGTGCATCTTCGTCACCTTCTGAAGCCATTTGCTGGCTTCATCCTCCGCTGTCGAGCATGGATTCTGGTGCCCACGTTGAGCTATCTGAGCCAATTGAGCTACCAAATGCTGAAGTATAGCAGTAGCTCATGCGTCGGCATTATTACCCTACGATTGGACTTGGCTAATTGATAAGTCTTGTTGTCCGTCAGAACTCAAGGGCAGAGTATTCGGCACTAAATGTGAATCCGAATCCACAGATGACTGGGAAGGCGTAACTCCCTCATCATCAGCACCACGGCCACGGCCTCGGCCGCGTCCCCTTGATGGTCTACCATGACCTCTCAACATACTGAAGAATAAGAATTTAAAAGAGACAAGATCATCACAGTTCACAATTTACAACGTTGGTACCCCATCAAAATTCCAATCCACATAAAAAAATAGTATAGAAGCGTAATAGTTTGAGGAGACTTACAACCACGGGTCACACGAAGAGATGGTAGCACGATGATGTTAGGCTCAACAACTGACTTCTACGATGCAACTGACAGACCCAGATTAACCGACAACGTTGGTATTCACAACCTAAGGCTCTGCTACCATAAATGTAACACCCCAATTCTCATAAGGAACGTTACACGCCGTAGAACCTTCATCAAGGTCTACAAGGCTAAGACATTCACACAATTTCATAATAATCCCATAATCTCAATATTTAATAATATAAATAAGACCGTGGACTCGACCAAAACATTTTGGTTGGAATGTAGGAAAACCGAATGTAAAATAAATTCATTGCCCACGCAGGGGATTTCAGCGACAACTTTAAAACAAGAATACTTTGTCGATCGACACCGACAGACAACATGAATATAATAAAATCAACACCTCAGACTCGAGTGTAATAAGGTTACGGCCATAACAATTAATCTTACAGCCGTAAAAAGTTTATTCACAGTCGTAAATTGCCCACTGGACTACCTGAACCAATACGAACACTAGATACCGCCATACATAAATAAAATTACGGCCGTTACATATGATCTTACAGCCGTAACACTTGAGACCTTACGTCTGTAACATAGTTCTGAAAAAAAATGGTTCGCTACAACTGGAAGTGGGAATACAAGAGAAATAGCAAAGCATCTACGAAGACTTTCTAATGACGAGTATATGTGTTAAACCAACACATGAATCTGGTCACCCAATGGTCGGAGGAAACAAGCATTTAACACACGTTCCTAACGAACAACGAAGCATTAATAAGGAACAACAACATGCAAGCTCACGCTCCAATCAAAACATATGATTCCACCCATCCGATAGAATGGACAACCAATTCTAATAGCAATACCCACAACTATGGAAAATTATAAAATGGCCCAAACTCCCGAGAATCACGATTCGAGGTCAGATAACAATCTCAGGAAATTGTAACAGATTTAAAAATAATAAAAGAACTTGTAGAAACCACGAAACATCAGTTTCGAATAATATTTATGAGAATCGAGCCTAAACGCGGAAAAGTTACACAATATGCATAATCTCGTAAAACAACTCTGAAACTCGTTCAGATGGCCTTGAATGCAGAACAAAATAGTTTCAGAATACCCAAAAAAAAATACAGGGAGTCATCCGAAATGAAAATATACCAAAAATAAAAATTAATAAAAATAAAAAGTGCGGATATTACACAGAAGGCACCACGATAAAATAGAAAAGGCAATGCTGCTCAGTTTTTGCAAGCACCATGAGTGCATGACTCTAGCAAGCGAGGGAAAAGATGAGGTCGATGTTCCGATATATGGAAGACGCAAGGTGGATCGGCGCCGGTCCTAGTAGAGCCCAACCACGTGGACCACCTCCTGCACGGGGAATGGACCCACTCCAAAGGAAGGTCGAAATTGCTATACTTGCGGTTCAAAGAAGCATACTTACCACAATTAGAAGGCGCCAAAGAACATCCGAGCCTACTACAAGCACTATAAACAGTACTTGACTCAAGAGTCAAATTACATGGAGGAAGATAATGAGAATATGGAGGTGAACCATGTTGAGATCCCTCCTCTCACCATTGCGGACAAAGACCAGCATTTGGATGTTGCTGACTTTGATAAGATCATTGTAGTTTGACTAGGTTTTACACTTTGGTTATATTTTATCTTGTTTCTAGTTTTATTTTGAGAACTACTTTGGGTAATGAATAAAATTCTTTTAATTGCTGTGATTGTGGAAAAACGAATTTTATTTTTTCCCTTCAAGAGCACGTTTGGTTTATTACCAAATAATTACTCAGTAAGAACTGCTTGGTTAATTTGATACATTGGTGGATTTTATCAAAAACTTTTGTTCACGACTAGGCGCATCTTCCTTGGTGTGTTTTTATGCATTGAAAGTTCAAACGGAATCAGTCGTTTTTAAACAGCCTTAGCTGTACCGACATTCTTACTTTTTCTGCAAGTCCACCAATTTTGAGTTATCGAAAGGATCATTAGTCGAGATATAAATTGAACATCCTGATGCATTTTAAAATGTTTAAATGCTCCTATGGCCATCATTGCCACAATATTTTATCAATGATAATGCCTTTGAGAAAGGCTTCAACCTTCCTCTATCACTCAACAATAGAGAAATACCAAAATAGATACTTTAAACAAGCACTACAATCTGAGTTTAACGATCCAGAAAGTACACGACCTAAGGACAGAAGGATACGAAAGTCTAGTTTACAGAACAACTGACTGTTCCTCCATAGACTTCTTAACGAAAGAGTTATTGTTGTTCTAGTGAACAAAGGTCAAGCTGCATGGAAATTATTTTCAGCGATTGTGCTAACTTTGATCCTAACCAACTTGGTCTAATTTCTCCAAACTCAAAGTTAGTGAGTTTTTGCTATGTCCTTCATCACAAGACTAATTGAATTTCAAGTCTTATTCTAGATGTCTCGTGGAGAAATTGAGTGCCTTGCTGATAGTGGAACAACCCACACTATTCTTCGGAATAGGTAATTTACAATGCCCATAAATTATTCTGTAAAGCCTGTTCACTAGCAAAGTTTATATCTTCTCCATCATTTCCTAAAGACTCAATACAAAATATTCGATTCTTACAAAGCATTCAAGGGGACATTTGTTGACCTATTCAGCCAGAGTACGGACCATTCAGATACTTTATGGTTCTGGTTGATGAATCAACGCGATGGTCACACGTCGCTCTTCTATCCACAAGAAATGCTGCATTTGCTAAACTCATAGCACAAATTATCAAGTTACGGGCTAACCACCCCTACTTCACAATTAAGATTGGACAACACTGGTGAGTTTACGTCAAAGTCCTTTGACGACTATTGCATATCGACTGGGATTGAAGTTGAACATCCCGTCCCCTATGTTTATTCGAAAAATGGCCTTGCTGATGCTATGATTAAGCAATTACAGCTTATCGCCCGAGCATTGGTATTGCACACCAACTTGCCAATTTCTGCATGGGGTTATGCAATTTTGCATGTAGCTATACTTATTCATTTTTGACCCACTTCCAATCAACCATTTAGTGGGTACCAGTTGGTAACTAGATATGAGCCTGATATTTCACACTTACGCATTTTTGGTTTTACGGTATATATGCCAATTTCGCCTCCACAGCGTACTAAAATGGGTCCGCAAAGATGATTAGGTAAATACGTTGGCTATGAATCGCCAAAAATTATCCGCTAGTTGCAACCTTTGATAGGAGATCTATTTACTACAAGATTTGCAGACTGTCACTTTGATGAGACAAACTTTCCATCGTTAGGGAGAGAGTGGAATTGAACGATTCCAGTTGAACGCCAGGAAATTGTTTGGTGTGCTCCTTCTTTGCCTCATAAAGATCCCCGCGCGGCTCAATCCGAGCTGGAAGTGCAACGTATTCTCAGTCTTCATAAAGTTGTGGATTCGATGCCCGGCATCTTTACTGATATTGCAAAAGTGACAAGATCTACCATTCCTGATGTGAATGTTCCTGCAAGGTTAGAAGTCCCAGTTATAGGGCAAGGTTCAGCCTCCCAAAGGAATGATGCCTCTGGCATCATCCTTAGTGGTGGGACAACTGCATCGGCTGCTCTTATACCTTCTCGAAAGAGTGGTAGGCCAGTGGGTAGAAAGTACACCAAACCTAGAAAGAAAAGAGAAACGGAGGCACAAAATCCTCTCATTGTCAACACAGGGACCCCGTCAGATGAGATTCTCTCTGACTACGGATATGTCCTCGAATCAACAATGGAATGATCGATAGACGCATTGGAAACTTTGTTGATGTCGGAGAATAGAGAATTTTTGATGCAATGTACGGGTGAATACGTACAATTGGACAGGTCGTCCACGCTAGTCGATGATGATTTTGCCTACTCCGTCGCTCAAGAAATTATTGAAGATGATGATGTTGAACCGCGCTCGATTGCTGAATGTTAATGATGAGCTGATTGGCCGAAATGGAAAGATGCAATGCAAGCTTAACTAGACTCAATGGCTAAACATGAGGTATTTGTTCGTATCGAGCCAGTTCCGGTGGGCTTTAAACCAGTTGGATATAAGTGGTTCTTTGTTCGTAAAGGCAATGATAAGAATGAGGTCATGCATTAAAAAGCGAGACTAGTTTCCCAAGGATTCTCGCAGCGCCCTGGAATTGATTGCGAGGAGACGTATTCTCCCATTATGGACATCATCACATTCCACTACTTAGTCAATTTGGCAGTTCCCTAAAAACTGAATATGCAGCTTATAGATGTGGCTACAACGTATCTTTATAGGGATCTAGATATGGATATTTATACGAAAGTCCCCGAAAAGATTTTGTTGCCCAAATCAAGTATCTCTGTACCACAGAGTGCTTACGCTGTAAAATTTCTTCGTTTACTGTATGAGTTGAAGCAATCAAGAAGGATGTGGTACAACCGCCTACGTGACTACTTGATCGGGAGGGATACAAGAATAGTGATATCTGTCCATGCATTTTCATTAAAATAAAAGATACACGATTCGTGATTGTAGCCATCTATGTAGATAACATAAATATTATCAGTACCATAGATGAGGTCGATGAAACGGCCTGCTACATTAAGTCCGAATTCGAGATGAAAGACCTGGGGAGGACTTGATTCTACTTAGGCTTAGACCTAGAACATCGTGATGATGGTATACTCAATCATCAATCTACCTATGTCCATAAGATGCTCAGGCAATTTATCATAGAAAAGGCACATCCTCTTGATACTCTCATGGTTAGTCGAAGTCTGGAAATGGACAAGGATCCATTTTGTCCTAAAGAAGAGGATGAAGAGGTCCTTGGAGCAGAAACACTGTACCTTAGCGCAATTAGTGTGTTGTTGTATATGGCTTAATGTACTCGCCTAAACGTCGCATTCTCTATAAATCTGTTAGCGAGATTCAGCTCTGCTCCCACGATAAGGCATTTGAATGGAGTAAACCACATCTTTCGATACTTGAAAGGCACAGTCATCTTGGATTGTACTTTCCCTATGCAAGGGAGAGCGATATCCCGAAAGGAATTGTTGAGGTTAAGACAATGCATACCGACCGCCGATCTTCCTCTAATATTGCATCTAAGCATGGCAGCTTGACTACCAGAAGTGATAATGCAAGCAAGCTTACCCACTATGCAGAGAATCCTAACAATATGTTAGTTGGATTTACGGATGCCGGTTATCTTTTTGACCCGCATAAAGGATGTTCCCAAGCTGGTTATATGTCACCATTGGGAATACAGTGATATATTAGCAATCTACCAAACAGACCCTGGTTGCTACTTCCTCGAACCATGCAGAGATAATTTCATTGCATGAATCCGTATGGGAGTGCATTTATATTCGGTCAGTCATAGACTATATACGAGGAACTTGTGGATTAGAGTCCACTACAGCGACTCCTACTTGCATCTTTGAGGACAATGCATCATGCATTGAGCAGATGATATTAGGTTTCATTAAGGGTGATAATACCAAGCATATCTTGCTGAAGTTCTTCTACGGTCAGCAACATCAGAAATTGCTGAATATCAAAGTGAAACAAGTGAGTTCCGATGAGAATATCATAGACTTGTTCACTAAGTTTTTGCCAAAATCTACAATTGAGAAATATGTGAGGAGCATTGTCATGCTCGATTATTCAAGCTCAACTAGTGATAGCCCATTGGAATGAGCTGTTATGTATACTTCAGGGGAAGTGTATTTCACATGATTCTGACATTTGTAGTTAGTGCGTTGTGCCCTTTTTCCTCACCAAATATTTGTTTTTCCCATGGGGTATTGTTTGACTTGGAAAGTTTTTTTACCGAGGCAACATCTTATGCACTATGATAGTATTAGTGCTCGATATAGTAGGAGTGTTCCGGGATATCCTTCCCTTGTTGGTGTCTTGCCTAATACTACTTATAAGAAGGTACATAGATGGAGGGTTCTAGATCTTTCTAGAGGTAGTAAGATCCTATTAGACGTCTTACCTTATCTAAGAATCTTATGTATGGAAGGACTCTAATTGTAATGCATAAATAAAGGCCCCCTCTATTAGTGTTATGAATACAATTGATTGACTCATATTTACAGCTTTCTTACTTTCCCCTAAAAACATAAATATCAATTTAAGGGATTATTTAGTCATAATGTTGATCATTATGATTTGAGTAGTAAATACCATATTTTGAAATGTTTATGATGTTCTTCAGTTAATTAAGACAATATAAGATGATATTATTATTATAAAAAGAGTTGAATAAGTGTTGATAATTCATATAACAAAAGTAGATTGCCTGATTTAAGGAAATCTATTGCATTGAATTCCGAATTCGTAGAGTTTTATTATTGAATGAAATGTATTTCATTCAAGATTATTCGCTCGATTGATTAGTGTTGTTCATTCGATCTTCGTTCGTTCATTTCGTTGAGGACGTTTTGATCATACAGAACCATTCATGTCTCCAGGATGGCAAGTTATCTTGCTTGATTATAATGATAAGTGATTCTTGTGAATGTTATACATTTTATATCTCTAATGCTTTATGAATGTATGATTCAAAATGAGGTGTTGTTGTTGATCATGTGGATCATTTCGTTGTGGGGTTGTACTCCTAAATTCACTACATTTGTTATTGTTGGTCTATTTGATCATTGTTGTCACTTTGGTGAATTTCCTTGGTCCTTGTTGGATATGTGATTAATTGAGTTTCATTGTCACGTTTGTAACACCCGCAAGATATTCAGGGTATATTACAGCGCCGTGGACCCCTACGTGGGATCCACCAGGCAAACTAATATATAAACTGCTCGTCTAACCATCTCGGTTAGTGAGAAAACATACATCACCAAGATGCAAAGTAAATAAAACACACGGTACAACTGGTAAACCAGACATCATTGGAAATCACACATAAAATTTAGTATACAATCCATCTTCCAAATCAAAACGCCTAAGTACTCGCGAGTACTATCTATCAGTTTACAAGTTTGAAAACAAACGTCTTAAAAAGGACAACTGAAATAAAGGGACTGGTTTGCACACATCAACAACCCTGACCAGCATCCTCATACTAATTTAGTGCCCGCTCGACCGGTTGAACGCAACCTGAAATTCATAACACAAATTTCCCCAAAAATGGGTCCACAAAGGGGTTAGCAATTACGCTAGTATAAGTAATCAAGGCAAACCATTTGCTTACACATCTCATACTACATGCATCAAGTCGCTTCAAAAATCAAAATCAAGACATGTCTCTTCTGGGAAACAAACAGTCAATAATCACAGTTGAAAACTTGCCTAGGACCGGGGCTAAACCACTTGTCCCATCCGAGGCCTCTATGGACCCTCCCGGATGGGCCATATCACAATCATGCATCGCTTAGAACCGAGGGTAAACTACTGTTCCTATAACACCCAAAATTTATTTATTATTTTTTTTTTTTTTTTTTTTACCGAAATAATATAAAGTTTGACACCAATTCATAAAGGAACTTCATTTATTTAATTTAATAAGCCAATAATGGCAATCAAGTTATCAAACTTCTAAAGAAAACAACATAAGTAAAACTTTCTAATATAGAAATATCAAAAGCGGAAGTACTAAAAATGTTCATTGACGTAAAATAAATAGCAGTGTGTCACGAATTCTCCCGTCAGTCCCTAGCCTCCTTAATCGTAAAACCTGAAAAATGTTAAGTAAACCGTAAGCACAAAGCTTAGTGAATTCAAACACAACATTATACCAACATCCACAATCACTAGACCTAGATTAAAATATACGATTATAACATTTAAACATAAGCCAAGAACAAATCAAGGCTTATAAGGAGGGCTAGTAGGTTACCCGCATCTCACAAACCGAAGAGTATTGGGTTAATCTTACCCTCACCTCACATCCGGAGGGTATTGGAGTAATTATACCTAACCACGCGCACCGGACAAAAGCCGGATAATTGCTATGATCCCTCAACAATAAACATACAGTGCACATGTATGATTAACAATTTAAGCATGCATCCACATTATCATACCATAATAATAATTTAACACTCACGTGCTAACCTAGCAATCATAAATATTGAGACAATGGAGTGAGAGAACTCACCTTGAATACTTAAGGGAGATTGCTAAATCAAAACCGGCTACCACACTTGAGCAAATGCCAAAACTTCACCTATTATAAACTAGGAGTTAGGATATACCCAAAGATGAAGCTTAAAGACTTAAACAAAAATCTGACAGCAAGGTCTAAAACAGATCCGCCGTTAAAGATGGATTTACTTAATTTTCCTAAGTATTAACATATCAATATTAAATTTTTCTAAGAAACTAGAGTCTTTCCCCTTTTTAAAACAGTAAAGAACTCACTCTAACTCCAAAATATGAATTTATTATGATGCTTTTAAAAAGACATCGCAGTGCAGTCCCAAATCATAGGAATCAGTAGTGTTGGCCAATTCTACCCAACTTGTGGGTAGAAATTGTCCAAACTAAAAATCACAGAGATAATAGACATAAATACCAAAGTCTCAGAGTTGGAATCGACCAAAAAGGGTTCCCAAACTCTAGATACGAAATTCACAACATGACTAATTACAAAACCCTTAAAAGCTGATGACAGAAAACTGATCTGGAGTGTGAACTCAATATGACCAAGAAATACTTGGAGATAACATCCCATAAACTCCAGATCACAACTTTAGGTCATAACACACATGTGGGAACTTGGAATCCCATTAGATCATTTCCCAAGCCCTAGAAACGAATAAAACAAGTTGACCTATCAGATCAGACCCGGATCAGACCTACCAGCAAAGGTGCCATTCTTGCCCATGGATAAAGTCCTAATTAGTGAGAGTGACCTTCATAAGAAAGTTACCCAACACAATTTGTAAACTTTTGGCACAGGTTTGAGATCCGTTTGAGTTATAGAATTCAAGTTATGATTTTTGTAAGATGACTACAAATCTGATGGAAACAGAATCGTAGCCAACCCTTAATCTTTTTAACCAATCCATTCCTCTCCTTTTGAAACACATTCCTAGATGTGTTTATCACCCAAATTCCGTCCCCTATGATCCTGGTGGCACGTAATAGGGCTAGGGGTCATTGGCATTTCATTTAGTCACAAGGAAAAGAATCAAATCAACATAATATATGACAAACCACTTAAACTCATAATTTTCCCCTTTCTTAAGGGTTCCTTGATCTTTCAAATACACAAACATTTATATACACATCTTAGAAGATGCTATAAAGTTGTATACTTAGATCTAAACATATGGATATGGATATGTTGAGAATCAAAATAATAATTAACAAGAATTATAACCATTCACAAGATCTATCACATTTTATCACCTAAATAAAACTTGGTGATTTCCATGGTTCATTTAGACCTTGTATTTTATATAATCATCTAGATCCATCATACACCATGTATAAGGTGTAGATATAATCTAGAGATGATGATAACATACAACTTATAACAATAACAACATTGGTTAAAACCATAAGATCTATCTTCTTTAAATCACACAAGTTACAACTTGATGATTTTTATGAATCATATAGATCTTTTACATAATATGATCATCTAGGCTCATCATACACCATGTATAGGAGATGGTGATGAAATTTCTAGATGATAATCAACACTTAAAACAATTAATTGAATATAAATCAAAAGAAAAGATTAGAATACCTTAAAAGATCTTACCTAAGCTTGTTACACCAACAAGGAAATGAAGGAGAAGATGATTGTGGCTTTGGAAGAGAAAAATGAGAGAGAGATGGGAGATGGGATCGGCGAAATGAGGGAGAGAGGAGGGAGTTAGGGTTTGTGATATTTTTATAAGTCATTTTAGGATAAAGCCTAATGACTACACTAATGGGCTAGGCTCAAAACTCATTTCTTACTAGCCCAATATAATTAAATCTTTTAATTAACTTAGCCCAAAACTTGTATTTTAATCTAACTTGGCTAATTAATTAAACCCATCATTTAAAATAATTAAATACCATGAAAATAATTAACGTGCCGAAAAAAAAGAAACCGAGCGTTACAACTCTCCCCTACTAAGAAGGGACTTGGCCTCGAAGTCGATCCCTCGAATAACTCGGGATAATGCGCCTCATCTCGTCTTCGAGTTCCCATGTACACTCGGATCCTTCCTATGCCTTGAACCTTAACGAATAAACAGTCTTACCGCTCAGAAGGGTCTTTGACTTTCGATCAACAACCGCGATAGGTTTCTCAACATAGTTGAGCCGTTAAATCAATTTGGATGTCTTCCAGAGGTACCACGGCGGTATATCGTCAACAATGCACTTCCTCAACCGAGACACGTGGAAGGTGTTATGAATCAAACTAAGCTCGTCGAGGCAGCTCCAACCGTGCAGCTACCTTACCAACGCGAGCTATGATCTTATAAGGTCCAATGAACCGAGGTCCCGGCTTTCCACGCTTGCGAATCTAATCACACCCTTCCAAGGGAGACCTTTAATAACACATGATCCCCACACTGAAACTCAAGATCGGAGCGCCGCTTATCTGCATAACTCTTCCGACGACTCTAGCGGTGACCAAATGATCCCCGATCATTTTGATTTTCTCCGTGGTGCAAAACAATATCGGTGCTACAGAGCACCCTCTGTCGACCTCACCCCAACACTGGGGTTCTACACTTCCTACCATACGATTGCTTCATACGGGGCATGTCGATGCTAGAATGATAAGCTGTTGTTATATGAAAACTTCGGCTAAATGAAGAAGATCATCCCAATTGCCTCCAAAATCAATTGCACATGCCCGAAGCATGTCCTCCAAAGTCTGTATCGTCGCTCACTCGCCCATCGGTTTGCGGATGGAACGCAGATCTTGAAATGCATCGGGTACCCAATTCTTCTTGGAATTTGCCAAAATCGAGAGGTGAATCGAGTATCTCGATCGGAGACAATAGATACGGGCACCCGTGCAATGAAACTATCTCCGAACAAAAATCTCGCCAATTTTTGGTGAAGAACTTTCCTTGATGGCCAGAAATGAGCACTCTTCGTCAATCGATCCACAACTACCCATATCGTATCCGCTCCCCTTGCAGTCTTAGGAAGTTTTGTAATAAAGTCCATGGTTAAGTGCTCCCATTTCCACTCAGGAATCTCCAAAGGTTGCAATTTCCCATGAGGTTTTTGGTGTTCGGCTTTGACCTTAGGCATGTTAGGCATTCTTCTACATATCGGGCCACATCATTCTTCATCCGTGCCACCAATAACCCTCACGAAGATCTCGGTACATTTTTGTAGCACCGGATGAATAGAAAACTTGGACTGTGAGCTTCTTCCATAAGAGTTTTCCGGTTCCCACGATAAATGGAACCCAAACCCTACCATAACGAGTTAGTAATCCACGCCATCTCGCTCCATCTTAGGTAACTCATTCACAATCCTTTCACGATTTGGGTTCCCCTCTTGAGTCGCCACATCTTGAGCATCTCGAATCATACCCAATAATGATGTCTCCATAGTCATCCGAAGACATTTAGCTCGAATCGGTTCGACAGATTGCTTACTGTTGAGTGCGTCGGCTACCACATTAGCTTTAGGGGTGGTAGTGAATCTCACGGTCGTAATCTTTCACCACATCTAACCATCTAACTGCCTCATATTCAAATCCCGATCGAAAAGGTACTTCAAACTTTTATGGTCGTGTAAATGATACACTTAACCCGTAAAGGTAGTGCCTCCATATCTTGAGAGCAAAAACAACGGCTCCTAACTCCGTGTCATGAGTGGGGTAGTTCCTTTCGTGAGGTTTTAGCTGGCGAGACGCATAAGCTATCACCTTACCCCGTTGCATCAACACGGCACCAAAACCCGGGAGGGATGCGTCGCGATACACTACCATGTCTTCCACTCCTTCCTGTAAGGTCAAAACCGGGCATTACACAACCGCGTCTTAAGATCTTCAAATGCAAACCGTTGTTCGGACCCCAAACAAATTTTTCCGACTTCTTGGTCAATCGCGTAAGAGGTAGAGCAATCTTTGAGAAATTTTCAATAAACCTACGATAGTAACCGGCCAAACCAGAAACTACGAATCTCCGAAGGCGATTTAGGAGCTTCCCATTTCTTAACCGCATCAATCTTGGCCGGATCGACCTTGATACCTTCCTTGTTCACCACGTGGCCCAAGAATTGAACCTCTTCTAACCAAAATTCACACTTAGAAAATTTAGCATAAAGCCGTTCTCTCCGTAGTGTCTCTAGAAGTTCCCGAATGTGCCTTTCATGCTCCTCCTAGTCTTAGAATAGACCAAAATATCGTCGATAAACACAATGACCGAGCAGTCGAGCATCGGACCACACACCCGATTCATAAGATCCATAAAAGCGGCGGGTGCATTAGTGAGTCCGAAAGGCATCACCACAAATTCAAAGTGTCAGTATCGGGTTGAAGCCGTTTTCTCAATGTCACAGTCACGAACTCGCATCTGATGATAACCGGAACGCAAATCAATCTTGGAAAACCAAGACGCTCCTTGGAGTTGGTCGAAAAGATCGTCGATACGAGGTAAAGGATAACGGTTCTTTATCGTGAGTTTATTCAACTCCCGATAATCTATGCACATTCTTTGAGAACCGTCCTTCTTTTTCGCGAAAAGTATAGGAGCACCCCACGGCGAGAAACTTGGCCGTATAAACCCCTTATCACTAAGCTCCTGTAACTGATCTTGAAGCTCTTTCATCTCAGATGGCGCCAAACGATAAGGAGATTTGGCGATCGGAACAGCGCCAGGTACTAAATCAATGCGAAACTCCACTTGCCTAATAGGTGGCAAACCCGGAGTTCCTCAGAAAGACGTCACCAAAGTCGGAAACAACTGGAACATTATCGAGTGCAATAGCGGAGGTACAAGAAGCAATATCCAAATGGGAATATCTCCTTGAATAATAAGTTCTCCACCCCTAGGGTTTTGAACACGAACTTGTCTCTTGCGACAAAGAATTTACGCATCGAATGCATCGAGCCAATCCATACCCACAATAACGCAAAGTTCCCTCATAGCAATAGGGATAAGATCAATGGGGAATTCTACTCCCGAAAATTCAAGGGTACAACCCGATAAACATCGATACGAAGATAGTTCGATTGTCGGCAACCGATAACCATGGGACGTGCTAGTTTCCCGACACCACGCCCCAACGATTTATGAACGTGCGTGACACGAAGGAGTGAGTAGCGCGAGAATCAAACATAACGGCGGCGGTGAGAATCTAAGATAAGTGCACGATTCATAATATTTAAGAAATAAAACAATTACTCTATGGCATAGCATAAAATGAAAGATAAGGAAGAGATGTTTACCTTTCGATCGCGGGCTTCGCGAGCTCTTCCCTCGTAAGGTAGTGGACACGTCCTCGTGTCAACATAGTTGGTCCGTTAGAGGTCGAAGCGGTATTGGGATTTGCATTCCCATACTTCTTGACTTTGGGCAATCAGTTTCTTGTGCCCCTTCTCTTGGCAATTGTAACAAGCTGGTACCATTTGTGATAGTAACTTGGGAGGTCAGAATGGCTTTTGGAGCCTTGCAATTCTTCAGTGATGCCCTTCCTTCTTACGGTTATAACACACCAATGGGGGTCGATCACCACCTGCAGATGGCTTGTATTCATATCTTGGTTTATCCCCAAACTTTGTCTTCTTATGAGCCTCATTAGAAGTTTTAGAAAAAGTTCTCTCCGATTTCCTCTTAGATTGAGTTTGCGGCTCAATCTCTCTCTTCAGTGCCCCCATGATTGCACCCAAGGTCATAAAGTCTTGCATGCTCACAAATTCCCGGATGTCGTACGTAAAATCGAGATGTACCGACTAACAAGCCATGCTTCATCTCCAGCAAAAGTAGGACGGAAAAGCATCTCCATGAACTTGGCGTTCGGATCACTATGAGACTCGGTGGTGCATTTGTAGCCATGAACTCCTGCATCATTCTTTGTTGCTCCACCCTAGGCACATACCGTGCCTCGAACCACTCCACAAGCCGGGCCTAAGTAATCGCCCTTACGGCTTCTTCCGTCATTCTTCCCGTGGTGGTGTTCCACCATGTCTTACCCCGCTTCCTCAGGTGGTTCTTTGCTACCAACACTCTAAAGTAGTGCAGGCACCCTATAGTCATAAAGGCGCCCTCACGTCGGATAACCGGTGTTTAGGCGCCTTTGGATCGTCCTCCCCATCCCAATGAGGTGGGCTGCACTTGCCGAACTTCTCGTAGTAGTACATTAAATCACGAGCGGGAGGATCGGGAGCCCCCGGGCGGAGGTGCATCGCCATACGCTCATCTAGCGAGCACGAACTTGATCAATGATGTTAGCCGTGACATTCGGAATGATCTCGTTAAAGCATTATTGAACTCCTCGGCCGAGTTCCCTAACTTGAGCTATTTGAATTGCATTGAGGCGAGGCGGAGCCATCTAAAATTGATAAGAAAAAAAAGCGATTCAACCTATGCATGTCTAAGAGATCGAAAACACTCGACTTGAAAACTTTTCAACCTTGCCCCGTCCCCAAAGCGCCAATATATTGAATAATAGGGGCCCTTCTATTATTCAATATAGAAGTTCCAATTTCGGTTTGTGTCTAGTTTCAAAATTTGACTTGCTCTAGCCGTAATGAGTTTAATTCACACTCATGGTAGATCTAAAAGGCCTAAATTCTCACATGGTAGATAGTAGCACTAAAGGCATATAATTATCCTCCTAGGCTAGTCTTTGAGATATGTCATAAATGGAGCATACTATTGAGTTTGATAAGTAATAAAATTTAAACACAATTAGTAAATACAAATTACTTGGTGGTACAGCGCCACCGTGACATCTTCCGCTAGTTTTTAATAAACTTTGTACAAGAGAAATAAAATGTTTTAAATTTGAGTCTAGACATCCCTAAGAAGGCCTAGTTCACTCAAATGAAAAGTCTCCGATACCAACTTATAACACCCAAAATTTATTTATTATTATTTTTTTTTTAGAAATAATATAAAGTTTGACACCAATTCATAAAGGAACTTCATTTATTTAATTTAATAAGCCAATAATGGCAATCAAGTTATCAAACTTCTAAAGAAAACAACATAAGTAAAACTTTCTAATATAGAAATATCAAAAGCGGAAGTACTAAAAATGTTCATTGACGTAAAATAAATAGCGATTGTGTCACGAATGCTCCCGTCAGTCCCTAGCCTCCTTAATCGTAAAACGAAAATGTTAAGTAAACCGTAAGCACAAAGCTTAGTGAATTCAAACACAACATTATACCAACATCCACAATCACTAGACCTAGATTAAAATATACAGTTATAACATTTAAACATAAGCCAAGAACAAATCAAGGCTTATAAGGAGGGCTAGTAGGTTACCCGCATCTCACAAACCGAAGAGTATTGGGTTAATCTTACCCTCACCTCACATCCCGGAGAGGGTATTGGAGTAATTATACCTAACCACGCGCACCGGACAAAAGCCGGATAATTGCTATGATCCCTCAACAATAAACATACGGTGCACATGTATGATTAACAATTTAAGCATGCATCCACATTATCATACCATAATAATAATTTAACACTCACGTGCTAACCTAGCAATCATAAATATTGAGACAATGGAGTGAGAGAACTCACCTTGAATACTTAAGGAGATTGCTAAATCAAAGCGCTACCACACTTGAGCAAATGCCAAAACTTCACCTATTATAAACTAGGAGTTAGGATATACCCAAAGATGAAGCTTAAAGACTTAAACAAAAATCTGACAGCAAGGTCTAAAAACAGACCCGCCGTTAAAGATGGATTTACTTAATTTTCCTAAGTATTAACATATCAATATTAAATTTTTCTAAGAAACTAGAGTCTTTCCCCTTTTTAAAACAGTAAAGAACTCACTCTAACTCCAAAATATGAATTTATTATGATGCTTTTAAAAAGACATCGCAGTGCAGTCCCAAATCATAGGAATCAGTAGTGTTGGCCAATTCTACCCAACTTGTGGGTAGAAATTGTCCAAACTAAAAATCACAGAGATAATAGACATAAATACCAAAGTCTCAGAGTTGGAATCGACCAAAAGGGTTTCGAAACTCTAGATACGAAATTCACAACATGACTAATTACAAAACCCTTAAAAGCTGATGACAACTGATCTGGAGTGTGAACTCAATATGACCAAGAAATACTTGGAGATAACATCCCATAAACTCCAGATCACAACTTTAGGTCATAACACACATGTGGGAACTCGGAATCCCATTAGATCATTTCCCAAGCCCTAGAAACGAATAAAACAAGTTGACCTATCAGATCAGACCCGGATCAGACCTACCAGCAAAGGTGCCGTTCTTGCCCATGGATAAAGTCCTAATTAGTGAGAGTGACCTTCATAAGAAAGTTACCCAACACAATTTGTAAACTTTTGGCACAGGTTTGAGATCCGTTTGAGTTATAGAATTCAAGTTATGATTTTTGTAAGATGACTACAAATCTGATGGAAACAGAATCGTAGCCAACCCTTAATCTTTTTAACCAATCCATTCCTCTCCCTTTTGAAACACATTCCTAGATGTGTTTATCACCCAAATTCAGTCCCTTATGAACATGGTGGCACTAAAAAGGGCTAGGGGTCATTGGCATTTCATTTAGTCACAAGGAAAAGAATCAAATCAACATAATATATGACAAACCACTTAAACTCATAATTTTCCCCTTTCTTAAGGGTTCCTTGATCTTTCAAATACACAAACATTTATATACACATCTTAGAAGATGCTATAAAGTTGTATACTTAGATCTAAACATATGGATATGGATATGTTGAGAATCAAAATAATAATTAACAAGAATTATAACCATTCACAAGATCTATCACATTTTATCACCTAAATAAAACTTGGTGATTTCCATGGTTCATTTAGACCTTGTATTTTATATAATCATCTAGATCCATCATACACCATGTATAAGGTGTAGATATAATCTAGAGATGATGATAACATACAACTTATAACAATAACAACATTGGTTAAAACCATAAGATCTATCTTCTTTAAATCACACAAGTTACAACTTGATGATTTTTATGAATCATATAGATCTTTTACATAATATGATCATCTAGGCTCATCATACACCATGTATAGGAGATGGTGATGAAATTTCTAGATGATAATCAACACTTAAAACAATTAATTGAATATAAATTAAAAGAAAAGATTAGAATACCTTAAAAGATCTTACCTAAGCTTGTTACACCAACAAGGAAATGAAGGAGAAGATGATTGTGGCTTTGGAAGAAAAATGAGAGAGAGATGGGAGATGGGATCGGCGAAATGAGGAAGAGAGGAGGGAGTTAGGGTTTGTGATATTTTTATAAGTCATTTTAGGATAAAGCCTAATGACTACACTAATGGGCTAGGCTCAAAACTCATTTCTTACTAGCCCAATATAATTAAATCTTTTAATTAACTTAGCCCAAAACTTGTATTTTAATATAACTTGGCTAATTAATTAAACCCATCATTTAAAATAATTAAATACCATGAAAATAATTAACGTACCGAAAAAAAAAAGAAACCGAGCGTTACAGTTCCCATCCGAGGCCTCTATAGACCCTCCCGGACTGGCTAGCCAACAAGCTCGTGAATCAGGAGCGAAATCACCGATTCCTCCGAGGCCCCGTCAGACCCTCCCGGAGTGAGCAAAGCACATACATGTATAATACCATTTCATGTTAAGCATAAAGGTTTCACAAGAATACTTGCCTTGAGTAATTAACGATGAAACGGACGGAATGGAAAATCAACCACGATCGCTAGGAAACGATAATCCCGAATCTAATGATTCGAAGAATACAATCACAACAATTTCTACACGAGTACGAAAATGGAATACACCCAAAAACCCACCTACGATTAATGTAAATTCGTACAAAAACAACATCAAGGGTGGATCGCGACCGAACCCTCTCGATTTCGCAATTACCACGAAATTTACCATGAACTCATAGAGAAAACATGAATACCAAAAAGATTAATCACATACATCATGCATTAATCAACAATATAGAACAAATCAGACAAAAACTCGAAAACCCCCAAGTTACCCAAAAGTAGGGTTCTAAGAGCTTACCTCGGATTGAAGACGAAGAACAAGTGTTGGTGTTGTTAATATACACCAAGAACTCAAGAAAGATGACAGCTGAGATGATTGGAAGAAGAAATCGCCTCAAGATCGCCTCTGGATCGCTCAAGCCACAGGGAAGGAAGAAAAGTGAGAAAATGGACGAGTCTGGGTCAACTATCGGGTATATATAACAAGTCGGTTTAGCGTACGCTAACGGCTTATGGTTAGCATGCGCGAACCAGCCAACTCCAGTCCATAACCCTCAGTTTTGACCTGTTAGCGTGTGCTACCCGTAAATAACGTGCGGTTGCCGTAGACTATTGTTAACGATGCCTTGCAGTCTTATGGCAACAAAATGAGTTGGTGTTGCAGTAGGTGACATAAGTGTTGCTATAGGGACCTACGACATCGGTGAAAAGTGCAACACCAAAAAAGTGTTGCCGTTTCGATTTTTTTGTCTACAACAACATTTTTTTTGCTTCTTGCAACATTTTGTAGGAGTTGCCGTAGGCCATCTATGGCGTAGTGCTGGTTTCATCATTGGCGCACGCTAATGAACCCTGACAGAACCTTTGGTTATTATAGTTCGTTAAGATGCAGTGTATGCGTAGCGTAGTTTAATGCTTAATCGAGAGACTAGTCGGAACTAGGGTGATTGCGTGTGAGATCAAGTTGCTTAAGATATTTGTCGTGTTGTCATCCTCATTGGGTAGTTTTCGGTCGGCTCAAATGAGGCGTTTGTGATCTATGGTTTATAGTTTTGATAAAGTTACCTGGGGTATCAAAATACTGTGGGATCGTGACCCACGATACCAAAAACTGTGTAATGATCTTGTGATACTTGGAATTACAATTCATCATACTAAAATGCTTGAGAGCCGAGATATATATTACTACTGCATAGTTGCCACTTTCGAGTATGTCACATCTTGACGATCAAATCAAGAGATTGCCGATATTGTTGAACGGTTCGTATGCATAATTGGAGTGATGCTACAGTGAGATGGGGGGTGGCATGGCAAGTTTCGGGGACGAAACTTATTTTAAGTGGGATAGTATGTAATATCCAGGAAATTTAAATTAATTTTGGCGGTATTATTTTTTTATTATTAATTTATTTTGACCATCATTTTTAATTTAATTAGTTGCCTAATTAAGAACGTGGCGGAGATATTAGACCAAAGTGTTGGTGAGTTATTGATGGTTGATGTGTATTAATCGCATAACTGAACCAGCGGGCGGTATAACAGATTCGAGATTGATCCATTTTTAATGGGATAAATTATAATCGAACCTTATTGGTCAAATACCAAAATATACAATATAATATATATATATATATATAATACTTCTCTTCCCTCATGGATCTTACCCCTCTCTCTCAATTCCCCTTTTCCTCACCTAACCCTCCCGCATGGTCAACTACCATCATCCGCCTCCCCCTTTCTTCATCATCAGCAGCGGCAAGCGGTTGACACAAGGAGCGATGGTGTGAAGGGATCTCGAGTAGGTGGACGTTTTATTTGTGCATTTTTTATCCGAACTCTTGGCAGCAGGTCGCCGCGACCTTGGGCTGCGAGAATCGAATGTGCGACGGCGACTACGGCAGTGATGAAGGTGGCACCTGAGTTGATTTAGTACCTAAGACGAGTAAGGTTTGGTTTTTGGTGCAGATCGGTGTTAGGGTGGAGTTTTCCGGTGATGGATTTTTCGGTGTAAAACTGGAGCTCGACGGCTGGACTTTCGGAACTTTTGTCTGGAATTCCGGCGACCTTCGCTTCTGGATTCAATGCCTTTGTAGTGGTTCGGGTGAGGGTTAATCGGCGTGGATGGTTTCAGGCCGGTGACTTGCTGGCGGGGTCGGACGGCATCAGAACTGAACTGAGTGATGGCTGGATTTCGGCATGGGGGTCGTTACTTTATGTGTGTGTGTGAGTTCCGGTTGTGTGCGTGTGCGTGTTTAAGATTATGTGTGTGTTGGTGTGTGATGTATGTGTAGTATATATATATAAATGTGTGCTGTGTGTGTAGTGTGTATATATATATATATATATATATATGTGTGTGTGTGTGTGTGTGTGTGCTGTGTGTGTAGTATATATATATATATAAGTGTGTGTGCTGTGTGTGTAGTATATATAAGTGTGTGTGCAGTGTGTGTGATATATATATGTGTGCTGCGTGTGTCACACACACATACATATATAAATATATATAAATATATATATATATATAGAGAATTCGGGAAGGAAGGTGACACCTTCTTTTTTTTGTGAGGTGCCCGCCACGTGTCATGTTCTGATTGGAGCAGATGGTTTAATTAAAACACTCACCCAAAAAAGTGTTGTGGGCCAGCCGGGTGAGTGTTTTAATTAAACCATCTGCTCCAATCAGAACATGACACGTGGCGGGCACCTCACAAAAAAAAGAAGGTGTCACCCTATATCCCGAACTCTCTCTATATATATATATATATATATATATATTTGTGTGTGTTGGGTGTGTACTGTATGTGATATATATATATATATATGTATTATATATATGTATGCTACGGTATGTATGTGATATATATGACGGAGAAGATGGAGGCGAGGACGAAAGTTGTATAAATTAGCCTACGAACTATAATACCCGTAATTTCGATTTCTGGTAATTTCTTTTTTTTCGGCGGAAGTCCGTTTTGACGACTCTCTCATGACCGTTTCATCATTCTGAGAATGATTAATTCTACACTTTTTGTCATCCGAGTTCGTTTCGGTGTCGTTCTGTTAAATTCCGTGTTCTTTAGTGACTTTTCCACGTATGAGTTCGATTTTGTTGGATCGCCATTAATTTTTGGAAACTCCAAAAATTATAAATCTTTGCAATGTTATAAATCATCGAGTTAGCTTTCCAATGGTTCAAACGGTGAGTCAATCGGAGTCCGAACGAGGGAGTTATGGTCGAAATAGCTAAGTTACTCTCATTCCCAGTTTTTGGCCGAGCACTCTGTACCTTGTGCCGCGGCACATGCCGGCAGGGCCGCGGCACACTGCCGAGTCACTGCCGGCAGATTTGGCCCTATGCCGCGGCACACTCCCGCTGGGCCGCGGCACACTGTGCAGCCTATTTATGGCCCTGCAGACGGGTTTTTGGCCATTTTCTCCTTCTTCTCCTTCTCTTCCGCGACTGAGGGTGTGCTTATCATGGAGCCATGTTGTTTAACAACAAATACACGAAGTTCTTGAGTTCATAACATCAATCAATCATCCTATATCGTCCTTTGATCCAGCGAATCAAGGTAATCTTTCTTAGAACCCTAGTGTCTTGAATTTTGGGGTTTTTGCGTTTTTGTCCGATTCGTTCCGTATTATTGATTAATTCATGATGGGTATGATTAATCTTGGTAGTATTCTTGTGTTTAACATCATTTAATCCATTGTTCATCGTCGAAATTGAAATATATTTCTTGATTTCCTTCAAATTGACTTTTTGGGGGATTTGTTATCGATCTCGTTTTTCTTCCATTTTTGATGGATCGATTGTGGTTAAATGATGTTGTTAAACACATTCTAGGGATTGTATATCCATATTTCAACTTGGAATTCCGTTTTCGTGTTTTGTTGGGACGAATCGTGTTCTTGGCCGTTTTGGGGGAAATCCTTGAACTTTCGTCATTTGTTCTTTGAATTCAGCGGCTTTGGGTCGTACTTTGGAATTCATTTTCGTTGTTATTGTCTTCGTTCGTAGTTCATTGTTGCGGATTGTCATTCGGTGGAGTCGACGGGATCGTAGTCGGTTCGTGTCAACCTACTTCGGTCGATTCTCCGCGTTATTCTTATTCGAGGCAAGTACCTTGCCCATACTTTTCTTATTTTATGGATATGATGATCGGTGATCGTCTTGGTGTGTTTATTTGGTTGTTTGAAATGAAGTTTCAAAAGATTTCGGTTTGGCCTCGTTAAAGGCTTTCTTTCAAAACGCGTGTGTATTTTGTGAACGGTGTGTTTGGGAATTGATTATGATTTGATCATTTGGAACGTGGAAGGCTTTGATGATATCCGTGTTGTTTAAAGTTATGGAATCGTGTATTCCGTATTTAACCTTGTTATCGTGTTTTTGAAGAGTTTGATAATGATGTCGGATTAGTGGCCATCTCTAGTAAGTATTCTTGATGAACTTACATTCTTAGCATATTAGTATTGCATGAGTAACTTGTGTGTGTGTATGCTCACTATGGGTTAGATCCGACGGGGTCTCGGTAGGGGTCCACGGAGGGGTGGATCCGCGAGCTTGCTTTTAACCACTATGGGTTAGATCCGACGGGGTCTCGGTAGGGGTCCACGGAGGGGTGGATCCACGGTTAATTGTGGTGCATTTTGCAAATGTGATTTGACTATGGCATTTCCGGAAATGAGTGCTTTTGAATGGTTTTCATGATTGCATGCATCGACTAAGTGTGTAAGAGGTAAGTTGTTTGTTTGGCTTACTTGGCTAGGATGGCACTAGAGTATTTTGTTGTTTATTTTAAATCCTTTATTTGTGGATTTTGATGTTGGGAGACGAACCTTGTGGTCGTTCTTTTGTACTGTGAGTTGATGAGATTTGGGGCTAAAATCCCAATGGTTTTGTAAAAGTCATTTTACGGATTTGGGGCTAAAATCCCAACGGTTTGGTAAATGTCATTTTTCGGAAAGTAAACCTTTGGGGCGGTGACCCCTTTTGTCTTTTGAATTTTGAAAAGTAGGATTTGATAATCCTAAATTGTTTTCTATTAAAAACTCTCGATGGCATTCTAAACTGTTTTTTTTATAAATTTTTCCATTGATTTGTGATCTTCCGATTTTGGAACGTTTTCTCAAATTCTTGCCTCGGGAAGTGCTTTTCGTTTCGTTTGGATCTTTGAGGATCCTTGGTTATTGTTATTCGTGGAATGTGAATTGTATGGCTCGTATTTGCACTTTGTTCTTGCACTAGCAAAACAGTGGAGTTTTGCTAACCCCCGAGTATTCGGGGGGTGGATGTCTGTTTTTGCATTCTGGTTTTGGAGCATAACACAGGGTCGACACGAAGGATGATGAAAGATGATCGATACTAATCACATGAGGAACCGTACATCGTGTATTGGTTCAATTGTACTTTATTTTCCGCTGCTATATTTTTCCCGTTGTAGGGTGTGGTTGTGTTTTGACCCCTGCGTGGGCATGAGTTGTATTTGAGTTGTATGTATTTATTGAAAGACCAAATCTGTATACCGAGTCATTTTAGCCTTAAGGGCATGGTTGAGTTGTTATATGTCGTTACCAGCCTGGTAGATCCTTGAGGAAAGGTTCTATGGCGTGTAATATCCCTGAGCGGATTGGGGGTGTTACATAAATGGTATCGGAGCTTAGGTTGAGAAAAACCTAGGCTGTCGGGTCAAGTCGTGTTGTTTGAGTCTTGTTTCGTTGGATTTTATCTGACTGAGTCGTGTCGCGATGCGTCGTCTGAGTTTGTTGGTCGTGATTAGTATCGTGGGGCGATCATCATCTTCGTGCGACCTGTGGAAGTAAGTCTCCCTTCTTTGTGTTGTGCCTCGTGTGACACGAGCTATTTTTATGATTATTTGTTAAGTTGTGGAATCCTTATGTGGATTTTGATTTCACGATATGTATTTAGTCGACTCTCGTATTTGATTTATACGAGGAGTGTCGTCGCTTGTGATGTATTTTTATTGTTGTTTTTGTCCATTGCTGATGATTTTCAAATCGATTTGCACGTTTTACAAGTTCTCTTGTGGAAGCTTTGTGCTTATACGCGTTCGACTTGTTCACTAGCCAGTGCGGGAGGGTCCTTAGAGGCCTCGAATGGGGTCAGTGGTTTTGTTCTGAATGTGATATTTTATCGTTTATTTTCGTTTAAAGACATGTATTGTCTTGATTTTAAACATTTTGATGCGTGTACTAGGAGTTGTTTTAGTGAACGTCGATATGTGTGAGTTTTGGGCATTCTGGCCTATTGGATTTTTGAAAACCTTGAGTATCTTAGAAAAATAAATTTCGAGACATACGTTTCAAATGAGTTATTTTCTTGTGGTACATCCAAGGTGCCACAATATATTTCAAAAAAATTTCTACTTCGAGGACCAAAATGCATTGAGATATTTTCAATGTTTTAGAAACACTTTTATTTAGACCCGAGGGTCGAATATTCTGGAAGTTTTCACTAAGAGAAAGTGTCCTCATTTTTATCAAATGCGAAATGGTTCTCCAAAGTCTCGATAACGATGTTTCACGTTTGTACTTTTTGAAAGGTGATACTCAAGATCAACCGGTGTTCTTCTAAATTATTTTCAAAATGAGGTTTTCGTTTTTTTTTTAAACCTATCCATTCCTGTTTGAGGGCTGGGTATGTACGTATGATGTTCGCATTGTCATTTTGATGTTTGCTCCCGAGTATGATCGAATTGGCGGTGTGAGCGTTGAGTCGTTTTCCACACAATTGTTGTGTTAGCCCTCCGTGAGAGGTGGGATGTTGTTATTGAATATTGTCGCCTCATGGTGATTTCTGCGTTATCGCGCATGTGCGAGCTGTTAGAGCTTTGTTTGGCATGACCGTGTGCATCGGTGATCGTTCCGTTATGTGTCGGTTGTTTAATGTCTTGTTACCTTGCTCCCGTTTTTGTGAATTTCGTGGACGAGGTCGGAGGTAATACCGTACTATTTTGACTTTTGTATTTTCTCTTTCTCCAGTCCATCGATACGCTTATGCTCGTTGACACTTTATGAACTTGTTCTGTATTTCGGTTTCATCGTCCGAACGAACTGTGATCTTGTTGTCGGTCGACCTGGTTATCACTATGACTTTATCGAGTTCGGTTCTATTCTTGTGAACCTTGTTCAGGAGTGACATCATCTGGTTCTATTAGTTCTTTTATTCGAAGTAGATCGGATTTGGAACTCTTGTGTTTTCGACTTCGTCGACTCATTTATGTTCGTTGACATTTTTGAGCTTGTCCTGCCCCTTGCTTTTGTTGATCGAACGAGTGTGGTATTGTTTTGGAATAACTCGTTTGTCGCTGTGACTTTTCAATCGCTATTCCCTTTCCTGTGGATCTTATGGGAATGCATGTCTTGTAGTTCTCACTAGATCATCCTGGGAGTTGTTGTTTGAGTTTTATTATCCTTCGTCTTTCGGATATGATTGTTCGATTTTTGTTGTCTCGATCGTTTGTTTGTTCGGTTTTTGTTCTCGTTTTGTGATTGTTGAGCATTCAGGCTCCTTCCTAATTCCCTTAAGTTCGGGAAATTAGTCTCGTTTTCGATCTTCCAACCCTTGGGCAATGGAATTCCGTATTTGTTCAGCGTTTGGCTCGCATTTTGATTGATGTACCCTTGGGTCGGTCAATCATATTGATTTTCGTTCGTTGTGTTTTGTGATTGTTCGGATAATTGACTTGACTATATTATCCGTTTGATGACGCTTGTCATTTGTTGGTTTTATTATATTCCTAACGGCGACGTTGTGTTGGTCGTCGTGGAGCGTGTTTTCACGCCGTATGTCTCTTTGCGTTCCTTGCAGCGCTTCGCCGTCGGGCGCGAGTTTTCGGTTTTTGCGTATCTCGTCGAGTTTTCCTGGAAGGGGATATTGCTTCTCCCTACTTATTTTAAGTTTCGGGACGAAACTTCTTTTAAGGAGGGTAGAATGTAATACCCGTAATTTCGATTTCCGGTAATTTCTTTTTTTTTTCGGCAGAAGTCCATTTTGACGACTCGCTCATGACCGTTTCGTCATTCTGAGAATGATTAATTCTACACTTTTTGTCATCCGAGTTCGTTTCGGTGTCGTTCTGTTGAATTCCGTGTTCTTTAGCGACTTTTCCACGTATGAGTTCGACTTTGTTGGATCGCCATTAATTTTTGGAAACTCCAAAAAATTTAAATCTTTGCAATATTATAAATCATCGAGTTAGCTTTCCAATGGTTCTAACGGTGAGTCAATCGGAGTCCGGACGAGGGAGTTATGGTCGAAATAGCTAAGTCACTCTCATTCCCAATTTTTGGCCGAGCACTCTGTACCTTGTGCCGCGGCACATGTCGGAAGGGCCGCGGCACACTACCGAGTCACTGCCGGCAGATTTGGCCCTGTGCCGCGGCACACTCCCGGCCCAGGCCGCGGCTGCTGTCGGCTATTTATGGCCCTAGACGGGTTTTTGGCCATTTTTCTCCTTCTTCTCCTTCTCTTCCGCGACTGAGGGTGTGCTTATCATGGAGCCATGTTGTTTAACAACAAATACACGAAGTTCTTGAGTTCATAACATCAGTCAATCATCCTATATCGTCCTTTGATCCAGCGAATCAAGGTAATCTTTCTTAGAACCCTAGTTTCTTGAATTTTGGGGTTTTTGCGTTTTTGTCCGATTCGTTCCGTATTATTGATTAATTCATGATGGGTATGATTAATCTTGGTAGTATTCTTGTGTTTAACATCATTTAATCCATTGTTCATCGTCGAATTGAAATATATTTCTTGATTTCCTTCAAATTGACTTTTTGGGGGATTTGTTATCGATCTCGTTTTTCATCCATTTTTGATGGACCGATTGTGGTTAAATGATGTTGTTAAACACATTCTAGGGATTGTATATCCATATTTCAACTTGGAATTCCGTTTTCGTGTTTTGTTGGGACGAATCGTGTTCTTGGCCGTTTTGGGGGAAATCCTTGAACTTTCGTCATTTGTTCTTTGAATTCAGCGGCTTTGGGTCGTACTTTGGAATTCATTTTCGTTGTTATTGTCTTCGTTCGTAGTTCATTGTTGCGGATTGTCATTTGGTGGAGTCGACGGGATCGTAGTCGGTTCGTGTCAACCTACTTCGGTCGATTCTCCGCGTTATTCTTATTCGAGGCAAGTACCTTGCCCATACTTTTCTTATTTTATGGATATGATGATCGGTGATCGTCTTGGTGTGTTTATTTGGTTGTTTGAAATGAAGTTTCAAAAGATTTCGGTTTGGCCTCGTTAAAGGCTTTCTTTCAAAACGCGTGTGTATTTTGTGAACGGTGTGTTTGGGAATTGATTATGATTTGATCATTTGGAACGTGGAAGGCTTTGATGATATCCGTGTTGTTTAAAGTTATGGAATCGTGTATTCCGTATTTAACATTGTTATCGTGTTTTTGAAGAGTTTGATAATGGTGTCGGATTAGTGGCCATCTCTAGTAAGTATTCTTGATGAACTTACATTCTTAGCATATTAGTATTGCATGAGTAACGTGTGTGTGTGTATGCTCACTATGGGTTAGATCCGACGGGGTCTCGGTAGGGGTCCACGGAGGGGTGGATCCGCGAGCTTGCTTTTAACCACTATGGGTTAGATCCGACGGGGTCTCGGTAGGGGTCCACGGAGGGGTGGATCCACGGTTAATTGTGGTGCATTTTGCAAATGTGATTTGACTATGGCATTTCCGGAAATGAGTGCTTTTGAATGGTTTTCATGATTGCATGCATCGACTAAGTGTGTAAGAGGTAAGTTGTTTGTTTGGCTTACTTGGCTAGGATGGCACTAGAGTATTTTGTTGTTTATTTTAAATCCTTTATTTGTGGATTTTGATGTTGGGAGACGAACCTTGTGGTCGTTCTTTTTGTCTTGTGAGTTGATGAGATTTGGGGCTAAAATCCCAATGGTTTTGTAAAAGTCATTTTACGGATTTGGGGCTAAAATCCCAACGGTTTGGTAAATGTCATTTTTCGGAAAGTAAACCTTTGGGGCGGTGACCCCTTTTGTCTTTTGAATTTTGAAAAGTAGGATTTGATAATCCTAAATTGTTTTCTATTAAAAACTCTCGATGGCATTCTAAACTATTTTTTTTATAAATTTTTCCATTGATTTGTGATCTTCCGATTTTGGAACGTTTTCTCAAATTCTTGCCTCGGGAAGTGCTTTTCGTTTCGTTTGGATCTTTGAAGATCCTTGGTTATTGTTATTCGTGGAATGTGAATTGTATGGCTCGTATTTGCACTTTGTTCTTGCACTAGCAAAACAGTGGAGTTTTGCTAACCCCCGAGTATTCGGGGGGTGGATGTCTGTTTTTGCATTCAGGTTTTGGAGCATAACACAGGGTCGACACGAAGGATGATGAAAGATGATCGATACTAATCACATGAGGAACCGTACATCGTGTATTGGTTCAGTTGTACTTTATTTTCCGCTGCTATATTTTTCCCGTTGTACGGGTGTGGTTGTGTTTTGACCCCTGCGTGGGCATGAGTTGTATTTGAGTTGTATGTATTTATTGAAAGACCAAATCGGTATACCGAGTCATTTTAGCCTTAAGGGCATGGTTGAGTTGTTATATGTCATTACCAGCCTGGTAGATCCTTGAGGAAAGGTTCTATGGCGTGTAATATCCCTGAGCGGATTGGGGGTGTTACATAAATGGTATCGGAGCTTAGGTTGAGAAAAACCTAGGCTGTCGGGTCAAGTCGTGTTGTTTGAGTCTTGTTTCGTTGGATTTTATCTGACTGAGTCGTGTCGCGATGCGTCGTCTGAGTTTGTTGGTCGTGATTAGTATCGTGGGGCGATCATCATCTTCGTGCGACCTGTGGAAGTAAGTCTCCCTTCTTTGTGTTGTGCCTCGTGTGACACGAGCTATTTTTATGATTATTTGTTAAGTTGTGGAATCCTTATGTGGATTTTGATTTCACGATATGTATTTAGTCGACTCTCGTATTTGATTTATACGAGGAGTGTCGTCGCTTGTGATGTATTTTTATTGTTGTTTTTGTCCATTGCTGATGATTTTCGAATCGATTTGCACATTTTACAAGTTCTCTTGTGGAAGCTTTGTGCTTATACGCGTTCGACTTGTTCACTAGCCAGTGCGGGAGGGTCCTTAGAGGCCTCGAATGGGGTCAGTGGTTTTGTTCTGAATGTGATATTTTATCGTTTATTTTCGTTTAAAGACATGTATTGTCTTGATTTTAAACATTTTGATGCGTGTACTAGGAGTTGTTTTAGTGAACGTCGATATGTGTGAGTTTTGGGCATTCTGGCCTATTGGATTTTTGAAAACCTTGAGTATCTTAGAAAAATAAATTTCGAGACATACGTTTCAAATGAGTTATTTTCTTGTGGTACATCCAAGGTGCCACAATATATTTCAAAAAATTTTCTACTTCGAGGACCAAAATGCATTGAGATATTTTCAATGTTTTAGAAACACTTTTATTTAGACCCGAGGGTCGAATATTCTGGAAGTTTTCACTAAGAGAAAGTGTCCTCATTTTTATCAAATGCGAAATGGTTCTCCAAAGTCTCGATAACGATGTTTCACGTTTGTACTTTTTGAAAGGTGATACTCAAGATCAACCGGTGTTCTTCTAAATTATTTTCAAAATGAGGTTTTCGTTTTTTTTTAAACCTATCCATTCCCGTTTGAGAGCTGGGTATGTACGTATGATGTTCGCATTGTCATTTTGATGTTTGCTCCCGAGTATGATCGAATTGGCGGTGTGAGCGTTGAGTCGTTTTCCACACAATTGTTGTGTTAGCCCTCCGTGAGAGGTGGGATGTTGGTATTGAATATTGTCGCCTCATGGTGATTTCTGCGTTATCGCGCATGTGCGAGCTGTTAGAGCTTTGTTTGGCATGACCGTGTGCATCAGTGATCGTTCCGTTATGTGTCGGTTGTTTAATGTCTTGTTACCTTGCTCCCGTTTTTGTGAATTTCGTGGACGAGGTCGGAGGTAATACCGTACTATTTTGACTTTTGTATTTTCTCTTTCTCCAGTCCATCGATACGCTTATGCTCGTTGACACTTTATGAACTTGTTCTGTATTTCGGTTTCATCGTCCGAACGAACTGTGATCTTGTTGTCGGTCGACCTGGTTATCACTATGACTTTTTCGAGTTCGGTTCTATTCTTGTGAACCTTGTTCAGGAGTGACATCATCTGGTTCTATTAGTTCTTTTATTCGAAGTAGATCGGATTTGGAACTCTTGTGTTTTCGACTTCGTCGACTCATTTATGTTCGTTGACATTTACGAGCTTGTCACCCCTTGCTTTTGTTGATCGAACGAGTGTGGTATTGTTTTGGAATAACTCGTTTGTCGCTGTGACTTTTCAATCGCTATTCCCTTTCCTGTGGATCTTATGGGAATGCATGTCTTGTAGTTCTCACTAGATCATCCTGGGAGTTGTTGTTTGAGTTTTATTATCCTTCGTCTTTCGGACATGATTGTTCGATTTTTGTTGTCTCGATCGTTTGTTTGTTCGGTTTTTGTTCTCGTTTTGTGATTGTTGAGCATTCAGGCTCCTTCCTAATTCCCTTAAGTTCGGGAAATTAGTCTCGTTTTCGATCTTCCAACCCTTGGGCAATGGAATTCCGTATTTGTTCAGCGTTTGGCTCGCGTTTTGATTGATGTACCCTTGGGTCGGTCAATCATATTGATTTTCGTTCGTTGTGTTTTGTGATTGTTCGGATAATTGACTTGACTATATTATCCGTTTGATGACGCTTGTCATTTGTTGGTTTTATTATATTCCTAACGGCGACGTTGTGTTGGTCGTCGTGGAGCGTGTTTTCACGCCGTATGTCTCTTTGCGTTCCTTGCAGCGCTTCGCCGTCGGGCGCGAGTTTTCGGTTTTTGCGTATCTCGTCGAGTTTTCCTGGCAGGGGATATTGCTTCTCCCTACTTATTTTAAGTTTCGGGACGAAACTTCTTTTAAGGAGGGTAGAATGTAATACCCGTAATTTCGATTTCCGGTAATTTCTTTTTTTTTCGGCAGAAGTCCATTTTGACGACTCGCTCATGACCGTTTCGTCATTCTGAGAATGATTAATTCTACACTTTTTGTCATCCGAGTTCGTTTCAGTGTCGTTCTGTTGAATTCCGTGTTCTTTAGCGACTTTTCCACGTATGAGTTCGACTTTGTTGGATCGCCATTAATTTTTGGAAACTCCAAAATTTTTAAATCTTTGCAATATTATAAATCATCGAGTTAGCTTTCCAATGGTTCTAACGGTGAGTCAATCGGAGTCCGGACGAGGGAGTTATGGTCGAAATAGCTAAGTCACTCTCATTCCCAATTTTTGGCCGAGCACTCTGTACCTTGTGCCGCGGCACATGTCGGAAGGGCCGCTGCTTTGCCAGTCGCTGCCGTGATTTGGCCTGTGCGCGGCACACTCCCAGGCCGCGGCACCTGTGCGGCTGTTATGGCCTATGACGGGTTTTGGCCATTTTCTCCTTCTTCTCCTTCTCTTCCGCGACTGAGGGTGTGCTTATCATGGAGCCATGTTGTTTAACAACAAATCCACGAAGTTCTTGAGTTCATAACATCAATCAATCATCCTATATCGTCCTTTGATCCAGCGAATCAAGGTAATCTTTCTTAGAACCCTAGTTTCTTGAATTTTGGGGTTTTTGCGTTTTTGTCCGATTCGTTCCGTATTATTGATTAATTCATGATGGGTATGATTAATCTTGGTAGTATTCTTGTGTTTAACATCATTTAATCCATTGTGCATCGTCGAATCGAAATATATTTCTTGATTTCCTTCAAATTGACTTTTTGGGGGATTTGTTATCGATCTTGTTTTTCATCCATTTTTGAGGGATCGATTGTGGTTAAATGATGTTGTTAAACACATTCTATGGATTGTATATCCATATTTCAACTTGGAATTCCGTTTTCATGTTTTGTCGGGACGAATCGTGTTCTTGGCCGTTTTGGGGGAAATCCTTGAACTTTCGTCATTTGTTCTTTGAATTCAGCGGCTTTGGGTCGTACTTTGGAATTCATTTTCGTTGTTATTGTCTTCGTTCGTAGTTCATTGTTGCGGATTGTCGTTCGGTGGAGTCGGCGGGTTCGTAGTCGGTTCGTGTCAACCTACTTCGGTCGATTCTCCGCGTTATTCTTATTCGAGGCAAGTACCTTGCCCATACTTTTCTTATTTTATGGATATGATGATCAGTGATCGTCTTGGTGTGTTTATTTGGTTGTTTGAAATGAAGTTTCAAAAGATTTCGGTTTGGCCTCGTTAAAGGCTCTCTTTCAAAACGCGTGTGTATTTTGTGAACGGTGTGTTTGGGAATTGATTATGATTTGATCATTTGGAACGTGGAAGGCTTTGATGATATCCCTGTTGTTTAAAGTTATGGAATCGTGTATTCCGTATTTAACCTTGTTATCGTGTTTTTGAAGAGTTTGATAATGGTGTCGGATTAGTGGCCATCTCTAGTAAGTATTCTTGATGAACTTACATTCTTAACATATTAGTATTGCATGAGTAACGTGTGTGTGTATGCTCACTATGGGTTAGATCCGACGGGGTCTCGGTAGGGGTCCACGGAGGGGCGGATCCGCGAGCTTGCTTTTAACCACTATGGGTTAGATCCGACGGGGTCTCGGTAGGGGTCCACGGAGGGGTGGATCCACGGTTAATTGTGGTGCATTTTGCAAATGTGATTTGACTATGGCATTTCCGGAAATGAGTGCTTTTGAATGGTTTTCATGATTGCATGCATCGACTAAGTGTGTAAGAGGTAAGTTGTTCGTTTGGCTTACTTGGCTAGGATGGCACTAGAGTATTTTGTTGTTTATTTTAAATCCTTTATTTGTGGATTTTGATGTTGGGAGACGAACCTTGTGGTCGTTCTTTTGTACTGTGAGTTGATGAGATTTGGGGCTAAAATCCCAATGGTTTTGTAAAAGTCATTTTACGGATTTGGGACTAAAATCCCAACAGTTTGGTAAATGTCATTTTTCGGAAAGTAAACCTTTGGGGCGGTGACCCCTTTTGTCTTTTGAATTTTGAAAAGTAGGATTTGATAATCCTAAATTGTTTTCTATTAAAAACTCTCGATGGCATTCTAAACTGTTTTTTTTATAAATTTTTCCATTGATTTGTGATCTTCCGATTTTGGAACGTTTTCTCAAATTCTTGCCTCGGGAAGTGCTTTTCGTTTCGTTTGGATCTTTGAGGATCCTTGATTATTGTTATTCGTGGAATGTGAATTGTATGGCTCGTATTTGCGCTTTGTTCTTGCACTAGCAAAACAGTGGAGTTTTGCTAACCCCCGAGTATTCAGGGGGTGGATGTCTGTTTTTGCATTCAGGTTTTGGAGCATAACACAGGTTCGGCATGAAGGATCATGAAAGATGATCGATATTAATCACATGAGGAACCGTACATCGTGTTGGTTCAGTTGTACTTTATTTTCCGCTGCTATATTTTTCCTGTTGTACGGGTGTGGTTGTGTTTTGACCCCTGCGTGGGCATGAGTTGTATTTGAGTTGTATGTATTTATTGAAAGACCAAATCGGTCTACCGAGTCATTTTAGCCTTAAGGGCATGGTTGAGTTGTTATATGTCGTTACCAGCCTGGTAGATCCTTGAGGAAAGGTTCTACGGTGTGTAATATCCCTGAGCGGATTGGGGGTGTTACACGAACGGATTCATATATTGGAATTATGGAATGAACCCGAGTTTGGAGCTGTATACATAACAATCATTCAGGAATTTGAATTATGATTCCCATCATTAATTAAATCGAGATATGGATCCGTGTGGAATATCGTTGGTCGTTTAATACGATCAATAATTTAAAGGAGCTCAATTGAGGTAATATATTAACCGACTAATTACCTTATAATTATAAGATATTAAATTGGACCTTATATTAAATTGTCTATTATGTATTTATAATAAGGGTTGGGATTTCAATCGATCGATAGGATGAGCCGTGTTCATCGGAGCTTTCAGCATCAATTATCGAGGCAAGTATTTTTCTTATACGATTTGTGTCCTGTAAATAGAGTTTACATGTTGGATTTACGATGGTTGGTTTACCCTCATGAATATGATTCGTGTGAATTGAATATGATTTGATTATTTTGAACATTGCGAGCTTCAATGATATCCCTACTTGTTTAATATTGTGGAATCGTGTATTCTGTGTTAATCGTGTTGTTGTGTTGAGATTGATTCTTAATCATGGAGGTATTGTGATGAGTATGATAATTGTGTCGGGTAAGTGGCCATTTCTAGCAAGTATTTTTAATGAACTTACATTCTTAGCATATTAGTATTGCATGGCTGATGGGTGTGTGTGTATGCTCACTACGGGTTAGATCCGATGGGATCTCGGTAAGGGTCCATAGAGGCGTGACACGTTCTTAGTGTAATTATCGCAAGTGCACGATATCGTATCAAGTAGTAAGTGGACATTTTGAGTCTGGTTTATCGATCCCACGAGGAAGTTTGGTTATAATTTGAATTATACACTATTAGTCTATTTTTATAGATACTAAGATGAGTGAAACACACAATTAAAGAGTTTGGTTTAATAATTGTAAAGAAAATGTAATAATAGTTCTAATATTTTAAGGAAATAAAAAGATTGCAATAATAATAGATTGATTAACGATAAAAGGAAATAGTTGGGATTACAAACTTAGTTCATCATTAGTTATAGAAGATGTATAGGAGATCATAAGATGAATTTACTTATTATGTTGTGTAGATTCGATTTCCTTAAAAAGATGGTTTCTCTTTCGAACTATAAAACGCCCCTTACATATTGAATCAATCCACTATATTTCTATGTTGATTGGCTTCAATACATAGCATTAGGATTTATGAAAATAACTCAAAGAATCATCTAAGGTCTAGAGGTATATTCTATCCCCTAGAACAACTTAGAGTGAAGATCATTTGATCTAATCAAACATATTTTCTTTCGAAACATATGAAGACCATAAATATCGTCATTTATTGGCCAAATAAATAAAGATTGTTAAAACAATGAAAATCACACACAATAATAAGTCATTCACAATAGATCTTTATACAAACTTAAATAACATGACTAACCTTGTTTATAATCCCAACTAAGGTAACTTAGCCCATGAAAGGTTTAATATA
This sequence comes from Orobanche coerulescens, assembly GCA_033398695.1. NCBI lineage: Eukaryota > Viridiplantae > Streptophyta > Magnoliopsida > Lamiales > Orobanchaceae > Orobanche > Orobanche coerulescens. The sequence continues at coordinate 162,505,140 of CM065802.1, read as the reverse complement.
CATAATACAAGCTTGAGTGGTCATTATTAGTTGAACAAGAGAAAGAATTGATCCTAACTCCCTTAGTAGATAAAGGAGAAAGAAGCAATAAACTCTCTGAACAACATATGCTATACCACACTTACACAAATCGCTCAAGAACACAAATGTGTTCTTCACACAAAAAGAAAAGTTTACAAAAAGTGAAAAATTACATGATGAAATATGAATGATGAAGGATCTAAGGGGTCTATTTATACACCTAAAGTCATCTAATAGCTCCAAAACTCCAGCATTATTACAATAGATAGGATCAATGCCAGCCATCCCCTCAATAATACACAAAAAGTATAAAAAATTAGACAAATTTTAACAATCTGTCAAGAGTTACGGCCGTAACATTAAGGAGTTACGGCCGTAACTTGGATGACTTACGGTCGTAACATTCTGTAGTTACGGCCGTAACTTGGCTTCATCAATTTGCTCACTGGTTGCTTTGAGAGTTACGTTTTATTGAGAATTTCTCAGACTTTGCGTTTTTGCCCCAAATCTTCTTCGGATGATAACTTTTGATATATAACTCTGATTTTGAATCCGGAAAGACTGTCGAATTCGTCTCGAAAAGCCCTACAACATGAATATATAAAAATTCAACAAAGAGAATATTTAATAAACATATTATTTCTTGAGTAAATCAGTTATTTAATCCGATCAAGACTAGATTTACATCATCACCCGATAAAAATAAAATGATTAAATACTAATTAATTAAAAGCAAAAAACGAGTAGACTAGCTCAATTATGGGTGAAATTTATCGATACAAACCATGGATAAGTGTATAAAACTAACACTTATCACACCCCAAACTTGAATTCTTGCTAGTCCCGAGCAAGACTCTATATTATTCACGCTCTAAAAATAAAAATAAAAATAAAACAAAAATAAGAAAATTAATACACATATAAATTAAAAATAATAATATATAAAGAGAAAAGGAGATCAAAATGCCATTAATACACAACAACCAACTTTATACAGTAGATAGGAATGAATCAAGATTCAAAATAAATCTACTAATGATTTTGAAGTTAAAACACGGTTTTTATTTTGTAATTCCAAATTCAAGGTTTCCCCCCAAAAGGTTGATTATTTCTTTCCCACTCGTGATACACACGACTCCCTTTAATGGTTGCTCTCGATCACTCGTTTATTTTTCGACTCAATATGAAGAAGAATTTCATTGGCGTCATCAAATATTGTGATTTTTCACGAAATTGAGTGTATTGAAATTCAGCCGCTAATTAATTCAAATCTGCTCATAAACTACATCCCTTAGTGATAGCTTTCACACCGTTATTTGCTAACGTGTAGCTCTTTTCACTAACATAATTTCTATCTTATTTTTTTAAAAGGTGATAGCTTTCACACCGTTATTTGCTAACGTGTAGCTCTTTTCACCAATTTTTCTGAGACGGCAGCTACGCACCAACAATGGTTAGTCCTTTATTTTTCGCAAAATTTAAGACCTCCAAAATTAGGCAGCTGTTGCTGCTCAACACTTCTCCTTTTCGTCATTTTTTTTAGGTGATAGCTTTCACACCGTTATTTGCGAACGTGTAGCTCTTTTCACCAATCACTCTTTTTTTTAGGAATAGAATTTTTGCAGAAAATCATTTCTTAGTTTAAGCATGAAAAATCAAAAACTCCACAAATTAAGTAAATTTCAATTCTATTTTTCATCAACCGACTGATTCTTCTTTTCTCAAGGTAACGAATGACTCGATTTTATATGATAACTACAAGGCTTGGAAAGAGAGATTAAGGCTCAAAAAATTTTGGAATATACAATTTTTTTACCGGTTAAAACGATTTTAGAAGCTTGTATATAGCAAATTTATTGGTATTATGGCCAAATCTAGAAATCTCATAAATCAAAATACTATATATATATATATATATATATACTAAAAATTTTTTAAGGCAAATAACCAAAATAATCAAAACACACCAAAATACTAACACATCAAAACAATTAAACAAACCACCCCAAAACTTGAAAATAAAACTGTCCTCGGTTTAAAAAAAAAAAGCAATGCAGTAAAGCAGAATACTCCCTGTTAAGAAAGTTGATGCTTGAGCTAACGCCTTTTAGAATCTGCAAGAGAATAAATATACGAGACACACAACAAAAGAAAATAAAATATACTCGTAAGTATAACACAATTTTTAAGATGCGCATCAAGAAAGTCCGAAGAGTCGCCTTACGCTGCCATCAATGCTATTATAAAAAAAACTCACAATAAAAATTACAGCAATAAAATAACAATACATAAATCGCGAATAGATGCGCGTCAAGAGATCAAGAAGAAACTCCTTAAGCTGCCACCATTTATTACACATGACAGAAAGTAAAAATACAAGAGATCTGATATGGGTTATCAAAGGGAGAGGAATGAATCCACTTTTCGTTTTCTCACGGTAAAATCTTCCATCCAGACAATTTTAGCTAGAGCTGGATCTGGTTGAGGAACAAATTCATTGAGTTTTTTGATTAGTTCTTCTGGTGTTGTTGCAACGACTATTATTCATTTAGCACGCTCTGAAATAAAACCTTTTTCAGCAGAGTAGTCGATGAAAGATAGTAAACCATCAAAGAAACCATTGACATTAAGCAGACCTATTGGTTTTTGATGAACATTTAGCTGGGCTCTGGTAACCACATGAAAAAGTTCCTCAAGGGTGCCAAAACCACCGGGAAGGGTGATAAAGGCGCCAGAATTATTTATCATGTGAGTTATGCGATCTTGCATATTTACAGATCTAAACTCATCTCCAATAGTTGACCCGGTGATTTTACTTTCAGCCAGAGGTTTTGGAATTATTCCCAACACTCTTACTCCTTCCATATAGGCGTACGGCTCGTCCCATTAATCCTAGACTTCCTCCTCCGTAAACTACATGAATGCATTTTTCTCCTAAGGTACGACCCAAGTTGTGGGCTGCTTCAGTAAAGCATGCCTCTTTTCCATAACTAGCTCCACCAAAAAATGCAGACTGTGCTAAATTTTTTTATTGAAGATGATGACTCCATTTTTGAAAAGAAATTATTTAGAGAGAAACAGAGAAAAGTGCAAGTTTGAGGGATGAATGAAAGAAACAAGCACAATGTTTATTTATAGAAGAAAAAGAAGGTAAAAATTGTTTAATAAATTTGTGATTGCGTTGATTGCGCTTCAACTACTCAATAGAATAATGAATGCATTTATCGCATATCACATTTTTTATTCAGAAAATCTCACCACACGACAAAAATAAAAGATACTTACGCGTATGTACAGTAGTTTTGATTGTGGCTCACATCTTCCTCTGATTTTACGTTCAGAAATGGCCTAAACGCCTTCTATGAGTCGGAGAGAAGCTTCCCATCCAATTTTCTTACAAATTGGCAAACAGGGTCTTTTAACGTCAGATTCCCAAGACGTTCATATTCTGGTTTGAATTTATTCCACAAACATCGAATTCCGTAATGTACGAGTCCACTAGGATGCGTGTCAAGAGAAATTTCGATATTATCTAAATTCTCTTTATTCAGACCATCCTTAATGAACTGAATTTTATCTTCTCTGTTTGTAGTTGGAATTCCTAAAGATCGACATTTTAAATTACAGTTCCATCTAGCACATTTATAACAAACGGCTATCATCTTTGCTCGTCGTTTCTTCGCATATGAACTTTTTCCAAGCCCTGGTAAAAATCTAGTCGGTGTTTCTGTGAATTCACCCTCTATTCTTACTTTGGCTTCAATAATGAATCTTATATCAAAAGGTATGATTTTATTCATAAGCAACCTCATCCATGATAAAAATCTAGTCGGTGTTTCTGTGAATTCACCCTCTATTCTTGCCTTGTAAATTTTTAAAATTGCATTTTTGCTTAGAAAGGGAAATCTTTTTTCGATTTTATTCAAAGTTTCTTCCATGATAAAAAAATAAATAAAAAGACAATGAAAATAATTGAAGAAAATATCTACAAATATCAGTTGTTGTGGGAAACTGAAAAATCCGACTTTAATAGTCACGGAGTACCGTTATCCGCCACTTGACCGGACAAACACAATTTAGTACTAAGTTACAACGTCGAGAAATTGTATCTATAACAATAGTTTACAATGTAAGATTTCAAAATAAAACTTACACTTTCCCGGCAACGGCGCCAAAAACTTCACATGTTCTTAGTGTAATTATCGCAAGTGCACGATATCCTATCAAGTAGTAAGTGGACTTTTTGAGTCTGATTTATCGATCCCACGAGGAAGTTTGGTTATAATTTGAATTATACACTATTAGTCTATTTTTATAGATACTAAGATGAGTGAAACACACAATTAAAGAGTTTGGTTTAATAATTGTAAAGAAAATGTAATAATAGTTCTAATATTTTAAGGAAATAAAAAGATTGCAATAATAATAGATTGATTAACGATAAAATGAAATAGTTGGGATTACAAACTTAGTTCATCATTAGTTATAGAAGATGTATAGGAGATCATAAGATGAATTTACTTATTATGTTGTGTAGATTCGATTTTCCTTAAAAAGACGGTTTCTCTTTCGAACTATAAAACGCCCCTTACATATTGAATCAATCCACTATATTTCTATGTTGATTGGCTTCAATACATAGCATTAGGATTTATGAAAATAACTCAAAGAATCATCTAAGGTCTAGAGGTATATTTCTATCCCCTAGAACAACTTAGAGTGAAGATCATTTGATCTAATCAAACATATTTTCTTTCGAAACATATGAAGACCATAAATATCGTCATTTATTGGCCAAATAAATAAAGATTGTTAAAACAATGAAAATCACACACAATAATAAGTAATTCACAATAGATCTTTATACAAACTTAAATAACATGACTAACCTTGTTTATAATCCCAACTAAAGGTAACTTAGCCCAGGAAGGGTTTAATATACACAATACAAGCTTTGGTGGTCATTATTAGTTGAATCAAGAGAAAGAATTGATCCTCACTGTAATATCCGCAATTTTCGATTTTTGGTAATTTTCTTTTTTCAGCGGAAGTCCGTTTTGATGACTCGCTCATGACCGTTTCGTCATTCTGAGAATGATTAATTCTACACTTTTTGACATCAGAGTTCGTTTCGGTGTCTTTTTGTTGAGTTCCGTACTTTTTAGCGACTTTTCCGCACTTGAGTTCGATTCTTGCGAATCTCGTTCGAAACTACTGTTTCAAGTTTCCTGTAAGTCCGTTTAAATTTGTTAGACGTGTTGTGAACTTCGGTTTGGTTATTCGATCACGTATCGTGATTTCCGGGCGTTTTGGGCCATTTTGTAATTTCTTGAAAGTTACGGGTATCCGTATCTGTAATTGTTGTCTCGACCCGTTTCTTGGTCGCGTATGACTAATTATGGTATTATGTTTTCATTCCGGGTCGTTGATGTTGTCCGCGAACTTTTCGTCGTATTCGTTCCGTACGTTTTTGGAAATCGAGTCGTCGAGCCCTGACGGCTGTGGGACTGGTCGGACGGTTGCGGGACTGGCCGGACGGTTGTGGGTTCTGGCCGGATGATTGCGGGTACCGGCCGGACGAGTGCGGCAGAAACCGGCGTAGCGTACGCTACGGCCGGAAGTCTGCGCGCGCTAGCTCGGCAGGTATAGCGCACGCTAGCTTGGTCGACCAACGCACGCTATCGGGCCGGACAGTGGGGTTTCTGGGGTTCTGGAATCAGGAAGGATCGGCAGGTAGCGCACGCTACGCCGAGCGTAGCGCGCTAGTCGGCGGCGTAGCGCCGCTGTCGGCCGGCTAGCGTCGTTACTGGCCGGGCGGATTCGATCCGAGGCTCTTTGGGCCAGTCGGCTAAGCGCGCGAGCTTCGGCCGTAGCGCACGCTAGCGGGAGTCGGGCGGGCAGTCATGGTCGGCAAAATTGGTCGGTGGTGCCGGGTCATGCGGGCCATGGCGAGAGTGCTCGGCGTTCTTGGCCGATAAGCGCCACGCTAGTCAGGAAGGCTAGCGCACGCTAGTTCCGGCCCAGTATATATATGACAGACCAGCCACATTTCCCTTCGTTTTTCATTTCCTTCCTTCTCCGTCCGCGGCTGGCGATTCATGGGTGACGAAGCCATGTTGTTTAACAACAAATCCATGAAGTTCTTGAGTTCATAACATCAATCAATCATCCGTTATCATCCTTTGATCCAGCGAATCAAGGTAATCTTCCTTAGAACCCTAATTCCGTGAATTTGGGGGGTTTTGCATTTATGTACGATTCGTTCCGTGTTGTTGATTAATTCATGATGGGTATGATTAATCTTGGTAGTATTCTTGTGTTTAACATCATTTAATCCATTGTTCTTCGTCGAATCGAAGTATATTTCTTGATTTCCTTCGAATTGACTTTTTGGGGGATTTATCCCCGATCTCGTTTTTCATCCGTTTTCGATGGATCGATTATGGTTAAATGATGTTGTTAAACATATTCTATGGATTGTATATCCATATTTCAACTTGGAATTCCGTTTTCGGGTTTTGACGGGACGAATCGTGTTCTTGGCGGTTTTGGGGGAAATCCTTGAACCTTCGTCATTTGTTCTTTGAATTTAGCGGCTTTGGGTCGTACTTTGGAATTCATTTTCGTTGTTATTGTTTTCGTTCGTAGTTCTTTGTAATGGATTGTCGTTCGGTGGAGTCGGCGAGATCGTAGTCGGTTCGTGCCAACCTATTTCGGTCGATTCTCCGCGTTGTTCTTATTCGAGGCAAGTACCTTGTCCATACTATTCTTGTTTTATGGATATGATAATTAGTGATCGTCTAAATGTGTTTGCTTGGTCATTTGAATTGAACTTTCAAAAGATTCGGTTTAGCCTTGTTAAAGGCTTGCTTTCAAAACGCGTGTGTTTTGTGAATGGTGTGTCTTGTAAATGACTATGTGAATCCTATGGATATATTTGGTGTTGATGATGCACTTGGTATTTGCATGTGGGCGTATATTATTTCATTTCAGTGCGTTGTGGTTTGACGTGGTGTTTTGCTAAGTGTTTGATGCCTCTGAGTGAATTGTTTGGATATCTTTGTTGCATTGTGTTATTTGTGTGAATGTATGGATATGGTTAAAGGTCTACGGTGACACATGGCACGTGATCATGTGGTCAGGATGCAACATGTGATTGATCCAACCGTGAGAGCCTGAGATAATCTACGGTGGCACATGGCATGCGATCATGTGGCCAGGATGCAACAAGCGATTGATCCAACCGTGAGATGTGTGTGATTTGTTTCGCTAGCCAGCTCGGGAGGGTCCTTCGAGGCCTCGGGTGGGATGTCTGTGGTAGCGTCCGGTCTGGCGATGCGCATGCGTGATTATGTTTCATTGATTTTATATCTGTTGAGGACACGTGATGTTGGGTTCTGGCCCTGTGAATTATTGTCGGTTTTCTATTTGCGAAAACAAAACCTTTGGGCTGTGACCCTGTTGATTTTTGGAAAGATAAGGATTCAGTAATCCCAAATTATTTTCTATTAAAACTCTCGATGGCATTTTAAACGGTTTTATAAATTGTTCCCCTTCTATTGTGGCCTTTCGGTTTTTGGAATGTCTTACTCAAACCCTTGCCTCGGGAAGTACTTTTCGTTACTTTTGGATTTTTGAGGATTCCTGGTTATTGTTATTCGTGGAATGTGAATTGTATGGCTCGTATTTGCACTTTGTTCTTGCACTAGCAAAACAGTGGAGTTTTGCTAACCCCCGAGCATTCGGGGGGTGGATGTCTATTTTTGCATTCAGGTTTTGGAGCATAGCACAGGGTCGGCACGAAGGATGATGAAAGATGAACGATACTAATCACACGAGGATCCGTTGATGTCGTATTGGTCTAGTTGTATTTTCTTTTCCGCTGCAGTACCTTTTCCCCGTTGTATGGGAGTTTATTGTATTTTGACCCCTGCGTGGGCATGAGTTGTATTTGAGTTGTATGTATTTGTTGAAAGACCAAATCGGTCTACTGAGTCATTTTAGCCTTAAAGGCATGGTTGAATTGTTATATGTCGTTACCAGCCTGGTAGATCCTTGAGGAAAGGTTCTACGGCGTGTAATATCCCTGAGCGGATTGGGGTGTTACATAAATGGTATCAGAGCTTAGGTTGAGGAAACCTAGGCTGTCGGGTCAAGTCGTGTTGTTTGAGTCTTGTTTCGTCGGATTTTATCTGACTGAGTAGTGTCGCGACGCGTCGTCTGAGTTTGTTGGTCGTGATTAGTATCGTGGGCGATCATCATCTTCGTGCGACCTGTGGATGTAAGTCTCCCTTCTTTGTATTGTGCCTCATGTGACACGAGCTATTTTTATGATTATTTGATTAATGACGGAATCCTCTTATGGATTTTGATTTCTTGATATGTGGTTATTTGACTCTCATATTTCGTTCATATGAGGAGTAGTGTTGCTGGATTGTGTATCTTGGACTGTAATTTTTCCGCTGCGTGAGTTCTTTCAAATGGCTTTCGGCCTTTTGCCAACTGAGTTTGAATTCGAAAACCGATTCCTTTAACCAAGTTTTTGGCGTTATGGCCTTGATCGTTTTGGCAAAATTCTTTGTGACGGTACTTAGTATTTTGTAAATGGCTTTTGTGAGTTTTTGAAATATTACCGTCATCGGCCTTTTTGGCGTTTTTGTAAATGGTTTTTATCCTGGTGGGTTCCGGCACGGGACCCACGGCGCGATAATGTTCCGTATAATTACCCGAGATTTTTGGGCATTTTAGCCCATTGAATTATCCTTGAAAACCTTGAGTATCTTAGAAAATTCAAATTCGAGACGTACTTTTAAAACGAATTATTTTCTTGCGGTGTTTTTAAGGTGCTTTCTAATGCTGCAATAGATTTCAAAAATTTTCCAGTTGAGGACCAAAAACATTTTGAGATATTCTCAAATGCAGTTGCTTATGTAATATCCGGTTGTAATTCAGTCATTATCATTCAGTAATTTCATTCGGTGATTGTCACTCAGTGAATTTTCACTCATTTATAATCTTTCATCAATCATGTTCATTCACCCGTGTTCACCGTTCGGAAAAACTTCGAGTTGTGTATCGTTATTGTTCATCGTTTCAACTTTCCTCTTATGAGTTCGACTTTATTAGATCACCATTAATTTTTGGTAACTCCAAAAATTCTAAATCTTTGCAACATTATAGAGCATCGAGTTAGCTTTCCAATGGTTCAAACGGTGAGTCAATCGGAGTCCGGACGAGAGAGTTATGGTCGTTTTAGCTCACCCGCTCGTTATTGGCCGATCACCGCCGGCCGGACCCGACCGTGTCGTCCGACACGGCCGTGCCGTACTCGCCGGAAATGCGAAGTTCTGCCGGCCGAACTCGGCCGTGTCGTCGACACGGCCCGTGTCGAACCCTTCCGGATAAGCGAGAATCGTCTGCCGAGCACGCCCGACCGTGTCGTGCAGCACGGCCGAGTCATGCCAAGTCGGCTGTCGGACGGGTCAGCGTCGGAGGGCCCTACGCGCGCGACCGTGTCAAGCGGACACGGTCGAGTCCTGTCGGCCAGGTGTGCGACACGACCGTGCCCGGTCGGCACGGGCCGTGTCGGCCGTGATCGGCCCACATAAAAGGCCCTGAGACGTTTTCTTGCCATTTTTCACCTTCTTCTCCTCCTCTTCCGCACTGGCGTGTTCTAAGCTTGAAGCCATGTTGTTTAACAACACATCCATGGATTTCTTGAGGTTATATCATCAATAATCCGTCCGATATCATCCCTTGATCCAAATAATCAAGGTTAGATTTCTAGAACCCTACTTTTGGTAAAATTGGGGGTTTTCGTGTGTTTGTCCGATTCGTTCCGTTTTGTTGATTAATTCATGATGAATATGATTAATCTTGTTGGTATTCTTAGTTTCCCTACGGATTCATGGTATATTTCGTGATTTTTACGGAATCGAGAGGGTTTGGTTGTGGTCCGCCCTCGTTGTTGTTTATATACGAATATACATGAATCGTAGGCGGGTTTTCGGGGTTTCTTCGTGTAATTTGGATATGGATAATCGATTATCATATTCCTTGCGAATCGTTTAGGTGCGGAGCGCGTTCTCGGACCTACCGAACTCATACCTTTCCTCCGTTCGATTTCACGATGTCTCAAAGGCAAGTATACATTTATGATTATGCGTTCTCGACTTTGAAAGTAAGAAATATTGATGGCATATCATGAGCGAACCGTTTTACGGCATTCATAGATATATTAATTGGCATGTAATGAACGAACCGTTTTGACGGCATTCCTACATGTATCGGCGTATGAGGTGAACGAACCGTTTGACGGCATTCACATACGTAACGGCGTATGAGGTGAACGAACCGTTTCTACGGCATTCACATACGTCTTATGAGATTTTAGTTATTCCGAATACTAGTCTTAAATTGATGAATTGACGGATATTGATGAATTGACGGATTACATTTACTTTATTGTCGAGAAGTATTATGTTTCATATTGTTATACTTGCACTAGCTATTCGACGGCTAACCCCTTTATGGGGAAATACGTTTCATGTATTTCAGTTCCGGGAGAGCGGACGGGCGGGTATCGGGTCGGCATAAAGATGGTGGGCAAGTGTGATACCGTGTCTTTCTTCCAGTTTTATTTTCTTTGGGAATTCCCGTTCGGTGTTGTTGTCTTGGATTGACTATTGAATACTCGAGTATTGTTTTCCTTTTTCCTTGATGTTCCACCTGTGTTTGCCAAGTATTGAATTGAGTTGTGATGTTTGTAAGTACATTGGTTATTTTTCGAATACCTTTGTATTGTTTTTCATCCCAATGTGTGTAGACCTTATCGGTCAAAAAAATTATGGTTCCGCGTATGTTTAGCCTTGTGGGTCCCACGGCGGGGCTTACTGTTGTAATATCCACTGAATAACTTGGGGGTGTTACAGAATATGGTATCAGAGCTTAGGTCTATGGATACCTAGGCTGTCGGTCTTTTGGGTCGATCGAGTCGTTAATTGTCCACAGTATCACTACTCTGCCATCATCACAGTGCGACCGGTACTTGTAAGACCTCTCACTCTTCTGGTGTTTCCTTATTCGTTTTGCTTCCTTTTATCGGTATTCTTGAGAATCGGACACTTTGTTGATGCGTGATTGAATTGTGCTTACATGACTTGTGTGTTCTTCAGTATGTCAGCTGGTAGGGGCCGTGGCCGTGGTCGTGGCCGTGGGCGAGGAAGAGGTCGTGGCGCGGCCGTTTCCATCAGTTCAGTTGCGGGGTCGGCCAACCCCGCTTGTCGAACTCGGTGCATCCCGTCTGAGAGTCGGCCACGACCCGATCGGATGGTCAGGGGAACAACGCAGACGTTGGAGTGGCGAATGCACTTCAACAATTGGCTACTCAGATGACTATTTTGGCCCAAACTGTTCAGCTGAATAACCCGAACCCAAACACGGATGCCCTGCTTCAAAATGTAATCCGTATGCACCCTCCACAGTTTGGTGGTGCCACAGACCCGTTAAGCTGGGAGGATTGGCTAGCAGAATTGGAAAAGATTTTCGAGGCGGTTGATTGCCCCGAGGTGAGAAAGTACCGATTGCCCAAGATTTCCTCACTAAGGAGGCCGCTACAGTGGAAGGTCATCAAGCCACGGGATCGTATTGCCTCATGGGATGAATTTATGGAGCTCTTGGAGGCCGAGTTTTGTCCTTGGCCGGTGCGAGAGAGCCGAATCGAGCCTTCTTCGAGGCTAAAGCACAAGATATTCCGTTTCGCAGCGATTGTGGAGTATAACCAACAATTAATCCATGTGAAGGATCAAGTACGTAACGCGCGATAAGATCCGTTATTTTGATATGCGGATGAATTTGGACTTACGGCGGTACATGGCCGGATTTGCTTGCACCACCTTGAAAGAATATCGGGACGAGCTTTAGCCCATGATATGTTGAGCCCGACAATGATACCGTTGAAGAACCGAAGAAGCGAGAAAGTCGGGGAAATTTTTCGGCTCTAAGGGTGGCAACTTTGAAGTCACAGACGACTAACCGTTTTTACGGACGATGCGTCACGTTCTAATAAAGGGAAAAGAGGTTACCGTCCCACTACGGGTACCTCAAATCGTCTGATGACTTGCTATAATTGTGGCCGTCCGAGGCCACTTTAGTTCGAATGCTACTTCCCACTATTAAAGTGTCACACGTGTGGTCGATGGGGCATAGAGCGGTTTATTGTTCGAGCCGAACCGGACTTTGGACACTCGGGCTTACGCCCAACACCCCTTGATCAAGGTGTTAATCGGCGGCAATCTTTTCGGTCAACCTCGGCGAGAATTTAGGCGGGGGCCGGGACGGGGTCGAACGGCTGGAGGGGAACTCTAGCATCGGTTCGGTACAACCACGAGTTTATGAGATGCGTCGAGCAGACGAACCCGATGCGGCGGTGGCTTGGTACCATCCATATTCTATCTATCCAATCAGTGTACTTTTTGATTCGGGTGCTACACATTCTTTTATTTCTTTGGAGTGTGTCGCCGTTTGAATATAACTTGTTTAAGCCTTGCGATCCCTTTATCGTGAGGCGCTTTGCGGGGATAGGATTGTGGGGAATCGGGAGATTAGAGAATTTAGGTGGTTATATCCGGTATGGAATGGTTATCAAATTTAATTGTAGTTGATATGGAAGGCGAGGACGTAATCCTCGGCGAGGATTGGCTTAATAATCACCGGGCGATTATGAATTACCGTACCAAAGTTATCACTATGATGACTAAGGACGGATCCGAGTACTCATTTTTGGGACGTAAGTTGGGCAATCAAGTTACTTATCGGTTCCATGAAGGCCGTAAAACTTTTGAATAAAGGTTATGCGGGCTATTGGTGTTATGCGTTGAAAACGGAACTAATTGAAGTCGATTTCTCTTCAATTCCGGTTGTTAATGAGTATCCCGATGTTTTTAGGACGATCTTAGGATTACCTTGCATCGAGAGATAAATTTTTCCGTGGATTTAGAGCCGGATGCGGCCCCGATTTCTAAAGCACCTTATCGGATGGCACCTTCCGAGATGCGGGAATTGAAGACTCGGTTGGGAGAACTTTTGGAAAAAGGGTACATCGGACCAGCGCTTCGCCTTGGGCGCGCCCGTTCTTTTCGTCGGGAAGAAGGATGGTTCACTACGTTTGTGCATTGACTACCGTGAGTGAATAAAGTAACCATCAAGAATAAATATCCTTTGCCTCGTATAGACGATCTATTTGATCAATTGCAAGGAGCCGCGGTTTTCTCGAAGATTGATTTAAGATCCGGGTATTATCAACTCGGGGTGAGGAGTCCGACGTTAGAAGCGGCGTTTGGACGAGATATGGACATTACGAATTTGTAGTTATGCCTTTTGGGTTGACGAATGCGCGGAATATTCATGCAATTAATGAATAAAATATTCATCGAGTATCTCGACAGTGTGTAGTCGTCTTTATTGACGACATCTTGATCTATTCTCGAGATAAGGAGGAACATGCCGGCACTTGCGTTTGGTCTTAGACATTTTGAGAACCGAGCACCTCTATGCAAAATTCTCGAAATGTGAGTTTTGGTTGGAAGAAGTTATGTTTCTCGGCCATGTGATTTCAGTAGAAGGGGTTCGTGTAGACCCGCGAGAAGATCGAGGCGGTGTTAGGTGGGCACCGCCTAAAAATGTTAAGGAGGTTCGTAGCTTTTTGGGCCTTCTTTGGGTATTACCGTCGATTTGTCGAGGGTTCTCGAAACTCGCTCGACCACTTACGAAATTACTCCGAAGACCGAAAAGTTTATTTGGACGGATGAGAGACAACGAGCTTCGATGAATCAAGAGACGATTAACTTCAGCGCCGATTCTAACTTTACCACATGGTAGCGAAGGCTTTACAGTTTATAGTGACGCTTGTGTCAAGGCACATTTGTGTTCTTATGCGGCATGATAAGACAATAGCTTTTGCGTCACGACAATTAAAACCGTATGAGATGAATTATCCTACTCACGATTTAGAGTTGGCGCAATTGTCTTCGCACTCAAGATTTGGCGGCATTATTTGTATGCGGTTCACCGTGTCGGATTTATACCGATCACAAGAGCACGAAATATATTTTCATCGAAGGAGCTAAATATGAGGCAGAGGCGTTGGTTAGAATTGATAAAGGATTATGATTTGGAGATTCTTTACCACCGGAAAAGCCAATGTCGTTGCGGATGCTTTGAGCCGCAAATCGGCATCTCTTCAAATGCTTGAGGTTCTTACGTCTCGGCACGAAGATTCGTCAAGATTTAATTGAACAAGGGATCGAAGTTTGGCTTGGCGAGTACGGGGACAGGTTGTGTACTCTCGAAATTACTTCGTCCTTGGTTGACGATATCAAAGGGAAACAGTGGAGTGACCGATGATTTCTCAACTAAAGGAAGATGTAATTAAAGGAAAAGCTCCAGCTTTATGGTACACGAGGATAGTATTTTGAGATTTCAGGCGAGGCTTTGCGTTAGAATGATTTGGAATTGAGACAGAGGATTCTCCGAGAAGCTCATGCTACGCCTTACTCAATCCACCGGAACGAGTAAGATGTACAAAGATTTGAAGCGCAATTTTTGGTGGAATAACATGAAGAAGGATGTTACGGAGTTTGTACTACGGTGCTTGACGTGTCAACAAGTCAAGATCGAACATCAACGACCAGCGGGATTGTTGAAACCACTCCCCATTCCTGAGTGGAAGTGGGAAGACATCTCGATGGATTTTATCATCAGCATGCGAGAACTCGGACTGGAATGAATATGATTTGGGTAATTGTCGATCGATTGACCAAGTCTGCACACTTCTTGGGTATTAAGGATACTTGGGGACCGGATAGACTGGCTCGAACCTTTATTGCTGAGATCGTGAGATTACACGGTAGCCCCAAGACCATTGTTTCCGATCGAGACGGCCGTTTCATATCGCATTTTTGGCAGCCGTTCATCAGGCTCTGGGTACGGAGTTGAGATTGAGCACTTCCTTTCATCCTCAGTCGGACGGTCAGACAGAGAGGACGATTCAGACATTGGAAGATATGTTACGGGCTTGTGCCTTGGATTGGAGTAATGATTGGGAGCTTCACTTGTCGTTGATCGAGTTTGCTTACAATAATAGTTGGCATGCGTCGATCAAAATGGCACCCTTCGAGGCACTCTATGGTAGGCGATGTAGGTCGCCATTATGTTGGGACGAGGCTTCTGAGCTAGTTGGGACGGAACCGGATATGTTATTGGAAACCAAGGAAAAGATCTCTATTATCCGAGATCGACTACTGACTGCCCAGAGTCGTCAGAAATCTTACGCTGATACTCGTCGTCGACCCTTGGAGTTTGAAGTGGGGGATCACGTTTTGCTCAAAGTATCACCGACCAGAGGAGTTTTCCGCTTCGGGAAAAAGGGAAAACTCACCAAGGTATATCGGACCTTTCGAGATTTTGGGATGAGTTGGAGATTTAGCTTATCGCTTGGCGTTGCCTCGGCTTTGAGTCACGTCCATAGTGTTTTCCATGTGTCCCGATTAAGGAAGTACGTGCGGATCCGAGCCACATTATCGACTACGGTGAGATTGACGTAGCGAGGATATTACCTTTAGGAGAAACCCGTGAAGATTCTTGAGCGCCGTGAGAAACAACTTCGGCATAAGACCATTCCACCGGTTAAAGTACAATGGTCGAGGCATGGAGTCGAAGAGGCGACTTGGGAGACGGAAGAGAAGATGCGAGTTGAATACCCCGAACTATTTATTTCTTAAGTTTGGGACGAAACTTCTTTTTAGAAGGAGAATGTAATATCCGGTTGTAATTCAGTCATTATCATTCAGAATTTCATTCGGTGATTGTCACTCGGTGAATTTTCACTCATTTATAATCTTTCATCAATCATGTTCATTCACCCGTGTTCACCGCTCGGAAAAACTTGAGTTGTGTATCGTTATTGTTCATCGTTTCAACTTTCCTCTTATGAGTTCGACTTTATTAGATCACCATTAATTTTTGGTAACTCCAAAAATTCTAAATCTTGCAACATTATAGAGCATCGAGTTAGCTTTCCAATGGTTCAAACGGTGAGTCAATCGAGTCGGACGAGAGAGTTATGGTCGTTTTAGCTCACCCGCTCGTTATTGGCGATCACGCCGGCCGGACCGACCGTGTCGTCGACACGGCCCGTGCCGTACTCGCCGGAAATGCGAAGTTTCGCGGCCGAACTTCGGCGTGTCGTCCGACACGGCCGTGTCGAACCTTCTTCGGATAAGCGAGAATCGTCTGCCGAGCACGCCGACCGTGTCGCCTGCACGGCCGAGTCATGCCAAGTCATTTGTCGGACGGGTCACCGTCGGAGGGCCCTACGCGCGCGACCGTGTCAAGCGGACACGGTCGAGTCCTGTCGGCCGGTATGCGACACGACCGTGCCGGTCGGCCGCACGGCCGTGTCGGCCGGCGATCGGCCCTATAAAAGGCCTGCAGACGTTTTCTTGCCATTTTCACCTTCTTCTCCTCCTCTTCCGCACTGGCGTGTTCTAAGCTTGAAGCCATGTTGTTTAACAACACATCCATGGATTTCTTGAGGTTATATCATCAATAATCCGTCGATATCATCCCTTGATCCAAATAATCAAGGTTAGATTTCTAGAACCCTACTTTTGGTAAAATTGGGGGTTTTCGTGTTTTTGTCCGATTCGTTCCGTTTTGTTGATTAATTCATGATGAATATGATTAATCTTGTTGGTATTCTTAGTTTCCCTACGAATTCATGGTATATTTCGTGATTTTTACGGAATCGAGAGGGTTTGGTTGTGGTCGCCCTCGTTGTTGTTTATATACGAATATACATGAATCGTAGGCGGGTTTTCGGGGTTTCTTCGTGTAATTTGGATATGGATAATCGATTATCATATTCCTTGCGAATCGTTTAGGTGCCGGAGCGCGTTCTCGGACCTACCGAACTCATACCTTTCCTCCGTTCGATTTCACGATGTCTCAAAGGCAAGTATACATTTATGATTATGCGTTCTCGACTTTGAAAGTAAGAAATATTGATGGCATATCATGAACGAACCGTTTTACGGCATTCATAGATATATTAATTGGCATGTAATGAACGAACCGCTTTGACGGCATTCCTACATGTATCGGCGTATGAGGTGAACGAACCGTTTTGACGGCATTCACATACGTAACGGCGTATGAGGTGAGCGAACCGTTTCTACGGCATTCACATACGTCTTATGAGATTTTAGTTATTAGGAATACTAGTCTTAAATTGATGAATTGACGGATATTGATGAATTGACGGATTACATTTACTTTATTGTCGAGAAGTATTATGTTTCATATTCTTATACTTGCACTAGCTATTCGACGGCTAACCCCTTGATGGGGGAAATACGTTTCATGTATTTCAGGTTCCAGGAGAGCGGACGGGCAGGTATCGGGTCGGCATAAAGATGGTGGGCAAGTGTGATACTGTGTCTTTCTTCCAGTTTTATTTTCTTTGGGAATTCCCGTTCAGTGTTGTTGTACTGGATTGACTATTGAATACTCGAGTATTGTTTTCCTTTTTCCTTGATGTTCCGGCCTGTGTTTGCCGAAGTATTGAATTGAGTTGTGATGTTTGTAAGTACATTGGTTATTTTTCGAATACCTTTGTATTGTTTTTCATCCCAATGTGTGTAGACCTTATCGGTCAAAAATTATGGTTCCGCGTATGTTTAGCCTTGTGGGTCCCACGGCGGGGCTTACGGCGCTGTAATATCCCTGAATAACTTGGGGGTGTTACAGCTTAGACCCAAGGGTCGAATATTTTTGAAAGTTTTTCACTAAAAGAAAGGTGTCCTCATTTTTGTTCAAATGCAAGATGATTTTCAAAGTCTCGAAAATGATGTTTGTTCAACTTTTTGTAAAATGATACTCAAGATCAACTCGTGTTTCCAAACTGTCTTCAAAAGGTGGTTTTCGTTTTAAAACCCATCATTTCCTGCTTGTGGTCGGAGAAGGTGTGTATGATGTTGGTATTGTTGTTAGGGTGTTAGCCCTCCGAATTGTGATTGAATTGGTGGTGTGAACGTTGAGTCGTTCGCCACGCATATGTTTTTGTTGTCCCTTTGTGGGAGGTGTGATGACGATCTTTAATGTTGTCATTTCGTGGTGACTTGCGTGTTATCGCACCTGTGTGAGCTGTTAAAGCTTGGGTTTGTACGTTTGTGTACATGTGTGATTGTTTCATGATGTTTGTAATTATGTGCTGGTTATTGTTCGGGCCGTTAAGGTTGCCGAACGATACCGTCGTTGCTGTATTGTTTGTGTGTGTATTACTTTACGATGGAAATCGTTGTATATAATATGTGTTATGATTCTTTGTTGTGCTAAGTTGGCATCTCTGCTATGTTGTTTTGCGACGTTATGCACCATTATATCTAGCATTTTGTATTTTCGGTATGCCGAGCTGAGACGTTTCAACCGTGATATGCTGGGATATGCACGTGTAAATTGTCCTTCTCGTCGGTAACACATTTCGAGTGTGGACTCGAGGGACACCGAATTCAGTTTTGCGAATTGGCTACCGAGACTTTCGGAGTTCGCGCTTCAGCACAGTTATCAGAATCGTCTTTGAGAGGCCTTCGAAGGATGTTTCTGTCGGTTTCCTGTTGTGTCGTCATCTTGATTTCGTTGTTGTGAGTTTCGGGGACGACACTTCTTTTAGAAGAGGTCGAATATAATACCCGTATTATTTTTGGCTTCTGCATTTTCTCTTTCTCAGTTCTATCGACTCGCTCGTGTTCGTTGTTACTTTCTGAACTTGTTCTGTATTTCGGTTTCATCGTCCGAACGAACTGTGATCTTGTTGTGGGTCGATCTGGTTATCGCTGTGATTTTTTTCGAGTTCGGTTCGATTCTTGTGAACCTTGTTCGGGAGTGACATCATCTGGTTCTATTAGTTCTTTTATTCGAAGTGGATCGGATTTGGAACTCTTGTGTTTTCGACTCTGTCGACTCGTTTATGTTCGTTGACATTTCTGGGCTTGTCCTGCCCCTTGCTTTTGTTGATCGAACGAGTGTGGTATTATTTCGGAATAACTCGTTTGTCGTTGTGACTTTTCAATCGCTATTCCTTTTCCAGTGGATCTTATGGGAATGCATGTCTTGTAGTTCTCACCAGATCGTCCTGGGAGTTGTTGTTTGAATTTTATTATCCTTCGTGTTTCGGACATGATTGTTCGATTTTTGTTGTCTCGATTGTTTGTTTGTTCGGTTTTGTTCTCGTTTCGTGATTGTTGAGCGTTCAGGCTCCTTCCTAATTCCCTTAAGTTCGGGAAGTTAGTCTCGTTTTCAATCTTCCAACCCTTGGGCGGTGGAATTCTGTATTTGTTCAGCGGTTGGCTCGCGTTTTGATTGATGTACTGTTGGGTTGGTCAATCCTATTGATTTTCGTTCGTTGTGTTTTGTGATTGTCCGGATAATCGACTCGATTGTATTGTCTGTTTGATGACGCTTGTCACTTGTTGATTTTATTATGTTTCTACCTGTGGCGTTGTGTTGGTCATCGTGGGGCGTGTTTTCACGCCGTATGTCTCTTTGCATTGCTTGTGGCGTTCCGTCGTTGGCGCGAGTTTCGGTTCTTGTGTATCTCGTTGAGTATTTTCTGGCGGGATGTTGCTCCTCCCTACTTATTTTAAGTTTCGGGACGAAACTTCTTTTAAGGAGGGTAGAATGTAATATCCGCAATTTTCGATTTTCGGTAATTTTCTTTTTTCGGCGGAAGTCCGTTTTGATGACTCGCTCATGACCGTTTCGTCATTCTGAGAATGATTAATTCTACACTTTTTGACATCCGAGTTCATTTCGGTGTCGTTTTGTTGAGATCCGTGCTTTTTAGCGACTTTTCCGCACTTGAGTTCGATTCTTGCGAATCTCGTTCGAAACTGCTGTTTCAAGTTTCCTGTAAGTCCGTTTAACTTTGTTAGACGTGTTGTGAACTTCGGTTTGGTTATTCGATCACGTATCGTGATTTCCGGGCGTTTTGGGCTATTTTGTAATTTCTTGAAAATTACGGGTATCCGTATCTGTAATTGTTGTCTCGACCCGTTTCTTGGTCGCGTATGACTAATTATGGTATTATGTTTTCATTCCGAGTCGTTGATGTTGTCCGCGAACTTTTCGTCGTGTTCGTTCCGTACGTTTTCGGAAATCGAGTCGTCGAGCCCTGACGGCTGCGGGACTGGCCGGACGGTTGCGGGACTGGCCGGACGGTTGTGGGTTCTGGCCGGATGATTGCGGGTACCGGCCGGACGAGTGCGGCAGGAACCGGCGTAGCGTACGCTACGGCTGGAAGTCTGCGCGCGCTAGCTCGGCAGGTATAGCGCATGTTAGCTTGGTCGACCAACGCACGCTATCGGGCCGAACAGTGGGGTTTCTGGGGTTCTGGAATCAGGAAGGATCGGCAGGTAGCGCACGCTACGCCGAGCGTAGCGCGCGCTAGTCGGCTGGCGTAGCGCACGCTGTCGGCCGGCTAGCGTCGTTACTGGCCGGGCGGATTCGATCGAGCTCTTGGACAAGTCGGCTAGCGCGCGACTTCGGCCGTAGCGCACGCTAGCGAGTCGGGCGGGCATCATGGTCGCGGGGTGGTCGGTGGTGCCGGGCATGTGGGCCATGGCCGAGAGTGCTCGGCCGTGCCGGCGATAGCGCACGCTAGTCCGGAAGGCTAGCGCACGCTAGTTCCGGCCCGATATATATATGACAGACCACATTTCCCTTCGTTTTCATTTCCTTCCTTCTCCGTCCATGTTTGGCGATTCATGGGTGACGAAGCCATGTTGTTTAACAACAAATCCATGAAGTTCTTGAGTTCATAACATCAATCAATCATCCGTTATCATCCTTTGATCCAGCAAATCAAGGTAATCTTCCTTAGAACCCTAATTCCGTGAATTTGGGGGTTTTTGCATTTTTGTCCGATTCGTTCCGTGTTGTTGATTAATTCATGATGGGTATGATTAATCTTGGTAGTATTCTTGTGTTTAACATCATTTAATCCATTGTTCTTCGTCGAATCGAAGTATATTTCTTGATTTCCTTCGAATTGACTTTTTGGGGGATTTATCCCCGATCTCGTTTTTCATCCATTTTCGATGGATCGATTATGGTTAAATGATGTTGTTAAACATATTCTATGGATTGTATATCCATATTTCAACTTGGAATTCCGTTTTCGGGTTTTGACGGGACGAATCGTGTTCTTGGCCGTTTTGGGGGAAATCCTTGAACCTTCGTCATTTGTTCTTTGAATTTAGCGGCTTTGGGTTGTACTTTGGAATTCATTTTCGTTGTTATTGTTTTCGTTCGTAGTTCTTTGTTGTGGATTGTCGTTCGGTGGAGTCGGCGAGTTCGTAGTCGGTTCGTGCCAACCTATTTCGGTCGATTCTCCGCGTTGTTCTTATTCGAGGCAAGTACCTTGTCCATACTATTCTTGTTTTATGGATATGATAATTAGTGATCGTCTAAATGTGTTTGCTTGGTCATTTGAATTGAACTTTCAAAAGATTCGGTTTAGCCTTGTTAAAGGATTGCTTTCAAAACGCGTGTGTTTTGTGAATGGTGTGTCTTGTAAATGACTATGTGAATCCTATGGATATATTTGGTGTTGATGATGCACTTGGTATTTGCATGTGGGCGTATATTATTTCATTTCAGTGCGTTGTGGTTTGACGTGGTGTTTTGCTAAGTGTTTGATGCCTCTGAGTGAATTGTTTGGATATCTTTGTTGTATTGTGTTATTTGTGTGAATGTGTGGATATGGTTAAAGGTCTACGGTGACACATGGCACGTGATCATGTGGTCAGGATGCAACATGTGATTGATCCAACCGTGAGAGCCTGAGATAATCTACGGTGGCACATGGCATGCGATCATGTGGCCAGGATGCAACAAGCGATTGATCCAACCGTGAGATGTGTGTGATTTGTTTCGCTAGCCAGCTCGGGAGGGTCCTTCGAGGCCTCGGGTGGGATGTCTGTGGTAGCGTCCCGGTCCTAGGCGATGCGCATGCGTGATTATGTTTCGTTGATTTTATGTCTGTTGAGGACACGTGATGTTGGGTTCTGGCCCTGTGAATTATTGTCGGTTTTCTATTTGCGAAAACAAAACCTTTGGGCTGTGACCCTGTTGATTTTTGGAAAGATAAGGATTCAGTAATCCTAAATTATTTTCTATTAAAACTCTCGATGGCATTTTAAACGGTTTTATAAATTGTTCCCCTTCTATTGTGGCCTTTCGGTTTTTGGAATGTCTTACTCAAACCCTTGCCTCGGGAAGTACTTTTCGTTACTTTTGGATTTTTGAGGATTCCTGGTTATTGTTATTCGTGGAATGTGAATTGTATGGCTCGTATTTGCACTTTGTTCTTGCACTAGCAAAACAGTGGAGTTTTGCTAACCCCGAGCATTCGGGGGGTGGATGTCTATTTTTGCATTCAGGTTTTGGAGCATAGCACAGGGTCGGCACGAAGGATGATGAAAGATGAACGATACTAATCACACGAGGATCCGTTGATGTCGTATTGGTCTAGTTGTATTTTCTTTTCCGCTGCAGTACCTTTTCCCCGTTGTATGGGAGTTTATTGTATTTTGACCCCTGCATGGGCATGAGTTGTATTTGAGTTGTATGTATTTGTTGAAAGACCAAATCGGTCTACTGAGTCATTTTAGCCTTAAAGGCATGGTTGAATTGTTATATGTCGTTACCAGCCTGGTAGATCCTTGAGGAAAGGTTCTACGGCGTGTAATATCCCTGAGCGGATTGGGGTGTTACATAAATGGTATCAGAGCTTAGGTTGAGGAAACCTAGGCTGTCGGGTCAAGTCGTGTTGTTTGAGTCTTGTTTCGTCGGATTTTATCTGACTGAGTAGTGTCGCGACGCATCGTCTGAGTTTGTTGGTCGTGATTAGTATCGTGGGCGATCATCATCTTCGTGCGACCTGTGGATGTAAGTCTCCCTTCTTTGTATTGTGCCTCATGTGACACGAGCTATTTTTATGATTATTTGATTAATGACGGAATCCTCTTATGGATTTTGATTTCTTGATATGTGGTTATTTGACTCTCATATTTCGTTCATATGAGGAGTAGTGTTGCTGGATTGTGTATCTTGGACTGTAATTTTTCCGCTGCGTGAGTTCTTTCAAATGGCTTTCGGCCTTTTGCCAACTGAGTTTGAATTCGAAAACCGATTCCTTTAACCAAGTTTTTGGTGTTATGGCCTTGATCGTTTTGGCAAAATTCTTGTGACGGTACTTAGTATTTTGTAAATGGCTTTTGTGAGTTTTTGAAATATTACCGTCATCGGCCTTTTTGGCGTTTTTGTAAATGGTTTTTATCCTGGTGGGTTCCGGCACGGGACCCACGACGCGATAATGTTCCGTATAATTACCCGAGATTTTTGGGCATTTTAGCCCATTGAATTATCCTTGAAAACCTTGAGTATCAGAGAAAATTCAAATTCGAGACGTACTTTTAAAACGAATTATTTTCTTGCGGTGTTTTTAAGGTGCTTTCTAATGCTGCAATACATTTCAAAAATTTTCCAGTTGAGGACCAAAAACATTTTGAGATATTCTCAAATGCAGTTGCTTAGACCCAAGGGTCGAATATTTTTGAAAGTTTTTCACTAAAAGAAAGGTGTCCTCATTTTTGTTCAAACGCAAGATGATTTTCAAAGTCTCGAAAATGATGTTTGTTCAACTTTTTGTAAAATGATACTCAAGATCAACTCGTGTTTCCAAACTGTCTTCAAAAGGTGGTTTTCGTTTTAAAACCCATCATTTCATGCTTGTGGTCGGAGAAGGTGTGTATGATGTTGGTATTGTTGTTAGGGTGTTAGCCCTCTGAATTGTGATTGAATTGGTGGTGTGAACGTTGAGTCGTTCGCCACGCATATGTTTTTGTTGTCCCTTTGTGGGAGGTGTGATGACGATCTTTAATGTTGTCATTTCGTGGTGACTTGCGTGTTATCGCACCTGTGTGAGCTGTTAAAGCTTGGGTTTGTACGTTTGTGTACATGTGTGATTGTTTCATGATGTTTGTAATTATGTGCTGGTTATTGTTCGGGCCGTTAAGGTTGCCGAACGATACCGTCGTTGCTGTATTGTTTGTGTGTGTATTACTTTACGATGGAAATCGTTGTATATAATATGTGTTATGATTCTTTGTTGTGCTGAGTTGGCATCTCTGCTATGTTGTTTTGCGACGTTATGCCCCATTATATCTAGCATTTTGTATTTTCGGTATGCCGAGCCGAGACGTTTCAACCGTGATATGCTGGGATATGCACGTGTAAATTGTCCTTCTCGTCGGTAACACATTTCGAGTGTGGACTCGAGGGACACCGAATTCAGTTTTGCGAATTGGCTACCGAGACTTTTGGAGTTCGCGCTTCAGCACAGTTATCAGAATCGTCTTTGAGAGGCCTTCGAAGGATGTTTCTGTCGGTTTCCTGTTGTGTCGTCATCTTGATTTCGTTGTTGTGAGTTTCGGGGACGACACTTCTTTTAGAAGAGGTCGAATATAATACCCGTATTATTTTTGGCTTCTCCATTTTCTCTTTCTCAGTTCTATCGACTCGCTCGTGTTCGTTGTTACTTTCTGAACTTGTTCTGTATTTCGGTTTCATCGTCCGAACGAACTGTGATCTTGTTGTGGGTCGATCTGGTTATCGCTGTGATTTTTTTTCGAGTTCGGTTCGATTCTTGTGAACCTTATTCGGGAGTGACATCATCTGGTTCTATTAGTTCTTTTATTCGAAGTGGATCGGATTTGGAACTCTTGTGTTTTCGACTCTGTCGACTCGTTTATGTTCGTTGACATTTCTGGGCTTGTCCTGCCCCTTGCTTTTGTTGATCGAACGAGTGTGGTATTATTTCGGAATAACTCGTTTGTCGTTGTGACTTTTCAATCGCTATTCCTTTTCCAGTGGATCTTATGGGAATGCATGTCTTGTAGTTCTCACCAGATCGTCCTGGGAGTTGTTGTTTGAATTTTATTATCCTTCGTGTTTCGGACATGATTGTTCGATTTTTGTTGTCTCGATCGTTTGTTTGTTCGGTTTTGTTCTCGTTTCGTGATTGTTGAGCGTTCAGGCTCCTTCCTAATTCCCTTAAGTTCGGGAAGTTAGTCTCGTTTTCAATCTTCCAACCCTTGGGCGGTGGAATTCCGTATTTGTTCAGCGGTTGGCTCGCGTTTTGATTGATGTACCGTTGGGTTAGTCAATCCTATTGATTTTCGTTTGTTGTGTTTTGTGATTGTCCGGATAATCGACTCGATTGTATTGTTTGTTTGATGACGCTTGTCACTTGTTGATTTTATTATGTTTCTACCTGTGGCGTTGTGTTGGTCATCGTGGGGCGTGTTTTCACGCCGTATGTCTCTTTGCATTGCTTGTGGCGTTCCGTCGTTGGCGCGAGTTTCGGTTCTTGTGTATCTCGTTGAGTATTTTCTGGCGGGATGTTGCTCCTCCCTACTTATTTTAAGTTTCGGGACGAAACTTCTTTTAAGGAGGGTAGAATGTAATATCCGCAATTTTCGATTTTCGGTAATTTTCTTTTTTCGGCGGAAGTCCGTTTTGATGACTCGCTCATGACCGTTTCGTCATTCTGAGAATGATTAATTCTACACTTTTTGACATCCGAGTTCATTTCGGTGTCGTTTTGTTGAGTTCCGTTCTTTTTAGCGACTTTTCCGCACTTGAGTTCGATTCTTGCGAATCTCGTTCGAAACTGCTGTTTCAAGTTTCCTGTAAGTCCGTTTAACTTTGTTAGACGTGTTGTGAACTTCGGTTTGGTTATTCGATCACGTATCGTGATTTCCGGGCGTTTTGGGCCATTTTGTAATTTCTTGAAAATTACGGGTATCCGTATCTGTAATTGTTGTCTCGACCCGTTTCTTGGTCGCGTATGACTAATTATGGTATTATGTTTTCATTCCGAGTCGTTGATGTTGTCCGCGAACTTTTCGTCGTGTTCGTTCCGTACGTTTTCTGAAATCGAGTCGTCGAGCCCTGACGGCTGCGGGACTGGCCGGACGGTTGTGGGTTCTGGCCGGATGATTGCGGGTACCGGCCGGACGAGTGCGGCAGGAACCGGCGTAGCGTACGCTACGGCCGGAAGTCTGCGCGCGCTAGCTCGGCAGGTATAGCGCACGTTAGCTTGGTCGACCAACGCACGCTATCGGGCCGAACAGTGGGGTTTATGGGGTTTTGGAATCAGGAAGGATCGGCAGGTAGCGCACGCTACGCCGAGCGTAGCGCGCGCTAGTCGGCAGGCGTAGCGCACGCTGTCGGCCGGCTAGCGTACGTTACCTGGCCGGGCGATTCGATCCGAGGCTATCGGGCCAGTCGGCTGCTAGCGCGCAGCTTCCGCCGTAGCGCACGCTAGCGAGTCGGACGGACAATCATGGTCGGCAGAATTGGTCGGTGGTGCGGGTCATGTGGTCCATGGCCGAGAGTGCTCGGCGATGCGCCGATAAGCGCACGCTAGTCCGGAAGGCTAGCGCCGCTAGTTCCGCCCGATATATATGACAGATCGCCCACATTTCCCTTCGTTTTCATTTCCTTCCTTCTCCGTCCATTTTGGCGATTCATGGGTGACGAAGCCATGTTGTTTAACAACAAATCCATGAAGTTCTTGAGTTCATAACATCAATCAATCATCCGTTATCATCCTTTGATCCGAGAAATCAAGGTAATCTTCCTTAGAACCCTAATTAGTGAATTTGGGGGTTTTTGCATTTTTGTCTGATTCGTTCCGTGTTGTTGATTAATTCATGATGGGTATGATTAATCTTGGTAGTATTCTTGTGTTTAACATCATTTAATCCATTGTTCTTCGTCGAATCGAAGTATATTTCTTGATTTCCTTCGAATTGACTTTTTGGGGGATTTATCCCCGATCTCGTTTTTCATCCATTTTCGATGGATCGATTATGGTTAAATGATGTTGTTAAACATATTCTATGGATTGTATATCCATATTTCAACTTGGAATTCCGTTTTCGGGTTTTGACGGGACGAATCGTGTTCTTGGCCGTTTTGGGGGAAATCCTTGAACCTTCGTCATTTGTTCTTTGAATTTAGCGGCTTTGGGTTGTACTTTGGAATTCATTTTCGTTGTTATTGTTTTCGTTCATAGTTATTTGTTGTGGATTGTCGTTCGGTGGAGTCGGCGAGTTCGTAGTCGGTTCGTGCCAACCTATTTCGGTCGATTCTCCGCGTTGTTCTTATTCGAGGCAAGTACCTTGTCCATACTATTCTTGTTTTATGGATATGATAATTAGTGATCGTCTAAATGTGTTTGCTTGGTCATTTGAATTGAACTTTCAAAAGATTTGGTTTAGCCTTGTTAAAGGCTTGCTTTCAAAACGCGTGTGTTTTGTGAATGGTGTGTCTTGTAAATGACTATGTGAATCCTATGGATATATTTGGTGTTGATGATGCACTTGGTATTTGCATGTGGGCGTATATTATTTCATTTCAGTGCGTTGTGGTTTGACGTGGTGTTTTGCTAAGTGTTTGATGCCTCTGAGTGAATTGTTTGGATATCTTTGTTGCATTGTGTTATTTGTGTGAATGTATGGATATGGTTAAAGGTCTACGGTGACACATGGCACGTGATCATGTGGTCAGGATGCAACATGTGATTGATCCAACCGTGAGAGCCTGAGATAATCTACGGTGGCACATGGCATGCGATCATGTGGCCAGGATGCAACAAGCGATTGATCCAACCGTGAGATGTGTGTGATTTGTTTCGCTAGCCAGCTCGGGAGGGTCCTTCGAGGCCTCGGGTGGGATGTCTGTGGTAGCGTCCCGGTCCTAGGCGATGCGCATGCGTGATTATGTTTCATTGATTTTATATCTGTTGAGGACACGTGATGTTGGGTTCTGGCCCTGTGAATTATTGTCGGTTTTCTATTTGCGAAAACAAAACCTTTGGGCTGTGACCCTGTTGATTTTTGGAAAGATAAGGATTCAGTAATCCCAAATTATTTTCTATTAAAACTCTCGATGGCATTTTAAACGGTTTTATAAATTGTTCCCCTTCTATTGTGGCCTTTCGGTTTTTGGAATGTCTTACTCAAACTCTTGCCTCGGGAAGTACTTTTCGTTACTTTTGGATTTTTGAGGATTCCTGGTTATTGTTATTCGTGGAATGTGAATTGTATGGCTCGTATTTGCACTTTGTTCTTGCACTAGCAAAACAGTGGAGTTTTGCTAACCCCGAGCATTCGGGGGGTGGATGTCTATTTTTGCATTCAGGTTTTGGAGCAAAGCACAGGGTCGGCACGAAGGATGATGAAAGATGAATGATACTAATCACACGAGGATCCGTTGATGTCGTATTGGTCTAGTTGTATTTTCTTTTCCGCTGCAGTACCTTTTCCCCGTTGTACGGGAGTTTATTGTATTTTGACCCCTGCGTGGGCATGAGTTGTATTTGAGTTGTATGTATTTGTTGAAAGACCAAATCGGTCTACTGAGTCATTTTAGCCTTAAAGGCATGGTTGAATTGTTATATGTCGTTACCAGCCTGGTAGATCCTTGAGGAAAGGTTCTACGGCGTGTAATATCCCTGAGCGGATTGGGGGTGTTACACTCACTCCCTTAGTAGATAAAGGAGAAAGAAGCAATAAACTCTCTGAACAACATATGCTATACCACACTTACACAAATCACTCAAGAACACAAATGTGTTCTTCACACAAAAAGAAAAGTTTACAAAAAGTGAAAAATTATATGATGAAATATGAATGATGAAGGACCTAAGGGGTCTATTTATACACCTAAAGTCATCTAATAGCTCCAAAACTCCAGCATTATTACAATAGATCGGATCAATGCCAGCCATCCCCTTAATAATACACAAAAAGTATAAAAAATTAGACAAATTTTAACAATCTGTCAAGAGTTACGACCGTAACATTAAGGAATTACGGCCGTAACTTGGATGACTTACGGCCGTAGCATTCTGTAGTGACGACCGTAACTTGGCTTCGTCAATTTGCTCACTGTTTGCTTTGAGAGTTACATTTTCAGCCCAAAATTTCTCAGACTTTGCATTTTTGCCCTAAATCTTCTTCGGATGATAACTTTTGATATATAACTCTGATTTTGAATCCGGAAAGACTGCCGAATTCGTCTCGGAAATCCCTACAACATGAATATATCAAAATCCAACAAAGAGAATATTTAATAAACATGTTATTTCTTGAGTAAATCAGTTATTTATTCTGATTAAGACTAGATTTACATCATCATCCGATAAAAATAAAATTATTAAAAACTAATTAATTAAAAGAAAAAAACGAGTAGACTAGCTCAATTATGAGTGAAATTTATCGATACAAACCATGGATAAAGTGTATAAAACTGACACTTATCAAGGCGTGGGTCCGCGAGCTTGCTTTTAACCACTACAGGTTAGATCCGACGGGGTCTCGGTAGGGGTCCACAGAGGTGTGGGTCCGCAGGTAATTGTGGTGCATTTTTATAAATATGTTTTGGGTTATAGCATTTCCGGAAACGAGTGTTTTTGAACGGTGATTTCATGATTGCATGCATTGACTAAATGTGTAAGAGGTAAGTTGTTCATTTGGCCTACTTGGATGGGATGGCACTAGAGTATTTTGTCGTATGTGCTTAGTCCTTTAGTTGTGGGGTTTTGATGTTGGAAAATAGACCTTGCTAATGTTCTCGTGTGCTGTGATTTGATGAGAATTGGATTGAGATCCCAATGGTTTTTGTAAAGGTCGTTTCACGAAAAGTGATTGGGGCCGAGACCCACTCATCTTGAAATGATTATTTTCCAACTAAGGACTTGAGGTCCAACAAGATTTCTACTTTTAAAAATCCCCGAGATGAGGAATTTATTTTCAAACACTTCATCGATTGCTTTCTAATTAATAAAACCTCTCGGGAAGGCTTTGGTAGTTAATTGTCGTATCTGATCCGTGATTTCTATTTATTTTCGATCATGCCAAACTTTGTATATTTCAGAAAACTTCAGGTTTGCTATGTTATACGATTCAAATATTTTTATATTAGTATAGTACAGCCCAGATGATAGAGCGGGTAAGTTTTCCAACACACACGTACTTCCGGAAGTGTTTGAAATAATACAAAGATATTCATCATTATTTTTATACATAGTTTCAACATGATATCCATTCATACGAATATCTTTGGAACTTAATAAATTTCTTTGGAACTTGAGAGAAAATAATGCATTTCTTATTTTTGAAGTTCGTGCCTTGTGGCATCGGAAAATTGGCACTTCTAAATCCCTCAATTATTTATGCACTACCAAATATGGTTTTAACACTTGCTTTGATAATTCTCAATTTTTGAAACTATTTCTTATCTTTTATTATAGTATGTGTAGTAGCACTGTGTGCAAGACATAAATCATTGTCCTGAATTTTGGATTGAGACATATCTATGATATATTTAAATAAGGGAAAAAGAAAGTAATTAAATTGTTGAAAAAGGATTATAAAATATGACATGAAATGCAGATTTATATTATATCAAACAAACTATTATACGCATAACAGAACACTCGTACATAATAAGATTTTACAACACTCTTGCAAACGAAAAATATAGAACTACTACATTTTTTTAGCAATTTGTTTTCATCTTCACGATTGATCAATCATTTTCATGGTAGCAATATCAGCCATGTCCATTATATCATCGAGGCCATAATTGAAATCATCGGAATAATTCGTAATGATATTTGTTTCAACATTTTTTCCTTTATTTTTTCGTGATTCCTGATAAAGGTCAGCAAGATGTTTCGGCGTACGACATGTACGCGACCAGTGGCCTTTACAACGGTAACAAACTTCCTTCTTTTTTCTTTTGTTCAAACCACCGTATCGTTTTCTTATTTTTCCTCCTTATCTGCCTTGTTATAATAAGATTGAATCTTATTATAATAAAATTGAAAACCTCTCCCCCTTCCTCGTCCACAGCCACGACCACGACCTCGAATATAACCACGACCGTGATTGTAGTTGTGACCAGATGATGTTACATTCACTTCAGGGAATGGAATAGATCCAATGGGACGAGATTCATGATTTTTCATTAACAACTCGTTATTTTGTACGGCCAAAAGAAGACACGAAATCAGTTCATAATATTTTATAAATCCTCTCTCACGATATTGCTGTTGAAGGATTATTTTGAAGCATGAAATATGGTGAATGTTCTTTCTAGCATATCACCATCAGTGATATTTTCACCACATTATTTTAATTTTGAACTAATTCGGAACATTACCGAATTATATTCGCTGACGGATTTAAAATCCTGTAAATGGAGTTTAGTCCAGTCATAACGAGCTTTTGGGAGAATAACTATTTTTTGATGATCATATTTTTCTTTCAATAGTTGCCAAAGACCTGCAGGATCTTTAATAGTGAGGTACTCAATTTTCAGCCCCTCATGGAGGTGGTGCAGAAGAAAAATTACAGCCTTTGTCTTTTCTTGTAATGATGCTTCTTTTGATTTAATTATAGTATCACCGAGGCTTTTAGCATCAAGGTGGATCTCAGCATCCAATATCCATGATAAGTAATTATTGCCAGTGATATCAAGTGCTTCAAATTCAAGCTTAAAAAGATTTGACATGTTGAAAAACTATAAGAAAATAAAACATACATGTCATTAATTTCAAGAAACATAAAAATTTTATTGAGAACATAAATGCAGTAAGCATACAATGATTAATACATGTTGATATTTATCAGACGTGCTAACAAAGAGTAACTACAGAAAAGATTCATAACAAAGAGTAAGTACTCTTCTTCCATATTAAACTTTACATAAACAACTAATATAGTATATGCAATGACTAGCATAATAGCGAATGCCAACATCAACCGATCGAATATTTTCTGAGAAAATATATGTATTGAAAATTTGTAAGAAGATGAGAGAAAGTGAGCGAATTGTGAATGATATGTGATGTATTTATAGAGTGTAAAATAGCCGTTGGGGAGGGGAGAGAAAATAAAATGTGATAATTATGAATAATTTAATAAAATATTATTTTTATTTTATATGGAAGATTTGAAATAATAATTTTATTAAAACTAATAAACCAGAAATAACTTACCCTTTTTAGTGCTCCGTAAACATTTCACACGGTACAATATATACAGTTTGTAGCTTGGGGTTATACTGCTTCAAGCATTAATAATAATATAAACAATACATAGTTTGGGGTCATACCACTCAAGTATAATAAAAATATATGCGGTACATAGTTCGGGGTCATACCACTCAATCATAATAATAGTATATAATATATAATATATATTATATAATATATATATATTATATTATATATATACCTTGGGGTCATACCACTCAAGCATAATAATAATATATAATATATATAGCTTGGGGTAATCCACACAAGCATAATGATATGTATATATAGAATAAAACCATGAAGAAGTTCCTACCGTTGAAACTCTTTAGTAAGGATTAGAGCCTTCGTGCTGATAACGTGTTATAAAAGTGCAAGAAACTAAAGAGAATACAAAGAGAATAGAGAGAATATATAGAAAGTATTTCTCTTGGAATCAATTTTCATTAAGAACTGAAGCTCTATTTATAGGAAAACTTCAGATGACACAAACGTAATTACATGATTTCATCATGGCCATAATATTTATTCATATATTATAATATATTATCTAATTACACACTTCCAGATGTGCGTGTTTTAACAATATCTAGTATTATGTGTTTTGTTCAATTTAAAAGTGAATATAATTCTCTTATATATTATTTAGTTGAACCTTTTGGTGCAATAACATTTAATGTACAACACACCAACAATTTTAATAATAAAAAAACTTACACAAAATTAAAAAAATTATTAATTAATCAAATAAAAATAAAATTATTTTCAAATAAATAATTATTTGAAAAAATAAAAATAAACCAAAAATAATAATATTATAAAATAAAACTGAAGATTGTCAAATCAATTAATATATGTAAAAGTTTATAAATCCAAATAATTAATTAAAAATCTGAAATATGAAAAGTAAGTATATAATTTTAATTAGTTTATAATTAAATAGAGATATAATTTCTATTTTATCAAAATAATACTTAGAATTATAAATTCTACATTTATTAGTTAACATAATATTTTTGTTTAATTTTTAGAATTATGATCTTTTAAATTTACTAACTATTGTAATATTTTTTAAGTTTTATATTATATTATTTTATAATATTTTTTTATTCACTCTTTTTTAATTTATTATTACTTGAGGGTACTGTATGAGCCAAACCCACCTCCTATTGATTTCTCAATCTCATATCTTATGGGTTTAAAGTATTTAAGGCATGTTACTTATATGGGATGAAACAAGTCATAAATGAAAATGAGTCATGAATGAGTATTAGAATGGATAAGTATGGAATTGAACTATTTTCATTCACATATTTACTAACTGGAATGAGCCATGAGTCGAAATAATATATATATATATAAAGTACCATGATATCTCTATAATTTTGGAATTATATTATTTTATTCAAGGATATTTTTGGAAGAAAATTTGATTCCGAATGAGGGATTTCTGAGGGATTTCAGATACATACTCCCCCTATGGGTATCAAATACCAGCAAACAGATGACTCAATTCCTAGTTTTGTGGTGGGTCCGTTAGATTTCGAAGTTTACTTTTTGTAAGTAAACACAATAATTGGAATTAATTTCATTCCATTTACTAAAGTAACCATGCCCTTATATTTTTATCAACCAAATAAATGGTATGTGTCTTACACATTCCAAACTCATATCTCATACCAAACTCATACCTCATAAGTTCAAAAGTTATACTCGTAAGGTATGGGGTTGACAAGCCCATATGGGGGTGGGTTCGGCTTATATCATATCTTCAAATAGTAATAAATTAAAAAGAGAGCGGGAAAGAAAATAGAATACTATACAAACAATATAATATGAAAGTAAAAAAAATATTAAAATAATGAATTAATAAAAAATTTATACTATTAAATTATTATTGAAAAATGAAAAAAATAAATTTAAAATTCAAAAAATATTATGTACCTTTACTAAAAGAGAGTCGCACAAAAGTAGGTGAAATCAGGTGTCGCCTTCTAGTAAACTTTGAACAATTTGTTTTTTGATAACAAGGGTATTTTTCGTTTTACTTTTCCAGAAAATGAAAGTACTATTTTGTAATACCCGATTGTGAATTCATTTATTATCATTCAGTAATTGTCTCTCAGTAATTTTTACTCATTAATAATCATTCATCCTTCATATTCCTTCAATGTGTTCACCGTTCGGCGTAATTTGAATCGTATATCAGTTATTATTCGTCATTCAACCTTGTTTGAGAATCGAGATGAGAATATTATCATTATCATCATATTCTTGGTTGGCTGTGTGTGAAGAGTAGCGCATGCTACATACTCTTTTTAGCGCACGCTAATTGAGTACTGGTAGCGCACGCTAGTGCAATTGAGGCAGACAGTCCAAAAGGCACTGGACTGAATTTGAGTTTTAGTAGCACACGCTATGAATGGAAAATAGCGTACGCTAGTTGTATCAGTAGCGCACGCTATCGACCTTCGTTGGCGCACGCTACTTGTGTAATTGTGACAGGCAGTCCAGTAGATACTGGACTGAATTAGAAATTCATAGTGCACGCTATGAGTGGAGATTAGCGTACGCTAATGGTGTTAGTAGCGCACGCTAAGTTATAGATGTAGTGCGTGCTAAGGCGAATAGGGCAGAGGTCAGTAGGTTCTGGACTCCAATATTCTGGACACCAACTATCAAGTAGCGCACGCTAACACAAGGTTAACGTACGCTAAGAAGAGGCGTTAGTGCATGCTACCAAGGTATGTAGCGCACGCTAACGATGCAGGCAGTGGGTACTGGACTACCCGGTGAACCCGCTAGCGCACATTAAGCACAGGAGCTAGCGCGCGCTAAGCTGGGTTTAGTATATATTGGACAGTTCAGCCCCATTTCGTCATTTCTTCATCTCTCTTCCTCACCCGGGCGATTTTGGGCAATTTTGGATGATTTGTGAAGATCTTTTCGAGCTGCAATCATCTAGCATCATCTTCAAGCTACTAGTTCAGATTAATCATCATTTAATCCCTTCCAACTCACCAAACCAAGGTAAACATTTGTTGAAACTAGAATTTCGGGATTTGAGTGTTTTCCTATCGATCTCTTCAAGTTATCTTGCTATTATGTTGGAATATATTGAATATAGATTATCTATCTTGGATACATGTGTTCCTACAGATTTATTGGTGTATTTTTCGGATTTTTTGAGTATTTGGGAAAAATGTTCAAGAACACCTTAAGGGTTGTGTTGTGCGGCGATTTATACGCCTCAAAGGCGATCGTCATAATGGCCGGGCGACCGTTTCTTGGCACCTGGCGATCACCTCTAGTACCCGATCGAGGACGACCGTCTTATGCCACGTGTAAAACCAACATCCGTCAAAGTCTGCGAAGACCGAACCTCGGGATGAAGGCCTACGTGCAGATCCGCAAAAGGCGCCGCAAGAACAGGCTTGTCTCCAGCCCGTCAACAATTGTCAGTGACAAGAACGGCCTCACCTACCGACAGACCCGCCGAAAGGTCCTAGGTGGGACCTCCCAAGGCTGCGACTTGAGGCACATGTCGCCTCCTCATTAGTTCGTGCATCTGGCTGCCAGCAGCGGCTGCGGACTTTAAGGAAACAGTCCCACGTGCTGGGACGATCGCCCGCTTAATTTAATATAGGAACGACGATCGCCCATGTAGGACAGGGACATCCCAACAACCTCCTTTCCTATAAATAGGAGACCTCCAGCATTGGGAAAATGGAGGTTAAGAGGTGAACACGATTACCCACAGTAAACAATGCAGAGAACACTTTATCTTTGTAACAAGAACTCACAGAGCTTTAACTCTGGTTCTTCCGACAATCATCAGCACTCGGGGGTTAGATAATTAGGGGCACTACACTCATTTTAATTGTACTCTAATATTAATACTCATACTCCAAAGCAGCATTCGTATTAATAATATCTCACGAGAGCATTCAAGCCTGGGACTAACAACCCCGGCAAATCTTGTGTTATTTACATTCTTTCGTACGTTCTCTTGCATTTTGTTTGTTACTCACCGTAGCCATATCCAGCAAATCATTACGTATAATATTTTAGGTAACAACAATTGGTGCTAGAAGGAAGGCACCTTTATTTTCTCTCCAACCATTTCGAAGAACACTCACTGTTCTCCGGAACATATACTTGAAGAAACACTCACTGTTCTTCAAAGAAAAACCTTCAAGATAATGACGTCTGCCACTACCTCGAAGAGAGCAACACTACGGTCCACCGGACGTCTCATTCTGTCCCAGGCCGAGTCCCAACCTGCGGCGGAAAGCAACCGCGGCGACGCTAGACTCTCACTCCCGCCCCCGAAGGACGGCCCCAGCCTCTCACTCGATCAATTCCAAACCGCGGAACAGATCGAGGAGGCCATGGCCATCCTAAGGGAGCAACGGAGAGCATGCGACACGCCCACTATTACTCCATCAGCCATCCGCCGTGCGGGCAAGCGAAAGCTCAAGGGGTTATATGTCGAAAAATCATTAGAAAGCCCCGAGCCATAGGAAAAGGCGCTTGCAAGGCGGGATAATTCCGTCTTCAGCCGCCTAGGGAGTGATCCCTCATGGCGACCTGGGCATTCAGGCCCCAGCCGTGAGACGTCGGAGTCCGAATCCGTCACCAGGAGTTTGGTATATCCAACTCCCAGAAGACAGGCCGGCCATGTGGCTCCCACTCGCCAAAGAATTGAGCTTGGCGGCAGAGACCTCATCGCCTACCACGGGTCCAGGAGATCGGTACATGATCGCCTCGGATCCCGCTCCAAGAGCCAGACCGCAAGCATCCAGGCTACGACGATGGCCGCAATGCAGCGCCAGCTCGATGAAATGAAGGTGCTCATAAAGATTGGGGCAGGCGCCAAAAGATCGATCGCCGGACCAAGTGAGCCGCTCGCGGTCCAGATCGAGCTTGCCCCCGTGCAACCGAAGATCGCTCCTCCTCAAACACCTTTGTATGAGGGGAGATCGGACCCTGAGACCCACTTGAGCAAGTTTCGGATCTACATGACCGGATGCGGGGCATCAGACGTGACGAAGTGCCGAATGTTCCCATTAAAATTGGGCGATCTTGCCCATAGGTAGTACATCTCATTGCCACCGCGCTCGATCAACTGTTTTGAGAAGCTGGCGAACGACTTCACGTCGTGTTTCGCCGCCAAGGTCGCTCGGCCAGAAGGTCCCCACCGCATGATGAAGATCAAGCAGGGGAAAGACGAGCCCGATGAAGATTACATCGACCGGGTGGATGAAATAGTCCTCACCGGCGAACCCATTAGCGATGAGCTCGCCCTCTACTTAGTCCTGGGGGGATTCTATGGCCATTCACCCATGTTCAGGCACCTCACGAAGGACATCCCCCCGACCTACGTGATCTTCCGCGTCAAGGCCGCCGACTTTCTGGCTAGGCAGAGGATGCTCACCCTTCGCCTAGGCGAGGGATCCACCGGAGAAGGGAAGACGCCATCTCCCGTCCCAAAGAAGGCGATCGCGAAGCCCAGAAAGGCGGTCGCAAAGCCGCCCGGTGATTTCAAGGCCTTCGAGGATGTGGAAGTTCACCTCCTCCACAACCTCAATCTATCTCCGGCCCATATCTTCAATGCCATCAAGGGGCGCGAATGGCTTAGCAAGCCGAAGCCGATGAGGGATAAGAACCCCGGGCAGAAAGGACCGGGGGACGCGATCGTCAACCTCCCAATCCGGTCGCCAGGATCGATCAAAATGAGCCGGAGTACTCAGACGAGTCGATCCCTCTGATCAACCCCGGTGGCCAGATCAATATGCTTCAGTCGGGAGGTGGAAACCTTAGAGGTCTTTCCCCGGTTTCCACCATATCAAATAGAAAGCAGAAGGCCGAGCTGAGGGCATTCGCCGGAGTCCATGTCGTGGTACCCCCAGAGCCAACCATCTCCAGAGACGCGCTCATCTACTTCTCCAACAAGGATAGGGAGGGAGTGCAGTGCCCCAAAGAGGATGCATTGGTGATCTCTGCATGTATCCTTGGGAAAATGGTCGACCGCGTGCTGATTGACAATGGGAGCTTTTGCAACATCATATTCAAATCTGCTCTGGACCAGCTCGGCAACCTGACCAAGTTCATCAAGCCATTCGATACCGTGCTTCAAGGGTTCAGCGACAACACGGTCCAAGCCTATGGAAGGATCAAGCTCTCTGTCGAGCTAATCTGCTGTTACGATCCCAAGGTTAAGATCACTAGGAACCTCAATTTTGTAATCATAGATAGGCCCAGCATCTATAATGGGTTCCTAGATCGCCCCTTTCTAGAAACCTTTGAGGCGGTCGCCTCTTCTTTCTTTTGCTGTATCAAGTTCCCCACTACCGATGGGACAGTCGGTACTGTAAAAGGAGACCAGCTAATGGCAAATAAATGTTTGAATTACTCATGTGTCGTAACTTCCCCTTTAAACGTTTCATGTAC
Organism: Orobanche coerulescens; assembly: GCA_033398695.1. NCBI lineage: Eukaryota > Viridiplantae > Streptophyta > Magnoliopsida > Lamiales > Orobanchaceae > Orobanche > Orobanche coerulescens. The sequence goes on along the minus strand of CM065802.1, from coordinate 162,466,439 downwards.
TATTTGTAACATTGAGACGATCGACATTCAACCGATGGAGATCGACAAGCCAAGCACCTCATACCAGCCCGACTCAGAGGACGGCATCTCACATCAATTGTTGGACGACATCGAGCCAAGCCTCGATGTTGATCCAAGGATCGAGTCCGGTGATCATTCCAAACGAGAAGCGACATCCCCATCTAAGAGTTGGAAACTATAACAATCGATCTGGCTCACCCAGAGCGGGAAGTACAGATTGGCTCAAGCGTCGGACCCGAGTTAAAAGACGATATAACTAGTTTACTACGAGAGAACATCGGAGCCTTTGCCTGGTCGCATCAAGATATGGTCGGCATCAGTCCTGAACACGCTTGCCACTATCTAAAGATCGACCCGGAAAGGAAGCCTGTTCACTAGAAACGTAGGAAGTTCGGTCCTGGGAAGTATGCTGCACTCGACGCAGAAGTCAAAAAGCTTCTCGACAAAAAACTGATCGGAGTGGCTACCGACGAGCCACAGTGGGTAGCCAACGCGGTGCTCGTCAAAAAGGCGAGCAACTCTTGGAGGTTATGCATTGATTTCACCGACCTCAACGCGGCGTGTCCGAAAGACCACTTTTGTGATATCCCACACCGACTAGCAGAGAGCGGGCGAAGTACCTTATATGTGCGTGTCGTGACACCTTATAGCATGAGGCCTTTTGGGAGCCCAGTGGCTTCGGGGTGATGAGAACTCCGAAGTTAAGCGTGCTCGAGGCGAGAGCAATCTCAGGATGGGTGACCTCCTGGGAAGCTGCTCGCTGGGCTCCCAAAAACAAAACCGTGAGGGCCAGCTCAGAGGAGAGCTCCCAGAGCGGACAATATCATGCTGCGGCGGAGGGGTCCAGGGATGTGACAATATTTGGTATCGGAGCCACTCTGCCATGTCGTGCGAGTGTGCCAACGAGGACGTCGGGTTCTTTGAGGAGGGGCGGATTGTGATATCCCACACCGACTAGCAGAGAGCGGGCGAAGTACCTTATATGTGCGTGTCGTGACACCTTATAGCATGAGGCCTTTTGGGAGCCCAGTGGCTTCAGGGTGATGAGAATTCCGAAGTTAAGCGTGCTCGAGGCGAGAGCAATCTCAGGATGGGTGATCTCCTGGGAAGCTGCTCGCTGGGTTCTCAGAAATAAAATCGTGAGGGCCAGCTCAGAGGAGAGCGCCCAGAGCGGACAATATCATGCTACGGCGGAGGGTCCTGGGATGTGACAACTTTCCAATGCCTCATATTGACCACTTGGTCGATAGCACAACAGGTTGCGAAATGATGTCGTTTATGGACGCCTTCGCCGGATACCATCAGATCCCAATGGTGGAGAAAGATGTAAAACACATGTCATTCCACACGGAAAAAGACGTGTACTTTTGGGTCCGAATGCCGTTCGGTCTGAAAAATGCGGGGGCGACCTACCAACAACTAGTCAACGGGATGTTCGCTGATCAGATTGGCAAGACCATGGAGGTTTACATTGACGACATCGTGGTCAAGAGCCTCAAAAAGGAAGATCACCTCAAAGACCTTGCCGAGACGTTCGCCATCCTCGAGAAATTCAACATGAAACTGAACCCCAAGAAATGCAACTTCGGGGTAAGCTCCGGAAAGTTCCTGGGGCACATCGTGAGCCAAAGGGGGATCGAAGCCAATGTAATATCCGTACCTTTCCGTTTTTAGCACTTTCCATTTTTAGTGTATGTCTATTTTTGTTGACTCGCCTATAACCGTTTCGACATTTTGAACCTACTTTATTCTTGGAGTTTTTCCATTTGGACGAGTTTTGGTAGTGTTTTTACGAGATTTCATTTTATGTCATGTTCGCCGTATGTACATTCGATTCTCATAAATCTCGTTTGATTTCGTGATTTCTTTGTTTGTACGAGTTCGTATAATTGAGTGGGTCGTGTTGTGACTTTCAGTTTGTAAATCCGACGTCACATCGTGATTTTCAGGCACTTGGGCCATTTTTGTAATTTCCTATAAGTTTAGGGAAATTCATCTCCTCATCGTATTTTGGATTCCTCGGTAGTTGGAAGTGCATTTACTGTCGAACACTCAGCTTCGTTGTTATGAATACCTCGTATTTACACTTTTGATTCAATCCTCGTGATGTGGTTCGTCAATGGATCGACTGTGCAGAATAAGTGTTCAGAACTGGGATCTGCTACGTGCATAACGTACGTTATGCATGATCCATAACGTACGTTTTGACCTTCCCAATTTAGTACAGATAGTTGGTTACATGCGTTAACCAGTATTGGGTTACGTACATAACCATCATAACGTACGTTAACAGCTCGTGTTAACGTACGTAACGCGCTTTCAGCGTTTTTAAACCTGACTTAACCTCAGTCGTTTCTTTTCATTCTTCTTCAACCCTTCTCGCGACGTGAGTGTTGTTGAGCGCCTTTGGAGCGAGTTGTCCAGAGCAATCCGTGGATTTCCTCTAGAGATTGATTTTGTGTACCAAGGGAGATTAATCTACAACATTATCATCTTCCATCATTCGAATCCAAGGTATTTCCTCAGGAACCCTAACTTTGACGAATTTGGGGATTTTTCGCGATTCTAGGGATTAGTTCTGAATTGTTCAATTATGTTATGATATTCCTTACCGATTGTGGTTATTGGGTGATTCCAAATCCATTTTTCTTGATTTTAAATCCATGAATTATCAATACGGGGAGATTTTGCGTAAACCCTCGCCCGTATCAATTGATCGTTCATTGTTGTAGCATGTGATCGGGGTTATGGGAGTATTCCTTTCGATTATTGATGTCCGTTGGGACTGAGTTATGCTAATTCTTCATTTAGAAACCGTCTTTTTCCATTCAAATCGTCCGTAGTCATTTTTCACTTTCGATTCTTCGAAGATGTCACAAAGGCAAGTACTTTACATTTGTTTACACGTTCTAGTATTTGAATTATGGCTTTATCGTGGTTGTTGTGGATGGATATGTGTATGTTCACCTAGGGACGGTCCGACGGGGCCTCTAGGGATACGTATTGCCGTGAGAGTGCGTATCAGGAACTGTTGTTAGCCACCTAGGGATGTCCGACGGGGCTTTGCGGGGTACGGTGGCCGTGAGTCTCGTGCCAACGGTTAACTTTGAATTGTGATTGTTGGAGATAATGTGTTTTGTGATTGTACATTGTAAATATCCCAGAATATAAAATATTTTCTAAAATGATTTTTGGAGCATATATTCATCTGATTAGAATGTAGTTCAAATGGATTGTACTTGCACTAGTAGTTGTCGCTAACCCCTTAAATGGGGGAAATACTTTTGTATTTCAGATACAGGTCTTGGAGATAAGCGAGCACTCGAGCCGTATGAGGATGATGGGCAAGCAAGATACTGTCCAGTAGTTGATTGTTGGTGTTCTGTTCTGTCGGTTATTATTGACGTCTTGTTTTGGGATTTCTGTATTATAAAATTGGTTTAAGTACTCGAGTACTTCCTTTTTAAAATTGTTAATGTTGTGTCCCATTTTGGGAAATGAATTTGATGTCATATTTTCTTTGTCGGATTGTAGTCTTTTATTTGAATTGTCATTTTGTTGATGATTGTATGTCGTCGTCGGATGTCATTTTGGTACATTAGCCTGGTGGATTCCACAGTGTGGGGTCCACGGCGCTGTAATATGCCCTGATCGTCTTGGGGGTGTTACAAAATATGGTATCAGAGCTTAGGTTTATGGATACCTAGGCTGTCGGTTATTTGGGCTAGTTGAGTGTTGTTTTGAACAATATCACTGCTACGCCATCATCTCAGTACGCCGGTGCTCGTAAGTTTTTCCTAACTTGACTCGTTTCATCGTTCTGTTCTATTCCTGTCTTAGTATCTTGTTACGTTTTGCATTTGAACTGTACTTACCCGTTACTTCCTCACAATGCCTGCTGGTAGAGGACGCGGACGCGGTCGCGGACGCGGTAGGGGACGTGGCGCAACCGGTGGGGTAGCCATGTCCGATCACTCAGGAACTGATTCAGTGATGCCTTCTTTGTCGAACAATGTTCCCCCTAGTTCCGGAGGTCAGCAGGACCATTCTGCTAGCTCCGGTAATACTAATGAGAATATTGGAGTGGCTAATATTTTGCAACAAGTAGCGAACCAGATGACGCTACTGACTCAGGCCGTTCTGGTCGGCCAAGCTAACGCCAACCCGGTTCCGCTCACTGGATCTGGCAATAACAAGTTACTTCAGGATGTGATTCATATGCGTCCTCCGCAGTTTGATGGTGCTTCCGACCCTTCCGGATGGGAGAGTTGGCTATTTGAGATGGAAAAAGTATTTGAGGCTGCTAATTGTTCTGAGGAGAGGAGAGTACCCATTGCTCAGTACTTCCTCGCCAAGGAGGCAGCAACGTGGTGGCAAGCGGTGAAACCGCGTGACCGGGCAGCCACGTGGGCAGAGTTTCGGGATCTGATGGAAGATGAATTTTGTCCATGGCCAGTGAAAGAGGGGAGGATCCGAGCCTTCTTTGAGGATAAGACCCAAGATGTTCCTATTTCTCAAGCTATCAAAGACTACAATCAACAACTGCATTATGTGAGAAACCAAGTCCGAGATGAGCTTGATAAGATCTGCCACTTTGATATGCAGATGAAATCGAGGGTGCGCCACTACATGTCTGGTCTGGGGTGCACGACTTTGAAAGAGTATCAGAATAAGGCGATGGCTTATGAGATGTCGTTTTCTGCGATAGAGACGGCAACTGAAGGAAAGAAGCAGAAGACCTCCGGTCAGTTTTCGGGAGGCAAGTCTGGAGGATATCCGAAGGCTCAGTCTGGTTTGCGAGTCTTCGGGAGCCAGTCGCCGTCAGTTGGGCGAGGAAACGGTTCTAGGTCTGCTCCTACTGGCTCCGTTCGTGGTCCTACGTGCTTTAACTGTAGTCGTCCGGGCCACATGATGAGTGAGTGTGATAGGCCTCCGATTCAGTGTCTTGCGTGTGGTCGGATGGGTCATCGTGCTAAGTTTTGTACGGATGCAGCTCGGGATCCAGTTACTCAGATATCAGCTCCAGCTGCGGGAGAGCCGAGCGTGAATCAGGCACCGACAGTTCCTCAGCCGCAGCAGAGTTTTGGTAGAGGTCGAGGACGTGTGCAGCCTTCTAGAGGGGGAGCTTCTAGTGCGGGGTCTGTTCCGCCCCATGTGTATGAGATGAGACGAGCCGGAGATCCCGACGCGACGGTGGCTACAAGTACCGTCCACATCCTTGACCATCCTGTTTCCGTATTATTCGATTCTGGTGCTACGCATTCTTTCATATCTATAGATTGTGTGCGTCGTCTGCATGTTGATTGCCTAGTTGCTTGTGAGCCTTTTGTTGATAAACTTCCTAGCGGGGATAACATCGTGGGGGATCGTGAGGTTAGAGATTTTTCAGTGAGTTTCGCGGGAAGTGATTGGCCTTCTAATCTGATCGCGGTAGATATTAAAGATGAGGATTTGATTCTTGGTGAGGATTGGCTAGACCGTCATGGGGCAATCATGAATTATAGAACGAGAACCGTTTCGATGTTAGCTTCCGACAGTACCGAGCATTCTTTTGTGGGGCGTAAGCAGAGTAGCCAGAGATTCTTGATCAGCGCCTTGAAAGCGGTGAGACTTCTTCGGGGAGGTTGCACGAGTTATTGGTGTTATGCCTTAAGATCGGAAGAAGGGAGAGTCGAGCTCTCGTCTATTCCAGTAGTGTGCGAGTATCCTGACGTCTTTCCAGATGAGTTGCCGGGTTTGCCTCCGGACCAAGAAGTTGAGTTTACCGTCGATTTAGAGCCGGGTGCAGCAATGATTTCTAAGACGCCATACCGTATGGCGCCTGCCGAGATGCTGGAGCTGAAGAAACAGTTGGGAGAGTTGCTAGACATGGGATATATTCGACCGAGCGCTTCGCCTTGGGGCGCACCGGTCCTATTTGTAAAGAAGAAGGATGGGTCACTTCGTTTGTGTATTGACTATCAAGAGTTGAACAAAGTGACTATTAAAAACAAGCATCCGCTCCCGAGGATTGATGACTTGTTTGATCAGTTGCAAGGGGCAACCGTATTTTCAAAGATTGATATGAGATCTGGGTATTATCAGCTCCGGGTGAAAGATTCTGACATTCCGAAGACGGCCTTTCGGATGAGATACGGTCACTACCAGTTTGTGGTTATGCCTTTTGGGCTAACCAACGCACCAGCCGTGTTCATGCAGCTTATGAACAAAGTCTTTATCGAGTATCTCGATAAGTATGTAGTTGTGTTTATTGACGATATCCTGATTTACTCGAGGAGTGAGGAGGAGCATGCCCGTCATCTGCATATTGTGCTAGGTATTTTGAGAACTCAGCACCTTTTTGCGAAATTCTCAAAGTGCAAGTTTTGGTTGCGGGAGGATATGTTTCTCGTTCATGTGATCTCAGCCGAGGGTGTTCGTGTAGACCCACATAACGTAGAGGCAGTGTTGGATTGGGCACCGCCCAAGAACGTGAAGGAGGTTCGCAGTTTTCTGGGATTAGCCGGTTATTACCGTAGATTTGTCGAAGGGTTCTCTAAACTCGCCCGACCACTGACGCAGTTGTTACAGAAGTCGGAGAAATTTGTGTGGACCGATGAGAGACAGAATAGTTTCGAGGAGTTGAAGGAACGGTTGACGACCGCTCCTGTTTTGGCTTTGCCGAGTGGTAATGAGGGTTTCTCTATTTTTAGAGATGCTTCGGGCCAAGGGCTCGGATGCGTACTCATGCAGCACGGGAGGACGATTGCCTATGCTTCCCGTTAGTTGAAACCCTATGAGTTGAATTACCCAACACACGATCTTGAGTTGGCCGCAGTTGTGTTTGCGTTAAAAATCTGGCGTCATTACTTATATGGCTCGTCGTGTCAGATTTTCACCGATCACAAGAGCCTGAAGTACATTTTCACGCAGAAAGAGCTTAATATGAGACAGCGGAGATGGTTGGAGTTGATTAAGGATTACGACCTCGAGATTCTCTATCATCCGGGCAAGGCAAATATGGTGGCAGATGCCTTGAGCCGAAAATCGGTATCGCTTTGGGTGCTTGAGTTGCTTACGGCTCAGCCGGAGCTTTAGCAGGAGTTAGTGACGTTGAGTGTTGAGATTGTACTGCCAGAGGGTTCCGGGCAGTTGCGTACTCTTGAGATTTCTTCATCTCTGGTCGGTGACATTAAATCGGGACAGTTGGAGGACTCGATGTTTATTCAGGTTCGAGAGAGTGTAGGGAAGGGGAAAGCCTCGGGATTCGTTATTAATGAGGATGGTGTGTTGAGATTCCGAGGTCGGTTGTGTGTTCCGAACGACTCGGAATTGAGACAGAATATTATGCGAGAGGCTCATGCGTCACCTTACTCAGTCCATCCAGGCTCGAGTAAAATGTATAAGGATTTGAGAAAGAATTTATGGTGGAACGACATGAAGAATGAGGTAGTTCAGTTTGTGGCTAAGTGTTTGACTTGTCAGCAAGTCAAGATTGAGCATCAGCGGCCAGCCGGGTTGTTGAAACCACTTCCCATCCCGGAGTGGAAGTGGGAGGATATCTCTATAGATTTTGTCACGGGTTTGCCGAGAACGAAGACTGGTATGAATATGGTGTGGGTGATTGTAGACCGACTGACTAAGTCGGTGCATTTTCTGGGCATCAAGGATACTTGGAGTCCAAAAAAATTGGCTCGTATTTTTATCGCGTAGATAGTGAGACTTCATGGTACGCCGAAGACCATTATTTCGGACAGAGATGGACGATTTGTATCGCATTTTTGGCAAGCGGTACATAAGGCATTGGGGACACGGTTACGTTTGAGCACTTCCTTCCATCCCCAGACCGATGGGCAGTCCGAGCGTACTATTCAGACGTTTGAGGATATATTTCGCGCGTGTGCGTTAGATTGGAGTAGTGACTGGGAGGAACATCTGGCCTTGATTGAGTTTACTTATAATAGTAGCTGGCACGCGTCGATTAAGATGGCACCATATGAGGCACTTTATGGCCGCCATTGCCGATCACCAATCTGTTGGGACGAGCCATCCGATCTAGTTGGCACCGAGCCGGACCTTGTGTTGGAGACGAAGGAGAAAGTTGAATTGATCAGAGAGAGGATGTTGGCGGCTCAGAGTCGACAGAAATCGTATGCGGATGTTAGGCGTCGACCTTTAGAGTTTGAGGTGGGAGATCATGTTCTACTGAGAGTGTCTCGGACGAAGAGAGTTTTCCATTTTGGGAAGAAGGGGAAACTCAGCCCGAGATATATTGGACCTTTCTAGATATTGGAGAGAGTGGGTGAGTTAGCATACCGTTTGGCTTTGCCTCCGTCGTTGAGTCATGTGCATAGCGTATTTCACGTCTCTCAGCTGAGGAAGTATGTTCCGGACCCATCCCACATTATCGATTTCGGGGACGTGGAGATAGAGAAGGACGTTACGTTCGAGGAGAGGCCCGTCAGAATTTTGGAGCGTCGAGACAAATAGTTAAGGTACAAAACCATCCCGTTGGTTAAAGTGCAATGGTCGAGGCATGGAGTAGAAGAAGCGACGAGGGAGCTGTAGGAGGATATGCGTTCGAGGCACCCCGAGCTGTTTGATTCTTAAGTTTCGGGACGAAACTTATTTTTAGAGGGGGAGAATGTAATATCCGTACGTTTTCGTTTTTAGCACTTTTCATTTTTAGTGTATGTCTATTTTTGTCGACTCGTCTGTAACCGTTTCGACATTTTGAACCTACTTTATTCTTGGAGTTTTTCCATTTGGACGAGTTTTGGTAGTGTTTTTACGAGATTTCATTTTATATCATGTTCGCCGTATGTACATTCGATTCTCATAAATCTCGTTTGATTTCGTGATTTCTTTGTTTGTACGAGTTCGTATAATTGAGTGGGTCGTGTTGTGACTTTCAGTTTGTAAATCCGACGTCACATCATGATTTTCAGGTACTTGGGCCATTTTTGTAATTTCCTATAAGTTTAGGGAAATTCATCTCCTTACGTATTTTGGATTCCTCGGTAGTTGGAAGTGCATTTACTGTCGAACACTCAGCTTCGTTGTTATGAATACCTCGTATTTACACTTATCCTCGTGTTGTGGTTCGTCATTGGATCGACTGTGCAGAATAAGTGTTCAGAACTGGGATCTGCTACGGCATAACGTACGTTATGCATGATCCATAACGTACGTTATGACCTTCCCAATTTAGTACAGATAGTTGGTTACATGCGTTAACCAGTATTGGGTTACGTACATAACCATCATAACGTACGTTAACAGCTCGTGTTAACGTACGTAACGCGCTGTCAGCGTTTTTAAACCTGACTTAACCTCACTCGTTTCTTTTCATTCTTCTTCAACCCTTCTCGCGACGTGAGTGTTGTTGAGCGCCTTTGGAGCGAGTTGTCCAGAGCAAATCCGTGGATTTCCTCTAGAGATTGATTTTTTGTACCAAGGGAGATTAATCTACAACATTATCATCTTCCATCAATCGAATCCAAGGTATTTCCTCAGGAACCCTAACTTTGACGAATTTGGGGGTTTTTCGGGATTCTAGGGATTAGTTCCGAATTGTTCAATTATGTTATGATATTCCTTACCGATTGTGGTTATTGGGTGATTCCAAATCCATTTTTCTTAATTTTAAATCCGTGAATTATCAATACGGGGAGATTTTGCGTAAACCCTCGCCCGTATCAATTGATCGTTCATTGTCGTAGCATGTGATCGGGGTTATGGGAGTATTCCTTTCGATTATTGATGTCCGTTGGGACTGAGTTATGCTAATTCTTCGTTTAGGAACCTTCGTTTTCCATTCAAATCGTCCGTAGTCGTTTTTCACTTCCGATTCTTCGAAGATGTCACAAAGGCAAGTACTTTACATTTGTTTACACGTTCTAGTATTTGAATTATGGCTTTATCGTGGTTGTTGTGGATGGATATGTGTATGTTCACCTAGGGACGGTCCGACGGGGCCTCTAGGGATACGTATTACCGTGAGTGTGCGTATCACGAACTGTGGTTAGCCACCCAGGGATGTCCGACGGGGCTCTGCGGGGTACGGCGGCTGTGAGTCTCGTGCCAACGGTTAACTTTGAATTGTGATTGTTGGAGATAATGTGTTTTGTGATTGTACATTGTAAATATCCCAGAATATAAAATATTTTCTAAAATGATTTTTGGAGCATATATTCATCTGATTAGAATGTAGTTCAAATGGATTGTACTTGCACTAGTAGTTGTCGCTAACCCCTTAAATGGGGGAAATACTTTTGTATTTCAGATACAGGTCTTGGAGATAAGCGAGCACTCGATCCGTATGAGGATGATGGGCAAGCAAGATACTGTCCAGTAATTGATTGTTGGTGTTCTGTTCTGTCGGTTATTATTGACGTCTTGTTTTGGGATTTCTGTATTATAAAATTGGTTTAAGTACTCGAGTACTTCCTTTTTAAAATTGTTAATGTTGTGTTCCCGTTTTGGGAAATGAATTTGATGTCATATTTTCTTTGTCGGATTGTAGTCTTTTATTTGAATTGTCGTTTTGTTGATGATTGTATGTCGTCGTCGAATGTCATTTTGGTACATTAGCCTGGTGGATTCCACAGTGTGGGGTCCACGGCGCTGTAATATGCCCTGATCGTCTTGGGGTGTTACAGAATATGGTATCAGAGCTTAGGTTTATGGATACCTTGGCTGTCGGTTATTTGGGTCTAGTTGAGTGTTGTTTTGAACAGTATCACTGCTACGCCATCATCTTAGTACGCCGGTGCTCGTAAGTTTTTCCTAACTTGACTCGTTTCATCGTTCTGTTCTATTCCTGTCTTAGTATCTTGTTACGTTTTGCATTTGAACTGTACTTACCCATTACTTCCTCACAATGCATGCTGGTAGAGGACGTGGACGCGGTCGCGGACGCGGTAGGGGACGTGGCGCAGCCGGTGGGGTGGCCATGTCCGATCACTCAGGAACTGATTCAGCGATGCCTTCTTTGTTGAACAGTGTTCCCCCTAGTTCCGGAGGTCAGCAGGACCATTCTGCTAGCTCCGGTAATACTAATGAGAATATTGGAGTGGATAATATTTTGCAACAAGTAGCGAACCAGATGACGTTACTGACTCAGGCCGTTCTGGTCGGCCAAGCTAAAGCCAACCCGGTTCCGCCCACTGGATCCGGCAATAACAAGTTACTTCAGGACGTGATTCATATGCGTCCTCCGCAGTTTGATGGTGCTTCCGACCCTTCCGGATGGGAGAGTTGGCTATTTGAGATGGAAAAAGTATTTAAGGCTGCTAATTGTTCTGAGGAGAGGAGAGTACCCATTGCTCAGTACTTCCTCGCCAAGGAGGCAGCAACGTGGTGGCAAGCGGTGAAACCGCATGACCGGGCAGCCACGTGGGTAGAGTTGCGGGATCTGATGGAAGATGAATTTTGTCCATGGCCAGTGAAAGAGGGGAGGATCCGAGCCTTCTTTGAGGCTAAGCCCCAAGATGTTCCTATTTCTCAAGCTATCAAAGACTACAATCAACAGCTGCATTATGTGAGAAACCAAGTCCAAGATGAGCTTGATAAGATCTGCCACTTTGATATGCGGATGAAACTGAGGGTGCGCCACTACATGTCTGGTCTGGGGTGCACGACTTTGAAAGAGTATCAGAATAAGGCGATGGCTTATGAGATGTTGTTTTCTGCGATAGAGACGGCAACCGAAGGAAAGAAGCAGAAGACCTCCGGTCAGTTTTCGGGAGGCAAGTCTGGAGGATATCCAAAGGCTCAGTCTGGTTCACGAGTCTTCGGGAGCCAGTCGCCGTCAGTTGGGCGAGGAAACAGTTCTAGGTCTGCTCCTACTGGTTCCGTTCGTGGTCCTACGTGCTTTAACTGTAGTCGTCCGGGCCACATGATGAGTGAGTGTGATAGGCCTCCGATTCAGTGTCTTGCGTGTGGTCGGATGGGTCATCGTGCTAAGTTTTGTACGGATGCAGCTCGGGCTCCAGTTACTCAGATTTCAGCTCCAGCTGCGGGAGAGCCGAGCGTGAATCAGGCACCGATAGTTCCTCAGCAGCAGCAGAGTTTTGGTAGAGGTCGAGGACGTGGGTAGACTTCTAGAGGGGGAGCTTCTAGTGCGGGGTCTGTTCCGCCCCGTGTGTATGAGATGAGACGAGCCGGATATCCCGACGCGACGGTGGCTACGAGTACCGTTCACATCCTTGACCATCCTATTTCCGTATTATTCGATTCTGGTGCTACGCATTCTTTCATATCTATAGATTGTGTGCGTCGTCTGCATGTTGATTGCCTAGTTGATTGTGAGCCTTTTGTTGATAAACTTCCTAGCGGGGATAACATCGTGGGGGATCGTGAGGTTAGAGATTTTTCAGTGAGTTTCGCGGGAAGGGATTGGCCTTCTAATCTGATCGCGGTAGATATTAAAGATGAGGATTTGATTCTTGGTGAGGATTGGCTGGACCGTCATGGGGCAATCATGAATTATAGAACGAGAACCGTTTCGATGTTAGCTTCCGACGGTACCGAGCATTCTTTTGTGGGGCGTAAGCAGAGTTGCCAGAGATTCTTGATCAGCGCCTTGAAGGCGGTGAGACTTCTTCGGGGAGGTTGCAGGAGTTATTGGTGTTATGCCTTGAGATCGGAATAAGGGAGAGTCGACCTCTCGTCTATTCCAGTAGTGTGCGAGTATCCTGACGTCTTTCCAGACGAGTTGCCGGGTTTGTCTCCGGACCGAGAAGTTGAGTTTACCGTCGATTTAGAGCCGGGTGCAACACTGATTTCTAAGACGCCATACCGTATGGCGCCTGCCAAGATGCTGGAGCTGAAGAAACAGTTGAGAGAGTTGCTAGACATGGGATATATTCGACCGAGCGCTTCGCCTTGGGGCGCACCGGTCCTATTTGTAAAGAAGAAGGATGGGTCACTACGTTTGTGTATTGACTATCGAGAGTTGAACAAAGTGACTATTAAAAACAAGCATCCGCTCCCGAGGATTGATGACTTGCTTGATCAGTTGCAAGGGGCAACCGTATTTTTAAAGATTGATTTGAGATCTTGGTATTATCAGCTCCGGGTGAAAGATTATGACATTCCGAAGACGGCCTTTCGGACGAGATACGGTCACTACCAGTTTGTGGTTATGGCTTTTGGGCTAACCAACGCACCAGCCATGTTCATGCAGCTTATGAACAAAGTCTTTATCGAGTATCTCGATAAGTGTGTAGTTGTGTTTATTGACGATATCCTGATTTACTCGAGGAGTGAGGAGGAGCATGCCCGTCATCTGCATATTGTGCTAGGTATTTTGAGAACTCAACACCTTTTTGCGAAATTTCAAAGTGCAAGTTTTGGTTGCGGGAGGTTATGTTTCTCATTCATGTGATCTCAGCCGAGGGTGTTCGTTTGGACCCACATAAGGTAGAGGCAGTGTTGGATTGGGCACCGCCCAAGAACGTGAAGGAGGTCCGCAGTTTTCTGGGATTAGCCAGTTATTACCGTAGATTTGTCGAGGGGTTCTCTAAACTCGCCCGACCACTGACGCAGTTGTTACAGAAGTCGGAGAAATTTGTGTGGACCGACGAGAGACAGAAGAGTTTCGAGGAGTTGAAGGAACGGTTGACGACCGCAAATGTTTTAGCTTTGCCGAGTGGTAATGAGAGTTTCTCTGTTTTTAGTGATTCTTCGGGCCAAGGGCTCGGATGCGTACTCATGCAGCACGGGAGGACGATTGCCTATGCTTCCCGTCAGTTGAAACCCTATGAGTTGAATTACCCTACGCACGATCTTGAGTTGGCCGCAGTTGTGTTTGCGTTATAAATCTGGCGTCATTACTTGTATGGCTTGTCGTGTCAGATTTTCACCGATCACAAGAGCCTGAAGTACATTTTCACGCAGAAAGAGCTTAATATGAGACAGCGGAGATGGTTGGAGTTGATTAAGGATTACAACCTCGATATTCTCTATCATCCGGGCAAGGCAAATATGGTGGCAGATGCCTTGAGCCGGAAATCGGTATCGCTTTGGGTGCTTGAGTTTCTTATGGCTCAACCGGAGCTTCGATAGGAGTTAGTGAGGTTGAGTGTTGAGATTGTACTTCCAGAGGGTTCCGGGCAGTTGCGTACTCTTGAGATTTCTTCATCTCTGGTCGGTGACATTAAATCGGGACAGTTGGAGGACCCGATGTTTATTCAGCTTCGAGAGAGTGTAGGGAAGGGGAAAGCCTCGGGATTCGTTATTCATGAGGATGGTGTGTTGAGATTCCGAGGTCGGTTGTGTGTTCCGAACGACTCGGAATTGAGACAGAATATTATGCGAGAGGCTCATGCGTCACCTTACTCAGTCCATCCGGGCTCGAGTAAAATGTATAAGGATTTGAGAAAGAATTTCTGGTGGAACGACATGAAGAATGAGGTAGTTCAGTTTGTGGCTAAGTGTTTGACTTTTCAGAAAGTCAAGATTGATCATCAGCGGCCAGCCGGGTTGTTGAAACCACTTCTCGTCCCGAAGTGGAAGTGGGAGGATATCTCTATGGATTTTGTCACGGGTTTTCCGAGAACGAAGACTGGTATGAATATGGTGTGGGTGATTGTAGACCGACTGACTAAGTCGGCGCATTTTCTGGGCATCAAGGATACTTGGGGTCCAGAAAAATTGGCTCGTATTTTTATCGCGTAGATAGTGAGACTTCATGGTACGCCGAAGACCATTATTTCGGACAGAGATGGCCGATTTGAATCGCATTTTTGGCAGGCGGTACATAAGGCATTGGGGATGTAACACCCCCAATCCACTCAGGGATATTACACGCCGTAGACCCTCTCCTCGAGGATCTACCAGGCTGATAACTAAAATCAAACATCTAAACATCGCCTTTAAGGCTAAAATGACTCAGTAGACCGACTTGGTCTTTCAATAATAACATACAACTCATTCCCAACACATACCCACGCAGGGGTCAAAATAAAATAAACTCCCGTACAACGGGGAAAAGATACCGCAATGGAAAAGAAAATACAAGCTGGACCAATACGACATCAACGGAACCTCGTGTGATTAGTATCGTTCATCTTTCATCATCCTTCGTGCCGACCACGTGCTATGCTCCAAAACCCGAATGCAAAAATAGACATCCACCCCGAATACTCGGGGTTAGCAAACTCCACTGTTTTGCTAGTGCAAGTACAAGTGCAAAAATACGAGCCATACAATACAAGTTCCAAGAACAATAATAATCGGTAATCCTCAAAGATCCAAACGTAAAGAAAAGTACTTCCCGAGGCAAGAGTTTGGGTAAACATTTCCAAAACCGAAAGATCGCAAATAAGGGAAACAATTTACAAAACAGCTTTAAAATGCCATCGAGAGTTTTAATAGAAAACAATTTAGGATTATAAAATCCTTCTCTTTCCAAAAGATCGATAGGTCACACCAAACGCTTGTTTTCGCAAATAGGAAATCACCAACAATTTAAGGTGGTCAAAGCCCAACATCACGTGTCCTCAACGGACGTAAAATCAACGAAACATAATCACGCACGCGCATCGCCTAGGACCGGACGATACCACCGACATCCCACTCGAGGCCTCGAAGGACCCTCCCGAGCTGGCTAGCGAAACAAATCACAACATCTCACGGTTGGATCAATCACTTGTTGCATCCTGGCCACATGATCGCATGCCATGTGCCACCGTAGATTAACTTTGGCGCTCACGGTTGGATCAATCACTTGTTGCATCCTGGCCACATGATCACATGCCATGTGCCACCGTAGTTTTCCTTAGGCTCTCACGGTTGGATCAATCGCTTGTTGCATCCTGGCCACATGATCACATGCCATGTGCCACCGTAGGCCCCGCCCACATTCACACAATCACACACATATCACAATGCAACAAAGATATCCAATTAATTCATCCAGAGGCATCAACACTTAGCCAAACACCACGTCAAACCACAACGCACCGAAATGAAATAATATGCGCCCACACGCAATACCAAGTGCAACATCAACACCAAACATATCCATAGAGTTCACATAGTCATTCTCAAACCACACCATTTACAAAACACACGCGTTTTGAAAGCAAGCCTTTAACAAGGCTAAACCGAATCTTTTGAAAGTTCGAAACACACGATCAAATAAACACATAAAGACGGTTACTAATTATCATATCCACAAAACAAGAATTGTATGGACAAGGTACTTGCCTCGATACCACGAGCACGGAACCACGAACGGATACGGCTCAACCGGGAAGCTTCGGAACGCCCGATGCTAACGAAAAGGGAATACGACAACGAACGGAACGGAAGAATCAAGCACGACCGTGAGGAACCGACGAAAATGAACCTAACGATTCGAATAGCACAATCACAACCACTTCTAAACGATTATGGAAATGGAATACACCCGGAACCCCGCCTACGATTCATGTATATTCATACCGAAAACAACAACGAGGGCGGACCACAACCAAACCCTCTCGATTCCGTAAAAATCACGAAATATACCATGAATCCGTAGGGAAACTAAGAATACCAACAAGAATAATCATATTCATCATGAATCCATCAACGAAACGGAAAGAATCGGACAAAACCCCAAAATCCCCAATTATCCAAAAAGGTAGGGTTTCAAGAGATATTACCTTGAGTGATTCAAGTGTCAAGATCCGTAGAACACGCGTTAGATTGATTATCCGAGCCTCACAACCGAAAAGAAATGATGAAAATCGACCCCCGGATGAAGAACTCTCTCTCCCTCTATAACTCTCTCTCTCGCGACTCGGTGGAAATGGGAAAGAATGAGCTGTTCACGCTCAAAACCACATTTATAGTGCAACACAGCAGAACCTATCGGCCGGCCTATCGGCCGATAGGCCCAGCCGATAGCCGTACGAAATGCCGACAGTAGGGTCTATCGACCCCCCTTATCGGCCGAAAGGCTACTGGAAGTTCGAAGGTGAAGAAATTTACATATCGGCTGGCCTATCGGCCGATAGGCCCAACCGATACCCATACAGAATGCCGGCAGTAGAGTCTATCGGCCCCCCCTATCGGCCGAAAGCCTCCTGGGAGTGCTCGGCCAAAAACTGAAACGACCATAACTCTCTCGTCCGGACTCCGATTGACTCACCGTTTGAACCATTGGAAAGCTAATTCGATGATCTATAATATTGCAAAGATTTATAATTTTCGGAGTCACCAAAAATTAATGATGATCTAACAAAGACGAACTCATACTTAGAAAAGTCGTTTAGTAATCCTGAATTCAACAAAACGACACCGAAACCCGAACCTGAATACGAACCGAAGATACGGTTACGAAGTACTCACAAAGACGAATCCAAGAGCTAGTAGGACACACAATTCCGACCACCCGAAGGCTCGAAATTCGACAACGGAAGGTAATTACCCCAAACTTTGGGAAATTACGAAAATGGCCCAAATGCCCGAAAATCACCATACGTGATCGAATAACCAAACCGAAGTTCACAACACGTCTAACAAAGTTAAACGGACTTGCGGAAACTCAAGCAATGATTTGGTCGAGATTCGCAAGAATCGAACTCAAGTGCGGAAAAGTCGCCAAAAAGCACAGAACTCAACGAAACGACACCAAACGAACTCGGATGTCAAAAGTGTAGAATTAATCATTCTCGAGAATGGAAAGCGGTCATGAGCGAGTCGTCAAAACGGACTCCGACCAAAAAAAGCAATTAGGAAATCGAAAATTGCGGATATTACATTCTACCCTCCTTAAAAGAAGTTTCGTCCGAAACTTAAAACAAGTAGGAGAAGAAATATTCCGCCAGAAAACTCAACGAGACACACCATAATGCGTAACTAATGCCCAACGGCGAAATGTTACAAACAACGCAAAGGAATATACGGCGTGTAAACACGCTCCACGGTGACCAACACAACGTCGCCGTTAGGGATATAATAAAACCGACAAGTGACAAGCGTCATCAAACGGATACTATAGTCAAGTCAATTATCCGATAATCACAAAACACAACGACGAAAATCAATATGATTGATCAACCCAACGGTACATCAATCAAAACGCGAGTCAACCGCTGAACAAACACGGAATCCCATCGCCTAAGGGATGGAAGATTGAAAACGAAACTAATTTCCCGAACTAAAGGGAATTACGAAGGAGCCTGAACGTTCAACAATCACGAAACGAGAACAAAAACCGAACGAACAAACGATCGAGACAACAAAAATCGAAGAATCATGTTCGAATCAC
The DNA here is from genome assembly GCA_033398695.1 of Orobanche coerulescens. Lineage (NCBI taxonomy): Eukaryota > Viridiplantae > Streptophyta > Magnoliopsida > Lamiales > Orobanchaceae > Orobanche > Orobanche coerulescens. The sequence continues at coordinate 162,448,174 of CM065802.1, read as the reverse complement.
GAAGAACAATAAAGTTCGACAATAACTCCCAGGATGATCTGGTGAGAACTACAAGACATGCATTCCCATAAGATCCACAGGAAAGGGAATAGCGATTGAAAAGTCACAACGACAATTATGTTATTCCGAAATGATATCACACTCGTTCGATAAACAAAAACAAGGGGCGGACAATCTCAGAAATGTCAACAAACATAAATGAGTCGACAGAGTCGAAAACATAAGAGTTCCAAATCCGATCCACTTCGAATAAAAGAACTAGTAGAACCAGATGATGTCACTCCCAAACAAGGTTCACAAGAATCGAACTGAACCCGAAAAAGTAACATCGATACCCAGATCGACCCACAACAAGATCACAGCTCGTTCGGACGATGAAATCGAAATACAGAACAAGTTCATAAAGTGCCAACGAACGTAAGCGAATCGATAGAATGGAGAAAGAGAAAATACAGAAGTCAAAATAGAACGGGCATTACCTCCGACCTCGTCCACGAAATTCACAAAAACGGGAGCAAGGTAACAAGACATTAAACAATCGACGCATAACGGAACCATCACCGATGCACACGGTCATACCAAACCAAGCTCTAACAGCTCGCACATGCGCGACAACGCAGAAATTGCCATGAGGCGACAACATTCAATACCAACACTCCGCCTTTCACAGGGGCTAGCACAACCAATGTGTGGAAAACGTCTCAACGCTCACACCGCCAATTCGATCATACTCGGGAGAAAGTATCCAAATGACAACGCGAACATCACACATACATACCCAGCCCTCAAACGGGAATGGATAGGTTTTTTAAAAAAAAAAAACGAAAACCTCAATTTGAAAATAATTTAGAAGAATACTGGTTGATCTTGAGTATCACCTTTCAAAAAGTATAAACGTGAAACATCGTTATCGAGACACTGGAGAACCATTTCGCATTTGATAAGAATGAAGATACTTTCTCTTAATGAAAACTTTCAAAATATTCGACCCTCGGGTCTAAATAAAAGTGTTGAAAATATCTCAAAACATTTTGGTCCCCGAGGTAGAAAATTTTTGAAATACCTTGTGGCATCTTGGATGTACCACAAGAAAATAACCCATTTGAAAAGTATGTCTCGAAATTTATTACTCAAGGTTTTCAAAAATCCAATAGGCCAGAATGCCCAAAACTCACACATACCGACGTTCACTAAAACAACTCCTAGCACACGCATCGAAACGTTTAAAATCAAGACAATACATGTCTTTAAACGAAAATAAACGATAAAATACCATATTCAGAACAAAACCACTGATAAAATACCCTCCCGCACTGGCTAGTGAACTAGTCGAACGCGTATAAGCACAAAGCCTCCACAAGAGGTTTGTAAAACGTGCAAATCAATTCGGAAATCATCAACAACGGACAAAAGCAACAATAACAAGACATCACAAACGACGACATTCCTCGTATAAATCAAATACGAGAGTCGACTAAATATATATCGTGAAATCAAAATTCACATAAGGATTGCACCACTTAACAAATAATCATAAAAATAGCTCGTGTCACACGAGGCACAACACAGAGAAGGGAGACTTACTTCCACAGGTCGCACGAAGATGATGATCGCCCCACGATACTAATCACGACCAACAAACTCAAACGACGCGTCGCGACACGACTTAGTCGGACAAAATCCGACGAGACAAAGACTCAACAGACACCACTGACCCGACAGCCTAGGTTTCCACAACCTAAGCTCCGATACCATTTATGTAACACCCCCAATCCACTCAGGGATATTACACGCCGTAGACCCTCTCCTCGAGGATCTACCAGGCTGATAACTAAAATCAAACATCTAAACATCGCCTTTAAGGCTAAAATGACTCAGTAGACCGACTTGGTCTTTCAATAATAACATACAACTCATTCCCAACACATACCCACGCAGGGGTCAAAATAAAATAAACTCCCGTACAACGGGGAAAAGATACCGCAGCGGAAAAGAAAATACAACTGGACCAATACGACATCAACGGAACCTCGTGTGATTAGTATCGTTCATCTTTCATCATCCTTCGTGCCGACCCTGTGCTATGCTCCAAAACCTGAATGCAAAAATAGACATCCACCCCCCGAATACTAAACTCCACTGTTTTGCTAGTGCAAGTACAAGTGCAAAAATACGAGCCATACAATACAAGTTCCAAGAACAATAATAATCAGGAATCCTCAAAGATCCAAACGTAAAGAAAAGTACTTCCCGAGGCAAGAGTTTGGGTAAACATTTCCAAAACCGAAAGATCGCAAATAAGGGAAACAATTTACAAAACAGCTTTAAAATGCCATCGAGAGTTTTAATAGAAAACAATTTAGGATTATAAAATCCTTCTCTTTCCAAAAGATCGATAGGTCACACCAAACGTTTGTTTTCGCAAATAGGAAATCACCAACAATTTACGTGGTCAAAGCCCAACATCACGTGTCCTCAACGGACGTAAAATCAACGAAACATAATCACGCACGCGCATCGCCTAGGACCGGACGATACCACCGACATCCCACTCGAGGCCTCGAAGGACCCTCCCAGTGGCTAGCGAAACAAATCACAACATCTCACGGTTGGATCAATCACAAGTTGCAACATCGCCACATGATCGCATGCCATGTGCCACCGTAGATTAACTTTGGCGCTCACGGTTGGATCAATCACTTGTTGCATCCTGGCCACATGATCACATGCCATGTGCCACCGTAGTTTTCCTTAGGCTCTCACGGTTGGATCAATCGCTTGTTGCATCCTGGCCACATGATCACATGCCATGTGCCACCGTAGGCCCCGCCCACATTCACACAATCACACACATATCACAATGCAACAAAGATATCCAATTAATTCATCCAGAGGCATCAACACTTAGCCAAACACCACGTCAAACCACAACGCACCGAAATGAAATAATATGCGCCCACACGCAATACCAAGTGCAACATCAACACCAAACATATCCATAGAGTTCACATAGTCATTCTCAAACCACACCATTTACAAAACACACGCGTTTTGAAAGCAAGCCTTTAACAAGGCTAAACCGAATCTTTTGAAAGTTCGAAACACACGATCAAATAAACACATAGAGACGGTTACTAATTATCATATCCACAAAACAAGAATTGTATGGACAAGGTACTTGCCTCGATACCACGAGCACGGAACCACGAACGGATACGGCTCAACCGGGAAGCTTGGGCCCGATGCTAACGAAAAGGGAATACGACAACGAACGGAACGGAAGAATCAAGCACGACCGTGAGGTACCGACGATAATGAACCTAACTATTCGTATAGCACAATCACAACCACTTCTAAACGATTATGGAAATGGAATACACCGGAACCCGCCTACGATTCATGTATATTCATACCGAAAACAACAACGAGGGCGGACCACAACCAAACCCTCTCGATTCCGTAAAAATCACGAAATATACCATGAATCCGTAGGGAAACTAAGAATACCAACAAGAATAATCATATTCATCATGAATCCATCAACGAAACGGAAAGAATCGGACAAAACCCCAAAATCCCCAATTATCCAAAAAGGTAGGGTTTCAAGAGATATTACCTTGAGTGATTCAAGTGTCAAGATCCGTAGAACACGCGTTAGATTGATTATCCGAGCCTCACAACCGAAAAGAAATGATGAAAATCGACCCCCGGATGAAGAACTCTCTCTCCCTCTATAACTCTCTCTCTCGCGACTCGGTGGAAATGGGAAAGAATGAGCTGTTCACGCTCAAAACCACATTTATAGTGCAACACAGCAGAACCTATCGGCCGGCCTATCGGCCGATAAAGGCCCCGATAAGCCGTCTGAAATGCCGACAGTAGGGTCTATCGACCCCCTTATCGGCCGAAAGGCTACCGGAAGTTCGAAGGTGAAGAAATTTACATATCGGCCGGCCTATCGGCCGATAGGCCCAACCGATACCCATACGAATGCCGGCGGTGAGTCTATCGGCCCCCTATCGGCCGAAAGGCTCTGGGAGTGCTCGGCCAAAAAGCGAAACGACCATAACTCTCTCGTCCAGGACTCCGATTGACTCACCGTTTGAACCATTGGAAAGCTAATTCGATGATCTATAATATTGCAAAGATTTATAATTTTCGGAGTCACCAAAAATTAATGATGATCTAACAAAGTCGAACTCATACTTAGAAAAGTCGTTTAGTAATCCTGAATTCAACAAAACGACACCGAAACCCGAACCTGAATACGAACCGAAGATACGGTTACGAAGTACTCACAAAGACGAATCCAAGAGCTAGTAGGACACACAATTCCGACCACCCGAAGGCTCGAAATTCGACAACGGAAGGTAATTACCCCAAACTTTGGGAAATTACGAAAATGGCCCAAATGCCCGAAAATCACCATACGTGATCGAATAACCAAACCGAAGTTCACAACACGTCTAACAAAGTTAAACGGACTTGCGGGAAACTCGAAACAGCAGTTTCGGTCGAGATTCGCAAGAATCGAACTCAAGTGCGGAAAAGTCGCCAAAAAGCACAGAACTCAACGAAACGACACCGAAACGAACTCGGATGTCAAAAAGTGTAGAATTAATCATTCTCAGAATGACGAAACGGTCATGAGCGAGTCGTCAAAACGGACTCCGACCGAAAAAAAAAGAATTACCGGAAATCGAAAATTGCGGATATTACAGGGGACACAGTTACGTTTGAGCACTTCTTTCCATCCCCAGACCGATGGGCAGTCCGAGCGTACTATTCAGACGTTTGAGGATATATTGCGCGCGTGTGCGTTAGATTGGAGTAGTGACTGGGAGGAACATCTAGCCTTGATTGAGTTTACTTATAATAATAGCTGGCACGCGTCGATTAAGATGGCACCGTATGAGGCACTTTATGGCCGCCGTTGCCGATCACCAATCTATTGGGACGAGCCATCCGATCTAGTTGTCACCGAGCCGGACCTTGTGTTGGAGACGAAGGAGAAAGTTGAATTGATCAGAGAGAGGATGTTGGCGGCTCAGAGTCGACAGAAATCGTATGTAGATGTTAGGCGTCGACCTTTAGAGTTTGAGGTGGGAGATCATGTTCTACTGAGAGTGTCTCCGACGAAGGGAGTTTTCCGTTTTGGGAAGAAGGGGAAACTCAGCCCGAGATATATTGGACCTTTCTAGATATTGGAGAGAGTGGGTGAGTTAGCATACCGTTTGGCTTTGCCTCCGTCGTTGAGTCATGTGCATAGCGTATTTCACGTCTCTCAGCTGAGGAAGTATGTTCCGGACCCATCCCACATTATCGATTTCGGGGACTTGGAGATAGAGAAGGACGTTACGTTCGAGGAGAGGCCCGTCAGAATTTTGGAGCGTCGAGACAAACAGTTAAGGCACAAAACCATCCCGTTGGTTAAAATGCAATGGTCGAGGCATGGAGTAGAAGAAGCGACGTGGGAGCTGGAGGAGGATATGCGTTCGAGGCACCCTGAGCTGTTTGATTCTTAAGTTTCGGGACGAAACTTATTTTTAGAGGGGGAGAATGTAATATCCGTACGTTTCCGTTTTTAGCACTTTTCATTTTTAGTGTATGTCTATTTTTGTCGACTCGTCTGTAACTGTTTCGACATTTTGAACCTACTTTATTCTTGGAGTTTTTCCATTTGGACGAGTTTTGGTAGTGTTTTTACGAGATTTCATTTTATGTCATGTTCGCCGTATGTACATTCGATTCTCGTAAAACTAGTTCGATTTCGTGATTTCTTTGTTTGTACGAGTTTGTATGATTGAGTGGGTCGTGCTGTGACTTTCAGTTTGCAAATCTGACGTCGCATCGTGATTTTCGGGCACTTGGGCCATTTTTGTAATTTCCTATAAGTTTAGGGAAATTCATCTCCTTGTCGTATTTTGGATTCCTCGATAGTTGGAAGTGCATTTACTGTCGAACACTCAGTTTCGTTGTTATGAATACATCGTATTTACACTTTTGATTCTATCCTCGTGTTGTGGTTCGTCATTGGATCGACTATGCAGAATTAGTGTTCAGAACTGGGATCTGCTAGGTGCATAACGTACGTTATACATGATCCATAACGTAGGTTATGACCTTCCCAATTTAGTACAAACAGTTGGTTACGTGTATTAACCAGTATTGGGTTACGTACGTAACCATCATAACGTACGTTAACAGCTCGTGTTAACATACGTAACGCGCTGTCAGCATTTTTAAACCTGACTTAACCTCAGTCGTTTCTTTTCATTCTTCTTCAACCCTTCTCGCGACGTGAGTGTTCTTGAGCGCCTTTGGAGCGAGTTGTCCAGAGCAATCCGTGGATTTCCTCTAGAGATTGATTTTGTGTACCAAGGGAGATTAATCTACAACATTATCTTCTTCTATCAGTCGAATCCAAGGTATTTCCTCAAGAACCCTAACTTTGATGAATTTGGGGGTTTTTCGGGATTCTGGGGATTAGTTCCGAATTGTTCAATTATGTTATGATATTCCTTACCGATTGTGGTTATTGGGTGATTCCAAATCCATTTTCCTTGATTTTAAATCCGTGAATTATCAATACGGGGAGATTTTGCGTAAACCCTCGCCCGTATCAATTGATCGTTCATTATCGTAGCATGTGATCGGGGTTATGGGAGTATTCCTTTCGATTATTGATGTCCGTTGGGATTGAGTTATGCTAATTCTTCGTTTAGGAACTGTCGTTTTCCATTCGGATCCTCCGTAGTCATTTTTCACTTCCGATTCTTCGAAGATGTCACAAAGGCAAGTACTTTACATTTGTCTACATGTTCTAGTATTTGAATTATGGCTTTATAGTGGTTGTTGTGGATGGATATGTGTATGTTCACCTAGGGACGGTCCGACGGGGCCTCTAGGGATACGTATTGCCGTGAGTGTGCATATCACGAACTGTGGTTAGCCACCCAGGGATGTCCGACGGGGCTCTGTGGGGTACGATGGCCATTCGTGCCAACGGTTAACTTTGAATTGTGATTGTTGGAGATAATGTGTTTTGTGATTGTACATTGTAAATATTCCAGAATATAAAATGTTTTCTAAAATGATTTTTGGAGCATATATTCATCTGATTAGAATGTAGTTCAAATGGATTGTACTTGCACTAGCAGTTGTCGCTAACCCCTTAAATGGGGGAAATACTTTTGTATTTCAGATATAGGTCTTGAAGATAAGCGAGCACTCGAGTCGTATGAGAATGATGGGCAAGCAAGATACTGTCCAGTAGTTGATTGTTGGTGTTCTGTTCTGTTGATTATTATTGACGTCTTGTTTTGGGATTTCTGTATTATAAAATTGGTTTAAGTACTCGAGTACTTCCTTTTTAAAATTGTTAATGTTGTGTTCCCGTTTTGGGAAATGAATTTGATGTCAGATTTTCTTTGTCGGATTGTAGTCTTTTATTTGAATTGTCATTTTGTTGATGATTGTATGTCGTCGTCGGATGTCATTTTGGTACGTTAGCTTGGTGGATTCCACAGTGTGGGGTCCACAACGCTGTAATATGCCCTGATCGTCTTGGGGGTGTTACAGCGAACCCCACCAAGATCAAGGCGATCCTCGACATGCAGGATCCACGGAATGTTAAGCAAGTGCAATGCCTCACGGGTTGTCTAGCGGCCCTTAACCGTTTCATTTCTCGGCTCGGAACAAAAGCAAAGCCATTCTTCACCACCATAAAGAATAAGAAATTTATGTGGACGAAGGAAAGTCAAATGGCGTTCGCCAAAATCAAGGAGTATCTGTCTAATCCCCAAATTTTGGCAAAACCAATCCCCGGCGAAAAGCTATTCCTCTACCTGGCAGCCTCGGAGGTCGCGCTGAGCGCTGTATTAGTGCGAGCAGAGGGGCAAGCCCACTTGCCGATCTACTTCGCCAGTCAAGTGCTTCATGATGCGGAAATGCGTTACACACCTGTGGAGAAGCTCGCCTACGCACTAGTCATGAGTGTTCGCAAGCTGAGAGCCTATTTCTTCGAACACCAAGTGGAGGTTCTGACGACTCTCCCTCTAAGGCAAGTTCTGCACCGGCCAGGCACCAACGGGCGACTCCTCAAGTGGTCACTGGAGATCGCCCAATATGGTGTCACGTACGCTCCTCGCACGGCGATCAAAGGCCAAGCTCTGGCAGATTTCGTGGTGGAATTAACGTTCCCTTGATCCGACCCAGTCGGCCGTCCACTTTGGAAATTGTACGTAGATGGCTCGGCGACCAGCTTGCGAGCGGGGACAGGGATTGTCCTCATCAGCCCCGATGGCCAGAGTTTTACTAATGCTCTGCGTTTCGGGTTCCGTGCTACCAAAAATGAAGCCGAGTACGAAGCCTTGGTAGGCGGGCTCGATCTAGCACTCGCCATGGACGTTTGTCGCCTTCACATCTTCATGGACTCCCTCTTGGTCGTGAACCAAGTCAAGGGGGAATATGAGGTGCCACTACACCAAATCAGGCAAATTGTCACGGTCTAAAACCGTGATAATGGGCACTTGTCACGAATAAAGTCCGTGGCAATTTTGGGGGGGGGGGGGACAAATAATACTGTTACGGTCTAAGACCGTGACAATTTGTCTTTGTCACGGCCATTTTGGCATTTTTTGTTACAACATTTTTTCTTTGTCACGGACCGGGACCGAGACAATGAGAAATATTGCCACGGTTTTTGACCGTGACAAAGTAATTTGCACCATATGACTTTTTTGATTTTATTTGTCACGGATTTGGACCGTAACAAGCATTTTAACAGATTTTTAAAATTATATTATTATATATTTATTAAACCATTTTTTCCTGCATTTTTTCTCAGAAAAACACAAAAAAACTAGTTTATATCATCAAAACTTCACCAAGTATTCACCATTCACCATTACTCAACCAACACCCACAATATAAAAAAAATACATACTTCATTAAATATGTTCTTCCTAAAAGTACTAAATATTTTCAATCCAACACTTTATAATACTTGATGTAAATGTAAGCTAATCTAACTTTAAAGTGCTTGCATATCAAAAAACACCTAGAAGATTATATTTTCAATCCAACAATAAAAAAAAACCTAGTTGATTCATGTCTCCTCCACAACCTCTTCAATGAGATATTTGGGCCAAACAAGAAAGCCTCCTTCAAATGCTCCTATAGTATCTTCACCCCCTTGTTTATGTCTCCATATAGGCTCATTCTTCATCTCCGAAAATACTTTAAAGATGCTAACTTTGACTTCGAAAGGAAGCATTGGACGATGATGAACTACCTCTCCGATGGATGTTTTCACTATCGTCGCTATAGCAATCGCCTTAGAACCATCTAAGTTCAAGATCTTGTAGTTTTTTTGATCTCCGGAGGTAGGTGTCCTTGGGCTTGGGATTGTAAACGATTTGTCCGTGCAATTTTGGGGTGTATGCGATCCTCTGCTCTCATTACCCGACGGCACAAAAGAAGTATGATTTACCTACAAAGCATTTCATATGTAATTAGCAATGTTCAAACAAATGGATCAGTACTCAATTAGTGCTATTACTAACTATAAAAAATAAACAAACAAAATTGGAATGATCAGATATAGTCCTAATTCATTTAAACAGGAAACATATCCAAAATTTAAATTGAGACACATCATTGATTCATTAGAACATAACTTAGATACCCAAGTTTTCTAAAGTTCATCAATCGGACATAGTATACTACACAAGTAGTGGTATTATTAACTAAAATGGTCACTAAAATACCAAGCGCGTTTTCCAAGCATTTGGTGGATGTCACCGATTTTATCTTCTCGTTGATCGCTTAGATTCTTTCACCATTTCTAGCTCATCACGTAAAGTCATAGTAGCTTTTATGTCTGTTCGAGATACTTTACCACCAACTCCGCGTACACGACCCTTTCTATCCTTCCCCAAATGTACCGTCAATGCATCTGTATCAATATTTTTCCTAGTAGCTTCGTCTTGGGTACTTCTTATTTCAATAAGTTTTTCCTATAACATAAACAAAATATTGGTGTAAACGTGCTGGTTTTTCATATTACAAATGTGGGTACCTATTTATGTGCACATGAGAAGCTAACAAAAGAGTACTGCATTTCAATTCCAAAAGGTTCTCATTCCAAAAACAAAAGTTTATGAATAGTAAACTCACCACATCGAAAACAGCACCAGGGTGGAACTCCTTTGTCTTCAGATTTTTACGAGCTTCCACATACATCTCGACACGATCTGCCTTGCGTTTTTCACCCTACAATATAAAATAGTTTATCTGTTTTGATTGGTCACCAAAGAGATTCACGGCATTCTTTCTCAAGTTCAGTAGTAAGAAGTTTCTGACTCACAAAGGATTTCAGATGAGAAGGCCAAAAAAATAATAGGTTAAGGATATATAATACTCACTAGATGGAAGAGCAGTGAGACAAATGACCATTGCACAAATTATTTGGTTATAAAATCCTTATCCGAATACACTGTAAACAGGAACACTTGTTCTTGTACAAAGACTAAAGGAATTCCAAATGCAAAAATCATAGTCTTATCAAATACCTACACTATTTACACAAACATCTAGAAATTACTTCTTTTTAACAATCAAGACAGATAAACTATTCATTCCTGTTTATAGAAAAAGAAATTATTTTCAAGTAGTTAATAAAAAGGAAATTGATAGATATTCTACTATCGAAATACCAACAATTTTTCTTCCTTTTCAGCATATGATGTTCGACCAAGATAATGAGCGTCTTTTTTTTACTCCTATTCTCTTGCGCTTTTAACCTCTGATTGAGTTTCTCTGTTGTTGCCTCACGTTCAACAAATGTGTTCCAGGCGGTCAAATTAACTTGAACCTTAGCAGGCACTTTATTTTTATATGCTAAAACAGAGTCTCTAGTGGTTCCAAAATATTTAAGTCCAATATTTTTCTTCCACGTTTTACATTGCTCGCGTAGTTGGTCAAGTACGGAGTCTTTTTCATTAACTGGAAATGTGAACTCATCCTGAAAAAAAATTGAAATATAAAGTAATTTAACTAGTACGCTATGCTATGGAAATATAAAACAAATTAATATAGGTGAATACGGGATTAAACCTGAAGTAGTGCGGACACATCATCTTTCTTTGCAAGGGGAACATCTCGCCAATTATCATATGTTATTCCAATATGTGTCTTGACAAGCTCGAAGCAAGGAGCCATGAATTTTTTCTTGTTAGGGCCGATCAACTCACCTCTGTGATTAAAGGTAATAACTAGTTTCTCCTTGGTACCATCAACATCGTTGTTGCAAAAAGTGTCGTCAGACAATGGAACATGGGATCCACTTGACATTTCTTGCAAGATTGAATTAACATAATACACAACAAAATACTAAATATCTCAGTAATTTTACAAGAAAAAAAAGTTACTTAACACGAAAGTAGCTAGAGGTTACATAACAAGAAAGTTACTAGTGGTTACAAAACATAAAAGTAACTAGAGATAAGATGAAGAGTTTATTCAACTAAATTATCTAAAAATAAATGCAAACTAGAGCTGATTGGAACTTAGTAGGAGCCTCCAAGTTGTCTATTGAATTTGTTAAACGCCTTGGTGAATGGATTACAACAGACCACTCGTCGTTATTGATGTACTTGGAGTAAAATACTTGCTTAAGATTTTCAAAAGCGCAGACAAATGGTTCATCATTCATATTGTCTTTACTCTTCAATTTTGTCAAATCAACAAATATCAAGTTTGTAGTTGGATCGATCTTATGGGCAGTCTTGTCCTCCACTTTGACCCAATCACAATAGAACACTACCTCTTTGAAACTTGAATAATCCAAAACAAGTATTTGTTGTATAACCCCATAATAAGTAATCTCAGCTTCAATCATATTCCTGTCTTTTCTACTTGCCCTGCAATATGTGAGAGCTTTCATGGAAATACCACTGTTTTGTTTTCCAAGAGACGTCTGGTCACGCCTTGTAGGAGCAAACTGAAAACCGTTGAGGCGGTATGTTTTCAACTTTTGAGCCTGAAAACTAGGTCCGTTAGCTAGTCGTGCAAGTCTTGATTTGACATTACCAATTTGTATTAACTGAAATCATTAATTGTACGTGAACTTATTAACTATACCTAAATGCCAAAACAAAACATAACAATTAATGTAAAAGTTACCTCATTGACTAGCCAACACCGAAAGTCAGAGTCCGTATTTTGAACCCCCTTTTTCTTTATGCCGCTTCTAGACATATTGTATTTCCTAGGGTGGTTCAAACACACAAATTGAGGAGAATACAATTAATGTGATGGTTTTTTAGCATCGAAAAGGAAATTAGGACAATGAGACTTACTGTCTCCATTCATCCACTTCACCATATGTGCCAAGAACATATCGAGCTACTTGTTCATATTGTACGTTTGTTAAGGTCACCCTCTTGCCCTTGCCTAAAGCCTTATCCTCTACAAACTCATCAAAATCCTCAATATCAACTTCCTTGCCTAATGCCTTATTCCTTCCAACTCCACGGTTTGGCATATACTCCTTAGCGTATAAGGAAGCTTCTTCTGTTATATATGCCTCTGCAATGGACCCTCCAATATACCTGGTGTTCTTCACGTAATCCTTAAAGGTCTTCATTAGCCTAAATGTTTGTTTGATAAAGATTTAAAAAATTATATTCTTTTTCCTCAAAGTGTATATATTTGCATACATGATAAAAGAAACATTATTTGCCTTTCAATAGGGTACATCCATCGATATCTAACAGGCCCGCATAGTAACACTTCATCACACAAATGCACTAAGAGGTGGATGCTGATGTCAAAGAATGCAGGAGGGAAATATTTCTCTAAAACACAGGTAGCCTCAACAAGAGATGCTTTCGCAGCTATTATGTGGTTCTTATTAACAACCTTTTCACACAATAAGGTAAAACACAAGCTTATTTGCATAATCGCCCTTCGTAGATCCTTATGCTTTGTAAAACAATGCTTAAACAATAATGGCACAAGTTGCATGATCACGTGCCAATCGTGGGACTTGCATTGTTTCAAATCATGTGTAGCATAATTTACGACCCTCCGCAAATTACCGGAAAAATTAGAAGGAACATTTAATTCGTATAATGTATCAAGGAAGATCTTTCTTTCATCGCTACTAAGAGTAAATGCACCAACGGGCATATTGCCTTTTCTACTTTTAGAATCTTCTTTCAGCCATAACCCCTTTTGTCTATTCATTGTACGAAGATCTTCTCGTGCCTTTTCATTATCCTTTGAGTGACTTCCATCTAGACATGTACCCACAAGATGTTCAATGACATTTTTCTCCAAGTGCATGACATCTATCATATGTCGTACTGAGTGCTCCTTCCAATATGGCAAGTCAAATAAGAATGACCTCCTTGACCATGCCTTCCTTTTATCTGACTCCTCTTCACCTCTTTTACGTTTTTGACGAACAAATTTTGGGTTTTTCCCGTTCTTAACAGAACTACAATTTATTGTCTTGGCTTCAATTTCAGCACCAGAAAGCCTTCTCGGAGGTGGCCTCATTTCAATCCCATTAGGAAGAAAATTAGTTTTATCTAACCTAAACTTGTGATTTTGAGGCAAAAATCTTCGATGAGTGTGGTAACACATCTTCTTACTGTTCTCTAACCACTCTGACCCAGTTTCCTCTCCGCAAATAGGACAACCAAAGTATCCATGAACATGACACCCAGATAAGGTCCCGTATGCGGGAAAGTCGTGGATTGCCCACAATAACATAGCCTTCAATGTGAACTCCTCTTGCTTGCTTGCGTCGTATGCTGTAACTCCTTCTACCCACAAATCATTGAGTTCTTCTATAAGCGGTGCAAGGTAAACATCGATGTCGTTACTTGGTGCCTTCGGGCCAGGAATTAAAAGAGATAACATTGAGAATTCTTTTTTCATCCATAAAGAAGGGGGGAGATTATAAGGCACAAGAATTACTAGCCACATACTTTGGTTTTTGCTCAAATTACCGAAATGATTAAACCCATCAGTTGATATCCCTAAACGAACATTTCGAATTTCCTTGGCAAAATCGGGATTTTGAAAATTAGCAGATTTCCAAATGGCAGAATCAATGGGATGTCGCATTAAATTCTCACCTACCGTTGCTCTAGCGTGCCAAGTCATTGCCTCCGCTATCCAAGGTATGGTGTAAAGTCTTTTCAACCTTGGACCGATAGGAAAGTATTTCAACACCTTTTGAGGCACCTTCGAAAATTTATGAATTTTATCATTTTCTGTATTCTTTAAAACATATCTAGATTCCTGGCATACCGGGCATTTATCTTTGTGCTCGTGCTCCTTTCGGTATAAAATACAATCATACTTGCATGCATGAATGGATTTGTACTTCATCACTAATCCTTTCAAACAATTTTTCATCTCGGGGTAGTTAGTGGGTAGAGTATTTTCTTTTGGTAATAAGTCCTTCACCCAGACAAGGATTTCAGATAAACTATTCCCCGACAAACCAAAACGACTTTTTATGTTTTGCAACCCAACCAAAGCGTATAAGGTTGTAATATTCTCATTGCAATTAGGGTACAAAGGTTGTGCGGCTTTAGCTTTGAACTTATAATAATCATTTTATTGATGTCCTACATTACTAAAAGTGGCTGGAGGACCTGCTTCACGATTTTGGCTAGCTTCACAATCAACATCTAGAATATGATTATCTTGCAATACATGAAAACCAGAAGTATCACCAATAAGGTCAGTCAATCTTGGATGTGACGATGGATCACCATCCACAAAGACAGATTTCTTTGTTGTTGTTAACTTCTCCGAAACAAATGGAGTTTCCCTTTCACCATGGAAAAACCAAAACACATAACCATCCATAAAACCCCACTGAACCAAGTGTAACTCGACCGTTTTGAAATGCAAGCACTTACCATTTCTACAATTTCTACATGGACAAGAGAACTCGTTACTATCGGGATTCTTCCTTGCAAAGTGAATAAATTCTCTTACCCCTTTTACGTACACATCTCCTACCCTACTTGTTTCACCCATCCATTCTTTATAAAGTGGAAAAACCATAATGTAGAGTAACTAACCTTGTATGATAGTGTCAAGAAAGTAGCTAAGATATTGTTGAGGCAATGGCTTGAAAGGCTGCCAAGGATAAAAACAATGTTATTGAAAGTCTAATTAAAGAGAACCATCAATATATACAACAATCTAGCTAGAGAAGAACCACCATTTGGAAATACGATTTTATTATCCTAATATATGCTGCAATAAAATAATTTAAATAAAATAATATATATATATATATATTACATTATATAAAGCACATATATGTGTACATTATATTATAACAAGCACTAAGATATCTCAATAAACTTGTTAATTTGCAATAGATTATAGTCACTCAAATTAAACAAAGTCTGGATCCCCTGCACATTTGAGGATCTTCCCCTACTCGGATCATCACCAAATTTTAACATAATATATCTAACTCGTCAATAAACAATAAATAAAAATTTGAGCATGATCCAACAGCTATAAAATGAGATATGAATCAAACAATACAATATACACATGCTGTCCAGAATAGAGGTGTGGACATAGCAGTAACTTTACTGTTTAAACTGTACCAATTGGTTGTGAACTAGATTCTATATCATATATTTCTGGAAATGTATGTGTGTCTAGTTTCTAAAACACTTTACGGTGCAAAAATTGGAGTTTTTTACAAAGAGTTATGATCAATCTCCCACAATGACACCAATCTGCGAGAATATTCAAAGTCTTGCTATTCTTGTTGTTACACAACCAATTTCCATACCAAGCCCTATTAATAATCTAATTTCTCACAACAGAAAATACGTACATCAATTATATGAGCTTATAACATAGCTATAGAACTAGAAATAAGGACAACATGAAAGACAGAGTGTCAAATACACCATATAGAAGCTTACCAACGCATGAATTGAGAAGACAGGAAAAGAAGAAGGAATCGATTGCCGCAGAACTGTGTTCTTCCTTCGTGTGGCTGTGTGTTATCTCGTTTTGGAATAGGGCTCGCGTACAACAAAAAACAATCAACTGAAACTCGTTGTTCAGTGAGAGAGATTTCGAAGAACAAGCCCTAGTTTAGAAAAAGGTAAAGATTAAGCGGTAGAACTCAACCGTAGTATAGGAGGGTTTGAAATTTTCGATTTAGAGATGAAGGTTTGAAAACGGAATGAAGGTTTAACCTTTCCAATTTGGGGGAAAATAAAAAGGATCGTTTGTATTTTGGGGAAAAAATTAGGCACTCCCTTTGTCTCGGGTGTAAACCAAGCCAATTCTTTTTGGCACTCTAATAAGTGAGTTGAATCCCGACCTCCGTGTTTTTCAAGTGACAACAATCGTCACGGTTTAAAACCGTGACAACGTCTCTGTCCATTTTGGTGACAAAACTTCCATTTTGGTGTAGTGTGCGCGGCGAACAGATGATCAAATATCAAGAATTGGTCGCCGAAATATGCGCAAAGTTTGAAGAAGTGCTGATCGAACAAGTCCCGAGAGAGCACTACTCCCAGACCGATGCCCTATCCAAACTCGCATCGTCAGATGGGGCGGCGGACTTCTCTAACATCCAAATCACTAAGTCAGCAAGATCAGCGATCGACAAAAGCCTGGTCGCCACGGTTGCCATAGCCGAAGAGAACTGGATGACTCCGTTCGTTGAGTATTTGAAGGACGGAACGGTCCCCGCAGATCAGATCAAGGCTCGCCATCTTTAGCTCCGAGAAACCAGATACACCCTATTGGACGACCGGCTTTACAAGCGAGCTTTCAGCCTTCCTCTCCTCAAATGCATTACGCCGGAGGAAGGCCGACTTGTTTTAGCCGAAATCCATGACGGGATCTGTGGAAATCACGCTGGAGGGCGAGCTCTCATCCACAAGACGACCAGGCAAGGCTTTTTCTGGCCTACCCTGCAAAAGGACGCGATCGCCTACACCTGGTCTTGTCACAGGTGTCAAATAATGGGCCCGAACATCAAGCTCTCACCCGAGAAGCTCACCTTTATGTATAGTCCGTGGCCGTTCGCCCAATGGGGCATCGACCTCATCGGTCCTTTGCCGATGGCACCAGGGGGATGTAAATTCGCCATCGTGGGGGTCGATTATTTCACGAAATGGGCATAGGCCGAACCACTCAACAAAATCGGCCAAGAACAAGTGATCAAGTTCATTTGAAAGAACATCATCTGCCGTTTCGGTCTACCTCAGGCTATCATCTCAGACAACGAAAAGCAGTTCGGCAGTTTGAAAGTTATGTAATTCTGCAAAAAATAGGGAATTAAAAAGTTGTTCTCGGCACCTTACCACCCTCAAACAAACGGGCAGGTAGAGACTGTAAACAAGATCCTCAAGCACATGATCAAATCAAGACTCGAATCCAAACAAGGACGATGGGCGAGCGAGCTCCCGGATGTTTTGTGGTCCTATCGAACGACGACCCGAAATTCAACCGTCGAGACCCCATTCGTCCTCGCTTTCGGAACAGAAACAGTGATCCCATCGGAGATGGCCGTCCTCAGCCACCGAACGGCACAACAGATGATGACGGACAACTATGTAGCTCGGCGGATCGACTTGGATATGCTCAAGGAACGACGACTGACCTCAGAAATGAAGAACGCGATCTACAGAAGGAAATTCAAAAAATTCTTCAATTCGAAGGTCAAGGAAAGGCGTTTTCAAGTGGGCGACCTTGTCCTAAAAAAGATCCAGACCCACACGGGAGTGTTTGGCCCAAATTGGGAGGGCCCGTTCAGGATATCCAAGTGGCTGACCAAAGGAGCCTACGAGCTCCAACACCCAGACGGCACTCCGGACCAATATCCCTAGAACGCCATTCATTTGAAGAAATACTATCAATAAAAACTCCCTGTATTCATTTATCCAATGTACAAAGAGCTTAATAAGATTTTCCGATCCTCTCTAAATGATTCGCCTCGGCAAAGCAAACAAAAAGAGGATGCCTCACTCGCCCTCCAAGAGTCCGTCATCTGACATGATGGACCTAGGCAAGCGATCGCCCCCCAGTACAACGTATACCGTCGAAGATCGTCATCTAACATGACGATCCTAGGTAGAAAAGTGCAGCCATGGTTCTGGAGGTCGATGGAACCGACAACCTGTCCATGCAAGGTTCCTTTGGGCAGAGATCACCTGCCCATTCGTTTAAATACGAGGCGGGCGTAGTCGAATGACCCTCCAAAACAGATCAGTCGACACGCTCGCCCGCTCTCAGATCCGTCATCTAACATGGTGGACCTGAACAATGCGATGCATCCCTCCCCCCGTCACAATGTATGCCCTCTTAGGTCCGTCATCTAACATGTCGGTCCAAGGCAGAAAAAGTGCTAACAAGCCACGGTAGCGGAATCGATTAATCCGACGGCACCCCGTGCAAGGACTCCTCCAGGCAGAGACCGTCCGCCCCATCGCTTCATTGCGAGGCAAAACGAAGCCTACGGAGGACCCTCACAATTAAGTGAGTCGTGAGAAGATAACCATCAGACGGAATGTCGCTCGCGCACAAGACATAGTCGTGGAGGTCGGTTCCATCGAACCCCACGACCGTGCAAAGTCTTTTCAGGCCAGGACGTTCGACCTTTCTCGAGAAATCGACTAAAATTGAAGATCGCAAGAACCAAAGTAAAGATAGCTGGCTGAACGAATTATTTTCGTTCCCTTAATTTCACTAAGTAAACAAAAACAAAGGGTAGAGCGGAGCCATACATATGACCAGGAGAGCGGAGCCATACATACGATCGGCTTTGTTCAGATACACATATGACGATCGGTTTTGTTCTGAAATTTACAAGTATGAATTTAAGTATACCAATCCATCCGGAGCTGTACATACAAACGATCACTCCTCAAACACGTGTGAAGTCAAATGAAAAAGATCCAGACATATGATCATATAAGTAAGGAATCAGGAGCAAATATTTATTTCATTTTATCCGAATTACATGTACAAGTGCCCGAAGGCAAAACACAACGTAACTGAAAAATTACAAGTGAAAACAAAATGAAAGCGGACAAGCTCAGGCTGCCCCCGCCTGGCCTTCGCCACCGGCCGCTGGATCCGCGTGCGCCTCCTCGCCAGCATCCGGGTGAACGAGGTTGTCCAGCGACGTATATCAGCTCAGGTCGATTCCAAGGTTAGTGAGGTCAAGGATTGGCACAAAGAAAGCCGGCTACAGAGGATGCTCAAGCACATAGGCTTTGAAGTTATCAATCAAAGGGCCGACCTCGAGCCCTCCCTTCATGGCAGCGAGGATGGCGTCAGCGTAAGCCATGTAATAGGCAAATTTGCTGACATACTCCAAGTTGAGGAAGGGATCGACCTCGGTCGCCTTCAACTTCTCCTTCAGCCCCGCGATTGTTTGATCCGCACCCTAGAGCTCGACAACCTTAGTGGCGAGCTCTCACTTCAATGACTCCAGTTCGCTGTTCAACTAGTCCATGACCGCCTTCAGCTCAGTTGCCTCCTTCTGCGAGGCCGCGTACAACCGGCGGGCTTCTGTCATTTGATCACGCATCCGGTCGGTCGCCGCCCGGGCCCGGTTGAGATCCTGCTTCGCCCGCTTGGCCGCCTACACGGGCTCCTTCTCCATTTCCACGATCCTATCGGCAAACTCGGCGTTCTGATTCCGAGTAGTCTCGAGGTCTGCTTGGAGACGGGCGGTGGAGGGCCGCCCCTCATAATCCTTCACGGCCTGAGCGACCATCATCGTCGTTTGAAGGGCCAGAGCAAGAGTCACCTGCATTGTGTCTCCGGACCGCCGGCATGTGATCGCATCCAGATCAGTCGTCCAAGCCTTTGGCAGGGCGGCGATAGCCCAAGAGACGTAGTGAGGGACGTCGCTCGGCTCACGGGGAGACCTACTCGCGAGGAAGTCCAACACCATCGGCGAGCAGTTCGGGTCGGCAAGATGGACCCTGCACCAAGAAAAAAGGAGTTAGTATGTCCCCTACACAAGTGACATAACTCAGCAGAGCAACCAAACTTACCTTTCGACCTTCTATGGGTCGCGGCCGAAGAATGGCTTGCCACGTGGGGTCTGGGCGTCAGCGGTCGCCATGGCCTGTAGGAAGGCCTATGAGGGCGTAGACCCCTCCGCCATTGGAACTGCAGAAAGTGGAGGCACGGCGAACGGCGGCACCACTGTAGGCACCTCAGCAGCAACAGAGGGCGAAGGCTCCTCTGGCCTCCGCCTCTTGCAGTTGAGCTGGAGCTGTTCCTCCTCCCGAGACTTCGGCTCATTGACGATCGGCCCTACGAGAGGTCTCGCCTTTGGGATAGGATGAATCATCACCGCAGGGGCATGGCTCGTCTTCTTTCCTTGTCAGAGACGACTCATGACCCCAGGGTTTTACATGGCAATTTCTCTCGGTGGCTTGGAGTAGCGAGGGAAGTAGATCTCTGCCCAAAGAAAAGACAATCAACCAAGTTAGTCGTCTTCTTCAATCAAAGGCGATCGCCAAGCAAAAGGATATCGTAAGCATTTGTACCTGAGACCCTTAAGTGGCGGGGAAAGCGGAACAACCGAGCGGCCAACCAATGAGCTTCGTTGTTGATCATGCGAGCGTCGATGTAGCTATCCGGAAGACTGCAGATTCGCTCCCAGACGATCGAAGAATCAAATGGTAGGTCGTCTGTTTCCGGAACAAGGGCACCTGCAAAAAGAAAATCAAATTAGATCAGTTCAAGATGTATCCAAACAAAGGGAGAGTCAAAACCCTTACTCGGATTCCTCTCCCGGAAGCCAGTGGGGATATCCAACTCATCGTCAGGTTTGTCGCTCGCGGCCGATTTCCACGCACCGCCGACCTAGCACCACTTTGTCAGGTCGCCACGGACCTTGTTCGGCACCCCAAGAACCACCCGGCCTGAGCGACCCTAGATGTGGTAGCCGCCAACAAAACCCTTCTGCGCCGTCAGCTTAAGAGATAGTTCATCTCCAATGCAGAAGGAAGACAGAACAGCCGGTGACCACCAAATAGAATGAAAGTGCTAACGATCTGCAACCAGGCGTTCGGCGTCAATTGGAGCAGCACCACATTCCAAGCGGCCAACAGATACGACATGGCGAACGACAGTGGGAACCACAGTCCGGCCTCCATGATCAACTCGTTAACAGCGACCATACCCTCAAGAGGTTGGTCGGCACATTCGTTCTCGGTAGGCACATACAATGAATCGTCGGAGGGGACATGGAACTCTGCCCTCCAACGAGTCAAATCCATCTTGGTCGCAGAACTCTTGATCTGGCCAAGGGTCCACGGGGAGCGGCTCGCGGCCCGAAATAACGTCCGCTTTACGGGTTCATGGGGGTGGGCGACCGAATATGCGCGAAAGTCGAACTTAGGACGTGGACTGGCTAAACTCTCTATAAGCTCAGCAAATTCTAAAAAGGCTTTGCGGAACACGCTGTTCTGATCCCAGTACAGTCTTATTGCCTTCTTCTCGTCAGCCAGCGAGCGCTTCTGCTCCGCCTCCGCCGACTTCATCGCGTTAGCATTGTTGAAGAGTTCTTCAACCTCTGTAGATGGCCTCGAGGGCCGTCTCCACGTGAAAATCCGCAGAGGTTTCATCCCGAGCAGTCGAAGTCGTTGCGGCGGAAGTGCTACCCGCCTCATACACGTTTGATCCTCCTCCAGACATATTCAAAGAGAAAGGAGGGAGAGGAAGTTTTTTGTTCTTACCTAGAGTCTGAGTCGAACGACGACCGTCACACAAAGCTTCAAGAAAATTCGGCTATGTCTTCTTTTGCTCAGGCGAAAACGCTTAAAGTTATAACCACAGAAGCCATAGCCCCTTTTATAGGCGAGAGCGGGGACATCTGGCCAATTAAACGGAATCTCAAGGGCTGAAGTGCAACCATCGGATAAGTCGCATTTAATGCCGCCCTCGAAATCCGCGTGTGCATCGTTTCGAGGGCACGCCAAATGACAAGTCTGACAAAATCGTCGGACTCCCCTAACGGGAGTGCGACACGTGCCCCAGTGACGTTTCAAAGCCCACTTCCACTTCCCGCTCTTTTCAGCGACCGGGGAGGTCGTCCAAATGCGGAATCAGTTCGTTCGGGAGACGATCGTCTGCTTCATAAGTGGATGAGTCGCTCGTCTAATGCAAGCGATCGCCAGTAGAGCCACCTCACCCCACATCTTCAACATCGGAGTGAGCTGGGGGGCAATTGTTGTGCGGCGATTTATATGCCTCAAAGGCGATTGTCATAATGGCCGAGCGACCGTTTCTTGGCACCTGGCGATCGCCTCTAGTACCCGATCGAGGACGACCATCTTATTCCACGTGTAAAACCAGCATCCGTCAAAGTCTGCGAAGATCGAACCTCGGGATGAAGGCCCACGTGTAGATCCGCAATAGGCGCTGCAAGAACAGGCTTGACTCTAGCCCGTCAACAGTTGTCAGTGACAAGGACGGCCTCACCTACCGACAGACCCGCCGAAAGGTCCTAGGTGGGACCTCCCAAGACTGTGACTTGAGGCACATGTCGCCTCCTCATTGGTTCGCGCATCTGGCTGCCAGTAGCGCCTGTAAACTTTAAGGAAACATTCCCACGTGCTGGGACGATCGCCCGCTTAATTTAATACAGGAACGGCGATCGCCCATGTAGGACAGGGACATCCCAACAACCTCCTTTCCTATAAATAGGAGACCTCCAGCATTGGGAAAAAGGAGGTTAAGAGGTGAACATGATTATCCACAGTAAACAATACAGAGAACACTTCATCTTTGTAACAAGAACACACAGAGCTTTAACTCTGGTTCTTCCAGCAATCATCAACACTCGGGGGTTAGATAACTAGGGGCATTACACTCATTGTAATTGTACTCTAACATTAATACTCATACTCCAAAGCAGCATTCGTATTAATAATACCTCGCGAGAACATTCAAGCCCGGGACTAACAACCCCGAAAAATCTTGTGTTATTTATATTCCTTCGTACGTGCTCTCGCATTTTGTTTGTTACTCACCCGTAGCCATATCCAGCAAATCATTACGTATAATATTTTGGGTAACAACAGGTTGATTTTGGAATTTTTGGGTTTCGACTAGATGTGGTCGTAATCTCGAATGGAGTATTCCTATTGGATTATTGATTGTATTAATGATGTTTTGTTGGATTGGATCACTCATTTGGAGGCGTGATATCGATATAATTGAGATTGGTTGTAAATAATTGAAGGTTGTTTACAACGTGTTTGTTAGATTACCCCAATGAGTTTGGATTGTTGTATCGACTCCTTGAGTTGGTTGTAATCATGCTTGATTAATATATTAAGCGAGTTGTTGGTAATTGTGTTATTCAAGGTTGTTCGAGCGACCGTAATTCCTTTAAGGACGTTTGTTCAGGGAAGGACATTTCTTCAACAGTAGTGAGGTAAAGTTAATTCTTACTCAGTTAAAAGGATACTCATTCGTTTCGTTGTTGTTCATTCATACATATAATTCATTCATAGTATATCAATCATGTTGGGACTTGTAATTATCAAACTAATCATTCAATTCACGAGGAATGATGGTTCCAATCATTTCACAGAGCACAAGAACAGCGGGCCTCGCAAAGCCCAGTCATCTTTTTTTTCTTTCAAGAAACCTCCGCACCCATCTAAGAGTGGAAAGAATTTCGGAACAATGTCAGCCACGACGGATACAGCTAGGAAGTGCTTTAACTGTGGTCGCCCAGGCTACCTTTGGCGTGATTTTTGCGCACTCCAATTACATGTTTTGATTGCGGACAGGAAGGGCACCTGGTGATGTTTTGCAAGGATGCCACCAAGTACAATGGAACCCGTACGTCACAGCCAGTTCAGAAAGAAGCTAGTATCCAACAGATGCAGCAAAGTGTTCAGATGCCTCAAAATTTTGGCCGCGGACGAGGCTGAGGACAATGGGACCGAAAGGGGACATCGAGTGCCGGATCTGTTCCCCCACGTCTGTACGAGATGAGGAGGACAGACGATCAGGATGCTGCTGTCGCATCAGGTACTGTCCAGATACTTTCCCAGCCAATTAGCGTTTTATTCGATACAGGAGCTACGCATTCTTTTATATCCTTGTCTTATGTAAATCGTTTGAATATTTCTGGTTTTCATTCTTGTCAACCTTATGTTGTTGGTCTACCGAGTGGAGAGAGGATTGTTGGGAACTTAGAGACTAGAGATTTCCCTGTGTCATTTGGGGGTAGGGAATGGCTCTCAAATCTGATTGTGATAGAAATGCAAGGAGACGACCTGATACTCGGAGACGATTGGCTTAATCGATATGGAGCTATTGTAAACTACCGAAGGAGAAATATTTCGCTGATAGTTGACGATGGTTTCGAAGTACTGTTTGAGGGATGGAAACCAGGAAGCTCAGGAAAGTTGATCAAGGTGATGAAAGCTGTCAAATTGTTGAAACAGTATCATCGATAATCGGTGCTATGCAATGAAGAAAGAAGACGAAATTGTGGAACTTTCATCCATTCCTGTTGTTAACGAATTTTCAGATGTATTTCCTGACGAGTTACCTGGACTACCTCCACGAAGGGATGTAGAATTTACCATTGAACTGGAACCCGGAGCTACACCAATTTCTAAGGCGCCGTATCGTATGGCACCTACTGAGATGTATGAACTGAAAAAGCAGCTGGAGGAGTTACTGGACAAAGGCTATATTCAGCTAAGCGTTTCGCCCTGGGGAGTGCCGGTTATTTTTGTCTGAAAGAAGGATGGATCACTTCGACTGTGTATCGACTATCGAGAGTTGAACAAGATGACGATTAAGAACAAATATCCGTTGCCACGGATTGATGATTTATTTGACCAGTTGCAAGGAGCAACAGTATTTTCTAAAATCGATCTGAGATCAGGATACCATCAACTGAGGATTAAGGAATCTAATGTTCCAAAGTCAGCATTCAGAACTCGCTACGGACACTGAGTTTGTAGTGATGCCGTTTGGTCTCACTAATGCACCTGCTATATTCATGTAGTTGATGAACCGAGTGTTCATCGAATATTTGGATAAATTTGTGGTCGTGTTCATTGATGACATTCTGGTGTATTCTAAGAGCCCGGAGGAATATGCGCAGCATTTGCGGATTGTATTAGAACTTTTGAGAAGCGAGCAACTGTACGCCAAACTCTCTAAGTGTGAATTCTGGCTAAAGGAAGTAATGTTCCTCGGTCATGTAGTATCAGCTGAAGGAGTCCGAGTAGATCCTCAGAAGATTGAAGCGGTTTTAGATTGGAAGCCTCCAAAGAATGTGAAAGAAGTCCGAAGCTTCTTAAGACTTGCTGGATATTATCGTCGATTCGTGGAAGGGTTTTCTAAAATCTCCCGCCCACTTACTCGACTCCTGAAGAAAACGCAAAAGGTTGAGTGGAACGAGTCGTGTCAGACTAGTTTTGATGAGTTGAAGGAGAGATTGATGACAGCACCAATTTTATTACTTCCACAGGGGACTGGAGGATTCATAGTTTACATTGATGCTTCGAACCAAGGACTCGGATGCGTATTGATGCAGAATGACAAGGTGATCGCTTATGCGTCGCGACAGCTGAAACCCTATGAAGTGAATTATCCAACACATGATTTAGAGCTAGCAGCAGTAGTTTTTGCTTTGAAAATATGGAGACATTACCTGTACGGGACTCACTGTCAGATCTTTACTGATCACAAGAGTCTCAAATACATCTTCAGTCAGAAAGAGCTGAACATGCGGCAAAGAATATGGTTAGAGCTAATTAAGGACTACGACTTGGAGATTTTGTATCATCCAGGCAAAGCAAATGTGGTGGCCGATGCACTTAGCCGCAAGCCTGTTTCTATTCAGATGCTGGAGACTCTGACCTCCCAACTTAACCTTGAACGAGAGATGATTAGAGAAGGAATTGAAGTGTAGTTACAAAGAGTCCAAGGACAACTGTGCATGATGGAATTAACTTCATCATTAACCGAAGAAATCAAATCTAGACAGACAGATGATCCTCTGATGATTCGGTTACGTGATGAAGTGATCAAGGGAAAGGCCCCCGGATTCCTAATTCATGATGATGGAGTTTTGAGATTTCAGAACCGACTCTGCATTCCTAATATCGATGTACTGAAACAGACGATTATGAAGGAAGCTCACAGCTCACCCTATTTTATCCACCCGGGCACCAGTAAGATGTATAAGGACTTGAAACAGAATTTCTGGTGGGGCAACATGAAGAAAGATGTAGTGGACTATGTTTCGAAATGCTTGACTTGCCAGCAAGTTAAGATCGAGCATCAACGACCTGCTGGGATGTTGAAGCCGCTTCCGATTCCTGAATGGAAGTGGGAGGACATATCGATGGACTTTATTACTAGTATGCCGAGAACCAAGACAGGAATGAACATGATTTGGGTGATAGTTGATCGTTTAACCAAATCAGCTCATTTTCTAGGCATTAAGGATACGTGGGGACCAGAGAGGTTGGCACGAGTATTTATTTCGGAGATAGTTCGATTGCATGGTACACCGAAGACCATTATTTCTGATCGAGATGGCCGTTTTGTGTCTCATTTTTGGAAAGCAGTTCATAAGGCCTTGGCGACCGAATTGAACTTCAGTACAACTTATCACCCGCAGACTGACGGACAATCCGAGAGGACCATTCAAACGGTGGAAGACATGCTAAGGGCCTGTGCCTTAGATTGGTCAAACGATTGGGAAATTCATCTACCGTTGATTGAATTTACCTACAACAATAGTTGTCATGCTTCCATAAGATGGCACCATTTGAGGCATTATACGGGAGAAGATGCAGATCGCCCCTATGCTGGGACGATTCATCAGACTTGATCGGAACAGAACCAGAGTTGATCGTACAGACTCGAGAGAAGATAGCTTTAATTCGTGATAGACTGTTGACCGCCCAGAGTCGACAGAAATCTTATGCAGACGTACGCCGTCGCCCTTTGGAGTTCAGTACGGGAGACCACATACTTTTAAAGGTTTCTCCTACTCGGGGAATATTTCGTTTCGGAAGGAAAGGAAAGCTGAGTCCGAGATATATCGGACCATTTGAGATCCTTGAGAGAGTTGGAGAGTTGTCATATAGATTGGCATTGCCGCCGTCATTGTGCCATGTTCAAAACGTGTTCCACATATCCCAGTTACGGAGGTATATACCAGATCCTAGTCATGTCATTGATTTCGGCGAGATCGAAGTTGCTCAAGATGGGACGTTTGAAGAAAGACCGGTCAAGATACTCGAGAGTCGAGTTAAGCAGTTGAGGAGCAAACCCATCGTTTTGGTCAAAGTTCAATGGTCACATCACGAAGTGGAAGAAGCCACATGGGAAACGGAAGATGGCATGAAGTCCAGATATCCCAAGTTATTTTTGTCTTGAGTTTCGGGACGAAACTCCTTTTTAGTAGGAGAGTATGTAATATCCGGATTTATTACTGTGCATTTTACCTGTATTATTCGGAATTGTGATCTTGATGATTGGAGTATGATATTTCTTACATTGGTATCTTTGTACATAAGTATATCAACATGCAAAATTTCTCATGCAAACTCGTGATAGCGCACGCTAAGAATGTAGCTTAACGCGCGCTATCGGGTACTACTAGCGCACGCTACGTATGTAGGAGTTGCGTGCGCTAGGCACTCAATTATTGAGCTGGGCGGCTAGCACATGCGCCAGCCGGGACATGGGTCCGAGTAAGATTCCCGCGGACGAAACTGGACAGTTTTGAAGTCAACTCTTATTAGAGCGCGCTAAGGAATGCTTAGTAGCGTGCGCAAATCTGCTTTGTGCAGAAAGTTTATATATGAGCCAGCACTCCATTTGTATTCCCATTTCTTTCATTCATTCTTTAGTTTTGAGAGACCAGAGGGCAATAATTATCCTCCTATCATACTTAGAACACATCTACTTGATCCTTGAACATTGGATACTACTTGTGAGTGATCATTGAAGGGAAGTAACACCTTGAAGTGGCATATAACCAACCGAAGTTGGATTCTACCTTGTGGTTCAGTGATTTCGTCATATTAAGTTATGTTGATTCTATCTTCAACTTTAGATTCATGTTATGGGGAATAAGATGATCATGTTAGCTAGTATTGATCTTCTTGGATGAATTATCCAAAGCACATCATGTTTGGAATATTGAGATGAATATGCCTTAAGTACCTTGATTATGAACATCATGATTCGAATCTTATTACATTGAACAAGTAGAGGAAGTTTCTATCATTGGTAAATCCGAATTTAGTAGGTGTCTTCATAGCAATCATGGACTTGACTTTAGTATCACTATTGTTAGACAGATATAAGAGATTAATCATGGAAAGATGTATCTTGGAATGTTAATCAACTACAAGGTGATAGTTTTCATTGATATTAAGGTGTTGATATCGACCGTTAAGCCTTCCGAATTATCGCATGAAGAATTGTATTTGAAATGGAATATGGTTTTATAATAGTATACATATTCTTGAATCCGAAGTTGTTATCCGTAAGATCATTCATAACCATATGAACATGATATTCATGGAGGTAACATGAATTAACACTGAAGATTTCATTGGTTTGATCATGATGAGATCAGTCTACTGCCCAGTAGTGAACTGCCATGCACAGTTAGTGCACGCTAAGCTATGTAGATTAACATGCGCTATCGAGCATGAGTTAACGTACGCTACATTTGGTACGTAACGTACGTTAGGCCATCAGTCGAGTCAGTCGGCTGATCAGTGAGGTACTGACCATGTATAGTTAGCGCACTCTAGGCTTTGTTGTTTGCGTGCGCTATCGAGTAGACTTAACGCATGCTACATAGAATACTTAGCGTACGCTAAGAAGTTCAGGCAGATTGCGTTTTATGAACTTTAGGCCGTAATTTTAGATTGTTAGACATTCGTACGGCATGAGATAAATTCTAGATTATTTCTTATGTTAAGGTTCGAGCTTGTCGTGATTGATTGAAGGGGCGACCTTCGAGTGTTTCGTTTTCGTGGAAGTTTTGTCCTTGTCTTCGAACCGAGGCAAGTACTCTAATTAGAATTGTTTATATTATGATAATTATCATGTGATTGTATTGTGTAAATGTGTTGTGATTATATGTCCACCATGCGTTGATCTGACGGGAATCATCATGGGAATCTATAGCTGTGTGCGCTGGATCGTTGGACAGGTAGTTCCACCATGTGTTGGTCCGACGGGATCATCATGGGAATCTATAGCTGTATGCGCTGGATCGTTGGAATACCATCAGTATGTTGGAAATTGTTATGATATGATATGTGTTGTTGATACTTCTCGTTGGAGAAACTTGTTACGATATAAATGTTGATTATATCACTGTTTTATGATTATTGTACTTGTACTAGCATCGTTGTGCTAACCCCTGCGGGGGTGAACATTTGTTTATGTTCAGGATCCAGGAGAGCGGGGAAACAACCACTGGAGCTGCATGACGACGAGGGTGCAGAGTGATGTTCCGGCCGGGTTTTATTGTCTGTTGTTTGTTGGTTATTTCAATAAGTACTCGAGTGCGTCGTCAGTTTAAGATGTTTGGATTTTGGTGATGTATTAATAACCCTTCATTGGATAATTGTATTCTCGGTATTGAACAAGACTGTTGTATTTTATTTCAGTAATTTCATAAGTTGGTATCTGTTATTGTCTTTTCGCTTCTTCAGCCTTGTAAATTCTTACGTAAAGGATTTACGGCGCTGTAATATTCCTAAATATATCGGGGGTGTTACACCTCGGACATGTGATTTCATCAGACGGGGTACGTGTTGACCCTCAGAAGATGGAGGCTATCCGAGATTGGCAACCTCCGAAGAATGTTAAGGAAATCCGAAGCTTCCTCGGATTAGCATGCTATTACCGACGATTTGTGGAAGGGTTTTCAAAATCGCTCAACCTATGACGAACCTTTTGCGGAAGGATAAGAAATACACGTGGTCTGATGCGTATCATCAGAGTTTTGAGGAAGTCAAGAGCCATTTAATTTCAGCACCTGTTCTGTCCTTGCCACAAGGGACGGAAGGATTCATGGTTTATAGTGACGCGTCCGGACATGGTCTTGGATGTGTACTCAATCAGAACGGGAAAGTGATTGCTTATGCTTCACGGCAGCTGAGACCTTATGAGGTCAATTATCCGACCCACGACCTGGAGTTAGCAGCCGTGGTTTCCGCATTGAAGATTTGGCGAACATTATCTTTATGGCGTCACTTGTTGGATTTTCACCGATCATAAGAGTTTAAAGTATATATTTACTTAAAAGAAGTTAAACATGCGACAGAGACGGTGGTTGGAACTGATTAAAGATTATGATATTGAGATTCAATACCACATGAGTAAAACGAATGTTGTCGCCGATGCCTTGAGTCGTAAGTCCGTTTAAGAGCAAATGCTTGCTCGTTTGACTGTTCAGAAGGAACTTCAATAGGAATTCCTAAGACCCGAGATCGAGGTCTGGTTACAGCGAGTGCAAGGACAACTTTGCATGTTAGAGATTTCAACACCACTTGAGGAGGCGATCAGAGTGAATCAGGGTTCAGACCCGTTTTTGTTGCGCATTCGAGAGGATGTGGCTCAGGGGAAAGTCCCTGGATTTGTGGTTCATGAGGATGGACTTCTGCGATTTAAGAACCGGTTATGTGTTCTGGCGGATGTCGAGTTGAAAAGCTCTATTTTGAGAGAAGCTCATGCTACCCCTTATTCCATTCATCCAGGGTCTAGCAAAATGTACAAAGAAACAGAATTACAGGTGGAGTAATATGAAGCGAGAAGTCGCAGAATATGTTTCGAGATGTTTGACTTGTCAGCAAGTCAAGATAGAATATCAGCGACCGGTGGGTATGCTGAAACCGCTTCCTATCCTAGAATGGAAGTGGGAGGATATTTCAATGGACTTCATCACGAGTTTGCCGATGAGTCGTCGTGGCATGCATACAATTTTGTTAATCGTTGATCGTTTAACTAAGTTAGCTCATTTCCTTGAGATTAAAGATACGTGGGGTCCTGAGAGACTGCCCAGTTATTCATTAAAGAGATCGTGAGATTACACGGTACTCCTAAGAGTATTGTTTATGATCGTGATGGATGATTCATGTCACTTTTTTGGAAATCCATTCATCGTGCTATGGGAACTCAGTTTAATCTTAGCACAACTTTTCATCCACAGTCAGACGGACAAACAGAGCGAACTATTCAGACGTTAGAGGACATGTTGAGGGCATGTGTTCTTGATTGGAAAGATGATTTGGAAGCCCAACTACCGTTGATTGAGTTCACATACAATAACAGTTGACATGTTTCGATTAAGATGGCACCTTACGAGGCCTTGTACGATTGTCGTTGTTGATCTCCCTTGTGTTGGGATGACTTGTGAGAATCTATCGGCACCGAGCACGATATGATTGTAGCCGCCCGCGAGAAGGTAGCTTTGATTAGGAGTCGTTTGTTGACCGCTCAGAGTCGATAAAAATCATATGCAGATAATCTTCGTCGACCATTAGAGTTCGAGGCAGGTGACCACGTTTTGGTCAAGGTATCCCTGAGCCGAGGTACTTTCCGTTTTGGGAAGAGAGGAAAGTTGAGTCCGAGATTCATTAGACCATTTGAGATTTTGGATCGAGTAGGCGATCTGGCTTATCGATTGGCTTTACCTCCGGCTCTGAGCCGAATTCATAATGTGTTTCACATCTCTCAGCTACAGAAGTATGTTGCCGACCCGAGTCACATACTTCAGTACGACAAAATTGAGATCGCGGATGATCATTTGTATGAGGAGCGTCCTGTACGAGTCCTAGAACGACGATTCAAATAGTTGAGGAACAAGGCGATTCCTTTGGTGAAAATTCAGTGGTCTAGACATGGAGTCGAAGAGGCTACTTGGGAAACCGAGGATAGTATGCAGGAGAGTTATCCCGAATTGTTTGACCCTTAGTTTCGAGCACGAAACTCTTGTTAAGGGGGGGGGGGTATGTAATACCCGATTGTGAATTCATTTATTATCATTCAGTAATTATCACTCAGTAATTTTTCACTCATTAATAATCATTCATCCTTCATATTCATTCAATGTGTTCACCGTTCGGCATAATTTGAATCCTATATCAGTTAATATATGTCATTCAACCTTGTTTGATAATGGAGATGAGAATATTATCATTATCATCATATTCTTGGTTGGCTGTGTGTGAAGAGTAGCGCACGCTACATACTCTTTTTAGCGCATGCTAATTGAGTACTGGTAGCGCACGCTAACGTTCAGCATTAGCGCACGCTAGTGCAATTGAGGCAGATAGTCCAGAAGGCACTGGACTGAATTTGAGTTTTAGTAGCGCACGCTATGAATGGAAAATAGCGTACGCTAGTTGTGTAATATCCGCAATTTTGATTTTTCGAAAATTTTATTTTTTCGGCAGAAGTCCATTTTGACGACTCGCTCATGACCGTTTCGTCATTCCGAGAATATTTAATTCTGCACTTTTTGTCATCCGAGTTCATTTCGGTATCGTTTTGTTGAGTTCCGTGTTCTTAAACGGCTTTTCCGCACTTGAGTTCGATTCTTGCGAATCTCGTCCGAAACTGTCGTTTCGAGTTTCTCATAAGTTCATTTAATGTTATTATTTATGTTGCGAGCTTTGGATGTAACACACCCGATATATTCAGTAATATTACAGCGCCGTAAATCCTTTACATAAGGATTTACAAGGCTGAAGAATTGAATAGACATTAACAGGTACTAACGAATGGAAATAACGGAATTAAGATACAACAGTTCTGACCAAATAATGAAAATACAAATGTTCAACAGAAACTTATTAATATATCACCAAATTCAAATTCATCATAAACGACTACGTACTCGAGTACTTATTGAAATAACCAACAAACAACAGACAAATAAACCCGACCGGAACATCACTCTGCACCCCCGTCGTCATGCAGCTCCAGTGGTTGTTTTCCCACTCTCCTGGATCCTGAACATAAACAAAATGTTCACCCCCGAAGGGGTTAGCACAACGATGCTAGTACAAGTACCACAACATATAATTTGACATCTCACGAAGAATAATAATAACTTAATGACAAAAGAACCAACGAGTCTTCTCCTGCGAGAAACTCAATAATAACATACACAACTGATAATCACAACATGATATCATAACATACACATGGTAATTCCGACGATCCAGCGTTCACTGCCTAGAACCCACGATGATCCCGTCAGACCAACCCGTGGTGGAAAAACCCATCCGATGATCCAGTGCACGCTAGCATAGATCCCCCGATGATCCCGTCGGACCAACACGAGGTGGACATACAACAACGACATATATGCACGACAATATGTACAACATAAATACATAAAACAAATAAGGTAATTGCCTCGATTCGAAGACAAGGACAATACTTCCACGAAAACGAAACACTCGAAGGTCGCCCCTTCAATCAATCACGTAACAAACTCGAACCTTAACAAAAGAAATAATATAGAATTTTTCTCATGTCGAACGAATGTCTAACAATTCAATTTACGGCCAAAAGTTCATAAAACGCAATCTTCCTGAACTTCTTAGCGTACGCTAAGTATTCTGTGTAGCATGCGTTAAGTCTGCTCGATAGCGCACGCAAACAACAAAGCCTAGCGTATGCTAACTATGCATGGTCAGTACCTCACTAATCAGCCGAGTGACTCGTCTGATGGCCTAACGTACGTTACGTACCAAACGTAGCGTACGTTAACTCATGCTCGATAGCGCATGTTAATCTACATAGCTTAGCGTGCGCTAACTGTGCATGGCAGTTCACTACTGGGAAGTAGACTGATCTCATCATGATCAAACTAATGAAATCTTCAGTGTTAATTCATGTTACCTCCATGAATATCATGTTCATACGGTTATGAATGATCTTACGGATAACAACAACTTCGGATTCAAGAATATGTATACTATTATAAAACCATATTCCATTTCGATTACAATTCTTCATGCGATAAATCGGAAGGCTTAACGGTCGATATCAACACTTTTATATCAATCAAAACTATCATTCTGTAGTTTGATTACATTCCATCTTTACAAGAAAAATCCTTCCATGATCAATCCTTTAGATTTGTCTAATAATAATGATGTTAAAGTCAAGTCCATGATTGCTATGAAGACACCTACTAGATTTGGATTACCAATGATAGAAGCTTCCTATACTTGTTCATTGTAATAAGATTCGAATCATGATGTTCATAATCAAGGTATTTAAGGCATAATCATCTCAATATTCCAAACATGATGTGCCTTGGATAATTCACCCAAGAAGATCAATATTTTGCTGGCATGATCATCATATTCTCCATAACACGAATCTAGAGTTGGAGATAGAATCAACATACCTTAATATGACGAAATCACTGAACCCCAAAGGTAGAATCTGACTCCGGTTGGTTATATGCCACTCCAAGGTGCTACTTCTCTTCAATGATCAATCATAAGAAGTATCCAATGTCCAATGATCAAGTGGATGTGTTATAAGTGTATCTAAGGAAGATGATATGCTCTCTGGTCTCTCAAATATGAATGATAAACGAAGGAAAATGAGAACAAAATGGAGTGCTGGCCCATATATAATCTTTCTGTTCAAAGCAGATTAGCGCACTACCATACATCCTTAGCGCGCGCTAATAAGAGTTGACTCCAAAACTGTCCAAGTTTATCCGCAGGAATCTTATCTGGTCCTACGTCCGGCTGGCGCATGTGTTAGCCGCCTAGCTTAATAATTGATTACCTAGCGCACGCAAGTCCTACATTCATAGCGTGCGCTAGTAGTAGCCGATAGCGTGCGTTAAGCTACCTTCTTAGCATACGCTATCACGAGTTTGCATGAGAAAATTTGCATGATGATATACTTATGTACAAAGATACCAATGTGAGAAATAACATATTCCAATTATCGAGATCATAAATCCGAATAATACAGGGTTCGAATACAGATGAAATACACAATAATAAATCTGGATATTACATACTCTCCTACTAAAAAGGAGTTTCGTCCCGAAACTCAAGACGAAAATAACTCTGGATATTTGGACTTCATACTATTTTCCGCTTCCCATGTGGCTTCTTCCACTCCATGACGTGACCACTAAACTTTGACCAAAGCGATTGGTTTGTTCCTCAACTGCTTAACTCGACTCTCGAGTATCTTGACCGGTCTTTCTTCAAACGTCCCATCCTGAGCGACTTCGATCTCCCGAAATCAATGACATGACTAGGGTCCGGTATATATCTCCTTAACTGGGATACGTGGAACACGTTATGAACATGGCTCAACGACGGCGGCAATGCCAATCTGTATGCCAACTCTCCAACTCTCTCAAGGATCTCGAACGGTCCGATGTATCTCGGACTCAGTTTTCCCCTTCTTCCAAAACGGAAGATTCCCCGAGTAGGAGAAACCTTTAAAAGTACGTGGTCTCAAGTACTGAACTCCAAAGGGCGACGACGTACGTCTGCGTAATATTTCTGGCGAATCTGGGCAGTCAACAATCTTTCACGAATCAAGGCTATCTTCTCTCGAGTCTGTACGATCAACTTTGGTTCTGTCCCGATTAAGTCTGATGAATCGTCCCAACATAGGGGCGATCTACACCTCCTCCCGTATAATGCCTCAAATGGTGCCATCTTAATGGAAGCATGCCAACTATTGTTGTAGGTAAATTCGATCAACGGTAGATGAACTTCCCAATCAGTTGACCAATCTAAGGCACAAGCCCTCAGCATATCTTCCACCATTTGAATAGTCCTCTCGGATTGTCCATCAGTCTGCGGGTGATAAGCTGTGCTGAAGTTCAATTTGGTCCCCAAGGCCTTATGAACTGCTTTCCAAAAATGAGATACAAAACAGCCGTCTCGATCTGAAATAATGGTTTTCGGTGTACCATGCAATCGAACTATCTCCGAAATAAATACTCGTGCCAACCTCTCTGGTCCCCACGTATCCTTAATGTCTAGAAAACGAGCTGATTTGGTTAAAAGATCAACTATCACCCAAATCATGTTCATTCCTGTCTTGGTTCTCGGCATACTAGTAATAAAGTCCATCGATATGTCCTCCCACTTCCATTCAGGAATTGGGAGCGGCTTCAACATCCTGGCAGGTTGTTGATGCTCGATCTTAACCTGCTGACAAGTCAAGCATTTCGAAACATAGTCCGCTACATCTTTCTTCATGTTGCCCCACCAGAAATTCTGCTTCAAGTCCTTATACATCTTACTGGTGCACGGGTGGATAGAATAGGGCGAACTGTGAGCTTCCTTCAGAATCGTCTGTTTCAGAACATCGACATCGGGAATGCAGAGTCGGTTCTGAAATCTCAAAACTCCATCATCATGAATTACAAATCCGGGGGCTTTCCCCTTGATCACTTCATCACGTAACCGAATCACCAGAGGATCATCTGCCTGTCTAGATTTGATTTCTTCGGTTAATGATGAAGTTATTTCCATCACGCACAGTTGTCCTTGGACTCTTTGTAACCATACTTCAATTCCTTCTCGAATCATCTCTCGTTGAAGGCTAAATTGGGAGGTCAGAGTCTCCAGCATCTGAATAGAAACAGTCTTGCGGCTGAGTGCGTCGGCCACTACATTCGCTTTGCCTGGATGATACAAAATCTCAAAGTCGTAGTCCTTAATCAGCTCTAACCATCTTCTTTGCCGCATGTTCAACTCTTTTTGACTGAAGATGTATTTGAGACTCTTGTGATCCGTAAAGATCTGACAGTGAGTCCCGTACAGATAATGCCTCCAGATCTTCAAAGCAAAAACTACTGCCGCTAGTTCCAAATCATGTGTTGGGTAATTCACTTCATAAGGTTTCAGCTGTCGCGACGCATAAGCGATCACCTTGTCATTCTGCATTAATACACATCCGAGTCCTTGGTTCGAAGCATCACTGTAAACTATAAATCCTCCCGTTCCCTGTGGAAGTGATAGAATCGGTGCCGTCGTCAATCTCTTCTTCAATTCATCAAAGCTAACCTGACACAACTCATTCCACTCAAACTTTTGAGTTTTCTACAGGAGTCCGGTAAGTGGGCGGGAAATTTTGGAAAACCCTTCCACGAATAGACGAAAATACCCAGCAAGTCCTAAGAAACTTCGGACTTCTTTCACATTCTTAGGAGGCTTCCAATCCAAAACTGCTTCAATCTTATGAGGATCTACTCGGACTCCTTCAGCTGATACTACATGACCGAGGAACATTACTTCCTTTTGCAGGAATTCACACTTAGAGAGTTTGGCGTACAGTTGCTCGCTTCTCAAAAGTTCTAATACAATCTGCAAATGCTGCGCATATTCCTACGGGCTCTTAGAATACTCCAGAATGTCATCAATGAAGACGACCACAAATTTATCTAAATATTCGATGAACACTCGGTTCATCAACTGCATGAATACAGCAGGTGCATTAGTGAGACCAAACGGCATCACTACAAACTCATAGTGTCCGTAGCGAGTTCTGAATGCTGACTTTGGAACATCAGATTCCTTAATCCTCAGCTGATGGTATCCTATTCTCAGATCGATTTTAGAAAATACTGTTGCTCCTTGCAACTGGTCAAATAAATCATCAATCCGTGGCAACGGATATTTGTTCTTAATCGTCATCTTGTTCAACTCTCGATAGTCGATACACAGTCGAAGCGATCCATCCTTCTTTCGGACAAAAAGAACTGGCGCTCCCCAGGGCGAAATGCTTGGCTGAATATAGCCTTTATCCAGTAACTCCTCCAGCTGCTTTTTCAGTTCATACATCTCAGTAGGTGCCATACGATACGACGTCTTATAAATTGGTGTAGCTTCGGGTTCTAGTTCAATGGTAAATTCTACATCCCTTCGCGGAGGTAGTCCAGGTAACTCGTCAGGAAATACATCTGAAAATTCGTTAACAACAGGAATGGATGAAAGTTCCACAATTTCGTCTTCTTTCTTCATTGCATAGCACCAGTATCCGGTACAGGCCCGTTTCAACAATTTGACAGCTTTCATCACCTTGATCAACTTTCCTGAGCTTCCTGGTTTCCATCCCTCAAACAATACTTCGAAACCATTGTCAGCTATCAGCGAAATATTTCTTTTTCGGTAGTTTACAATAGCTCCATATCGATTAAGCCCGAGTATCAGGTCGTCTCCTTGCATTTCTATCACAATCAGATTTGAGAGCCATTCCCTACCCCCAAATGACACATGGAAATCTCTAGTCTCTAAGTCCCAACAATCCTCTCTCCACTCGGTAAACCAACAACATAAGGTTCACAAGTATGAAAACTAGAAATATTCAAACGATTTACATAAGA
Source organism: Orobanche coerulescens (assembly GCA_033398695.1). Classification (NCBI taxonomy): domain Eukaryota; kingdom Viridiplantae; phylum Streptophyta; class Magnoliopsida; order Lamiales; family Orobanchaceae; genus Orobanche; species Orobanche coerulescens. The sequence goes on along the minus strand of CM065802.1, from coordinate 162,409,725 downwards.
CAAGAGTATAAAAGAATGCGTAGCTCCTGTATCGAATAAAATGCTAACTGGCTGGGAAAGGATCTGGACAGTACTTGATGCGACAGCAGCATCCTGATCGTATGTCCTCCTCATCTCATACAGACGTGGGGGAACAGATCCAGCACTCGATGTCCCCTTTCAGTCCCATTGTCCTCTGCCTCGTCCGCGGCCAAAATTTTGAGGCATCTGAACACTTTGCCGCGTCTGTTGGATACTAGCTTCTTTCTGAACTGGCTGTGACGTACGGGTTCCATTTTACTTTGTGGCATCCTTGCAAAACATCGCTCGGTGCCCTTCCTGTACGCAATCAAAACATGTAATTGGAGTGCGCAAAAATCACGCCAAAAGTAGCCTGGGCGACCACAGTTAAAGCACTTCCTAGCTGTATCCGTCGTGGCTGACATTGTTCCGAAATTGTTTCCGCTCTTAGATGGGTGCGGAGGTTTCTTAAAAGAAAAAAAAGATGACCGGGCTTTGCGAGGCCCACTGTTCTTGTGCTCTGTGAAAGTACCAGAGACTTTCTGCTTTTTCGACTCCGTAAATTTTTCCATTGCTGCTTCCTTGATTTCGTATGCCAACGCCTTATCTTGGTATTGGCGGAGAGTGGTACATTCAAAACCGGATATGTACCTCTGGATTTCTGGTTTCATCCTCATTTCAAAGTGAATCATCATCTCTGCATCTGTTCTGACCAGATGTCGAACAAATGCTAACTGCTGATTAAACGTCTTAATGGTCTGGGATACGGGTTCGTCTGATGGCTGAGCGGAGAAAAACTCCCGAACTTTGGCTTCCCTCACAGGACGAGGGCGATCGAGCTTCCATCATCATTTTAAATTTTGTCCAATCAGCATCATGATCTGCAGGTCGGATAGCTTCCCACCACTCGGATGCTTCCCCTATCAGAAAGTACTAGGCAATAGGAGCTCTCCTGTCGTCTGGGCAATTAATTCCAGCAAAATATTTCTCCAATTCCTTCAACCAATGATCCCAAACGGGAGTCTCGGAAAATCCATCAAATTTGGGTGGTTGCATCTTTGCTACTTCTTGCAACCATCGGTCACCTCGATTTCCCATTTCTGGGATCCTTTGCTGTCCATCTCCCTGCTGAAATCCCACCGCCATCTGCATTCGGTCCACGACCTGAGCGAACTGAGTCATCTGATTTACCACTTGACGAAGGATTTCTGGTACAGCAGGTTCCGGTTCGTTATTGATGGATCGTTGCGGCTCGCCTAAGCTATGACCCCTATTTTAACCCAATGGCCAAGATATCCATAATCTTAGCTCCGATACCATATTCTGTAACACCCCCGATATATTCAGGAATATTACAGCGCCGTAAATCCTTTACGTAAGAATTTACAAGGCTGAAGAAGCGAAAAGACAATAACAGATACCAACTTATGAAATTACTGAAATAAAATACAACAGTCCTGACCAAATAATGAAAATACAAATGTTCAACAGAAACTTATTAATACATCACCAAATTCAAATTCATCATAAACGACTACGTACTCGAGTACTTATTTAACATAACCAACAAACAACAGACAAATAAACCCGGCCGGAACATCACTCTGCACCCCCGTCGTCATGCAGCTCCAGTGGTTGTTTTCCCGCTCTCCTGGATCCTGAACATAAACAAAATGTTCACCCCCGAAGGGGTTAGCACAACGATGCTAGTACAAGTACCACAACATATTATTCGACATCTCACGAAGAATAATAATAACTTAATGACAAAAGAACCAATGAGTCTTTTCCTGCGAGAAACTCAATAATAACATACACAACTGATAATCACAACATGATATCATAACATACACATGGTAATTCCGACGATCCAGCGTTCACTGCCTAGAACCCACGATGATCCCGTCAGACCAACCCGTGGTGGAAAAACCCGTCCGATGATCCAGCGCACGCTAGCATAGATCCCCCGATGATCCTGTCGGACCAACACGAGGTGGACATACAACAACGACATATATGCACGACAATATGTACAACATAAATACGTAAAACAAATAAGGTACTTGCCTCGATTCGAAGACAAGGACAATACTTCCACGAAAACGAAACTGTAATACTTGGATTTTCAGTATAAATTTTTCGCGTTATTTTATCTAAGATATACTATATAGTTTGGTATCTATACAGTATGGATAAAATAAATTGTGAACCGAGACATTTATACTGGTGTGATTATCGTTTTTGATTGACAGATATATTCAGGATATGTTTTATCAGGTTGAACTGATTTGGATATCAGGTATATTGTATGAGAATATTTTTGGGTTGAGTATATGCGTATTCAGTATGCCGTATGTTCGTATCCAGTATGTCGAGACGTCGGACATGAACAGTTGATTTTTTGGCTAAGTATAAAAGCCATTACGTACGTTAAGCCTTGGAGCTTACGTACGTAAAATGTGTTAGCTTACGTACATTATATAGTGTACATAACATACGTAACAAGAGGAATCGGACAGTGGGGCCCGTGGTCGGCGGCTTTCGGTGTGGATGTGGACAGGTGAGTCAACGGATGGAGTTACGTACGTTACACAGGGTGTATTACGTACGTAATACGAGTATAATACTGTAGCAAGTCAACGTACGTATTACGTACGCAACGGATTAAGTGTTACGTACGTTACGGAGTAGCCGGTCGAGTCGTGGCCGAGATGACCTAGATGGCCGAGCATGGCCGGCCGTGACCCGTTGGGATGGCCGAGCACGGTCGGCAGTGACTCGCAGGGATAGCTAGGACTGGCCGATTACGTACGTAAGACAGTGGCCGGTTACGGCCGTAAGGGCCAGTTACGTACGTAAGCCAGCTGCCGGTTACGTACGTAAGGGTGCCGAATGAACTGGGCAGTGGGGTAGGCCACGGCCGGCTACGTACGTAAGGACCCGCCGGTTACGTACGTAACGTGCCGGCAGGTCTCGGCCTATATAAGGCCTGGACCGGGTCACTTCGGCATTTTTCATTTTTTCTTTGTTTTTTCGCGATTCCTTCAGTAAAAATGGATGGATTTGAGTAAGAACATCAAAGAGAAACATGTTTGGAAGTTTTAATCATGGATTAACATCATCCTCCACCCAGTTCGAAGGTAAGAACACCTAAACTTTTGGTTTTTAGATGTTCTTGAGGTTTCTTGGTGTTTGGGCCGATTTGCTTCGTTTTGATTTAGATTGTTGATTGAACTTGATTGTAAACTCATAATCATTCATTATTCTTGAAGTTTTGTGGAACGAATTCGAGTATTTCTTTGAATAATCTATTAAATTGTACTATGCCTTCAAAGTGTTCGATGAAATGTCTCAATGAGTAGAACTTGGAAAATTCTACACGTTTTCATATGAATGATGGTTGAATTGATATTGTTGTGATGATTCTTGGTATTTACGAGAATTTTGTTAAGGGAAGATAATGAATTGGTGATCAAATGATTCGATTATGTTGTTATGATTATGGAATCGTGGTATTCTCGATGTTCTTGGTGGTTTGTTGCGATTCATGATGTTATGAGAAGTATATGTAGGTCACAAGTCGTCCAGAAACAAGTCTAGAGGGGGGGGGGGGGTGAATAGACTTGTTGAAACTCTTGAACTCTTTTTCTCGAAGAGTGAGTTTCTTCAGCTGATGATCGAACAAATGACTAGGAGTCGTTTGTTCTTGGATATGTGCGGAAGTCAGCTGATGACGAATATATATATTAACTTAATGAAACACTTAACAATGGATGCAGCAGTTAGAGTATGATGCAGTAAAGCAAGAATAACACGAGCAATTTATAGTGGTCTCGGAGGTGGGGTAATCCTCTACTAATCCACTTTTCTCCAAACTGGTTGGAGATGAATTCACTATAATTCTCAACCGGTGATAAATATTACGGTGATTCACTACAAACTACAATGACTTCCAACCGGTGGAATTCCGTGCCGTTGTACACAAACTTGATGCCTTGCACCTCTTGATCCTTGATCCTCGGATGCCTTCTGATCTGCTACTTCAACCAGTGAAGTACCCCTTACTCAAGATTTAAAGACAAGAGTGTTTGTCTTCTCCAACTAAAGAGCTTCCTTGAATATGAACTTTTGGATCTGCTCTTTTTCTCGATGCTATTTGTTTGCTTAGGATTGCTTTGTTTGCTTTGATCGCTTAGAGTATAAGTTCGCACCGGTTGTTGCTCAGTTTCAAATCTCTGGATATATATAGATCACGATCTCTGAGCTTCTTCCTTGTAGCCGTTGCAAATCTGAACAAATCCGTCCGTTGGAGAGAGACTTCATTGTTTAATCTTTTCTGAACGTTGCAAGGCTGGATTCCCTATTATTTAATTTCATCTTCCGACCGTTGTGATGACTTCTGCATGTGAGCGCCGAATCTTTTGAATATAAAAGGATTAAAGTCTTTCACGGTGGGTCAGGATGATTTAACTAAATCATATCTCTTGCGGGAATCACTCCAATTTGTCCCTTCACGTTGCATGTGAGCTTTCCGTAATATTTGACTTTTCAAAGCATGCTGACGTGGACTTGGAGTACTAGGCTGTAGTTGAGTAGACTGAAGTGCAGCTTACTTCTCTGCAGGTAAGTCGTCTCATTTGTATCTTGTTTGAGACTTGTCTGCAGTCGGGTGACTTCCACGAGGTTCCTCATTCGATCTGGTCAAACTTCTCTGATAAATTTTAGTTGACCAGGGCTACTCGATTGGAGTCACTGTACTTCTCTTGATAGACTAGACTGTACTTTAGTACTTAGCCGATTTTCAGCCTAACTAACTTTGGCCTACAGAAGATACTCATTTGGTTCTTCTTTACATTTTGCCAATTTTATACTTAACACATTTTGGCCTATGGAAGATACTCATTTGGTTCTTCCTTACATTTCGCCAATAAATAAACATTTGATTCTAAATTAATGACATCATCAAAATCTAACAAGTATTCCTAACAAATTCCCCCTATTTTGATGATGGCAAAACTTAAGTAAGAAATCAAATGGCCAAGTCTGCACTTAAGTGCAAGACAAAACTGAAATCAGTCTAATATTGAGACAACTGGAAAATTGTCATTCAACAGACTGTTCATAAAATTTTCTGACTTTATCATAGAATTTATACAAGAATGTTTAAGTACAGAAAAATAAAATTACAAGTAAGAAAATATATAAAAGGTCATCTGCCTCTTCCTCTGCCTCTTCGAACAGGCTGCTTGGCAGGTCTGAATGGTTTGGCTCCAATGGGTCTTGCCTTGACTGGAGCAAGGCCATACTTCCTTTTCACCACTAGGGCTGCGAAGTCCTGCTCCTCCTGCGATCTGAATTTGTTTTCAAGGCAGACTCGCTTGATTTCCTCCTGGAGTTTTAGTTCATCAAGTTCACCATCCATGCGGACTGGTGCTTCTTGACTACGAATTTAGGGATCATGGGAAAAGCTTTTTGTTCTTTTGCATGCTTCTTTAGAATAGCCCAAAGCTTGGGATGAACTGCTTCCATCCAGTTGATGAAAATCTCCTGTGGGGAGAGTTTGTCATCCTGAAGAAGTTCCCAGACATAAAAGTCTCTGATGAACTTCTTCCTAGCAGCTCCCCAAAATTCAATCGCTTCAAGTGGGCAAAAATCTTCCACATACCACAGCTCCAGACCTTCCCACTCAAGAGTAGGTTCGAAGCCGCCTCTGGTCCTTCTGCGCTTCCCTTCAGGCTGGTCAGCCTTGTCTTCTGAATCTACAGGTTCCTTCCTTTTAAGGCTAGAGGGTCCTTCAAGCTGGGGGACATCCTGCTTTTTCTTACTTCTGAATTCTCTCCCTTCCCCCTGAATCCTCTCTTCCCCCTTAATCCTCTCTTCCCCCTTTTTGCCAGCATCAATGAGGGTTGTTAATTGTTGCTCCATGCGGCTCATCCAGTCAGACATGCCAAAAGGCATTCTGTTGTTTGTAGGAGGAGGAGGCCGAGAATCTGTCTTTGCGGCAAGGTGTCAATCTTGGCATTTATCGTTGAAGGTCGGGAGTGACTGTATTGGCAATGACTCCCCAATGGTGTCTCTAACAATGCGCAGATCAGCTCGGTCATGTTGGGAGATAAGCGAGCTGATGGGGAGTGGTCTCGACCCTTGACAAGGGAGCCACTCATTGCGAGCTCTGTCTGCAGCAGGGAGGTCAGATAGAGTCTTCTCTGGGGTGCCTGACCTTGAGTCCTCTGCCAGCTCTGCATCTAGGCTGGTGTACCGGGGAGGCACAACAATCCTATCTGCAGCTTCGTTGGTTGGCTCTGGCTCCTTCTCTGGCTCCTTTTCTTTTTCTTCCTCTTTCCCTTCTTTTTCATCAGATTTCTCTTTTTCTTTCTCCTCATCTTCTTCTTTCTCTTCTCCAGCTGCCACACCAGCTCCTCCTTCACCTCCATCATCATGATCATCATCATCATCATCCTTAGCATCATCTTTTTCCTTCTCTCCTTCATCATCATCATCATCCTTATTGTCTTCTTCTTTTTCTTGCTCCACTTCTTCTCCTTCTTCTTCATCTTCCTCATCTTCCACTTCTTCTGTTTTTTCAATTTCCTCTGTCTCCTTTTCAACTGGTATGTTTTCTTCTTGTTCTTCTTTTGCTTCTTCATCCTCCTCAACTAAATTGATGATTTCATTCTCTTCATCAACTTCCTCTATCCTAATCTCCTTTTCTTCTTTCTCTTCCTCCTCTTCTCCAAAAGTACCATCAAAAACACTCAACATTATAGAGTGGATAAAATGGTCCATGTTAGTCTCAAAGTGAGACATGAACCAGTTATCCTGGAGGAGTAAGGTTAAGTCGACTCCTTGCAAAAATCGGTCGGGACATCCTCAGTGTCTTGGGTGTTATCCCTACCAATATTTTCAATAAAAATTTTAAAATTTTAAAATGACATGTTTTTAATAGTTTTCCACTCCTTAAAAATATTGAAAAAAGTATGTTTTTCTGCTTGTGGCTTGACAAGCTGTAGTTGTTCTATGGAAAGATTAAAAGTGTTGTTTTCTATGATTGAATGAGTAATGCGCTTGAGGATAGATATGATAAGACACCTTCCTCTTCTTCGGTCATGTATACGGGAGGAGTAATGACAGTACAATTCTGGTTTCGGTGCACAGTGCGAGCAAGTCTGGGTGGTGAGGGGACCGAACGGTGGACTGGCATGATGTTCAGGCTGATCTCCTTCACTGAACTGCAGCTTCCTTGGCCTCTTTGGAGAGGGTTCAGGTGATGACTGCAGGTTGGAAGGTCCTTCTGGGGCTGGTCCCCTTCTCTTGAAACGGATGGCGATAGGAGTATCATCAGATTCATGCTCGGACTCGGCTGCAGTTCCGACCTCAGCTGCAGGTTGGTCCGAGTCTGACAGATCGTACCTTGGGCAATAGCTTGAGTCTGGTAAGTCCTTCAATATCTGGGCTGCCCTCCCAGTGACTCCAACCTTTTTCTTATCATGGTCCATATGACCTAACCTCTTGTTCGGGTGGAAAGGGTCAATGTTTCCCTTGGCCACTCCAGTCTGTTCCAAGAACCAACTAAGATGCGTTCCAAACGCCAACTTAGTCTTGAACTTCTTCTCTCCCTCGAGCCATTCAACCTTGTTCACCTCGCGAACAAGTTGCCTAAAAATGTAATCGGCCCAGTCTACTTCCTCTCGCTGAATTAGCGCACCCAACACCATGAACTTTGAGGATGATAGTTGGTCATAGCTTCCTGCCATTCCCATGACTATTTTATTTGTGATGTCCAGAGCGACTCGGTAAACTCTTTTCAACTCATTTCTTTTCGCCGTGAACTTCAACTTCTCCGGGACATTTTCCAGCTTAATCGTCTTCCATGTCTCGGCGGGTGATTGTTTGAGTGCTTCGACCGCCAAACCGCTATTTTTCATCCCGAATACAGAGCGAATCTTCTCTGTATCGATGGTGACTTGAACTCCACCGACGGTGCTCTGAATCTGGTGCTGAATTAGGTACGCGTTGCGGTAAAATTCAACCACGTCTTCTTTGAACAAGTGTTGAGGGTTGATTTCAAGAAACGGGTAGATGCCGTTTAGTTTCATCGCTCGGATTAAGTCGAGCATATCAAAGTCGTCTAGATTTGCTTCCAGTAATCCCTCGAAATCGACGACCATGGAAAAGATAACCTGGTCCTTCATCGCCTTTAAGTTTGCTCCGTCAACAGATGCCATTTCTGCAAAAAGATTTTAGGATTTAGTGTGTATTTTGCTCTGTGAATTTTTAGGGTTTCTGAAAGCGTAAAGAGGAAAGTGAAAGGGTTTTTCTTCCTTATAAAGAAGATGAAGTGACGTTTGGATTAGTTTATTATAAGTTTAAACGGTGGTACGCCTTTTCATATTCTTTTAAATTTCAAATTTGAATCGGTGGCCCCATTTAAAATTTGACGGTTGATTCTGATTGGCCACCGTAGAGGTTAATTAAGTGGGCGTGTGACGCGTGTATTTAAAATTGCCACTTGGCTTATAAAACGTATTTTAAATGCTATTTCTTAAGCCAAAATTATATTATAAATATGGCAGATAAAAAAATTAAAATTAGTGATCAGTTTAGAGAACTTAGCTGGTCTGATTCGTTGACTGTTGACCGCTCTGCTACAGGTGAGTTTGACTTCTCGCCTGGTACTCTGTACAGCTAAGTTGCTTCGACTGGCCTTCGTCTTCTCGCCTGCATCAGCTTAGGCTGATTCTGGGGGTTCGTCCTTCCTTCAACTTGCTTCAGAACTAGATTCCCAATCTAGTAATCCAAGATCTCTGCTCAGCTCTAGGAATCTCTCTTCTGGCAGGGGTTTGGTGAAGATGTCAGCTATTTGGTAGTCTGTGCTGACTCTTTCAACTCTAACCCTTTTGTTAAGCACGTGGTCTCGAATGAAATGGTGCTTAACGTCAATGTGCTTCGTCCTTGAGTGCAAAACCGGATTGTTGGTTATTGCAATAGCACTATTGTTGTCACACCATATAGGAACTTCGTTGGCAATAATATTGTAGTCCCTTAATTGTTGTCTGATCCATAGGATGCATGCTGTGACTACCTGCAGCTAGGTATTCTGACTCTGTAGTGGAGATAGAGTTAGAAACCTGCTTCTTGCTAAACCAGGATATCAGTCTGGTTCCTAGGAATTGACACGTTCCACTAGTGCTCTTCCTGTTGATTTTGCATCCGGCGAAATCCGCATCTGAGTATCCTGATAGCTCGAAGTTGTCATCCTTGGGGTACCATAGTCCAACATTAATGGTAGACTTTAGGTACTTAATTATTCTCTTAGCTGCATCTAGGTGTGATTGCTTCGGCTTGGACTGGAATCTTGCACAAACTCCAACTGCATATGATATGTCGGCTCCTTGCGATTAGGTACGAAGAGATCCGATGAGTCCTCTGTAGTGGGTTGAGTCAAGCGATATTCCCGCCAAATGCGCATCCAGTGAGTACTTGTGCTCATTGGAATTCTTGCGGGTTTGGCTGATTCCATTCCATATCTCTTGATGAGATCTCGGGTATACTTTGCCTGGTTGATGAAAATTCCTTTTTCCATCTGCTTAACTTGTAATCCGAGAAAGAAGTTAAGCTTTCCCATCATACTCATCTCGAATTCTCCTTGCATGAGGTTGGAGAATTTCTCACATAGTTCTGGATTGGTTGACCCGAATATGATGTCATCCACATAAATCTGAACTATTAGAATGTGGCCTTCGTGCTCCACTCTAAATAGGGTCTTGTCCACTTTTCCTTTGCAAAATCCATTTTTCTCAAGAAACACAGACAGTGTTTCATACCATGCTCTCGGTGCTTGCTTGAGTCCATACAGAGCTTTTAACAGCTTATAGACTTTGTCTCCTTTGACAAAACCTGGGGGTTGCTCTACATAGACTTCTTCTTCTAGGATTCCATTTAGAAACGCACTTTTCACATCCATCTGGTAGACTTCAAAATCCTTGAATGCAGCATATGCGAGGAATAGTCGATGGCTTCTAATCTTGCAACAGTGCATAATTTTCATCAAATTCTTTTCCCTAACTTTGTGCATATCTTTTTGCTACGAGTCGGCTTTATTCTAACAACGACTCCGTCTTCATCACTCTTGTTTTTATACACCCATTTGGTGCCAATAACTTTCTTGTGATTAGGTGCATGCATTAGTTCCCAAACATTGTTTCTCTCCATCTGTTCCAATTCCTCTTGCATGGCATTAATCCATGAATAATCTTCCAAGGCTTGTTCTGTCGTCTTGGGTTCAATTTGCGACATGAAACATGAGAACATCGCCATTCCTGCTGGTAGAATTGACTGTCTTGTCTTGACTCCATCGATCAACTTTCCGATAATTTCTTGAATTGGATGATCCTTGAGCCATTTGGGGATCTCGTCCTCTTACGGGTTTGTTCCCCTGTTGGATTGCTCTGGTGGTTATCTGCATCTGCTGGATTACAGTGCACTTGGATCGGCTACCGCCTTGTCATCTGCGGCTTGGTTACGGGTGCAGATGAGTCTTTGTCGGCTCATTTGGGTCTTCTTGACAAGCTGGATCGAGATAGGTTTGATGATCTGTCGATCTGCGATTGGGTCTTCATCATTGCGGTTGGGTCATCAGTGATCTGCAGTGAGTCCACCATTCAGTGTCATGTACAATGACTTCTTCAAGGGTTCTTGACTTGAGCTTGTTCTCAATTTGCTCAAGTTGATTCTGTACTCAACGATAGATTCATCAAAAACAACATGGGGTGTTTCTTCCACAACTAAGGTTCTTTTGTTGAAAACTCTATATGCCTTGCTTCTTTGGGAATATCCCATAAATAGACCATCATCAGTTTTAGCATCAAAGGCATTTAGGTGTGTTTTACCGTTGTTGTGGATGAAACACTTACAACCAAAAACATGAAAGTAAGCAACGGTAGGAGTTCTATTATTCCAAACCTCATAGGGAGTTTTGCCATGTCTCCCTACTATCATACTCTGATGCAGGTGTGGCGGTGTGTTGGACTTCAGCCTGAACCTTTTAGGTAGGTCCGCCGCAATCATGGACCTTCTTTGCTTCCTTGAGTTCTGTTCCTTCTTTCGGCCAACACCATTCTGTGGGCGTCACAGCTGCGAGAGCTCATCTTTGGATCCCATTACGATCGCTGAAATCGATTATCGCCTTGTTGAGAAACTCTCCTCCTCTATCCGATCGATCTTGATTATGGAGAGGGATTTCTCATTCGGATCCTTCTCGGCCTCGAGTAACTTGGTCAAGGTTTCACTTTTCTTGAATAGAAAAATGATCCAAGTGTACCTTGAATAATCATCTACAATCACAAGGGCATGCTTTACGCCGCTCAAAGTCCTTGGCTTGATAGGACCAAATAGATCCATGTGGAGTAGATCTAAGATCCTTGTTGTGAGCGTTGTAAGTGCCTTTGGCTTGAACGACGCCTTGGTGCCTTTCCCTTCGACATGCATCACGGAGTGCTTCCTTCTTGAACACTTCATTTGGAAGTCCTCTCGACCCGACTTACGAGCTAATCTTGTTGATGGCTTTGAAGTTCGGGTGACATAGTCTTTTGTGCCCACGACCATCCATTCTCATTTACGATCTTGGATAGAAAACAGGAGTTAGGTGTTCTGTGTTCCAATCAATCATGTATACGTCTCTTCTTGAAACCTTGTAGCTTTATTTCTCCGGATAAGATGTCTATCACCATACACTTCAAGATGGTGAAGACTACTAGATTTTTCTCGTCGCGAAGCGGCTTATGCTCGGAGGTTGTATTTGAGACCTTTGACATAATGAACTTTGGATATTACAATGTTTCCTCGGTGCGGCTCTCCAAAGCCTTTTGTCTGTCCTCTAGAGCTATCTCCAAAGGTTACATCGGGACCTCTTTCTTTGATATATTTGGTCGACATCTTCTTATTCCGGTCATGTGCCTTGAGCATCCAGTCTACAAACCACTCTTCACCTCCAAAATTTGAGCTTGAGGAGATGTGGTTGTAGTCCTTCCACCTTTTACGCAATTAAACAAGCGAGAGATTTAGGTACCCAAATTTGTGTGGGTCCTTTGGGGTTAGTGGGTTTCTGGAGAATTGATTTCTCCTTGGATTATAAGAATTATTATTATAACCCTTAAAATGTGCACTGTGGTCGAGGTCTAAATCTCTGGTTGGATTGTATAGGATATTCCTCGAAATAGTGTGGGCCATGTCTAAATCTAGGCTGAGACCAGTTGTTAAACCTTTGTGGTCTCCACACTTGTTCGTTTTGGTAATTTGGATAACCTTGAGGTTTCCATGCCCCTCCCATTATGAAATCTATTTTTAGGGAGTTGTTGGTAATAGTGGGCATGTTATGCAAAATTTCTTTGCTTTTGCACAGGCCTTTGCTAGTCGCTGTCTAGGTGGGTATGCAGTGTATCATTGCGACTGAGCGTTTGACTTTCATTGTTGCTGTTTTGAAAATCGGTTTATACAGGCTCGTGATCGAGACCATTGTTTCTCCTTGATAAACTTGGTTTTGAACTAGAGGGAGTGTGAGAATCATATCGAGGCACGATTTGGTATATAATGACCTTTTATAAGTACACATTCGCCCCGAGTTGAAGACGCCTTGAGGAGGTTATTTCTGTGCACGAGTTTTATTTAAGCGTGCGGCTTAGTAAACTCGGCTTTGGCATGAGCAAGTGCGGTGACTTTTCTTTAAGTAAAATATTTAGCGGTCTAACTCAATTGTATTGGCACTTGCACAGTTTTAAAATCACTGTATTTGTCTCGGTCTTATTTAAATCTAGTGAGTTTTCAAAATCATTTTTCAATTTGCTATTCTCATCTTGCGGCTTAGTCTTCTCTGTGATACACTTGATGTGCGATTTAAGTGTTTCAAAATCTTTGAATAATTGATTTACCGATTCATGTAAATCCATATCTTGCGACATGGCTGAGCTATTATTAGAACCGGTAGGTTTAGAGGTTACCTCTTCATCGGCCCAAGTTTGCCATCGTGCAATCATATTCCTCGTCGTCATCGAAAAGAAGCCGCCGCTTGATTCGACATGCTCTGGTCTTCTCCGATGAGAGCTTTTCTTGTCTTCCTTTCGGCCACCTCCTTTTTGGTTTCATCCTTCTTGAGCTCGGGACAATCCATTTGGATGTGTCCTATCTTATGTGATTGTAACATTCAACTTTCCGACTTCGACTTTACGGTTTCTTAAGGATTCTCCTTGTAGTTTTCTTATACTTGGAGTAGTTCTTCCTGAGATTCTTGAATCTTTGCATGATGAAAGCCATTTCCTCCTCAAAGTCTAGCGGATTTGGAGGTTTCACATCGACAAGCTCTTAGCGGGACTCAGCCGCAAATGCGATTCCCTTCTCTGCAGCTCGATCGAGGATGAACTCGGAAGTTCGAACTCGTAAGCCTTGGATCGAGAAACGACTCTGAATTTTTATTTTATTCAGGTCTTTGGACTCTCTCATAGCTACAGCCTTCATGCTCCATTCTGGATTTAGCGATCTGAGGACCTTGAGTGCCATTTCCCTGTTGCCATATGTTTTGCCCAGGGAGTTGATCTCGTTGATAATTTCAGTGAACCTTGTGTCCACTTGGTCTATAGATTCTCCATTCTTCATTTTAAAGTTGTCAAACTTTTGGATAGCTATTGACAACTTGTTCTCCTTGATCAGCTCCGTTCCTTCACACATTAGAGCTAATGTGTCCCATATCACTTTGGCATTCTTACAATTTTTGATCTTGACCATTGTGGATTTGTCAAGAGTTTGGTACAGCACATCTCTGGCCCTGTTGTCAAGATTGGCCAGCTTTCTCTCTTCGGGGGTCAGCTCCGTTCTCTTCTTAGGAATCTTTTCGGGCCTCCCAGCTGCGATCTCCTCGGGTGTGTTGTCCTTCTCGAAAATGAATGGACCTTCTTCAATAATGCACCACATGTCGTCATGGATTGAAGATAAATGTGCCTGCATTCTTATCTTCCAGAGATCATACTCGTCAACTGAAAAGACAGGTAGTCTAGAGTGCATGTGTTCCATTATAACGTGAGAGATAAGATATATATCTTAATAGATCTGGTTCGTGAAAAAAATGAACCAACCGCTCCGATACCACTTGTAGGTCACAAGTCGTCCAGAAACAAGTCTAGAGGGGGTGAATAGACTTGTTGAAACTCTTGAACTCTTTTTCTCGAAGAGTGAGTTTCTTCTGCTGATGATCGAACAAATGACTAGGAGTCGTTTGTTCTTGGATATGTCTTGAGTCGGTGATGACGAATATATATATTAACTTAATGAAACACTTAACAATGGATGCGGCGGTTAGAGTATGATGCGGTAAAGCGATAAATAACACGAGCAATTTATAGTGGTCTCGGAGGTGGGGTAATCCTCTACTAATCCACTTTTCTCCAAACCGGTTGGAGATGAATTCACTATAATTCTCAAACGGTGATAAATATTACGGTGATTCACTACAAACTACAACACTTCCAACCGGTGGAATTCCGTGCCGTTGTACACAAACTTGACTGCCTTGCACCTCTTGATCCTTGATCCTCGGATGCCTTCTGATCTGCTACTTCAACCAGTGAAGTACCCCTTACTCAAGATTTAAAGACAAGAGTGTTTGTCTTCTCAACTAAAGAGCTTCCTTGAATATGAACTTTTGGATCTGCTCTTTTTCTCGATGCTATTTGTTTGCTTAGGATTGCTTTGTTTGCTTTGATCGCTTAGAGTATAAGTTCGCACCGGTTGTTGCTCGATTTCAAATCTCTGGATATATATAGATCACGATCTCTGAGCTTCTTCCTTGTAGCCGTTGCAAATCTGAACAAATCCGTCCGTTGGAGAGAGACTTCATTGTTTAATCTTTTACGAGCGTTGCAAGTGGATTCCCTATTATTTAATTTCATCTTCCGACCGTTGTGATGACTTACGCATGTGAGCGCGAATCTTTTGAATATAAAAGGATTAAAGTCTTTCACGGTGGGTCGGGATGATTTAAATAAATCATATCTCTTGCGGGAATCACTCCAATTTGTCCCTTCACGTTGCATGTGAGCTTTCCGTAATATTTGACTTTTCAAAGCATCTTTGACGTGGACTTGGAGTACTAGAGGTGTAGTTGAGTAGGCGAAGTGCGGCTTACTTCTCTGCAGTAAGTCGTCTCAGGCATATCTTGTTTGAGACTTGTGCAGTCGGGTGACTTCCACGAGGTTCCTCGATTGCGATCTGGTCAAACTTCTCGATAAATTTTAGTTGACCGGGGCTACTCGATTGGAGTGGTGTACTTCTCTTGATAGACTAGTGTACTTTAGTACTTAGCCGATTTTCAGCCTAACTAACTTTGGCCTACAGAAGATACTCATTTGGTTCTTCTTTACATTTTGCCAATTTTATACTTAACACATTTTGGCCTATGGAAGATACTCATTTGGTTCTTCCTTACATTTCGCCAATAAATAAACATTTGATTCTAAATTAATGACATCATCAAAATCTAACAAGTATTCCTAACAGTATATGTTGAAGAACATGATTATATACACCTTGAATTATGATTAAGGGTTGTTTAGATGTTAGAAAACATCGGGTTATGTTGTTTTATGGATTATGAACGTGAATTTGGATAATTCGTGTTCTTGAAGAACTCTTGAGTTACATGTTATGATTTTGGAAGGATTTCGGATAATTTTGGAATGTGATTATTCACGATAATAATCGGTAAATTGTTTTCTACGAATTTACAAGTATGAACAAGAAGGAGTTTTGTCTTCGTATTTGGAGTTGAAGTTGGAATCGAATATGTTATAAAATCCTTAATATCGAGATGAATTGATAATTAATTTGATGAATACCTTTTAAAGTGTTGGTGTTTTGGATATGAATATGGAATATTCACATTTAGAACTAAGTTATGTATTTTGGTACAATATTCGTATAGGAATACGAATATGATTCCGGATTTGATAACATTATGACTCACTTTCGAGTTTGAGAATTCATAGGTATTTAACAAGTGTTCAATTCGGATAATGGAATTATTTGAAACCTTTGGAATATGGTTATCTATAATGTTGAATTGATCAGATTGTCCGGATTGATGATGATAACCGGTAATTGGTTTATATTATGAATTTACAAGGAGGAAACTTGTATCAGTATTTAAGATTGAATTTGGAAATGGTAATGTTAGACCCTTGTTGGGTTAAATTGATTACTGATATGATCTTCGTGGTATCGGTATCGAGGCAAGTTTCTACTTGTTCAGTTTATAATATTTGATGAATGGTTTCGTTTTCATTTCATTTATAATTCGTATAGCAATGTGGTTAGAAATGTAAGTTGTCGGGATAATGGTTTGTATATCGTACTCTGGTTGTATTAAATCATAAGGTATATGATTTAATTGTGTTCAGGGAAGACGTGAGTTATCTTTGGTCAAGGATATAGAATATCGGATATCGAGGATAGTTATCGTGATGACCTAAGTATTGGGATAAAGGTTTATTGGTATTGAATGGATGGTACCTTATTTGAGATTATTTGTATAACTATGTATTCGTTCAGGGATGTTGTTCGTGGAAAGGATGTTGTCTTCGGCTTTGAGGTAATTTATGTATTGTTCAGTTATGAGATAATTATTATGTTGAGTTGTTGTATATGTTGTATGTTGAGGCTTCGTATATTGAGATTAAATCTTGGTTGTTCGTTGAGGGATGTTGATCCCAGGACTATTTTTGGTATTAATGGTTGTGTTGATCGTCTCACTGGGGGATGTTGATGGATATGGTCCTCGACTTTGAGGTAATCTAAGTACTTGTTCAGTCATGTGGATAATTAGTATGTTGAGTTTTTGTATATGTTGAGGTTTCATGTAATGAGTTTCGTATCGGTTATTCATTGAGGGATGTTGATTCCAGGACTGTTGTATTGAGATCGTAGATCGTGTTGGTCATTCATTTGGGGATGATGATCCCAGGATTGATGTTTTGGATATTGATTAGTCGTGTCGACTTTTCATTGTCAGTCTGTTGTTGTTCACTTCGGTGAGTCTTTTGATCCTTATTGGATATGTGTTTCTTTGAGTTTCGTTGTCATGTTGCATCGTGACATATCTGGAGTCATATCTGCGTGCCGATTGTTTATTGTGTAGGATTTTTAGCCGGGCACATGATGGTTATGTGTTGATATTTCCACATTTAACCGTGCACACGAGACATAGTTCGTGAGGCTAATTAGGTACAAGACCACACGTGTATGTGATCAATACCCGGGGTGGCTTGTGCACGGACACATTTCTGGATCGGGCATACTATGATTTCCATCTTTGAGCCATATTTTTTGGTCATTCATCCTCCATTCATGGTTGGGTATGTTCGACGGTTTGCGACTGGTTGTTCATACACCCGAGGGGTATGTTTCGACAGTCGAGGTTATTTTCTTGAGATCCATTATTGTTGATCATTTGGAGTTTACCTTGTTGATGGTATTCTCGGTTATTGTTGGTCCTTTGTTGATCATTTGGAGTTTACCTTGTTGATGGTATTCTCGGTTATTGTTGATCCTTCATTGATTGCGTTCGAGATTTACCTTGTTGATGGTATTCTCAATCATCGTGACCCTTTATTGGTCGTATTAGAGTTATCATGTCGATGATATTCTCAGTGATGTTTTAGTTGATCATTGTTATTGATCGTATGAGCATTCGGACTGTACGTCGATGTTCGGGATTTGTTATCATTATCATGTGATAGTTGATCTACAGATATGTTGTGTATTATTGGTTTATCCAGGTTGAGATTTGATTGTGTAATCCGACGGACAGGAGTTGGCACAGATTGGATTATTTCCACACTTATGAGTTATGATGATGTTTTGAGGATTATCGGTATTTTTGGAATACAATACAGATGATTGTTGTTGAATTCATTTCGTCATTTGAGAATATGAAATGTGGAATATGTCAAGGATTGATTTAGTATGGATTGATATGAATTGGTAAGGTTATAACGGTAAGATTACGTTGGTAGTATTCTTACAGTATTATTACATTGGTATGTGATTATTTATGATGATGTGATCGGTATCATTATTAAGTATTGTGGCTGACCCCGTCGTGGGCTTTATTTTTAGGTACTCGGAGATCGAGCTAGTAGCGGTCGTGAATGGATGAGCTTCCCTATGTGATACTGGCGGTGGCATGTTTTGGGGTATCGAGTATTTCTTTTCTGGTTATTCATTTCCGCTGCAAATGTGTATTTTGAACTGCTTTATCCGCTGCGTGTGTATATTTCAAAATGGCTTTTCGGTATCTTTATCCACTACGTGTGTGTATTTTAAATGGCCCTTTTGGCACTTTGCGAACTTGGGTCATTTCGTTAAACCCTTTTTCCTAACTATTTTATCGGTACGTTTAAGTGGTGGCTTAACGTACATTTTGAACTGTTGAGATTTGGCATTTCGCCTTGTATTTTCAAATGGTATTCTATGACGGTATTTCAGAATTATGTTTTTGAAAATATTTGAGTATTTGCAAAATACTACCGTCATCGGCCTTTTTGGCGAGTTTGAACGTTTTGTAAATGATTTTTAGCCTGGTAGGTTCCGGCACGGGACCCACGGCGCTGTAATATCCCGGATGGTTTTGGGGGTGTTACAGAAGATGGTATCGGAGCTTGGGTTTTGTGAAACCAAGGCGTGTGTGTTATGTGGCTCTACCGGTACGGTAGTAGCGTGGCTTTTGAAAATGATTTTTTTGACTTTTGAGTCGAACTGATTTTTGGAGTTTCCAAAATTTTTGAGATCTTTTTAGATTGCTTTTTGTGATATTGGTATGTGTTGGCATTGTGTTGAGACTTTGTATGGGAGTCGTGTGCTAGTATCACGGGAGATCATCGGCTTCACGCACCTGTAAGTATATTGGTTTGGTTAGTTCGCTTGTGGCGACGATTGATTGTTTTGTGATGAGTTGGAAAGTTTTGGATTTATCTGTTGTTGGCGACAGGTTGCAAGTTTCGAGGACGAAACTTATTTTAAGGGGGGTAGTATGTAATACCTGGATTTTCAGTATAAATTTTTCGCGTTATTTTATCTAAGATATACTGTATAGTTTGGTATCTATACAGTATGGATAAAATAAATTGAGAACCGAGACATTTATACTGGTGTGATTATCGTTTTTGATTGATAGATATATTCAGGATATGTTGTATCAGGTTGAACTGATTTGGATATCAGGTATATCGTATGAGAATATTTTTGGGTTGAGTATATGTGTATTCAGTATGCCGTATGTTCGTATCCAGTATGTCGAGACGTCGGACATGAACAGTTGATTTTTTGGCTAAGTATAAAAGCCATTACGTACGTTAAGCCTTGGAGCTTACGTACGTAAAATGTGTTAGCTTACGTACGTTATATAGTGTACATAACGTACGTAACAAGAGGAATCGGACAGTGGGGCCTGTGGCCGGCGGCTTTCGGCGCGGATGTGGACAGGTGAGTCAACGGATGGAGTTACGTACGTTATGCAGGGTGTATTATGTACGTAATACGAGTATAATACTGTAGCAATTCAACGTACATATTACGTACGCAACGGATTAAGTGTTACGAACGTTACGGAGTAGCCGGTCAAGTCGTGGCCGAGATGACCTGGATGGCCGAGCATGGCCGGCCGTGACCCGTTGGGATGGCCGAGCACGGTCGGCAGTGACTCGCAGGGATGGCTAGGACTGGCCGATTACGTACGTAAGACAGTGGCCGGTTACGGCCGTAAGGGCCAGTTACGTACGTAAGCCAGCTGCCGGTTACGTACGTAAGGGTGCCGAACGAACTGGGCAGTGGGGTAGGCCACGGCCGGCTACGTACGTAAGGACCCACCGGTTACGTACGTAACGTCTTGCAGTATCGGCTATATAAGGCACAGGCCGGGTCACTTCGGCATTTTTCATTTTTTCTTTGTTTTTTCGCGATTCCTTCAGCAAAAATGGATGGATTAGAGTAAGAACATCAAAGATCAACATGTTTGGAAGTTTTAATCATGGATTAACATCATCTTCCACCTGGATCGAAGGTAAGAACACCTAAACTTTTGGTTTTTGGATGTTCTTGAGGTTTCTTGGTGTTTGGGCCGATTTGCTTCGTTTTGATTCAGATTGTTGATTGAAATTGATTGTAAACTCGTAATCATTCATTATTCTTGAAGTTTTGTGGAACAAATTCGAGTATTTCTTTGAATAATCGATTGAATTGGACTATGTCTTCAAAGTGTTCGATGAAATGTCTCAATGAGTAGAACTTGGAAAATTCTACACGTTTTCGTATGAATGATGGTTGAATTGATATTGTTGTGATGATTCTTGGTATTTACGAGAATTTTGTTAAGGGAAGATAATGAATTGGTGATCAAATGATTCGATTATGTTGTTATGATTATGGAATCGTGGTATTCTCGATGTTCTTGGTGGTTTGTTGTGATTCATGATGTTATGAAAAGTATATGTTGAAGAACATGATTATATACACCTTGAATTATGATTAAGGGTTGTTTAGATGTTAGAAAACATCGGGTTATGTTGTTTTATGGATTATGAACGTGAATTTGGATAATTCGTGTTCTTGAAGAACTCTTGAGTTACATGTTATGATTTTGGAAGGATTTCGGATAATTTTGGAATGTGATTATTCACGATAATAATCGGTAAATTGTTTTCTACAAATTTACAAGTATGAACAAGAAGGAGTTTTGTCTTCGTATTTGGAGTTGAAGTTGGAATCGAATATGTTATAAAATCCTTAATGTCGAGATGAATTGATCATTGATTTGATGAATACGTTTTAAAGTGTTGGTGTTTTGGATATGAATATGGAATATTCACATTTAGAACTAAGTTATGTATTTTGGTACAATATTCGTATAGGAATACGAATATGATTCCGGATTTGATAATATTATGACTCACTTTTGAGTTTGAGAATTCATAGGTATTTAACAAGTGTTCAATTTGGATAATGGAATTATTTGAAACCTTTGGAATATGGTTATCTATAATGTTGAATTGATCGGATTGTCCGGATTGATGATGATAACCGGTAATTGGTTTATATTATGAATTTACAAGGAGGAAACTTGTATCGGTATTTAAGATTGAATTTGGAAACGGTAATGTTAGACCCTTATTGGGTTAAATTGATTATTGATATGATCTTCGGATTGTGGAATCGTGTTGTGGTTCTGAATTCGTGTTTGATTGGTTCGAATTGTTTGGATTTTTCTTTAATCGGGGTATTCTAGAACCATTGGGTTTATTGATCGGTTATATTGATTATTGAGTTGCGACTTGTATCATGGATATGAGTTCGTATTTGTTTGAGTTGTATTGTTCGGTTTTGTTTATGATCGGGGTTTTGTTGAGCCGTTGAGTCGCTTGGTTGGCTATGTCGGTTATTGATTGTTATCGGATTGTTGTTGATTGATTATTGCAATAGGTTGTCATGTTTGATCGTGGTTTATGACCGTTGTATCGCGGTTGAGATTGAAGAGTTCGTAGATTGCTTTTGGTCGGGGCTGAGGAGCTCGTAGACGAAGGCAATAGATTTTGGTAACGGCTTCGTGGTATCGGTATCGAGGCAAGTTCTACTTGTTCAGTTTATAATATTTGATGAATGGTTTCGTTTTCATTTCATTTATAATTCGTATAGCAATGTGGTTAGAAATGTAAGTTGTCGGGATAATGGTTTGTATATTGTACTCTGGTTGTATTAAATCATAAGGTATATGATTTAATTGTGTTCAGGGAAGACGTAAGTTATCTTTGGTCAAGGATATAGAATATCGGATATCGAGGATAGTTATCGTGATGACATAAGTATTGGGATAAAGGTTTATTGGTATTAAATGGATGGTACCTTATTTGAGATTATTTGTATAACTATGTATTCGTTCAGGGATGTTGTTCGTGGAAAGGATGTTGTCTTCGGCTTTGAGGTAATTTATGTATTGTTCAGTTATGACATAATTATTATGTTGAGTTGTTGTATATGTTGTATGTTGAGGCTTCGTATATTGAGATTCATACTGGTTGTTCGTTGAGGGATGTTGATCCCAGGACTATTTTTGGTATTAATGGTTGTGTTGATCGTCTCACTGGGGGATGTTGATGGATATGGTCCTCGACTTTGAAGTAATCTAAGTACTTGTTCAGTCATGTGGATAATTAGTATGTTGAGTTGTTGTATATGTTGAGGTTTCGTGTAATGAGTTTCGTATCGGTTATTCATTGAGGGATGTTGATTCCAGGACTGTTGTATTGAGATCTTAGATCGTGTTGGTCATTCATTTGGGGATGATGATCCCAGGATTGATGTTTTGGATATTGATTAGTCGTGTCGACTTTTCATTGTCAGTCTGTTGTTGTTCACTTCGGTGAGTCTTTTGATCCTTATTGGATATGTGTTTCTTTGAGTTTCGTTGTCATGTTGCATCGTGACATATCTGGAGTCATATCTGCGTGCCGATTGTTTATTGTGTAGGATTTTTAGCCGGGCACATGATGGTTATGTATTGATATTTCCACATTTAACCGTGCACACGAGACGTAGTTCGTGAGGCTAATTAGGTACAAGACCACATGTGTATGTGATCAATACCCGGGGTGGCTTGTGCACGGACACATTTCCGGATCTGGCATACTATGATTTCCATCTTTGAGCCATATTGTTTGGTCATTCATCCTCCATTCATGGTTGGGTATGTTCGACGGTTTGCGACTGGTTGTTCATACTGTAATATCCAGATTTATTACGGTGTATTTCATCTGTATTCAAACCCTGTATTATTCGGATTTGTGGTTTTGATTATTGGAGTATGATATTTCTTGCATTGATATCATTGTATATAAGTATAGAATCATGCAAAATTTCTCATGCAAACTCGTGATAGCGCACGCTAAGAATGTAGCTTAACGCACGCTATCGGGCTACTACTAGCGCACGCTATACATGTAGGAGTTGCGTGCGCTAAGAACTCAATTATTGAGCGGGACGGCTAGCACATACGCCAGCCGGGACATGGGTCCGGATAAGATTCCCGCGGATGAACCTGGACAGTTCTGAAGTCAACTCTTATTAGCGCGCGCTAAGGAAAGCTTAGTAGCGTGCGCTAACTTGTTAAATGCAGAATATTATAAATGGGACAACAACCCGTTTTGGCTTACATTTCATTCGTCTATTCTTCATTCTTGAGAGGCCAGAGAGCTGTAATAATCCTTCTACACACTTAGAACACATCTTGTTGGTCTTTGTATATTGGTTATCACTTGGGAGTAATCATTGAAGTGGAATAGCACATTGGAGTGGCATACAACCAACCGGAGTCGGATTCTACCTTACGGTTCAGTGATTTTCATCATATTAAGGTATGTTCTACCTATCTCCAGACTTAGAGTTGGATTCTAAAGAATTGGATGATCATATTAACGAGATATTGATTTTCATAAGTGAATTATCCAAAGCACATCATGTTTGGAATATTGAGATGAATAAGCCTTAAGTACCTTGATTATGATAATCATGATTCGAATCTTATTACATTGAACAAGTAAAGGAAGCTTCTATCATTGGTAATCCGAATCTAGTAGATGACTTCATAACAATCATGGACTTGACTTTAACATCATTATTGTTAGATGAATCTAAGGGATTGATCATGGAAGGATTTATCTAGTATAGATGGAATGTTAAACAACTACAGCATGATAATTTCGATGGATATAAGGTGTTGATATCAACCGTTAAGCCTTTCGAATCGTCATATGAAGAATTGTAGTCGAAATGGAATATGGTTTTATAATGGTATGCATATCCTTGAATCCGAAGTTGATGTTATCCGTAAGATCATTCATAATCATATGTACATGATATTCATGGAGGTAACATGAATTATCACAGAAGATTTCATTGTTTTGATCATGATGAGAATACGATTCTTGCCCGATGGCGCCATGCAGAATAGCGCACGCTAAGCTATAAAGATTAACGTGCGCTATCGAGCACGCAGTTAGCGTGCGCTACGTTTGGTACGTAACGTCGCTAGGCCATCGACGAGTCGATCGGCCCGATCGGTGAAATCGACCATGCATAGTTAGCGTCGCTAGGCTTTGTTGTTTGCATGCGCTATCGAGCGGACTTAACGCAGCTACGAGTACTTAGCGTGCGCTAAGCAGTTCAGGCAGATTACATTTTATGAACTTTTGGCCGTAAATCGAATTGTTAAACATTCGTACGACGTGAGATAAATCCTATATCATTTCTTTTGTTAAGGTTTGATCTTGTTACGTGATTGATTGAGGAGGACGACCTTCGAGTGTTCATTTTCGTGGAAGTATTGTTCTTGTCTTCAAATCGAGGTAAGTACTTTATTTGTTTTATGTATTGATGTTATACATATTGTCGTGCATGTATGTCGTTGTTGTATGTCCACCTTGTGTTGGTCCGACGGGATCATCGGGGGATCTATGCTAGCGTGCGCTGGATCATCGGACGTGTTTTTCCACCACGGGTTGGTCTGACGGGATCATCGTGGGTTCTAGGCAGTGAACGCTGGATCGACGGAATTACCATGTGTATGTTATGATATCATGTTGTGATTATCAATTGTGTATGTTATGTTTGAGTTTCTCGCAGGAGAAGACTCGTTTGACATTTTATCATTTACGTTATTATTATTATTCTGCGTGTGACGTTGAATAATATGTTGTGGTACTTGTACTAGCATCGTTGTGCTAACCCCTTCGGGGGTGAACATTTTGTTTATGTTCAGGATCCAGGATAGCGGGAAAACAACCACTGGAGCTGCATGACGATGAGGGTGCAGAGTGATGTCCCGGCCGGGTTTATTTGTATGTTGTTTATGGGTTATTTCAATAAGTACTTGAGTACGAAGTCATTTATGCTGAATTTGAATTTGGTGATGTATTATTAAGTTCCTGTTGAACAATTGTACTTTCAGTATTTGGTCAGGACTGTTGTATCTTAATTTCGTTATTTCCATTCGTTAGTACCTTTTAATGTCTGTTCAATTCTTCAGCCTTGTAAATCCTTATGTAAAGGATTTACGGCGCTGTAATATTTCTGAATATATCGGGGGTGTTACAGAATATGGTATCGGAGCTAAGATTATGGATATCTTGGCCGTTGGGTTAAAATAGGGGTCATTTATGTCTTTTGAGGTAACCGGCCGTGAATGACATCAACTTTGCACCGCTACGTCTTCATGCGAACGGTGGTTGTAAGTTCCTAAACTCTATCTCGTTCTTTACATATTGTGTCTCTTTATACTCGAATATTAGAACGATGTTGTTTCCTGTATATTGAGTATTTATGCTTACAGTATGTTGAGAGGCGGACGTGGACGTGGTCGCGGTCGTGGATGCGGACAAGAAATGCTGAAAGGGAAGCGTCGCCTTCTAATCAGGCCAGTCATAGCTCAGGCGAGCCGCAACAATCTATTAATAACGAACCAGATCCTGCTGTACCAGAGATCCTTCGTCAAGTGGTGAACCAGATGACTCAGTTCTCCCAAGTCGTGGACCGAATGCAAGTGGCGGTGGGACTACAGCAGGGAGAGAGACAGCAAGGGATCCCAGACATGGGAAATCGAGGTGACCGGTGGCTGCAAGAGGTGGCGAAGATGCAACCACCCAAATTCGACAGTATTTATGAGACTCCCACCTGGGACCATTGGTTGAAGGAACTGGAGAAAATCTTTGCCGGAATTAAGCGCCGGGCAATAGGAGAGCCTCTATCGCTCAATATTTTCTGATAGGGGAAGCGTCCGAATGGTGGGAAGCCATCCAACCTGTAGACCATGATGCCGATTGGACAGAGTTTAGATTGATGATGGAAGCTCAGTATTGCCCTCGTCCTGTGAGGGAAGCCAAAATTCGGGAGTTTTTCTCCGCTCAGCCTTCTGATGTGCCAGTATCCCAGGCAATTAAGATTTTTAACCAGCAGCTGGCGTTTGTTCGACATCTGGTCAGAACAGATGCAGAAATGATGATCCATTTCGATATGAGGATGAAACCAGAAATCCAGAGGTACATGTCCGGATTTGAATGTACCACACTCCGTCAATACCAGGATAAGGCGTTGGCGTATGAGATCAAGGAAGCAGCTATGGAGAAATTTTCGGAATCCAAGAAACAGAAAGTCTCTGGTACTTTTACAGAGCACAAGAACAGCGGGCCCTGTAAGGCCCAGTCATCCTTTCAATGTTTCAAGAAACCTCCGCACCCAGTTAGGAGCGGAAAGAACTTCGGAGCGACATCAACTATTACTGATGTTACCAGGAAATGCTTTAACTACGCCCAGACGGGGCACTATCGACGGAATTGCCACCTTCCTGCCGTGACTTGTTTTGATTGTGGATGAGAGGGACATCGGGCAGTGTTTTGTGAGGAGGCTGCAAAGCCTTTTAGAGCCCGTACACCACAGCCAGTCCAGAAGGAAGCCAGTATCCAACAGACACAGCAAAGTGTTCAGATGCCTCAGAATTTTGGCCGCGGACGAGGCAGAGGACAATGGGACCGAAAGGGGACATCGAGTGCTAGATCTGCTCCCCCACGTCTGTACGAGATGAGGAGCACAGATGATCAGGATGCTGCTGTCGCATCAGGTACTGTCCAGATCCGTTCCCAGCCAGTTAGGGTTTTATTCGATACAGGAGCTACGCATTCTTTTATATCTTTGTCTTGTGTAAATCGTTTGAATATTTCCAGTTTTCATACTTGTGAACCTTATGTTGTTTGTTTACCGAGTGGAGAGAGGATTGTCAGAAACTTAGAAACTAGAAATTTCCTTGTATCATTTGGAGGCAGAGAGTGGCTCTCAAATCTGATCGTGATAGAAATGCAAGGAGACGACCTGATACTCAGAGACGATTGGCTTAATCGATATGGAGCAATTGTAAACTACCGAAGGAGGAATATCTCGCTGATCGCTGACGATGGTTCCGAAATATTGTTCGAGGGATGGAAACCGGGAAGCTCAGGAAAATTGATCAAGGCGATGAAAGCTGTCAAATTGTTGAAACAGGTATCTGGATATTGGTGCTATGGAATGTTTAAAGAAGACGAAATTGTGAAACTTTCATCCATTCTGTTGTGAGCGAATTTCCGATGTATTTCTGACGAGTTACGGACTACCTCCACGAAGGGATGTAGAATTTACCATTGGTGAAACCGGAGCTACACCAATTTCTAAGGCGCCGTATCGTATGGCACCTCTTGAGATGTACTGGCGAAGAAGCGGTGGAGGAGTTCTTGGACAAAGGCTATATTGACAAGCGTTTCACCACAGGAGCGCCGGATTCTTTTGTCCGAAAGAAGGATGGATCGCCTTTTGTGTATTGACTATCGAGAGCTGAACAAGATGACGATTAAGAACAAGTATCCGTTGCCCGGATTGATGATTTGTTTGACCGATTGCAAGGGGCAACGGTATTTTCTAAAATCGATGCGAGATCGGGTATCATCGGTGAGGATTAAGGAATCGATGTTACGAAATCGGCGTTCGAACTCGCTACGGACATTATGAGTTTGTAGTGATGCCGTTTGGTCTCACTAACTTTCTTTGTATTTATGCAATTGATGAACAGAGTGTTCATTGAATTTTTGGATAAATTTGTGGTCGTGTTCATTGATGACATTCTAGTGTATTCTAAGAGCCCAGAAGAACATGCGCAACATTTGCGGATTGTATTGGAACTTTTGAGAAGCGAGCAATTGTACGCCAAACTTTCTAAGTATGAATTCTGGCTAAAAGAAGTAATGTTCCTCGACCATGTGGTGTCAGCTGAAGGAGTCCGAGTAGATCCTCAGAAGATCGAAGCAATTATGGATTGGAAGCCTCCAAAGAACGTGAAAGAAGTCCGAAGCTTCTTAGGACTTGCTGGATATTATCGTCGATTCGTGGAAGGGTTTTCTAAAATCTCCCGCCCACTTACTCGACTCCTACAGAAAACTCAAAACTTTGAGTGGAATGAGTTGTGTCAGATTAGCTTTGATGAATTGAAGAAGAGATTGACGACGACACCGATTCTATCACTTCCACAGGGAACTGGAGGATTTATAGTTTACAGTGATGCTTCGAACCAAGGACTTGGGTGCGTATTGATGCAGAATGATAAGGTGATCGCTTATGCGTCACGATAGCTGAAACCTTATGAAGTGAATTACCCAACACATGATTTGGAGCTAGCAGCAGTAGTTTTTGCTTTGAAGATCTGGAGGCATTATCTGTACGGGACTCACAGTCAGATCTTTACAGATCATAAGAGTCTCAAGTACATATTCAGTCAGAAAGAGTTGAACATGCTGCAAAGAAGATGGTTAGAGCTGATCAAGGACTATGACTTGGAGATTTTGTATCATCCAGGCAAAGCAAATGTAGTGGCCGATGCACTTAGCCGCAAGCCTGTTTCTATTTAGATGCTGGAGACGCTGACCTCCCAACTTAGCCTTCAACGAGAGATGATTCGTGAAGGAATTGAAGTGTGGTTACAAAGAGTCCAAGGACAACTGTGCGTGATGGAGATAACTTCATCATTAACCGAAGGAATCAAATCTAGACAAGCAGATGATCCTCTGATGATTCAGTTACGTGATGAAGTGATCAAAGGAAAGGCCCCCGGATTCATAATTCATGATGATGGAGTTTTGAGATTTCAGAACCGACTCTGCGTTCCCGATGATGATGTTCTGAAACAGACGATTATGAAGGAAGCTCACAGTTCGCCCTATTCTATCCACCCGGGCACCAGTAAAATGTATAAGGACTTGAAGCAGAATTTCTGGTGGGGCAACATGAAGAAAGATGTAGCAGACTATGTTTCGAAATGCTTGACTTGTCAGCAGGTTAATATCGAGCATCAACGGCCTGCCGGAATGTTGAAGCCGCTCCGAATTCCTGAATGGAAGTGGGAGGACATATCGATGGACTTTATCGCTAATATGCCGAGAACCAGGACAGGAATGAACATGATTTGGGTGATAGTTGATCGTTTAACCAAATCAGCTCATTTCCTAGGCATTAAGGATACGTGGGGACCAGAGAGGTTGGCACGAGTATTTATTTCGGAAATAGTTCGATTGCATGGTACGCCGAAGACCATTGTTTCTGATCGAGACGGTCGTTTTGTGTCTCACTTCTGGAAAGCAGTTCATAAGGCCTTAGGGACCGAATTGAACTTCAGCATAGCTTATCACCCGCAGACTGACGGACAATCCGAGAGGACTATACAAACGGTGGAAGACATGCTAAGGGCCTGTGCCTTAGATTGGTCAAACGATTGGGAAGTTCATCTAACATTGATTGAATTTACCTACAACAATAGTTGGCATGCTTCCATTAAGATGGCACCGTTTGAGGCATTATACGGGAGGAGATGTAGATCGCCCCTATGTTGGGATGATTCGTCAGACTTGATCGGAACATAACCAGAGTTGATCGTGCAGACTCAAGAAAAAATAGCCTTGATTCGTGAAAGACTGTTGACCGCCCAGAGTCGCCAGAAATCTTACGCGGACGTACGCCGTAGCCCATTGGAGTTCAATACTGGAGACCATGTACTTTTGAAGGTTTCTCCTACTCGGGGAATCTTTCGTTTTGGAAGGAAAGGAAAGCTGAGTCCGAGATATATCGGACCATTTGAGATCCTCGAGAGAGTTGGGGAGTTGGCATACAGATTGGCATTTCCGCCGTCATTGTGCCATGTTCATAACGTGTTCCACGTATCCCAGTTACGGAGGTATATACCAGATCCCAGTCATATCATTGATTTCGGCGAGATCGAAGTCGCACAGGATGGGACGTTTGAAGAAAGACCGGTCAATATACTCGAGAGTCGAGTTAAGCAGTTGAGGAACAAACCAATCGTTTTGGTCAAAGTTCAATGGTCACGTCACGGAATGGAAGAAGCCACCTGGGAAACGGAAGTTGATATGAAGTTTAGATATCCCGAGTTATTTTCGTCTTGAGTTTCGGGACGAAACTCCTTTTTAGTAGGAGAGTATGTAATATCCAGATTTATTACGGTGTATTTCATCTGTATTCAAACCCTGTATTATTCGGATTTGTGGTTTTGATTATTGGAGTATGATATTTCTTGCATTGATATCATTGTTCATAAGTATAGAATCATGCAAAATTTCTCATGCAAACTCGTGATAGCGCACGCTAAGAATGTAGCTTAACGCGCGCTATCGGGCTACTACTAGCGCACGCTATACATGTAGGAGTTGCGTGCGCTAAGAACTCAATTATTGAGCGGGACGGCTAGCACATGCGCCAGCCGAGACATGGGTCCGGATAAGATTCCCGCGGATGAACCTGGACAGTTCTGAAGTCAACTCTTATTAGCGCGCGCTAAGGAAAGCTTAGTAGCGTGCGCTAACTTGTTAAATGCAGAATATTATAAATGGGACAACAACCCGTTTTGGCTTATATTTCATTCGTCTATTTTTCATTCTTGAGAGGCCAGAGAGCTGTAATAATCCTTCTACACACTTAGAACACATCTTGTTGGTCTTTGTATATTGGTTATCACTTGGGAGTAATAATTGAAGTGGAATAGCACCTTGGAGTGGCATACAACCAACCAGAGTCGGATTCTACCTTACGGTTCAGTGATTTTCATCATATTAAGGTATGTTCAACCTATCTCCAGACTTAGAGTTGGATTCTAAAGAATTGGATGATCATATTAACGAGATATTGATTTTCATAAGTGAATTATCCAAAGCACAT
Source organism: Orobanche coerulescens (assembly GCA_033398695.1). Taxonomy (NCBI): domain Eukaryota; kingdom Viridiplantae; phylum Streptophyta; class Magnoliopsida; order Lamiales; family Orobanchaceae; genus Orobanche; species Orobanche coerulescens. The sequence continues at coordinate 162,378,894 of CM065802.1, read as the reverse complement.
CATGTTTGGAATATTGAGATGAATAAGCCTTAAGTACCTTGATTATGATAATCATGATTCGAATCTTATTACATTGAACAAGTAAAGGAAGCTTCTATCATTGGTAATCCGAATCTAGTAGATGACTTCATAACAATCATGGACTTGACTTTAACATCATTATTGTTAGATGAATCTAAGGGATTGATCATGGAAGGATTTATCTAGTATAGATGGAATGTTAAACAACTACAGCATGATAATTTCGATGGATATAAGGTGTTGATATCAACCGTTAAGCCTTTCGAATCGTCATATGAAGAATTGTAGTCGAAATGGAATATGGTTTTATAATGGTATGCATATCCTTGAATCCGAAGTTGTTGTTATCCGTAAGATCATTCATAATCGTATGTACATGATATTCATGGAGGTAACATGAATTATCACGGAAGATTTCATTGTTTTGATCATGATGAGAACAGTTCTTGCCCAGTGATGGCGCCATGCACAGATAGCGCACGCTAAGCTATAAAGATTAACGTGCGCTATCGAGCACGAGTTAGCATACGCTACGTTTGGTACGTAACGTACGCTAGGCCATCAGACGAGTCATTCGACTGATCAGTGAAGTACTGACAATGCATAGTTAGCGTACGCTAGGCTTTGTTGTTTGCGTGCGCTATCGAGCAGACTTAACGCACGCTACACAGAGTACTTAGCGTGCGCTAAGCAGTTCAGGCAGATTACATTTTATGAACTTTTGGCCGTAAATCGAATTGTTAAACATTCGTACGACGTGAGATAAATCCTATATCATTTCTTTTGTTAAGGTTTGATCTTGTTACGTGATTGATTGAGGAGGACGACCTTCGAGTGTTCATTTTCGTGGAAGTATTGTTCTTGTCTTCAAATCGAGGCAAGTACTTTATTTGTTTTATGTATTGATGTTATACATATTGTCGTGCATGTATGTCGTTGTTGTATGTCCACCTCGTGTTGGTCCGACGGGATCATCGGGGGATATATGCTAGCGTGCGGTGGATCATCGGACGGGTTTTTCCACCAAGGGTTGGTCTGACGGGATCATCGTGGGTTCTAGGCAGTGAACGCTGGATCGACGGAATTACCATGTGTATGTTATGATATCATGTTGTGATTATCAATTGTGTATGTATGTTTGAGTTTCTCGTAGGAGAAGACTCGTTTGACATTTTATCATTTACGTTATTATTATTATTATTCTGCGTGTGACGTTGAATAATATGTTGTGGTACTTGTACTAGCATCATTGTGCTAACCCCTTCGGGGGTGAACATTTTGTTTATGTTCAGGATCCAGGAGAGCGGGAAAACAACCACTGGAGCTGCATGACGACGAGGGTGCAGAGTGATGTCCCGGCCGGGTTTATTTGTCTGTTGTTTATTAGTTATTTCAATAAGTACTCGAGTACGAAGTCATTTATGCTGAATTTGAATTTGGTGATGTATTATTAAGTTCCTGTTGAACAATTGTACTTTCAGTATTTGGTCAGGACTGTTGTATCTTAATTTCGTTATTTCCATTCGTTAGTACCTTTAAATGTCTGTTCAATTCTTCAGCCTTGTAAATCCTTATGTAAAGGATTTACGGCGCTTTAATATTCCTGAATATATCGGGGGTGTTACACATACACCCGAGGGGTATGTTTCGACAGTCGAGGTTATTTTCTTGAGATCCATTATTGTTGATCATTTGGAGTTTACCTTGTTGATGGTATTCTCGGTTATTGTTGGTCCTTTGTTGATCATTTGGAGTTTACCTTGTTGATTGTATTCTCGGTTATTGTTGATCCTTCATTGATTGCGTTCGAGATTTACCTTGTTGATGGTATTCTCAATTATCGTGACCCTTTATTGGTCATATTAGAGTTATCATGTCGATGATATTCTCAGTGATGTTTTGGTTGATCATTGTTATTGATCGTATGAGCATTCGGACTGTACGTCGATGTTCGGGATTTGTTATCATTATCATGTGATAGTTGATCTACAGATATGTTGTGTATTATTGGTTTATCCAGGTTGAGATTTGATTGTGTAATCCGGACGGGAGTTGCACAGTTGGATTATTTCCACACTTATGAGTTATGATGATGTTTTGAGGATTATCGGTATTTTTGGAATACAGTACAGATGATTGTTGTTGAATTCATTTCGTCATTTGAGAATACGAAATGTGGAATATGTCAAGGATTGATTTAGTATGGATTGATATGAATTGGTAAGGTTATAACGGTAAGATTACGTTGGTAGTATTCTTACAGTATTATTACATTGGTATGTGATTATTTATGATGATGTGATCGGTATCATTATTGAGTATTGTGGCTGACCCCGTCGTGGGCTTTATTTTTAGGTACTGGGAGATCGAGCTAGTAGCGGTCGTGAAGGGATCAGCTTCCCTATATGATACTGGCGGTGGCATGTTTTGGGGTATCGAGTATTTCTTTTCTGGTTATTCATTTCCGCTGCAAATGTGTATTTTGAACTGCTTTATCCGCTGCATGTGTATATTTCAAAATGGCTTTTCGGTATCTTTATCCACTGCGTGTGTATATTTTAAATGGCCCTTTTGGCACTTTGCGAATTTGGGTTATTTCGTTAAACCCTTTTTCCTAACTATTTTATCGGTACGTTTAAGTGGTGGCTTAACGTACATTTTGAACTGTTGAGATTTCACATTTCGCCTTGTATTTTCAAATGGTATTCTATGACGGTATTTCAGAATTATGTTTTTGAAAATATTTGAGTATTTGCAAAATACTACCGTCATCTGCCTTTTTGGCGAGTTTGGACGTTTTGTAAATGGTTTTTAGCCTTGTAGGTTCCGGCACGGGACCCACGGCGCTGTAATATCCCGGATGGTTTTGGGAGTGTTACAGAAGATGGTATCGGAGCTTGGGTTTTGTGAAACCCAGGCGTGTGTGTTATGTGGCTCTACCGGTACGGTAGTAGCGTGGCTTTTGAAAATGATTTTTTTGACTTGTGAGTCGAACTGATTTTTGGAGTTTCCAAAATTTTTGAGATCTTTTTAGATTGCTTTTTGTGATATTGGTATGTGTTGGCATTGTGTTGAGACTTTGTATGGGAGTCGTGTGCTAGTATCACGGGAGATCATCGGCTTCACGCACCTGTAAGTATATTGGTTTGGTTAGTTCGCTTGTGGCGACGATTGATTGTTTTGTGATGAGTTGGAAAGTTTTGGATTTATCTGTTGTTGGCGACAGGTTGCAAGTTTCGAGGACGAAACTTATTTTAAGGGGGGTAGTATGTAATACCTGGATTTTCAGTATAAATTTTTCTAAGATATACTGTATAGTTTGGTATCTATACAGTATGGATAAAATAAATTGAGAACCGAGACATCTATACTGGTGTGATTATCGTTTTTGATTGATAGATATATTCAGGATATGTTGTATCAGGTTGAACTGATTTGGATATCAGGTATATCGTATGAGAATATTTTTGGGTTGAGTATATGTGTATTCAGTATGCCGTATGTTCGTATCTAGTATGTCGAGACGTCGGACAGGAACCGTTGATTTTTTGGCTAAGTATAAAAGCCATTACGTACATTAAGCCTTGGAGCTTACGTACGTAAAATGTGTTAGCTTACGTACGTTATATAGTGTACATAACGTACGTAACAAGAGGAATCGGACAGTGGGGCCCGTGGCTGGCGGCTTTCGGTGCGGATGTGGACAGGTGAGTCAACGGATGGAGTTACGTACGTTATACAGGGTGTATTACGTACGTAATACGAGTATAATACTGTAGCAATTCAACGTACATATTACGTACGCAACGGATTAAGTGTTACGTACGTTATGGAGTCGTGGCCGAGATGACCTGGATGGCCGAGCATGGCCGGCCGTGACCCGTTGGGATGGCCGAGCATGGTCGGCAGTGACTCGCAGGGATGGCTAGGACTGGCCGATTACGTACGTAAGACAGTGGCCGGTTATGGCCGTAAGGCGATTACGTCGTAAGCGGTGCGATTACGTACGTAAGTGCCGAATGAACCAGGCGATGGGGTAGGCCACGGCCGGCTACGTGCGTAAGGACCCGCCGATTACGTGCGTAACGTGCTTGCGTGTCTCGGCCTATATAAGGCCTGGACCGGGTCACTTCGGCATTTTTCATTTTTTCTTTGTTTTTTCGCGATTCCTTCAGCAAAAATGGATGGATTTGAGTAAGAACATCAAAGAGCAACATGTTTGGAAGTTTTAATCATGGATTAACATCATCTTCCACCCGGATCGAAGGTAAGAACACCTAAACTTTTGGTTTTTGGATGTTCTTGAGGTTTCTTGGTGTTTGGGCCGATTTGCTTCGTTTTGATTCAGATTGTTGATTGAACTTGATTGTAAACTCGTAATCATTCATTATTCTTGAAGTTCTGTGGAACAAATTCGAGTATTTCTTTGAATAATCGATTGAATTGGACTATGTCTTCAAAGTGTTCGTTGAAATGTCTCAATGAGTAGAACTTGGAAAATTCTACACGTTTTCGTATGAATGATGGTTGAATTGATATTGTTGTGATGATTCTTGGTATTTACGAGAATTTTGTTAAGGGAAGATAATGAATTGGTGATCAAATGATTCGATTATGTTGTTATGATTATGGAATCGTGGTATTCTCGATGTTCTTGGTGGTTTGTTGCGATTCATGATGTTATGAGAGTATATGTTGAAGAACATGATTATATACACCTTGAATTATGATTAAGGGTTGTTTAGATGTTAGAAAACATCGGGTTATGTTGTTTTATGGATTATGAACGTGAATTTGGATAATTCGTGTTCTTGAATAACTCTTGAGTTACATGTTATGATTTTGGAAGGATTTCGGATAATTTTGGAATGTGATTATTCACGATAATAGTCGGTAAATTGTTTTCTACGAATTTACAAGTATGAACAAGAAGGAGTTTTGTCTTCGTATTTGGAGTTGAAGTTGGAATCGAATATGTTATAAAATCCTTAATGTCGAGATGAATTGATCATTGATTTGATGAATACATTTTAAAGTGTTGGTGTTTTGGATATGAATATGGAATATTCACATTTAGAACTAATTTATGTATTTTGGTACAATATTCGTATAGGAATACGAATATGATTCCGTATTTGATAATATTATGACTCACTTTTGAGTTTGAGAATTCATAGGTATTTAACAAGTGTTCAATTCGGATAATGGAATTATTTGAAACCTTTGGAATATGGTTATCTATAATGTTGAATTGATCGGATTGTCCGGATTGATGATGATAACCGGTAATTGGTTTATATTATGAATTTACAAGGAGGAAACTTGTATCAGTATTTAAGATTGAATTTGAAAACGGTAATGTTAGACCCTTGTTGGGTTAAATTGATTATTGATATGATCTTCGGATTGTGGAATCGTGTTGTGGTTTTGAATTCGTGTTTGATTGGTTCGAATTGTTTGGATTTTTCTTTAATCGGGGTATTGTAGAACCATTGGGTTTATTGATCAGTTATATTGATTATTGAGTTGCGACTTGTATCATGGATATGAGTTTGTATTTGTTTGAGTTGTATTGTTCGGTTTTGTTTATGATCGGGGTTTTGTTGAGCCGTTGAGTCGCTTGGTTGGCTATGTCGGTTATTGATTGTTATCGGATTGTTGTTGATTGATTATTGCAATAGGTTGTCATGTTTGATCGTGGTTTATGACCTTTGTATCGCGGTTGAGATTGAAGAGTTCGTAGATTGCTTTTGGTCGGGGCTGAGGAGCTCGTAGACGAAGGCAATAGATTTTGGTAACGGCTTCGTGGTATCGGTATCGAGGCAAGTTTCTACTTGTTCAGTTTATAATATTTGATGAATGGTTTCGTTTTCATTTCATTTATAATTCGTATAGCAATGTGGTTAGAAATGTAAGTTGTCGGGATAATGGTTTGTATATCGTACTCTGGTTGTATTAAATCATAAGGTATATGATTTAAGTGTGTTCAGGGAAGACGTGAGTTATCTTTGGTCAAGGATATAGAATATCGGATATCGAGGATAGTTATCATGATGACATAAGTATTGGGATAAAGGTTTATTGATATTGAATGGATGGTACCTTATTTGAGATTATTTGTATAACTGTGTATTCGTTCAGGGATGTTGTTCGTGGAAAGGATGTTGTCTTCGGCTTTGAGGTAATTTATGTATTGTTCAGTTATGAGATAATTATTATGTTGAGTTGTTGTATATGTTGTATGTTGAGGCTTCGTATATTGAGATTCGTACTGGTTGTTCGTGTTAGGAATATGCCCTCGAATTCCACTCAGAGGATGAGAGAGTGAGGGCAATTGTATTGTAATTATGAATATTATATTTAATAAGGCAATTATTATTTCTATATTATTGTATATCACTGGCATTGTGATTTGGTATATAGAATAATAGTCCTTGCATTTGAGAGTGAACATTCTACTCCTTATGGAGATAAGGAGATAGGCACTAGAAGTGTTTAGAGCTCGAATGCTTAACTAGTTCGCAAGTCGATAAAACTTAACAGGACATTAAGTTTTAATAAGACTTGTATAACTTATGCTAGGATGTGTGCACGTCTTGATAGCATAGTTATAAGTATATTGGTGGGACCAGTATACTCGAACACGACTCATACTCGATTCAGTCACACGGTATTCACTCTCGGAGAGTCGATAACGAATCGAAAGGTTGTGATAATATACGTGGACCTTTGACTTGAGGGTTCAGTAGAAGATGTGCCTGTGACGTTTAGTTTGTCATTAGAGTAGTTAGACTCATTTGCTTAATTGCTGAGTCGACCTCGAAGTGTGGACTATACGGGCAGGTAGCAGTCTTTGCTGTACGCCAATAAAGGATTCTATCTCCTGTTAGTGAGCAGGCGAATGTCCTATACGGTTAATGGAAAATAAGATCATAAGTCTTTGGCCAAAGCATTCTGATATAGTCGTATTAGATACACTATTAATCAGTCGGTCTTGATTTGCATTAACACATGTATAGAGTTTAGTCAACAGTAGGGTTTGACTTTACCGTGACCCGAAGACTTGACCGGGACATCTGATGAAGGGTCTATACGTATATAGTATTCACGACATAATGGTCCTGGAATGATTCGTTCATTCGTTCTCGATCGGGGTTTACTGATGCGGCCGCTAAGTGGCTAAGTCCGCCCGCACTCATTGGTTCCTCCCAATGCCGGCTGAGACGAACCTACGGAGTCGCGCAATAGGATCATTGATGGATAAATATGAATTAATAATCTCTCTTATAATATTAGATATTAGATATCTAATTTTGATTTATCGGATAAATCAAATAGCGGTCTTATGAATTGTAAGTAGGTTACTGGGTGATTACTTTAATTCATAAATTATATTTCTTAGAGAAATATATATTTGTGTTTGATATAATTAATTAATTGGATTAATTAATTAGTCCAAACACATTGGAAATAAAACGGATTCGTTTGACAAACATCCGGTACACGAGGGATTCGTTTTGACGAACATCTAGTACACGAGCCGAGTAAATTTGACCCGTCTTCTTGGAAATTTCCCTTAAGGCCGCCCCTCCCTCTCTTGTCTCTTTTATACTTATTTTATGTCACTAGGTGACATATGTGAGGTGTATTTGATACCCTCAATAATGTGTTAAAGGTAGACTTTCATTTTTTATATAAATAAAAGTCTTTAAAAAGGAGAGATGACAACTTCTTCTTGCAAGAACTCAAAATCACGAATTTGAGAGAGAGTGTAAGGTTGAAAACTTCATCTTGATCTTAGAGACAAGATATAAGAAGAATACATTGAGAGAGAAAATTCCTACAAGCTTCCCTAGCCGCATTCTTGAAGAAAGGAAGCTTGTCGATTTTTCATAAAGTTCCGGCGTGTGAAGTAGAGGCATCTTGCTTTAGGTGCTTGGAACGAAGGGCTCTTCATCATCATCATCATCATCATACGAAGGTTTTTCAGAGACATCATAGGTATGGGACTTTGATTACTTGATCTTCGTATTTTTCTTTTCGTATATACGTTACTTGATCGATCCTCTTAGGGATTCCGTTTATTCTTCCGCTGCATTTATTTTTTGTGGAATCCCAACAGTGGTATCGGAGAGAGGTCAAATATATCGTATATACGATCATCTTTGCATTTGGAATGTTATTTGATGATGTTTATGATTTAGAATCATAATAGATATAATCGAAGAAATTTAATCGTTCATAGTAAGTCAAGTTTCGACTATTTTATGTGAATTATAAATCTGAAAAATTTGATTTTTGTTGATTTATAAGTTCTTCATGAAGTTAAGAAACTTTTTTGTTTTGGAAGCGAGTCGAAAAAATGAGAAAAACGGGGGTTAAACACGAATACCGCACGAAGACGCAGTGCGGCAGCTGGATCTGCTGGCCGGCCGAGAGTGACTCGTTAGGCTATCAGTAGCTGCTCGGCCAGCTGCCGGCGATGGCCGAGAGTGACTTGGTCCGGGCGGTTCTCGGGTTTTCGGCCCGATTTTGAATCGGGCCGTGGGCTGGGCCTGATACCGGATTTTCCGGGACTCCATTTTTGTATTTATATTTCGTTGTAATAATTTCCGAAATTTAAATTGGATTTAATTGGATTTAATAAAATATTTGGAATATTTTTTTATTAAGGGAAATTATTAGACGAGAATATTGTTTTGGCCGGATTACTTTGAACGGATTAAAATGACGATTATAAATATTAATTTGATTAATATTGTAGAAATTAAATAGATTAATTTTTATATTAATTGGATTAATATATTAATTGATTATTTAATTTCATTTACCGTTACATGTTGTATGGTATGCCTTATGTGATGGTGATATAACTCGTGGACTTAGTTGTTGATTTGTTCGATTCGATATGGTTGTAAAGGCTATTTTGAGCTTATTTATTTTTACTAGAAAATATGTATAATAGGACGTATTGTTCAATGATGTAATTATTCATATGGCTATGACGAAGACCGAAGACGACCGACTAGAAGACGAAGAATCAATACTGTATTTTTCCTTTCTTTATTTGGCTTGGCCCAATACTTAGGAAAAAGTCTATGAGCTATATGTTGGTAGTAACTAGGTTGCTATTTATTGTTTTTCATTTTGAATGATTGACAAACCACAAACCGCGCTTATAAACGGATTAATGTGCAAAGTGTAACATATAATCGCGTTAATACTCCCACTTACAAACACTAAGTTATAAAGGTTACGAGGTTTCCTAACCTCCGTCAAACTCATGGAAAATTGAAATCTAAACCGGAATATTATTCTTCCGAGTATGTCGGGGTAATATTTTTGGGGAAAGTTGATAAATTCCTAGAGTGCATTAGATGCCTTTGGTTGTGACAAATCAAACCCCTATAAACCGTATGGGTTGCCGGGTAAGATTCAATTGTCAGACTAATAGGAGTTGACGGTTTAAACTTAGATAGTTCAGCGAGCCATAGAAACCGAATGGGTTGAGGGCAAGTGAACTAGGGGTAAAAGAAGATCGAATCATCCATTAGATGGGTTGGTATTAGACACCACTTTATAAAGAATAATAGAATATAAACCGTATGGGTTGCCCTCTATTAAACTTTGTAAAGAAATCGATCACCACTATGAAGTCACCCAAGACTTCCGGATTTAACATGGGAGTGTGTAAATGCCGATAAAATAGTGGGAGCCGAGTTATGAATAAAGAAAGTCCTTAAATTCTTTACTCGGATCATAATTAAACAATCACTAACGAATCTCAAATTATTCTCTGCAGTTAACAAAACTCTCAATATGACAATGAACCCACTCGCTATACTACTTGAAAAGAACATCCTGATCGGTCCGAACTATGTAGGCGGCCGGAACTTGAGGATTGTCCTAACTATGGAAATGCTGGGATACGTCTTGGAGGTGGACATCCCAGCGGCTCCTGCAAGAACCCGAGCCAATCAGGAAGATGTCGATGCCCATGAGAAATGGGTAAAAGACGACATAAGAGTGCGAGGGTACATGTTAGGCTCAATGACCAATAAGCTTCAACATGCCCATGAAAAGATGACGTCTTCACGAGCCATCTTATCCCACCTAGCTGAGCTCTATGGAGAGCATAGCCGAACTGCTAGATATGAGATATCAAAGCAATTATTCGGCGCCAGGATAAAGGAAGGAGAGAGGGTTAGGGACCATGTCCTCAAGATGATCTCGATGATTGAGAGATTGGAAGCTCTTGATTTCCAGATGCATGCATCTCTCCAAACTGACGTTATCCTGCAGTCACTTCCTGACTCCTTTTCCCAATTTGTCATGAACTTCAACTGCAATGAGATTGCATGTAACTTAGCTGGGCTAATGAACAAACTGATGACTGCCCAGTCTCAGATGAAGACAAAGGGAAAGGAAGTTGCACTTGTGATTTCTTCTAAGACTTGGAAGTCCAAGAATAAGAAGAAAAAGAACAAGAAGCAGTTAGGTCCGATAGCCAAGATCGACAAGGGAAGGGGCAAGGCCCCAATGGTTCAAAAGAGCAAAGGGGCCAAGAAAACGGATGTATGCCTCAACTGCGGTGAGCTAGGCCACTGGAAGAGGTATTGTCCAAAGCTTGACCGTAATGCGCCTTCAGGTACGGAACTACTGGTTTTAGAAACAAATTGTTCTGTAACTGTATATTCTACTTCTTGGATACTTGATTCCGGTGCGAGTTCTCACATTTGTACAATGAATCAGGATCTGGAACGAAGTAGGAAGCTGGATTCAGGGGAGGTGATGGTCACCGTCGGAGGTGGGCATAGTGTCGAGGCTTCTGATATTGGATCCCTTATGTTGGATTTAGAATCTGGTTTTATTCTCACTTTAGATGATGTACTTGTTTTGCCCAAGGGGCACAAGAATATTGTATCACTTCCGGTCATGGACCGAAAGGGATTTCACTTCTTTATTGGAGATGGGTCCTGTCGTATTTATTTCAGAAATAAATTGGTTAGTACTGCTACATTATTAAATGGTTTATACCATTTAAATTTAAAGAATAAGACAACTGTGAACACTATAACTAGGAAGCGTGGTAGGGATGAAACGAACCAAGCACTTAAGTGGCATCTTAGACTTGGTCATATCGGTCAGACCAAGGTTCATAAAATGGAGAAAGATGGGCTTACGGGTCCATTGGGATCAGATCCCTATCCAACTTGTGAATCTTGCCTTCAAGGCAAAATGACTAAGTTACCCTTCGCAGGGACTTTTGAAAGAGTCTTGAAAAACTTGATTGATCCATACCGACGCCTCGTGGCCCTTTTGAAGTGGCACGAGACGGCTTTCAGATTTCATTACATTCAATGATGACCATACTGTATGGATTCGTACTTAATGAAACATAAGTCTGAAGCTTTTGATAAATTCAAGGAATTTAAAGCCCTAGTTGAAAATCAAACAGGTAACCGTGTTAAGACTCTTCGGTCAGACCGGGGTGGTGAGTACATGAGTACCGAATTTGATGAGTTCTTAAAAGAACTAGGAATAGTGTCACAATTCACTCCTCCAGCTACTCCACAATTAAATAGTGTATCAGAAAGAAGGAACCGAACCTTGTTGGACATGGTTCGCTCCAAGCTTAACTATACTGATCTACCGATTTATCTGTGGGGTTACGCGCTCCTTACTGCTGTGCATATCTTGAACAGATGTCCGTCCAAATCCATTCCTAAGACTCCCCATGAGATGTGGAGAGGTAGGAAACCAAGTCTTAATCACATTAGGATTTGGGGATGCCTTGCTTATGTCAAGAAGACTAAAGTAGAGAAATTGAAAACTAGGTCTGTGAAAGGTCGTTTAATAGGATATCCAGGGGATTCCATGGGATATCTATTCTACATGCACGAAGATCATAGGATCATCGTTGCTATACAAGCACACTTCCTGGAAGATCAGTCTATTCAGGAAGGAGGGGTAGGTAGAAATATTTCTTTGGAAGAAATAAAAGAAACACCAAATGAGACACCTATGCAAGATATAAGAACCGAAACTTCTGAAATAAAAATACAACCTCGTAAGTCTAGTAGAATTTCTCAATTACCTGAGAGGTATGGCTATCTGCATCAAGAGAAACTGGGTGTCCATGAGATGACAGAAAGTAGTCAAGAGAATGATCCTTCTACATACGACCAAGCGATGGTAGACGTTGACTCCACCAAGTGGCAAGAAGCTATGGAAGCTGAGATAGACTCAATGCATGCTAATCAGGTCTGGACTTTAGTAGATCATCCTAAAGGCATAGTGCCTATTGGAAACAAATGGATCTATAAGAGAAAGACTGATGGAGATGGCAAGGTTGATACCTATAAGGCCAGGCTTGTGGCAAAGGGTTATTCCCAAAGAGAAGGAATCGATTACTTCGAGACCTTCTCGCCTGTAGCTATGATTAAGTCTATTCGCATGATGCTTGCTATAGCAGCCTACTTAGATTATGAAATATGGCAAATGGATGTAAAAACGGCATTCCTAAATGGATTCCTAGAGGAGGAGATTTATGTGGAACAGCCTAAGGGATTCATATCTCAAACCAATATTCATAAAGTATGCAAACTTCAGCGTGCCATTTATGGACTGAAGCAAGCTTCACGGAGTTGGAATCATCGTTTTAACGAGACAGTCAAAGAGTTTGATTTTGTCCAAAATGAAGAAGAGCCCTGTATTTACAAGAAGGTTAGTGGGAGCAAAATTGCGTTATTAATACTATATGTAGATGACATTCTACTTATAGGAAGCAGCGTAGGAATGCTCGATTACGTGAAAGCTTGGCTTTCTAAAGAGTTCTCAATGAAAGACTTGGGAGAAGCTACCTATATTCTGGGTATTCGCCTCTACCGGGATAGAGCAAAAAGAATGTTAGGTCTTTCCCAAGCCCTCTACATAGAAAAGATCCTGAAGCGATTTAGGATGGAAGATTCTAAAATAGGGTTTCTACCTATGCAACATGGTGCAAAACTTTCCTTAGAGATGTGTCCTCAGAGTGAGGAAGATAGAAAGGAAATGAGCAAGGTACCTTATGCTTCGGCAGTAGGTAGCCTTATGTATACAATGATTTGCACTAGACCGGACATTGCCTATGCTGTGAGCGTAGTAAGTCGGTTTCAGTCAAATCGAGGGCAGGAACATTGGACTGCTGTAAAGAACATTCTTAAGTACCTAAGGAGGACTAAAGACTTGGTACGACAGTGGAGAACTAAGAGTGATGGGTTTTACAGACTCAGATTTTTCGGGGGACATGGATGCTCAGATGTCCACATCAGGGTATATCTTTACTCTAAATGGTGGGGCAGTTTCTTGGAGAAGTGCCAAGCAAAGTTCGACTGCTATCTCTACATGTCAAGCCGAATATCAGGCAGCCACGGAGGCTGCTAAAGAAGCTTTTTGGATAAAGAAGTTCACTAAGGAACTTCAAGTGGTTCCTAACACAGAGAAGCCCGTGACACTGTTTTGTGACAACGACGGAGCTGTTGCACAGGCTAAGGAGCCTAGGGCTCACCACAACACCAAACATATTGCGAGAAAATATCATTTTGTTAGAGAAATGGTTCGGGATGGGAATGTTACACTGCAGAGAGTAGACACAGCAAATAACGTTGCTGATCCGCTTACCAAGCCACTATCTCAGAAGGTCTTAGAGAGACATCTGGAGAGTATGGGTATTTGATACCATAGTTTGTGTCATTGAGTGCAAATGGGAGATTGTTAGGAATATGCCCTCGAATGCCACTCAGAGGATGAGAGAGTGAGGGCAATTGTATTGTAATTATGAATATTATATTTAATAAGGCAATTATTATTTCTATATTATTGTATATCACTGGCATTGTGATTTGGTATATAGAATAATAGTCCTTGCATTTGAGAGTGAACATTCTACTCCTTATGGAGATAAGGAGATAGGCACTAGAAGTGTTTAGAGCTCGAATGCTTAACTAGTTCGCAAGTCGATAAAACTTAACAGGACATTAAGTTTTAATAAGACTTGTATAACTGATGCTAGGATGTGTGCACGTCTTGATAGCATAGTTATAAGTATATTGGTGCGATCAGTATACTCGAACACGACTCATACTCAATTCAGTCACACGGTATTCACTCTCGGAGAGTCGATGACGAATCGAAAGGTTGTGATAGTATACGTGGACCTTTGACTTGAGGGTTCAGTAGAAGATGTGCCTGTGACGTTTAGTTTGTCATTAGAGTAGTTAGACTCATTTGCTTAATTGCTGAGTCGACCTCGAAGTGCGGACTATATGGGCAGGTAGCATTCTTTGCTGTACGCCAAGAAAGGATTCTATCTCCTGTTAGTGAGCAGGCGAATGTCCTATATGGTTAATGGCAAATAAGATCATAAGTCTTTGGCCAAAGCATTCTGATATAGTCGTATTAGATACACTATTAATCAGTCGGTCTTGATTTGCATTAACACATGTATAGAGTTTAGTCAACAGTAGGGTTTGACTTTACCGTGACCCGAAGACTTGACCGGGACATCTGATGAAGGGTCTATACGTATATAGTATTCACGACATAATGGTTCTGGAATGATTCGTTCATTCGTTCTCGATCGGGGTTTCTGATGCGGCCCGCTAAGTGGCTAAGTCTTTGCCCGCACTCATTAGTTCCTCCCAATGCATTTGAGACGAACCTACGGAGTCGCGCAATAGGATCATTGATGGATAAATATGAATTAATAATCTCTCTTATAATATTAGATATTAGATATCTAATTTTGATTTATCGGATAAATCAAATAGCGGTCTTATGAATTGTAAGTAGGTTCTTGGGTGATTACTTGAATTCGAAATTATATTTCTTAGAGAAATATATATTTGTGTTTGATATAATTAATTAATTGGATTAATTAATTAGTCAAACACATTGGAAATAAAATGGATTCGTTTGACAAACATCCGGTACGAGGGATTTGTTTGTGAACATCGATTACAAGCCGAGTAAATTCGACCCGTCTTCTTGGAAATTTCCCTTAAGGCCGCCCCCCTCCCTCTCTTGTCTCTTTTATACTTATTTTATGTCACTAGGTGACATATGTGAGGTGTATTTGATACCCTCAATCATGTGTTAAAGGTAGACTTTCATTTTTTTATAAATAAAAGTCTTTAAAAAGGAGAGAGGACAACTTCTTCTTGCAAGAACTCAAAATCACGAATTTGAGAGAGAGTGTAAGGTTGAAAACATCATCTTTATCTTAGAGACAAGATGTAAGAAGAATACATTGAGAGAGAAAATTCCTACAAGCTTCCCTAGCCGCATTCTTGAAGAAAGGTAGCTTGTCGATTTTTCATCAAGTTCCGGCGTGTGAAGTAGAGGCATCTTGCTTAAGGTGCTTGGAACGAAGGGCTCTTCATCATCATCATCATCATACGAAGGTTTTTCAGAGACATCATAGGTATGGGACTTTGATTCCTTGATCTTCGTATTTTTCTTTTCATATATACGTTACTTGATCGATCCTCTTAGGGATTCCGTTTATTCTTCTGCTGCATTTATTTTCTATGGAATCCCAACAATTCATTGAGGGATGTTGATCCCAGGACTATTGTTGGTATTAATGGTTGTGTTGATCGTCTCATTGGGGGATGTTGATGGATATGGTCCTCGACTTTGAGGTAATCTAAGTACTTGTTCAGTCATGTGGATAATTAGTATGTTGAGTTGTTGTATATGTTGAGGTTTCGTGTAATGAGTTTCGTATCGGTTATTCGTTGAGGGACGATGATCCCAGGACTGTTGTATTGAGATCGTAGATCATGTTGGTCATTCATTTGGGGATGATGATCCCAGGATTGATGTTTTAGATATTGATTAGTCGTGTCGACTTTTCATTGTCAGTCTGTTGTTGTTCACTTCGGTGAGTCTTTTGATCCTTATTGGATATGTGTTTCTTTGAGTTTCGTTGTCATGTTGCATCGTGACATATCTGGAGTCATATCTGCGTGCCGATTGGTTATTGTGTAGGATTTTTAGCCGGGCACATGATGGTTATGTGTTGATATTTCCACATTGAACCGTGCACACAAGACGTAGTTCGTGAGGCTAATTAGGTACAAGACCACACGTGTATGTGATCAATATCCCGGGTGGCTTGTACACGGACACATTTCTGGATCGGGCGTACTATGATTTCCATCTTTGAGCCATATTGTTTGGTCGTTCATCCTCCATTCATGGTTGGGTATGTTCGACGGTTTGCGGCTGGTTGTTCATACGCCCGAGGGGTATGTTTCGATAGTCGAGGTTATTTTCTTGAGATCCATAATTGTTGATCGTTTGGAGTTTACCTTGTTGATGGTATTCTCGGTTATTGTTGGCCCTTTGTTGATCATTTGGAGTTTACCTTGTTGATGGTATTCTCGGTTATTGTTGATTGTTCATTGATTGCGTTCGAGATTTACCTTGTTGATGGTATTCTCAATTATCGTGATCCTTTATTGGTCGTATTGGAGTTATCATGTCGATAATATTCTCAGTGATGTTTTGGTTGATCATTGTTATTGATCGTATGAGCATTCGGACTGTACGTCGATGTTCGGGATTTGTTATCATTATCATGTGATAGTTGATCTACAGATATGTTGTGTATTATTGGTTTATCCAGGTTGAGATTTGATTGTGTAATCCGACGGACAGGAGTTGGCACAGATTGGATTATTTCCACACTTATGAGTTATGATGATGTTTTGAGGATTATCGGTATTTTTGGAATACAGTGTTGTTGCCCGAAATATTTATCCGAAGATGAAATACTGCTGGAATAGACGGACAACAAACAAGGTTGCGGGAGCACTTCCGAGGGGGTGTCGATAAACACAAGATTTGCCGGGTTTGTTAGGCCCGGGCTTGAATGCTCTCGTGAGATGTTATTAATACAAATATTCGTGGATACAAGTATTAATGTGAGAATCTAAGTACAATGAGTGTAAAAAGATCCTATTATCCAGCTCTTGAGCGAAGCTTTGGTGTTCTTGCTCTCGGCCGATCGTCTTCTGTGTGAGAGAGGCTAAGAGAGAAGAAGGAACCGAGAGATAGTTGTTGCCAAGAGTAGGAGAAAGCCAAGTTGTGAGTATTGCTTCTGTATTGTGCGTGAAATCGCGAGAATCCGAGAGTTGGAGTTCAGAGAGGAAAAATCCGGCCCGTGTCCAAGTGTAGGCAGCCTTCTATTTATAGGGGCTGAGATGCTTTGTTTCCTGGCGGGCGGTCGCCTTTTGTCCGATATAATAATGGGGCGATCGTCTTTAAGTCACATGGGCTGTCTGCCTAAAGTCCAAGGCTGCGGCCGGTAGCCAGCTGTGCGGTCCAATGAGGAGCCAGCACGCATCTGGAGTTGCTGTCATGGGCGGTCCCACGGACACCTTTCGGCGGGCCTGTCAGTTGGTGGAAGGATGCTGACAGGCTATGGTCAACGATCCGTGAAATGCGGATCTTGTCTCGGCCTTGCACGTTGGTTCTGTCCTGAGCTTCGGCCATTTCCGACTGGACGATCATCGGCTTCGAGCGGCATGAGGCGGTCGGCATTGGTCGGTCACCAGAGGTCGGCATCGGTCGGTCACCAGGGGTCGATCGGCAAGTGCCGAGAGATGATCGTCTGCTGGTCGGCCACCAGGAGTCGATCGCCAAGTACCGAGAGACGATCGTCTTGGTTGTCGATCGCTCGGCACCAAGACTTGTCCGAGGACCTTCGGTCGGTAGTTCTGCCTTGGTTGCTCGGCTACGGCATGGTCGCCCAATCTCTGGTCGAAAGTTCTGCCTCGGCTGCTCGGCTATGGCTAGGTCGCCCAATCTCTGGTCGGCAGTTCTGCCGAGGCTGCTCGGCTATGGCTAGGTCGCCCGATCTCTGGTCGGCAGTTCTGCCTGGGCTGCTCGGCTATGGCTAGGTTGCCCAATCCCTGAGGCGATCGCCGGTCGAAGAGTATAATTCTCGACACAGCAATTGCCCCCCAGCTTGCTCCGATGTTGAAGACATGGGGCGAGGTGGTTCTTGCTGGCGATCGTGTAAGATGAGGACGGGCGATCCGTTGAGCTAACTTTGGATTCGTACTTGGGCGATCTGGTCGATTGGCTAGCTATCTTTCGGTCTTGTACCTGCAAAAAACAACATTGGCCGATCCCCCTCAGAAACTTGATGGTTTTGTCGTTCGGGGAATCGTGCACAGTCGCGGAGTTCGATGGACCGACTCCATGACCGTGTCTTGTGCGCGAACGACATTGAGTGTCTCGTGACTCATTTTATTGTGAGGGTCCTTTGTTAGGCTGCGCCTCGCCTCGTATTTAAACGAAGGGCGTGCGGTCTTGGTCTAGAGGAGTCCTTGCACGGGGTGTCGACGGATTAATCAACTCCACTTCCGCGGCTTGTTAGCTCTGCTTCCACCTCGATCCGCCATGAAGATGGCGAACCTCGACGGTGTACGTTGAGATGGGGTAGTGACGTGTCGCATTGTCCGGGTTCACCATGTTAAATGATGAACCTTTGAGGGCGGGCGATCATGTCCACTGATTAGTTTTGGAGGGCCCTCAGACTACGCCGGCCTCATATTTAAACGAAGGGCGGGCAATCTTGGCCCAAAGGGACCTTGCATGGCCGAAGCAGCCGGTTCCATCGACTACCATGACCATGGCTGTATGTTGTGTGGTGGAGGCGATCTCGTGCCGTAGTCCACCATGTTAGATTATGAACTGTCGATGGCGGACGAGTCCTCCAGTTTTGGTGATGTTTCTTGATAATGGCGATCGGGCTGGAAGACTGGTGATCGTCGCTCGGCTGCCGATCGCGTTATTCATAGGTTGATACCAGCGATCGGGCTGGAGATCGTCGTTCGGGTACCGATCCCGCTGCTTACAGACTAAGAAGAAATCTTTGCCTGGCCAGAAAGTCTACGGCCTTAGCTCGGAAGATCGCGTAGGTCGAGGGTTGGTCCTTCGTAAGATGCCTGAACATAGGCGAAAGACCATGGAATCCTCCTAGGACCGCGTAGAGGGAGATCTCATCGCTTACGAGCTTGCCGTTGAGGATGATCTCGTCTACCCGGTCGATGTAGTCCGAGTCGGACTCTTCTTCCCCTTGTTTATTTCGCACCATGCGATGGGGACCTTCTGGCCGAGCGACCCTGGTGGCGAAGTATGCTGTGAAGTCGTTCGCCAGTTGGTTAAAGGAGCCGATGGACCGAGGCGGCAATGAGGCGTACCACCTGTGGGCGAGGTCGTCCAGCGTCAGAGGGAACATTCGGCACCTGTTTGCGTCTGATGCCCCACACCCGGTCATGTAGATGTTGAACTTGCTCAGGTGTGTTTCGGGGTCCGATCTCCCCTCATACAAGGGTGTTTGAGGAGGAGCGATCTTTTGCTGCACGGGGGCGAGCTCGATGTGGACCCCGAGCGGCTCACTCGGCTCGGTGATCTCGTTCTTGGCGCCTGCCCCCAGGAGCGCCTTCATGTCGTCAAGCTGGCGTTGCATCGCGGCCATCGCCGTAGCATGGTCGCTCGTGGATCGGCTCTTGGAGCGGGAGCCGAGGCGATCATGTACCAATCTCCTGACTCCACTGCTGCCGACCTCGGCTATTTGGCGAGGGGGAGCCTGACGGCTGGGCTGCCTTCTGGGAGTCGGATAGGCCGAGCTCCTGGTGACGCACTCGAATTCCGTCGTCTCGTGGCTGGGGCCGGAATGCCTCAGTCGCCAAGACGGGTCGCTGCCGAGGCGATCGAACATAGAGGTGCCCCGGCTGGCGAGAGCCTCTCCCTGTGAACGGGAGCCTCCTGGCGATCGCTCGGTCAGCAACGCCTTGAACTTCTGTTTGGTCTTCCGGCAGATGGCCGAGGGGGTGATAGCGGGAGGCGTGTCGAGAGCACTCCGTCGCTCCTGAAGGACGGCTATGGCCTCCTCGATCTGTTCCGCGGTTTGGAACTGATCGAGTGAGAGACTTGGGCCGTTCCCCAGGGGCGGGATCGAGCGTCTCGGACCGTGGCGGCTACCCTCCGCCATTGGCTGTGGCTCGAACTGAGACGGAACGAGGCATCTGGCGGGCTGGCCAGCGGTTTTCTTCGACGCAGAGGCGGAAGACATGATTCTGAAAGCTTTCTCTGAAGAACAGTGAGTGTTTCTTCAGGTATATGCCCCGGAGAACAGTGAGTGTTTTTCGGGACGGTAGGAATAAAAATTGAGGGTTAGATCCTCTTCCTCTAGCGCCAATTGTTGTTGCCCTAAATATTTATCCGAAGATGAAATACTGCTGGAATAGACGGACAACAAACAAGGTTGCGGGAGCACTTTCGAGGGGGTGTCGATAAACACAAGATTTGCCGGGTTTGTTAGGCCCGGGCTTGAATGCTCTCGCGAGATGTTATTGATACAAATATTCGTGGATACAAGTATTAATGTGAGAATCTAAGTACAATGAGTGTAAAAAGATCCTATTATCCATCTCTTGAGCGAAGCTTTGGTGTTCTTGCTCTCGGCCGATCATCTTCTGTGTGAGAGAGGCTGAGAGAGAAGAAGGAACCGAGAGATAGCTGTTGCCAAGAGTAGGAGAAAGCCAAGTTGTGAGTATTGCTTCTGTATTGTGCATGAAATCGCGAGAATCCGAGAGTTGGAGTTCAGAGAGGAAAAATCCGGCCCTTGTCCAAGTGCAGGCAGCCTTCTATTTATAGGGTCTGAGATGCTTTGTTTCCTGGCGGGCGATCGCCTTTTGTCCGATATAATAATGGGGCGATCATCTTTAAGTCACATGGGCTGTCTGCCTAAAGTCTAAGGCTGTGGCCGGTAGCCAGCTGTGTTGTCCAATGAGGAGCCAGCACGCGTCCGGAGTTGCTGTCACGGGCAGTCCCACGGACACCTTTCGGCGGGCCTGTCGGTTGGTGGAAGGATGCTGACAGGCTGTGGTCAACGATCCGTGAAATGCGGATCTTGTATCGGCCTTGCACGTGGGTTCTGTCCTGAGCTTCGGCCATTGCCGACGGGACGATCATCGGCTTCGAGCGGCATGAGGCGGTCGGCATTGGTCGGTCACCAGAGGTCGGCATCGGTCGGTCACCAGGGGTCGATCGGAAAGTGCCGAGAGATGATCGTCTGCTGGTCGGCCACCAGGAGTCGATCGCCAAGTACCGAGAGACGATCGTCTTGGTTGTCGAACTCTCGGCACCGGGACTTATCCGGGGACCTTCGGTCAGTAGTTCTGCCTTGGTTGCTCGGCTACGGCACGGTCGCCCGATCTCTGGTCGACAGTTCTGCCTCGGCTGCTCGGCTATAGCTAGGTCGCCCGATCTACGAGTGGCGATTACGCACTGGCTCGGCTATGGCTAGGTCGCCCGATCTCTCGGTGGCGATTACATGCAGGCCGCTCGGCTATGGCTAGGTCGCCCGATCCCTGAGGCGATCGCTGGTCGAAGAGTATAATTCTCGACTCAACATACAGTACAGATGATTGTTGTTGAATTCATTTCGTCATTTGAGAATACGAAATGTGGAATATGTCAAGGATTGATTTAGTATGGATTGATATGAATTGGTAAGGTTATAACGGTAAGATTACGTTGGTAGTATTCTTACAGTATTATTACATTGGTATGTGATTATTTATGATGATGTGATCGGTATCATTATTGAGTATTGTGGCTGACCCCGTCGTGGGATTTATTTTTAGGTACTCGGAGATCGAGCTAGTAGCGGTTGTGAAGGGATGAGCTTCCCTATGTGATACTGGCGGTGGCATGTTTTGGGGTATCGAGTATTTCTTTTCTGGTTATTCATTTCCGCTGCAAATGTGTATTTTGAACTGCTTTATCCGCTGCGTGTGTATATTTCAAAATGGCTTTTCGGTATCTTTATCCACTGCGTGTGTGTATTTTAAATGGCCCTTTTGGCACTTTGCGAACTTGGGTTATTTCGTTAAACCCTTTTTCCTAACTATTTTATCGGTACGTTTAAGTGGTGGCTTAACGTACATTTTGAACTGTTGAGATTTGGCAATTCGCCTTGTATTTTCAAATGGTATTCTATGACGGTATTTCAGAATTATGTTTTTGAAAATATTTGAGTATTTGCAAAATACTACCATCATCGGCCTTTTTGGCGAGTTTGAACGTTTTGTAAATGGTTTTTAGCCTGGTAGGTTCCGGCGCGGGAGCCACGACGCTGTAATATCCCGGATGGTTTTGGGGGTGTTACAGAAGATGGTATCGGAGCTTGGGTTTTGTGAAACCCAAGCGTGTGTGTTATGTGGCTCTACCAGTACGGTAGTAGCGTGGCTTTTGAAAATGATTTTTTTGACTTTTGAGTCGAACTGATTTTTGGAGTTTCCAAAATTTTTGAGATCTTTTTAGATTGCTTTTTGTGATATTGGTATGTGTTGGCATTGTGTTGAGACTTTGTATGGGAGTCGTGTGCTAGTATCACGGGAGATCATCGGCTTCACGCACCTGTAAGTATATTGGTTTGGTTAGTTCGCTTGTGGCGACGATTGATTGTTTTGTGATGAGTTGGAAAGTTTTGGATTTATTTGTTGTTGGCGATAGGTTGCAAGTTTCGAGGACGAAACTTATTTTAAGGGGGGTAGTATGTAATACCTGGATTTTCAGTATAAATTTTTCGCGTTATTTTATCTAAGATATACTGTATAGTTTGGTATCTATACAGTATGGATAAAATAAATTGAGAATCGAGACAGTTATACTGGTGTGATTATCGTTTTTGATTGACAGATATATTCAGGATATGTTGTATCAGGTTGAAATGATTTGGATATCAGGTATATCGTATGAGATTATTTTTGGGTTGAGTATATGTGTATTCAGTATGCCGTATGTTCATATCCAGTATGTCGAGACGTCGGACAGGAACAGTTGATTTTTTGGCTAAGTATAAAAGCCATTACGTACGTTAAGCCTTGGAGCTTACGTACGTAAAATGTGTTAGCTTACGTACGTTATATAGTGTACATAACGTACGTAACAAGAGGAATCAGACAATGGGGCCCGTGGTCGGCGGCTTTCGGCGCGGATGTGGACAGGTGAGTCAACGGATGGAGTTACGTACGTTATGCAGGGTGTATTATGTACGTAATACGAGTATAATACTGTAGCAAGTCAACGTACGTATTACGTACGCAACGGATTAAGTGTTACGTACGTTACGGAGTAGCCGGTCGAGTCGTGGCCGAGATGACCTGGATGGCCGAGCATGGCCGGCCGTGACCCATTGGGATGGCCGAGCACGGTCGGCAGTGACTCGCAGGGATGGCTAGGGTGGCGATTACGTCGTAAGGCGGTGGCGATTACGGCCGTAAGGGCGATTACGTCGTAAGCCAGTGCCGATTACGTACGTAAAGTGCCGAACAACTGGCGATGGGGTAGGCCACGACCGGCTACGTGCGTAAGGACCCGCCGGATTACGTGCGTAACGTCTTGCGGAGTCTCGGCTATATAAGGCACAGACCGGTCACTTCGGCATTTTCATTTTTTCTTTGTTTTTTCGCGATTCCTTCAGCAAAAATGGATGGATTTGAGTAAGAACATCAAAGAGCAACATGTTTGGAAGTTTTAATCATGGATTAACATCATCTTCCACCCGGATCGAAGGTAAGAACACCTAAACTTTTGGTTTTTGGATGTTCTTGAGGTTTCTTGGTGTTTGGGCCGATTTGCTTCGTTTTGATTCAGATTGTTGATTGAACTTGATTGTAAACTCATAATCATTCATTATTCTTGAAGTTTTGTGGAACGAATTCGAGTATTTCTTTGAATAATCGATTGAATTGGATTATGCCTTCAAAGTGTTCGATGAAATGTCTCAATGAGTAGAACTTGGAAAATTCTACACGTTTTCGTATGAATGATGGTTGAATTGATATTTTTGTGATGATTCTTGGTATTTACGAGAATTTTGTTAAGGGAAGATAATGAATTGCTGATCAAATGATTCGATTATGTTGTTATGATTTTGGAATCGTGGTATTCTCGATGTTCTTGGTGGTTTGTTTCGATTCATGATGTTATGAGAAGTATATGTTGAAGAACATGATTATATACACCTTGAATTATGATTAAGGGTTGTTTAGATGTTAGAAAACATCGGGTTATGTTGTTTTATGGATTATGAACGTGAATTTGGATAATTCGTGTTCTTGAAGAACTCTTGAGTTACATGTTATGATTTTGGAAGGATTTCGGATAATTTTGGAATGTGATTATTCACGATAATAATCAGTATATTGTTTTCTACGAATTTACAAGTATGAACAAGAAGGAGTTTTGTCTTCGTATTTGGAGTTGAAGTTGGAATCGAATATGTTATAAAATCCTTAATGTCGAGATGAATTGATCATTGATTTGATGAATACGTTTTAAAGTGTTGGTTTTTTGGATACGAATATGGAATATTCACATTTTGAACTAAGTTATGTATTTTGGTACAATATTCGTATAGGAATACGAATATGATTCCGGATTTGATAAGATAATGACTCACTTTTGAGTTTGAGAATTCATAGGTATTTAACAAGTGTTCAATTCGGATAATGGAATTATTTGAAACCTTTGGAATATGGTTATCTATAATGTTGAATTGATCGGATTGTCCGGATTGATGATGATAACCGGTAATTGGTTTATATTATGAATTTACAAGGAGGAAACTTGTATCAGTATTTAAGATTGAATTTGGAAACGGTAATGTTAGACCCTTGTTGGGTTAAATTGATTATTGATATGATCTTCGGATTGTGGAATCGTGTTGTGGTTTTGAATTCGTGTTTGATTGGTTCGAATTGTTTGGATTTTTCTTTAATCGGGGTATTGTAGAACCATTGGGTTTATTGATCGGTTATATTGATTATTGAGTTGCGACTTGTATCGTGGATATGAGTTCGTATTTGTTTGAGTTGTATTGTTCGGTTTTGTTTATGATCGGGGTTTTGTTGAGCCGTTGAGTCGCTTGGTTGGCTATGTCGGTTATTGATTGTTATCGGATTGTTGTTGATTGATTATTGCAATAGGTTGTCATGTTTGATCGTGGTTTATGACCGTTTGTCGCGGTTGAGATTGAAGAGTTCGTAGATTGCTTTTGGTCGGGGCTGAGGAGCTCGTAGATGAAGGCAATAGATTTTGGTAATGGCTTCGTGGTATCGGTATCGAGGCAAGTTTCTACTTGTTCAGTTTCTAATATTTGATGAATGATTTCGTTTTCATTTCATTTATAATTCGTACAACAATGTGGTTAGAAATGTAAGTTGTCGGGATAATGGTTTGTATATCGTACTCTGGTTGTATTAAATCATAAGGTATATGATTTAATTGTGTTCAGGGAAGACGTGAGTTATCTTTGGTCAAGGATATAGAATATCGGATATCGAGGATAGTTATCGTGATGACATAAGTATTGAGATAAATGTTTATTGGTATTGAATGGATGGTACCTTATTTGAGATTATTTGTATAACTGTGTATTCGTTCAGGGATGTTGTTCGTGGAAAGGATGTTGTCTTCGGCTTTGAGGTAATTTATGTATTGTTCAGTTATGAGATAATTATTATGTTGAGTTGTTGTATATGTTGTATGTTGAGGCTTCGTATATTGAGATTCGTACTGGTTGTTCGTTGAGGGATGTTGATCCCAGGACTATTGTTGGTATTAATGGTTGTGTTGATCGTCTCATTGGGGGATGTTGATGGATATGGTCCTCGACTTTGAGGTAATCTAAGTACTTGTTCAGTCATGTGGATAATTAGTATGTTGAGTTATTGTATATGTTGAGGTTTCGTGTAATGAGTTTCGTGTCGGTTATTCATTGAGGGATGTTGATCCCAGGACTGTTGTATTGAGATCGTAGATCGTGTTGGTCATTCATTTGGGGATGATGATCCCAGGATTGATGTTTTGGATATTGATTAGTCATGTCGACTTTTCATTGTCAGTCTGTTGTTGTTCACTTCAGTGAGTCTTTTGATCCTTATTGGATATGGATATGTGTTTCTTTGAGTTTCATTGTCATGTTGCATCGTGACATATCTGGAGTCATATCTGCGTGCCGATTGGTTATTGTGTAGGATTTTTAGCCGGGCACATGATGGTTATGTGTTGATATTTCCACATTGAACCGTGCACACGAGACGTAGTTCGTGAGGCTAATTAGGTACAAGACCACACGTGTATGTGATCATTACCCGGGGTGGCTTGTGCATGGACACATTTCCGGATCGGGCGTACTATGATTTCTATCTTTGAGCCATATTGTTTGGTCGTTCATCCTCCATTCATGGTTGGGTATGTTCGACGGTTTGCGAATGGTTGTTCATACGCCCGAGGGGTATGTTTCTACAGTCGAAGTTATTTTCTTGAGATCCATTATTGTTGATCGTTTGGAGTTTACCTTGTTGATGGTATTCTCGGCTATTGTTGGTCCTTTGTTGATCTTTTGGAGTTTACCTTGTTGATGGTATTCTCGGTTATTGTTGATCCTTCATTGATTGCGTTCGAGATTTACCTTGTTGATGGTATTCTCAATTATCGTGATCCTTTATTGGTCGTATTGGAGTTATCATGTCGATGATATTCTCAGTGATGTTTTGGTTGATCATTGTTATTGATCGTATGAGCATTCGGACTGTACGTCGATGTTCGGGATTTGTTATCATTATCATGTGATAGTTGATCTACAGATATGTTGTGTATTATTGGTTTATCCAGGTTGAGATTTGATTGTGTAATCCGACGGACAAGAGTTGGCACAGATTGGATTATTTCCACACTTATGAGTTATGATGATGTTTTGAGGATTATCGGTATTTTTGGAATACAGTACAGATGATTGTTGTTGAATTCATTTCGTCATTTGAGAATACGAAATGTGGAATATGTCAAGGATTGATTTAGTAAGGATTGATATGAATTGGTAAGGTTATAACGGTAAGATTACGTTGGTAGTATTCTTACAGTATTATTACATTGGTATGTGATTATTTATGATGATGTGATCGGTATCATTATTAAGTATTGTGGCTGACCCTGTCGTGGGCTTTATTTTTAGGTACTCGGAGATCGAGCTAGTAGCGGTCGTGAAGGGATGAGCTTCGCTATGTGATACTGGCGGTGGCATGTTTTAGGGTATCGAGTATTTCTTTTCTGGTTATTCATTTCCGCTGCAAATGTGTATTTTGAACTGCTTTATTCGCTGCGTGTGTATATTTCAAAATGGCTTTTCGGTATCTTTATCCACTACGTGTGTGTATTTTAAATGGCCCTTTTGGCACTTTGCGAACTTGGGTTATTTCGTTAAACCCTTTTTCCTAACTATTTTATCGGTACGTTTAAGTGGTGGCTTAACGTACATTTTGAACTGTTGAGATTTGGCATTTCGCCTTGTATTTTCAAATGGTATTCTATGACGGTATTTCAGAATTATGTTTTTGAAAATATTTGAGTATTTGCAAAATACTACCGTCATCGGCCTTTTTGGCGAGTTTGAACGTTTTGTAAATGGTTTTTAGCCTGGTAGGTTCCGGCGCGGGACCCACGGCGCTGTAATATCCCGGATGGTTTTGGGGGTGTTACAGAAACACTCGAAGGTCGCCCCTTCAATCAATCACGTAACAAACTCGAACCTTAACAAAAGAAATAATATAGAATTTATCTCATGTCGAACGAATGTCTAACAATTCAATTTACGGCCGAAAGTTCATAAAACACAATCTGCCTGAACTTCTTAGCGTACGCTAAGTATTCTGTGTAGCGTGCGTTAAGTCTGCTCGATAGTGCACGCAAACAACAAAGCCTAGCATACGCTAACTATGCATGGTCAGTACCTCACTGATCAGCCGACTAACTCGTCTGATGGCCTAACGTACGTTACGTACCAAACGTAGCTTTAATACCTCCGGTATTTCATGCTTGATTACTTTGTACTGTGTGAATTTTTGTAATGTGACGTCATTTCTATTTATGTATTTCATTGAGTGCTATATAATTGGGCGATGTAAATGAAACGGAGGTGACATGCCTTGACGCCGTGGGATGATCGTCGGTGCGAATATGATGGTGGCCAACGTCTTGTTCCCCGATAATTGTTGACGAGTGGAAGGGATGGTCACCCCGAGATGGTTAGAATGTGATATGTGGCTAAAGAGTTTATGTCTAACGCACGCTAGAGTTTATGTCTAACGCACGTTAGAGTTTTGTCTAACGCGCGCTACAACTTATGCCTAACGTACGCTATATTCCGATTGTTACGTACGTTAAGGTAGTTATATTACGTACATAACGGGTAAGTCTGTCTCCCGACCAGAATCTTTCTTTTGACACGGACGGAGCTACTTTCGGCGGGCTAGAGGACAAACGAGTCAACTCTTCATAACGTACGTTATGTCCCAAATTTAACGTACGTAACACTTGGGCACATTTCGGGCAGTGGCGGTCTTTACGTACGTTGTCATTGAACTGTTACGTACGTAAGAAGCCTTACGTACGTAACACCATTATCATTAACGTACGTTAGCAAAACCAAGTTTTATAAAATGACAATTCCCTTCTTTATTTGCACGACCCAACACTACAAGATAACACCCTTGGAGACATTCCTAGCCTTATACTCGGTTCTTAGCCTCTTATATACTTGAATTAACACTGAGGAAGTGGTTTCTTGAGCTCCGGTGGAGACTATCAAAGTTGTTCAAGTCACTTCTTGTTTCTCCTCGTAGTTCTTGTGGATTCGCCAACTCTCTTCATTATTCTTCTTTCAATAAGGTAAGCCACCAATCCCTGGTGTTATATCTTCGATGTTCTCTTACATATATCTATTAGATTGCGGGTATTGGGTAGATTTTTGCCAACCTTCGTAGACAACCTTTCGAATGGAATTGTAGTAACCGGAGTTATCGTTTCTCATATGTTTCGTTTCATGCAAATCATATCTATCATACGAAATTTCATTTCAAATCATCACTAGGAACGTAAAATTTGACGAATCAATTGTAGGAGAATTCGTAGTGATCCGTCACCGTATATTCCATTGTTGTAGCCACCCTTACGTTGTGATTTTTGACACTTATTGAACTAAGGAAAACAATTCGATAGTATAATCATTATTGGATATCAAACCACCAAAGTTATTGTGTAATAGAATCCGTCGGTCGTAGTATTCGGAATATATAATAGAATTAGAAAGCATGAGATTTGATTATGCTATAATCATTTGTCGACAACCAAAAAATGATAGGGATAATCTTGTTGAGCAAATCGATATATATCTAATGTTAACTGTAGAATTGAACGGAATAATGGTACACAATATTTACGAACTTAGAAACGATACTAATATCGACAATTAAAACTACGCTAGGAATCCGATTAGGAAAGGGAGACTAGTTTTATTCATCATGATCCGTACGAGGTGTTAATCGGATATTACGTGGCTAGGTTAAGCTCGAGCGGACGTGGGGACTCCGTTTATCACAAAGCACCTACTATCGGATCACAGGCAAGTGAAATCTTGCTCGAGAAATTTCTAATATTAATGTTATACCGTATGTGCGTATGTGCCATTTTGATGAATGCCGACGTTGGTCTTTCTCTAAAATATGTTATAAATGGGCCGATGTATTGGGGATAAAACCTGCATGGTACCCGTGTGGAAATGTGTTAGGGGGTAAGACCCGAATTGGGCGCCTATGTTCCGGGGTATTTCCATGTGAATACTTCTGTGACCCTTGGTTGTGACCTTGGGGCTTATGTGATAAAAGAGAGAGACAACGTCGGTTGAGTGATGAAATATTCCCTGCTGATTACTAGATACTGTGATTGTAAAAATGGCGTACATCGTTGTTAGTAGCTGTTATTTGGTATGCATTCTTTGACCCTGGTTACCTGGTATGATTCTTCGTACTAGGTGAAATTGTTCATCATGTGCAGGACATTCCCGAGGGGTCCGGTCAGACTTGAGCGGTGTTGGAATTATCTCTAGCCACTGCTTAAATTGAAATAAATTTGTTTTCTTTTGAAAAACCTTTGTTGTG
The DNA here is from genome assembly GCA_033398695.1 of Orobanche coerulescens. NCBI lineage: Eukaryota > Viridiplantae > Streptophyta > Magnoliopsida > Lamiales > Orobanchaceae > Orobanche > Orobanche coerulescens. The sequence continues at coordinate 162,348,808 of CM065802.1, read as the reverse complement.
TAATAATTGGACTTTGAATTACATTTTTCCTTAAAATCTTTCGACTCACGTTATGTAAACCTTGAACTTAATGTTTTATCGCGATTTTCTTAAATTGCCTGTTTTTCTAACTAGCCTTGTGGGTCCCACGTGGGATGCACGGCACTGTAATACCTCGAGAGATTTGGGGGTGTTACAGAAAATGGTATCGGAGCGCAAACTCCTGCTTTGAATAAAATTTCTCCCCAATTTTCAAAGTCCAACACCCCAAGCGACCGAAACTCCTCATGGGAATGCAAAGTAAGTGATATGTGTGTTTCGGTCTATGTACTACATTTAATTGTAAACCGTGTATGGAACTGGCTTTAGATTAATACCGTCAGTGATGGCACGCCGAGGAGCTAGGAGGGTGGTGAATGACGCTCAGGGTTCCGCCACGAACCACAGTGAGGACGGGAACACTGTCGAGACCCATCCTGCTGGGGGCCAGCCGCCACCAGTTAATCAAAACGATCAGGAGGTGGAACGCCAGAATAACAACCCTGGAGGCATGGACCCAGCTTTTGCTCAGGCCCTTGCACAGGCTATCGCCATGGGAATTGCTCAGGTCAATCAAGCGGAACAGATACCGGTCATCAATGTGGAAGAAAACGTAGGAAGAGACCGATGGTTGGGAGAGATGCTGAAGGCTAGGCCTCCATTATTTGACGAGACAGGAGAGAAACACGTGGACGACTGGATTTCTAAAATGGAGACTGCCTTCGAAGTGATCGGATGCCCAGATAACCGGAAGGTGCCGCTCGGGATTAATCAACTCCGTGACACTGCTGCACGTTGGTGGAGGACTTATAGGCCAGAGGACCGAGTGGTCGGGTGGACCGAATTTGCCCGACTACTACGGAGCGAGTACTGTCCCAGATCAGCCCGAACCACTCGCGCACGAGACTTTTTCAGTGTCGGGCCTCAGAACATGCCAGTACCAGAGATCATTCGGGCCTACCGAACCGAGCTAAGTGACATCTCCCAGATGGTTCCATCAGAAGATCAACGAATATGCCATCTTGCACAGAGGTTGCTGGAGGATGTACAACGCTATACCGCCAGATTTCACTGCACGACCCTGAGGGCATACGAAGACGTAGTCACAGCATATGCCGGTACAGTTGTTAATACCGACATCGGGCACAACTCGAAGAAGCAGAAGACATTAGTTCAGCCTGGGAGCAACAACAAAACGAATTCGGGGCCCGCATGTAACACCCCGAGATATTCGGAATAATTACAGCGCCGTAAACCCTTTAAGTAAGTATTTACAAGGCTAATTAAAAGAAAAGTAAATATAATCCAACCGTACAACTGAAGTTCAAAACAAAGAACTGATTCAACTGATCCAAAGAGTTAACTTATACAACCATATCGAAAATGACATTATTAAAACACACGTACTCGAGTACTAAAGTGAACCAAGAAGACAAATCACAATAACAATAAACATCGACCACATCACTGAGCCATTTCATCGTCCTGTCGGTACTGTGGTTGTTTCCCCGCTCCACGGCTACCTGAACATCAAAACAATGTCCACCCCCGAAGGGGTTAGCAAAATAATGCTAGTACAAGTATCATAATACATAAATCATCAGTGCATCCTAAAACATGCAAAAGGGACTTCCGTCATCGGAATCCAACGATGTGAATCCTCACGATTCCATCAACACAATACAGGGTAATCCAGCGATCCAGCGCCCTTGGTATAGATCCCCATGATGATCCCGTCGGACCAACGCATGGTGGAAAACCCGTCCAGCGATCCAGCGCCCTCAGCATAGATCCCCATGATGATCCCGTCGGACCAACGCATGGTGGACATTCGATCCAGCGCCCTCAGCATAGATCCTCATGACCCCCCTCGGATCATTTATACCATAAACCAATCAACTATGCATACATATATGCATTTCAATATTTTCATCAATACGAACGATTTAAAACGAATACCACGAGAATTTACAGAAATAAATCTCATATTCGACAATATGAACAAAACCAAATGCATGATCAAAGTTCCAATATAAATCAAACTTAACATATGATACTTGCCTCGAAAATGGCAAGAATGAAATACTCCAACAAACGTCACGCGTCCGTATGTCATCGCCCCACGATCGACCCCTATGCAAGGCTCGGACCTTGTTCAAAAAGAGATACAAGGAACTTAACCTACCACTCGATACTAACATACGATCACCGAAATACTTATATTATGATCGTAAAGTAGTGACGCTAGGTTGGTTCACGGTTATAACACTAGATAAGAACTGAACCGGAAACGATAAGGCACTACAGGAGAGTTGAACGATCATTTCGAAGGTGAAATACCGATGTTTAAAAGTTCGATGTTTTACAAGGTATTGAAGATTTCGTGTTTTAATAAGGAATTAAATTCTAAATCCTCATATGACCGGCTATTATGATTTTACCACCAATGTTACTCAAGATGATAAGCATGCTCGAATATTACGCAAGGAAAATGATACTACGGTGATCCGGTTTGAGTTCAAAGACTTGGCCGATAAATCAACATCAAGAACATGGAGAATATTGTCAAAGCCAATTCTTCTGACATACATGAATTACCCGATTGAACATAAAAGGGTTCGTAAAATCTAATCGAATCATGCTATTTAATTCAACGAATTAAGGATACTTCATGTTAAGACTTTCATCCACCGAGGCTAAATCAATACTCTAAGTAATGGAAGAAAGACAAGGTATAATCAGGTTCTAAACTCCAAAATATGGTGCTGGACTCAAAAGATCATTAACTAGTCCAATGATTTCCAAAACAAGCTCAAAGTATAGCTAAGAATGTAAACTCTAGCTTGGTGAATCGTAACATACCTTAAGAGATGTAAGAATAAAGAAAATCTTCAATAAACTCTTCACCGGAAGCTTGATCACCAACTCACACGGTCTAGGCTTCCCAAAATCGGAGGTAAATGATGATATGAGGGATATGAGGTGAAGGATAGTCTCAAAAACACAAAAATCGGCCAAGGCAAAAGTGGGAAATGAAGTGAGGGTCAGGTTCTATAAATAGATTTCTGGGCATTACGTACGTTATGCAATCACCCTTACGTACGCAACAAACTTAACGTACGTTATACCCTATCCTTAGCGTACGTAATCGTCTGACCAGAGTTCACTGGCCTGATTTCGCCATTTCCTTACGTACGTAATCACACGGGATTTACGTACGTAATATCCATGTCTTTAGCGTACGTAAAACATGCACCATAGCGTACGTAACACCTATGTCCAGGTTCATGCGGAAATCACACGAATCTTCCCCGGCCCTCTCCTCGGCCCCCACACGCCGACCCTTATCCGAACCCAAGTTGACTTAGCTTACGTACGTTAAGAACATCAGATAACGTATGTAATACTGCATCCTTAGCGTACGTTATGAACGCCTGTTAACGTACGTAAGTACGTGCATAATCATGCATGCAATGCTTGAAGATATATAAAAACTTAAGGGCACAAATATGGGAAACCAATCTACGATTTATAACATCACGAAGTCGAAATAATAAAAGGTCGAGTACAAGGTAAATACACCATTTATCCGGGCATTACATACTACCCCTCTAAAAAGAAGTTTCGGCCCGAAACTTAAAACGAAAATAATTCCGGGTATCTCGACTTCATACTCTCCTCCGTCTCCCAAGTTGCTTCTTCGACTCCATGTCGAGACCACTGAACTTTTACCAAGGAGATCGGTTTATTCCTCAACTGCTTGACTCAACTCTCGAGTATCTTTATTGGTCTCTCTTCGAAGGTGCCGTCATTAGCTATCTCGATCTCGTCGAAATCAATAATATGACTGGGATCTGGTACATACTTCTGCAATTGGGATACGTGAAACACGTTGTGAACGTGACTCAGCGATGGCGGTAAGGCCAACCTGTATGCTAAATCCCCAACTCTCTGGAGGATCTCAAATGGTCCGATATATCTCGGACTTAGCTTGCCTTTCCTCCCAAAACGGAAAATTCCTCGTGTAGGAGACACCTTCAATAGTACGTGGTCCCCAATGTCAAACTCCAGAGGGCGACGACGTACGTCCACATAAGACTTCTGTCGACTCTGGGCAGTCAACAGTCTTTCTTGAATCAAAGCTATCTTCTCTTGAGTCTGAACTATCAATTCCGGTTCCGTCCAGATCAATTACTAAGAATCATCCCAGCATAGGGGTGATCGACATCTCCTCCCGTACAAAGCTTTAAATGGTGCCATCTTAATAGAAGCATGCCAACTATTGTTATATGTGAATTCAATCAACGGTAAGTGAACTTCCCAGTCAGTTGACCAATCCAAAGCACAAGCTCTAAGCATGTCTTCTACTGTTTGAATAGTCCTTTCGGACTGACCGTCCGTCTGAGGATGATAAGACGTGCTAAAGTTCAGCTCAGTACCCAGAGTCCTATGAACTGCCTTCCAAAAGTGCGACACGAAGCGGCCATCTCGATCCGAAATTATGGTCTTCGGCGTCCCATGTAATTTGACTATCTCTGCAATAAATACTCGCGCCAATCTCTCGGGTCCCCAAGTATCTTTAATTCCTAGGAAATGAGCCGACTTGGTTAGTCTATCAACTATAACCCAAATCATGTTCATTCCTATCTTGGTCCTTGGCATATTGGTGATGAAATCCATCGAGATATCCTCCCACTTCCACTTAGGAATCGGAAGTGGTTTTAACATTCCAGCAGGTCGCTGATGTTCAATCTTAACCTGCTGACAAGTCAAACACTTTGAAACGTATTCTGCTACGTCCTTCTTCATATTTCCCCACCAGAAGTTTTGTTTTAGATCCTTATACATCTTACTGCTGCCCGGGTGAATAGAATAAGGCGCGCTATGAGCTTCCTTCAGAATTGTCCGCCTCAAATCATCGGCATCGGGAACGCAAATTCGACTCTGAAATCTCAGAACTCCATCATCTTGTATCACGAATCCTGGGGCCTTTCCTTTCTTTACTTCGTCACATAATCGAAGGATCAGAGAATCGTTCAACTGCTTAGATTTGATTTCCTCGACTAGTGATGAAGTCAGTTCCATCACATATAGTTGCCCTTGAATTCCTGGTGCCCATACTTCGATCCCTTCGCGGATCAGTTCCCGTTGAATGCTGGTTTGGGACGTAAGTGTTTCCAACACTCGAAGAGAAACAGGTTTACGGCTCAATGCATCGGCTACTACGTTTGCTTTACCCGGATGATAGATAATTTCCAGGTCGTAATCCTTGATCAATTCCAGCCACCTTCTCTGCCTCATGTTTAATTCTTTCTGACTGAAAATGTACTTGAGGCTTTTATGATCTGTAAAGATCTGACAATGGGTGCCGTATAAATAATGTCGCCAAATTTTTAAGGCAAAGACCACAGCTGCTAACTCCAGATCATGAGTCGGGTAATTAACTTCATACGGTTTTAATTACCGAGAAGCATAGGCAATCACCTTATCCTTTTGCATCAACACACATCCGAGACCCTGATTTGAAGCGTCGCTGTATACCATGAATCCGTCAGTTCCATCTGGTAATGCTAATATAGGTGCTGTCGTCAGTCTCCTCTTAAGTTCATCAAAACCAGCCTGACATTTCTCATCCCACGTGAACTTTTGAGTTTTCTGTAACAGCTGAGTGAGTGGACGAGCAATTTTGGAAAATCCTTCTACAAAACGGCGATAATATCCATCAAGTCCCAAGAAACTCCGGACTTCTTTCACGTTACTAGGAGCTTCCCATTCCAAGATTGCTTCGACTTTCTTCGGGTCCACCTGAACTCCATCAGCTGATATCACATGCCCAAGGAAAGTTACTTCCCTAAGCCAGAACTCGCATTTGGAAAGCTTTGCATATAGCTGTTCCTTTCTCAAGATGCTCAAAACCACGCGCAAATGCTCACTGTGCTCCTCCGTGTCTTTCGAGTATATCAAGATGTCATCAATGAAGACGACCACAAATTTATCCAAGTATTCTAAGAATACCCGATTCATCAATTGCATGAACACCGCAGGGGCATTGGTAAGTCCAAATGGCATCACTACAAATTCATAGTGCCCGTACCGGGACCTGAAAGCAGACTTTGGTATATCCGATTCCTTAATTCTCAACTGATGGTATCCTGATCGCAAGTCAATCTTCGAGAATACCCTTGCCCCTTGCAGTTGATCAAATAAGTCGTCGATCCGAGGTATAGGATACTTATTCTTGACTGTCACTTTGTTGAGCTCCCTGTAATCAATACATAATCGGAGGGATCCGTCTTTCTTCCGGACAAAGAGAACGGGCGCTCCCCAAGGAGAAACGCTAGGTTGAATATAACCCTTCTGTAATAATTCCTCCAATTGCTTCTTTAGTTCATACATCTCGGTTGGCGCCATGCGGTATGGTGCTCTGGAAATAGGAGCGGCTCCAGGCTCTAATTCGATAGTGAACTCCACTTCTCTCTGCGGAGGTAACCCAGGTAGTTCGTCAGGAAATACATCTGAGAATTCATTCACTACTGGAATAGATGAGAGCTCTACTCCTTCTTCTTTCCTCATGGCATAGCACCAAAATCCATGACATCCCTGCTTCAGTAATTTCACGGCTTTCATTGCTTTGATCAATTTTCCCGAGCTTCCCGGTCTCCATCCTCTCAATAAGTGTTCAGATCCGTCATCAGGAATGATAGAAATGACTCTCTTTCGGTAATTCAAAATAGCTCCATAACGGTTCAGCCAATCATCTCCGAGAATTAAATCGTCACCAAGGATGTCGACTACAATAAGATTTGATAGCCAATCTCTCCCTCCTATAGTCACTAGAAAATCTCTAGCTTCTAGGGTTCCAACAAGTTTTTCTCCGCTCGGTAATCCCACAACATAAGGTTCACAATCATACAAGCACGAGATTTTCAAACGATTAACACAGTTCAAAGATATGAAAGAATGCGTAGCTCCTGAATCGAATAAGACACTAACTGGTTGCAAAAGGATCTGAATCGTACCTGATGCAACAGCCGTGTTCTGATTGTCTGACTTCTTCATCTCGTAAATACGCAGAGGAACGGACCCAGCGCTGGATGCCTCTCTCTTCCCAACGTTCCGCTGTTGGAAACCACTTTGCTGCGTCTGGTTTACACTAGTATCCTTCGGAACCGGTACAGGAGTGCGAGTACCAAAAGATCGAGTCGCATTTCCACAAAATGTTGCGCGATGCCCTTCCTGTCCACATTCGAGACAGGTCACAGCAGGTGCGAAACAGTCACGACGAACATGCCCTGCTTTGCCACAGTTATAACATTTCTTCCCTGCGTCTGAAACGGTCGGTGCTGCTCGGAACTTCTTTCCACTACGCGAAGGATGCGGAGGCCTCCTGGATGAATGAAATGAGGACTGGCCCCTGCGGGGCCCAATGCTCTTATTCTCCGTGAATTTTCCAGACACTTTCTGCTTCTTTGCTTCTTTGACTTTTCTACTGCCGCCTCTTTCATGTCATAGGCTAGTGCTTTGTCCTGATACTGTCGCAAGGTGGTACATTCAAATCCGGACATATACTGCTGAATTTACGGCTTCATCCGCATGTCAAAATGAAAAATTCTCTCTGCCTCGGTCCTGACCAAATGGCGCACATAAGTCAACTGGTGATTAAAAGTCTTAATCACGTCTGTCACAGATGCTTATGAATTTTGTGGTGCGAAAAACTCCCGGACTTGGGCCTCTCTAACTGGGCGAGGACAATACCGCGCTTCCATCATTAATTTGAACTCCGTCCAGTCGACATTATGCTCCTCAGGTCGAATGGCCTCCCACCAGTCGAAAGCCTCCCCCGTCAGAAGATACTGGGCGACCGGAACCTTTCTGTCATTGGGACAGTTAATCCCCGCAAAAATCTTCTCTAACTCTTTCAACCAGTGATCCCAAGAAAGCGTCTCAGCAGAACCGTCAAATTTCGGAGGATGCAATTTGATCACCTCAGTAAGCCATTTATCTCCCCGATTATCCATGTTATGCTGCTGTCCCATCACCGTCTGCATGCGATCAACAACTTGAGCAAACTGGTTTATCTGATCAACCACCTGCTGAAGCACTCCCGGCACATTAGGATCTGCATTATTATTTGCTGATCCCTATTGTCCTCCGGAATGGGAATCCGTTCGACTAGCGGTTATTTCTGGAGTAGACACCGAGTCTTCCTGTCTCTCATTTCCACGTCCGCGTCCACGACCACGACCTCCTCTCAACATACTGTAAACACAAATACTCAATATCCAGGGCAAACTTTCTAAAAGAAAGTCCAGCAATGCTCACAAAACATGAATTAAATAAAACGGTAGTATTTGAGATTAGGAAACTTACAACCACGGTCCACACGACGATTCTGGCTCAGCAGTGATGTTACAAACGACCAATAATCAAATAACGTAAACAGACCCAACTAACCCGACTGCCAAGATATCCATGAATCTTAGCTCCGATACCATATTCTGTAACACCCCGAGATATTCGGAATAATTACAGCGCCGTAAACCCTTTAAGTAAGGATTTAAAAGGCTAATTAAAAGAAAAGTAAATATAATCCAACCGTATAACTGAAGTTCAAAACATAGAACTGATTCAACTGATCCAAAGAGTTAACTTATACAACCATATCGAAAATGACATTATTAAAACATATGTACTCGAGTACTAAAGTGAACCAAGAAGACAAATCACAATAACAATAAACATCGACCAAATCACTGAGCCATTTCATCGTCCTGTCGGTACTGTGGTTGTTTCCCCACTCCACGGCTACCTGAACATCAAAACAATGTCCACCCCCGAAGGGGTTAGCAAAATAATGCTAGTACAAGTATCATAATACATAAATCATCAGTGCATCCTAAAACATGCAAAACGGACTTCCGTCATCGGAATCCAACGATGTGAATCCTCACGATTCCATCAACACAATACAGGTAATCCAAATGATCCAAATGCCTTGGTATAGATCCCATGATGGTCCCGTCGGACCAACGCATGGTGGAAAACCCGTCCGGCGATCCAAAGGTTCTCAAGATAGATCCCCATGATGATCCCGTCGGACCAACGCATGGTGGACATTCGATCCAGCGCCCTCAGCATAGATCCTCATGACCCCCTCGGATCATTTATACCATAAACCAATCAATTATGCATACATATATGCATTTCAATATTTTTATTAATACGAACGATTTACAACGAATACCACGAGAATTTGCAGAAATAAATCTCATATTCGACAATATGAACAAAACCAAATGCATGATCAAAGTTCTAATATAAATCAAACTTAACATATGATACTTGCCTCGAAAATGGCAAGAATGAAATACTCCAACAAACGTCACGCGTCCGTATGTCACCGCCCCACGATCAACCCCTATGCAAGGCTCGGACCTTGTTCAAAAAGAGATACAAGGAACTTAATACCACTCGATACTAACATACGATCACCGAAATACTTATATTATGATCGTAAAGTAGTGACGCTAGGTTGGTTCACGGTTATAACACTAGATAAGAACTGAACCGGAAACGATAAGGCACTACAGAAGAGTTGAACGATCATTTCGAGGGTGAAATACCGATGTTTAAAAGTTCGATGTTTTACAAGGTATTGAAGATTTCGTGTTTTAATAAGGAATTAAATTCTAAATCCTCATATGACCGGCTATTATGATTTTACCACCAATGTTACTCAAGATGATAAGCATGCTCGAATATTACGCAAGGAAAACGATACTACGGTGATCCGGTTTGAGTTCAAAGACTTGGCCGATAAATCAACATCAAGAACATGGAGAATATTGTCAAAGCCAATTCTTCTGACATACATGAATTACCCAGTTGAACATAAAAAGGGTTCAGAAAATCTAACTGGAATCATGCTATTTACTTCAACGAATTAAGAATACTTCATGTTAAGACTTTCATCCACCGAGGCTAAATCAATACTCCAAGTAATGGAAGAAAGACAAGGTATAATCGGGTTCTAAACTCCAAAATATGGTGCTGGACTCAAAAGACCATTAACTAGTCCAATGATTTCCAAAACAAGCTCAAAGTATAGCTAAGAATGTAAACTCTAGCTTGGTGAATCGTAACATACCTTAAGAGATGTAAGAATAAAGAAAATCTTCAATAAACTCTTCACCGGAAGCTTGATCACCAACTCACACAGTCTAGGCTTCCCAAAATCGGAGGTAAATGATGATATGAGGGATATGAGGTGAAGGATAGTCTCAAAAACACAAAAATCGGCCAAGGAAAAAGTGGGAAATGAAGTGAGGGTCAGGTTCTATAAATAGATTTCTGGGCATTACGTACGTTATGCAATCACCCTTACGTACGTAACAAACTTAACGTACGTTATACCCTATCCTTAGCGTACGTAATCGTTTGACCAGAGTTCATTGGCCTAATTTCGCCATTTCCTTACGTACGTAATGACACGGGATTTACGTACGTAATATCCATGTCTTTAGCGTACGTAAAACATGCACCATAGCGTACATAACACCTATGTCCAGGTTCATGCGGAAATCACACGAATCTTCCCCGGCCCTCTCCTCGGCCCCCACACGCCGACCCTTATCCGAACCCAAGTTGACTTAGCTTACGTACGTTAAGAACATCAGATAACGTACGTAATACTGCATCCTTAGCGTACGTTATGAACGCCTGTTAACGTACGTAAGTATGTGCAGAATCATGCATGCAATGCTTGAAGATATATAAAAACATAAGGGCACAAATACGGGAAACCAATCTACGATTTATAACATCACGAAGTCGAAATAATGAAAGGTCGAGTACAAGGTAAATACACCATTTATCCGGGCATTACACGGATCTTCTTTTAAGTCGGCGGTTTCGTACCAACAGAAGGGTGTATCTGATCGGACTTACCGTAGGGACTGTTTCAATTATGGCGTGACTGGGCATACTAAGGGTGTCAGAAGACGGCTACCAAATGTTTCACTTGCGGAAAGAGTGGACACATGTCTTGTTATTACTGGCGGGCCAATCCCACTCAGAGCCCAGCTTCCCAACCAAGTCAACAAGGCTCTGTGCAATCCCCTAGGACGCCTGCTGTTTCCAACTACCGAGCTCCATCCCACCAGAACCAACCACCGCTACACGGTGCCGGATGAGGCCGTGGGCGCGGCGGAGGTACCTCGTCCTTTTTGGAGTCAGTGCCGTCCCGTGTATTTGAGCTGAGGGCTACGGATGGTCAGTCTACGCCAGCTATCTCAGGTACTCTTCTTGTTAACTCTCAGCCAGTGCATGTACTATTTGATACCGGAGCCACCCATTCATTTATATCTGTGGAATGTGTTGAACGCTTAAATCTTGTTTGTGTGCCTTGTGAGCCCTTTACTGTTAAACTACCCGAGGGTAGTAGATTAGGCGACGATCAAAGGGTTCGAGACTGTCAGATCTGCATCAACAATCATAGTTGGACCGCTAATCTTATGGTCTTTCCGCTCCAGAATAAAGATATCATATTAGGTATGGACTGGATGCCATTTCACAGAACGATCTTGGATACCTACCACTTGACTATTTCCATTTCGGCTCATGACGGTACCACACATGTCATCAGCGGACGTGAACACTTTAGTACGAAAGGGTCTCTCAGCATTATCGCATCAGAAGCCTCCTGCAGCTCTCGAAGTGAGTACTCTTGGTGTTATGTTCTTCGAGAGGATACTTCACAACTTACAATCACAAACATTCCGGTGGTGAATGAGTTTCCAGACGTTTTTCCCGATGAACTACCAGGGCTACCACTGCACCAAGAAGTTGACCTTTTTATTGAACTCGAGCCGGGGACGAGACCTATTTCCAAAGCTCCTTATAGGATGGCACCGACAGAGATGAAGGAATTCAAGATACAGCTCGAAGATCTGTTGGAGAAAGGGTTGATCCGCCCAAGCACCTCGCCGTGGGGCGCACCGGTACTTTTCGTTAAGAAGAACGACAACTCTCTACGCTTGTGCATCGACTACAGGGAGATGAATAAGGTTACTATCAAGAATCGTTATCCACTACCAAGAATTGACGACCTCTTGGATCAATTACAAGGGGCAGTCGTGTTTTCAAAGATCGATTTACGGTCCGGATATCACCAATTGAGGATTCGGGAGGAAGATATACCCAAGACTACATTTCGGTCGAGGTATGGGCATTACGAGTATATCGTGGTATCATTCGGGTTGACTAATGCCCCAGCTGTTTTCATGGAACTGATGAATAGAGTTTTGATTGATTTCCTCGATAAATGCGTGGTGGTTTTTATCGACGACATCCTGATATATTCTCGAAGCCGACAGGAACACGAGGAACATTTGAGGCAAGTGCTGAGCGTGTTAAGGCAACACCAACTTTATGCAAAACTGTCCAAGTGCGAATTCTGGATGCCGGAGGTAATTTTCCTCGGACATGTTGTCTCGGCAGAAGGTGTCAAGGTCGACCCACAAAAGATCGAGACAATAACGAGTTGGGAACCGCCGAAGAACATCAAAGAGGTTGGGAGTTTCCTAGGACTGGCGGGTTACTATCGAAGATTCGTCGAGGCCTTTTCCTGTATCGCCCGACCGTTAACGAACCTACTGAGAAAGAGCACCAAATTTGTATGGACTGCAGACTGCCAGAAGAGCTTCGATGAGCTCTAGAGTAGGCTAACTACTGCCCCAGTACTAGTGTTACCGCAGGGTACAGAAGGATTCATTATATACACGGATGCATCCAAGCACGGACTAGGGTGTGTCTTCATGCAGAATGGCAGAGTCGTTGCGTACGCATCCCGACAACTGAACCCGTACGAAGTAAATTACCCGACGCATGACTTGGAGCTAGCCGCAGTGGTGCATGCCCTCAAGATTTGGAGGCACTATCTTTACGGAGTTACTTGCAAAGTTTTCACGGATCATAAGAGTTTGAAATATATCTTCACTCAGAGAGAATTAAACATGAGACAGAGGCGTTGGTTGGAGCTAATCAAGGACTACGATGTGGAAATCTCCTATCATCCTGGAAAAGCCAATGTGGTAGCCGATGCTCTTAGTCGGAAAACTACACAAGAGGTAATGGTATCCAAGATAACAACAGCCCAAATCAAAGCAAGACATCAGGAGAAGCAACACCGAAGTATGGATAGAACGTAGGCAAGGACAATTATGCTCAATCAACATACTTTCGTCCTTACTAGACGAGTTACGTCTAGCACAGATGGAAGATCCTGAATTACGTGCGATTGGTGCAAGAATCGAGGAAGGAGATGTTTCCGATTATAAGATTCAGGGTGATTTGGTGAGGTTCAAGAACAGGATCTGTATTCCACCGAATGACGGGCTGAAGCAAACTACACTGAAGGAGGCGCACTCCACTCCCTATTCTATTCACCACGGAGCAAGCAAGATGTACAAAGATTTGCGACAGAGTTTTTGGTGGAAGAATATGAAATGGGAAGTTTCTAGGTTCGTCGCCCGATGTATGACGTGCCAGCAAGTAATGATTGAACACCGCAGACCAGCCGAAATTATGCAACCCCTACCCATCCCGGAGTGGAAGTGGGAGAGCATATCAATGGATTTTGTCACTAAGCTACCTACGGCGGTGGGAGGAAAGGATACAATTTGGGTCATTGTTGATCGATTGACAAAATCAGCACATTTCATTTCTATTCAAGAGACAACCGGGACAGAGCAACTGGCCGTCATTTTCATCAGAGAGATCGTAAGGCTACATGGCGTTCCCTCATCCGTCATTTCGGATAGGGACACCAGATATGTGTCTCGTTTTTGGAAAGCCATCCATAAAGCTATGGGGACCCAAATAAACTTTAGCACGGCTTATCACCCTCAGACAGATGGACAGACCGAGCGTACAATTCAAACCTTGGAAGATATGTTGAGGGCATGTCTGCTCGATTGGGGTAAGGATTGGGCTAGACATTTGGGATTAGTGGAGTTCTCGTACAACAACAGCTGGCATGCAAGTATAGGCATGGCACCGTTTGAGGCCCTGTATGGGCGAAGATGCAAGTCGCCGTTATGCTGGGATGATGCCTCCGACACAGCGGTTACCGAGTTAGATCTTATCCAGGAATCCATTAAGAAGATCTCTATCGTTCGAAAGCACATGCTAGCCGCACAAAGCCAGCAGAAATATTATGCCGAAAACCGACAGCGACCGTTAGAATTTACGGTCGGGGATCATGTTTGGGTCAAAGTATCACCTATGCGGGGTATCCGGCGCTTCGGCCAAAAGGTCAAGTTAAGCCCGAGATTTATAGGTCTGTTTGAGATATTGGACAGGGTAGGGAAGCTCGCGTATCGATTAGCTCTACCGCCGCATCTGGATGGAGTGCATAACGTTTCTCAGGTCTCCCAGTTAAGGAAGTATGTCTATGACCCGAGTCACAAGCTCAATTTCGAAGAAGTGGAAATTTCCGATGATGCTACCTTTAGGGAGGTACCAATCGCCATTTTGGATCGGCGTGTGAAGATGTTAAGAAATAAAGCCATACCCCTCGTGAAGATTCAGTGGTCGCACCATAGCGCGGAAGAAGCGACTTGGGAAACCGAGTCGAGCATGAAAGAGAGTCATCCCGAGTTATTTTCTTAAGTTTCGTGACGAAACTATTTTTAAGGGGGGTGATATGTAATACCTCCAGTATTTCATGCTTGATTACTTTGTACTGTGTGATTTTTTGTAATGTGACGTCATTTCTATTTATGTATTTCATTGAGAGCTATAATTGTGCGATGTAAATGAAACGGAGGTGACACGCCTTGACGCCGTGGGACGATCGTCGTTGCGAATATGATGGTGGCCAACGTCTTGTTCCCCGATAATTGTTGACGAGTGGAAGGGATGGTCACCCCGAGATGGTTAGAATGTGATATGTGGCTAAAGAGTTTATGTCTAACGCACGCTAGAGTTTATGTCTAACGCGCGTTAGAGTTTTGTCTAACGCGCGCTACAACTTATGCCTAACGTACGCTATATTCCGATTGTTACGTACGTTAAGGTAGTTATATTACATACGTAACGGGTGAGTCAGTCTCCCGACCAGAATCTTTCTTTTGACACGGACGTAGCTACTTTCGGGGGGCTAGAGGACAAGCGAGTCAACTCTTCATAACGTACGTTATGTCCCAAATTTAACGTACGTAACACTTGGGCACATTTCGGGCAGTGGCGGTCTTTACGTACGTTGTCATTGAACTGTTACATACGTAAGAAGCCTTACGTACGTAACACCATTATCATTAACGTACGTTAGCAAAACCAAGTTTTATAAAATGACAATTCCCTTCTTCATTTGCACGACCCAACACTACAAGATAACACCCTTGGAGAGATTCCTAGCCTTATACTCGGTTCTTAGCCTCTTATATACTTGAATTAACACTGAGGAAGTGGTTTCTTGAGCTCCGGTGAAGATTATCCAAGTTGTTCAAGTCACTTCTCGTTTCTCCTCGTAGTTCTTGTGGATTCACCAACTCTCTTCATTATTCTTCTTCCAATAAGGTAAGCCACCAATCCCTGGAGTTATATCTTCGATGTTCTATTATATATATCTATTAGATTGCGGGTATTGGGTAGATTTTTGCCAACCTTCGTAGAAAACCTTTCGAATGGAATTGTAGTAACCGGAGTTATCGTTTCTCATATGTTTTGTTTCATGCAAATCATATCTATAATACGAAATTTCATTTCAAATCATCACTAGGAACGTAAAATTTGACGAATCAATTGTAGGAGAATTCGTAGTGATCCGTCACCGTATATTCCATTGTTGTAGCCACCCTTACGTTGTGATTTTTGGCACTTAGTGAACTAAGGAAAGCAATTCGATAGTATAATCATTATTGGATATCAAACCACCAAAGTTATTGTGTAATAGAATCCGTCGGTCGTAGTATTCGGAATATAGAATAGAATTAGAAAGCATGAGATTCGATTATGCTATAATCATTTGTCGACAACTGAAAAATGATAGGGATAATCTTGTTGAGCAAATCGATATATATATCTAATGTTAACTGTAGAATTGAACGGAATAATGGTACAGAATACTTACGAACTTAGAAACGATACTAATATCGACAATTAAAACTACGCTAGGAATCCGATTAGGAAAGGGAGACTAGTTTTATTCATCATGATCCGTATGAGGTGTTAATCGGATATTACGTGGCTAGGTTAAGCTCGAGCGGGCGTGGGGACTCCGTTTATCACAAAGCACCTACTATCGGATCACAGGCAAGTGAAATCTTGCTCGAGAATTTTCTAATATTAATGTTATACCGTATGTGCGTATGTGCCATTTTGATGAATGCCGACGTTGGTCTTTCTCTAAAATATGTTATAAATGGGCCGACGTGTTGGGGATAAAACCTGTATGGTACCCATGTGGAAATGTGTTAGGGGGTAAGACCCGAATTGGGCGCCTATGTTCCGGGCTATTTCCGTGTGAATACTTCCGTGACCCTTGGTTGCGACCTTGGGGCTTATGTGATAAAAGAGAGAGACAACGTCGGTTGAGCGATGAAATATTCCCTGTTGATTACTAGATACTGTGATTGTAAAAATGACGTATATCGTTATTAGTAGCTGTTATTTGGTATGCATTCTCTGACCCTGGTTACCTGGTATGATTCGTCGTACCAGGTAAAATTGTTCATCATGTGCAGGACATTCCCGAGGGGTCCGGTCAGACTTGAGCGGTGTTGGAATTATCTCTAGCCACTGCTTAAATTGAAATAAATTTGTTTTATTTTGAAAAACCTTTGTTGTGTAATAATTGGACTTCGAATTACATTTTTCCATCAAATCTTTCGACTCACGTTATGTAAACCTTGAACTTAATGTTTTATCGCAATTTTCTTAAATTGCCTATTTTTCTAACTAGCTTTGTGGGTCCCACGTGGGATTCACGGCACTGTAATACCTCGATAGATTTGGGGGTGTTACAGTAGCGTATGTTAACTCATGCTCGATAGCGCACGTTAATCTACATAGCTTAGCGTGTGCTAACTGTGCATGGCAGTCTACTACAGGGCAGTAGACTGATCTCAACATGATCAAACCAATGAAATCTTCAGTGTTAATTCATGTTACCTCCATGAATATCATGTTCATTCGATTATGAATGATCTTACGGATAACAACAACTTCGGATTCAAGAATATATATACTATTATGAAACAATATTCCATTAGGATTACAATTCTTCATGCGATAATTCGGAAGGCTTAACGGTCGATATCAACACCTTTATATTAATCAAAAACTATCATTCTGTAGTTTTATTAACATTCCATCTTTACAAGATAAATCCTTCCATGATCAATCCTTTAAATTCGTCTAACAATAATGATGTTAAAGTCAAGTCCATGATTGCCATGAAAACACCTACTAGATTCGGATTACCTAATGATAGAAGCTTACTCTACTTATTCATTGTAATAAGATTCGAATCATGATGTTCATAATCAAGGTACTTAAAGCATATTCATCTCAATATTCCAAACATGATGTGGTTTGGATAATTTACCCAAGAACTCATTATTTTGCTAGCATGATCATCCTATTCTCCATAATACGAATCTAGAGTTGGAGATAGAATCAACATACCTTAATATGATGAAATCACTGAACCCCAAACGTAGAATCTGTCTCCGGTTGGTTATATGTCACTCCAAGGTGCTACTTCTCTTCAATAATCAATCACAAGAAGTATCCAATGTCCAATGATCAAGTGGATGTGTTATAAGTGTATCTAAGGAAGATGATATGCTCTCTGGTCTCTCAAATACGAAAGATAAACGAAGGAAAATGAGAACAAAATGGAGTGCTGGCCCATATATAAACTTTCTATTCAAAGCAGATTAGCGCACGCTACCATACATCCTTAGCGCGCGCTAATAAGAGTTAACTCCAAAACTGTCCAGGTTCATCCACGGGAATCTTATTCGGTCCTACGTCCGGTTGGCGCATCTGTTAGCCGCCTAGCTCAATAATTGATTACCTAGCGCACGCAAGTCCTACATTCGTAGCGTGCGCTAGTAGTAGCCGATAGCGTGCATTAAGCTACCTTCTTAGCATACGCTATCACGAGTTTGCATGAGAAAATTTCGGCGGGCGTTGGGCGGGTTTTGACGAATGCCAGTTACGGCCGTAAGGCCCTGCCGGTTACGGTTGTAACCCTGTCGGCCATATATAGGCAGTGACCAGCCAGACCTCATTTTTTCATCATTTCTTCAGCCGGTTGCGGCTGGCGACGGGAAAAATTGGGAAATGGAGTTTTTGGTCGATTCCACTCGATTTCTAAGCGTTTTTGAGGATTCTTATCGATTATATCAACATCAAATCATTGTTCTTCATCGGATCGAGGTAATTTCTTGAAATCCCCTAGAATTTGATTTTTCGAGATTTGTTCTTGATTTCGATTCTAGTCCGATTTTGATGAATCGGTTGAAGCTAGTGAACATTATTAATCGTTTTCTATGGATTGTATATCCATATTTTCGAATCGTTCAACCCGATTGATGGTTCTTAGATTCTTGAGGAACATTGAACATTTAATGTTCGATTAAATGTCTCAAAGAGTTTCTTTCGGTCGTTGTGTTGATTTCGATTGATATTGTGTTATTGAATGAATTATATTTCATTCAAGGTGGTTCGAGTACTTGTGTTTATCGGAGGAGGCCGTTAGTTGTTCATGGAAGGAATTCATTGCCTTCGGTTGAGGCAAGTTTTATACTTGTACTAGTCAATGAGATTAATGTTATCATATATGTGTATGAATGTGTTGTATCATTCCGAGACTTAGTCTCTTCATAAGTTCATTGATATTAGGGGATCGTTCGATACGATACTCTTCGGCAATTATGCCAAATGTTTATTATCATTCATTAATGGCCGGTAAGGCATTGAGATATTCGTTGTTAATGTAATTATCGATCACCGGTTTGCGGTATCGATGTATCGATTGTTGTTGTTAATATTGATGTCGATCTATGACGTTGTCGTAATCATTGTTATTAATGTTGGCGTCCTGTCATTCATGTTGTATTGGCCGATTGAAGGCATTGTCATATTCGTTCTCATCTTCGTCGTCGGTAGCCGATTAAAGGTGCCGAGACATTCATTGTATCATTGTTATCGATTGGCCGTTCTAAGGGAATCGAGGAGTTCAATCATTCATTGTATCATTGTCATCGATTAGCCGTTCTAAGGCAATCGAGGTGCTCAATCATTCATTGTATCATTGTCATCGATTAGCCGTTCTAAGACAATCGAGGTGCTCAATCATTCATTATATCATTCTTATCGATTGGCCATTTTAAGGCAATCGAGGTATTGAATCATCCGCTGCATCATTGTTATCGGTTGGCCATTCTAAGGTAATCGAGGTATTGAATTGGGGCTGTCGAGGATAGTTCCCATCCGTTGTGTCGTTGTTATTGATTGACCATTCTAAGGTAATCTAGGTATTGAATTGGGACCGCCGAGGACGGTGCCCATCCGTGAGTCATCATTATCGTGTTGGCCGACTCAAGGCAGCACACTATCATTCTTGTGAATTCGGTAATCTTGGGATCGTTGCCGTTTGTGATTAGTTTTGTTTTGGAGGCTAGTCTCGGCTAGTGCTCGATGGGGTAAGTTTGGTGGGGCCTGAACCTTCACGGTTGTTTCCCCCCAACACCTACAACTCAGTAGGTCAACAACCACTGGATGGTTTCATTATGGGGTAAGTTTGGTGGGGCCTGAACCTTCGCGGTTGCTTCCCCCAACACCTACAACTCAGTAGGTCAACGGCCATTGGATGGTTTCATTATGGGGTAAGTTTGGTGGGGCCTAAACCTTTACGGTTGTTTCCCCCAACACCTACAACTCAGTAGGTCAACGGCCATTGTATGGTTTCATTATGGGGTAAGTTTGGTGGGGCCTGAACCTTCGCGGTTGTTTCCCCCAACACATACAACTCAGTAGGTCAATGGCCATTGGATGGTTTCATTATGGGGTAAGTTTGGTGGGGCCTGAACCTTCGCGGTTGTTTCCCCCAACACCTACAACTCAGTAGGTCAACGACCATTGGATGGTTTCATTTTGATACGGCTTCGTGCCGTGGCTTCGGCCTTCATTGTTACAGCTTCGGGCTAGTTTGGTTCATCCTCATGTAATTCATTGTGATTCATATTTAATTCAGTTCTGGTTTGGTTCATCTTCATGTAATTCAATGTGATTCATAATTAATTCAGTTCTAGTTTGGTTCATGTCGTGTAATTCATTGTGGTACCCTATAATTATGATTCACCGTTGGGCATTTACGTTCTAACCTGTCGAACAGGTATTAATAGTATGCCGTGGGCATAATGTTTCACGAATGCTCGGTTCTTACATTGGTTTGTGAGCATCTCATATTATTATTATTATCATTGTACCGTTTCATTCTGCCTTTGGATGCCTATCATGTTATACATGTATTTGATGTTCATTATCTGGATGACTGACCCCGTGGGAGCGGAACATGTTTTCATGTTTTAGGTTCTTGCGAGGAGAGAGTTGAGACACAGGGGCATGATGATGGTGACGAGGCATTCGAGCGATACTAGTCAGATTTGTTCATGTTGGTCAGTCAGTTGGAGTGTTCTCCAGTTTGTCAGTCATTGTCATTATGTATAACCCGAGCAAGGCTCATGGGTGTGGTTGTATTTTCATTTTGGCCATGTTGGCCCATCATTGTCGTTAAAATTCCTTATCGGAATATTGTGTCGGATATCATGGCAGGGACTGTGATCTCCCTTGTTGGTTAATTTTAATGTATTTTAGTCATGTTCGCCTGGTGGATCTTCGGGTGTGGGGTCCACAATACTGTAATAACCCAATGGGATTTTGGGGTGTTATAGAAGATGGTATCGGAGTCTTGGGTTGTGAGATACCCTGATATGTGAGTTATGTAGCTCTACCGACGCGGTAGTAGTGGGACTGTCAGGTTATGACAATTTAGTCAGTCGGGTTTTGTGAGTCGTAATATTAATACGACTGCACGAGTCATTCATTGATCGAGCCGTCATCAGTGAAGACTAGTATCGTGAGACCTCGAAGCTTCGTATGACCTGTGTAAGGACTCGATTCTCTTTATGTTCATACATTCATCATGTCATTAATTATTCATGCTTTGTTGAAACCTATATGTGATATTATTGTTACGATTGATTCCTGACTAATTGTTTTGGAGCACGTGTGACCTGTCTAAGCGTTAAGGATCAACTCATTCATCAGTTAATAATCCTCAATGATCATTTTGATCTTGTCGATCATGTTAATTCATTCATCACTCAGTCAATCTCATTGTTCAGTTAATTCATTCATCACTCAGTCAATCTCATTGTTCAGTTAATTCATTCATCACTCAGTCAATCTCATTGTTCAGTTAATTCATTCATCACTTAGTCAATCTCATTGTTCAGTTAATTCATTCATCACTCAGTTAATCTCATTGTTCAGTTAATTCATTCATCACTCAGTCAATCTCATTGTTCAGTTAATTCATTCATCACCCAGTTAATCTCATTGTTCAGTTAATTCATTCATCACTTAGTCAATCTCATCGCTCAGTTAATTCATTCATCACTCAGTCAATCTCATTGCTTAGTTAATTCATTCATCACTCAGTCAATCTCATTGTTCAGTTAATTCATTAATCATCCAGTCCATCTCACGGTTCAGTTGTTGATCTTATGGATCGAATTTTCAACCTTGTTAACTTGTTCAAGGTAATCATTTCAGGAATTTCATCAGATAATCATGTTACCTCACATGATCTTTCATGCGATCTTATCATATTCCGGCATCATGTCGACGATCATTTCATTACATTATTAATGCATTCATTGTGTTAGAGCGTGTATGCTCATTGTTATCATTCCGTCTCATAATCATAATGCGATCTTCATACGAGATCTGTAATTATCACGTGACTTTCCTGCCTCGGTATGGGAAGAGTTGTGAGAGGGACATCGAACTCCGACGTCCAAGAGATCGTTTTCTAGTGGTCTTCGTGCTGGGAGAGCATCTTCATCTCAGACGACGAGTTCGACTGTTGTTTGCTTTAACTGTGATACAATAGGACATTCATCACCGGTTTTGAACAAGTTAATTCTTGCTCGGTAATAGGATAATCATTCATTTCATTTGTCGTTCATTCATTCATATAAGTCATTCATCATATATCAATCACGTTGAGACTTATAATTATCAAACTAATCATTCACTCCGCGGGGAACAATGGTTCCAATCATTTCATTTGAGCTATCACTCATTACGTTATATCATCCTTCCAATCGAGAACGCACGCCCTAAGCATATCCTCTAAAGTTTGGATAGTTCTCTCAGTCTGACCATCCGTCTGCGGGTGAAATGCTGTGCTGAAGTTCAAATGCGTACCCATCGCACGATGAACTACTTTCCAAAAATGTGACACGAATCGCCCATCACGATATGATACAATACTCTTAGAGGTACCATGTAACCTTACAATTTCTTTGATAAATAGTTGGGCCAATCTCTCGGGTCCCCAAGTATCCTTAATCTCCAGAAAGTGGGCTGATTTGGTCAAACAATCCACAATCACCCAAATCGTATTCATCCCTTGACGACTCGTTGGCAGGCTGGTGATAAAGTCCATCGATATGTCCTCCCATTTCCACTCGGGGATCGGAAGCGGTTTCAGCAATCCTGCAGGTCGCTGGTGCTCAATCTTAACGTGCTGACAGGTTAAACACCTCGAAACGAATTCCGCAACTTCACGTTTCATACTTCCCCACCAATAATATTGTTTCAAATCCTTATACATTTTGCTAGACCCCGGGTGGATAGAGTACGGGGTAGCATGAGCTTCTCTCAAGATAGAATTCCTTAACTCATCATCTGCGGGTACACAAACTCGGTTCCTGAAGCGTATCAATCCATCCTCGTGTATCACAAAGCCAGGAGCTTTCCCTTGAGTTATTTCATCGCGAACTCGAGATAAGAATGGGTCCGTAACTTGCTTCGATCTAATTATATCCTCAAGGGACGATGAAATCTCAAGCGTACAGAGTTGTCCTTGAATACGCTGTAACCAGACTTCAATTTCCGGCCTCACCAATTCTAACTGCAATTCCCTCTGAGTTGTTAGGCGGGCAAGCATCTGCTCCTGTACTGTTTTACAACTCAAAGCGTCAGCAACTACATTTGCTTTGCCCGGATGATAAATGATCTCGATATGATAGTCTTTGATGAGTTCTAGCCACCTTCTGTGCCTCATGTTTAACTCCTTCTGAGTAAAAATGTATTTCAGGCTCTTGTGATCAGTAAAAATCTGACAGGTTACTCCATACAGATAATGACACCAGATTTTTAAAGCAAACACCACGGCTGCGAGTTCTAAATCATGGGTGGGGTAGTTGACCTCGTAAGGTCATAGCTATCTCGATGCATAGGAGATCACCTTCCCGTTTTGCATTAGTACACACCCAAGGCCCTGTTTAGATGTGTCACTATACACTACAAACCCTTCCATTCCTTTCAGTAGGACTAAAATAGGTGCCGAAATCAACCGACTCTTAAGTTCATCAAAGCTCTGCTGACATGCCTCTGACCATAAATACTTCTTATCCTTCCTCAACAAATTAGTCATTGGTTGGGCAATTTTGGAAAAACCCTCCACAAGCGCCGGTAATAACTGCTAGTCCCAAGAAAGCTGCGTACTTCCTTAACGCTCTTTGGTGGTAACCGAGTCTCGGATAGCTTCAAATGTACGTGGGTCTACTCGCACCCCATCAGCTGATATCACATGACCGAGAAAGATAACTTCATTCATCCAAAACTCACATTTAGAAAATTTTCCATAAAGCTGTTCTCGCCTTAACGCCTCGAGAACTAGATGAAGATGACGCTCGTGCTCTTCATGGTCACGAGAATAGATCAGAATGTCATCAATAAAAACGACTACAAAGCGATCCAGATAATTAATAAAGACTCGATTCATCAGCTCCATGAATACTGCCGGTGCATTCGTCAGTCCAAAAGGCATTACTACGAACTCATAATGCCCATAGCGAGTACGAAAAGCGGTCTTCGAAATATCAGACTCACGAATCCTCAACTGATGGTAACCAGACCTCAGGTCAATCTTAGAAAACACAGCAGCCCCTTGAAGCTGATCCAATAAATCATCAATACGCGGCAATGGGTATTTGTTCTTAATGGTTACCCTGTTCAGCTCATGATAATCAATACACAGACGTAGGGATCCGTCCTTCTTCCGTACAAATAGCACTGGTGCTCCCCAAGGGGACGCGCTAGGTCTAATGTAGCCCTTCTCGGTCAAATGATTAATTAATTGGATTAATTAATCGATATAAATACATCGGACGGAATCAGAGTTTATCTGTTTAGACTCACGGGAGTCCGAAACGGACTGAACTCGTCCAGCACCTTCTAGATGGACGCCCCAATCACCTACCCCTCAATTGGTCTTGGTCTTCACTTGGTGGGGTTCAAGCCTTGTGACCAATCAAGGGGACAAAATATCACTCTTGGTGATTTTGTCGAAGGGAGGTGATTTCTTGGGAGATATGATGAGAATAAATATGAAGACTACATCTCTTTTGCACAGACTTGCATAACTCACGGTTTGGGCAAGAAAAAGGAGAGAAGAAAAATCTTTCCAAGACTTCATTGCATTCTTCATCATCTTCATCTTCATTCATAAGTTTTCTTGGAGAAAATATTTGTGAGATAGAGAGATATATATTATACACTTAGAGTGTAATAATAAAAGCTTCATCACTTTATTCTAGCCGTAACCTTAGAGGTTAATCAAGTATTGTTATTCCGGTCATTTTTCCGGTGCGTGGCAAGTAGAGACGCGGTGCTTTCGGCGTTGGATCGTTCAAGGGCTTGGAGCGGATTGGATTCTTAGAGATCAGGCAAAGCTTGGGGAATAACTCAAGAGAAGGTTACCATTTAATCAACGAACTTCGAGGGTTTGTTTCTTACAACTCTTGCTTTTCGTTTATATATTCGTATATACGTAGCTCGATCGATCCTCGTAGGGATTCAGATCGAATTAATTTTCATTTTACCACTTCCGCTTGGCCTTCGTTTTAGGCACCGAATCCCAATAGTGGTATCAGAGCGTAGGTCTTGCGATCGTATATACGATATTGGCATTTGGAATGCTCGATTAGATGGTGAATGATTTGGAATCTTTTTAGTCATAATCGTGGTATATGTTTTTCGTTCGTAATAATTGTATTTTTGGTAAGTTTATGTCTAAATATAAATCTTAAATTTATGGGAAATATGATTTATATTGAAGATATGAAAGTCGGAAAATATTGATATTGGATATTCGGTCGAAAATCTAGCCCCGAATCGTTGTCGGACGACTTTTTGGGCAAAAGGTGCATTCTGGCCGAGAGTGACTCGACCGTGTCCTGGGGGACTCGGCCGTGTCTGGCAGTCTGCATAGTCACTGCCAGGCAGACCCGACCGTGTCAGGCGACACGGGCCGTGTCTAGCCAGCAGGCTTCCAGAAGTGACTCGACCGTGTCAGGCGACACAGCCGTATCTGGCTAGAATGTCTGGGACACTGCTGGCACGACTCGACCGTGTCAGGCGACACGGGCCGTGTCTGGCTGGCAAGATGCCGACAGTGACTCGGCCAGGCAGGCCAGTTTTCACCTAGCTCGATTTTTCCGTGTTTTCTTGAAAATTATATTATCATGCAAAGTCTTCACAACGGTCGGAAGATAGATTAAATCGTATTATATTCAAAAGATTCGGCGCCTCACATGCAAAGTCTTCACAACGGTCGGAAGATAGATTAAATTATGGGAATCCAGCCTTGCAACGTTCAGAAAAGAATAAACAAAGAAGTCTCCCTCCAACGGACTGATTTGTTGAAAATGAATTGCAACGGCTATGAAGGAAAAGCTCAGAGATCGTGACCTATATATATCCGAAGATTTGAAGCTGAGCAAATACAATAGCAACATGATAAACTCTAGCACGATCAACAAAGGATCAATAGCGACCGAGAATACCATCAACAAGGTAAACTCCAAACACGATCAACAACGACCGAGAATACCATCAACAAGGTAAACTCCAAACGATCAACAAAGGATCAATCAACGACCGAGAATACCATCAACAAGGTAAACTCCAAATGATCAACAATAATGGATCTCAAAGAAATAACCCCGACTGTTGAACATACCCCTCAGGCGTATGAACAACCAGTCACAAACCGTCGAACATACCCAACCATAAATGGAGGATGAACGACCAAACAATATGGCTCAAAGATGGACGTCACAGTACGCCCAATCCGGATGTGTCCGTGCACATGTCCATCTCGTATACGGAATCCAGGATATACGTGGGGCATGTACCTAATTAGCCTCACGAACTACGTCTCGTGTGCACGGTCCAATGTGGAAATATGAACACATGACCATAGTGTGACAGCTAAAAATCCTACACAATAACTAATCGGCACGCAGATATGACTCCAGATATGTCACGATGCAACATGACAATGAAACTCAAAGAATCACATATCCAATAAGGATCAAAAGACGCACCGAAGTGAAGAAAGATACATGGATAATGAAAGATCGACACGACCGACAATATCCGAAACCACCCTCCTGGGATCACAATCTCTAAATAATGATCAACACGATCAACAACCTCAACACTACAGCCCTGGGATCATCATCCCTCAACGATCGATCAACACAACCATTAATACCAAACAATAGTCCTAGGATCCATATCCCTCAACGAGCAACCAATACGAATCTTAATATAAGAAACCTCAACGTACAACATATACAACAACTCAACATAATAATTATCTTCATAATTGAACAATACTTAAATTACCTCAAAGCCGAAGATAATATTCTTTGCACGAACAACATCCCTGAACGAATACACAGTTATAAGAATAATCTCGAATGAGGTACAATTCATTAATTTCAATAAATCACCATCCCGACATCAATATCGACACGATAACTATCCTCGATATCCGATATTCCATATCCTTGACCAAAAATAACTCACGTCTTCCTTGAACACATGGTAAACTCCAACACGATCAACAAAGGATCAACAATAACCGAGAACACCCTCAACATGGTAAACTCCAAACACGACCAACAAAGGATAAAAAATAACCGAGAATACCCTCAACATGGTAAACTCCAAACACGATCAACAAAGGATTAATAATAACCGAGAATACCCTCAACATGGTAAACTCCAACATGATCAACAGAGGATCAACAATAACCGCGAATACCCTCAACATGGTAAACTCCAAACACGATCAACAATAATGGATCTCAAAGAAAGAACCCCGACTGTCGAGCATACCCCTCGGGCGTGTGATCAACCAGTCGCAAACCGTCAAACATACCCAACCATAAATGGAGGATGAACGACCAATCAATATGGCTCAAAGATGGACTTCATAGTATGCCCGATCTGGAATTGTATCCGTACACATGTCCACCCCGTATATGGAATCAGGATATACGTGGGACATGTACCTAATTAGCCTCACGAACTACGTCACGTGTGCACGGTCTAATGCGGAAATATCAACACATGACCATAGTGTGCCCAGCTAAAAATCCTACACAATAACCAATCGGCACGGCTATATGACTCCAGATATGTCACGATGCAACATGACAATGACCAGAAGGAATACTCGATACTCAAATACATGCCACGGCCAGTATCACTCGGGAAGTTCATCCCTTCACGACCACTACTAGCTCAATCTCCGAGTACCTAAAAATAAAACCCACAACGGGGTCAGCCACAATACTCCATAATGATAACGATTATATCACATAAATAATTACATACCAATGTAATTACATGTAAGAATACTACCGATTTAATCTTACCGTCATAACCTTACCAATCCATATCAAATCGATCCTTACCATAATCCACATTTTGCATCCTCAAATGACGAAATGAACTCAACTATAACCATCTGTACTGTATTTAAACCATACCAAGAATCCTCAAAACATCATCATAACTCATAAGCATGAAATAATTCATCCGTGCCAAATCCTGTCCGTCGGATCACACAATCGAATCTCAACCTGGATAAACCAATAACACCCAACATATCTGTAGATCAAGCACCACAAAACAATGACAACAAGTCCCGAAACATCGACGTACAGTCATACGATAAATAACCAGATCAACCAATAAATCAACCGGGAATATTATCGACATGATAAGCTCCAATAGGACCAACCAAAGGCCAACCACATCCAAGAATATCCTCAACATAATAAACCCCAATACTACCAACGAAGAATCAACAATAATCGAGAATACCATCAACATGATAAACTCTAACACGATCAACAGAGGATCAATAGCGACTGAGAATACCATCAAAAAGGTAAACTCTAAACACGATCAACAACGACCGAGAATACCATCAACAAGGTAAACTCCAAACGATCAACAAAGGATCAACAACGACCGAGACTCTTCAGTTCTTGCATCTCAGTCGGAGCCATACGGTACGGTGCTTTTGAAAGCGGGGACGTACCAGGCTCTAACTCAATATTGAACTCTACATCACGATGCGGAGGTAAGCCTGGCAACTCATCTGGAAATATGTCTGGGTAGTCTCGGAGTACCGGAATATCGATCAATTCAACTGGTCGATCCATTGTCTTGGTCATGTAACACCAATAGACAATACATCCTTGATTAAGCAGTTTTACCATTTTCATAGCGCTGATGATTCTCCCGGAACGGCTGGGATTGTCACCCTGGAAGGTACACTCAACACCATCGTCAGATGTGGCCGGTCCTTGTTAAACTGCGGACACTAATTATGGCATCATGACGGTCCATCCAATCGATACCCAAGATCACATCATCTTTAGGTAAATCGACCACAATTAAATTTGACAACCACTCACGGTCGTTCATACGAATCGAGCAGTCCTGAACTTCACGATTCCCAACAATTCTTCTACCATCGGGTAGACCAATTATATAAGGTTCACAATTGATAACATGCTCTAATTGCAAACGACTCAAACAAGAAGTAGATAAAAAGGAGTGTGAAGCACCAGTATCAAAAAGAACACAGACAGGCTGCAATCATGCTGGCTTGGGGATCTTCAGCCCTCTTCATCTCATAAACTCTAGGTTTTGCAGCCCCGGCACCAGATGTACCAGCTTGATTTCCACGTCCCATCCCCTTGTTTGCCCCGGTAGTCTGATAAGAAGCGGATGGAGGTA
Source organism: Orobanche coerulescens (assembly GCA_033398695.1). Lineage (NCBI taxonomy): Eukaryota > Viridiplantae > Streptophyta > Magnoliopsida > Lamiales > Orobanchaceae > Orobanche > Orobanche coerulescens. Next base: position 162,319,378 of record CM065802.1, on the reverse strand, counting down.
CACGGTCTGAGCGAAGCATCTGGAGCATGAGGTCTTTGCGGGAAAAGCGTCTTGTTCCACTCCTACAATAACGAGCACGATGTCCGTTCTTCCCACAAGTATGGCATGACACGGCTGGCCTAGGACATTTCGAATTGATGTGCCCCTGGTCTACACAATTATAGCACACAAAAGATAGGCTGACCGCTCGAGGTTGCGATCCGGTTGGCTTCGATGCCGTAGGTTTCCGTTCAGAAGGATTTGGCACTGGTTGGGGTCTCTTGAATGTTCCCGTTCTTTGTCTGGTGATTGGTTCTGGATTTCTTGTTGTTAGACTGCGGTTGCTTCTTGGAAATTTCTTTCACGGTCAATTCGTACTCTAGAGCTTTCTCGATGAACTCTGGTAGGGTCACATAATGATGGTTCAACAGCTGCATTCTCATTCGGGGTTTAAGCCTTTTGAGAAAGTATTTGATCTTATCAGCTTCTGTGTGGACAATTGTCGCGGCAAAAGGGAGAAGTGCCTGGAATTTCTCGGCGATAGATAGTACGTCATCATCTTCGGACGGTTCCGGATTCAGCAATTCTGATAATTTGGCTTTTGATCCTTGTTGGATTTTGATTTATCATGCAAAGTCTTCACCCGGTGAGTCATTCTTGATCCTTGTTGGATTTTGATTCATTATCATTCATTGTGATCATTCTTGTTCTAGTGTATCTCGTTGATTTTTCCTGGTGTGATATTGCTTCTCCCTACTTGTTTTAAGTTTCGGGACGAAACTTCTTTTAAGGAGGGTAGTATGTAATATCCGCAATTTCGATTTTTCGGTAATTTTATTTTTTCGGCGGAAGTCCGTTTTGACGACTCTCTCATGACCGTTACGTCATTCCGAGAATATTTAATTCTGCAATTTTTGTCATCCGAGTTCGTTTCGGTATTGTTTTGTTGAGTTCCGTGTTCTTAAACGGCTTTTCCGAACATGAGTTCGATTCTTGCGAATCTCGTCCGAAACTATTGTTTCGAGTTTCTCATAAGTTCCTTTAATGTTATTATTCATGTTGCGATCTTTGCCTTGGTGTTTCGATCGTGTATCGTGTATTTCGGACGTTTTGGGCCATTTTCGTAATTTCCCAAAGTTTGGGGTAATTACTTTCTGTTGTCGAATTTCGAGCCTTCGGGTGGTCGGAATCGTGTGTTCTCTTAGCGCTTGGATTCGTCTTTGCGAGTACTTTGTAACCGTATCTTCGATTCATATTCAGTTTCGGGTTTCGGCGTCGTCCGGGCCGTCGGAGTGGCCACGGCCGAGTCACGGCCGCACTTCTTGGAGCAGGGCCTGGCCTGGCCGAGTTACGGCCATAAGGTGCCGGTTACGGCCGTACGTGCTCGGTAGTGTTCGGACGAATGCCGGTTACGGCCGTAAGGGCTGTCCGTTACGGCCGTACGAGTGCCAGGCAGTGTTCGGACGAATGCCGGTTATGGCCGTAAGGACCTGCCGGGTACGACCGTAAGTGCCGAGTTATGGCCGTAAGACCCTATCGGTTACGGCCGTAAGCGATCGGCAGGCGCTGGGCGGGTTTTGACGATGCCGGTTACGGCCCTAAGGCCCTGCCGGTTACGTCCGTAACCCTGTCGGCCATATATAGGCAGTGACCGGCCAGACCTCATTTTTTCATCATTTCTTCACCCGGTTGCGGCTGGCGACGGGAAAAATCGGAAATGGAGTTTTTGGTCGATTTCACTCGATTTCTAAGCGTTTTTGAGGATTTTTGTCGATTATATCAACATCAAATCATTGTTCTTCGTCGGATCGAGGTAATTTCTTGAAATCCCCTAGAATTTGATTTTTCGAGATTTGTTCTTGATTTCGATTCTAGTTCGATTTTGATGAATCGGTTGATGCTAGTGAACATTATTCATCGTGTTCTATGGATTGTATATCCATATTTTCGATTCGTTCAACCCGATTGATGATTCTTAGGTTCTTGAGGAACTTTGAACATTTTGTGTTCGATTAAATGTCTCAAAGAGTTTCTTTCGGTCGTTGTGTTGATTTCGATTGATATTGTGTTATTGAATGAATTGTATTTCATTCAAGGTGGTTCGAGTACTTATGTTTATCGGTAGACGCCGTTCGTTGTTCGTGGAAGGAATTCATCGCCTTCGGTTGAGGCAAGTTTTATACTTGTACTGGTCAATGAGATTAATGTTATCATATATGTGTATGAATGTGGTGTATCATTCCGAGACTTAGTCTCTTCATAAGTTCATTGATATTAGGGGATCGTTCGATACGATACTCTTCGGCAATTATGCCAAATGTTTATTATCATTCATTAATGGCCGGTAAGGCATTGAGATATTCGTTGTTAATGTTATTATCGATCACCGGTTCGCGGTATCGATGTATCAGTTGTTGTTGTTAATATTGATGTCGATCTAAGATGTTGTTGTAATCATTGTTATTAATGTTGGCATCCTGTCATTCATGTTGTATTGGCCGATTGAAGGCATTGTCGTATTCGTTCTCATCTTCGTCGTCGGTAGCCGATTAAAGGTGCCGAGGCATTCATTGTAACATTGTTATCGATTGGACGTTCTAAGGCAATCGAGGAGTTCAATCATTCATTGCATCATTGTCATCGATTAGCCGTTCTAAGGCAATCGAGGTGCTCAATCATTCATTGTATCATTGTCATCGATTAGCCGTTCTAAGGCAATCGAGGTGCTCAATCATTCGTTATATCATTGTTATCGATTGGCCGTTTTAAGGCAATCGAGGTATTGAATCATCCGCTGCATCATTGTTATCGGTTGGCCATTCTAAGGCAATCGAGGTATTGAATTGGGGCTATCGAGGATAGTTCCCATCCATTGTGTCGTTCTTATTGATTGACCATTCTAAGGTAATCTAGGTATTTAATTGGGACCACCGAGGACAGTGCCCATCCATGAGTCATCATTATCGTGTTGGCCGACTCAAGGCAGCACACTATCATTCTCGTGCATTCGATAATCTTGGGATCATTGTCGTTTGTTATTAGTTGTGTTTTGGAGGCTAGTCTCGGCTAGTGCTCGATGGGGTCAGTTTGGTGGGGCCTGAACCTTCACGGTTGTTTCCCCCAACACCTACAACTCAGTAGGTCAACAACCATTGGATGGTTTCATTATGGGGTAAGTTTGGTGGGGCCTGAACCTTTGCGGTTGTTTCTGTAACACCCCCGATATATTCAGGAATATTACAGCGCCATAAATCCTTTACATAAGGATTTACAAGGCTGAAGAATTGAACAGACATTAACAGGTACAAATGAATGGAAATAACAGAATTAAGATACAACAGTTCTGACCAAATACTGAAAAATACAAATGTTCATCAGAAACTTATTAATACATCGCCAAATTCAAATTCATCATAAACGACTTTGTACTCGAGTACTTAATGAAATAACCAATAAACAATAGACAAATAAACCCGGCCGGAACATCACTCAGCACCCTCGTCGTCATGCAGCTCCAGTGGTTGTTTTCCCGCTCTCCTGGATCTTGAACATAAACAAAATGTTCACCCCCGAAGGGGTTAGCACAACGATGCTAGTACAAGTACCACAACATATTATTCATATTTCACGAAGAATAATAATGTACATGATAAAAATACCAACAAGTCTTCTCCTACGAGAAAACTCATAAATGACATACATAACTGATAATCACAACATGATATCACAACATACACATGCTAATTCCGACGATCCAGCGTTAACTGCCTAGAACCCACGATGATCTCGTCAGACCAACCCGTGGTGGAAAAACCCGTCCGATGATCCAGCGCACGCTAGCATAGATCCCCCGATGATCCCGTCGGACCAACACGAGGTGGACATACAACAACGACATACATGCATGACAATATGTATAACATCAATTCATAAAACAAATAAGGTACTTGCCTCGATTCGAAGACAAGAACAATACTTCCACGAAAACGAAACACTCGAAGGTCGCCCCTTCAATCAATCACGTAACAAGCTCGAACCTTAACAAAAGAAATAATATAGAATTTATCTCACGTCGTACGAATGTCTAACAATTCGATTTACGGCCAAAAGCTCATAAAGTGTAATCTGCCTGAACTGCTTAGCGCACGCTAAGTACTTTGTGTAGCGTGCGTTAAGTCTGCTCGATAGCGCAGGCAAACAACAAAGCCTAGCGTATGCTAACTATGCATGGTCAGTACTTCACTGATCAGCCGACTGACTTGTCTGATGGTCTAACGTACGTTATGTACCAAACGTAGCGTACGTTAACTCATGCTCGATAGCGCACGTTAATCTACATAGCTTAGCGTGCGCTAACTGTGCATGGCAGTCTACTACAGGGCAGTAGACTGATCTCAACATGATCAAACCAATGAAATCTTTAGTGTTAATTCATGTTACCTCCATGAATATCATGTTCATTCGATTATGAATGATCTTACGGATAACAACAACTTCGGATTCAAGAATATGTATACTATTATGAAATCATATTCCATTACGATTACAATTCTTCATGCAATAATTCGGAAGGCTTAACGGTCGATATCAACACCTTTATATTAATCAAAAACTATCATTCTGTAGTTTGATTAACATTCCATCTTTACAAGATAAATCCTTCCATGATCAATCCTTTAAATTCGTCTAACAATAATGATGTTAAAGTCAAGTCCATGATTGCTATGAAAACACCTACTAGATTCAGATTACCTAATGATAGAAGCTTACTCTACTTATTCATTGTAATAAGATTCGAATCATGATGTTCATAATCAAGGTACTTAAAGCATATTCATCTCAATATTCCAAACATGATGTGGTTTGGATAATTTACCCAAGAACTCATTATTTTGCTAGCATGATCATCTTATCCTCTATAACACTAATCTAGAGTTGGTGATAGAATCAACATACCTTAATATGACCAAATCACTGAACTCCAAAGGTAGAATCTGACTCCGGTTGGTTATATGCCACTCCAAGGTGCTACTTCTCTTCGATGATCAATCACAAGAAGTATTCGATGTCCAATGATCAAGTGGATGTGTTATAAGTGTGTCTAAGGAAGATGATATGCTCTCTGGTCTCTCAAAACTGAAGAATGAACGAAGGAAATGGGAATAAAAATGAAGTGCTGGCCCATATATAAACTTTCTGCACAAAGCAGATTAGCGAACTCTACTAAGCATTCCTTAGCGCGCACTAATAAGAGTTGACCTCAAAACTGTCCAGGTTCGTCCGAGGGAATCTTATCCGGTCCTACGTCTGGCTGGCGCATGTGCTAGCCGCCCAGCTCAATAATTGAGTGCCTAGCGCACGCAACTCCTACATACGTAGCGTGCGCTAGTAATAGCCGATAGCACGCGTTAAGCTACATTCTTAGCGTGCGCTATTACGATTTTGCATGAGAAATTTTGCATGTTGATATACTTATGTACAAAGATACCAATGTAAGAAATATCATACTAAAATCATCAAGATCACAATTCCAAATAATACAGGGTTCGAATATAGGTAAAATACACAGTAATAAATCCGGATATTACATACTCTCCTACTAAAAAGGAGTTTCGTCCCGAAACTCAAGACGAAAATAACTCGGGATATCTGGACTTCATGCCATGTTCCGTTTCCCATGTGGCTTCTTCCACTCCATGACGTGACCATTGAACTTTGACCAAAATGATGGGTTTGTTCTTCAACTGCTTAACTCGACTCTCGAGCATCTTGACCGGTCTTTCTTCAAACGTCCCATCCTGAGCGACCTTGATCTCCCCGAAAGCAATGGCATGACTAGGGTCTGGTATATACCTCCGTAATTGGGATACGTGTAACACGTTATGAACATGGCACAATGACGGCGGCAATGCCAATCTGTATGCCAACTCCCCAACTCTCTCAAGGATCTCAAATGGTCCGATATATCTCGGACTCAACTTTCCTTTCCTTCCGAAACGAAAGATTCCCCGAGTAGGAGAAACCTTTAAAAGTACGTGTTCTCCCGTACTGAACTCCAAAGGGCGACGACGTACGTCTGCATAAGATTTCTGTCGACTCTGGGCGGTCAACAACCTTTCACGAATCAAGGCTATCTTCTCTCGAGTCTGTATGATCAACTCTGGTTTTGTCCCAATAAAGTTTGATGAATCGTCCCAACATAGGGGCGATCTACATCTTCTCCCGTATAATGCCTCAAACGGTGCCATCTTAATGGAAGCATGCCAACTATTGTTGTAGGTAAATTCAATCAACGGTAGATGAACTTCCCAATCAATTGACCAATCTAAGGCACATGCCCTCTGCATATCTTCCACCGTTTGAATAGTCCTCTCGGATTGTCCATCAGTCTGTGGGTGATAAGCTGTGCTGAAGTTCAATTAGGTTCCCAAGGCCTTATGAACTGCTTTCCAAAAGTGAGACACAAAACGACCGTCTCGATCAGAAACAATGGTCTTCGGCGTACCATGCAATCGAACTATCTCCGAAATAAATACTCGTGCCAACCTCTCTGGTCCCCATGTGTCCTTAATGCCTCGAAAATGAGCTGATTTGGTTATACGATCAACTATCACCCAAATCATATTCATTCCTGTATTGGTTCTCGGCATACTAGTGATAAAGTCCATCGATATGTCCTCCCACTTCCATTCAGGAATCGGGAGCGGCTTCAACATTCCGGCAGGCCGTTGATGCTCGATCTTAACCTGCTGACAAGTCAAGCATTTCGAAACATAGTCCACTACATCTTTCTTCATGTTGCCCCACCAGAAATTCTGCTTCAAGTCCTTATACATCTTACTGGTTCCCGGGTGGATAGAATAGGGCGAACTGTGAGCTTCCTTCATAATCGTATGTTTCAGAACATCGATATTAGGAACGCAGAGTCGGTTCTGAAATCTCAAAACTCCATCATCATGGATTATGAATCTGGGGGCCTTTCCCTTGATCACTTCATCACGTAACTGAATCATCAGAGGATCATCTGCCTTTCTAGATTTGATTTCTTCAGTTAATGATGAAGTTATTTCCATCACGCACAGTTGTCCTTGGACTCTTTGTAACCACACTTCAATTCCTTCTCGAATCATCTCTCGCTGAAGGCTAAGTTCGGAGGTCAGAGTCTCCAGCATATAGAAACAGGCTTGCGGCTGAGTGCATCGGCCACTACATTCGCTTTGCCTGGATGATACAAAATCTCCAAGTCATAGTCTTTAATTAGCTCTAACCATCTTCTTTGCCGCATGTTCAACTCTTTCTGACTGAAGATGTATTTGAGACTCTTGTGATCCGTAAAGATCTGACAGTGAGTCCCGTACAGATAATGCCTCCAGATTTTCAAAGCAAAAATCACTGCTACCAGCTCCAAATCATGCGTTGGGTAATTCACTTCATAAGGTTTCAGCTGTCGCGACGCATAAGCGATCACCTTATCATTCTGCATCAATACGCATCTGAGCCTTTGGTTCGAAGCATCACTGTAAACTATAAATCCTCCAGTTCCCTGTGGAAGTGATAGAATCAGCGCCGTCGTCAATCTCTTCTTCAATTCATCAAAGATAATTTGACACAACTCGTTCCACTCAAACTTTTGAGTTTTCTGTAGGAGTCGAGTAAGTGGGCGGGAAATTTTGGAAAACCCTTCCACGAACCGATGATAATACCCAGCAAGTCCTAAGAAACTTCGGACTTCTTTCACGTTCTTTGGAGGCTTCCAATCCAAAACCGCTTCAATCTTCTGAGGATCTACTCGGACCCCTTCAGCTGATACCACATGACCGAGGAACATTACTTCCTTTAGCCAGAATTCACACTTAGAGAGTTTGGCATACAGTTGCTCGCTTCTTAAAAGTTCTAATACAATCCGCAAATGCTGCGCATGTTCTTCCGGACTCTTAGAATACACTAGATTGTCATCAATGAACATGACCACAAATTTATCCAAATATTCGATGAACACTCGGTTCATCAACTGCATGAATACAGCTGTTGCATTAGTGAGACCAAACGGCATCACTACAAATTCATAGTGTCTGTAGCGGGTTCTGAATGCTGACTTTGGAACATTAGATTCCTTAATCCTCAGTTGATGGTATCCTGATCTCAGATCGATTTTAGAAATTACTCTTGCTCCTTGCAACTGGTCAAACAGATCATCAATCCGTGGTAACGGATACTTGTTCTTAATCGTCATTTTGTTCAACTCTCTAATCAATATAATTGATTAACAAAGGTATCCTCGGAATCATCCCATAAAACTTCAATAATAGCGAAAGATATCGAGCACGGAACCAAAATCCAACAATGATCTAAGCTTATTCGGGTTGATCCGATTAGGTCTTCACAAATCCTCAAAATTCCCCATAATTCATAAAACTAGGGTTCTTGAGAATCATACCTTGATTTGGATGATAAGAGATGCTTAAATAATGATAAATTTGCATCAAAGGCTGAAAAATGATGGTTTCAAATGATGTTTGGCCGAAATAGCCTCTTCCTATGTCACAAGATCGCCCACAGCCGGAAGAAGAACAAAGAAATGAGTAAAAATGCCAAAATGGTGTAGGTCACAAGTCGTTCAGGAACAAGTCTAGAGGGGGGGTGAATAGACTTGTTGAAACTCTTGAACTCTTTACCACGAAGAGTGATTTTCTTCAGCTGATAGTTAAACAAATGACTTGGAGTCGTTTGTTCTTGGATATGTGCGGAAGTCAGCTGATGACGAATAGAAATCAACTTAATGAAACACTTAACAATGTATGCAGTAGTTAAAGTATGATGCAGTAAAACAGTAAATAACGCAGGCAATTATAGTGGTCTCAGAGGTGGGGTAATCCTCTACTAATCCACTTTTCTCCAAACCAGTTGGAGATGAATTCACTATAATTTTCAACCAGTGATAAATATTACAGTGATTCAAACCACACTACAACAGCTTCCAACCAGTGGAAATCCGTGCCGTTGTACACACTTGACTGCCTTGCACCACTTGATCCTCGATCCTTGGATGCCTTTACAGTCTCTTACTTCAACCAGTGAAGTACCCCGTACTCAAGATTATAGACAAGAGTTTTTTGTCTTCTCCAACTTAAGAGCTTCCTTAAGTATGAACTTTTAGAGCTGCTCTTTTCACGATGCTATTGATTTCTTTAGATTGCTTGATTGCTTTTATCGCTTGAATGTATGTTCGCACCGGTAGTTGCTCAGTTTCAAATCTTCGGATATATATAGGTCACGATCTCTGAGCTTTTTCCTTGTAGCCGTTGCAAATCTATTGAACAAATCCGTCCGTTGGAGGGAGACTTCATTGTTTAATCTTTCTGAACGTTGCACGACTGGATTCCCATTATTTAATTTTATCTTTCGACCGTTGTGAGGACTTCTGCATGTGAGCGCCGAATCTTTTGAATATAAAAGGATTAAAGTCTTCAAGGTGGGTCTGGATGATTTATTTAAATCATATCTCTTGCGGGAATCACTCCAATTTGTCTCTTCACGTTGCATATGAGCTTTCCGTAATACTTGACTTTTCAATGCATGCTGACGTGGACTTGGAGTACTTGGCTGCCTTCGAGTAGGCTGATATGCAGCTAACATCTCTGCAGATAGGTCCTCTCGGCTATTCACTGTTTGTGACTTATCTGGTCAGGTGACTTCCCTGAGGTACCTCGGCTGCAGTCTGGTCAAACTTCTCTGATAGATTTTGTTTGACTAGAGCTACTCTAACTGGACTCGGCTGTTCCTCTCTGATGGACTAAGCTGTACTTAGTACTTTGCCGTTTTTCAGCCTAACTAATTTTTGGCCTACAGAAGATACTCATTTGGTTCTTCTTTACATTTTGCCAAGTTTTTATACTTAACATATTTTGGCTTATGGAAGATACTCATTTGGTTCTTCCTTACATTTTGCCAAGTTATAAACATTTGATTTTATATTAATGACATCATCAAAATCTAACAAGTATTCCTAACAAATTCCCCCTATTTTGATGATGGCAAAACTTTAAACAAGTAATCAAATGACCAAGTTTGCACTTAAGTGCAAGACACAAACTAAAATCAGTCTAATATTGAGACAACTGGAAATTGTCATTCAACAGACTGTTATAAAATTTTCTGACTTGTTTATTATTGAAATTTTACAAGAAGGTTTAAGTACATAAAACATTACAAGTAAAAGAAATAACTAAAAGTTATCTGCCTCTTCCTCTGCCTCTTCGAATAGGCTGCTTGGCAGGTTTGAAGGGTTTGGCTCCAATTGGTCTTATCTTGACTGGAGCAAGACCATATTTCCTCTTCACAACAAGTGCTGCGAAGTCTTGTTCTTGCTGGGATGTGAATCTGTTCTCAAGACACAATTGCTTGATCTCTCTTTGAAGCGCTAACTCATTAAGTTCACCGTCCAGACGGGTCGGTGCTTCCTCTGCCCTGAATGAGGGAATCATAGGATAAGCATTTTGATCTTTAGCGTGCTTCTTCAGAACAGCCCAAAGCTTCGGATGGATTTCTTCCATGAAGTTTATGAAAATTTCTTGTGGGGAGAGTTTATCATCCTGGAGTAGTTCCCAGATGTAATAGTCTTTGATGAACCTCTTCTTTGCTGATCCCCACATCTCAAGAGCTTAAAATGGAATAAAGTCCTCAACAAACCACAGCTCCTTCCCTTCCCATTCTAGAGTAGGTCCAAAACCACCTCTAGTCCTTCTTCTCTTTCCTTCAGGCTGGTCAGCCTGGTCATCTGGATTCACAGTTTCCTTTCTCTTCAGACTTTAGGGTCCTTCAATTTGAAGGACATCCTGCTTCTTCTTGCTTCTTATTTCTCTCTCTTCCCCCTGAATTCTCTCTTCCCCCTTTTTGCCAGCATCAACAAGAATAGTTAATTGCTGCTCCATTCTTCTCATCCAATCAGACATGCCAAATGGCATTCTGTTGTTGGTAGGGGGAGGTGGCTGAGGGATCTCTCTCTGTAGAAGGGTGTCTATTTTGGCATTTATTGATTGAAGGTCAGGAGTTACCTGAGATGATAGCAACTCTCCAATAGTATCTTTGACGATTTGCCTGATCAACTCAATCATGGTAGGGGATATCTGAGCTGATGGAGAGTGCTCTCCTGAACCTTCTGCAAAGGAACCACTTGACTGCAGGCTCCTGTTTGCAGCTGGTAGGTTAGAGGGGGTTTTCTCAGGGTCACGACACTGAGTCTTGACCCGACTCTGCGTCTAGGCCAGTGTACCGGCAGTACCACGATCTATCTGCAGACTTCATGAATAGGCTCTGCTCAGCTGCAGTTACGGCTCCTTGTCTTCTTCTCTCTCTTCCTCTTTCTCTTCTTCTTTCTCTTCTTCTTCCTTTTCTTCAGAGTTTTCTTTTCCTTCTTCCTCATCTTTTTCTTTTTCATTTTCCTTTTCTGCTCCTGCATCTCCTCCATCATCATTATCATCATCGTCATCATTCTTATCATCATCCTGCTCCTTCTTTTCTCCTTCATCATCCTCATCCTCCTTTTCTTCTTTATCTTTTTCTTGATCTACTTCTTCTCCTTCTTCTTCATCTCTTTCATCAGCCAATTCTTCTGTCTTCTCAATTTCTTCTGGCTGTTTTTCAACTGGAATATTTTCTTCTGTTTTTCTCTCTTGTTCTTCTTCTTCTTCAGCCACCAAATCAATAATTTCATTATCTCCATCTACTTCTTCAATCCTAATCTCTCTTTCAACTGCCTCCTCCTCCTCCTCTCCAAAAACGCCATCAAAAATGCAAAGCATGATAGAATGGATAAAGTGGTCCATGTTTGTTTTAAAATGGGACATGAACCATTTATCCTGGAGGATTAATACTAAATCTGATTCTTTTTCAAAATTCAATCAGAACCTCCTCAGTGGCTTGGGGATATTCCCAACCACTAGTTGCAATGTAGTTTTGAAGATTTGTAAAAGTCATAGCTTTGAAAGATTTCCACTCTTCAAAAATATGTACAAAAGAGTGTTTTACTGCTTGTGGCTTAACAAGCTGGAGTTGTTCAATTGAAAGGTTGAAGGTATTATTTTCTAACAGGTTAAAAGTATAATCAGCTTCAGGAATAGAGATAATGAGACCTGCTTCTTCTTCTTCAGATATGTAGACTGGGGGGGTGAGAACAGGTACAATCCGAGTTTCAGTGGTGTCTGGTGCAGGCAGATCTTCCGGATGAATTGGTGATCGAACTGAGGGGCTGGCGAGGTGTTCAGACTGCTCTCCCTCGCTAAACTGCAGTTTCCTTGGCCTCTTAGGAGAGGGTTCCGGTGATGACTGCAGGGTAGATGGTCCTTGAGGGGATGGTCCCCGTCTCTTGAATCTGACTGCAATGGGTGTATTGTCGGACTCGGTGTCGGACCCGACTGCAGTTGGGATATCAGTTGCAGGTCTGTCCGACTCTCCTGATGAGTAGTATCTTGGGTATGTTCTTGAGTCCGGCAGCTCCTTCAACAACTGAGCTGCTTTCCCAGTGCCTCCGACTTTCTTCTTCTCATGGTCCATATGACCAAGCCTTTTATTGGGGTGGAAGGGGTCAGTGTTTCCCTTAGCCACTCCGGTCTTCTCCAAAAACCAATTGAGATGCGTTCCAAACGCCAGCTTTGTCTTGAACTTCTTCTCATCGTCAAGCCACTCGACCTTGTTCACCTCGCGCACGAGTTGCCTGAAGATGTAGTCTGCCCAATCGACTTCTTCTTCCTGAATCAACGCACCCAACACCATAAACTTCGACGACGACAGTTGATCATAACTGCCCGCCATCCCCATAACTATTTTGTTGGTAATATCCAACGCAACACGGTAAATCCTTTTTAGTTCATTCCTTTTGGCTGTGAATTTCAATTTTTCCGGGATATTTTCGACCTTAATCTTTTTCCAGGTATCGGCGGCGGATTGCTTGAGAGCTTCGACCGCTAAACCACGGTGCTTCATCCCGAAGGTAGAACGAATCGTCTCTCGATCTATGCTGACAGGTACTCCGCCCACTGTGCTGTGGATTCCGTCTTGAATCAGATAAGCGTTGCGATAGAACTCGACGACATCCTCTTTGAACAGGTGTTGCGGGTTGATGTCGAGAAAAGGGTAGATTCCGTTAAGCTTCATTGCCCGAATCAGATTGAACATGTCGTAGTCCTCCAAATTGGCTTCGAGTAAACCTTCAAAGTCGACAACCATCGAGAATATGATCTGATCTTTCACCGCCTTCAAATTCACTCCTTCGAAAGATGCCATTTCTGCAAATAGAGGATTTTAGTGTATATTTTGCTCTGAAATATCTAGGGTTTCTGTAGGCGTAAAGTGTAAAGTGAAGGGTCTTCTTTCCTTATAAAGAAGATGAAAGGACGTTTGTATTAGTTTATTATAATATTAACTCTTTACCACGAAGAGTGAGTTTCTTCAGCTGATAGTTAAACAAATGACTTGGAGTCGTTTGTTCTTGGATATGTGCGGAAGTCAGCTGATGACGAATAGAAATCAACTTAATGAAACACTTAACAATGTATGCAGCAGTTATAGTATGATGCGAAACAAGAAATAACACAGGCAATTATAGTGGTCTCAGAGGTGGGGTAATCCTCTACTAATCCACTTTTCTCCAAACCAGTTGGAGATGAATTCACTATAATTTTCAACCAGTGATAAATATTACAGTGATTCAAACCACACTACAACAGCTTCCAACCAGTGGAAATCCGTGCCGTTGTACACACTTGACTGCCTTGCACCACTTGATCCTCGATCCTTGGATGCCTTTACAGTCTCTTACTTCAACCAGTGAAGTACCCCGTACTCAAGATTATAGACAAGAATTTTTTGTCTTCTCCAACTTAAGAGCTTCCTTAAGTATGAACTTTTAGAGCTGCTCTTTTCACGATGCTATTGATTGCTTTAGATTGCTTGATTGCTTTTATCGCTTGAATGTATGTTCGCACCGTTAGTTGCTCAGTTTCAAATCTTCGGATATATATAGGTCACGATCTCTGAGCTTTTTCCTTGTAGCCGTTGCAAATCTATTGAACAAATCCGTCCATTGGAGGGAGACTTCATTGGTTAATCTTTCTGAACGTTGCAAGGCTGGATTCCCATTATTTAATTTTATCTTCCGACCGTTCTTAGGACTTCAGCATGTGAGCGCCGAATCTTTTGAATATAAAAGGATTAAAGTCTTCAAGGTGGGTCTGGATGATTTATTTAAATCATATCTCTTGCGGAAATAACTCCAATTTGTCTCTTCACGTTGCATGTGAGCTTTCCGTAATACTTGACTTTTCAACGCATGCTGACGTGGACTTGGGGTACTTGGCTGCCTTCGAGTAGGCTGATATGCAGCTAACATCTCTGCAGATAGGTCCTCTCGGCTGTTCACTGTTTGTGACTTATCTGGTCAGGTGACTTCCCTGAGGTACCTCGGCTGCAGTCTGGTCAAACTTCTCTGATAGATTTTGTTTGACCAGAGCGACTCTAACTGGACTCGGCTGTTCCTCTCTGATGGACTAAGCTGTACTTAGTACTTTGCCGTTTTTCAGCCTAACTAATTTTTGGCCTACAGAAGATACTCATTTGTTTCTTCTTTACATTTTGCCAAGTTTTTATACTTAACATATTTTGGCTTATGGAAGATACTCATTTGGTTCTTCCTTACATTTTGCCAAGTTATAAACATTTGATTTTATATTAATGACATCATCAAAATCTAACAAGTATTCCTAACAAATGGGCTGCTGCCCATATATTTATAATGGCCGGCATTAGCACGCGCTACGAATTCGTGTTAGTGTGCGCCTCACATGCAAAGTCTTCACAATGGTCGGAAGATAGATTAAACAAATCGAATATGCATCAACAATACATAACAAGATACACCACACGGACTTCCGCTACCGGAATCCGACAATGCGAATCCACACGATTCCATTAACACAGCAAGGGTATTCCAATGATCCAGCGCCCTCAGCATAGATTCCAAGATGATCCCGTCGGACCAACACGAGGTGGAAATAACCCGTCCAATGATCCAGCGCCCTCAGCCTAGATCCCAAGATGATCCCGTCGGACCAACACGAGGTGGACATCCGATCCAGCGCCCTTATCATAGATCGTACAACATACACAAACACAACTCATGCATACATATATGCCAAATCGCTATGTCCATCAACATGAACATACAAACACTAGATAACGAATATCATGACAATTCAACGAAATAAATTCCATGTTCAACAACATGAATAAACCACATGCATGTTCAAAATACCAATATTAACACATTACGATACTTGCCTCGAAGATGGCAAGAACAAAACACTCCAATGATCTCAACACACTCGAAGGCCGCCTCCTTCGATCAATGTAGAAAGCTCGAACCTTAACAAAAGAAATGATATAGAATTCATCCCAAGTCGTACGAATGCCTAACAATCCGGTCCATGGCCGAAAGCTCTAAAAATGTAAACTGTCTGAACTACTTAGCGTGCGCTACGTACTCTACGTAACGTATGCTAAGCCTGCCCATTAGCGTACGTAAACGACGAAGTCTAGCGTACGCTAAATATGTACTGACAGTCCTTGATGATCAGCCGACTGACCCGCCTGATGACATAACATACGTTACGTACCAAACGTAGCGTACGTTACTCATTCCCGATAGCGCACGTTAATATGCCTATCTTAGCGTGTGCTAACCGTGCATGGCAGTTTACTACTGGGCAGTAGACTTAATCTAATGGTGAAGAAACTCATGAAATCTTCAGTGTTAATACATGTCATCCCCGTGCATATCATGCTCATACGGTTTGCGAAAGATCTTTATGGATTACACGACTACGAGATACGAGGATACTTATCATCATCACAACACCATAATTCATCTCGATTTTCAAGGAAATATCCTAATTTCAATCCATTTCATGTCCAAAACGTATGATTCCATTATGTAAAGACAAAAGAATTTTGATAATCTCCATATACTGGTCACAAATGGTTTGAAGCTTCAGAATATGCTAGGAGTTCAAGCACTAAAAGGTTCAATGGTTTATACGATGAATAAGTCCCGAAACATCGAAAATATCCTTCTAACACATGATGTTCGACTACTTACGAATTTAACTGACTAGGTAATCCCAAAACATGATCAAAACATCCTTCAGGATACTACTAATATTGGTGAAGAATCACCTACCTCAAAGTAGCAAAGAACACGAAGGAACTTGAAGAAATCCAACACCGAGGGCTCGAACACCAATCTACAATGATCTACAATCTTCAAACTCGTGCTAGGAGGATGATATGAGGGGTTTAGGATGAAGAAAGTGACTCTACAAGTCCAAGAATTCGGATGTGGGAAGTGAAAAGGTTGAAAATATGAAAAAGGATGCTGTCCTATTTATAGAAAATGGTTATTAGCGTGCGCTAGTCCATACTCATAGCGTGCGCTAACGGTCATACGAAGCTTACTGACTTCACTGTACTCAGCGTTTAGCGTGCGCTATCCTCATATTATTAGCGTGCGCTACCGCATTGACTTGGCTTTTCCCGAAAGCCGTCCAGGTTCATCCCGACATGATCCGACCGAGATCCTCAGCCGATCTCACCTACCACCCTGTCTTAATCATGCTGACTACGTATAGCGTGCGCTAAGGTTCATGCACAGCGTGCGCTACGGATCCAACTTAGCGTACGCTACACATAGTCAATAGCGTGCGCTACATGCGCAGAATCACAATTTAGATCACATTCATGAAATCATGCGTTCAACAACACCGGATCATGAAATACGGAGAATAATACTCAGATCAAAATGCAATAATTACAATAACACAAGGTTCAAATACATATCAGAAATCTCGGGTATTACATCTTTAGCGTGCGCTAATTGAGTACGGGTAGCGCACGCTACCTCTCAACACTAGCGCACGCTAGTGTAGTCAAGCAGGCAGTCCAGAAGGCACTGGACTGCAGTTGGGTTGTAAGTAGCGCACGCTATGAATGGTAAGTAGCACGTGCTAGTAGTCCGGAGTAGCGCACGCTATGCAGTCGGTGTAGCGCGTGCTAAGGTCGGATCAGGTTGAGTCCAGTGGCTATTGGACTGAATGGGATTAATTCATAGCGCACGCTATGAGTGGTTTTTAGCGTACGCAAATGGTGTAGTAGTGCACGCTAAATATTGAATGTAGCGCACGCTATCGCGAACAGATCAGAGGACAGAGGTTTCTGGACTCCATCACTAGGCATCAGATAATTCGTTAGTGCACGCTAAGTGTACAGCCGTAGCGCACGCTACAAAAGGTACGTAGCGCACGCTACCGTTTTCGAACAGTGAGTACTGGACTACCCAAAACACCCGTTAGCGCATGCTAAGAACTGGGGCTAGCGCACGCTAAACTGGGATTACTATAGATAGGACAGTTCAGCCCTTTCTTCGTCATTTTCATTTCTCACTTCGTTTTTAGGCTGTTCTGGGCGATTTTGGATGATTTGGAGAGTGTTCTTCAAGGTGCAATCATCAATCATCACCTTCAAGCTTATCATTCGGATTAATCATCATTTCATCATCCCCATCACATCAAATCAAGGTAATAATCTTCTTGGATCTAGAATTTCGGATTTTGGGTTTTTCCTTCTGATTTCTTCGTGTAAGCTTGGATTGTTGTCGGAATATGTTAGATATGGATTATCTACTATGTATAAATGTTTTCCTATGGATTATTCAGTGTATATTTCGGATATCATGAATTGTTGAGGTTTGATTCAAGAACACCTTGGAGTTGACTATGATATTTGGGGGGTTTCGATTAGATGTTGTCATTAACTCATTTTGTAGATTCCTATGGGATTAGTGATATCAATGTAAGTGTTTTGATGGTTTGAAATATTCATTTTGGAATTGGTTTCGATATATTCGGGATTGGATATTATCTAAGGATGTGTGTTTGCTAAGTGTTCGCTAGAATGCCTCTATGAGTTTGGATATTGTTGTATCGACGTTTGAGTTGGTTATAATCGTTTTTGATACGTATATTGAGCGTTTGTTGGTAATTGTCATTCAAGGTTGTTCGAGCGACCGACATCCCTTTTTGGACGTTGTTCGAGGAAGGACATTCTTCACCGGTTGAGTAAGTTAATTCTTACTCGGTTAAAAGGATATTCATTCCTTTTGTTGTTGTTCATACATAATCATAATTCATTCATAAAGTATTAATCATATTGGGATTTGTAATTGTCAATTAATCACTTCATTCACAAGGAACGAGGGTTCCAATCATTTCATCGAGCTATCATTCGTTTCACTATCATTCCATCTCGGTGAGTCATTCTTGACTTTGTCGGATTGTTATTCATTATTACTCTTCATGGTCATTGCTTGCCCATATGACCTTCTGGGTTCATATTGTGTGGCCGGGTGGGGATGTGTGGAATTTTTAGTCGGGCACGTGATGGTCATGTGTTGGGTTCACCGACACATTGGACTGTGCACACGGTAATGTACCTCCGTGAGACTAATTAGGTACAAGGACGGGTGTGCCCAGAAACTCGTCTTGTGCACATGCACATACCATTACGAGCATACTATGATGCCTCTCTTCAGCGTCATTTCATAATTAAGATATATCATGATTGCGTTTATTCAACCCTTGAGGATTGTTGTTCTGTGTAACTGGCCCTGTTGGGGGATGTTGTTTTCAGGTCATGGCAAGGCTAACGGCGAGGAGTTCCAGTGATACTAATAGGGGACCCCAGTCCTTTTCATTCACTCGTGTTTTCTTTATTTTATTTCCGCTGCAGACTTCCGTTTGGATATTCATTTCATTCAGTGTTGTATATTTTATCTTCATATAAAATATACATGTACTCGGTATTATCTCGGGTGTGTTGTAATGAAACTCCTCATCGGAGTGATTAATGATATATTGTGGTTCGGTACTACAATTATATTATTTAATTCATTAATTTTCATTTGCCTGGTGGGTCCCAGTCGGGGGTCCACGGCACTGTAATATCCACCTAGTTAGGGGTGTTACAGCATTGGTATCAGAGCGTGGTTTTGAATACTACCTTCCGAGTCATGTCTCATTTGAAATCATCGTTCATCAGACTAGTATCATTGGACTTTCGCGTCACGTGTGATCTGTGCAAGAGCCGAGCCCCTCAGACGAAAGAACTGTAAGATTTCTGACGCCATGGTATAATTTCTGGCAATAGAATCACTCATTCATCATTCAACAGTCAACAATCCTCTTTCATCATTTTCATTTTTGATCAAGTCGATCATGTTAATTCATTAATCACTCAGTTCATATCATTGTTCAGTTGTTGATCTTGAGGATCATATCATTAATCTTGTTGACTTGTTCCAGATAATCATTTCAGGAATTTCATCAGACAATCACGTCGCTTCAGTTGATCATTCATGTAATCATTACGTTTGAGCACGTATGCTCATTTTTATCATTTCATAACATAATCATAATGTGATATTCATGCGAGATATATAATCATCATATGACTTTCCACTTTAGTATGGAAAGAGCTGGCAGAGGACGCGGGGGAAGAGGCCGTGGTGTGGGCCGAAACACGAGAGCTCGTGTGAATACACGCGCTAATGCTAGGAATAATGCTAACTCATCGAGCAGTGATGCTGCCACTCATTCACCTGGACGTAATCATTCACTATCAGAGAGTCGTACCCGGGACACAGCTCAGTCAGAAGGTGTTCAGGTTGATCCACTCGCTTTTATGCAGGGCATGATGGCCCAAATGACTGAGATGGCACAACTAATAGAGACAATGCATAACTCAACTACTCAAAATCAGCAGGCTCCTCCGCCGCCACCTCATAGGCAAGAGAGGGGTGTGAGCAGTATCATTGGCGACATCTCTTGCCAGAGGCCACCTACCTTCGAGGGCTAATCTGAGCCGGTGGATATCATTCACTGGCTTGAACATTTCAAGAAACTGTTTGCTATGGTGGACTGTCCTAAGGGACACAAAGGTTCAGTTGCGGCTTACTATCTGGGTAAGGAAGCACATTCATTGTGGTTGTTGTTGAAGCCCACCGACGGATCTTGTACATGGAATCAATTCAGGACTCTCATGATGGAGAGGTATTATCCAGCCCCACTTAGGGAGGCCAAGTTGTCAGAATTACTCACTCCCGACCTCTCAGCGGACGATGATGTTCTCGCCATCGCCGAGAAATTTCAGGAGCTACTTCCATTCGCCTCGTCCATTATTCACTCCGAGGCAGACAAGATCAAATACTTCCGCAACAGGTTGAATCCTCGTATGCGGATGTAGTTGCTTAATCACAATTGCACCACCCTGTCCGAATTCATTGAGAAAGCTCTTACTTATGAGCTTATTGCTAAGGAAATTGCTAAGCAACAACCTTCATCTGCTGGCAAGAGTCTAAGAATCGTAATCAGTCTCATGGCAGTCAGGCCACTTTCAAGAAACCTCGTGCGGGCTCCACTTTTCCTGAGCGACCTCCTATGGTCCCTAGACCCACGGAATCTCAGTCATGAGCGGCCAGTTCGGCCATCACCTGTTTCAACTGTGAAGAACAGTGTCATTTCAGCACCAAGTGTCTGAGGTAGACTGTCACATGCCATAACTGTGGGATTGCTGGACATAAGGCCCGTTTTTGCCGAAAAGACTGTAAACCTACTCCGGCGTCATCTTAGGCCCCGAGACATTCAGCGGTGCATAATCAGGCCACTCAGTCCACGTCGTTCAAGACGACAGGAGAAAATAAAGGCGGAGCCAAGAGCTATTAGATGGGAGCATCCGGTTCGGGGGCCGGCAAGCCCCGAATTTATGATATGAAGAAGACCGACGATCCAGAGGCCCGGATGATCTCAGGTACACTCGATATTCTATCTCAACCTATGTGTACCCTTTTTGATACTGGTGCATCGCATTCATTCATTTCCGAGTCATGTTTGAGTAGACTACGTTTGGGTAGTGCTACTAGTTGTGAGCCTTATGTCATTGGTCTACCTGATGGTAGAAGAATTATCGGGAATCGTGAGATTAAGGATTGTCCGATTCAGCTTCATGGCCATGATTGGTTAACAGACCTAATCGTGGTGGATTTACCGAGAGTCGCGTCATCTTGGGTATTGATTAGATGGATCGTCACGATGCCGTCATTAGTGTCCGCAAGCGTATGGTCACTATCATTTCAGACGATGGGGTCGAATGTGTATTTCAGGGAGGGAATCCCAGCTATTCTGGGAGAGTCATCAACTTGATGAAAGCAGTGAGATTACTCAATCAGGGGTGTGTCGGTTATTGGTGCTATATGACCAAGATTGAGAAACCATCAGTAATGTTGATGGATATTCCTACAGTGAGAGAATATGCTGATGTATTTCCAGACGAGTTACCTGGTTTGCCTCCACAGAGAGATGTGGAATTCACAATTGAGTTGGAGCCCGGTACGTCCCCAATATCGAAGGCACCATACCGGATGGACCCAACCGAAATGCAGGAGTTGAAGAATCAATTAGAGAATTTGACCGAGAAGGGTTATATTCGACCGAGTGCGTCCCCTTGGGGAGCACCAGTGTTATTTGTCAAGAAGAAGGATGGTTCGTTCCGCCTGTGTATTGGTTACCGGGAATTGAGCTTGGTGACGATCAAGAATAAATATCCTCTACCCCGTATCGATGATCTTTTGGATCAATTTCAGGGAGCATCAGTATTTTCCAAGATCGGCTTAAGATCTGGATATCATCAGTTGCGAATTCGAGAGTTGGATATCGCAAGAACGGCGTTCCAAACACGCTATGATCATTATGAGTTTGTAGTTATGCCGTTTGGGTTAACTAATGCACCTGCAGTGTTCATGGAGTTAATGAATCGGGTTTTCATCGACTATTTGGATCAGTTCGTGGTTGTCTTTATTGATGACATTCTAATTTATTCTCGTGACCGGGAGGAACACGAGTTTCAACTTCATCAGGTGCTCGACGTGTTGAGACGTGAGCAACTTTTTGAAAAGTTTTCCAAATGTGAGTTCTGGATGCCCGAAGTGACATTTCTCGGACATGTAATTTCATCAGACGGAGTTCGTGTCGACCCTCAAAAGACGGAGGCTATTCGAGACTGGCTACCTCCGAAGAATGTTAAGGAAATCCGAAGTTTCCTCAGATTAGCTGGTTATTATCGGCAATTTGTGGAAGGATTTTCTAAAATCGCTCAACCCATGACAAACCTTTTACGGAAGGATAAAAAATACACATGGTCCGATGCATGTCAACAGAGTTTTGAGTAACTCAAGAGCCTGTTAATTTCAGCACCTGTCCTTTCTTTACCGCAAGGGACGGAAGGATTTTTGGTTTATAGTGATGCATCCGGACAGGGTCTCGGATGTGTACTAATGCAGAACGGTAAAGTCATTGCTTATGCTTCATGACAGTTGAGACCTTACGAGGTTAATTATCTGACTCACGACCTGGAGCTAGCAGCCGTGGTTTTCGCATTGAAGATTTGGCGTCATTATCTTTAT
This sequence comes from Orobanche coerulescens, assembly GCA_033398695.1. Classification (NCBI taxonomy): domain Eukaryota; kingdom Viridiplantae; phylum Streptophyta; class Magnoliopsida; order Lamiales; family Orobanchaceae; genus Orobanche; species Orobanche coerulescens. The sequence continues at coordinate 162,296,838 of CM065802.1, read as the reverse complement.
GGCATTACCTGTCAGATATTCATCGATCATAAGAGTTTAATGTATATATTTACTCAGAAGTACTTAAATATGCGGCAGAGACGGTGGATGGAACTAATCAAAGATTATGATATTGAGATACTTTACCACCCGGGCAAGGCGAACGTTGCCGCCAATGCCTTGAGTCGTAAGTCCGTTCAGGAGCAGATGCTTGCTTGATTAACAGTTCAGAAGGAACTTCAGTAGGAATTTCTAAGACACGAGATCGAGGTCTGGTTACAGCGAGTACAAGGTCAACTTTGTACGTTAGAGATTTCATCGCCACTCGAGGAGGCGATCAGGGAGAATCAGGATTCGGACCCACTTTTGTTACCTATTCTTGATGATGTGACTCAGGGGAGAGCCCCTGGATTTGTGGTCCACGAGGATGGACTTTTGCGATTTAAGAATCGGTTGTGCATACCGGCAAATGACGAGTTGAAAAACTCAATTTTGAGAGAAGCTCATGCTACCCCTTATTCCGTTCATCCGGGGTCTAGCAAGATGTACAAAGACTTGAAACAATATTTCTGGTGGAGTAATATGAAGCGAGAAGTCGCGGAATTTGTTTCGAGATGTTTGACCTGTCAGCAAGTCAAGATAGAACATCAGTGACCAGGGGGTATGCTGAAACCTCTCCCTATTCCAGAGTGTAAGTGGGAAGATATTTCAATGGACTTCATCACGAGTTTGCCGATGAGTCATCGTGGCATGAATACAATCTGCTCATTTCCTTGAGATTAAGGATACGTGGGTCCCGAGAGACTTGCCCATTTGTTTATCAAAGAGATAGTGAGACTGCACGGTACTCCTAAAAGTATCGTTTCCGATCGTGACAGACGGTTCGTGTCTCATTTTTGGAAATCAGTTCACCGTGCTATGGGAACTCAGCTTAATCTCAGTACAGCTTTTCATCCTCAGTCCGACGGACAATCAGAGAGGACTATTCAGACTTTAGAGGACATGTTCAGGGCATGTGTTCTCGATTGGAAAAATAATTGGGAAGCCCAACTACCGTTGATCGAGTTCACGTACAATAATAGTTGGCATTCTTCGATTAAGATGGCACCTTACGAGGCCTTATACGGTCGTCGTTGTCGATCTCCTTTGTGTTGGGATGACTTATCAGAATCAATCGGCACCGAGCCCGATATGCTTATAGCTGCTCGTGAGAAGGTAGCTTTGATCAGGAGTCGTTTGTTGACCGCTCAGAGTCGACAAAAATCTAATGCAGATAACCGTCGTCGGCCATTAGAGTTCGAGACAGGTGACCATGTTTTGGTCAAGGTATCCCCGAGTCATGGTATCTTCCGTTTTGGGAAGAGGGGGAAGTTGAGTCCGAGATTCATTAGACCGTTTGAGATTTTGGATCGAGTAGGTGAGTTAGCTTATCGATTGGCCCTACCTCTGGCGTTGAGGCAAATTCATAATGTGTTTCACGTCTCTCAGTTACGGAAGTATGTTGCCGACCCGAGTCACATACTTCAGTTCGACGAAGTCGAAATTGCTGATGATCATTCATATGAGGAGCGTCCTATACGAATCATAGAATGGCGAATCAAATAGTTGAGGAACAAGAAGATTCCTTTGGTTAAAATTCAGAGGTCTAGACACGGAGTCGAAGAGGCTACTTGGGAAACCGAGGATAGTATGCGGGAGAGCCATCCCGAGTTGTTTGACCCTTAGTTTCGGGGACGAAACACTTTTAAGGGGGGTGTATGTAATACCCGGTTGTAATTTAGTCATTATCATTCAGTCATTATCGTTCAGTAATTGTCACTCAGTAATTTTCACTCATTAATGATCGTTTGTCCCTCATATTCAATCAGTGTATTCATCGTTCAGAGTAATTGTATCGTGCATCAATCGTCATTCATCATCAATCTAGATGGAGTTTCGTGCCGTGTCTATCACCATTGTCATCTTCATAGTGTGCTGTGTGTGAGGAGTAGCGCACGCTACGTATTCTCTTTAGCATGTGCTAATTGAGTATGGGTAGCGCACGCTACCTCTCAACACTACCGGACGCTAGTGTAGTTCAAGCAGGCAGTCCAGAAGGCACTGGACTGCAGTTGGGTTGTAAGTAGCGCACGCTATGAATGGTAAGTAGCGCACGCTAGGAGGCCGGAGTAGCACACGCTATGCAGTCGGTGTAGCGCGTGCTAAGGTCGGATCAGGTTGAGTCCAGTGGCTACTGGACTGAATGGGATTAATTCATAGCGCACGCTATGAGTGGTTTTTAGCGTACGCAAATGGTGTAGTGGCGCATGATAAATATTGAATGTAGCGCATGTTAACATATTGGGGTTAGTGCACGCTAATTGTACAGCCATAGCGCACGCTACAAAAGGTACGTAGCGCACGCTACCATTTTCGGACAGTGGGTACTGGACTACCTAAAACACCCGTTAGCGCACGCTAAGAACTGGGGCTAGTGCCCGCTAAACTGGGATTACTATAAATAGGACAATTCAGCCCTTTCTTCGTCATTTTCATTTCTCACTTCGTTTTTGGGCGATTCCGGGCGATTTTGGATGATTTGGAGAGTGTTCTTCGAGGTGCAATCATCAATCATCACCTTCAAGCTTATCATTCGGATTAATCATCATTTCATCATCCCCATCACATCAAATCAAGGTAATAATCTTCTGGGATCTAGAATTTCGAATTTTGGGTTTTTCCTTCCGATTTCTTCGTGTAAGCTTGGATTGTTGTTGTAATATGTTAGATATGGATTATCTACCTTGGATAAATGTTTTCCTACGGATTATTCAGTGTATATTTCGGATTTCATGAATTGTTGAGGTTTGATTCAAGAACACCTTGGAGTTGACTTTGATATTTGGGGGTTTTCGATTAGATGTTGTCGTTAACTCATTTTGTGGATTCCCATGGGATTATTGATATCATTGTAAGTGTTTTGATGGTTTGAAATACTCATTTTGGAATTGGTCTCGATATATTCGGGATTGGATATTATTTAAGGATGTGTGTTTGCTAAGTGTTTGCTAAAATGCCTCTATGAGTTTGGATATTGTTGTATCGACGTTTGAGTTGGTTATAATGGTGTTTGATACGTATATTGAGCGTTTGATGGTAATTGTCATTCAAGGTTGTTCGAGCGACCGACATCCCTTTTTGGAAGATGTTCGAGGAAGGACATTCTTCACCGGTTGAGTAAGTTAATTCTTACTCATTAAAAGGATATTCATTCCTTTTGTTGTTGTTCATACATAATCATAATTCATTCATAACGTATCAATCAAATTGGGATTTGTAATTGCCAATTAATCACTTCATTCACAAGGAACGACGGTTCCAATCATTTCTTCGAGCTATCATTCGTTTCACTATCATTCCATCTCGCTGAGTCATTCTTGACTACATCGGATTGTTATTCATTATTACTCTTCATGGTCATTCCTTGCCCATATGACCTTCTGGGTTCATATTGCGTGGACGGGTGGGGATGTGTGGAATTTTTAGTCGAGCACATGATGGTCATGTGTTGGGTTCACCGACACATTGGACTGTGCACACGGTAATGTACCTCCGTGAGACTAACTAGGTACAAGGACGGGTGTGTCCGGACACTCGTCTTGTGCACATGCACATACCATTACGGGCATACTATGATGCCTCTCTTCAGCGTCATTTCATAATTAAGATATATCATGATTGTGTTTATTCAACCCTTGAGGATTGTGATTCTGTGTAACTGACCCCGTTGGGGGATGTTGTTTTCAGGTCATGGCAAGGCTAAGGCACAGGAAGAGAACGTTGACGGCGAGGAGTTCCAGTGATACTAATAGGGGACCCCAGTCCTTTTCATTCACTTGTGTTTTCTTTATTTTATTTCCGCTCCAGACTTCCGTTTGGATATTCATTTCATTCAGTGTGGTATATTTTATCTTCATATAAAATATACATGTAGTCGGTATTATCTTAGTTGTGTTGTAATGAAACTCCTCATCGGAATGATTAATGATATATTGTGGTTCGGTACTACAATTATATTATTTAATTCATTAATTTTCATTTGCCTGGTGGGTCCTAGTCGGGGGTCCACAGCACTGTAATATCCGCCTAGTTTGGGGTGTTACATTGTAAATCTATTAACCGGAAAGGAAATAACGGGGTAACGTTGTATAATATTTTTCTTTTTAACTTTACTAGGAGCAATAAAAGTTGTAAATTTGGCTTCCACAGCAGGATGAACGTTGGGAAAATCCGCGTTAGGCAACAAAAGCATTCACAAGTTTTTATCTTCCTCAACGTGCTTCCTCTTTCTGCGATGAATTGATAAAGATGAGTACACATCAGACACGCTTTGGAAGCAGCTGGAAGAGGGACGTTGAAAAACAAGTACTGAAGGACGAGGCTCATACCTAGGGTTTCACAGTCGATTGATCACTGATGAAATAGTGAAGCACACAACAAACTTACAATGAAGCAGGAGAAGAAGGTGGTGAACAATGAAACAGGCAACACCCTTTGCAGCGTAGCAGGAGAAGAGCGACGTGAAGCAGGAGTCGGGCGACGAGAACGTCGACTCTTTTTATATATGGCTATATTATAATGTTCAATTTTCAATCGAACCAATCTATTCATTTAACAAAGACACCTTGGAGAGATTATAAGTAGAACCTCAATATACACTTAGAACATAAATAGAGAGTAATATATGGACAAACCTCTAAAACAAACACCAACACAAAATAAATATCACTGCCAACTCCACACCCAAAAACAAATACAACAATGTTTCAAAATTGAGAGAAGATTTTTCTACATATAAATACCAGAAAACAATTTAGGTAGGTCCGAAAATTATAAAAATTACAACTAAGCTCCCAAACTATCTAATTCTCAAATACACTCCATTCAACTTTTAAACTCCCTCATTTTTCAACCCAAACTTTAAAAACCTGTATAAATCTCATTTTTTTTCCTTTTCTCGCCGACGGAACTCAATGGGATCCCCCTGGACAGCATTGGACATTAATACACACTCAGAACAAAAATAAAGAATAGTATATGGACAAACCTCTAAAACAAACACCAACACAACAAAATATCCTGAAACTATTCAGAGAAGTAAAAAGTCAGACATCTCAAAATGGAGGCACCACTCTTCATTCGTGAAATGGTATTACAGAAAAAAAGCATATTAGTGGAAACCAATTCACTACTTAGTATAGCGAAATACTGAAATCATCCCAACTCCAAACCAAGTTCATAAAAAAGTAAAGAAGAACAAATTGACACATCAATAATAAAAAACAAAGCAAATAGCCAACAACAACCCAAAAAACGTATTCAAAACCAGCTTCACAAATAGGAAAGGCAGCTCCAATATAAATTAGCTGATGAAGCAATCAACACCCAAAGAAAGAAGGCATCCCACGTACAAAGGATAGAAGGAAAATGGAAAGAGAGACGAGACATCTAGGAGAAGACAAAGAGAACCTTTAATGCCCCAAAACCATCCGGGGCCGCAGGTCCCGCGCGAGAATCCATCAGGCTAAAATCATTTTAAAAATGTTTAAAAACGCCAAAAGACCGATGATGGTAATATTTTAAATACCAAAAATATTTACCAAAACATAGTTCTCAAATACCATCATCAAATACTATTTGAAAATACAAGGCGAAATGCCAAATATCGACAATTTCAAAATGTACGCTAAGCAACCACCTAAACGTACCGACAAAATAGTTTAGGAAAAAGGGTTTCGCGAAATAACCCAAGTTTGCAAAATACCAAAAAGCCATTTTGAAAATTATACACGAGTTGGCAAAAATACCGTAAAGCCCTTTTAAAATACACACGCAGCGGATATAAACAACCAGAAGGAATACTCGATACTCAAATACATGCCACGGCCAGTATAACCCGAGAAGTTCATCCCTTCACGACCACTACTAGCTCAATCTCCGAGTACCTAAAAATAAAGCCCACAACGGAGTCAGCCACAATACTCAATAATGATAACGACTATATCACATAAATAATTACATACCAATGTAATTACAAGTAAGAATACTACCGATTTAATCTTACCGTCATAACCTTACAAATCCATATCAAATCGATCCTTACCATAATCCACATTTTGCATCCTCAAATGATGAAATGAACTCAACTACAACCATCTGTACTGTATTTAAGCCATACCAAGAATGCTCAAAACATCATCATAACTCATAAGCATGAAATAATTCATCCGTGCCAAATCCTGTCCGTCGGATCACACAATCGAATCTCAACCTGGATAAACCAATAACACACAACAAATCTGTAGATCAAGCACCACAAAACAATGACAACAAGTCCCGAAACATCGACGTACAGTCATACGATCAATAACCAGATCAACCAATAAATCAACCGAGAATATCATCGACATGATAAGCTCCAATACGACCAACCAAAGGCCAACCACATCCAAGAATATCCTCAACATAATAAACCCCAGTACTACCAACGAAGAATCAACAATAATCGAGAATACCATCAACATGATAAACTCTAACATGATCAACAGAGGATCAATAGCGACCGAGAATACCATCAACAAGGTAAACTCCAAACACGATCAACAACGACCGAGAATACCATCAACAAGGTAAACTCCAAACGATCAACAAAGGATAAATAACGACCGAGAATACCATCAACAAGGTAAACTCCAAACGATCAACAAAGGATCAATCAACGACCGAGAATATCATCAACAATGTAAACTCCAAACGATCAACAATAATGGATCTCAAAGAAATAACCCCGACTGTCGAACATACCCCTCAGGTGTATGAACAACCAGTCGCAAACCGTCGAACATACCCAACCATAAATGGAGGATGAACGACCAAACAATATGGCTCAAAGATGGACGTCCCAGTATGCCCAATCCGGATGTGTCCGTGCACATGTCCATCCCGTATACGGAATCCAGGATATACGTGTGGCATGTACCTAATTAGCCTCACGAACTACGTCTCGTGTGCACGGTCCAATGTGGAAATATGAACACATGACCATAGTGTGACAGCTAAAAATCCTACACAATAACTAATCGGCACTCAGATATGACTCCAGATATGTCACGCTGCAACATGACAATGAAACTCAAAGAATCACATATCCAATAAGGATCAAAAGACGCACCGAAGTGAAGAAAGACACATGGATAAGGAAAGATCGACACGACTGACAATATCCGAAACCACCCTCTTGGGATCACAATCTCCAAATAATGATCAACACGATCAATAACCTCAACACTACAGCCCTAGGATCATCATCCCTCAACGATCGATCAACACAACCATTAATACCAAACAATAGTCCTGGGATCCACATCCCTCAACGAGCAACCAATACGAATCTTAATATAAGAAACCTCAACGTACAACATATACAACAACTCAACATAATAATTATCTTCATAAGTGAACAATACTTAAATTACCTCAAAGCCGAAGACAATATTCTTTCCACGAACAACATCCCTGAACGAATACACAGTTATAAGAATAATCTCGAATGAGGTACAATTCATTAATTTCAATAAATCACCTTCCCGACATCAATATAGACACGATAACTATCCTCGATATCCAATATTCCATATCCTTGACCAAAGATAACTCACGTCTTCATTGAACACATGGTAAACTCCAATACGATCAACAAAGAATCAACAATAACCGAGAATACCCTCAACATGGTAAACTCCAAACATGACCAACAAAGGATTAAAATTAACCGAGAATACCCTCAACATGGTCAACTCCAAACACGATCAACAAAGTATCAACAATAACCGAGAATACCCTCAACATGGTAAACTCCAACATGATCAACAAAGGATCAACAATAACCGAGAATACCCTCAACATGGTAAACTCCAAACACGATCAACAATAATGGATCTCAAAGAAATAACCCCGACTGTCGAGTATACCCCTCGAGCGTATGATCAACTAGTCGCAAACTGTCGAACATACCCAACCATAAATGGAGGATGAATGACCAATCATTATGGCTCAAAGATGGACTTTATAGTACGCTTGATCCGGAATTGTATCCGTGCACATGTCCACCCTGTATACGGAATCAAGATATACGTGGGACATGTACCTAATTATCCTCACGAACTACGTCACGTGTGCACGGTCTAATGCGGAAATATCAACACATGACCATAGTGTGCTCAGCTAAAAATCCTACACAATAACCAATCGGCACGGATATATGACTCCAGATATGTCACGATGCAACATGACAATGACCAGAAGGAATACTCGATACTCAAATACATGCCACGGCTAGTATCACCCGGGAAGTTCATCCCTTCACGACCACTACTAGCTCAATCTCCGAGTACCTAAAAATAAAGCCCACAACGGGGTCAGCCACAATACTAAATAATGATAACGATTATATCACATAAATAATTATATACCAATGTAATTACAAGTAAGAATACTACCGATTTAATCTTACCATCATAACCTTACCAATCCATATCAAATCGATCCTTACCATAATCCATATTTTGCATCCTCAAATGACGAAATGAACTCAACTACAACCATCTGTATTGTATTTAAACCATACCAAGAATCCTCAAAACATCATCATAACTCATAAGCATGAAATAATCCATCCGTGCCAAATCCTGTCCGTCGGATCACACAATCGAATCTCAACCTGGATAAACCAATAACACACAACATATTTGTAAATCAAGCACCACAAAACAATGACAACAAGTCCCGAAACATCGACGTACAGTCATACGATAAATAACCAGATCAACCAATAAATCAACCGAGAATATTATCGACATGATAAGCTCCAATACGACCAACCAAAGGCCAACCACATCCAAGAATATCCTCAACATAATAAACCCCAATACTACCAACGAAGAATCAACAATAATCGAGAATACCATCAACATGATAAACTCTAACACGATCAACAGAGGATCAATAGCGACCGAGAATACCATCAACAAGGTAAACTCCAAACAAGATCAACAACGACCGAGAATACCATCAACAAGGTAAACTCCAAACGATCAACAAAGGATCAATAAGGACCGAGAATACCATCAACAAGGTAAACTCCAAACGATCAACAAATGATCAATCAACGACCGAGAATACCATCAACAAGGTAAACTCCAAACGATCAACAATAATGGATCTCAAAGAAATAACCCCGACTGTCGAACATACCCCTCACGCGTATGAACAACCAGTCGCAAACTGTCGAACATACCCAACCATAAATGGAGGATGAACGACCAAACAATATGGCTCAAAGATGGACGTCCCAGTATGCCCAATCCGGATGTGTCCGTGCACATGTTCATCCCGTATACGGAATCCAGGATATACGTATGGCATGTACCTAATTAGCCTCACGAACTACGTCACGTGTGCACGGTCCAATGTGGAAATATGAACACATGACCATAGTGTGACAGCTAAAAATCCTACACAATAACTAATCGGCACGCAGATATGACTCCAGATATGTCACGATGCAACATGACAACGAAACTCAAAGAATCACATATCCAATAAGGATCAAAAGATGCACCGAAGTGAAGAAAGACACATGGATAATGAAAGATTGACATGACCGACAATATCCGAAACCACCCTCCTGGGATCATAATCTCCAAATAATGATCAACACGATCAACAACCTCAACACTACAGCACTGGGATCATCATCTCTCAACGATTGATCAATACAACCATTTATACCAAACAATAGTCCTGGGATCCACATCCCTCAACGAGCAACCAATACGAATCTTAATATAAGAAACCTCAACGTACAACATATACAACAACTCAACATAATAATTATCTTCATAATTGAACAATACTTAAATTACCTCAAAGCCGAAGATAATATTCTTTCCACGAACAACATCCCTGAACGAATACACAGTTATAAGAATAATCTCGAATGAGGTACAATTCATTAATTTCAATAAATCACCATCCCGACATTAATATCGACACGATAACTATCCTCGATATCCGATATTCCATATCCTTGACCAAAGATAACTCACGTCTTCCTTGAACACATGGTAAACTCCAACACGATCAACAAAGGATCAACAATAACCTAGAATACCCTCAACATGGTAAACTCCAAACACGACCAACAAAGGACCAAAATTAACCGAGAATACCCTCAACATGGTAAACTCCAAACACGATCAACAAAGGATCAACAATAACCGAGAAAACCCTCAACATGGTAAACTCCAACATGATCAACAAAGGATCAACAATAACCGAGAATACCCTCAACATGGTAAACTCCAAACACGATCAACAATAATGGATCTCAAAGAAATAACCCCGACTGTCGAGCATACCTCTCGGGCGTGTGATCAACCAGTCGCAAACCGTCGAACATACCCAACCATAAATGGAGTATGAACGACCAATCAATATGGCTCAAAGATGGACTTCATAGTACGCTTGATCTGGAATTGTATCCGTGCACATGTCCACCCCGTATACGGAATCAGGATATACGTGGGACATATACCTAATTATCCTCACGAACTACGTCACGTGTGCACGGTCTAATGAGGAAATATCAAAACATGACCATAGTGTGCCCAGCTAAAAATCCTACACAATAACCAATCGGCACGGATATATGACTCTAGATATGTCACGATGCAACATGACAATGACCAGAAGGAATACTCGATACTCAAATACATGCCACGGCTAGTATCATCCAGGAAGTTCATCCCTTCACGACCACTACTAGCTCAATCTCCGAATACCTAAAAATAAAGCCCACAACTGAGTCAGCCACAATACTCAATAATGATAACGATTATATCACATAAATAATTACATACCAATGTAATTACAAGTAAGAATACTAACGATTTAATCTTACCGTCATAACCTTAACAATCTATATCAAATCGATCCTTACCATAATCCACATTTTGCATCCTCAAATGACGAAATGAACTCAACTACAACCATCTGTACTGTATTTAAACCATACCAAGAATGCTCAAAACATCATCATAACTCATAAGCATGAAATAATTCATCCGTGCCAAATCCTGTCTGTCGGATCACACAATCGAATCTCAACCTGGATAAACCAATAACACACAACAAATCTGTAGATCAAGCACCACAAAACAATGACAACAAGTCCCAAAACATCGACGTACACTCATACGATCAATAACCAGATCAACCAATAAATCAACCGAGAATATCATCGACATGATAAGCTCCAATACGACCAACCAAAGGCCAACCACATCCAAGAATATCCTCAACATAATAAACCCCAATACTACCAATGAAGAATCAACAATAATCGAGAATACCATCTGTTAGGAATACTTGTTAGATTTTGATGATGTCATTAATATAAATTCAAATGCTTATTACTTGGCAAAATGTAAGGAAGAACCAAATGAGTATCTTCCATAGGCCAAATTATGTTAAGTGTAAAACTTGGCAAAATGTAAAGAAGAACCAAATGAGTATCTTCTATAGGCCAAATATAAGTTAGGCTAAAAATCGGCTAAGTACAAAAGAACAGCTAAGTTCATCAGAGAGGTACAGCCGAGTCATTTCCGAGAAGATTTGGTCAACAAAAATGATCAGGGATGTTTGACCAGACTGCAGTCAAGATACCTCAGACAATTCATCTGATCAGGCGAGTCCCAAACAGTAAACATCAGAGAGGTCCAGAACTGCAAAGAAGTTAACCTTACATCAGCCTACTCGAAATCAGCCAAGGACTCCAAGTCCACGTCAGCATGTGTTGAAAAGTCAAGTAATACGGAAAGTCACATGCAACGTGAAGAGACAAATTGGAGAGATTCCCGCAAGGATATGAATTAAATAATTCATCCAGACCCACCTTGAAGACTTTAATCGTATTATATTCAAAAGATTCGGCGCCTCACATGCAAAGTCTTCACAATGGTCGGAAGATAGATTAAAATATGGGAATCCAGCCTTGCAATATTCAGAAAAGAATAAACAAAGAAGTCTCCCTCCAACGGACTGATTTGTTGAAAAAGAATTGCAACGGCTATGAAGGAAAAGCTCATAGATCGTGACCTATATATATCCGAAGATTTGAAGCTGAGCAAATACAACAACAATTACAAACGGTGCAAACAAGCGATCAAAGCATTCAAGCAATCTAAAAGCGAAATACAGCATCGTGAAAAGAGCAGTTCTAAAAAGTTCATACTTGAAGAAACTCTTAGTTGGAGAAGACAAAAACTCGTGTCTTAAATCCTGAGTTCGGGGTACTTCACTGGCTTAAGTTCGAGACTGTAAAGGCATACAAGGATCGAGGATCAATAGGTGCAAGGTAGTCAAGTGTGTTACAACGGCACGGATTTCCAACTGGTTTGGAGAAAAGTGGATTAGTAGAGGATTAACCAACCTCTGAGACCACTATAATTGCCTGCGTACTTTACTGTCTTACAGCATCATACTTTAACTGCTGCATTCATTGTTAAGTGTTTCAATAGTTGTTTTGTATTCCTCATCAGCTGACTTCCGCACGTATTAAGAACAAACGACTCCAAGTCATTTGTTTACCTATCAGCCGAAGAAACTTACTCTTTGAGAAAAAGAGTTTAAGAGTTTCAATAAATCTATTCACCCCCCCTCTAGACTTATTCCTGGACGACTTGTGACCTACAAGTGGTATCGAAGAGGTTGGTTCATCTGTTTCACGAACCAGATCTATATCTGAGATATATCTTTACTCTCAATTTATAATGGAACACATGCATTCTAGACTACCTGTGTTTTAAGTTGACGAGTATGATGTTTGGAAGATACGGATGCAGGCACACTTATCTTCAATCCATGATGACATGTGGTGCATCATAGAGGACTGTACATTCATCTTCGAGAAGGACAACACTCCAGAGGATATCGCAGCAGGGAAGCCAAAGAAGATCCCAAAGAAGAGGATAGAGCTGACTCCCGAAGAAAGAAAGCTGGCCAATCTTGATAACCAGGCCAGAGATGTGCTATATCAAACTCTTGACAAATCCACCATGGTCGAGATCAAGAATTGCAAGAATGCCAAAGAAATCTGGGACACATTAGCCCTAATGTGTGAAGGAACGGAGCTGATCAAGGAAAACAAGTTGTCAATTGCTATTCAAAAATTTGACAACTTCAAAATGAAGAATGGCGAATCCATAGACCAAGTGGACACAAGGTTCACTGAGATTATCAATGAGATCAACTCCCTCGGCAAATCTTATGGCAACAGGGAGATGGCACTGAAGGTTCTACGATCTGTCAATCCTGAATGGAGTATGAAGGCAGTGGCCATGACAGAATCCAAGGACCTCAATAAGATAAAGATCCAAGAGTTGTTCTCTGATCTGAAGGCTTATGAGTTCGAGCTTCCATGTTTATCCTCAACTGAGCCTGCAGAGAAGGGAATAGCCTTTGCAGCCGAGTCCCCCGCCAAGAGCTTAACTGATATAAAGCCTCCAAATCCATTAGATTTTGAGGAAGAGATGGCGTTTATAATGCAAAGATTCAGCAACTTCCAGAAAAACTACTCCAAATACAAGAAAAATTATAAGGAGAATCCCAGAAGGAACCAGAAAGCCGGAAGCTGGAAGGTGGAGTGCTATAACTGTCATAAGACAGGACACATTCAGATCGACTGTCCTGATCTTAAGAAGGACGAGAGCAAGAAGGAGGTGGGCAGAAAAGAAGACAGAAGGAAGGCCCTCATCGGAGAAGATCAAGAGCATGTAGAATCAAGCAGCGGATTCTTCTCAGATGATGATGAAGAGTATGATTGTCTGATGGCCAACTTAGCTGATGAAGAGGTAACATCAAAACCCTCTTGTTCAAATAATAGTTAAGCCATGTCACAAGATATGGATCTGCACGAATATGTAAATCAGCTATTTAAAGATTTTGAAACACTAAAATCTGCACACCTATCTGTATCAGCAGAGAAGACTCAGCTGCAAGATGAGAATAGGCAGCTGAAAAATGATTTTGAAAAACTCAGCATAGAACTGAATATAGTTGAGATAACTGCAGCTAACTTGCAAAATCAGGCTGATGACAATACAGCTGAGATAAATCGACTAACTGTTTTACTTAAAGAAAAATCAGTTGCACTTGCTCATGTCAAAGCCGAATTTACTAAGCTGACTCAGGCAAATAAGACTCAGGCGCAGGAAATAACCTCCTTGAAGGCGTCTTCAACTCTGGAACAATTGTGTACTAATAAAAGGCCACTATATTCCAGATCAGGCCTTGGATATGATCCTCATACTCCCTCTAGTTCCAAAACCACTTTCGTTAAGGGAGAAACACTTGTCTCGACTGCTGAGCCTACATACAAACCGATATTTAAAAATAAGCAACAGCCAAGTCACAAGTCAAGGCTGCAGCCAGGGTACACAAGGCAGCCACCTAGACAAGTGACTAGGCAATGGCCCAGGCAGAAGCAGCATCCCAGACAACATGCCCACTATTATCAACAACTCCCTAAAAATAGATTTCAAAATGGGAGGGGTAGATGGAAACCTCAAGGTTATCCTAATTTCCAAAATGAACAAGTGTGGAGACCTCAAAGATTTAATAAATGGTCTCAGCCATGGTTTAGAAATGGCCCACATTATCAATATTTTGAGGAATATCCGGTATACAATCCCAACAGGAGATTCAGACCTCGACCTTACACACCATATAAGGGTAATAATAATAACAATTTTCATAATCCAAGGAGAAATCAACTCTCCAGGAAACCAGCTAACCCTAGAGGACCCACACAGATTTGGGTACCTAAATCTCTGCTTGTCTGATTGCAGAAAAGGTGGAAGGACTACAACCACATCTCCACAAACTCAAACTTTGGAGGTGAAGAATGGTTTGTAGATTCTGGATGCTCAAGGCACATGACCAGGAACAAGAAGATGCTGTCCAAATACACCAAATAAAAGGGTCCAGATGTAACCTTTGGAGATAGCTCTAGAGGACAAACAAAGGGCTTTGGAGAGCTGCACCGAGGAAATATTGTGATATCCAAAGTTCACTATGTCAAAGGGCTCAAGTATAACCTCCTGAGCATAAGCCAGTTTTGCGATGAGAAGAATCTAGTAGTCTTCACCATCTGGAAATGCATGGTGATAGATATCCTATCTGGTGAGGTGAAGCTACAAGGATTCAGAAGGAGAGATGTCTACATGATAGATTGGAACACAGGAAAACCTAACTCCTATTTTCTATCTAAGAAAGTAGCTGAGAATAGATGGCTATGGCGCAAAAGATTATGTCACCTGAACTTCAAAGCCATCAACAAGATTAGTTCTCAGAAGCTGTTCAGAGGACTTCCAGATGAAGCATTCAAGAAGAAAGCTCTTTGTGATGCATGTCAGAAAGGGAAGCAGACGAGAGCATCATTCAAGCCAGTCGAGCCCACAACCCTCACAACAAGGATTTTAGATCTACTCCATATGGATCTATTCGGTCCTATCAAGCCAAGGACTATAAGCGGACGAAAGCATGCACTTGTTGTAGTAGATGATTATTCAAGTACACTTGGATTATCTTCTTGTATAAGAAGAGTGAAACCTGGACCAAGCTACCTGAGCTGCTGAGAAGGATCCATAATAAGAAATCCCTATCCATCATCAAGATCCGATCAGATAGAGGAGGAGAGTTTCTCAACAAGGCGATCACTGATTACAGTGATCAGAATGGGATCCAGCATGAGCTCTCTGCAGCCAGGACCCCCTAGCAGAATGGCATTGCTGAAAGAAGAAACAGAACGCTGAAGGAAGCAGCAAGGTCCATGATTGCAGAAGCAGACCTGCCCAAGAGGTTCTGGGCTGATGCTGTCAACACAGCTTGCCATACTCAAAACAGGAGTATGATAGTAGGGAGACATGGCAAAACTCCCTATGAGGTTTGGAATAATAGAACTCCTACTGTTGCTTACTTTCACGTTTTTGGTTGCAAGTGTTTCATCCACAACAACGGTAAAACACAACTAAATGTCTTTGATGCTAAAACTGATGATGGCCTCTTCATGGGATACTCACAAAGAAGCAAGGCATATAGAGTTTTTAACAAAAGAACCTTAGTTGTGGAGGAAACACCCCATGTTGTATTTGATGAATCTACTGTGGAGTACAAGAAGCAAGTTGAGCTAATTTAGAATAAGCTCAAAACAGCAACCCTTGAAGAAGTCATTGTACATGACACTGGAATGGTGGACTCACCTGCATACCACCCTGAAGATCCAACTGTAGCTGCTGAAGACCCAACTGCAGATCAGACAGGATCACCAAACCTATCTGATCCAGTTGCTGCTGATGAAGACCCAGCTATAGCTGATAAAGACTCATCTGTAGATCAGACCCAACCCGCAGATGGCAAGACGGTAGCTGATCCAGCTGCAGGCCAAGGAGACTAGAACCCAGCTGATGCAGAAATCCACCAGAGCAATTCAACAGGAGGAACAGACCCAGAAAAAGACGATATCCCCAAGTGGCTCAAAGACCACCCAATCCAGCAAATCATCGGGAAGCTGACTGATGGAGTTAAGACAAGACAGTCAACTCTACTCGCAGGAATGGTTATGTTCTCATGCTTTATGTCATAGATAGAACCCAAGACAACAGAGCAAGCTTTAGAAGATTATTCTTGGACAAATGCCATGCAAGAGGAACTGGAGCAGATGGAAAGGAACAAAGTTTGGGAACTAATAGGCAGACCAGATCAAAAGAAGGTTATTGGCACCAAATGGGTGTACAAAAACAAGAGTGATGAAGATGAAGCTGTTGTTAGGAATAAAGCCAGACTTGTAGCAAAAGGTTATGCACAGTGTGAAGGAATAGATTTTGATGAAACCTATGCACCTGTTGCCAGATTAGAGGCCATTAGACTATTCTTCGCATATGCTGCATTCAAAGATTTTGAAGTCTATCAGATGGATGTAAAGAGTGCTTTTCTAAATGGCATACTAGAAGAAGAAGTCTATGTAGAGCAACCCCCAGGTTTTGTTAAAGGAGACAAAGTCTACAAGCTGTTGAAGGCTCTCTATAGACTTAAGCAAGCACCAAGAGCATGGTATGAAACACTGTCTGTGTTTCTTGAGAAGAATGGTTTTTGCAAAGGAAAGGTGGACAAGACCTTATTCAGAGTGGAGCACGAAGGCCACATATTGATAGTTCAGATATATGTGGATCACATCATATTCGGCTCAACCAATCCAGAGCTATGTGAGAAATTCTCTAACCTCATGCAAGGAAAATTTGAGATGAGTATGATGGGAAAGCTTAACTTCTTTCTCGGATTACAAGTTAAGCAGATGGAGAATGGAATTTTCATCAACCAAGCTAAGTATACCAAAGATTTAATCAAGAGATTTGGAATGGAATCAGCCAAGCCAGCAAGAATTCCTATGAGCACAAGTACTCACTTAGATGCAGATGAGGGAGGCATATCAGTGGACTCAACCCACTACAGAGGACTCACTGAATCATTGCTATACCTCACTGCAAGCAGGCCAGACATATCCTATGCCGTAGGAGTTTGTGCGCGATTTCAATCTAAACCTAAGCAGTCACACCTAGATGCAGCAAAGAGGATAATCAAATACCTTAAGTCTACAGTCAACTTTGGAATATGGAATCCTAAGGATGATAACTTCGAGCTGTCAGGATATTCAGATGCAGATTTCGCAGGATGCAAAATTAATAGGAAAAGCACTAGTGGAACGTGCCAATTCCTAGGAACCAGACTGATATCGTGGTTTAGCAAGAAGCAGGTTTCTAACTCTATCTCTACCACAGTCGAATACCTAGTGCAGTAGTCATTGTGCCCAGATCTTATGGATCAGACAACAGCTGAGGGATTATAATATCATTGCCAATGAAGTACCTATCTGGTGTGACAACAATAGTGCTATTGCAATAACCAACAATCCGGTTTTGCATTCGAGGACCAAGCACATTGATGTTAAGCACCACTTCATCAGAGACCACGTGCTTAACAAGAGAGTTAGAGTTGAAAGAGTCAGCACAGACTACCAAATAGCTGACATCTTCACCAAACCTTTGCCAGAAGAAAGGTTTTTGGAGCTGAGCAGAGAACTTGGTCTACTAGATTGGGAATCTAGTACAGAAGAAAAAGCAAGCTGAAGCATATCAGAGGAAGGACGGACCCAGCTTATTAAAGGAATCAGATCCTAGATGATGCAGACATGAGGACGAAGGACGTACAAAGGAACCTAGCTGATCAGAATCTCAGGCGAGAAGTTCAAGGAGTCAACTCACCTGATGCAGAGCAGTCAATAGTCAAACCAGCTAAGTTTTCTAAACTCAACCGAATTCTGAATATTTTATTATTATCTGCTATATGTATAATAATATTATATTAATTTTTGGTTCGCAAGTGGCATTTAAATACACGTGGCGATCACTTGATAATTCGACCTCCACGGTGACCAGTTAAATCTAACTGTCCAATTTTAAAATCAAAACTGGACCATCGATTCGAATTTGAAATTTAAAAAGAATCTCAAAAGGCGAACCACCGACTCAAAATAAATAATAATTTAATTCATACGTCTTTTCATCTTCTTTAAAAGGACGGAAAATCCTTCACTTTACCTTTACGCTTACCAAACCCTAGATTTACAGAGCAAAAATCTTTTGAACTCCAAATACACTGAAAATTTCTTATTTGCAGAAATGGAATCCTATTTCGAAGGTTTTAACATGAAGGTGGTCAAAGACCAGATTATCTTTTCTTTGGTCGTTGATTTCGAAGGACTTTTGGAAGCAAATATGGATAACGACGTACTCTTCCTTATCCACTCGATGATGAAGAATGGGATCTATCCATTTCTGGATTTCAGTCCCAAGCTCCTTTACAAGGAAGACCTCATTGCTTTCTATCGCGAGGCCCATGTGATTGAAGAAGGAATTAGGAGCACAGTCGGCGGAATTCAAGTCGACATCTCGCTAGAGTCGATTCGTAAAATCTTTGGTATGAAGCACCGCGGCATAGCCGTCGAGGCTCTCAAGCAGACAACAGTCGATGTTTGGCTAAAGATTAAGGCGATTGACCAACCAACGAAGCTGAAACTCACTGCTAAAAGGAGCGAGATTAAAAAGAAGTATCGGTATATGTTGGATATTACCAACAAGATTATTATGGGTATGGCCGGCAGTTACAACCAACTGTCGTCGGCAAAATTCACAGTGCTGGGAGCACTTATTCAAGACGAGGCGATCGATTGGGCTGACTACATCTTTAGGCAGCTTGTTCGAGAAGTCAACAAAGCCAAATGGCTTGCTGATAAGAAGAGATTCAGATCCAAGCTGGCGTTTGGAACGCAACTGAGTTGGATCCTTGAGAAGATGGGTATGGCAAAGGGAAGTACTGACCCCTTCCACATCAATAAGAAACTTGGTCATCTGGACCAAGAGACGCTAAGGAAGCTAGGAGGCAACAGGAGAGCAGCTCGGATACTCAAAGAATTGTCTGATTCATCACCCTACAAATGTCCTTCATCAGACGAGTCGGACCGACCTGCAGACGTCAACCCAACTGTAGCCGAGTCAGACTCCAAGTCAGACAACACACCGATAGCCGTCCAGTTCAAAAGGGGACCAGCCCCTGGAGAGCCATCCATCATGCAGTCATCTCCAGAACCCTCTCCCAAGAGGCCCAGACGACTGTAGTTCAGCCAGGACGAGCAGCCAGATCATTATGCCAGTCCTGCAGCCAAGTCACCTACCCACCTGGAAGACCAGCCTTCTCCAGGCAGCCTGGAAACTCAGATCGTCCCTGTCGTCACTCCAGCATACATTCCAGAGGAGGAAGAAGCAGGTTTAATCATCTCAATCCCTGAAGCAAACTACACCTTTAACCTGCTGGACAACAATGTTTTCAACCTGTCCATAGAACAATTACAGCTTGTTAAACCACAAGCTTTAAAACACTCTTTTGTTAATATTTTTGAAGAGTGGAAAATTTTCAAATCACTTTCAATTGCTAAACTTCAAACTTATATTGAAACCAGTGGTTGGGAATATACCGAAGCCACAGAGGATGTACTGATACACTTTTGCAAAGTATTAGACATAGTTTTGATCCTCCAGGAGAATTGGTTCATGTCAAATTTCAAAACCAACATGGACCAATTCATCATTTCTATAATGTACAGTATTTTTGATGGATCATTTGGGAAATAAGATGAGGATAAAGAAGAAAAAGAAATTAGGATTGAAGAAGTGAATGGAGAAGATGAGGAGATCATTGTTATTGATGACGAAGAAGAGGAGCAGGAAGAGAGAAAAGAAGGAGAAAATATTTTAGTTGAAAAACAAACAGAAGAAGTGGAGAAAACAGAGGAGTTAATTGATGAAGAAGAAGAAGAAGGGGAAGAGGTAGAACAGGAGGATGATGAAGGAGAAAAAGAGGATGAGAATGATGATGAGAATGATGGAGAAAATAAAAAGGATGAGAAAAAGGATGATGATGATGATGATGATGATGATGATGATGATGATGATGATAAGGATGAAGGAGGAGATCAGGGAGCTGAAAAAGAAAAAGATAATGAATAGGAGGAAGAACAAGAAAAGGAATAAGAGGAGAAAGAAAAAGAGCCGGAGAAAGAGCCAGAAGTAGAGGCTGCAGACAAGGTTGGGGTGCCTGCCCAGTATACCAGCCTGGACGCAGAGTTGGCTGAGGACTCCAGATCAGGGACACCTGAAAAGACCCCATCTGGAGTGCCAGCTGCAGATAGGAGCCTGCAGTATAGTGGATCATTTGCAGAAGGCTCAGGAGAGCACTCTCCACCATCGCAGATCTCACCTGCGGTGACTGAGCTGATAAGACAAATAATGAAGGATATTATTGGAGAGTTGCTTGCATCTAAGGTCACTCCTGACCTCCAATCCATCAATGCCAAGATTGATACATTGCTGCAGCGGGAAGTCCCTCAACCTCCTACCCCTATAAACAACAGAATGCCATTTTACATGTCTGACTGGGTGCACAAAATGGAGCAGCAGTTGACCACTTTGGTTGATGCTGGCAAAAAGGGGGAAGATAGGATACAGGGGAAGGCAGCATTCATGGAGAAATAAGGGAGGAGCTTAGAACGAAGAAGAGGCAGGATGTCCAGTTGATCACTGTTGGGACATCCTCAGCCAAGAGGAAGGAAGTTTCAGAACCAGCAGATCAGGCTGGTGATCAGCCTACAGGCAAGAAGAGGAGGACCATAGGAGGATTTGAGCCTACATTAGAGTGGGAAGGAAAGGAGTTATGGTATGTTGAGGATTTTGTACCATATGAAGCTCTACCCATGTGGGAATCTGCTAAGAAGAAATTCATCAGAGACTACTACATCTGGGAAATACTCCAAGATGACAATCTCTCCCCACAGCAGATCTTCATCAACTTCATGGAAGAAGCTCATCCAAAACTTTGGTCTGTTCTTCTTAAACATGCTAAGGAACGAAATGCATATCCCATGATCCCTCTGTTCAGGGCCAAAGAACCTCCCACCTTGGAGAAAGGTAGTGCTTTAAATGAACTTGCTCTCCAGAGAAAAATCAAGAAAGTATGTGATGAGAATAAGTTCACATCACAAGAAGAGCAAGACTTTGCAGCTCTTGTTGTAAAGAGGAAGTATGGTCTTGCCTAGGGGTGGGCACAAAAATTCAAAATCCCGATCCCGTCCCGGTCCCATCCCAAAATTACTCGGGATGGGACGGGATCCAAAATTAAAAACACTAGGCCCGTCCCGTCCCGTCCCATTAGAGTAACTACGGGACGGGACACGGGACAAAAAATATGAGGTCCGTAAGGCCCGTCCCGTCCCGCTAAGTTTTTAACCCTTTTTAAAACCTTATATTTTTATTATTTGTAACCCTTTTTAATTAATTTTTAATAATAAACTATTTTTATTTTTTACTATCTATATTTTATAATTATACACAAACCTAATCAACCAATATAAAGTTAATAACTGGTATTTTTTAAAAAAATAGATATGTTGTATTCAATGTTAATAATTGTTATTTTAAAAGTTTAATTTAGGCTATTAAATTAGTTTTTTGGATATTTTTACCGAATTTAGATGTATAAAATTATAGATTTTCTTACTTTTTTCTAATTTATATTTTGAACTTTTTATGCGGGACTAAACCCGTCCCGTACCGTTCCGTCCCGTCCCAACCGGGATAAGTCCCGCGCGGGATGAAATTTTGAAATCACCAATCCCGTCCCATCCCGTCCCGCTTGTTATAACACGGGACGGGACGTGGGATGACCCCAGGCCCGTCCCATCCTGTCCCATGCCCACCCCTAGTCTTGCCCCTGTCAAGACAAGACCAATTGGAGCGAAACCTTTCAGGCCTGCCAAGCAGCCTATTAATAGAGGCAGAGGCAGAGGCAGATGATTTTTATTTATTTATGTACTTGTAAAATTTTCTTGTAAAATTTGGAACATGTATTTGTAATCAAGTCAGAAAATTTTTTAACAGTCTTTTGAATGACAATTTCCAGTTGTCTCAAAAAGTAGACTGATTTTAGTTTGTGTCTTGCACTCAAGTGCAGACTTGTTCATTTGAATATTTCCTTAAAGTTTTGCCATCATCAAAATAGGGGGAATTTGTTAGGAATACTTGTTAGATTTTAATGATGTCATTAATATAAATTCAAATGCTTATTACTTGGCAAAATGTAAGGAAGAACCAAATGAGTATCTTCCATAGGCCAAATTATGTTAAGTGTAAAACTTGGCAAAATGTAAATAAGAACCAAATGAGTATCTTCTATAGGCCAAATATAAGTTAGGCTAAAAATCGGCTAAGTACAAAAGAACAGCTAAGTTCATCAGAGAGGTACAGCCGAGTCATTTCAGAGAAGATCTGGTCAACAAAAATCATCAGGGATGTTTGACCAGACTGCAGTCAAGATACCTCAGACAAGTCATCTGATCAGGCGAGTCCCAAACAGTAAACATCAGAGAGGTCCAGAACTGCAGAGAAGTTAACCTTACACCAGCCTACTCGAAATCAGCCAAGTACTCAAAGTCCACGTCAGCATGTGTTGAAAAGTTAAGTATTACGGAAAGTCACATGCAACGTGAAGAGACAAATTGGAGAGATTCCCGCAAGGATATGAATTAAATAATTCATCCAGACCCACCTTGAAGCATAGTCGAAGCGATCCATCCTTCTTTCGGACAAAAAGAACCGGCGTTCCCCTGGGCAAAATGCTTGGCTGAATATAGCCTTTGTCCAGTAACTCCTCCAGCTGCTTTTTCAGTTCATACATCTCAGTAGGTGCCATACGATACGGCGCCTTAGAAATTGGTGTAGCTCCGGGTTCCAGTTCAATGGTAAATTCTACATCCCTTCGTGGAGGTAGTCCAAGTAACTCGTCAGGAAATACATCTGGAAATTCGTTAACAACAGGAATAGATGAAAGTTCCACAATTTCGTCTTCTTTCTTCATTGCATAGCACCAGTATCCGGTACAACCCTATTTCAACAATTTAACAGCTTTCATCGCCTTGATCAACTTTCCTGAGCTTCCTAGTTTCCATCCCTAAAACAGTACTTCGGAACCATCGTCAGCTATCAGCGAGATATTCCTCCTTCGGTAGTTTACAATTGCTCCATATCGATTAAGCCAATCGTCTCCGAGTATCAGGTCGTATCCTTGCATTTCTATCACAATCAAATTTGAGAGCCACTCACTGCCTCCAAATCATACAGGGAAATTTATGGTTTCTATGTTCCCGACCATCCTCTCTCCACTCGGTAAACCAACAACATAAGGTTCACAAGTATGAAAACCAGAAATATTCAAACGATTTACACAAGACAAGGATATAAAAGAATGCGTAGCTCCTGTATCGAATAAAACGCTAACTGGCTGGGAAATGATCGGGCCGATGACTGATGCGGCAAAGATCATCTGTCGTCTGCTCTCCTCATCTCGCATGCACGTGGGGAACAGACCGCACTCGATGTACCCTTTCGGTCCCACTGTCCTCTGCCTCGCCGCGGCCAAAATTCGAGGCATCGAACACTTTGCCGCGTCATTGAATCCGGCTTCCTTCTCGGTAGGCTGTGGTGTACGGGCTCTAAAAGACTTTGTAGCCTCTTCACAGATCACCACACGATGTCCCTCTCAACCACAATCAAAACAAATCACGGCAGGTAGGGGGCAATTCCGTCGATAGTGCCCCGTCTGGGCGCAGTTAAAGCATTTCCTGGTAACATCAGTCATGGTTGATGTTGCTCCGAAGTTCTTTCCGCTCCTAACTGGGTGCAGAGGTTTCTTGAAAGAGTGAAAGGATGACTGGGCCTTGCGGGGCCCGCTGTTCTTGTGCTCTGTAAAAGTACCAGAGACTTTCTGCTTCTTGGATTCCGTAAATTTCTCCATAGCTGCTTCCTTGATCTCATACGCTAACGCCTTATCCTGGTATTGACGGAGTGTGGTACATTCAAAACTGGACATGTACCTCTGGATTTCTGGTTTCATCCTCATATCAAAATGGATCATCATTTCTGTATCTGTTCTGACCAGATGTCGAACAAATGCCTGCTGTTGGTTAAACGTCTTAATTGCCTGAGATACTGGCACATCTGAAGGCTGAGCGGAGAAAAACTCCCGAACTTTGGCTTCCCTCACAGGACGAGGGCAGTACTGAGCTTCCATCATTAATTTATACTCTGTCCAATCAGCATCATGGTCTATAGGCCGGATGGCTTCCCACCATTTGGACGCTTCCCCTATCAGAAAGTATTGAGTGATAGAGTCTCTCCGGTCGTCTGGGCAGTTAATCTCGGCAAAGATTTTCTCCAGTTCCTTCAACCAATGGTCCCAGGTGGGAGTCTCAGAAATACCGTCGAATTTGGGTTGTTGCATCTTCGCCACCTCTTGCAGCCACCGGTCACCTCGATTTCCCATGTCTGGGATCCCTTGCTATCTCTCTCCCTGCTGTAGTCCCACCACCACTTGCATTCGGTCCACAACTTGGGCGAACTGAGTCATCTGGTTCACCACTTGACGAAGGATCTCTGGTACAGCAGGTTCCGGTTCGTTATTGATAGATCGTTGTAGCTCGCCTGAGCTATGAATGGCTTGATTTGAAGGCGACGCTTCCCTTTCTGCATTCCTCCGTCCGCGTCCGCGACTGCGACCACGTCCACGTCCACCTCTCAACATACTGTAAGCATAAATACTCAATATACCGGAAACAATACCATTCAAATGCTCAAGTACAAGGAATATAACATGTAAAAGCTGAGATAGAGTTTAGAAACTTACAACCACCGCCCGCACGAAGACGTAGGCAGTACAGTGATGTTATTCGCGGCCGGTTACCTCAAAAGACATCAATGACCCCTATTTTAACCCAATGGCCAAGATATCCATAATCTTAGCTCCGATACCATATTCTGTAACACCCCCGATATATTCAGGAGTATTATAGCGCCGTAAATCCTTTACATAAGGATTTACAAGGCTGAAGAATTGAACAGACATTAACAGGTACAAATGAATGGAAATAACGGAATTAAGATACAACAGTTCTGACCAAATACTGAAAAATACAAATGTTCATCAGAAACTTATTAATACATCGCCAAATTCAAATTCATCATAAAAGACTTTGTACTCGAGTACTTATTGAAATAACCAATAAACAACAGACAAATAAACCCGGCCGGAATATCACTCTGCACCCTCGTCGTCATGCAGCTCCAGTGGTTGTTTTCCCACTCTCCTGGATCCTGAACATAAACAAAATGTTCACCCCTGAAGGGGTTAGCACAACGATGCTAGTACAAGTACCACAACATATTATTCATATTTCACGAAGAATAATAATGTAAATGACAAAAATACCAACAAGTCTTCTCCTACGAGAAAACTCATAAATGACATACATAACTGATAATCACAACATGATATCACAACATACACATGGTAATTCCGATGATCCAGCGTTCACTGCCTAGAACCCACGATGATCTCGTCAGACCAACCCGTGGTGGAAAAACCCGTCCGATGATCCAGCGCACGCTAGCATAGATCCCCCGATGATCCCGTCGGACCAACACGAGGTGGACATACAACAACGACATACATGCACGACAATATGTATAACATCAATACATAAAACAAATAAGGTACTTGCCTCGATTCGAAGACAAGAACAATACTTCCACGAAAACAAAACACTCGAAGGTTGCCCCTTCAATCAATCACGTAACAAGCTCGAACCTTAACAAAAGAAATAATATAGAATTTATCTCACGTCGTACGAATGTCTAACAATTCGATTTACGGCCAAAAGCTCATAAAGTGTAATCTGCCTGAACTGCTTAGCGCACGCTAAGTACTCTGTGTAGCGTGCGTTAAGTCTGCTCGATAGCGCACGCAAACAACAAAGCCTAGCGTACGCTAACAATGCATGGTCAGTACTTCACTGATCAGCCGACTGACTTGTCTGATGGTCTAACGTACGTTATGTACCAAACGTAGCATACATTAACTCATGCTCGATAGCGCACGTTAATCTACATAGCTTAGCGTGCGCTAACTGTGCATGGCAGTCAACTACAGGGCAGTAGACTGATCTCAACATGATCAAACCAATGAAATCTTCAGTGTTAATTCATGTTACCTCCATGAATATCATGTTATACGGTTATGAATGATCCTACATATAACAACAACTTCGGATTCAAGGATATGTATACTATTATGAAACCATATTCCATTACGATTACAATTCTTCATGCGATAATTCGGAAGGCTTAACGGTCGATATCAACACCTTTATATTAATCAAAAACTATCATTCTGTAGTTTGATTAACATTCCATCTTTAAAAGATAAATACTTCCATGATCAATCCTTTAAATTCGTCTAACAATAATGATGTTAAAGTCAAGTCCATGATTTCTATGAAAACACCTACTAGATTCGGATTACCTAATGATAGAAGCTTACTCTACTTATTCATTGTAATAAGATTCGAATCATGATGTTCATAATCAAGGTACTTAAAGCATATTCATCTCAATATTCCAAACATGATGTGGTTTGGATAATTTACCCAAGAACTCATTATTTTGATAGCATGATCATCTTATCCTCCATAACACTAATCTAGAGTTGGTGATAGAATCAACATACCTTAATATGATGAAATCACTGAACTCCAAAGGTAGAATCTGACTCCGGTTGGTTATATGCCACTCCAAGGTGCTACTTCTCTTCGATGATCAATCACAAGAAGTATTCGATGTCCAATGATCAAGTGGATGTGTTATAAGTGTGTCTAAGGAAGATCATATGCTCTCTGGTCTCTCAAAACTGAAGAATGAAGGAAAGAAATGGGAATAAAAATGAAGTGCTGGCCCATATATAAACTTTCTGCACAAAGCAGATTAGCGCACGCTACTAAGCATTCCTTAGCGCGCGCTAATAAGAGTTGACCTCAAAACTATCCAGGTTTTTCCGTGGGAATCTTATCCGGTCCTATGTCCGGCTGGCGCATGTGCTAGCCTCCCAGCTCAATAATTGAGTGCCTAGCGCACGCAACTCCTACGTACATAGCATGCGCTAGTAGTAGCTGATAGCGCGCGTTAAGCTACATTCTTAGCTTGAGCTATTACGAGTTTGCATGAGAAATTTTGCATGTTGATATACTTATGTACAAAGATACCAATGTAAGAAATATCATACTCCAATCATCAAGATCACAATTCCGAATAATACAGGGCTCGAATATAGGTAAAATACACAGTAACAAATCCGGATATTACAGTTTCCCCCAACACCTACAACTCAGTAGGTCAACGGCCATTGGATGGTTTCATTATGGGGTAAGTTTGGTGGGGCCTGAACCTTTGTGGTTGTTTCCCCCAACACCTACAACTCAGTAGGTCAACGGCCATTGGATGGTTTCATTATGGGGTAAGTTTGGTGGGGCCCGAACCTTCGCGGTTGTTTCCCCCAACACCTACAACTCAGTAGGTCAATGGCCATTGGATGGTTTCATTATGGGGTAAGTTTGGTGGGGCCTGAACCTTCGCGGTTGTTTCCACCAACACCTACAGCTCAGTAGGTCAATGGCCATTGGATGGTTTCATTTTGATACGGCTTCGTGCCGTGGCTTCGGCCTTCATTGTAACAGCTTCGGGCTGGTTTGGTTCATCCTCATGTAATTCATTGTGATTCATATTTAATTCAGTTCTGGTTTGGTTCATCTTCATGTAATTCATTGTGATTCATATTTAATTCAGTTCTAGTTTGGTTCATCTTCATGTAATTCATTGTGATTCATAATTAATTCAGTTCTGGTTTGGTTCATGTCGTGTAATTCATTGTGGTACCCTATAATTATGATTCGCCGTTGGGCATTTACATTCTAACCTGTCGAACAGGTATTAATAGTATGCCATGGGCATAGTGTTTCATGAATGCTCGGTTCTTACATTGGTTTGTGAGCATCTCGTATTATTATTATCAGTGTACCGTTTCATTCTGCCTTTGGATGCATATCATGTTATACATGTATTTGATGTTCATTATCTGGGATGACTGACCCCGTGGGGGCGGAACATGTTTTCATGTTATAGGTGCTTGCAAGGAGAGAGTTGAGACACAGGGGCATGATGATGGCGACGAGGCATTCGAGCGATACTAGTCAGAGTTTTTCATGTTGGTCAGTCAGTTGGAGTGTTCTCCAGTTTGTCAGTCATTGTCATTATGTATTACCCGAGCAAGGATCGTGGGTGTGGTTGTATTTTCATTTTGGCCATGTAGGCCTATCATTGTCGTTAAAATTCCTTATCGGAATATTGTATCGGATATCATGGTAGGGACTGTGATCTCCTTTGTTGGTTAATTTTAATGTATTTTAGTCATGTTCGCTTGGTGGATCTCCGGGTGTGGGGTCCACGGCACTGTAATAACCCAATTGGATTTAAGGGTGTTACAAGTTGTATCAGTAGCGGACGCTATTGGCCTTCGTTAGCGCATGCTACTTGTGTAATTGTGACAGGCAGTCCAGTAGGTACTGGACTGAATTAGAAATTCATAGCGCACGCTACGAGTGGAGATTAACGTATGCTAATGGTGTTAGTAGCACACGCTAAGTTATAGGTGTAGCGCGCACTAAGGCGAACAGGGCAGAGGTCAGTAGGTTCTGGACCCCAATATTCTGGACACTAACTATCAGGTAGCGCATGCTAACACAAGGTTAACGTACGCTAAGAAGAGGCGTTAGCGCATGCTACCAAGGTACGTAGCGCACGCTAACGATGCAGGCAGTGGGTACTGGACTACCCGGTGAACCCGCTAGCACACGCTAAGCACAGGAGCTAGTGCGCGCTAAGCTGGGTTTAGTATATATTGGACAGTTTAGCCCCATTTTGTCATTTCTTCATCTCTCTTCCTCATTCGGGCGATTTTGGGCGATTTTGGACGATTTGTGAAGATCTTTTCGAGCTGCAATCATCTAGCATCATCTTCAAGCTCCTAGTTCAGATGAATCATCATTTAATCCTCTCGAACTCACCAAACCAAGGTAAACATTTCTTGAATCTAGAATTTCGGGATTTGAGTGTTTTCCTTCCGATCTCTTCAAGTTAGCTTGATATTATGTTGGAATATATTGAATATGGATTATCTACCTTAGATACATGTGTTCATATGGATTTATTGGTGTATTTTTCGGATTTGTTGTGTATTTGGGAAAAATGTTCAAGAACACCTTAAGGGTTGATTTTGGAATTTTGGGGTTTCAACTAGATGTTGTCGTAATATCGAATGGAGTGTTCCTATTGGATTATTGATTGTATTAATGATGTTTTGTTGGATTGAATCACTCATTTGGAGGCGTGATATCGATATAATTCAGATTGGTTGTAAACAATTGAAGGTTATTTACAACGTGCTTGTTAGATTACCCCAATGAGTTTGGATTGTTGTATCAACTCCTTGAGTTGGTTGTAATCATACTTGATTCATATATTAAGCGAGTTGTTGGTAATTCTGTTATTCAAGGTTGTTCGAGCGACCGTTAATTCCTTTAAGGACATTTGTTCGGGGACGGACATTTCTTCACTGGTAGTGAGGTAAGTTAATTCTTACTCAGTTAAAAGGATACTCATTCCTTTAGTTGTTGTTAATTCATACATATAATTCATTCATAGTATATCAATCATGTTGAGACTTGTAATTATCAAACTAATCATTCAATTCACGAGGAATGATTGTTCTAATCATTTCATTCGAGCTATCACTCATTGCGCCATTATTTCACCATGGTGAATCATTCTTAGTCCTTGTCGGATTTCTATTCATTCTTATTCATCATGGTTACTTTTGTCCTCGGGATTGTATTGCGTTTCGGGTGGTATATGTGTGGAATTTTTAGTTAGGCACATTAAGGTCATTATGTTTATGCGGGGATCCGGACACATTGGACTATGCACACGGTAACGTGCCTCAATGAGACTAATTAGGCCAATTTTTGCGGGTGTTTATGCGGGACGCCGGGCACTCGGCAGGCTTGTGCACTTGCACATCCCATTCGTGGCGTACTATGATGCCCATCATTCAACTCGATTTCATAACTCATTCATGTGATTATTATAAATTGTTCAACTTTTGAGGATTGTTGTTCTGTGTAACTGGCCCCGTTGGGGATGTTGTTTTTAGGTCATGGCAAGGCAAAAGCACGGGAAGAGAACGTTGATGAGGAGGAGTCCCAGTGATACTAGTAGTGGGCCCAGTCTGTCCACTTTTTCATGTTTCATTGATGTGTATTTTCCGCTGCAATTTCGTTTGGATTTTCATTTTATTCAGTGTTGTATATTTTATCTTCATATGAAATATACATGTATTCTGTATTTCCTGGGTGTGTTGTACTTGAAACTCCTCATCGGAGTAATTGATGATATAATGTGGTTCGGTACTACAATTATATTATTTAATTCATTAATTTTCATTCGCCTAGTGGGTCCAACTTGGGGGTCTACGGCACTGTAATATCCGCCTAGTTTGTGGTGTTACAGAGTTGGTACCGGAGCGCAAGGTTTTGAATACTACATTTCTGAGTCGTGTCTCATTGAAATCATCGTTCATCAGACTACTATCATTGGACTTTAGTGTCACGTGTGACCTGTGCAAGGGCCAAGCCCCTCAGACCGAAAGAATAGTAAGATTTCTCACGCCACGATATAATTTCTAGAAATAAGAATCACACATTCATCATTCATCAGTCAACAATCTTCAATCATCATTTTCATTTTTGACCATATCGATCATGTTAATTCATTAATCACTCAATGAACTCATTGTTCAGTTGTCGATCTTGTGGATCGTATTATCAATCTTGTTAACTTGTTCAAGATAATCATTTCAAGAATTTCATCAGATAATCATGTCACCTCAGTTGATCCTTCATGTAATCATTGTGTTAGAGCGCTTATGCTCATTATTATCATTTCATAACGTAATCATAATGCGATATTCATGCGAGATCTATAATTATCATGTGACTTTCCTACTTCAGTATAGAGAGAGCTGTAAGAGGACGCAGGGGAAGAGGCCGCGGTGCGGGCCGAAATCCGGGAGCTCGTGTGAATACCGGCGTGAATGCAAGCAATAATGTTAATTCAACAAGTAGCGAGCTGCCACTCATTCACCGGGAGATAATCATTCACTGTCAGGAAGTCGTACCCGGGACACAGGTCAATCGGAAGGTGTTCGGGTTGATCCAGTCACTTTTATGCAGGGCATGATGGCCCAGATGACTCAGATGGCATGTCTGATGGAGACGATGCCGAACTCAACCACCTAGAATCAACAGGCTCCGTTTCCGCCACCTCAGAGGCAAGAGAGGAGTGTGAGCAATATTATTAGCGACATCTCTCGCCAGAGACCACCTACTTTTGAGGGCTCATCTGAGCCGGCGGATATTATTCACTGGCTTGAACATTTTGAGAAGTTGTTTGCTATGGCTTAAAACTAATAAAGATGGCTATAATGCGAGAATGGATATGAAGGAAATGGGAATAAGAGACGAACTAACCCTTGTGGAGAAACTAGGAAAAAACACTATTTACCTCCTGCAGCCCACACTCTATCCAAGGATGAGAAGAGAGTGTTGTTACAAACACTCCATCCTGTCGAGGTTCCAAAATGATACTCATCCAACATCAAGAGTCTTGCTTCTCTAACAGACTTGAAATTAAAAGGTTTAAAATCACATGATTGTCATGTCATAATGGAGAATTTTCTTCCAATTTCTATACATTCCATCTTGCCAGAAAAGGTGCAGGTAACCATCACAAAATTGTGTTGGTTCTTTAAGTTAATGAGTAGCAAAGTCATTGATCCAAGAAGGTTGTCGTATCTGCAACGCCAAATTGTTGAGACATTTTGTGAGGTTGAGATTGTAACACCCCAAACTAGGCGGATATTACAGTGCTGTGGACCCCCGACTGGACCCACCAGGCGAGTGAAAATGAATGAAATACATAGGGTAAATGTAGTACCGAACCACATTATATCATCAACTACTCCGATGAGGAGTTTCATTATAACACACCCAAGATAATAACGGAAATATATATATTTTATATGAAGATAAAATACACAACACTTAACGAAACGGAGTATCCAAATGGAAATCTGCAGCGGAAAATAAATGACAACAACATGAATGACTGAAAGGATTTGGGCCCCCTACTAGTATCACTGGGACTCCTCGCCGTCAACGCTATATTCCCATGCTTTTGCCTTGCCATGACCTGAAAACAAAATCCCCCAACGGGGTCAATTACAAAGAACAACAATCCTCAAGAGTTGAATAAACATAATCATATATGCTCTATAAACCACAAGTTCAATCAAAGTCTCAAAACGTCGAACACATGCGATCAAAAGTGAATCACTCAGATTATAACCCAATCCTATTGAAAACATACGCAATCAAACATGCTGTATGAATCAACTAACGGTACGGCTCAAAGGGTGGCGCCACACTACGCCTGGGATGGAAATGTGTCCGTGCACAAGCCACCATCGAGTATCGATCGAATACACATGTGGTCTTGTACCTAATCAGTCTCACGAAGTGATCTTCTCGTGTGCACAGTTCAATGTGAGGCCAACAACCAACACACAACTTAATATGTGCCCGACATGAAAATCCTACACATACCAACCGGCACGCCAGTATGACCCGGAATGCCACGAGATAACAAAAGTGACATCGAAATCAATAATGACTCATCGAGATGAAATGACAGTGAAATGAATGATAGCTCAATGAAATGACTGGAACCATCATTCCTTGTGACTGAAGTGATTAATTGACAATTACAAGTCTGAGTACGGTTAATATATTATGAATGAACTATAATTATGATTGAACAACAACGAAAGGATTGAATATCCTTTTAACCAAGTAAGAATTAACCTACACAACGCCGATGAAGAATGTCCTTCCACGAACAACGTCCTAAATGAGATGTCGGTTGCTCGAACAACCTTGAATAACACAATTACCAATAATCCGGTTCAACACACGAATCAAACACGAGTATAACTAACTCAGAACGTCGATACGACTAAACCAAGTTCATTGGGGCATTATATCGAACACGTTGTGGCCAATCTTCGATTGTTTACAACCAAACTTCATTAATACCAATATCAAATCCCCAAGAAGTGTTTCAAACCAACAAAACATCTTAAATACGATCAATAATCCAATATGAATATCCAAAATCGTGATTTCAACAACAATTTATCGAAAATCCCCAAATCCAACTCAATATTCAAAGTGTTTTTGAATAACCCTTCAATAATCCGATGAATATTCATTCATACTCATAATCACATGTATATCTCTTCAAATAACATGATTATAACGTCCAAAACATCATATCTCAACACAAATCGAAATCCAAGAGGCTTGAGAATATTACATTTGAAGATCCAAACACTTTTATTCGATGAACACGCGTTAGATCGACGATCCGAGCTTCACAACCGAATGAACATGATGAAAAATCGAGTATTCAAGTGATTGATGATGAAAATTTCTCCTACAAACCCTCTATCTCGAAAGTAAGATGAAGAAATGAGTTTTTCTTCTCAAAAAACGAAGTTATAGTGCAGACTGCACTGTGTGCCGTGGCCCGGCCGAGTGTGCCGCGGCACAGGGCCAAAATCTGCCCCCAGTGCTCGGAAGTGTGCCGAGGCCCGGTCGAGTGTGCCGCGGAAGTGACTCGGCAGTGTGCCGCGGCCCTACCGGCAGGAGCCGCGGCCCCCAGTACAGGCGGGTCGGCCAAAACTGCAACATGTATGTGTCTTAGCTATTTCGACCATAACTCTCTCGTTCGGACTCCGATTGACTCACCGTTTGAACCATTGGAAATATAACTTGATTCTCTATAATATTGAAAAGATTCAGAATTTTTGGAGTTTACAAAAATTAATGGTGATTTTACAAAGTCGAACTCATACGTGGAAAAGTCGCTTAAGAACACGGAACTCAACAGAACGACACCGAGACGAACTAGGATAAGTGTAGAATTAATCATTCTCGGAATGACGAAACGGTAACAATAGAGTCTCTAAGATGGACTTCCGCCAAAAAAATAAAATTACCGGAAATCCAAATTGCGGATATTACATACTCCCCCCCTTAAAAATAGTTTCGTCCTAGAAACTAAGGGTGAAACAAATCGGAATAACTCTTCCGCATAATATCCTCGATTTACCAAGTAGCCTCTTCGACTTCGTGACTCGACTACTGAATTTAACCAAGGGATCGTCTTATTCCTCAACTGTTTGATTCGCTGTACTAAGATTCGTACGGGATGCTCCTCACACGTATGATCATCTGCGATCTCGATTTCTTCGAACTGAAGTATGTGACTCGGGTCGGCAACATACTTCCGTAGATGAGAGACGTGAAACACATTATGAATTCGGCTCAACGCCGGAGGTAAGGCCAATCGATAAGCTAGCTCGCCTACTCGATCCAAAATCTGAAACGGTCCAATGAATCTCGGACTCAACTTTCCCCGCTTCCCGAAATGGAAGATACCTCGACTCGGAGATACCTTAACCAACACGTGGTCACCTATCTCGAATTCTAATTTTCAGCGACGATTGTCTGCATAAGATTTCTGTCGACTCTGAGCGGTCAACAAACGACTCTTGATCAAAGCTACCTTCTCACGGGCGGCTATAAGCATATCGGGCTCAGTGCCGATTGATTCTGATAAGTCATCCCAACATAAAGGAGATCGACAACGACGACCGTACAATGCCTCCTAAGGTGCCATCTTAATCGAAGCATGCCAACTATTATTATACGTGAACTCGATCAATGGTAGTGGGGCTTCCCAATGTCCTCCAAAGTCTGAATAGTCCTCTCCGATTGTCCGTCGGACTAAGGATGAAAAGATGTACTGAGATTAAGCTGATTTCCCATAGCACGATGAAGTGATTTCCAAAAATGACATGAATCGCCCATCACGATCATAAGCCATACTCTTAGGAGTACCGTGCAATCTCACTATTTCTTTGATGAACAACTAGGCAAGTCTCTCGGGACCCCAAGTATCCTTAATCTCGAGAAAATGAGCTAACTTAGATTAGACGATCTACAACTACCCAGATTGTATTCATGCCACGGCGACTCGTTGGCAAACTCGTGATGAAGTCCATTGAAATATCTTCCCACTTCCACTCTGGAATAGGGAGCGGTTTCAGCATACCCGCCGGTCGCTGATATTCTATCTTGACTTGCTGACAGGTCAAACATCTCGAAACATATTCCGCGACTTCCCGCTTCATATTACTCCACCAGTAATTTTGTTTTAAGTCTTTATACATCTTGCTAGACCCCGGATGAACGGAATAAGGGGTAGCATGAGCTTCTCTCAAAATCGAGTTTTTCAACTCGTCATTCGCCGGTATGCCTAATCGATTCTTGAATCGTAATAGTCCATACTCGTGGACCACAAATTCTGGGGCTTTCCCATGAGCCACATCCTCACGAATGCGTAACAATGATGGGTCTGAACCCTAATTCACTCCGATCGCCTCCTCAAGTGGCGATGAAATTTCTAACATGCAAAGTTGCCCTTGCACTCGCTGAAGCCAGACCTCAATCTCGGGTCTAAGGAATTCCTGCTGAAGCTTCTTATGAACTGTTAAACGAGCAAGCATTTGCTCCCGAAAGGACTTACGACTCAAGGCATCGCCAACCACGTTTGCCTTACCCGGGTGGTATAGGATATCGATATAATAATCTTTGATTAGTTCCAACCACCGCCTCTGTCGCATATTTAACTCCTTCTGAGTAAATATATACTTCAAACTCTTATGATCGGTGAATATCTGACAGGTGACGCCATAAAGGTAATAATGCCAAATCTTCAACGCGAAAACCACGGCTGCTAGCTCCAGGTCATGGGTTGGATAATTAACCTCGTAAGGTCTCAATTGCCGTGAAGCATAGGCAATAACCTTCCCATTCTGCATGAGTACACATCCGAGACCCTGTCCGGACGCATCACCATAAACCACAAATCCTTCCGTCCCTTGCGGTAAAGAAAAGACAGGTGCTGAAATTAACCGGCTCTTAAGTTCCTCAAAACTCTGCTGACACGCGTCGGACCACGTGTATTTCTTATCCTTTTGCAAAAGGTTTGTCATTGGTTGAGCGATATTAGAAAATCCTTCCACAAACCGCTGATAATAACCGGCTAATCTGAGAAAGCTTCGGATTTCTTTAACATTCTTTGGAGGTAGCCAATCTCAGATAGCCTCTGTCTTCTGAGGATCAACACGCACTCCGTCTGATGAAATTACATGCCCGAGAAACGTCGCTTCGGACATCCAGAACTCACATATGGAAAACATTCCATAAAGTTGCTCTCATCTCAACACGTCGAGAACCTGATGAAGGTGAAGCTCATGCTCCTTCCGGTCACAAGAATAAATTAAAATGCCATCAATAAAGACAACCACGAACTGATCCAAAAAGTCGATGAAGACCCGATTCATTAACTCCATGAATACCGCAGGTGCATTAGTGCATTAATTAACTCCACGAACCCATAATGGCCATAACGTGTTTGAAACGCCGCCCTCGCGATATTTGACTCTCGAATGCGCAACTGGTGATATCCAGATCTTAAGTCGATCTTGGAAAATACTGAAGCTCCCTGAAGTTGATCTAAGAGATCATCAATACGCGGTAGAGGATACTTATTCTTGATCGTCACCCTATTCAACTCCCGATAATTAATACACACACGAAACGAAACATACTTCTTCTTCACAAACAACACTGGTGCTCCCCACGGGGACGCACTCGGTCGGATATAAACCTTCTCGGTCAAATCCTCTAATTGATTGTTTAGTTCCTGCACTTCGGTCGGGGCCATCCGATATGGTGCCTTCGATAATGGAGACGTACCAGGCTCCAACTCTATCGTGAATTCCATATCCCTCGGTGGAGGTAAAACAGGTAGCTCGTCTGGGAGTACATCGTTAAACGATAACAATGATACCACGAATGGTTGAACACCTCGATTGCCTTAGAACGGCCAATCGATGGAAATGATACAATGAATCATTCAACACCTCGGCTGCCTTAGAATGGTCAATCGATGACAATAATATATAATGAATGATTGAACATCCCTGGTTGAGTAATTTACTGCTTTCATCATATTAATGATTCTTCCAGAACAACGGGGATCACCTCCCTGAAATACACACTCGACTCCAACGATGGAAATGATAGGGACTATATGCTTACGAACATTGAGAATGGTGTCATGACGATCCATCCCACTAATACCCAATATTACATCGTCCTTCGGTAAATCCACCACGATTAGGTCCACCAACCACTCGCAGTCATTAAGATTAATTCAGTCAGTTCTTAACCTCATGATTTCCGGAAATTCTTCTACCGTCAGGTAGACCAATGATATAAGGTCCACAATTATTAGGACTGTCTAAGTGAAGTCTACTCAAACATGATTCGGAAATGATTGATTGCGGTGCACCGGTATCAAAAAGGGTACACACATGTTTAGATAAATTACGAGTATACTTGAGATCGTTCGGGCCTCCGGATCGTCAGTCCTCTTCATCTCGTGAATCCGAGACTTGCCGGTTCCCGAACCGGACGTTCCCGTCTGATAAATATGAGCTCCACCTTTATTCGCTTCTGTCATCTTAAACGACGCTGACAGAGTAGTCTGATTCTGAATCACTGATTGCTTCGGGGCCTGAGATGCTACCGGAGTTGGCTTGGAGTTCCTTCGGCAAAAACGGGCCTTATGCCCAACAATCCCACAATTTCGGCACGTGATAGATGGTTTCAGACACGTAGTGCTGAAATGACACTGTTCTTTACAGTTGAAACAGGTGATGGTCGAACTGGCCACTCGGGACTAAGATCCTGCCCAATTATGCGGAGTCCTAGGTACAATTTCCCGACAGTGGGCGATTATTCCCCGGGTTTCGGCCTGCACCGCGGCCTCTCCCCATGCATCCCCTGATAGCTCTGCCCATACTGAAGTAGGAAGGTCGCATGATAATCATAGATCTCGTATGAGTACCACATTATAATTTACGTCATGAAATGATGAAAATGAGCATACGCGCTCTAACACAGTGATTACATGAATGATTAACTGAGGTGACATGATTATCTGATGATATTCTTGAAATGATTATCTTGAACAAGTTAACAAGATTAATGACATGATCTTCAAGATCAACAAATGAGTAATGAAATGAACTGAGTGATTATTGAGTTAACATGATCAACATGATCAAAATGAAAATGATGTTTGAAGATTGTTAACTAATAAATTATGAATGAATGATTATTGCCAGAAATTATACTATGGCGTTAGATGTCTTACAGTTCTTTCGGTCTGATGGGCTCGGCATTTGCACAGGTCACACGTGAAGCGAAAGTCCAATGATACTAGTCCGATGATGATGATTTCAAATGAGACATGACTCGGAAGGTAGTATTCAAAACCATGCTCCGATACCAACTCTGTAACACCCCAAACTAGGCGGATATTACAGTGCCGTGGACCCCCGACTGGGACCCACTAGGCGAGTGAAAATGAATGAAATACACAGGGTAAATGTAGTACCGAACCACATTATATCATCAACTACTCCGATGAGGATTTTCATTATAACACACCCAAGATAATAACGGAAACATGTATATTTTATATGAAGATAAAATACACAACACTGAACGAAACGGAGTATCCAAATGGAAATCTGCAGCGGAAAACAAATGACAACAACATGAATGACTGAAAGGATTGGGGCCCCCCTACTAGTATCACTGGGACTCCTCGCCGTCAACATTATATTCCCGTGCTTTTGCCTTGCCATAACCTGAAAACAAAATCACCCAACGGGGTCAGTTACACAGAACAACAATCCTCTAGAGTTGAATAAATATAATCATATATGCTGTATAAACCACAAGTTCAATCAAAGTCTCAAAACGTCGAACACATGCGATCAAAAGTGAATTGGTCAAATTATAACCCAATCCTGTTGAAAACATATGCAATCAAACATGTTGTATGAATAAACTAATGGTACGGCTCAAAGGATGGCGCCACACTACGCCCGGGATGGAAATGTGTCCGTACACAAGCCACCATCGAGTATCGATCGAATACACGTGTGGTCTTGTACCTAATCAGTCTCACGAAGTGATCTTCTCGTGTGCATAGTCCAATGTGAGGCCAACAACCAACACACGACTTAATATGTGCCCGACATGAAAATCCTACACATACCAACCGGCACGCCAGTATGACCCGGAATGCCACGAGATAACAAAAGTGACATCGAAATCAATAATGACTCACCGAGATGAAATGACAGTAAAATGAATGATAGCTCAATGAAATGATTGGAACCGTCATTCCTTGTGACTGAAGTGATTAATTGACAATTACAAGTCTCAATACGGTTAATACATTATGAATGAACTATAATTATGAATGAACAACAACGAAAGGAATGAATATCCTTTTAACGGAGTAAGAATTAACTTACACAACGCCGATGAAGAATGTCCTTCCACGAACAATGTCCTAAATGAGATGTCGGTCGCTCGAACAACCTTGAATAACACAAGTACCAATAATCCGGTTCAACACAGAATCAAACATGAGTATAACTAACTCAAAACGTCGATACGACTAAACCAAGTTCATTGGGGCATTATATCGAACACGTTGTGGCCAATCTTCGACTGTTTACAACCAAACCTCATTAATACCAATATCAAATCCCCAAGAAGTGTTCCAAACCAACAAAACATCTTCAAAACGATCAATAATCCAATATGAATATCCAAAATCGTGATTTCAACAACAATTTATCGAAAATCCCCAAATCCAACTCAATATTCAAAGTGTTCTTGAATAACCCTTCAATAATCCGATGAATATTCATACATACTCATAATCACATGTATATCTCTTCATATAACATGATTATAACGTCCAAAACATCATATCTCAACACAAATCGAAATCCAAGAGGATTGAGAATATTACCTTTGAAGATCCAAACACTTTGATTCGATGAACACGCGTTAGATCGACGATCCGAGCTTCACAACCGAATGAAAATGATGAAAAATCGAGTATTCAAGTGATCGATGATGAAAATTTCTCCCACAAACCCTCTCTCTCGGAAGTAGGATGAAGAAATGAGTTTTTCTTCTCAAAAAATGAAGTTATAGTGCAGACTGCAATGTGTGCCGCGGCCCGGCCGAGTGTGCCGCAGCACAGGGCCAAAATCTGCCCCCAGTGCTCGGCAGTGTGCCGCGGCCCAGTCGAGTGTGCCGCGGCAGTGACTCGGCAGTGTTCCGCGGCCATGCCGGCAGGATCCGCGGCCCCCGGTACAGGCGGGTCGGCCAAAACTGCAACATGTGTGTGTCTTAGCTATTTCGACCATAACTTCTTCGTCTAGACTCCGATTGACTTACCGTTTGAACCATTGGAAATCTAACTTGATGTTCTATAATATTGAAAAGATTCAGAATTTTTATATTTTCCAAAAATTGATGGTGATTTTACAAAGTCGAACTCATACGTGGAAAAGTCGCTTAAGAACACGGAACTCAACAGAACGACACCGAGACGAACTCGGATGACAAAAAGTGTAGAAGTAATCATTCTCGGAATGATGAAACAGTAACAATAGAGTCACTAAGATGGACTTCCGCAAAAAAACTAAAATTACCGGAAATCCAAATTGCGGATATTACATGTATTTCCCACCATCTTTTTTCAACATCATAGTTCATTAAATTGTTCACCTTATCTATGAGACTAGGATGTGTGGTCTTGCTCGTATGAGGTGGATATACCCAATCGAGCATTATTGAAAATATTAAAAGAATATGTGACGAATAGATCCCAACAGAGGGTTGTATAGTAAAATGCTATCTAATAGAAGAAGTAATAGAGTTTTGGTCAGAATTTATCCCAAATGTGGAAGCAATTGGTTTGGCTACTGCTCGTCACAATGGTAGGGTGATGGTGAGGGTGTAATCGGAGGTCAACAAGTAGAGATCGGTAGTGCACAATGGCATCAGGTGCACTTTTGTGTTCTACATAACACTGTTGATGTTGTTCCCCTTGTAGATTTACGTAAGCAAACTCTCAGATTAGAACATCCAGGCAGAGGTGCTAATTGGATAGAACTGGATCACAATCGTACATTTATTGATTGGTTGAAAAATTGTCACAAACGATTTAAATCAAAATAATGAATCAATATCAGATAGAGTTAAATGGTTGGCAATAGGGCTTGATTCATTTATGTATTCTTACAAATGTTACCTTATAAATATATACACTTTTTACACGAGAGAATATGATGCAACAAGCACAATGCAGAATAGTGGAGTTGCAATTACTGCGGCGGCACTATATCAGTCATCCAGTGACACAGATCCTGTTTTGGCTAATATTACATACTTGGAAGAATTGAATATATTTGGGAGCTCGATTATGTTGGCTTTAGGGTGCCAGTGTTTGATTGCAGTTGGATTAATAATGTTAGTGGTGTATATGTTGAAGACTCGGGATTCATAATGGTTGATCTTGAGAGGGTTGTGTACAAAGATGATTCGTTCATTATGGCAACTCAAGCTCAACAAGTGTTCTATGTTACTGATCCATTTGATAATAAGTGGTCCATTGTTGTGATGTCAAACAAACTTAATAATAGTTCTCAAGTCACTGATGGTGTAGACGAAGAAGTCGATAATATAGATGATCCTTTTTCTGGAGTGAATTTTTCCACGATCATGAATGACAATGATCAATATGAATGTTTTTATTCTAGAAATGACCATGACGAGGGAGAATATGTTAATCCCGAATTTCATAATGTCCATGGGCATGAATGATCAAAACCTATCAAGAAAAAAGTAAATCCAAGAAATGTATGTTTGCGTTGTTATCATAAACTTATCGCTTGAAATAAGTCTGTAGTAACTGCTATTATGTTTTTTTTTTTTGGGTATAAACTTGTATAAATCTTGTATGCTGAACTTGTCACATGAAATATCTTAATCTTTTATTAAACGGTGTTATTGTTTTTTTTGTGTTTTTGTTTAGGATCATGGCTGGTGGATCTCACGACACAACCGGCACTAGTGGCACCAATGAAACTAGTGTCACGGATAAAAGTGTGATTATAGGTATAGTAAACTTGTTGAAGGTCAAGAAAGCGCGGACTAAAGGCACGGTGCAAAAGGTAGCAAAAAATAGCAAAATAATGATTTTGTTATATATGTTCCGGGAATTATTATTCATGTGATGTGTCTTACCTAGTACTGATTAGATATGTATCATAGATGGTAGGGATTATAGATCCTTCTAGATGTAGTATGATTATACTTGATGTCTCTCCTTGTAAGGAATCCTATGAATGGAAGGAGTCTCATTGTAAAACCAATATAAAGGCCCCTCTATGAGTGTTATCAATACAATGCTTTTATATCTTTTGCTTTATACTGTTTCTTTACTATTTTTCCTGAAACACGTTATTATCACGTTGCTCTAATAGTAGAATTTTTCTTCCTCTTTGAATTTACGAAATTCCAAAAAACAAAAGCGATTTCCGCGCGTCAATTTTTTGCACAGGAATACCGCACGGAAATTATATTTACTGCTAAGTTAACCGTCGGATCATCCTAAAATTTTGACAGTATGTTAATGATATACAGAACTACAGTTTCAACAATAGAGATCTGATTCGGAACAGTATTTCTCGACAAAACTGTATGCAAACTGGAGCAGATTTTTACACACACACCCAAAAAAAGGAAGACCCGACCCAATCCAACGGAGCTCCAGCCCCGATCGTCCGCACTGTGCCAAACCCGCCTCCAGCTCCAAAT
Source organism: Orobanche coerulescens (assembly GCA_033398695.1). NCBI lineage: Eukaryota > Viridiplantae > Streptophyta > Magnoliopsida > Lamiales > Orobanchaceae > Orobanche > Orobanche coerulescens. The sequence goes on along the minus strand of CM065802.1, from coordinate 162,253,208 downwards.
ACAATCAAGCTCTGCCGTGATCAGTCCAGCCCGGATCGTCCAATCGACTATTGCCTAAAGCTGCGATCCGATCTGATCGAAGCACCATCGGATCGTCCAACGGCTTTACGCACGTGATATTCACTGTTTGAGAACCTAGTGCCGCTGATCGACATCCTCCATGCCAGACCTCACCAGGTGCAGTCGAGACAAACCTATCAAAATTGAAAAAAATGAGAGATGAGAATTTTCACGCATAAATTTTCTGCACAGCACAGTCGTACCAAAATCATGTTTGCCGATTCATTAACCGTAGCAGTGTGAAATTTTTACAGCAACTTTTCAACACAAATATCTATATATTCAATGGTGGAGATTGGATTCTGAGTAATATTACTTACAGAAACTGTCGTCGAATAGAAGTAGTTCTTTTAAGAAAATTTAGAAATCCGACCTCATCCAACACCGAGCTACTGCACCGCCGCGCTCGAGTCCTTTTGCGACCGATTATCGAGCCCAATAGCCCTTTCAGGCGTTTCTCAACTCTCACTTTTCCTAATTAATGATTCATTTATCATTAACTTGTATGTTTATGAATCTAAATGTGTTTATGCATTACGCGGCATGTACGAAAATATATTGCTCATGATGATGTGCACGCTATGGAGAGAAGCCATATTTATTATCCCGTTCAAGGATCAAAGTAAATATGGACCCGAGTACCCCACGAAAATATGTTGCTTATATGGAGAAAAGCCAAATTTATTATCCCATTAAAGTATCAAAGCTAATATGGAACCGAGTACCTAGTAAGATTTTATTTAAGTTCCCGTTTTTCAATTCCTCTCTTTTGGAAAATCTTTTTGGGGAACTAGGTATTTGGGTTCTTTATCTCCCAGCTACTTTGTGGTGGATGAGGCTATGAGAGGTGGTATCACTCTCATATATCGAAGTAAACTGTGTGACGGTCCCGGGGAAGTCACGGATAATTGTTGAAAGTCGATATTTATGGTTGTTTCATACATCAAACCTTGGGTGTGATTTGATGTTGCCATTTTGTCGATTTTAAACCAACAATTTAAAAAAATGAATATTTTCAGTAACGGTAAAGTTATGACCTGTTCATAATTAATCACGAACTTGTGATGTACAAATGGGACAAACATCGATTGCAACGGATATATCGTGGTTAAAATCAGTTTGTGACAGATTTGTCACGTTGAATTGTGGGACCACCATGTTGGTCTTGACCCAATCCCATACTTGGAAAACTTCATCTTTCATCTTATTAAAATAAAATATTGCATGTGGGTGTAGTCTTGCACCGTCTCATTGCAATATGATATATGAAAGAATTTAAGAGTATTTATCATGAACATTAACATGTGAAGTAATGGCATATTGCGGAAAATAATGAATTTGTTGACCTCGATTATAGTTCGTGTCACTATAGTCCGAATCCTGGTCCAAGTATTTGTAAAGGCATGCGCCTGAGATGTTTGACTATGCTTAGTCGATCTTATTGGATGGTCAAGACGAGTTGGTTATGGTATATTCATTATGTCTCATTTTTCAAAATGTTTAATTATGATGCACCGCGTTGTATCCACATAACATGGCTATTATGACGTATACTTGCAAATTGAGAATTAAAATACTTGGTTGGTTTGATGCATTTTGGTGGATTTTGTCTACACTTTTGATCATGACTAGGCGCATTCTCCTTGGTATTTGTTTATGCTTTGAAAGTTCAAACAGAATCATTGTTTTTTAAACAGCCTTAGTTGTACCGACGTTCCTACTTTCTCTGCAAGTCTACCAAGTTGGAGTTGCTGAAATGATCATTAGTCGAGATAATAAATTGAATACCCTGATGTGTTTAAATGCACCTATGGCTATCATTGCCATGTTTTTTCAACACTTATTCCATTGGATATGGTCTCAATCTTCTTTCCTCACTAAATTTGGGAAACACTAAAGCAGCTACTTAAAACATACACTGTGATATGAGTTTTATGATCCTTGTGGTGCACTACCTATGGTTAGAAAGATAAGAAAGTCTAGTTTTCATAACATCTGACCGTTCGTCTATAGCCTTCCCAACGAGGGAGTTATTGTTATTTTAGTGAATAAAGATCAACCTGCACGGAATTTTATTTCCAGGGATTGTGCTAACTTTTGTTCCAATCAACTTGTTCCTATCTTAAATTTGCAAGCGGTCTTATGATACACGTTTTTCAACGTCTTTTTAGCCGAATTAGCCATAGATTATGCGATTTTTGGTATGCATTGTACGCTAAAATTTTATCTTTCAAATGTTGAAAAACAGTTTCCTTGGGGAAGCCCAAAATATGCACCCTTATAAGAAGGTCGAGCGTGTGCATGGTAGTTTTACACCATGCTTGTGTCATAATTTTGCCCATTAGGCATATAATCTTGCCATGTTATGCACTCAATATGATAGATCATGTTGATCGTATCAGGTGTAAAATCTCTATGTTATTAGAGTGTTCGCTATGCTCATGTTTATAAAAATTTTGCAAGCAAAATTGAGTGCGTATTAAGATATTTACAAGGAACACAATATTTTTGGATTTCGTGTTATAAATCCATTGTAGCTATGATGAATAGGTTATCACAATCAATGAGTGGTACAATGCTCAAGTTGTAGAATGCCGAATGGTTTTTAATCACACATGTTGCGTAGTAATTGAACCATATTATGACTGGATGATATTTATTTAATGTGTGTCACTCATAGCATCTCATTGTGATTTGTGAGAAATAAAATCTTATGCATCACTTGTATTGGATATGTGAAAGAATATTCACGAGTCAATATGGTCAAACTTGCATCCATTTTTGTAACCAGAAGATATATTGGGATATTGACACATTTAGACTTTAATTGTCCATAGTCTGGATAGTTTGATGATCTATGTACCATGGTATTTCCATTGACATCATTTTTTTATTTGAACAAAGAAACTAGCTGGATCAAAGACACCAAAGTACGTTGGTGGAGTCGTGATTTCATAAGCACGTGTGATGCCAAAGACCCCCCAATGATCCTTCTTAGTCATGTTCATTGATTAAGCCTATTCTTTGGCCCAATTAGGAGAAGACACCCTCTTATGCTAAAGAGAATAATATAGTGACTCGCATAAGCATGGTGCTGAGTCTTACCTTTAACCGAGTCCTTATACATGCATGATCATAAGTGTTAGCTTGGATCGCATATGATGCTATGATGGTGTTCACAAATGGTCGTACTCAAGTGATAACATGTATATGTTATGCGGTTCCTTTAACAATAATTGATAAGTTGATGAAACCTGAGTTTATGGTTGTCCAACTTGTGGACCAGTCATTGTAAAGGTCGGTTCACCCACATTTAGACCAAGTCATAAAGTGAAAGTTTAACGAGTACTTCCTAACATCCAAGGCTATCTTCTCACAAATTTTGGTGCCATTTGTAGACTTGGAAGGAGGTGAACCACTTAAATGAAGTTTTCACATACTACCAGCCATTCTAATGACCAGTTTGGTGTCTTTTCGACCGGCTTCCGAGCACAAGGTTGATGGTTTTGGAACCCTAACACCCGTCTATTCATGTTCACGAAATTTTGTGGTGTTTGGGGCTGGTGAAGGGAGTGAACTCTTCAAGAAATCACTAGAGGTTCGATAAAACCAATGGCCTAACATCGGTTCAATCGTTTCTCTATGTTCGATCCCGGTGGTGTATAGTGGTGATTTTGTTGGATTCTCAAGACCAGTAGCTAGGGTTATGTAGCATAGGTCAACATGTCATATTCACCTATACCTGTTGGCACGTCTTTAGTGTAACTATCGCAAGTGCACGATATCGTATCAAGCAGTAAGTGGACTTTTTGAGTCCGGTTTATCGATCCCACGAGGAAGTTAGGTTATATATTAAATTATATACTATTTAACTATTTTTTATATAGATTTATAAGATTTAAACACACAATTTACGAGTTTGGTTTTTTAATTGCAAAGAAAATGCAATAATAGTTCTAATATTCAAGGAAATGAAAGATTACACTAATAAACGATTAATAAAAGATATAATGAAATAGTTGGGATTACAAACTTAGTTCATCATTAGTTATAGAAGATGTATAGAAGATCATAAGATGAATTTACTTATTATGTTGTGTAGATTCGATTTTCCTTAAAAGACGGTTTCTCTTTCGAACTGTAAAACGCCCCTTATATATTGAATCAATCCACTATATTTTTATGTTGATTGGCTTCAATACATAGCATTAGGTTTTATGAAAATAACTCAAAGAATCATCTAAGGTCTAGAGGTATATTTCTATCCCCTAGAACAACTTAGAGTGAAGATCATTTGATCTAATCAGACATATTTTCTTTCGAAACATATGAAGACCATAAATATCGTCATTTATTGGCCAAATAAATAAAGATTGGTAAAACAATGAAAATAACACACAATAATAAGTAATTCATAATAGATCTTTATACAAACTTAGAAAACATGACTAACCTTGTTTATAATCCCAACTTAAGTAACTTAGATCATGAAGGGTTTAATAAAAATAATACAAGCTTGAATGGTCATTATTAGTTGAAAAGAGAAAGAATTGATCTTAACTCCCTTAGTAGACAAAGGAGAAAGAAGCAATAAACTCCCTTAACAACATATGTTATACCACTATTACACAAGTCACTCAAGAACACAAGTGTGTTCTTCACACAAAAAGAAAATATTACAAAAAGTGGAAAAATATATGATGAAGGATGAATAATGATGGATCTAAGGGGTCTATTTATACACCTAAAGTCATCCAATAGCTCCAAAACTCCAGCATTATTACATTAGATTGGATCAATGTCAGCCATCCCCTCAATAATAGACCAAAAGTATAAAAAATTAGGCAATGATCAATAATCTGCCAAGAGTTACGGCCATAACATTGAGGAGTTACGGCCGTAACATTGAGGAGTTACGGACGTAACATGTCTTTGTAAATTTGAATTTTGTGAGTTACGCCCGTACACGCCCGTATGGAGTTTCAGACTTCATTTTCAGCCCAGAATTTCATAGACTTCTCGTTTTTGCCCCAAATCTTATTCGGATGATAACTTTTGATATATAACTCTGATTTTGAATCCGGAAAGACTGCCGAACTCGTCTCGGAAAGCCCTACAACATGAATACATAAAATTTCAACAAAGTTAATATTTTATACATATTATTTCTTGAGTAAATCAGTAATTCAATTCGATTAAGACTAAATTTACATCTTCATCTGATAAATAATAAAATTATTAAAAGTTGATTAATTCTAAGCAAAAACGAGTAGACTAGCTCATTTATGGGTGAAATATATCGATACAAACGATGGATAAGTGTATAAAATTGACAATTATCACCTGTAACACCCTCAAAATCCCATTGGATTATTACAGTGCCGTGGACCCCACGGCAGGAGATCCACCACGTGAACACTTTTATCATACATCAATCTGACCAAAAAGGAAAATCACAGTCCCAACTAAGATATCCGACACAATATCCCGACGTGGAATTTCAATGACAATGATGGGCCTGCATGGCCAAAATAAAAATACAACAACATCCACGAGCCTTGCTCGGATGACACAAAATGACAACAACTGACAAATTGGAGAACACTCCAAACTGTTGTCCAACATGAACACCGAAACAACTCGGGACTAGTATTGCTCGAATGCCTCGTCGCCATCATCATGCCCCTGTGTCTCAACTCTCTCCTCACAAACACCTAAAACATGGAAACATGTCCCGCATCCACGGGGCAGTCATCCAGATAATGAATATCAAATACATGTACAACATGATATGCATCCGAAGACAAAAGAAACGGTACAACAATGATAATACGAGATGCTCACAAACCAAGGTAAGAACAGAGCATTCATGAAACACTATGCCCATGGCATATGATCAATACCTGCTCAACAGGTTAAAACACAAGTGCCCAATGGCGAATCATCAATATAGAACACAACAACGAATTACCCGAAGGTAAACCAAACCAAAACTGAAATAGATAGAAACCACAATTCCCGAAGGCTCCAACGGAAACAACAATACATCGCACATGACCTAAAAGCCCTCAGCTGGAGCTACAAATCATCAAAATGGCCTGAAAGCCACTCAGCCGAAGCTGCCAATCATCACAATGGCCTGAAAGCCACTCAGCCAAAGCTGTCAATCAATAATGACATGGCCGAAGCCAAACAGCCCGAAGCTGTATCACGTAAGTGTAATACCCACGATTTTCGTTCTGGTTATTTTGGATTTTTTTCGGATATTTCCCGGTTGTCGAGTGCCGGTATTATTTTCTCGACAACTTATTTTGGCGTTTATGACCGTAGGTGATGATTGGTTATCTGTTGTTTTAATTTCGGATCGATGATGTTGTCCCCGAGTGTTTTGTCGTGTTCGTTCTGTGCGATTTCGGAAAATCGAGTCGTCGAATCATAGTGGTCGGGCACTGGCCGGACGAGTGGAGGCACTGGTCGGACGGGTGCAGGCACTGGCCGGGCAGGTACGGCAGGAACCGGCGTAGCGCACGCTATGTCCGGAGGTAGCGCACGCTACGGCCGGGAGGCAACACACGCTACGGCCGGTTGGTTGCGCGCGCTAGTCGGCCAAGGCAGTAGGGGCACAAAGGTTTTGGACTAGGGTGGATCGGCAGGTAGCGCACGCTACTGTCGGGCACTGCGCACGCTACGACCGACAGGTAGCGTGCGCTACAGCCGGAAGGCTGCGCACGCTACCTGGCCGAGTCAGTAGGGCAGTGAGGATTCTGGATTACGGCCCGGGCCGATAGCGCACGCTAGCTCGGCAGCCTAGCGCACGCTAGGCTGCACCAGTATAAATATGACCGAGCAGTCCTGTTTGCACTCATTTTTCATTTTCTCCCTTTCTCTTCCGCGGCTGGATCCTTTGCAAACTTGAAGATATGTTATTATACAACTAATCCACGAAGTTTGGGAGCTCATATCATCGATTAATCACTCCATAACATCCTTCAATCCAGCGAATCAAGGTTAGTTTTCTTAAAATCCTAGTTTTTGGGAAAATTGGGGGTTTTGGTTATTTTCGCACGTTTGATCCGTGATAACTTATATTTGTGATGGATTGATGATTATTAAGTCATATTATACCAATTTCCTTGTTGATCCATGGTTTGATTGTTAAAGATTCTTTATTTTGTTGAGTTCCTAATCGGTGCCTTGAAGGTGTCCGGTGAAAATCCTTAGAGGGTGGTTTTTGGGCGTTCTACGATTATTCTTACTCGTTCGATCGTAAATTTATTCACGTTATTATGTTAAGGTCAGGTTCCGTGCGAAGAACTCGTGTCGGAACCCTTCCATTTGCGGTTTTCCAATCGATTGTGTTACCGTCGTTTTCGCCGGAGAGTTGTGGGCGTTCGAGGTTTTCCGGTTGAGCCATGTTCGTCGGAGTGTCCGGCATCGACTATCGAGGCAAGTATCTTGCCAATACATTACGTATTTTGTGACTATGATGGTTGAAAATTGACAATACGTGCTAAACAAATTGTTTACAACCATTTTTCTAAAGAATCGTTATAACTATAATCATGGTTTTATTAAAAGAGGATTTTTGTGTTCGGGAATTAATGTGCTTAAATGACTATGCGTGTTGGTGTCGTGTATAGGATCATATTATTTCTGAGTGATGCCATTATGTGTGATTTTGTTGTTGGTAAGTTAAAGTTCAATTATCTTGTTAAGATTTCGTGTGGAGTCATGCAGATGTGTGTGAATATGTGAACTTGTGTGATATTGTTTGTGTCGTTTGGTGCTGTTTAGATGGTGTGCTTCTTTGTTAATTGTATAAGCTTTGGGTCGTGAGTGTGTGTTGGACATTTGGCAATTTTAGCAAAATACCTCGACTATATATATTGTGATTGACTCTTGAGGATTTCGGTTTTCGAAATTGTGAATTGATGAGAGTTGTAAGGTTTTTCTCGGGTACTCTCACTCGGGGATTGACTCGACGGGGTCACACGGGGACCTGGTGGCTTAGCGGCTGGACCGGGTCGCGAGAGTTACTTCAAGTGGGCATTCTCACTTGGGGTCGCTCGACGGGGCGCACAGGGACTTGGTGGCCTTACGGCGGGACCGGGGGCTGGACCGAGTCGCGAGAATTGCCAGTGTGTTTGTACTGTTGATTAATTGTGATATGTCTGGAGTATCACAATGCTTGTTGCTCGGAGTCGAGAGGCATTATATATCGAGTCTTGGTGTTTGTCTAAAATGGCATAATAATAATGTGTTATGTGTAATGTGTTGTTGGAAGTGAATTGAAGTTGATGATCGGGTTGTGGACCCAGTGTTTTGTGATTGGAATGGTTGTGTCGTGGACCCTGTGTTTTGTGACTGGAATGAATTGGGTTGTGAACCCCGTGTTTTGTTAATCGGATTTGCATTTTGGAAAATGAACTTTGGGGTGGTGACCCTAAGTGGCTTTTGAAGAATTAAGAACTTTACAATCACAAATGTTTTCAAAACTCCTGAGATTTGGAAGTGTTTGCAAAGTGCTTACTTGTTTCGTTTTACTTTCAAGGCTTGAACTATTTTTGATTAAACCAAATATCTCGGGAAGTCTTTTGTTGTATTCTCGGAATGTGTTATGTATGGCTTATATTTGCACTTTATACTTGTACTAGCAAAACAGTGGAGTTTTGCTAACCCCCGAGTATTCGGGGGGTGGATGTCTATTTTTGCATCCAGGTACATGCAGGTTTGGGAGCAAAACACAGGATCGGCGCGAAGGATGATGGAAGGCGAATGATACTAATCACACGAAGGCCAGTGTTGGATGCAGTCAGTCGGAGTTTTTGTATGGTCTTTCTTCTGTCGTACCTTTCGTTTGAGAGTGTATTTTACCCTTGCATGAGTATGAGTCGAGGTACAAATGTGTATTTTGACTTGTATGTTTGTGATGAAAGACCGAGTTAGATGGTTGATTTGGTATTTTATCATGTCAGTATGTAATGAGTTGTGTTGTTTGGATGTCTAGCCTGGTGGATCCTCACGGAGAGGGTCTGCGGCGTGTAATATTCCCTGTTTGATTCTGGGGGTGTTACATTTATGGTATCGGAGCTTTAGGTTGCGGAAACCTAGGATGTCGGGTCCAGTCGGGTATTGTCGTGTCTTGTTCTGTCAGATTGTGTCTGTCTAAGTCGTGTCGCGACGCGTCGTCTGTGATGTCGGCCGTGATTAGTATCGAGGTGCAGCCATCATCTTCGTGCGACCTGTGGATGTAAGTCTCCCTACTATATTGTGACTTTTGATATACGAGCTTGTATGATTTTGTGTTATGACGTGGAGTTTAAAGGTGATTTGTGATTATGTGGCCTATGTTGTTTGATCCTCGTATGATGCTAGAATGAAAGTGGTGCCAACGTATTTGTATATATACACACATCCTGATATAAGTCGTTTTTACAAGAGTAATGGCATTGGTGTGGTTACGCAAAGAAAAATTCATCAATGTGATATTTTAAAACTTTACATGTTTTGGGGAGTCACGTATATTTTGTTTTAAAATATCCTCCAAATGGAGGAAAAAAGTTGATTTTTGTATAATGACCTGAAGGCCGAATTTTTTTTTGAGAATTCAAACTACCGATATTTTATTTTCATCTTGTATTATAAGTTTTCAAAACATGATTTTTGAACTCAAGTGAAGTCTACAAGATGTAGACAAGACGTGACTCTCGTTTTCAACTTATCGGTTTTATGGTTGTTAGTCGAGAAATATGTGATGATGTTCTTGTTGTTCGGGCAGTGTTGCCAGTTTTAAATTAAAATTATGATATGAATGCTGAGTCGTTCGATTTGTGTACATTGAGATAGCTCTCTTTAATAAGAGGTGAGATTTTGGTTTTTGAATGACAATTGTCTTTTGATGGTTGCTCATGAAGTGTTAAATCGATGGCTTTGAGATTCGAACGTGTTGTCGTTTATTTGTGACCATCGATTCTACTAATGTCATATATATATGTTCGCAATCACGTTGCTGAATTAGAGCTGTTAGCGCACGCTAAGCATAAGGCTAGCGCGCGCTAATGTGGCATGAGTAGCGCACGCTAATGTCGTTGTAACGTGTGCTAATGAGCCTGGGCAGAGGATGTGGAACCCCATTTTTAGCCGTTAGGATTAACTTTCTGTCGTCAGTCATCTGTGACTGTATTCTATATGTGTTGTCTAGTGATGACAACTGTTTTGTGTGAACGTGTGTTGTGACCTTTCATTCGTGCTAAATGATAATTGATTTTGTTCGGTGAGTTGATAAATTATGTCTGTTGTGTGTGTGTGTGTTCGAAAACATTTTCCTGAAACTTTCATAAGTTTTTGCAAGTTGCGGAAATCAATTTTTGAAACTAATTTGACGTTTCGATTAATTCGGCGGCTTCGTATGAACTTTGGAAATTGTTTGAAATTTGCGAGCCGGCCTAGGATTCTCAAATAAAACCTCGACGGTATTGAAAGAGTTGTTTTAAAGTACCTTGAACATTTTGCAAAATGTTACCGTCGTTGATTCTTGTGTAGTGTTGGGAGAATTTTCGGAAATGACTTTTAACGTACTATTGTATTTTCGAATAATTCGAGTACATGATTTTCAAAAATCTTTCACACAATTTTTTTTTTCAAAAACCAATACGATTTCTTTTTCAAAAATATATAGTGAAAGATGAAAAATCTCACTCGATGTAAAGTTCAAACTCGGATTTGGAAATATTAGAGTATGTAAGAATGGTTTGATGATCTTGCATGGTTAACTTTTTGGTTGTTAACGGTGATGATGATGCGTAGAGGCATGATGATTTTGATAACGCCGGTTTCAAGGAATTATTATTTTGGCAAATGATTTCAAATGAGACGGTTAGAGTATGTTGTTTACAAGTTTTGATGAAACAACCCGAGGTACCAAAAGTACTTTTAAAGTTTATTTTGAATAGCATACAAATCCTATGATTTTCAAAAGATTTCCTTTAAAAGGATACCTCGTGGATTTTCTTTCCGAGTTGTTATTGGTTACCTTATGTGATATGTCATGCTAAGTTGGTACTTTAGCATATTGTTTTCGCGAAGTGGTGCAATCGTATTGAGTGAGAATCCGCTTAGTATGCCGAGGGACAGAGGACGCGACCGTGACCACGGTACAGTTGGTTATGGAGATTAGATGCGGGACCAAGAGGATATGGCCGGGACGGTTGATATTCAAGCACTTCGTTTTCGTTGTTTAGGTTTCGGGGACAAAACCTCTTGTAAAGGTGATATGATGTAATACCCATATTTTTTTTCGCTTCCGTTTCGTTCGACCGTATTGACTCGATTGTGTTCGTTGATGCTTCTGACCTTGTGTTGTTCTCACCCTTGTCATTCAAGCGAGTTCTGATATTGTTCCAAATTGATGTGTATATTGCTGTGATCTTTCCAAATTCGGATCGATTTCTTGTGAACTGTGTTCGAAATTAACACCTCGTGATTCCTACAAGTTTATCGATGTTTTGATTTGAGGTGTGAACTTCATAGTTGATCGTTGTTGTTCGATCATTGCTATTTGTTCGTCATTGTACAATCATTATTGTTTGATCTCGTAGTCGTGAATATTGTGCATCTGGGCCATTTTGCAATTTCCATAAGTGCTGGGAAATTGTCTTCGTATTTGATCTTCCAAATCTGTGAGTTACTGGACTTTCATACCTTTCAGCGTTGGAATCGTGACTTGATTTTCATATTGCTCGGTTTTATCAACCGCAGCGATTCATGCTCGTTGCTTTTCGTAAGCATTCTTGCATATTGAATCGGATTGTAGTGGCTTTATACTGCATGGAGTTCTGGTGTGTTGTCGAGAGTCGCCTTGCTTTTGTTTTAAGTTTCGGGACGAAACTTATTTTTAGGGGGTAGAATGTAATACCCACGATTTTCGTTCTGGTTATTTTGGATTTTTTTCGGATATTTCCCGGTTGTCGAGTGCCGGTATTATTTTCTCGACAACTGATTTTGGTGTTTATGACCGTAGGTGATGATTGGTTATCCGTTGTTTTAATTTCCGATCGATGATGTTGTCCCCGAGTGTTTTGTCGTGTTCGTTCCGTGCGATTTCGGAAAATCGAGTCATCAAATCATGGTGGTCGGGCACTGGCCGGACGAGTGGAGGCACTGGACGGACGGGTGCAGGCACTGGCCGGGCGGGTACGGCAGGAACTGGCGTAGCGCACGCTATGTCCGGGAGGTAGCGCACGCTACGGCCGGGAGGCAACGCACGCTACGGCCGGTTGGTTGCGCGCGCTAGTCGGCCGAGGCAGTAGGGGCAGAAATGTTCTGGACTAGGGTGGATCGGCAGGTAGCGCACGCTACTGTCGGGCACTGCGCACGCTACGACCGGCAGGTAGGGCGCGCTACGGCCGGAAGGCTGCGCACGCTACCTGGCCGAGTCAGTAGGGCAGTGAGGATTCTGGATTGCGGCCCGGGCCGATAGCGCACGCTAGCTCGGCAGCCTAGCGCACGCTAGGCTGCACCAGTATAAATATGACCGAGCAGTCCTGTTTGCACTCATTTTTCATTTTCTCCCTTTCTCTTCCGCGGCTGGATCCTTTGGGAACTTGAAGATATGTTATTATAAAACTAATCCACGAAGTTTGGGAGCTCATATCGTCGATTAGTCACTCCATAACATCCTTCAATCCAGCAAATCAAAGTTAGTTTTCTTAAAATCCTAGTTTTGGGAAAATTGGGGGTTTTGGTTGTTTTCGCCCGTTTGATCCGTGATAACTTATATTTGTGATGGATTGATGATTATTAAGTCATATTATACCAATTTTCTTGTTGATCCATGGTTTGATTGTTAAAGATTCTTCGTTTTGTTGAGTTCCTAATCGGTGCCTTGAAGGTGTCCGGTGAAAATCCTTAGAGGGGGGTTTTTGGGCGTTCTACGATTATTCTTCCTCATATGAACGTAAATTTATTCACGGTATTATGTTAGGGTCAGGTTCCGTGCGAAGAACTCGAGTCGGAACCCTTCCGTTTGCGGTTTTCTGATTGGTTGTGTTACCGTCGTTTTCGCCGGAGAGTTGTGGGCGTTCGAGGTTTTCCGGTTGAGCCACGTTCGTCGGAGTGTCCGGCATCGACTATCGAGGCTAGTATCTTGCCCATACATTACGTATTTTGTGAATATGATGGTTGAAAATTGACGATACGTGCTAAACAAATTGTTTACAACCATTTTTCTAAAGAATCGTTATAACTATAATCATGGTTTTATTAAAAGAGGATTTTTGTGTTCGGGAATTAATGTGCTTAAATGACTATGCGTATTGGTGTCGTGTATAGGATCATATTATTTCCGAGTGATGCCATTATGTGTGATTTTGTTGTTGGTAAGTTAATGTAATATCCGGGGATAATTTTTTTTCGTGTTATTGTTGAGTTGTACGTATTCATTTGGAATTGTACAAGTATTGTTGTTTTGGAATGATACAATGAATATTGTATTGGAATATTTCGGTATCTAAATATTTATACTTGTCGTCGGGTTGGTTTTGTCGTTTGAATGTTGGTTGGAGAGTTTGGATTTTTGGCTTAGTACACTAGCCTTAACGTACGCTACATGTATAGACTTACGTACGTTATGGGCTGAGTATTACGTACGTTAGACCTGTAAGGTTACGTACGTAATGCTTGGTAGGTGGCAGGAACCTTCCTCGTAGTCACTTTCGGCCGGTGGGTCCCGAGCATCTTCCGATCGGATCTCACTATTGCAGTCAACGGACCCTTATGTACGTTAAGAGGTGAGCTCTACGTACGTAATGCAGTTCTTGTTAACGTACGTAATATGTTTTTGTTTACGTACGTTAAGGCCTTCGTATTTTTGTTCAATTAGTTCTGGATTTGGGTTTACGTACGCTAATGTTTTTACATAACTTACGTAAAGGCCCTTACGTACGTTAGCATGGGCGTATAACGTACGTAATAGACTTGTCAGTCTATTTATCTTGGTTTCGTATTTCATTTCCTCACGAACCAAAACACATTTTATCTCCCTAGAATCGTCCGTTTGGACTTGTTATTGATGTTTAGCCCCTTCCAACTCAATCTTAATCATCCTAGCTTGGATTGAAGCTTGAAGTTGGAAGCTTGTTGGTGCTCCTTTGGTGTTTGGAGGCTTCTTCTTTTTCTTCTTTGGTAAGTTCCCCCAATCTCCTGTTCTTCAAGTGATTTTCGAGTTTTTGTTGTTGTTTTCTTCGGGTATTATTTGATTAATGGAGTATATCATGATTCTTCATGGTTTTGATAAACTTTTGATGAAGAACATGATGGTATTGCTTGAGTTGGATTATGTTCTTGATGTTTTAGATTGTTTGGAGGTTTTAATCATGTCTACTAAGGATTATGTTAAGATTGTTATATGATTAACATAGTCTTGAGATGATTGTTGTTGTTGTTGATGGTGTTCTTGAAAGATTATAACCATTTTAGTAAGGATTTATGATAATTTAAGGGGTGATTATCATAATTTGGAAATGGTTGAGTGAATCTTGTTGTTTAACCCGAATTCATGATGTATTGATGAAGGATTTCTTTTTCAGACATCATGATTATTGAGTTGATGATGTTCTTGGGGTGATAATGATAATATTGATAATATTATCATTGTAGGAGGATCAATTTGATGATATTGGTGATATTATCATTTTGAGATGTTTGTTTTGATGATTGTTCTTAAGTGAATCTTGTTGAATGGATTTCACAAGTGTTAAGAACGTAATGATCATGTTAATTGATCATCAAGGTGTTAGAGGATGTTAGAATTCATAGTTGAGAACTATGATATTCGTTCGTGCAGTGTGATCGATTCGTGTTTGAATCGGGCTTTGTCTTTGTCGTTGTTTTCTATTGATTTTGTGTTTTTGAATGAATCATTTTCATTCAAGGTTGTTCGAGTGTTTGTGATCGTCGGGAGGCGCCGTTCGCCATTTCGTGCCAGGACGTTGATCGTGGAAGGACTTGCTTGCCTTCGGTTTGAGGCAAGTTTTATACTTGTACTGGTCAATTAGATTAATGTTATCATATATTTGAATGAATGTATTGTATCATTTCGGGACTTAGTCTCTTCGTGATTTGTTGATATTCGGGAATTGTTTGATGCAATACCCTTCGGTGATTATGCCAGATGTGATTGTTATTCGTTAACGGCCGGTTTAAGGCATTGAGATTCTTGTTGTCGATAGCCGGTTCGCGGCATCGATGTATCGATTATTATTGTTGACGTTAATGTCGTTCTGAGGGATCGTTGAATCGTTATTATCGAATTGGAACTGTTGCTATGATGTTGCATTGGCCGATTGAAGGCATTTGATATATTCGTTTATCATATCTGTTTCGGTGGTCGGTCTAAGACGCCGGGACATCTATTCTACCGTATCATTGGTTATCGATTAACCGTTCTAAGGTATTCGATGTATTGAATTGGGATTATCGAAGATAATTCCCATCCGTTGTATCATTGGTTATCGATTAACCGTTCTAAGGTAATCGATGTATTGAATTGGGGTTATCGAAGATAATTCCCATCCGTTGCATCATTGGTTATTGATTAACCGTTCTAAGGTAATTGGTGTATTTAATTGGGATTATCGAAGATAATTCCCATCCGTTGTGTCATCGTTATCGATTGACCGTTCTAAGGTAATCGATGTATTGAATCGAGACGGTCAAGGATAGTTCCACCCGTTGAGTTGTTGTGAATTGACCATTCCAAAGCAGTCGATGTATTTGAATTGGGACCGCCGTGGACAGTGTCCATCCATGAGTTGTTGTTCTCGTGTTGGCCGACTCAAGGCAGCACGTTATTATTCATGTGAATTTGGTAATCTTGGGATCGTTACTGTTGTGATTAATTATATTTTGGAGGCTAGTCTCAGCTAATGCTCGATGGGTAAGCTTGGGGCTTGAACCTTCGCGGTTGGTTTCCCAACACCTACAGTTCAGTAGGTCACGGTCATGTTAATGATCTCATTATGGGTAAGCTTGGGGCTTGAACCTTCGCGGTTGGTTTCCCAACACCTACAGTTTAGTAGGTCACGGTCATGTTAATGATCTCATTATGGGTATGCTTGGGGCTTGAACCTTCGCGGTTGGTTTCCCAACACCTACAGTTCAGTAGGTCACGGTCATGTTAATGATCTCATTATGGGTAAGCTTGGGGCTTGAACTTTCGCAGTTGGTTTCCAAGCACCTGCAATTCAGCAGGTCACGGTCATTGGATGATCTCATTGTGATACGGCTTCATGCCGTGGCTTCGGCCCTCATTGTGATACGGCTTCGTGCCGTGGCTTTGGCCCTCAGTTGATACAGCTTCGGGCTATTTGGCTTCAGGCCATTGTGATGACTAGCAGTTTCGGCTGAGTGGTTTTCAGGCCATCGTGACGTATTGGTATTTTCGCTGGAACCTTCAGGCAATTGTGATTCGTATTTATTTCGGCTCTGGGTTGGTTTATCTTTGTGTAGTTCATTGTTGTGATATGTATTGATGATTCGCCGTTGGGCACTTGTGTTCTAACCTGTTGAGCAGGTGCCGATCGAATACCGCGGGCATAGTATTTCACAAATGCTCAATTGTTACTTTGGTTTGTGAGCATCTCGTATTACCATTGATGTACCATTTATTCTGTCTTTGGATGCATATCATGTTATACATGTATTTGATATTCATTATCTGGATGACTGACCCCGTGGGGGCGGAACATGTTTTCATGTTTTAGGTGCTTGTGAGGAGAGAGTTGAGACACAGGGGCATGACGATGGCGAAGAGGCATTCGAGCGATACTAGTCCGAGATGTTTTGGTGTCCATGTCAGTCAGACAGTTGGAGTACTCCAGTTTTGTTCAGTCGTTGTCATTTTGCATCATCCGAGCTAGGCTCGTGGATGTCGTTGTATTTTATTTAGTCCGTGTAGGCCCACTGTTGTCATTGAAATTCCATATCGGAATATTATGTTGGATGTCAGTGTAGGAATTGTGATTCCCCTTTTGGCCAGTTTGTTGTATTTTAGTCATGTTCGCCTGGTGGATCTCCTGGTGTGGGGTCCACGGCACTGTAATGACACAATGGGATTTGGGGGTGTTACAGAAGATGGTATCAGAGAATTGGGTTGTGAGATACCCTGATATGTGAGTTATGTGGCTCTACCGACACAGTAGTAGTGGGGCTGTCACGTTATGACAATATGGACAGTCGGGTTTTGTGAGTCGTGATAGTTGAGCGACTGTATGAGTCTTTCTTTCATCGAGTCGTCGTCGGTGAAGACTAGTATCGCAAGGCCTTGAAGCTTCGTATGACCTGTGTAAGGACTCGATTCTCTTGTATGTTCATACATTCATTATGCCATTGATTATACATATTTTGTTGAAATCTGTATGTAACATTGTGTTACGACCCATTCATGATTAATTGCTTTGGAGCATGTCGGCCCAGTATTGGCTATAATTAGCAAGTTTGAAGTGATTGTTTATTTGTTAAGTATGTATACTCGTGTTTGGCTATTGACTTAGCATTGTGGATTGGCCGTTCGGGCATATTTTAGCTTTGTTCATGATCGAGCGTTATTCTTTCAGTATGGAAATAGGAAACCAAGGACGTGGCAGAGGGGGTAAAGGCTGCAGAGCAGGCCGAAACCCAGAACCTCGTGTTTATGCGCGTGCAGATGCCGAGATGGATCAGAATTCGGCCGGAGATGTGACTTATGCGACCGGTTCCCCTTCGGAACGTCATGCTCGAGGAGTCGATCAGACTGGCATCGACCCTTTCTTGCTTATGAAGGGCATGATGACCCAGATGACTCAGATAACACAGATAATGGAAACCATGCAGACCTCGATGGTTCGTGGTACAGCAGCGAGGACTCAGTGCCGTTTATGGACAGCCGAGAGTGAGTCAAATTATCGGCGACATCTCTCGTCAGAGGCTGCCTATCTTTGAGGGTTCATCGGAACCAGCTGATATTGTTCATTGGCTTGAACATTTTGATAAACTCTTCGACATGGTTCAGTGTCCGGAAGAGAGTAAGGTGGCGATGGGCTTACTATTTGAGTAAAGGCGCTTATTCTTGGTGGCTTTCCGTGAAACCCACCGATCGTGATTGTGCTTGGAGTGAGTTTAAGACTCTTATGTTAGAGAGGTATTATCCGGCTCCACTTCGTGAAGCCAAACTGTCATAGGTTTTGAACCCCGAATCCGTCGAAGACGAGGGTGTTATTGTTATTGCGGAGAAGTTTCAGGGACTCCTTCAGTTTGCTTCATCTGTTATCCATACTGAGGCGGATAAGATCAAGTATTTTAGCAAGAGGCTGAACCCACAGTTTAGGATGCAGTTGTTCAACCATAATTGCAATTCACTTGGTGAATTCATCGAGAAGGATCTTGGAGCAGAGCTTTTGATCAAGGAGCTTACTCGGAAGAACCCTTCAGTTTCTTCCGGTGAGAGGACTAGGATGCCGGTTCGTTCAGAGGGACATCGGGCTCCGACGTCCAAGAGGTCATCTTCTAGTCATCTTCGTGCTGGGAAAGCATCTTCTTCTCAGGCGACGGGTTCGACCGTTGTTTGCTTTAACTGTGATACAATAGGACATCACAGTACTCGGTGCTCGATGCGGTCTTTTGCTTGTTTTCTGTGTGGGAGGCAGGGACACCTTCAGAAATACTGCAGGGGTTCTAGTGCCAGTACATATCAAGGGAAATCACGGGCCTCGAGCGATTTTGTTTCTTCAGTCCGTACTCCATCCAAGGGGTCCTATCAGGCTTCGAGAGCCAGAGGTATGGACAACCGAAGAGGAGCAGTGAGTTCATATTTAGGTCTTCCTCGAGTCGATGAGATCGAGGAGTTCGATGATCTGGAGGATGTTGATTTCGGGTACATTTGAGATGTAGTCTTGATTTGTAGTTTCCTTGTTTTTTCGAATTGATATTTGACTCGGTCTGTATTGTGATATTGTGGTTGTGAACCATATATTATTGATCTAAATTGTTTTGATAACTTCTGAGAATCTTGAGATTTGAGGTCGTGTGATGTGTTTTTCCTTCCTTTTGGTGTTGTACCTGAGATTTTGTAATAATCTGGGTGATTGTTCATTTCAATTCGAGATGCCGAGTCATGAGGACTTGGGTGTGTGCTTGATATGGTCTCGAGGACCATATGTGCATTGTTATTTTCCTTTTGTGGCATGAGTCAGTGCTTGCTTGAGCGTTTAATGCCGATGAGAACGGGGGAGTGTACACCGATGATTGTAGACATGTATAATGGGCGGCACCCGCGGGGTGTGTACGCCGGTGTTACGAGTCTTGCGGGTGGTGCGACTTCTTGACCGGTCTCTGATGGAGGAGTCATGATTCGATTTATCTCGCACTTGGTTGAGTATTTTTATCACTTGTTATTCGATGTGTTCAGGCAGAGGAGACGTGGGAACCCGTGGGGTTGGCCCGATTACTCAGACGGAGTTGCTCATATTGAGGGGTATTCCTGGATATGTTGTTTTCAGATCATGATGGATAGTTTTTACCCCGTGTTTTTGCTCCTTGAGTTCCGGGGACGAAACTCTTTTTAAGGGGGGGAGTATGTAATATCCGGGGATAATTTTTTTTCGTATTACTGTTGAGTCGTACGTATTCATTTGGAATTGTACAAGTATTGTTGTTTTGGAATGATACAATGAATATTGTATTGGAATATTTCGGGATCGTAATATTTATACTTGTCGTCGGGTTGGTTTCGTCGTTTGAATGTTGGTTGGAGAGTTTGGATTTTTGGCTTAGTACACTAGCCTTAACGTACGCTACATGTATAGACTTACGTACGTTATGGGCCGAGTATTATGTACGTTAGACCTGTAAGGTTACGTACGTAATGCTTGGTAGGTGGCAGGAACCTTCCTCGTAGTCACTTTCGGCCGGTGGGTCCCGACCATCTTCCGATCGGATCTCACTATTGCAGTCAACGGACCCTGACGTACGTTAAGGGGTGAGCTCTATGTACGTAATGTAGGTCTTGTTAACGTACGTAATATGTTTTTGTTTACGTACGTTAAGGCCTTCGTATTTTAGTTCAGTTAGTTCTGGATTTGGCTTTACGCACGTTAATGTTTTTACATAGCGTACGTAAAGGCCCTTACGTACGTTAGCATGGGCGTATAACGTACGTAATGGACTTGTCAGTCTATTTATCTTGGTTTCGTATTTCATTTCTTCACGAACAAAACACATTTTATCTCCCCTAGAATCCTCCGTTTGGACTTGTTATTGATGTTTAGCCCCTTCCAACTCGATCTTAATCATCCTAGCTTGGATTGAAGCTTGAAGTTGGAAGCTTGTTGGTGCTCCTTTGGTGTTTGGAGGCTTCTTCTTGTTCTTCTTTGGTAAGTTCCCTCAATCTCTTGTTCTTCAAGTGATTTTCGAGTTTTTGTTGTTGTTTTCTTCGGGTATTGTTTGATTCATGGAATATATCATGATTCTTCATGGTTTTGATAAACTTTTGATTAAGAACATGATGGTATTGCTTGAGTTGGATTATGTTCTTGATGTTTTAGATTGTTTGGAGGTTTTAATCATGTCTACTAAGGATTATGTTAAGATTGTTATATGATTAACATAGTCTTGAGATGATTGTTGTTGTTGTTGATGGTGTTCTTGAAAGATTATAACCATTTTAGTAAGGATTTATGATAATTTAAGGGGTGATTATCATAATTTGGAAATGGTTGAGTGAATCTTGTTGTTTAACCCGAATTCATGATGTATTGATGAAGGATTTCTGTTTCAGACATCATGATTACTGAGTTGATGATGTTCTTGGGGTGATAATGATAATATTGATAATATTACCATTGTAGGAGGATCAATTTGATGATATTGGTGATATTATCATTTTGAGATGTTTGTTTTGATGATTGTTCTTAAGTGAATCTTGTTGAAGGATTTCACAAGTGTTAAGAACGTAATGATCATGTTAATTGATCATCAAGGTGTTAGAGGATGTTAGAATTCATAGTTGAGAACTATGATATTCGTTCGTGCAGTGTGATCGATTCGTATTTGAATCGGGCTTTGTCTTTGTCGTTGTTTTCTATTGATTTTGTGTTTTTGAATGAATCATTTTCATTCAAGGTTGTTCGAGTGTTTGTGATCGTCGGGAGGCGCCGTTCACCATTTCGTGCCAGGATGTTGATCGTGGAAGGACTTGCTCGCCTTCGGTTTGAGGCAAGTTTTATACTTGTACTGGTCAATGAGATTAATGTTATCATATATGTGTATGAATGTATTGTATCATTTCGGGACTTAGTCTCTTCGTGATTTGTTGATATTCGGGAATTGTTTGATGCAATACCCTTCGGTGATTATGCCAGATGTGATTGTTATTCGTTAACGGCCGGTTTAAGGCATTGAGACTCTTGTTGTCGATAGCCGGTTCGCGGCATCGATGTATCGATTATTATTGTTGATGTTAATGTCGTTCTGAGGGATCGTTGAATCGTTATTATCGAATTGGAACTGTTGCTATGAGGTTGCATTGGCCGATTGAAGGCATTTGATATATTCTTTTATCATATCTGTTTCGGTGGTCGGTCTAAGACGCCGGGACATCTATTCTACCGTATCATTGGTTATCGATTAACCGTTCTAAGGTAATTGATGTATTGAATTGGGATTATCGAAGATAATTCCCATTCGTTGTATCATTGGTTATCGATTAACCGTTCTAAGGTAATCGATGTATTGAATTGGGGTTATCGAAGATAATTCCCATCCGTTGCATCATTGGTTATCGATTAACCGTTCTAAGGTAATTGATGTATTTAATTGGGATTATCGAAGATAATTTGTGTCATCGTTATCGATTGACCGTTCTAAGGTAATCGATGTATTGAATCGAGACGGTCAAGTATAGTTCCACCCGTTGAGTTGTTGTTAATTGTCCATTCCAAGGCAGTCGAGGTATTTGAATTGGGACCGCCGTGGACGGTGCCCATCCATGAGTTGTTGTTGTCGTGTTGGCCGACTCAAGGCAGCACGTATAATCTTGTGAATTTGGTAATCTTGGTATCGTTACTGTTGTGATTAATTATGTTTTAGAGGCTAATCTCGGCTAGTGCTCGATGGGTAAGCTTGGGGCTTGAACCTTCGCGGTTGGTTTCCCAACACCTACAGTTCAGTAGGTCACGGTCATGTTAATGATCTCATTATGGGTAAGCTTGGGGCTTGAACCTTCGCGGTTGGTTTCCCAACACCTACAGTTCAGTAGGTCACGGTCATGTTAATGATCTCATTATGGGTAAGCTTGGGGCTTGAACCTTCGCAGTTGGTTTCCCAACACCTACAGTTCAGTAGGTCACGGTCATGTTAATGATCTCATTATGGGTAAGCTTGGGGCTTGAACTTTCGCGGTTGGTTTCCCAGCACCTGCAATTCAGCACGTCACGGTCATTGGATGATCTCATTGTGATACGGCTTCGTGCCGTGGCCTCGGCCCACATTGTGATACGGCTTCGTGCCGTGGCTTTGGCCCTCAGTTGATACAATGGCCGCTTGGCTTCGAGCCATTGTCAGGCCGATTTCAGCGCTGGCTGAGTGGTTTTCAGGCCATCGTGACGTATTGGTATTTTCGCTGGAACCTTCAGGCAATTGTGATTCGTATTTATTTCGGCTCTGAGTTGGTTTATCTTCGTGTAGTTCATTGTTGTGATCTGTATTGATGATTCGCCGTTGGGCACTTGTGTTCTAACCTATTGAGCAGGTACCGATCGAATACCGCGGGCATAGTATTTCACAAATGCTCAATTGTTACTTTGGTTTGTGAGCATCTCGTATTACCATTGATGTACCATTTATTCTGCCTTTGGATGCATATCATATTATACATGTATTTGATATTCATTATATGGATGACTGACCCCGTGGGGGCGGAACATGTTTTCATGTTTTAGGTGCTTGCGAGGAGAGAGTTGAGACACAGGGGCATGACGATGGCGACGAGGCATTCGAGCGATACTAGTCCGAGATGTTTTGGTGTCCATGTCAGTCAGACAGTTGGAGTACTCTAGTTTTTTTCAGTCGTTGTCATTTTGTATCATCCGAGCTAGGCTCATGGATGTCGTTGTATTTTATTTAGGCCGTGTAGGCCCACTGTTGTTATTGAAATTCCATATCGGAATATTATGTTGGATGTCAGTGTAGGAATTGTGATTCCCCTTTTGGTCAGTTTGTTGTATTTTAGTCATGTTCGCCTGGTGGATCTCCTGGTGTGGGGTCCATGGCACTGTAATGACCTAATGGGATTTGGGGGTGTTACAGTTAAAGTTCAATTATCTTGTTAAGATTTCGTGTGGAGTCATGCGGATGTGTGTGAATATGTGAACTTGTGTGATATTGGTTATGTCGTTTGGTGCTGTTTAGATGGTGTGCTTCTTTGTTAATTGTATAAGCTTTAGGTCGTGAGTGTGTGTTGGACATTTGGCCATTTTAGCAAAATACCTCGACTATATATATTGTGATTGACTCTTGAGGATTTAGGTTTTGGAAATTGTGAATTGATGAGAGTTGTAAGGTTTTTCTCGGGTACTCTCACTCGGAGATTGACTCGACGGGGTCACACGGGGACCTGGTGGCTTAGCGGCTGGACCGGGTCGCGATAGTTACTTCGAGTGGGCATTCTCACTTGGGGTCGCTCGACGGGGTGCACAGGGACTTGGTGGCCTTACGGCGGGACCGGGGGCTGGACCGGGTCGCGAGAATTGCCAGTGTGTTTGTATTGTTGATTAATTGTGATATGTCCGGAGTATCACAACGCTTGTTGCTCGGAGTCGAGAGACATTATATATCGAGTCTTGGTGTTTGGCTAAAATGGCATAATAATAATGTGTTATGTGTAATGTGTTGATGGAAGTGAATTGAAGTTCATGATCGGGTCGTGGACCCTGTGTTTTGTGATTGGAATGGTTGGGTCGTGGACCCTGTGTTTTGTGATTGGAATGAATTTGTGAACCCCGTGTTTTGTTAATCGGATTTGCATTTTGGAAAATGAACTTTGGGGTGGTGACCCTAAGTGGCTTTTGAAGAATTAAGAACTTTACAATCACAAATGTTTTCAAAACTCCCGAGATTTGGAAGTGTTTGCAAAGTGCTTACTTGTTTCGTTTTACTTTCAAGGCTTGAACTATTTTTGATTAAACAAAATATCTCGGGAAGTCTTTTGTTGTATTCTCGGAATGTGTTATGTATGGCTCGTATTTGCACTTTATACTTGTACTAGCAAAACAGTGGAGTTTTGCTAACCCCCGAGTATTCGGGGGGTGGATGTCTGTTTTTGCATCCTGGTACATGCAGGTTTGGGAGCAAAACACAAGATCGGCGCGAAGGATGATGGAAGGCGAATGATACTAATCACACGAAGGCTAGTGTTGGATGCAGTCAGTCGGAGTTTTTGTATGGTCTTTCGTCTGTCGTACCTTTCGTTTGAGAGTGTATTTTACCCTTGCATGGGTATGAGTCGAGGTAGAAATGTGCATTTTGACTTGTATGTTTGTGATGAAAGACCTAGTTAGTAGGTTGATTTGGTATTTTATCATGTCAGTATGTAATGAGTTGTGTTGTTTGGATGTCTAGCCTAGTGGATCCTCACGGAGAGGGTCTGCGGCGTGTAATATTCCCTGTTTGATTCTGGGGGTGTTACAGTAAGGGGCCGAAGCAACAAGCCTGAAGTGGTATCAGATTGAGCGGCCGAAGCCACACAGCCGAAGCTGTATCACAATGAGGGGCTGAAGCTACACAGCCGAAGTTGTATCACAAAGAGGGGTCGAAGCCACACAGCCAAGCTGTATCACAATGAGGGGCCGAAGCCACACAGCTGAAGCTATATCACAATGAGGGGCCGAAGCCACATAGCCGAAGCCGTATCACAATGAGGTCATCCAATGACCGTGAACTACTGAATTGCAGGTGTTGGGAAACAAACTGCGACAAGTTCAAGCCCCAAGCTTACCCATAATGAGATCATCAACATGACTGTGACCTACTAAACTGTAGGTGTTGGGAAACCAACCGTGAAGGTTCAAGCCTCAAGCTTACCCATAATGAGATCATAAACATGACCGTGACCTACTGAACTGTAGGTGTTGGGCTGACGTCACCCGCCTGTTTGTCTGAGCACATAGTTTGTGGTCTATACATAGAATTGATAGTGACTGTATTTCTACACCTAATTTACGTAAGGTTATACAAAAACTCTTCCTCTATAAATATACCTCTCTATATCTCCAATACGACTCCTTTTTCCCAGCGATACAGGGTTGTTTTCCGGTGAATCAGGGCAGCTTTTCCAGGCCGACACCGCCAACTATCTGACGAATTATTCGAGAGAGATTTTCTTGAATTCTTTGACGAGAAGATGTTCAGTTTTTCCGTTCTGAGATATTAACTAGAGGTAAGTGTTCAAATTTTAAATTAATATTAGTTTGATTATTTTTATCTATTTTAGAATGATTATCGCTATTATTAAAACTGTTATAAATTTTCAAACACGTAAAGAACTTCGATTTTGTGAACTTATTATTTCATGAAATATTATGTTACCTAATGTCCAAATATTCATAAATATTTCAATACTTTTTTAGGTTACAATTTTGGTCTTTTGGAGTTTTCTTGAGAAATGTATTATATTGAAATATTCATAAATTTATATTTATTAAGATATAAATAAATATAAATGCTAAGATTTGAAGTAATGATGTAAATGGATATTTTGATATTTTAAATCAACTTTTTGAATTAGTGTAAGATATTATAATTTAATTATATTTAATTGATTACTAAAATAATTAATATTAAAATGTGGTAAATAATTAGTTTATATTCTTGAATTAAAATTCTGGGAATCATTTCTAAATTAATAAAGTATCTTACAACCGACCGTGAGATTTTAGTTATTTTATTTTGATTATTTAATCGAATTATTTAAATAATCAAAATATAGAATTAAGTATAGTTATTCCGTCATAATAAATATTAAATCTCTTATATTTTGAAAGATAAGATCATGGTATTCAAATACTTGGAAAAATTAATGACATACTTGAGTAAATATTTATTCAATTATTAAAGTAAAAATAATCAAATATTGAGTAAATATCAGTTCAAGGGATTATTTAGTCATAATATTGATCATTATGTGTAACACCCCCAAAATACATACAGGAATGTGACACGCCGTAGACCTTTCTCACAAGGATCTACCAGGCTAAATTCTAAAAGACTACTCAATGATTGACCGATCGGGGTCAATCTAATTACAACAGACCGACAAGGTCATTAAACAATTCAAAAACCAACGTAGTTCACAGTTCAACGACAATAATAAACTTGAATACAGAAAAGAATGACATGTCAATTTAATAAATGGAAATAACACCCGTGCAAGGGTGTATACTCGATCACAAGAGAAATACTGACAAAAGAATAGACTCCGACTCTTGTGTGATTAGCATCGTCGTCTTCCATCTCCTTTCAAGCCAATCCCGTGACTGCCCCTGAGCTGCCAAAACCTGAGCGCATAACAGGCACCCACCCCCGAAAACTCGGGGGTTAGCAAACTGGAATTTTGCTAGTGAAAGTACATAATATACAAGATATACGAAAAATATCAACACAAAACTCAACAGCCTCGAAGCCTTAACACAAACCGCGCATTCCCATAGTCAAAACAGAAAAGCACTCATTTACAACAAGGTGAAAGATAATCACATTACCATATTCTCTTTACGGGTCAAGACACCAAAGAAACTTTAAACAAACCTAGTGAGTCAAAAGATCTAGTTTGAAAACCCCCCCTTTTTTTAAGGAAAATATTTTGATAAGATAGTTTGGAAACATAATTATTGACTCGGGCTGTCTTGGGTTTTTGAAAATCGAATGGGAATACTTTTGGAAAATAACTTCAAAAGCTCTCGGGTCCTTGACCCAACATATGGAAAACAATGTACACGAAAACCATTTCAACATCATTCGGGGTCCTCGACCCAATTTATAGAACAATATCACAAGCGAATCATTAAAACATCTCACGAGGTCCTCGACCCAATACACAGAATAACACCACAAGATCAAAGATCTCAATATCTCACGGGGTCCTCGACCCAATACACAGAATAACACCACAAGATCAAATATACAGCCTCTCATTCGACAAATCCTGCTCAACACCCTTGATTAATTAACCCTCGGAGATCTCGTCAAATATCCTTAGTTAATTAACCATGATACCAACGTTTAAAACAAGTTGAAGCAAACTTTCAGAAAAAATGAATCGCGGTCTATATCAAGACCAACATTTTAAAGCGAATTGGAAGAACTTTGAAATACGAAATTTTTTTTGGTAACGAGGTCTTGACTATCACTCGAATATCCGTTACCAATAAGCCTACCAGACGCCTCCCTTGCACACCTGTGCACCGGCGTTCACTCCACTATGTTGGCCGCCCCTTAGACATGTCACCGCGCCGGCGATCACTCCCGCAAGAGCTGCCCCTTGCACGCGCACTAGGTAACACCGGTGTTCACCAACCATATGGAGCCGCTCATTGCAGCGTACACCAGGCCGGAGTACACGCCCCGCCCTCAGAGGCTCCCGGATATGACGTCTCTCACAACAAGTATTCACATTGTTACAAATATGAAGCACACAGTCAATCGTTGCAACAATTATCGACTCAGTACACCAATTCACACAAATTATTTGTCAGTCCATAACCACATAGCTAAACAATATCACGCACGTTATCAATCAAAACTCAATCACAATAAGCCTTCAGGCATAACCAACCAACGCCGCACATATATCCCTATATTGCAACTCAACCGAATATATATATATATATATATATAACCTTACTATATTATATCTATAAGTATAGTTCATACATCAATCAGTACGTCAACTAGTGTTAGCATTCATCACTCGGCATTCATCGACATAGACATATATATCAATATACGTATATACATATATATATATATATATATCTTTATATATATAAGAGGCTAACTATGAGTTGCACTTGAAGCTTTGAAGGTTGTACATAAAGCAGATAATGCTGACTCATCATGTCTATTGTCCAATCAGCAGCATTTTAATCTTCCACTGTCTAGGTGGAATGCCCAGTCAGCACTCCAATTTCTGAAAATTTTCGGAAATGGTTTAAAAAATTTGACAGTTACAAGATTCGAACCCCGGTCTCCATGTAAACATGCATCACCCAAACCACTAGACCAAAGCTGGTTTTGTGATTATGTTTGAAAAAAAAGAATAATAAAGGCAACCAAATAAACTCAATCAATAATCATAAACCAAATAAACTCCCGTAATTTCTGTTTCCAGCTATTCCCTCCCCCCCCTCCCCTGATTTTTCTGCATTCTCTTAAATATTAATATTCACTTTCCTTAATCCTCTCACAATTAATCACTAAAATCAGTTATACATTTTAAATTTACATCACAATAATTTCGGTTCCTGATTTCACTCTTTAATTTTGAATTGATTCAAATTTTATTTTTCAAATCAATTCAAATTTCTAAACCCTAATTTAAATATATAAATACCGAAGGTAGTTTTATGCATCATCACATTCATCATTTGCCCTATTATTTCAATTACTTAACATTAATCATGAATAGATTTGTTTACATGTTGTTGTAATTTGTTTATATAAAGATTTTAAGTTATTGTTAAACAATGGCATATCCTTTTTTTCCATATTTGATTATGGTTTATTCAATTATGAACTTTTTAATTTTTTTTTTGTTTGCAATTCTGTTTTGATAATGCAAATGTTGTATAATGGTTATATATTTTTCTTTCATTGAAATATGATTATAATTTTAGTTTGCAATTCTGTTTTTAATTTTTTTTGTTTGCAATTCTGTTTTGATAAATTTTTTTTATTTGCAATTCTGTTTTGATAATGCAAATGTTGTACATATCAGGTAATGGTAAGGAATTAAAAATAACTCCTATCAAAGAAGTTGATCCTATGTTGGATGATATAGCTGTTCAAGGCAGATGTATTTCAATTTTTCATTCGCATAAACTGAATGCGAAACATGATCCATACAGCTTAGGAAGAAGAAGTTCAAGGATTTTGTAAAGCTCAACAAGAAAAAAACAAGAACTAAATCTAAACCAAATGCACTAAAGGCTGCCCAAAGAAGGTTAAAAAAAAAAGAAACTTGAGGAATTAGAAGAGGTTTCTGATGAAGACGAAGAGGAAACAATTGACTATGACAATATGCATTTAGCATTTTATCAAGAAAAAACACATAAGTTTAACTGTTAGTTTACTTTGTTTTTCAAGATTTGAATGTTTATTGTCATTTTCTTTTTATTTCAATATAATATGCTTTCTATAAACCCAGTTATCTCAAATATTGTTCATGGAATTTACAAATAAACAACTATAATAACTCATATACATAAGTGCATTGTGTATACAAAGTAGCGTATGTTTGTTGTGTTACCACCATGTCCAAGTAAATTGCAATGAATGTCTCAACTTTGTATGATATGTTCATATGATAAAAAGTCCTCTGTTTTTGCTCTGCTTTAGGTATATCATGTTTCTTCAGACTTATACTCTCTATTACCCGATATTGGATGAAGCTTAATTTGCACTTTCCATTATTTATTGAATAAAACTCTTAAATATATCATACAAGTCAATTTATTTTAAACTGAATTTCACTAAAAATCAGGAACTATATCAATTACATTAAAATTCAAATGATGACAACAATCTAAATTATACTCCGCAATTATCTCAATTTTTTTAATTAAAAACTTAAATATCATTTCCTAATTAAAGAATAGATGATTTGTAAATTTTGAAACCGTAATACAAACAACCATATATTCTATATATTTGTTCTCAATTTATTTTACAACATTCACTCTAACAAAATCAGGAACATATACAACGATTAAATTTATTTGTGTTGAAGATAATCACTTTATTTTTACATGTTTCTTAATTGTTGTTTCAAGTATTGTTGAACTTAATAAATATAAGTTAAAAACTCATGAAGTATTGTTATTTTTTTATAAAATAACTAATGTATGGAACAAAGTTACTACTACCTCAACTTTTTATTCATTTAGTATTATATTTTTCATATAATACATGTGTGCCGCTCTTATTTATTTATGTACGTCCATTTAGAATAAATCAAAATATATAATGAAGCTAACCCCGATCCAAGGGTTATGAAGCTAGTATATATATATATATATATATATATATATATATATATATATATATATATATATATGTGTGTGTGTGTGTGTGTATACACACACATATATATATACACATCCGTATAAATTCATACATTTCGACAACAATGATTTCACGTAGTTACAATTCGTATATCAAGGTACTTGTCTCAAATCCAAATCACGCGAACCAACGAGAAAGCTCGATCGGAAACCCTCGAACCCTATAATTCCCTGGCCAAAAACAACGAAGATACGATTACAACGAGAATCAAGACCAAAAATAATGGAGATTGCAACAACTATCGAAGGAAAGTTCATTCGAACCTTTGATCGAACATCAAATATTCACTACACCTCAAGAACACTCAAATCACCCTTCGGGTTGAAACGAACAGAAGATATGGATATACAATCCATAAAACATGTTTAATAACAATATCTAACACCAATCGATTTATCAAAATCAGATGGAAAACGAAATCAAGAATAAAACTCCTAAAAAGGTCAACTCCCGAGAATCAAGAAAATACCTCGGATTAATGACGAGGCACACCAAGAACTTGAGGAGGATGAATTCTGTGAGATAAATCACCAAAAAATCGCCCCTAAATCACTCTATTCTTGTGGAAGATGAAGAAGGGAGAGGAAATGAAGTCCTCTCGCGATTCCCTGCTGAAATAGTGCAGAAAAGACTCGCGTGCTGCGGCCCGGACTGAGTGTGCCGCGGCCTGCGGCCAAAAATAACGCCCAGCATGGTTTAGTGCTGCGGCCCGGCTAGCAGAGGGCCGCGGCCCGCGGTACAGCCGGCTCCAGCATCATAAGGCACACGGTGCAGTCTTAGCTATTTCGACCATAACTCCTTCGTCCAGACCCCGATTGACTCACCGTTTGAACCATTAGAAAGCTAAATTGATGATCTATAATACTAAAAAGATTCAGAACTTTTAGAGTTTCCAAGAATTCATGATAATTTTACAAAGTCGAACTCAAGTGCGGAAAAGTCGCTTAAGAACACGGAACTCAACAAAACGACACCGAAACGAACTCGGATGACAAAAAGTGTAGAATTAATCATTCTTAAAATGATGAAATGGTCAAAATAGAGTTGTTAAGATGGACTTCCGCCAAAAAAAAAATTACCGAAAATCGAAATTGCGGATATTACATTATAATTTCAGCAGTAAATACCATATTTTGAATTTTTATGATATTCTTGAGTTAATTTAGGTAATATAAGATGATATTATTATAACTAAAGAGTTGAATAAGTGTTGATAATTTATATAACAAACATAGTTTGACTAATTTAAGGAAATCTTTTGCGTTGAATTCATTATCGAATTCGTAGAGTTTTATTATTGAATGAATTGTACTTAATTTAAGGTTGTTCATTTGATTGATTGGTATTGTTCGTTCGATCATCGTTCGTTCATTTCATGGAGGACATTTTGATCGTACAAAAGCATTTCTCGTCTCCGAGATTGAGGCAAGTTATCTTACTTGATTGTAATGATAAGTGATTCTTGTGAATGTTATATATTTCATGTATGTCTAAAGCTTTATGAATCTATGATTCACAATGAGGTGTTGTTGTTGATCGTGTGGATCGTTTCGTTGTGGGACTGTACTCCTAAATTCACTACCTTTGGTATTGTTGGTCTGGTTGATCGTTGTCACTTCGGTGAATTTCCTTGGTCCTTGTTGGATATGTGATTAATTGAGTTTCATTGTCATGTTGCATCGTGACATTTCTGGAATCATATCTGCATGCCGATTGGTTATATGTGGAATTTTTAGTCGTGCATGTGTTGATGTTTCCACGATGGACTGTGCATACGAGACAATTACTTTGTGAGACTAATTAGGTACATTATCCCATATCTATCCTGAATTCTTTATACGGGGTGGATATGTGCACGAACACATTTTCGGATCGAGCATATTGTGATGTCCGTCTTGAGCCATATTGATTGGTCGTTCATACGCCATGTGTGATTGGGTATGTCTGACAGTTTGCGATTGGTTATTTCATACGCCCGATGGGTATATTCGACAGTCGTTTTGTATCATTGAGACTAATGTATGTGATTTGTATAACATCTTGAGATTGATTATCATGTATTATTGATCTTGTGGTTTTGGGCGAAATAATTGTTGTTGTATTTTAGGTCGAGGGAAGGCCAAGGCACGGTAAGAGCATTGTGACAACGAATGGTTTGAAGGATACTAGTTTGGGGGCCCGAACCTTCTTTTCTCTGATTATGATTAAATTGTATATTTTCATTTTCGCATTGTATATTTCTTTTTAGTTGTATTATTATTTTGGTTATACCCCATCTTCGTATTTTTTAAGTAGAACCCCCTAAAATTCGATAGCTCACTACATGTACGGTTTATTATATCATGATGTATTTTAATAACATTTGTTATAATATAATATAATCTACATCTAGTTTCATTTTATTTTACTTAATTTTTTCGTAAATAATTAATTAATTGAAAGTTAAAATAGAATATTGGTTCACCAAATGGGCTATGTGTACCAACATTCACTAATATAAACTCACTAATGGACTCAAACCCAACTTAATAAAATTCCTAAATCTTGAATTTATAGTTGAAGGCCCAACCCAACTACTTAATCTATTTACAATTAAACAAATACCCAACTAATTATATTAACATTCTACACACTTAAAATACAAAAAAAAAAAAATATATACAACACACACACACACACACAAAATGGGCGGCCAAATAGAGAGGGAGAGGACATCTAGAGTCTTCATGTCCTCCCTTTTCCTATGCCTTGACCACCCTTTTAAACCCTTAAAAATATACACCACTCTTACACTACACAACATAAAAATATGCATATAGAGGGAGAGTGAGAGAGGAGGGCCAAAAATTTGGAGAGAAAGGAGGAAGGAAGAGTTCATCTAAAACTCAAGTGAACTAGGTAATCCATCTCACTACATCTCCTTCTATAATTTGTAAGCTATAAATATTCATATACTCACTTAAATCTCATCATGCAAACATAAATCCTTGGTATATGATGTTTCGGCCGAACCAAGTAGAGGTGAAGGGGAGAAATCGTCTTTCAACTTCCAACACCTAGAAGCATTTAATTCCGGCAAGAAATCGAGGTGGGTAAAATTGTTTATTTCTTTTCTCTTATTCAAAATTATTACAAGTTAAATATATATGGTGCATATAAGTATTATGACTTTAGTTAGCTATACTTGATTAAAATGACATTCATTACCATGCATATAATGATCTTTGTAATTGTTGAATTTTAGTTTGTCATATTTTGATTACATGTCCAAATTAATTCATTGGTGGAAATTTTGGTTGAATATGGCAAGTATGACTTCTGGGGATTAAAATCCCAAAAATATATGAGTATATACTGGACTATGGTAAGAGGATAATTAGTCACTGGAAGATTTGATAATTCGAACCTAAATTCGAAGGATAACTAAAATAATTTAATTAAGATGAATTTTGGGGTAAAATTGTTAAAATCTATAATTCTAGCCTTATATCCTGAAAGTAAGTCTTAATATATCAAAAATAAGTTCTCTTTGAAATTTCACCTAAATCGGAATTTATTAAAATAGAAAATCGGGGCAAAAATATGAATTTCAAGAATTCACACAAAAACTGTAATTTACAGAAAATTTCTGTTTCCAAAATAAAATTTCCAGAAAAGTTGAACTTTATGGACTCATAATAACATAAAGAGGTTACCCCGAAAATTTGAGGTCAATCCGACAAGAAATGAAAAAGATATGTCAAGAATACTAAAATACCAATTAAGGCAAAATGAAGTGGTGAAATTATAATTTCTAAGAGAATAAAAATTAAAACTGAACGTAATATAAAAGTATAAGCCATAAGGTTCAAATCGCTACTGGATTCATAATTTTCGGAGTTTAAATGAATCCAAACGAATTAATCAAAATTATAAGACAAAACTAAATAATAATAATAATAATAATAATAGTACTTTAATTTTGAAAGGGTAGAATTGTAATCTATTGAAGGAAAAACCTCCATGCAACTTCTGATCTCAAAACCTTATATTAAACGGACTTTTTGCCATAAAGTTCAGAATTTTCGGGCGTACAATCAAACCGTTCCGACTTAATCAAATTTATAATATTTTAGTAAAAATAATGATAGTACTTAAAAGACGGAAGGACAAAATTGTAATTTTCGAAAGGTAAAACTTTCATGCAACTTCTGACCTTCAATCTTCATATCATAACAGACTTTTTACAATAAAGTTCGTAATTTTCGGACGTTTAATCAATCCGTACCGAATTATCCAAATTCATACAATTATAGTAAAAATAATAATGATAGTACTTAAAAGACGGAAGGGCAGAATTGTAATTTTCAAAAGGTAAAACTTTCATGCAACTTTTGACCTTCAATCCTCACATCATAATGAACTTCTCACAATAAAGTACATAATTTTCGGACGTATAAATATTCCGTACCGAACTATTCAAGTTTATGAGTTTATTACAAGATTATGCTAAGACTCGCACAATAGCAATCTAATCATCAACTGGTTGAACTAATTCCTCTAGTTTATCCAAGTCCATTTAATATCAAATAATCATATTGATATCTTATAATATGCATAATCATTGTTAATCACGACAATAATTGTTATTCAATATAAATCGGGAGTAAGTGCTGTGCAGAGCTAAGTGCTACGACCTTCGGGCGGGAGCCACTGCTAGAGTCCGTACGAGTACCTCTAGAGTCCCCTTTTCTATTTATATGCATGAGGGGCGGTTAGTCTAAGTCATGAATCGAGCAGCGTGGCTGCAGTTCTAGGCAAATCTACCGTCGTATCCTATTCCCTTGAAGCCGAAGGACGGAGTGATCCTAAGGTGATTGGGTCGTAGAATTCGGGTATAGTCGCAATTATGATATGATCCGGGCATAGACCCAAGCTAAGGACATATCGATTCCAGATAACAGATAACGCAGCACGTCACCAAGCGTGAGAGTGATAAAGCTCAAAGGCCAATGTTATAGTGATGGTCCGACAAATGCCCAAGGCTACGGTTATCAAATCAAAGGTCGTGGCGATAGTCAAAGGTCAAACACTGATAAAGGTCTAAGACGTTATAAGGAGGCTAAGAGATTAGTCATGTAGACGACCTCCCAAAGCTAAATACTCATTGGGCGCTCGACGCCATACATTCTTCATACTCAACCGCAATCTACGGAGATTGGCTGTACATTCATGTCATAATTCATAATATTCTTCTTGAAAACTTGCACCAATTTTTAAACAACACTATATTTCAAAAGTAGGAGAAACATAATGTTTATTAACTAATAAACTCATTAAATATCAAACCCCAACTCACTGAGAATCCATTATTCTCACCCCATTTTGAATTGTTTTTCTAAAACCCCACTAGACGAAGAGAACAAGTAGAAGAAGAGACAGATGCTGACGACCACTGAAGAACATCCTCAAAGTATTGCCAAGATGTAGGAATTAGGATGCTGCTTTAATGCTTCTTTTTATTCCTGTGTCAAAATGTATTTTGGTTTTCGATGTACTCTTTTGCACTTGATGTAATAATTCCGCTGTACTCTTGAATAATTCTTTTCTATGGAATAACCAGTCTTAGTTCACCGGGCTGAGATCTGGTATATGTATGCTTTACTGGAATGTATTATCACAAACGTTATTTATTACGTTAACTGTCGCATTCTCGTCCAACCCCGGTGTGGGGTCGTGACAGATGTGGTATCAGAGCTCGGTTTGTAAGAAGGACACTTACATCAAGCTTTTCAGGATAAGATTCTTCAGACTTAGATGGGAATTCCACCTAGGGTGAAGTCAACCATAGAAATGAGATCTAATGTAGATTTCTCGAGTCAATTCTCATTAAGATCTCTTTCGACTTGTCGCTATTCACTTGGAATATGCATAATCAAATTCAAATTTCCTAAGTCATTGGCCAAGATACTTGATTAAGTATTCACAGCAATTCCCCGATTAAATCAATTCTCCTATTGAACTCTTGAAACGGATATAATTTATGTTACTTATCGATTTCTATGAAATCCACTAAACCTCATTACTTTTCTAAAATGGGGTATTATTATTTCTTGGTCGCTGATGTCGTATAAGAATATTTGTTGAGTCATTAAGTTCACAACCTTGATGATAATTTATCCTTAATAGAGTTTTATTATTGGATATTTCAATCCATTTGCTATTCATTCAGATTAAACATCGCCAATTGGCATTGTCTAAATTAATTAAGTCGCTATATTATTCATTTGGAATAGTGATGACTAATTTCAACTTATTACAAGTTCCATGTTGCTACGTACATTCTAGTCAATCTAGCTACGGTTCGAAAAGCATAAATCCAATATTGCAAGGAATTATTCAGAATATTCGACCATCCGAATGAGGCGAAATCTAAACCTTGCAAAAACTCAAAAGATTCGCACTGAATTATTAAGACTTACCTCCTTAATAATTATATATATGTCTGTCTATTTTAGTTGCCTCGCTGGGATGCTACCTACGATAAGAATCGTGTTAGTTATTGACTTAGACCTTGGTTTGGTAGGCATGGATTCCAAAATGAAGATGGTCGCTGAGCTCATGCGTCTGACAGAAAGGGAGAAACTCTTAGAAGAATAAGTCGCTCACTGGCGAGAGAGCTGGGCAGATCAATTTAGAGAAAAGCTAAAGGACCAAGATCGGATCGAGACACTCGAGCAGAGAATTCAAACCCTGACAGAAGAGCTGAATAGAGCTAAGCAGGAGACTAGCACATATCGCATCCAGAGGAATGTGGCTGTAATATCTGTGTTCTCTATTTTCAGTAATTTCTATTTTTGGTGTATGTTCGTTTCGGACAACTCGCTTAGCACTATTTTGGATTTCTGAATCTATTTTGTTCTTGGAGTTTTTCCGTCTGGATGAGTTTCGAGGATGTTTTCGCATAATTTCATCTTAAATTTATATCTTGCCGTATGTACGTTCGATTCTCGTAAAACTTGTTTGTTTTCGTTGTTTCTCGATTCGTATAAGTTTGTATGGTTGAGTTGGTCGTGTTGGAACTTTCGGTTTGTTAATCCGACGTCGTATCGTGAATTCCGGATGTTTGGGTCATTTTTATAAATTCTGATTTATTTGAGCATTGTGGTTGTTATTCGTTTATCCTGACCTCCTGACAATGAGCCACGTGTTGATTATGGTAATCATCCCATCGGAGGAAATCTTCGTATACTCGTTAAGTATCTATTCTATCCGGTTGTCGTTGAGCTTTATTTTCTCACAACTCATGTCTGTAGAGGTTACGGCCGTAAACCCCTATGTTACGGCCGTAATGTTCGAGAGATACGGCCGTAAGTCCTTCACCGTACGGCCGTAAGCCGGCTTCGTTTTCTTCCTGCATGAGACTCCGGTAGCCACTTACGGGCGTATAATGTACCGATTACGGCCGTAAGAAATGTTACGGCCGTATCTCTCGATCATACGGCCGTAAGTGCGCTTCGGTTTTGCCTGCACCTATCCGTAGAACTCGTTATGGCCGTAAATGCATGTAATTACGGCGTAATATCCACTAGTTACGGCCGTATGAATGAGGTGTTACGGCCGTAACACCGGGTTTATAACCGGCAGGAGTTATTTTTTCGTCATTTTCTCATTCCTCTTCTCTTCTTCGTCGGGCGACTTCCAAGGCAAGGGTTCGTGATTTTCATCCAAACACCGGTTGGAAAGTATAACTTAGCATCATATCATCACCACAACACCAAATCATCTATTGTTCGGCTTCGAATCAAGGTAAAATCTCCTAGAACCCTAGTATGAATTTGGGGAGGGTTTGGTGGTGATCTTGTCTTTTAATCCGATTTTACCGATGTTGTTGTTAGATTTCGATAGTATACTCGTGATTCTTGATTTCCTTGTTATCGGATGGGATGAAATCCCGTTATTACATCGTTGACCAATTTCAATTCCCTATGCCCTCTTGATGTTCGATGAATTGTCCCAACGGGTAGGAATAGGATGAATTTCTTCGTATTCGTATTGCTGAGATTGGTTATATATCATTATTGTGTTAGGGACGGGTTTGGGAAGATTGTTCGGACCGAAACCTTTCCTTTCGCCGTTTTCTTCACGTTGTGTCATCCAAGGCAAGTACATGTATTACATTTCGTTATGTATATTGTGACTTTCGAATTGAATGATGAATGGTGATTTTTTTTGGGTGCGTGAGTTGTGTTCCTTCCACCCGGAGTGTCCGACGGGATGTCTGGGGGTCGATACTAAGGGGTACGGCCGCGGAAGTGGACTTGGGTGCGTGTGTGATTGAACTTCCACCCGGAGTGTCGGACGGGATGTCTGGGGGTCGATACTAAGGGGTACGGCCGAGGAAGTGGTATCCCACCCGGAGTGTTCGACGGGATGTCTGGGGGTCGATACTAAGGGGTACGGCCACGGGATACCAGTCGTGATTTTGTGATATCGTGATGATTGGAAATTGATGTGATTGCCAATGTAGTATTCCGGAATATATATATATGGCAAATGAATTCTGATTGAGATGATTGTGCTAAAAACCGTATTTTGTATATAATGTTGTGTAATTGTGTACTTGCACTAGCCATTCGAATGCTAACCCCTTGAATGAAGGAAATGCGTCTTATGCATTTCAGGTACCGGGAGAGCTGAGGAGCAGGCATGGGGCACGCACGCAAAGGATGGGATGGCTTGATGATGTGGCTCGAGTCTGTATTTTTATGTCGTGTCATTTTAATTGTCGAGTACCGGAGTTTAACTGGTTACTTTGAAACTTGGTTTAAGTCCCCTGCGTGGGCAATGAATTGGTATTTATCTTATATTCATGTACTCCGTTAAAATGTTTTGGCCGAGGCCACGGCCTTACTTACTTTTTGAATGCATCATGTGGGATTATATTGTGGTTTATATGTCAAGTGTCAGCCTGGTAGACCTCACGAGGGTTCTACAGCGTGTAATGTCCCATTTGTGAATTGGGGTGTTACATTTATGGTATCAGAGCCTAGGTTTTGGATACCTGGGCTGTCGGTGAATGTTGGGTCTGTCAGTTGCGTCATTGGAGTCAGTCGTTGAGCCTATATCATCATGCTACCATCTTTTCGTGCGACCCGTGGCTGTAAGTCTCCTCGAACTCTTATATTCTGTAATTTGTTTTCTTGCGTTGTCTGGAATTGTGACTTGTGTTACCAACTTCGTGAATTGTGAATCTTTCTGATCTAGTTCTTTTCTTATTTTCCTTCAGTATGTTGAGAGGTCGTGGTAGACCAGCTAGGGGACGCGGCCGAGGCCGTGGTCGTGGGGCTGATAATGAGGAGGGCTCACTTTCTCAGTCCTCAGCGGACTCAGCCTCTCACTCGGCCGTCGGGTAATAATGCCGACGCTGGCTACCGCCGTACTTCAGCCAGATTAGTAGCCCAACTCACTCGAATAGCTCGGTGGACGCTGAATCCGCCCCGACACCGGAAGAGGAAGCTAGTAAGTGGCTTCAGACGGTGACTAAGATGCACCCTCCCCGTTTCTCCGGATCGTCTGACTCCCTCGGCTGGGAGAATTGGCTATTTCAGTTGTCCAGGACCTTTGACGCCGTAGCTTGTCCTGAAGACAGGAGGGTACATATTGCCCAGTACCTCCTGGATAAGGAAGCTGCGGAATGGTGGGAGGCCGTTGCGCCCAGGGACCGTCGGGCCACTTGGGATGAGTTCAGGGCTGCTATGGAAGCAGAATATTGTCCACCGCCAGTTAAGGAGCGTAGAATTGTGGAATTCTTCACTGCTACACCTCAAGATGTGCCTATCTTTCAGGCCATCATTACTTACAATCAGCAGTTGGGTTTCGTGAGAGATCAAGTGAGAACGGAGGCTGATAAAATACGTTACTTCAATATGCGCATGAAACCGCATATCAGGCAGAGTATGGCACCGCTCATGTGTGCCACTTTGAGGGAGTATCAGGATCGCGCCCTAGCGATCGAGATGGCCGCACCGGAATCAGAGTTGGGTACCGAGGCCAAGAAACAGAAAACGGCTGGCAACTTCTCAGCCGGCAAGAGTGGCCGATTTTCGAGAGCACAGTCTGCCCCTACGCCGGGGAAGAGGCCATTTCATCAGGCTGGGGGATCTCAGGGTAACCGTTCGGTTCAGTCCATTGCTTCTGGTGGCAGGGTTTGTTTTAACTGCAACCAATATGAGCATTTGATGAAGGATTGCCCTTTTCCTCCAGTTACTTGCTTCACTTGCGGGCAGACCGGGCATCGGGCGACTCATTGTGAGAGGGCCACCAGGGCTGTTCGAGTTCCGGCTACCACTACCGATCAGAGGGATCACGGCCTCACCCACTCATATTCCGCAGAGTTCGGGTCGTGGTAGGGGACGGTCACCGGATCGCCGTGCGCCTCGAGTTCGGGTTGATTCACCCCGATTGTATCGGATGAGGCGTACAGAGGAGACAGATGTTCCACAAGGCCAGTACTACTCATATCCTTACTCATCCAAAGGTCGGTGCTTTTGATTCGGGTGCTACCCATTCCTTTATTGCTTCGGATTGTGTGAGTCGTATTGGTTTTGACCGCTTGTTTGAGTGTGAGCCATTTGTAGTGAGTACGCCCGGTGGATCGTATGGTTGGGGACCGGGAAGTTAGGGATTGCCCAGTGAGGATCGGGAGCCGAGATTGGCCCTCGAATCTCATTGTTATAGACCTTAAGGGTGAGGATTTGATCCTCGGGGACGATTGGTTGGATCGTCACGGTGCTATCATGAACTATCGGACTCGTACTATCTCGATCGTGGCCTAGGACGGCACTGAGCATACTCTAGTCAGTTGTAATCCGGGTAGATCGGGGAGTGTGATTAGCGCCTTGAAGGCGATGAAACTTTTGAATCAGGGTTGTGTCGGCTACTGGTGTTTCGCTCTGCAGGCGGAAGATGGTGGGGTTGACATATCGTCGATTCCAGTTGTTAGCAAGTATCCTGATGTATTTCCGGATGACTTGCCGGGACTACCACCACATCGAGAGGTGGAGTTTCCTATTGATCTTGAGCCGAATGCGGCCCCTATTTTTCGAGCGCCGTACCGTATGGCACCGTCGGAGATGTTAGAATTGAAGAATCAGTTGGGAGAGTTGTTAGATAAAGGGTATATTCGACCGAGCGCATCACCTTGGGGTGCGCCTGTACTTTTTGTTAAGAAGAAGGATGGATCGCTTCGTTTATGCATCGACTATCGAGAATTAAACAAGCTAACCATCAAAAATAAATACCCTTTGCCCAGGATTGATGATTTATTTGATCAGCTTCAGGGGGCGACAGTCTTTTCGAAGATTGATTTGCGATCGGGCTACTACCAGTTGAGGATTCGGGACGTCGATATTCCGAAAGCTGCCTTTCGGACGAGATATGGCCATTATGAGTTTGTGGTTATGCCTTTCGGGCTAACCAATGCCCCAGCAGTGTTCATGCAATTGATGAACAAAGTTTTTATTGAGTATTTGGACAAATTCGTAGTCGTTTTTATCGACGATATTCTTATCTATTCACGGAGTCGGGAGGAGCACGCCTTACATCTCCGGATTGTATTAGACACTTTGAGGGCCGAGCAGTTGTACGCGAAGTTCTCTAAGTGTGAGTCTTGGCTCGAGGAAGTGATGTTCCTTGGGCATGTTATTTCAGCAGAGGGAGTTCGGGTAGATCCGCAGAAGATAGAGGCAGTGATGGCTTGGGAACCGCCTAAGAATGTGAAGGAGGTGAGGAGTTTTCTGGGTATTGCCGGCTATTACCGTAGATTCGTTGAGGATTTTCTAAGATCGCTGGACCACTCACTCCATTGCTCCAGAAAACTCGGAAGTTCGAGTGGGTGAGACAGCGGGGCAGTTTTGACGAGTTAAAGAGACGTTTGACCACCGCACCCGTCTTAGCATTGCCTCGGGGAGCGAGGATTTCGTAGTGTATAGTGATGCTTCGGGCCTTGGGCTTGGATGTGTTTTGATGCAGAGAGACAGAGTGATTGCTTATGCGTCCCGCCAATTGAAACCTTATGAGGTAAATTAT
Organism: Orobanche coerulescens; assembly: GCA_033398695.1. NCBI lineage: Eukaryota > Viridiplantae > Streptophyta > Magnoliopsida > Lamiales > Orobanchaceae > Orobanche > Orobanche coerulescens. The sequence goes on along the minus strand of CM065802.1, from coordinate 162,210,713 downwards.
CCCACGCACGATTTGGAGTTAGTGCAGTCGTTTCGCCTTAAAGATATGGAGGCATTATCTCTATGGGTCATCGTGTAAGATTTTTACGGATCACAAGAGTCTCAAGTACATCTTCAGCCGAAAGAGTTGAATATGAGGCAAAGTAGGTGGTTAGAGCTAATTAAAGACTACGACCTCGAGATACTTTACCATCCGGTAAGGCCAACGTAGTGGCCGATGCGTTGAGTCGAAAGCCGATGGCGTTACAAATGTTAGAGGTACTTACGCCACGAGTAGGATCCAGCGAGATCTTATTTTCCGAATATCGAGGTTTGGGTTCGGAGAATTCGTGGTCGATTATGTGCGTTAGAGATCACCTCGTCCTTAACCGATGATATCAAGGCGGCGATATGACAATCCGTTTTTGGCCCGATTGAGGAGGATGTGAAGAAGGGGAAAGCCCCTGGATTTGTGGTTCACGATGATGGAGTTTTGAGATTTCGCGGCGGACTATGTGTACCGAATGTTATTGAGCCGAGACAAGATCTTGAGCGAAGCTCATACCACGCCTTACTCCATACACCCTGATACGAGTAAAATGTACAAGGACGTGAGAAGTAACTACGGTGGAGTAATTTGAAGACAGACGTTAGCGAGTTTGTGTCGAGATGTTTGACCTGTCAACGAGTTAAGATCGAGCATCAGCGACCAGCGGGTTTTGCGACCACTTCCCATCCGGAGTGGAAATGGGAGGATATTTCTATGGATTTCATTACCGGTATGCCTAGGACTCGGATGGAATGAACATGATTTGGGTTATTGTCGATCGACCACCAAATCAGCTCATTTCTGAGTATTAAGGACACTTGGGGTCCGAGAGACCGCACGAGTGTTTATTGCAGAGATCGTGAGATTACATGGGACTCTAAAAGTATTGTTTCGGATCGTGATGGCGGTTTGTATCACATTTTGGCGGTCATTCATCGAGCTTTGGGGACTGAGTTGAGACTCAGTACGTCTTACCACCCTCAGACTGACGGGCAGTCAGAGCGAACAATCCAGACGTTGGAGGATATGTTGAGAGCCTGTGCCCTAGATTGGAAGGATGATTGGGAGTCGCACTTGCCGTTGATCGAGTTTACGTACAACAATAGTTGGCACGCCTCGATCAAAATGGCACCATTTGAGGCATTGTATGGGAGGAGGTGCAGATCGCCGTTGTGTTGGGACGATGCGTCCGAGCTGATTGGTACCGAGCCCGATATGGTAGTTGAGACGAGGGAGAAGATTACTCTGATTCGTGATAGATTGTTGACGGCCCAGAGTCGGCAAAAGTCTTATGCCGACACGCGTCGTCGGCCGTTGGAGTTTGAGGTGGGAGATCATGTTTTGCTTAAGGTGTCGCCGACACGGGGAGTTTACCGCTTCGGCCGGAAGGGTAAACTTAGTCCGAGATTTATTGGGCCGTTTGAGATTTTAGAGAGAATGGGAGAGCTTGCCTATCGGTTAGGCTTGCCGCCGTCTTTGAGTCGCGTTCATAACGTATTTCATGTTTCCCAGCTTAGGAAGTACGTATCGGACCCTAGCCATATTCTTGATTTTGGAGAGATCGAATTGGGACCCGACATTACCATTGAGGAGAGGCCGATTCAGATTTTAGAGCGTCGGGTAAAGCAACTTCGTCATAAAACCATTCCTCTGGTTAAAGTTCAATGGTCGAGACATGGGTCCGAGGAAGCCACATGGGAGACGGAAGAGAGCATGCGGTCGAGATACCCCGAGTTGTTCGCGTTGTAAGTTTCGGGACGAAACTTATTTTTAGGGGGAGATAATGTAATATCTGTGTTCTCTATTTTCAGTAATTTCTATTTTTGGTGTATGTTCGTTTCGGACAACTCGCTTAGCACTGTTTTGGATTTCTGAATCTATTTTGTTCTTGGAGTTTTTCCGTCTGGATGAGTTTCGAGGATGTTTTCGCATAATTTCATCTTAAATTTATATCTTGCCGTATGTACGTTCGATTCTCGTAAAACTTGTTTGTTTTCGTTGTTTCTCGATTCGTATAAGTTTGTATGGTTGAGTTGGTCGTGTTGGAACTTTCGGTTTGTTAATCCGACGTCGTATCGTGAATTCCGGATGTTTGGGTCATTTTTATAAATTCTGATTTATTTGAGCATTGTGGTTGTTATTCGTTTATCCTGACCTCCGGACAGTCGGAGCCACGTGTTGATTATGGTAATCATCCCATCAGTAGGAAATCTTCGTATACTCGTTAAGTATCTATTCTATCCGGTTGTCGTTGAGCTTTATTTTCTCACAACTCATGTCTTAGCGAGTTACGGCCGTAAACCCCTATGTTACGGCCGTAATGTTCGAGAGATACGGCCGTAAGTCCTTCACCGTACGGCCGTAAGCCAACTTCGTTTTTCTTCCTGCATGAGACTCCAGTAGCCACTTACGGGCGTATAATGTACCGATTACGGCCGTAAGAAATGTTACGGCCGTATCTCTCGAATCATACGGCCGTAAGTGCGCTCGTCGGTTTTGCCCGGACCTATCCGTAGAACTCGTTACGGCCGTAAATGCATGTAATTACGACCGTAATATCCACTAGTTACTGTTTGTATGAATGAGGTGTTACGGCCGTAACACCGATCGGTTTATAAAGTGGCGGGAGTTATTTTTTCGTCATTTTCTCATTCCTCTTCTCTTCTTCGCGTCGGGCGACTTCCAAGGCAAGGGTTCGTGATTTTCATCCAAACACCGGTTGGAAAGTATAACTTAGCATCATATCATCACCACAACACCAAATCATCTATTGTTGGCTTGAATCAAGGTAAAATCTCCTAGAACCCTAGTATGAATTTGGGGAGGGTTTGGTGGTGATCTTGTCTTTTAATCCGATTTTACCGATGTTGTTGTTAGATTTCGATAGTATACTCGTGATTCTTGATTTCCTTGTTATCGGATGGGATGAAATCCCGTTATTACATCGTTGACCGATTTCAATTCCCTATGCCCTCTTGATGTTCGATGAATTGTCCCAACGGGTAGGAATAGGATGAATTTCTTCGTATTCGTATTCTTTGAGATTGGTTATATATCATTATTGTGTTAGGGACGGGTTTGGGAAGATTGTTCGGACCGAAACCTTTCCTTTCGCCGTTTTCTTCACGTTGTGTCATCCAAGGCAAGTACATGTATTACATTTCGTTATGTATATTGTGACTTTCGAATTGAATGATGAATGGTGATTTTTTGGGTGCGTGAGTTGTGTTACTTCCACCCGGAGTGTCCGACGGGATGTCCGGGGTCGATACTAAGGGTGCGGCCGCGGAAGTGGACTTGGGTGCGTGTGTGATTGAACTTCCACCGGAGTGTCCGACGGGATGTCCGGGGTCGATACTAAGGGTACGGCCGAGGAAGTGGTATCCCACCCGGAGTGTTCGACGGGATGTCTGGGGGTCGATACTAAGGGGTACGGCCACGGGATACCAGTCGTGATTTTGTGATATCGTGATGATTGGAAATTGATGTGATTGCCAATGTAGTATTCCGGAATATATATATATGGCAAATGAATTCTGATTGAGATGATTGTGCTAAAAACCGTATTTTGTATATAATGTTGTGTAATTGTGTACTTGCACTAGCCATTCGAATGCTAACCCCTTAAATGGGGGAAATGCGTCTTATGCATTTCAGGTACCGGGAGAGCTGAGGAGCAGGCATGGGGCACGCACGCAAAGGATGGGATGGCTTGATGATGTGGCTCGAGTCTGTATTTTTATGTCGTGTCATTTTAATTGTCGAGTACCGGAGTTTAACTGGTTACTTTGAAACTTGGTTTAAGTCCCCTGCGTGGGCAATGAATTGGTATTTATCTTATATTCATGTACTCCGTTAAAATGTTTTGGCCGAGGCCACGGCCTTACTTACTTTTTGAATGCATCATGTGGGATTATATTGTGGTTTATATGTCAAGTGTCAGCCTGGTAGACCTCACGAGGGTTCTACGGCGTGTAATGTCCCATTTGTGAATTGGGGTGTTACAGTGGCGATGCAGATACTCGTGTTTCGTCGAGAAGAATGAAGAAGCTTGGAGATAGCATTACGCGAGTGTAGTAATTATGCGTGATACAAGAGGCCGCCATTCAGAACCTCCAACATGCATGGTCACAGTTCAATTCTCATGTGGAGACTCTCGAAAGTACCCTGGCTACTGAGCGCCTATGACATATAGAATTTTAGATTCGATGAGAGATCAGATGACCGAGTTAGCTGAGTTGATTCCAAATCTGCGTACTACCCCACCAGGAGGGACGACCACAATATCCTCTAGCTCTGAGGAAGAGGACCATGAAGAGGACCCGATGGAGCCAGGTTAGGACTGAGAGTGCTGTTATTATGTTTTTATTATAATGTTTAACTATTATAATAATGATGTGATGCACTTGATATTCTAGTTCTTAAGTATTGTGGGGCGATGGTCAGGTAGGGTAATTTTCTAATTTATCCCTATCCGAAACTGTAATTTTCCATGTCACAGTAGACCCTCAAGATGTATCAACTATGATGATATGTTATTCGTGTTTTATGATAATAAGATTTAAAATAATGTGCGCCCATTTAAATCCTTTGTATTTACCACTCAAATTAAGCTAACTATAATAACCATTAACTGTGATAGATGGCTGATCGACGTGGACGTGGAAGACCTCGTACCCAACACAGAATCTTCCGTCGGCTCATAAGTCAGAAGAAGTGGCTCTGAGGAGTGCTCATGTGGCTCGTTTAGAAGTAATCCTCGTCCCCGCGGGTGTGCCCGTTCACCACCCGACTGGTCGAAGTGAGAGATAGTACGATGATCGATTGGACCCTGGGGTGCTATAGTTGGATCGTCATTCGACCTAGTCACGCACGAATGGCGGCATAAGGTGCAAATAAGAGAGGGATGTTTTATCCCCATCTTGCCCCTCCTTGGATGCACTGGGGAATAGACCGGGCCAGACGTGGGGCCACATCAAATCAAAGTCCGGCCATGATGGCATATAGCAGTCGGGCACGAGGAAGTAGGACAAAGTGGAATTGCGAAGTAGGGTCGACTCGCGAGCATAGAAAATATAGCCAAGCTCGCCCGAGCCGACTGAGACGGGAACTCTTTAAGAAGAAAGCTATGGACCCCGGATCGCGCGTTTCCCAAACAGAACCCGGCTGAGCAAGTGTCTCTAGTAAAGCCTCCCTCGAGAGGCTTCCCATTGTCCGCGTGAATGCCAATTCGTCTACCTCAGGAAGCTCGTATAACCTCCGAATCGCGGCTGCCGAGAAGTCCATTGTTCGTCCACGGACAATGACCTCAGTACGTATATCCGGTCTTCCCAACATCTGCCCTCCTTGGATATGTAGTAATAAAGTGCCGACGTAGAATTCTTGTACGATAGAGATTACTGCCGGCTCGGGTTGGGCGGCGAATCTAGTCCATCCCGTTTCAGTGATCATAGGTAATAGTTCGCCGTATTGGGGGGCGGGAGTGAATACCCGCTCAGGAATTATGGGCCGAGGATGAATTCTCTCATTAAAAATTCGATGGATCTCGGGGTCGAAGAATTGTTGCGATTGCCCTTCCGTCCGGTTTTGCGAGGTTTCCCCTCTCGGGGGGGATGATCGAGTCCTAGTTCTTGTAGAGCTCAAGTTTCTCTTCTGGGCCATAGCGAATTCCTAGAAAATAAACGCAGGATATTAGACGACTTTAAATAACAAGACACCAATCACAACTTATAATGTGCGGGAAACGAATGTAGCGTCTAAAACTCTCACTTCCGTATGAGGGATATGATGCGAAAGTTTTAACTCAACTAAGCATTGAGGTAGAGGGGGCATATTATTCAGATAATCGTACTGTTGCAAATAGATTGGAGATGTTTACATCAAACACGTTTCACTGGGGTATTTCATCAAACACTTGGCATGCGTAAACTTAAATGAAGAACAAAAATAATCGTTACTGAATTCAATCCCCAACAACAAACAATTTCGCAGAGATTCATGATAATAAATGAAACACAATCAACATTAATCGATATTCTCAATATATTCCGATCAAAATCTTGATAGAACTTAGAAAAGAAAGATAAATTCATCAATGAACGAAATAAACATTACCCCACTTCTCAATCCTTGCTGCAAATAAACTTAAGGATTAAGGGTTACCTAGTGTTGGATTGAAGAAGATGAGGAGAAGAATTAATTTGGAGATGGTGACCTGCGCCGCGCGGAAGAGGAATGGATTTTTGAAGTGATACACGACCTTGTTTCTCGACCGATTGATGCCCTGCCCGCTTTTAAACTATCGACAGGGGCCGAGGCACGTAGCAAGTGAGCCGCGGCCCACAATACAGCATGCTTTTAATGTTTGGGTGTTTCGCAGCGTGCCGTGGCTCGTTGTATGAGTGCCGCAGCTTCCAGGGTAAGTGTGCCGCGGCTCAGCGCTTTCGTGCCGCGACACAGAGTATAGTTTGCTGGGTGTATTTCCAGGGCTTTGGCATGCCGCGGCTCAGAACTATCGTGCCGCGGCCCTCAGTACAACAAGTTAGCCGAATTTTAGGACTTGTGTGTGCCGCTGCCCGCTCTTAGTGTGCCGCGGTCCTAAGCTAAACTTTGCCCTGGGGAAGTTCCTGCACAAATTTTTTCAAGTGAAAACACAAAGAACATGAGAGAGAATCATAGCAAAGCAAAGATGCCGAGAAAAATAGACTCCTAAAATGAAGGAAAACAACGAAAAACTAAAATCTACAACTAATACTCGGGTTGCCTCCCGAGAAGCGCTAAGTTTATAGTCTTCAGCCGGACCTTTTGAAAATCAATTTTCTTTTCGAAAACACCATTTGGACTCCGCCCAATCCATCAAACCGTTAATATGTGTTTTAAATTTTTGACCATTAGTTTTTAACAATTTGATTTTTGGTTTGGACATCCAACGTTCTTTGCGAAAAGACTTGAACAATAGTAATTTCCCAAAACACCCAAATTGCACATGATTTGACACCCGTTTTACTTCCGGCTTAGTTTTCTTTTCCACGGATGAATTTATGATGGCATGGGAATTTTTTAATGGTGGGTGAACGGATGATGAAGACGACATGTCCAAATGCCTAAGATATGCGACTCGTTTTACATTTTTCTTAGATGTCAGAACAACTATAACATATTCTGAACATTTCAACTGACAACTCTCCCGGTGTGTGTCTTTCACAAAAATATCTAAGCTTTCAATTTGAGAACACTTCTCGACATTGCTTGAACACGGGAGAGATCGAAACACTTTGAATGTGACTTGCTCATTTTGAACCCGAAGCATCAATTCACCCTCCTGAACATCAATAAGAGTCCTACCAGTGGCTAAAAATGGTCTACCCAAAATAATCGGAATCTCATGATCCTCTACCATATCAAGCACAATAAAATCAGCAGGGAAAATGAATTTATCAACCCTGACCAGGACATCTTCTATTACCCCTCTCGGATACTTGATGGATCTATCGGCTAGTTGCAAAGATACCGTAGTAGGCTTGGCCTCCCCAATTCCTATTTTCTTGAAAATAGAAAGAGGCATAAGATTTATACTGGCGCCGAGATCACATAACGCTTTATCAAAAGACAAGTTTCCAATAGTGCACGGTATAGTGAAGCTTCCTGGATCCTTCAATTTAGGCGGGAGATTTTTCTGCAAGATAGCGCTGCACTCTTCAATCAGTTTCACCGTTTCATATTCTTCGAGCTTCCTTTTGTTATATAATATCTCCTTCATGAATTTCACATAGCTCGGAATTTGTTCCAAAGCGTCGGCAAATGGGATATTAATGTGCAATTTCTTAAAGACATCAAGAAACTTAGAAAACTGCTTGTCTAACTTTTGCTTTTGTAGCCACTATGGAAAAGGAACATGTGGTACAAAAGTAGGATGTGTGGTCGAGACTGCTTTTGACTTGGGCTCTTCGTCATTCACTTTCTCAATGGGACTGCTCTTTTCTTTGCTACTCTTGGGCTGCTCGTGTAGCTCCTTTCCACTTCGTAACTCAATAGCTTGCACATATTCCTTAGGATTCGTTTCGGTAGCACTTGGTAAGACACCTTGGGATCTAGATGACAATAGATTTGCAATCTGTCCCATTTGAACCTCCAAATTCCGAATAGAAGCGCAATGATTCTGTAGAGTAGTTTCCGTGCTGGTCATGAATTGACTCGTGTTAGCCGCCAATTGAGCAATCGCATCTTCTAAAGAAACCTTCGGTGGTTGAGGGGGCTGCTGTGGTGGCTGAGTGACTTGAGCTTGTGGAGTATTGTTCATCGCTTGCCCGTTCCTCCATGAAAGATTTGAATGATTTTGCCATCCTTGGTTGTAAGTATTCGAATACGGGTTATTCTGAGGATTTCCATTCCCCACAAATTGAGCTTGTTCCATATGAGATTGCTCAAATGGATTTCTGACTTGACATTCAGCACTAGGATGAGATCTGTTGCACCAATTGCAAGTTTCCATGGTATTGGTAGAAGGAGTATGTGAAAAGGCTTGCAATTGTTGAGTTAAAGCTGCAACTTGGGCTGATAGTGTAGAGATTGGATTGTTGTCTGAAATTCCCATAACCCACTTTGGATTCACACTTTCTGAAGGCCACTGATAAGCATTTGCCGCCATAGCTTCTAGTAAAGAATGAGCTTCAGCCATCGTCTTGCCCATTAAAGCACCTCTAGTGGCTGCATCAACAAGAGTGCGTGTAGAAGCACTCAGTCCATTGTAGAACGTTTGAATCTGCAGCCAATCCGGTAGACCATGATGGGGGCATCTCCTTAGCAAATCCTTGCATCGCTCTCATGCCTCATGCAGCGATTCCATCTCAAATTGCCCAAAAGTAGTTATTTCATTCCTGAGTCTCGTTGTCTTCGCCGGCAGAAAGAACGTAGCCTGAAAAGCTTGTGCTAACTTCACCCAAGTCATGATAGAGCCCGAAGGGAGTGAATTCAACCAAAACTTGGCCTTGTCCCTTAGAGAGAATGGGAAAAGCCGTAGACGAATGACATCATCAGTAACTCCATTATTTTTGAATGTGTCGCAAATCTCGAGAAACGAAGTAATGTGAGCATTGGGGTCGTCATTCGCCAGTCCACAAAATTGGGTCACTTGCACCATTTGGATGATAACCGGCTTGATTTCAAAATTGTTAGCCTGAATGGTCGGGCGTTGAATCCCCGAAAAGTTTGCATTAATTTGTGGAAGTGCATTATCTCGGAGTGCCAATGCTGGTTGAACTTGCTGAATAGGGTTGTCGATCCCTTGATTTCCGGTGTTGTCACCCATGGTATCCGTAGTTAATAACTCACGTCTTTCCTTCCTGTTTTTCCGCAAAGTGCATTCGAGTTTGGTATCCAAAGGGAATAAACCTTCGTTACCAAATTTTCTCATGCACTAAACGAACTCCTGAAAGGAAAACACATAAAAACAAATTTACAAAAAAAATAAAATAATGTTCAAATTAAGACTAAAAATACTGAAACTGATATTAGTAAAAAAAACAATCAGTCCCCGGCAACGGCGTCAAAAACTTGTTACGTATTTTTGTGAATGCAAGTGCACGTTGTCGTAAGCAAGTAATAAAGTGATGAGAAAAATATCGTTCCCTCGAGGACTGATGTACTAATTACCAATTTATTCGTATTCCTAATTTTATTTGAATGACCGAATTTTGTGGTTGAAGAATTATTAAAAACTAAATAGTGCGATAAACTAAAAACAAATAATAGAATCAATAGTTCGGTGAAAGGAGATCAAATAAGAAAAGAATCTAGGATTGAGAATTTGCCTCGATTAATCCGAATTAATCTTGGTTAATATAATTTATGTAAATTCCCAATTTATTGAAAGTGAAGATTATAAGATAATCTAATGCCTCTCCCGAGGACAGTAGAATTTTCTAAGGTGAATAATTCACTCTATTTCTAGGTGAGTTAATTCAACAATAGCCAAAAAGTTCTAAAATCTTCAAACGAACTACGTAATACTTATGAGTATATTCCTATCTCACAAGACAAAACAGTTTTGTCCCAATTTTCAATACTTACTCTCCTCTCCCAATTCAAGTTACGTAGTTATAACAATTAAATCATAGGCCACACAATTGAAAGCTTTAAGAACAATTGGGGAAAACTCAATAGAAAAGGGAAATATATCAATAACGTAAAATCAAGAATTAATCCATCATAATCTCGGTTTCATCATAATCCTAGAATAAAAGGGTCTAGCCCTACATTCTAGAAAACAATACACAAGTATTTGAAATAAACATAAGGATGAAGAATTTCAAACACAATTGATGAACTTGGCTTCTTCCGTTCTCTGGCCTTTGCTTCCTGCTGCTAGGTATTTTTCTCCTTTTCTTCCATGCTTCATTCTCTGACCTTCACTGCCTTTTTATAACCTTCTTTCCGCCTCCAAAAACGCGTACAAGAATTAGGTCGAAACAGCCTCCAAAACAGCCAAAATAGCGGGCTAAAATTAGGGATCCCGCGCCGCGGGTCGCGGCCCGGCTTAAGTGTGCCGCAGCCCTAGTCCTTGCGCTACCCAGGCCCGAGCAGATTTTCATTATGGGCCGCAGCTCAGAATGAGTGTGCCGTGGCCCCCGGTACAGTTTGTACCAGTTTGCTCTGGGTTAAGCCTGCGACGCGGCCCAGCTTTGATGCGACGCGGCCCTTGACCAAAAAATGTCATTTTTGGCCCGTTTTTCTTCGTTTAAGCTTCCGGACTCTAATTTCCTTCAAAACATATAAACATAATGCATTAAGAGCTCATTTATGCAAATTTAAACCCAAAATGGAGATAAAATAATGATAATAAAGCGCACAAAAATACATATAACAATTCACCGTGGGGCATTTGCGTTCTAACCTGTTGAGCAGGTACCGATCGTATGCCATGGGCATAGTATTTCACACATGCTCGATTCTTACTTTGGTTTGTGAGCATCTCGTAATACCATTGTTGTACTGTTTATTCTGCCTTTGAATGCATATCATGTTGTACATGTATTTGATATTCATTATCTGGATGACTGACCCCGTGGGGGCAGAACATGCTTACATGTTTTAGGTGCTTGCGAGGAGAGAGTTGAGACACAGGGTCATGACGATGGCGATGAGGCATTCGAGCGATACTAGTCCGAGATGTTTTGGTGTTCATGTCGGTCAGATAGTTTGGAGTACTCCAGTTTTGTTCAGTCGTTATAAATTTGTATTACCCAAGTAAGGCTCTTGGATGTTGTTGTATTTTCATTTTGGCTAGGTAGGCCCACTTTTGTCATTGAAATTCCATATCGGAATATTATGTTGGATGTCAGTGTAGGGATTGTAATCCCCGTTTTTGGTCAGTTTATTGTATTTTAGTCATGTTCACCTGGTGGATCCCTAGCATGGGGTCCACGTCACTGTGACAACCCAATGGGATTTGGGAGTGTTACAAAAGATGGTATCAGAGAATGGGGTTGTGAGATACCCTGATATGTTAGTTATGTGGCTCTATCGACGCGGTAGTAGTTGGGCTGTCAGGTTATGACAATCTAGACAGTCGGGTTTTATGAGTCGTGATAGTTGGACGACTATATGAGTCATTCTTTCATCGAGTCGTCATCAGTGAAGACTAGTATCGCAAGACGTCAAAGCTTCGTATGACCTGTGTAAGGACTCGATTCTCTTTTATGTTCATACAATTCATTATGTCATTGATTATACATATTTTGTTGAAAACCTGTATGTAACATTTGTGTTATGACTCACTCATGATTATTTGTTTTGGAACATTTGAGATCAATATTGTCTATGATTAGCATGAATGATGTGACTATGTTGAGTACGTATACTAATGTTTAGCTATTAACTTAGCGTCCTATTTTGGCTGTTGAGGCGTATTTGAGCTATGATCTTGATCGAGCGTTATTCTTTCAGTATGGAAAGAGGAACCCGAGGATATGGCAGAGGGGGTAAAGGCTGCAGAGCAGGCCGAAACCCAGAACCTCATGTTTATATGCGTACGGATGCCGAGATGGAGCAGAATTCGGTCGGAGATGTGACTTATGCGACTGGTTCTCCTTTGGGACGTCATACTCGAGGAGTCGATCAGACTGACATCGACCCTTTCCTAGTTATAAGGGGCATGATGGCCCAGATGACTCAGATGACGCAGATAATGGAAACCATGCAGACCTCAGTGGTTCGTGGTACACCGCAGCAGGGACTTAGGTGCCGTTTTATGGACAGGGCGGGAGAGTGAGTCAGATTATCGGCGACATCTCTCGACAGAGGCCGCCTATTTTTGAGGGTTCATCGGATCCAGCTGATATTGTTCATTGGCTTGAACATTTAAACTCTTCGACATGGTTCAGTGTCCGGAAGAGAGTAAGGTGGCAGTAGCAGCTTACTATTTGAGTAAAGGCGCTTATTCTTGGTGGCTTTCTGTGAAGCCCACCAATCGTGATTGTGCTTGGAGCAAGTTCAAGACTCTCATGTTAGAGAGGTATTATCTGACTCCACTTCGTGAAGCCAAGTTGTCAGAGGTTTTGAACCCCGAATCCATCGAGGACGAAGGTGTTATTGTTATTGTTGAGAAGTTTCAAGGACTTATTCAGTTTGCTTCGTCTGTTATCCGTACTGAAGCGGATAAGATAAAGTATTTTAGCAAGAGGCTAAACCCACAGTTGAGGATGTAGTTGTTCAATCATAATTGTAACACACTTGGCGAATTCATCGAGAAGGCTCTTGGAGCAGAGCTTTTGATCAAGGAGCTTGCTCGGAAGGACCCTTCAGTTTATTCTGGTGAGAGGACTAGGATGCCGGTTCGTTCAGAGGGACACCGGCCTCCGACGTCCAAGAGGTCGTCTTCTAGTCATCTTCGTGCTGGGAAAGCATTTTCTTCTCAGGCGATGTGTTCGACTATTGTTTGCTTTAACTGTGATTCAGCGGGGCATGTTAGCACCCATTGTACTATGCCAGCTATTGTTTGTTTTCTGTGTGGGAGGCAGGGACACCTTCAGAAATACTGCAGGAGTTCTAGTGCCAATAGGTCTCGAGAGAGCTCACGAGCCTTGAGAGATTTTGTTACTCCAGTCCGTACTTCATCCAAGGGGTCCTATCAGGCTTCTGGAGCCAGAGGTAAGGACAGCCGAGGAGGAGGATCGAGGTTAGATTTGGGTCTTCCTCGAGCTGTTGAGATCGAGGATGTCGATGATCTGGAGGATATCGATGCTGGGTACATTTGAGATGTAGCCTTGATTTGTATTTCCTTGTTTTTCGTATTGATGTTTGACTCAGTCTGTATTGTAGTATTGTGGTTGTGAACCATTTATTATTGATCTATTTTGTAATGATAGCTTTTGGAAACTTGAGATTTGAGGTCGTCTGTTGCTTTTTTCTTTCCTTTTGGTATTGTACCCGAGATTTTTGTGATAATCTGGGTAATTGTTCATTGCGATTCGAGATGCCAAGTCGTGAAGACGTGGGCGTGTGATTGATATGGCCTGAGTACTATATGTGCATTGTTATTTTCCTTTCGTGGCGTGAGTCAGTGATTGCATGGGCTTCCGATGCCGATGAGAATGGGGGAGTGTACACCGATGATTGTAGACATGTACAATGGGCGGCACCCATGGGGTCTGTATGCCGGTGTTACGAGTCATGCGATTGGTACAACCGTCTGGCTGGTCTTTGGTGAAGGAGTCATGATTCGACCGATCTCGCACTTAGTTGAGTGTTTTCATCACTTGTTTTTCACCGTGTTCGGGCAGAGAAGACGCGGGGACCTGGGGGGTTGGCCCGATTACTCAGGCAAAGTAGTTCGCAGCGAGGAGTATTCCTGGAGACGTTGTTTTCAGATCCTGATGGATAGTTCGTACCCCATGTTGTGCACCCTGAGTTACGGGGACGAAACTCTTTTTAAGGGGAGAAATATGTAATATCCGGGGGTAATTATTTTTTTTCGTTTCACTGTTGAGTTGTACATATTCATTTAGAATTGTACAAATGTCGTTGTATTGTATCATTCGTGTTTGTTGAGGTGCGTTATCGTGGAAGGACTTTCTCACCTTCGGTTTGAGGCAAGTTTTATACTTGTACTGGTCAATGAGATTAATGTTATCATGTATGTGTATGAATGTGTGTATCATTTCGAGACTTGGTCTCTCTATGATTTTGTTGATATTTGGGGATTGTTTGATGCAATATCCTTCGGCAACTATGCTAGATGTTATTGTTATTCGTTAACGGGCTGCTTAAGGCATCAAGACTCTTGTTGTTATTGTTGTTGTCGATAGCCGGTCCGCGGTATCAATGTATCGATTATTATTGTTGACGTTGATGCCAGTCTAAGACATCATTGGGATTGTTGTTATCAAATTGGTAATGTTGCTATTGTATTGGCCGATTGAAGACATTTGACGTATTCGATTATCATCTCTATTTTCGGTGGTCGGTTTAAGGCACCGGGACATCTATTCTAATTGAGTCATTGTTTATCGATTGGCCATTCTAAGGTAATCGAGGTATTGAATTGGGATTATCGAAGATAATTCCCATCAGTTGTGTTGTTGATTATCGATTAGCCATTCTAAGGTAATCGAGGTTTCCCATCCGTTGTATCATTGTTTATCGATTGACTGTTCTAAGGTAATCGACCTATTGAATTGGGATTATCGATGATAATTCCCACCCGTTGTATCATTGTTTATCGATCGACCGTTCTAAGGTAATCGACATATTGAATTGGGATTATCGAAGATGATTTCCATACGTTGAGGCGTCATTATTGATTTATCATTCTAAGGTAATCGACGTATTGAATTGGGACTGTCGAAGACATTTCCCATCCGTTTAGTCATCGTCATCGATTTACCGTTCTAAGGTAATCGAGGTGTTGCATTGGGACTGTCAAGGATAGGTTCCATCCATTTAGTTGTTGTGATCGATTGGCCATTCCAAGGCAGTCGAGGTATTTGAACTAGGACTGCCGACGACGGTGACCATCCGTGAGTTATTGTTGTCATGTTGGCCGACTCAAGGCAGCACACTATTATTCTTGTGAATTCGGTAATTTTGGATCGTTGCCGTTTGTGATTAATTGTGTTTGGAGGCTAGTCGCGGCTAGTGCTCGATGGGTAAGTTTGGGGCTTGAACCTTCGCGGTTGGTTTTCCAACACCTACAGTTCAGTAGGTCACGGTCATTGGATGGCCTCATTGTGATACGGCTTCGTGCCGTGGCTTCGGCCCTCTTTGTGATACGGCTTCGTGCCATGGCTTCGACCCTCATTGTGATACGGCTTCGTGCCGTAGCTTCGGCCCTCATTGTGATATGGCTCCGTGCCGTGGCTTTGGCCCTCATTGTGATACGTCTCCGTGTCGTGGCTTCGGCCCTCATTGTGATACCGATTCGTGCCGTGGCCTCGGCCCTCAAATGATACAGCATCGAGCTGATTTGGCTTCGGACCACTGTGGTGTTTGACAGTTTCGGCTGAGTCGTTTTCAGACCATTATGATATTTCGGCAGCTTTGGCTGAGCGGATTTCAGGCCATTGAGATGTATTGGTATTTTTGTTGGAGCCTTCGGGCATTGTGATTCCTATTTATTTCAGTTCTGGTTTGGTTTACCTTCAGGTAGTTCATGGTTGTGTTCTATATTGATGATTCGCCGTGGGGCACTTGTGTTCTAACCTGTTGAGGAGGTACCGATCGTATGCCGTGGGCATAGTATTTCACGAATGCTCGATTCTTACTTTGGTTTGTGAGCATCTCGTATTACCATTGTTGTACTTTTTATTCTGCCTTTGGATGCATATCATGTTGTACATGTATTTGATATGCATTATCTGGATGACTGACCCCGTGGGGGCGGAACATGTTTACATGTTTTAGGTGCTTGTGAGGAGAGAGTTGAGACACAGGGGCATGACGATGGCGATGAGGCATTCGAGCGATACTAGTCCGAGATGTTTTGGTGTTCATGTCGGTCAGACAGTTTGGAGTACTCCAGTTTTGTTCAGTCGTTGTCAATTTGTATTACCCGAGTAAGGCTCGTGGATGTTGTTGTATTTTCATTTTGGCCAGGTAGGCCCACTTTTGACGTTGAAATTCCATATCGGAATATTATGTTGGATGTTAGTGTAGGGATTGTAATCCCCCTTTTTGGTCAGTTTATTGTATTTTAGTCATGTTCGCCTGGTGGATCTCCTGGCGTGGGATCCACGGCACTGTAATAACCCAATGGGATTTGGGGGTGTTACAAATATGGTGGTGACCAATGTCAAGTTCCCCTAGTAAATTATTTGGCAAAGGTTATAGGAACTATCTGGACCGTGTTTGGATGAATGAACAGAGAGTGTTTATCGAGCAAATAATTGGCTAAGTCACAAGAATATTACTTATGTTATGGATGGTTCGCTATTCATGTCATTGAGAATATACCGTTTTGATTGAGTAATTCTAAGTGATCCACAATTTTACATATCTAGAATGATATATTTTAATTACCTACTAATATCCATATTGGCTTATTAATGTTGTATTCAGTCGGCTATCGGATCAATCCATATGATGATTTGATATTGATTAGGTTACAGATCAAAGTTACACCTCTTATGATAGTCAGGGGGTAATGGTAAAAATGTAGAAAGTTTATATGGTAAATAGAGTCGGATATCAAGGGTTGGTGCTCGAGTTGTTCTATCTTAAGTTTCGGGACGAAACTTATTTTAAGGGGGGAGTAATATTCGGATTTATTTTAGATTATTTTTTTTTCGTTGACCTTGTTGGAATATTAATAATGTGAATCTTTTGATTAGAACGTGATATTGAGTATAAAAGAATAATATAACAGGTTGTATTTTCTATTATCGTCGAATAATTATTGGTAATAATGTGACGGTGGCCAATGTTGTAGTCTTTGATAAATTATTATATGCACTAAATGTATGATTTGTGAATTTTTGTATATGTATATAAATATAATTATGGTCCTGGATAATTCAAATTATAAAAGAGGTACCGAAAATATTAGTGGATATAGTGTTAGGAGTATGCCCTCGAATGCCACTCAGAGGATGTTAGAGTGAGGCTATTGTACTCGTTGTTATGTAAATCATTATAAAAAGGCAATTGTATGTTTCTTTATTTACTGTTAGTCACCGGCATTCGTGACTCGTAAATATATATATATATATATATATATATATATATATATATAAACTAGTCCGTATATTTGAGAGCAAAACATTCCACTCCTTAATGGATAAGAGGACCGGCACTGGAAATGTTTATGGCTCAAATACTTAATCGTTCGCAAGTCGATGAAACTTGATTGGGCATTAAGTTTATATGAAGACTTGTATGACGTGTTATTTGACTTGGAGAGTGCCTGTCGATCACTAATGATTAGTGGGAGCACACAATATAGGTATGCTAATGAGATTAGTATACTCGAACCGACTCACCCTCGATTCGCCACACGGATTTTACTCCGGGACAGTCAATGATGGAATCGAAAGGTTGTGTTAGGTATACGTGAACCTTCGACTTGAGGATTTAGTAGGGATGTGCTTGTGACGTTAAGATTTTCATTAGAGTAGTTCGACCCAAAAAACCGGAAGGTGGAGGTCAACCTCGACGTGCATCTTGACGGGCAAGTAACAGGGTCTACTAAATGCCAAGATATGATTCTTTCTCCTGTAAGTGAACGGGTATATGTCCTATGCGGTTATTGGCGGATGACATCATAATTCTTTAGCCAAAGCATTGGGGCTAGTTGTATTAGATACACGAGAGCCCAGTGATCTCGATTTGCATTAACTCATACATAGCATCAAGTACAGATAATGTTTCACTGACCGTGACCCTATAACTTGATCGGGACATTTGGAAGAAGAGTTTATACGTATCTTGGTATTCACGACAGAAAGATTTTTGAATGATCCCAATCATTCGTTCCCAGTTAGGTTACATTGTAGGCCGCGGGACTAGCTAGGTGGTGCTAACACTCTTTGGTTCCTCCCATTGCTAACTGAGATGGACCTACCGAGTCGCACATTAGGATAGACGACGAAATAAGTCGAGCTTATTCTCTCTTTATGAATATTAGATATTGGATATCTAATTTATTGGACATTGGATGTCTAATTAATTTTGGGATATTGGATGTCTAAATTAATATATTGGATAAATTAATTAATGCAACAACAACAACAACAACATCTAAGCCTTAGTCCCAAAATGATTTGGGGTCGGCTAACATGAATCAAACTTTGAAACCGTCAATAATCGTTACATAAATAACATAAAAGGAAAAAAGAGGGAAAAAGTAGAGAAAAAAACAAATAAAAAAAGAGAATGAATGTAAAAAAAAAAAAAAAAAAAAGAATCAGACTCCATCCACCATCCGTATTCTTTCCCGCCACATTTGCCTCTCCATCGCCATACTTTCTCCAATTCCAAGAAACCGCATATCATTTTCAATTATCTTTATCCAAGTTTTCTTGGGTCTTCCTCTACCTTTCACAACATTACTTGTTCCCCAACTTTCTAGCCTCCTCACTGGGGCATCAATAGGTCTTCTTCTCACGTGACCAAACCATCGTAATCGATTCTCCATCATCTTGTCTTCTATAGACGCAACTCTTACCTTCTCTCTGATCACCTCATTTCTGAGTCGATCCTTTTTTGTATGACCACACATCCATCGTAGCATACGCATCTCTGCCACATTCATCTTTTGAACGTGACACTGCTTTCTGACCCAACACTCGGTGCCATATAACAACAAGAGCCTAATTGCCGTGCGGTAAAATTTACCCTTTAATCTATGAGGCATGCCAGGATCACATAAAACCCCTGTGGCACTCTTCCACTTCAACCACCCTGCCTTTATTCTGTGAGCCACATCGCCATCTAGCTCTCCATCCTTTTGGATAATAGATCCAAGATACCGAAAGAAAGTGGATCCATGAATAACTTTCCCATCAAATGTGATCATCCCCGCCTCTCTATCACTGTTTTCGCTAAACCTACACTCCATATATTCAGTCTTACTTCTGCTCAGCCTAAAGCCTCGAGCTTCCAAAGTATCCCTCCAAAGTTCCAATTTCTGTTGCACTCCAACCTTCGTTTCATCAATCAACACAATATCATCTGCGAACATCATACACCACGGAACGTCATTTTGAATTTCTCTTGTCAATTCGTCCATGACTATGGCAAAGAGAAAAGGACTAAGAGCAGATCCTTGATGCACCCCAATCGTAATAGGGAATTCTTCTGTCCTCCCAACATTAGTACGTACACTTGTACTAGCTCCCTCATACATGTCCTTTATAATGTCAATATATTTCCGCGATACACCCTTCTTTGCTAAGGCCCACCAAAGTACTTCTCTTGGTACTTTATCATATGCCTTCTCTAAATCAATAAAAACCATATGCAGATCTTTCTTTTTATCTCGATAATGTTCCATCAATCACGGATAAGATAAATTGCTTCCATGGTCGATCTTCCAGGCATAAATCCAAACTGATTTTCTGTTATCTTCACACATTTCCTGATCCTTTGTTCAATCACTCGTTCCCACAACTTCATGGTATGACTCATTAGTTTAATTCCGCGATAATTAGAACAATCTTGTACATCACCTTTGTTCTTATACAAAGGGACCAGAATACTTTTCCTCCATGCTGATGGCATCTTATTGCTTCTCCAAATCTTATTGAAAAGCATAGTTACCCATTCAATCCCTCTCTCCCCCAAACACCTCCAAACTTCAATAGGTATACCATCTGGTCCTTCTGCTTTCTTTGACCCCATCTTCTTCAATGCAATTGTCACTTCACCCTTTTGAATTCTTCTCTTAAACTCTCGGTTAACCATACTTGAGGGGATGTTTAAATTCCCAATATCTTGTTCTTGATGGCCATTGAATAGGGTATCAAAGTATGACCTCCATCTCTCTTTTATCTCTTTATCTTGAACCAAAACTTTTTTGTCAGTATCTTTTACACATTTAACTTTTCCAATATCTCGCGTCTTCTTTTCTATCATTCGAGCAAGTTTATAGATATCTTTTTCCCCTTCTTTAGTATCTAATCTTGCATGTAATTCTTGATTGACCTTTGATCGGGCATTTCGCACTGCCTTTTTAGCTTCTGTTCGAGCTTTCTTGTACTTCTCATAATTCTCATCGCTCGAGCATTTACCCAGTACCTTATAACATTCACGTTTGGTCTTTATCGCTTGCTTAACTTCATCACTCCACCAAGATGTGTCCTTAATTGATGGTCTGTTTCCTTTAGATTCTCCTAGGACTTCTTTTGCAACTTCTTTTATGTTATGCTCCAACAAGTTCCACATCGAATCTATATCCATCTCTGTGCAATCAGACCAAATACCACTATCAGTAATCTTAGCCACAAAAGTATGTCGACTCTCCCCTTGGAGCTTCCACCACTTAATTCGAGGGTCAACTTGTGGTCTTCTCTTCCTTAAGTGCCTCTTACCTCGAAAGTCAAGCACCACAACCTTATGCTGTGTTGCAGCACTCTCACCGGGTATCACCTTGCAATTAGTAAAAATTTTCCTCCAAACATTCCTTACTAAAAAGAAATCAATCTGACTTGCATTACCTCCGTTTCTATATGTCACCAAATGAGAGTCCCTTTTCTCGAACCAAGTGTTCATAATACCCAAGTCATGAGCTAATGCGAAATCCAATATATCATTTCCTGCTTCATTCCTGTCCCCAAAACCAAAGCCACCATGAATGCTCTCAAAGCCATCTCTGCTAACACCGACATGCCCATTGAGGTCACCACCAATGATCAATTTCTCACCCATAGGAATTCGTTCGACAACCTCTTCCAAATCTTCCCAAAATTCTTGTTTGATCGATGCATCCAATCCTACTTGTGGTGCATAAGCACTTATGATAGTTAGAAACTCATCCCCTATCACAAGCTTAATACTCATTATTCTATCAATCTTTCTTGACACTTCCACCACATCATCAATGAATTCTTTATCAATGACGATACCCACTCCATTTCTACTTCTATCCTTTCCAGAGTACCAAAGCTTGTAACCCCAAGGAGCTAACACTCTTGCCTTCTCGCCAACCCACTTAGTCTCTTGTAGACACATTATGTGAACTCTCCTCCTTTTCATAACCTCCCCACTTCGCTGATCTCCCCGTCAAAGAGCCAACGTTCCAAGTTCCAAACCGCACCTTACTACCCTTACTAGCCGCAAGAACTAACTTCTCTGTCTGTCCCCGTCCACGCTGCAAGGATTCTTGCACATTTGACACCACACCCATACTTCGAGGTGGCGCGCGCTTCCGGCGACGACCTAGCAACCCTTGCATATTTTCCACTACACCCGGGCCTATGAAGTGTAGCGCATCCTTGCTCATTTGACACCACCCTCAGATGTAAAGGTGGCGCGCCGCTTCTGGGCGACGACCTAGCAACCCTCGCATACTTATCACTGCACCCGGGCCTATGAAATGCAGCGCGTCGCTTCTGAGGAGACGCCCCAACGATTTTCAATGTTTGATTCATGTCCATGGAATGTGACGAGTTTTACGCTGGCTGCCACTAACCTACCGCAACCCTCCTCTTTTATCCGGGCTTGGGACCGGCAATGGATGTCAAGAAGACACCCACAGGCAGAGTTAAATTAATTAATGCACTAATGAATTAAATAAATTACTAGGTGATTAATTTAACTCATGAATATAATTAATTCTTGGAGAAATTAATATACTATTTTGTCCAATACATTAATTTAGAAATTATCGGAGTTTATCTGTTTGGACAAACGACAGTTCGAAATGAACCGAACTCCCCGATCTTCTAGAGGCAGCCCATTTTCTTGGTCTTTGCTTAGAATAGTCATCTATCTAAATTGGTGGAAGAACAAAATACTTAAGAATACAAAATTATTCTTGTGAGAACAATTTGAGGAGGAGACTTTGAATAGTCTTGAAAAGATGAAAATAAAAGAAAGCCAGTATCTCCTACTTTTCGAATTGCTCCATCCGTGAATTGCATGAGAGATAGAGAGAGATATTTTTTTCCTTTGTCTACTTCATCCTTCATCCTCATTTTCTTGGAGAAAATTGAGAGAAAATTCATTTTATACAGTGTTAAAAACATAATTAGTAAGCTCCAACCACCTTATTCTAGCTGTATCCTTGGAGGATGATGAGGTGAGAGTTATTCCGGTCGACTTCCGGCGCGTGGCAAGTAGTGGCACAGTGCTTTCGGTGCTCGGAATATCAAAAGCTTGACGAATCGAATTCGTGGCGGAGATCACCAATAACTTGGCGAATCGAATTTGTGGAGGAGATCACCAATTACAATCATTTAATCAAAGGACTACAAGGGTATGATTTTGTATCTCCCACTTGTTTAGTTTTATATATTCGTATATACGGAGATTGCTCGATCCTCTTGAGGGATTCGTATTGCACTTGTGTTTTTCGCTTCCGTTGCAGCCTTCGGTTTAGGCACCGAATTCCAACAGTGGTTTCGGAGCAAGGTCTTGCGATCGTATATACGATATTTAGCATTTGGAATACTTGATTGGGTGTTCTTATGATTTGGATTCATAATCGTTTTAATCGTTGATTTTCAATTGTTCATCTAAAAATTATTTTTCATGATTTTATGTTACAATATAAATCTATTTTTCTTTTGAAAAACTAATTTAATTTTGTAATATAAAATTAGAAAAATATTATTTTTGGATTTGGGACGAAAAGACCTATCGGAAAAATGGTCGGACCTGACTAAATTTCTGGTCCGGGGTTGCCGGATCGCTGACAAAGGCCGCGCTTGGCAATTGGCCGGGTCATTGGTCAATGAGCAGCCCCCTATCGGGCCGTGGGCTTGGATCGGGCCTTGTGTTTTTAGCTCCGTTTTTATATTTCGTTCGGTAAATTAATTTTCCACAAATGAAATTGGATTTAATTTGACTACAATATAATTATGGTAATTTTATTTTTTAGAGGACTAATTTAATGAAATATTTATTTTGTCTGGAACAAATTAAAATTAACGGTTATGTGAATTAATTGGATTAATTCTAAAAGTTGGATTAATTTTTTTTGATTAGATCAATATTTAGATTAATCTATATTGCCATTTATTTTAACGTAATGGTTGCATTATTTTTTGAATGGTGATGTAGTTCGTGGACCTAGTTTTTTGAATCGTTTTTCGATTGGGTTTTAAAGGCCGTTTTGAGCCTATTTATTTTACTAGAAATATTTGTATCTAGAATGCAATTTTTCAATGTAAAATTTATATGTAATGACGAAGACTGGAGAAAGATCCATTCGAGAGGATGAAGATTCAAGACTCGAGACATGTAATTAGATTACGATGTTTTTGGTTCTAAGAACGGTCCATGAACTACATGTTGGTAGCAACTAGGTTGTGTATGTTCTATTCATATGGTAAGAATGCTACAAACGTGCTTAAATGAATTAATATGCAAAGTGTAACATTAATCGCGAAAACTCTCCCACATCAACATATTAAGTTTAAAAGGTTTCAAGAATTTTCTTCCCTCCGTCGAGCTCTTGAAAATTGAAATCCAAACCGGATGTGCTATGCTTCCGAGTTATCGAGGTAGTTATTCGGGGAGGGTCGATAAATTTCGAGAGTGCATTTGATGCCTTCGGTTGGAGAAAATTTTATCCCTAAAAATCTGTTATGTTGCCGGATAAGATTCAGTTGCGAAACTGATAAGCGTCATGGTGTAAACTTAACTTGTTCACGAACTATAGAAACCGTATAGGTTGAGGGGAGTGAACAAGGGGAAAAAGAAGATCGAATCATCCATTAGATAGATTGGTGGTGGACACCGCTTTATGAAGATTAATAGACTAGAAACCTATTCGGTTGCCCTCTATTAAAATTTATAAAGAACTCGATCACCACTATGAATTAATGCGAACAAATACTTCCAGATTTCACAAGGGAGTGTGTTATTCTGATAAAAGTAGTAGGAACTGGGTTAAAAGAATAGAAAAGACCTCAATTCTAAACTCGGATCATAATTAAATGAGTCACTAATAAATCTATCGTACTAAATGCAGACAAACAAAATATCAACCCTCAAAATGACTATGAGCCCGTTTACAATTCTATTCGAAAAGAACACCTTAAATGGGCCTAACTTTGTGGATTGGCTCCGCAACCCGATGATAGTCCTCAGTATGGAGATGCTGGGATACGTCTTGGAGGTAGACATTTTGGCAGTTCTGGTGCGAACCAAAGCCAGTCAGGAAGATGTTGAAAACCACGAAAAGTGGATTAAGGATGACATTAGAGTCTGTGGCTTTATGATGGCCTCTATGTCTAATGACCTTCAGAGAGCTCATGAGAAAATGACTTCTACTAGGCAGATTTTATCTCACTTAACTGATCTTTATGGTGAGCAGAGTCCAACTGCTAGATATGAGATATCCAAGGAACTGTTCGGTGCCAGGATGCAGGTGTAATACCCGCAATTTCGGATTTCGGTGATTTTCTTTTTTTTTCCAGCGGGAGCCTGTTTTGACGACTCGCTCGTGATCGTTTCGTCATTTCGAGAGTATTTAATTCTGAACTTTTTATCATCCGAGTTCGTTTCGGTATCGTTTTGTTGAGTTCTGTGTTCTTAAGCGGTTTTTCCGCACTTGTGTTCGATTCTTGCGAATCTCATCCGAAACTGTTGTTTCGAGTTTCTCATAAGTTCATTTAATGTTATCATTCATGTTGCGAGCTTCGGCTTGGTGTTTCGATCGTGTATCGTGTATTTCGGACGTTTTGGGCCATTTTCGTAATTTCCCAAAGTTTGGGGTAATTACTTTCCATTGTCGAATTTGGAGCCTTCGGGTAGTCGGAATCGTGTGTTCTCTTAGTGCTCGAATTCGTCTTTGCGAGTACTTCGTAACCGTATCTTCGTTTCGTATTCAGGTTCGGGTTTCGGGGTCGTCCGGGCCGTCGGAGTTGGTCCCGGCCGAGTCATGGCCGGGCAGGTTGGGCCCAGGCCAGCCCTGGCCGAGTTACGGCCGGAAGGGCTCGGCAGTTACGTACGTAAGGCCGATTATGTATGTAAGGCCTTGGACGGTTACGTACGTAACGCTGCCGACATTTTTGGGCAGTGTCTCGGCCATGGCCGGTTACGTACGTAAGCCCTTGGCCGGTTACGTATGTAACTCTGCCCGTGACGGCTATTTAAGGCCTATGACGGGTTTTTCACCATTTTTCTCATTCTTTTCCTTCTCTTCCGCGGCTGGAGGTGTGGTTATCATGGAGAGATGTTGTTGGACAATCAATCCATGAAGTCTTGGAGTTCATATCATCAATCATCCATCCTATAACATCCCTTGATCGAGCGAATCAGGTCAGATTTTCTAGAAATCTAGTTTTGGTGAATTTGGGTATTTTGGTTGATTTCGTCCGTTTAATTCGATTTAACTTAGGACTGTGATGGATTTATGATTGTTTAGATGTATTATGTTATTTCCCTTGTTATTCCATGGTCGGATCGTATAGATTCATCATTTTGGTCGAGTTCTTGATTGACGCCTTGAAAGTGTCCGGTAGAATGTCATAGAGGGGTTTTCGGACGTTCTACGATTATTCTTCCTCGTATGATCATTGATTTATTAATTGTATGATGTTAGGGTCGAGTTTCTTGCGAAGAAACCGTGTTGAACCCTTCCGTTCGTTGTCGTCTTCCTTTTCGATAGCATCGAGCATTTCGAAGCTTCCCGGTTGAGCCGTGTTCATCGGAATACTTGCGTGCCGATTTCGAGGCACGTACCTTGTCCATAAAATTCTTGTTTTGGGGATATGATAATTAGTGATCGTCTCTATGTGTTTGTTTGATCATTTGATTTAAACTTTCAAAAGATTCGGTTTAGCCTCGTTATGGGCTCACTTTCAAAATGCATGTGTTTTGTGAATATTGTGCTCCGTGAATGGTAAAGTGAACCATATAAATTCGCTTGTTGTTGTTATTATGCTTTGATAATATATTTACATATATTATCTCCTTCGGTGCGTTGTGATTTGACAATTTTGTCGTGCTTTGCGTTTTTTTCCTCTGGGTTAATTGTTTGGATATCCTTGGTGTGATATGTTATTTGTGCATGATTGTTTCGTTATCCAGCTTGGGAGGGTCCGACGGGGCCTCGAGTGGGATTTGTGGCTTCGTCCCGGTCCTAGGCGATGTGTTGTGCTCGATTGTTTCGCTAGCCAGCTCGGGAGGGTCCGACGGGGCCTCGAGTGGGATTTGTGGCTTCGTCCCAGTCTTAGGCGACGTGTTGTGCTTGATTGTTTCGCTAGCTAGCTCGGGAGGGTCCGACGGGGCCTCGAGTTGGATTTTGGCTTCGTCCCGGTCCTAGGCAATGTGTTGTGCTTGATTGTTTCGCTAGCCAGCTCGGGAGGGTCCGACGGGGCCTCGAGTGGGATTCGTGGCTTCGTCCTGGTCCTAGGTGACGTGTTGTGCTTGATTATTTTGCTAGCCAGCTCGGGAGGGTCCGACGGGGCCTCGAGTGGGATTTGTTGCTTCGTCCCGGTCCTAGGCGATGCGGGTGCGTGTGTATGTTTTGTGAATGTGTTTGCTCACCTCGGGAGGGTTCGACGGGGCCACGGAGGGAGTCCAATGGTATAGCCCTGGATTCACGAGTGAAACTTCACGAGTGCGTGTGTATGTTTTGTGAATGTGTTTGCTCACCTCGGGAGGGTTCGACAGGGCCACGGAGGGAGTCCAATGGTATTGCCCTGGATTCAAGAGTGAAACTTCACGGGTGCGTGTGTATTTTATGTCCGTCGAGGACGCGTGACGTGGGTTTTAACCTTGTGTATTGTTGTTGGTTTCAATTGCGAAAACAAAACCTTTGGGCTATGACCCTGTTGATTTTGGAAAGATAAGGATTCGGTAAACCTAATTTTTTTTCTATTAAAACTCTCGATGGCATTTTAAATGGTTTTATAAATTGTTTCCCTTGATTTATGATCTTTCGGTTTTGGAATATTTTACCCAAACTCTTGCCTCGGGAAGTACTTTTCGTTACGTTTGGATCTTTGAGGATTCCTGGTTATTGTTATTCTTGGAACTTGAATTATATGGCTCGTATTTGCACTTTGTTCTTGCACTAGCAAAACAGTGGAGTTTTGCTAACCCCCGAGTATTCGGGGGGTGGATGTCTGTTTTTGCATTCAGGTTTTGGGAGCATAACACAGGTTCGGCACGAAGGATGATGAAAGTTGATCGATACTAATCACATGTGGAACCGTACGTTGTGTATTGGTTTAGTTTTACTTTATTTTCTGCTGCAATATTTTTCCCCGTTGTACGGGAGTTGTTGTATTTTGACCCCTGCGTGGGCATGGATTGTAATTGAGTTGTATGTTTTTATTGAAAGACCAAATCGGTCTACTGAGTCATTTTAGCCTTAAAGGCATTGTTGAGTTGTTCGATGTTGTTACCATCCTGGTAGATCCTTGAGGAAAGGTTCTACGGCGTATAATATCCCTGAGCGGATTGGGGGTGTTACATAAATGGTATCGGAGCTTAGGTTGTGGAAACCTAGGCTGTCGGGTCAAGTCGTGTTGTTTGAGTCTTGTTTCGTCCGATTTTATCTGACTGAGTCGTGTCGCGATGCGTCGTCTGAGTTTGTTGGTCGTGATTAGTATCATGGGGCGATCATCATCTTCGTGCGACCTGTGGATGTAAGTCTCCCTTCTTTGTGTTTGTGCCTCGTCTGATGCGAGTTACAGGTATGATTATGAGTTAATTGACGGAATCCTCTTATGGATTTTGATTTCGTGATATGTGGTTATTTGACTCTCATATTTCGTTCATATAAGGAGTAGTGTCGCTGGATTGTACATGTTGGACTGTATTTCTTTTATCCGCTGCGTGAGTTCTTTTGTAATGGCTTTCGGTATTTTATCGACTGAGTTTTATTTCGAAAACCGATTCCCTTAACCGAGTTTTTGGCATTATGGCCTTGATCGTTTTGGCGAAATTCTTATGACGGTATTTAGTATTTTGTAAATGGCTTTTGTGAGTTTTTTAAATATTATCGTCATCGACATTTTTGGGGTTTTTGTAAATGGTTTTTAGCCTGGTGGGTTCCGGCGCGGGACACACGACGCTATAATGTTCCATGTAATTACCTGAAATTTTTGGGCATTCTAGCCTATTGAATTATCTTTGAAAACCTTGAGTATCTTACAAAATAAATTTCGAGACGTACTTTTAAAATGAATTATTTTCTCGTGGTACATCCAAGGTGCCACAATATGTTCCAAAATTCTTCTACCTCGAGGACCAAAATGTTTTGAGATATTTTCAATGTTTTAGAAACACTTTTACTTAGACCTGAGGGTCGAATATTCTGAAAGTTTTTCACTAAGAGAAAGTGTCCTCATTTTTATCAAATGCGAAATGGTTCTCCAAAGTCTCGATAACGATGTTTCACGTTTGTACTTTTTTTGAAAGGTGATACTCAAGATCAACCGGTGTTTTTCTAATTTATTTTCAAAAGGAGGTTTTCGTTTTTAAAACCTATCCATTCCCGTTTGAGGGCTGGGTGTGTATGTATGATGTTCGCGTTGTCGTTATGATGTTTGCTCCCGAGTATGATCGAATTGGTAGCATGAACGTCGAGGCTTTGCCACGTATTTGTTGTACTAGCCCTCTGTGAGAGGTGTGAACTGGTGTTTACTATTTATCGCCTCGTGGTGATTTGCGTGTTGTCGCACGAGTGTGAGTTGTTAAAGCTTAGATTTTTGTGCGTTTATGCACATGGGTGATTGTTTCATAATGTTTGTGATTGTGTGGTGGCTATCGTTCGGGCCGTTGCAATCGTCGAACGATGCCGTTGTTGTTGTGATTTTTGTATGCGTTGTTATGTTATGTTGAGTTGGCATCTCCGGTATGTTGTTTTGTGGTGTTATGTTCCATTGTATCTAACATCTGTATTTTCGGTATGCCGAGCCGAGGCATTTCAACCGTGATGTGCCGGGGGAATGTACGTGCAATTTGTCCTTCCTTGCCTGTGTCGCGTTTCAAGTGCGGACTCGAGGGACATCATGTTCAGTTTTGTGAGTTGATTACCGAGCCTTCCAAGGCACGGACTTGAGCATTGATATCAGGACCGGCTCCGAGGAGTCCCTGAGGGGCGTGGTCTATCAGTTGTATGTTATGTTATTTCCTTACCTTGTTGTTTCGAACTTCGGAAATTTAGTTCTTTAATTCGAAGTGGATCGGATTTGGAACTTCTGTGTTTTCGACTCTGTCGACTCGTTTATGTTCGTTAACATTTTATGAGCTTGCCCTGTCCCTTGCTTTTGTTGATCGAACGAGGGTGGTATTGTTTCGGAATTACTCGTTTGTCGTTGTGACTTTTCAATTGCTATTCCCTTTCCTGTGGATCTTATGTGAGTGCACATCTTGTTGTTTTCACCGGATCATGTTTTGTCTCGAGTCGAGATGTGAACCTCGGAGTTGTCAGTTGAACCTTATTGTTCTTCGTGATCCGAACATGATTGTTCGATTTTTGTTGTCTCGATCGTTGTGGTTCGATCATTGATTGTTCAGTTTTTGTTGACCCCGTTTTGTGATTGTTGAGCATTCAGACTCCTTCCTAATTTCCTTAAGTTCGGAAAATTAGTATCGTTTTCGATCTTCTAACCCTTGGGCGGTGGAATTCCGTATTTGTTCAGCGATTGGCTTGCGTGTTGATTGGTGTACCGTTAGGTTGGTAAATCGTGTTGATTTTCGTTTGTTGTGTTTTGCGATTGTTCGGATAATCGACTTGATTATATTATCTGTTTGATGACGCTCGTCACTTGTTGTCTCTACCGGTGGCGTTGTGTTGGTCGTCGTGGAGCGTGTTTTCACGCCGTATATTCCTTTGCGTTGCTTGTAATGTTTCGCTGTTGGGCGCGAGTTTTCGGTTCTTGTGTATCTCGTTGGGTTTTCCTGGCGGGATATGGCTCCTCCCTACTTGTTTTAAGTTTCGGGACGAAACTTCTTTTAAGGAGGGTAGAATGTAATACCTGCAATTTCGGATTTCGCTGATTTTCTTTTTTTTCCGGCGGGAGCCCATCTTGACGACTCGCTTGTGATCGTTTCGTCATTTCGGGAGTATTTAATTCTGCACTTTTTGTCATCCGAGTTCGTTTCGGTATCGTCTTGTTGAGTTCTGTGTTCTTAAGCAGTTTTTCTGCACTTGAGTTCAATTCTTGCGAATCTCATCTGAAACTGTTGTTTCGAGTTTCTAGTAAGTTCATTTAATGTTATTATTCATGTTGCGATCTTCAGCTTGGTGTTTCGATCGTATATCGTGTATTTCGGACGTCTTGGGCCATTTTCGTAATTTCCCAAAGTTTGGGATAATTACTTTCCGTTGTCGAATATCGAGCCTTCGGTTGGTCGGAATCGTGTGTTCTCTTAGTGCTCGAATTCGTCTTTGCGAGTACTTCGTAACCGTATCTTCGTTTCGTATTTAGGTTTGGGTTTCAGGGTCGTCGAGGCCGTCGGAGTTGGTCCCGGCCGAGTCATGGCCGGGCAGGTTGGGCCCAGGCCAGCCCTGGCCGAGTTACGGCCGGAAGGGCTCAGCAGTTACGTACGTAAGGCCGGTTATGTACATAAGGCCTTGGCCGGTTACGTACGTAATGCTGCCGGCATTTTTGGGCAGTGTCTCGGCCATGGCCGGTTACGTACGTAAGCCCTTGGCCGGTTACGTATGTAACTCTGCCGGCAGGCAGCCTATTTAAGGCCCTGCAGACGGGTTTTTCACTATTTTTCTCATTCTTTTCCTTCTCTTCCGCGGCTGGAGGTGTGGTTATCATGGAGAGATGTTGTTGGACAATCATTCCATGAAGTCTTGGAGTTCATATCATCAATCATCCATCCTATAACATCCCTTGATCGAGCGAATCAGGTCAGATTTTCTAGAAATCTAGTTTTGGTGAATTTGGGTATTTTGGTTGATTTCGTCCGTTTAATTCGATTTAACTTAGGATTTTGATGGATTGATGATTGCTTAGATGTATTATGTTATTTCCCTTGGTCGGATCGTATAGATTCATCGTTTTGGTCGAGTTCTTGATTGACGCCTTGAAAGTGTCCGGTAGAATGTCATAGAGGGGTTTTCGGACGTTCTACGATTATTCTTCCTCGTATGATCATTGATTTATTAATTGTATGATGTTAGGGTCGCGTTTCTTGCGAAGAAACCGTGTTGAACCCTTCCGTTCGTTGTCGTCTTCCTTTTCGATAGCATCGAGCATTTCGAAGCTTCCCGGTTGAGCCGTGTTCATCGGAATACTTGCGTGCCGATTTCGAGGCACGTACCTTGTCCATAAAATTCTTGTTTTGGGGATATGATAATTAGTGATCGTCTCTATGTGTTTGTTTGATCATTTGATTTAAACTTTCAAAAGATTCGGTTTAGCCTCGTTATGGGCTCACTTTCAAAATGCATGTGTTTTGTGAATATTGTGCTCCGTGAATGGTAAAGTGAACCATATAAATTCGCTTGTTGTTGTTATTATGCTTTGATAATATATTTACATATATTATCTCCTTGAGTGCGTTGTGATTTGACAATTTTGTCGTGCTTTGCGTTTGTTTCCTCTGTGTTAATTGTTTGGATATCCTTGGTGTGATATGTTATTTGTGCATGATTGTTTCGTTAGCCAGCTTGGGAGGGTCCGACGGGGCCTCGAGTGGGATTTGTGGCTTCGTCCCGGTCCTAGGCGATGTGTTGTGCTCGATTGTTTCGCTAGCCAGCTCGGGAGGGTCCGACGGGGCCTCGAGTGGGATTTGTGGCTTCGTCCCAGTCCTAGGCGACGTGTTGTGCTTGATTGTTTCGCTAGCTAGCTCGGGAGGGTCCGACGGGGCCTCGAGTTGGATTTTGGCTTCGTCCCGGTCCTAGGCAATGTGTTGTGCTTGATTGTTTCGCTAGCCAGCTCGGGAGGGTCCGACGGGGCCTCGAGTGGGATTCGTGGCTTCGTCCTGGTCCTAGGTGACGTGTTGTGCTTGATTATTTTGCTAGCCAGCTCGGGAGGGTCCGACGGGGCCTCGAGTGGGATTTGTGGCTTCGTCCCGGTCCTAGGCGATGCGGGTGCGTGTGTATGTTTTTTGAATGTGTTTGCTAACCTCGGGAGGGTTCGACGGGGCCACGGAGGGAGTCCAATGGTATAGCCCTAGATTCACGAGTGAAACTTCACGAGTGCGTGTGTATGTTTTGTGAATGTGTTTGCTCACCTCGGGAGGGTTCGACGGGGCCACGGAGGGAGTCCAATGGTATTGCCCTGGATTCAAGAGTGAAACTTCACGGGTGCGTGTGTATTTTATGTCCGTCGAGGACGCGTGACGTGGGTTTTAACCTTGTGTATTGTTGTTGGTTTCAATTGCGAAAACAAAACCTTTGGGCTATGACCCTGTTGATTTTGGAAAGATAAGGATTCGGTAATCCTAATTTGTTTTTTATTAAAACTCTCGATGGCATTTTAAATGGTTTTATAAATTGTTTCCCTTGATTTATGATCTTTCGGTTTTGGAATATTTTACCCAAACTCTTGCCTCGGGAAGTACTTTTCGTTACGTTTGGATCTTTGAGGATTCCTGGTTATTGTTATTCTTGGAACTTGAATTATATGGCTCGTATTTGCACTTTGTTCTTGCACTAGCAAAACAGTGGAGTTTTGCTAACCCCCGAGTATTCGGGGGGTGGATGTCTGTTTTTGCATTCAGGTTTTGGGAGCATAACACAGGTTCGGCACGAAGGATGATGAAAGTTGATCGATACTAATCACATGTGGAACCGTACGTTGTGTATTGGTTTAGTTTTACTTTATTTTCTACTGCAATATTTTTCCCCGTTGTACGGGAGTTGTTGTATTTTGAACCCTGCGTGGGCATGGATTGTAATTGAGTTGTATGTTTTTATTGAAAGACCAAATCGGTCTACTGAGTCATTTTAGCCTTAAATGCATTGTTGAGTTGTTCGATGTTGTTACCATCCTGGTAGATCCTTGAGGAAAGGTTCTACGGCGTATAATATCCCTGAGCGGATTGGGGGTGTTACATAAATGGTATCGGAGCTTAGGTTGTGGAAACCTAGGCTGTCGGGTCAAGTCGTGTTGTTTGAGTCTTGTTTCGTCCGATTTTATCTGACTGAGTCGTGTCACGATGCGTCGTCTGAGTTTGTTGGTCGTGATTAGTATCATGGGGCGATCATCATCTTCGTGCGACCTGTGGATGTAAGTCTCCCTTCTTTGTGTTTGTGCCTTGTCTGATGCGAGTTACAGGTATGATTATGAGTTAATTGACGGAATCCTCTTATGGATTTTGATTTCGTGATATGTGGTTATTTGACTCTCATATTTCGTTCATATGAGGAGTAGTGTCGCTGGATTGTACATGTTGAACTGTATTTCTTTTATCCGTTGCGTGAGTTCTTTTGTAATGGCTTTCGGTATTTTATCGACTGAGTTTTATTTCGAAAACCGATTCCCTTAACCGAGTTTTTGGCATTATGGCCTTGATCGTTTTGGCGAAATTCTTATGACGGTATTTAGTATTTTGTAAATGGCTTTTGTGAGTTTTTTAAATATTATCGTCATCGACATTTTTGGGGTTTTTGTAAATAGTTTTTAGCCTGGTGGGTTCCGGCGCGGGACACACGACGCTATAATGTTCCATGTAATTACCTGAAATTTTTGGGCATTCTAGCCTATTGAATTATCTTTGAAAACCTTGAGTATCTTACAAAATAAATTTCGAGACGTACTTTTAAAATGAATTATTTTCTCGTGGTACATCCAAGGTGCCACAATATGTTCCAAAATTCTTCTACCTCGAGGACCAAAATGTTTTGAGATATTTTCAATGTTTTAGAAACACTTTTACTTAGACCTGAGGGTCGAATATTCTGAAAGTTTTTCACTAAGAGAAAGTGTCCTCATTTTTATCAAATGCGAAATGGTTCTCCAAAGTCTCGATAACGATGTTTCACGTTTGTACTTTTTTTGAAAGGTTATATTCAAGATCAACCGGTGTTCTTCTAATTTATTTTCAAAAGGAGGTTTTCGTTTTTAAAACCTATCCATTCCCGTTTGAGGGCAGGGTGTGTATGTATGATGTTCGCGTTGTCGTTATGATGTTTTGCTCCCGAATATGATCGAATTGGTAGCATGAACGTCGAGGCTTTGCCACGTATTTGTTGTACTAGCCCTCTGTGAGAGGTGTGAACTGGTGTTTACTATTTATCGCCTCGTGGTGATTTGCGTGTTGTCGCACGAGTGTGAGTTGTTAAAGCTTAGATTTTTGTGCGTTTATGCACATGGGTGATTGTTTCATGATGTTTGTGATTGTGTGCTGGCTATCGTTCGGGCCGTTGCAATCGTCGAACGATGCCGTTGTTGTGATTTTTGTATGCGTTGATATGTTATGCTGAGTTGGCATCTCCAGTATGTTGTTTTGTGGTGTTATGTTCCATTGTATCTAACATCTGTATTTTCGGTATGCCGAGCCGAGGCATTTCAACCGTGATGTGCCGGGGGAATGTACGTGCAATTTGTCCTTCCTTGCCTGTGACACGTTTCAAGTGCGGACTCGAGGAACATCATGTTCAGTTTTGTGAGTTGATTACCGAGCCTTCCAAGGCACGGACTTGAGCATTGATATCAGGACCGGCTCCGAGGAGTCCCTGAGGGGCGTGGTCTATCAGTTGTATGTTATGTTATTTCCTTACCTTGTTGTTTCGAACTTCAGAAATTTAGTTCTTTAATTCGAAGTGGATCGGATTTGGAACTTCTGTGTTTTCGACTCTGTCGACTCGTTTATGTTCGTTAACATTTTATGAGCTTGCCCTGTCCCTTGCTTTTGTTGATCGAACGAGGGTGGTATTGTTTCGGAATTACTCGTTTGTCGTTGTGACTTTTCAATTGCTATTCCCTTTCCTGTGGATCTTATGTGAGTGCACATCTTGTTGTTTTCACCGGATCATATTTTGTCTCGAGTCGAGATGTGAACCTCGGAGTTGTCAGTTGAACCTTATTGTTCTTCGTGATCCGAACATGATTGTTCGATTTTTGTTGTCCCGATCGTTGTGGTTCGATCATTGATTGTTCAGTTTTTGTTGACCCCGTTTTGTGATTGTTGAGCATTCATACTCCTTCCTAATTTCCTTAAGTTCGGGAAATTAGTATCGTTTTCGATCTTCCAACCCTTGAGCGGTGGAATTCCGTATTTGTTCAGCGATTGGCTTGCGTGTTGATTGGTGTACCGTTAGGTTGGTCACTCGTGTTGATTTTCGTTCGTTGTGTTTTGCGATTGTTCGGATAATCGACTTGATTATATTATCTGTTTGATGACGCTCGTCACTTGTTGTCTCTATCGGTGGCGTTGTGTTGGTCGTCGTGGAGCGTGTTTTCACGCCGTATATTCCTTTGCGTTGCTTGTAATGTTTCTCCGTTGGGCGCGAGTTTTCGGTTCTTGTGTATCTCGTTGGGTTTTCCTGGCGGGATATGGCTCCTCCCTACTTGTTTTAAGTTTCGGGACGAAACTTCTTTTAAGGAGGGTAGAATGTAATACCTGCAATTTCGGATTTCGCTGATTTTCTTTTTTTTTCCGGCGGGAGCCCATTTTGACGACTCGCTCGTGATCGTTTCGTCATTTCGAGAGTATTTAATTCTGCACTTTTTGTCATCCGAGTTCGTTTCGGTATCGTCTTGTTGAGTTCTGTGTTCTTAAGCGGTTTTTCCGCACTTGAGTTCAATTATTGCGAATCTCATCTGAAACTGTTGTTTCGAGTTTCTAGTAAGTTCATTTAATGTTATTATTCATGTTGCGATCTTCGGCTTGGTGTTTCGATCGTGTATCGTGTATTTCGGACGTCTTGGGCCATTTTCGTAATTTTCTAAAGTTTGGGGTAATTACTTTCCGTTGTCGAATTTCGAGCCTTCGGTTGGTCGGAATCGTGTGTTCTCTTAGTGCTCGAATTCGTCTTTGCGAGTACTTCGTAACCGTATCTTCGTTTCGTATTCAGGTTTGGGTTTCGGGGTCGTCGAGGCCGTCGGAGTTGGTCCCGGCCGAGTCATGGCCGGGCAGGTTGGGCCCAGGCCAGCCCTGGCCGAGTTACGGCCGGAAGGGTTCAGCAGTTACGTACGTAAGGCCGGTTATGTACATAAGGCCTTGGCCGGTTACGTACGTAATGCTGCCGGCATTTTTGGGCAGTGTCTCGGCCATGGCCGATTCGTCGTAACTTTCTGCCGGCGACTATTTAAGGCCTATGAGACGTTTTTTTCACCATTTTTCTCATTCTTTTCCTTCTCTTCCACGGCTGGGGGTGTGGTTATCATGGAGATATGTTGTTGGACAATCAATCCATGAAGTCTTGGAGTTCATATCATCAATCATCCATCCTATAACATCCCTTGATCGAGCGAATCAGGTCAGATTTTCTAGAAATCTAGTTTTGGGGAATTTGGGTATTTTGGTTGATTTCATCCGTTTAATCTGATTTAACTTAGGATTGTGATGGATTGATGATTATTTAGACGTATTATGTCATTTCCCTTGTTATTCCATAGTCGGATCGTATAGATTCATCGTTTTGGTCGAGTTATTGATTGACGCCTTGAAGGTGTCCGGTAGAATGTCATAGAGGGGTTTTCGGACGTTCTACAATTATTATTCCTCGTATGATCGTTGATTTATTAATTGTATGATGTTAGGGTCGAGTTTCTTGCGAAGAAACCGTGTTGAACCCTTCCGTTCGTTGTCGTCTTCCTTTTCGATAGCATCGAGCATTTCGAAGCTTCCCGGTTGAGCCGTGTTCGTCGGAATACTTGCGTGCCGATTTCGAGGCAAGTACCTTGTCCATACAATTCTTGTTTTGGGGATATGATAATTAGTGATCGTCTCTATGTGTTTGTTTGATCGTTTGATTTGAACATTCAAAAGATTCAGTTTAGCCTCGTTAAGGGCTCACTTTTAAAACGCATGTGTTTTGTGAATATTGTGCTCCGTGAATGGTTAAGTGAACCATATAATTCGCTTGTTGTTGTTATTATGCTTTGATAATATATTTACATATATTATCTCCTTCGGTGCGTTGTGATTTGACAATTTTGTCGTGCTTTGAGTTTGTTGCCTCTGGGTGAATTGTTTGGATATCCTTGGTGTGATATGTTATTTGTGCATGATTGTTTCGTTATCCAGCTCGGGAGGGTGTGACGGGGCCTCAGTGGGATTTGTGGCTTCGTCCCGGTCCTAGGAGACGTGTTGTGCTTGATTGTTTCGCTAGCCAGCTCGGAAGGGTCCGACGGGGCCTCGAGTGGTATTTGTGGCTTCGTCCCGGTCCTAGGCGATGTGTTGTGCTTGATTGTTTCGCTAGCCAGCTCGTGAGGGTCCGACGGGGCCTCAAGTGGGATTTGTGGCTTCGTCCCGGTCCTAGGCGACGTGTTGTGCTTGATTGTTTCGCTAGCCAGCTCGGGAGGGTCCGACGGGGCCTCGAGTGGGATTCGTGGCTTCATCCCGGTCTTAGGTGACGCGTTGTGCTTGATTATTTTGCTAGCTAGCTCGGGAGGGTCCGACGGGGCCTCGAGTGGGATTTGTGGCTTCGTCCCGGTCCTAGGCGATGCGGGTGCATGTGTATGTTTTGTGATTGTGTTTGCTAACCTCGGGAGGGTTCGACGGGGACATGGAGGGAGTCCAGTGGTATAGCCCTGGATTCACGAGTGAAACTTCACGAGTGCGTGTGTATGTTTTGTGAATGTGTTTGCTCACCTCGGGAGGGTTCGACGGGGCCACGGAGGGAGTCCAATGGTATTGCCCTTGATTCATTAGAGAAACTTCACGGGTGCGTGTGTATTTTATGTCTGTTGAGGACGTGTGTCGTGGGTTTTAACCTTGTGTATTGTTGTTGGTTTCAATTGTGAAAACAAAACCTTTGGGCGGTGACCCCTGTTGATTTTGGAAAGATAAGGATTCGGTAATCCTAAATTGTTTTCTATTAAAACTCTTGATGGAATTTTAAACTGTTTTATAAATTGTTTCCATTGATTTGTGATCTTTCGGTTTTGGAATGTTTTACCCAAACTCTTGCATCGGGAAGTACTTTTTGTTACGTTTGGATCTTTGAGGATTCCTGGTT
This sequence comes from Orobanche coerulescens, assembly GCA_033398695.1. Lineage (NCBI taxonomy): Eukaryota > Viridiplantae > Streptophyta > Magnoliopsida > Lamiales > Orobanchaceae > Orobanche > Orobanche coerulescens. The sequence continues at coordinate 162,172,486 of CM065802.1, read as the reverse complement.
ATTGTTATTCTTGGAACTTGAATTATATGGATCGTATTTGCACTTTGTACTTGCACTAGCAAAACAATGGAGTTTTGCTAACCCCCGAGTATTCGGGGGGTGGATGTCTGCTTTTGCATTCAGGTTTTGGGAGCATAACACAGGGTCGGCACGAAGGATGATGAAAGATGATCGATACTAATCACATGTGGAACCGTACGTTGTGTATTGGTTCAGTTGTACTTTATTTTCCGCTGCAATATTTTTCCCCGTTGTACGGGAGTTGTTGTATTTTGACCCCTGCATGGGCATGAATTGTAATTGAGTTGTATGTTTTTATTGAAAGACCAAATCAGTCTACTGAGTCATTTTAGCCTTAAAGGCATTGTTGAGTTGTTCGATGTTGTTACCAGCCTGGTAGATCCTTGAGGAAAGGTTCTACGGTGTGTAATATCCCTGAGCGGATTGGGGGTGTTACAGAAGGAAGGAGAGAAAGTTGGGAACCACGTACTCAAAATAATTTCTATGATTGAGAGATTAGAGGCTCTTGATTTTAGGATGCATGCTTCTCTCAGACCCACCTTATCCTGCAGTCTCTTCCTGATTCCTTCTCACAGTTTGTCATGAACTTCAACTGCAATGAGATTGCTTGTAATTTAGCAGGGTTTATGATCAAAACTTGTAACCGCTTAGTCTCAGATGAAGTCTCTGCAGATGAAGAAGTCTGCTCTTGTGATTTCTTCTAGATCTCGGAGGTCCAAGTATAAGAAGAAAAAAACCAAGAAGCAGATGGGTCCACGAAGCAAGGACTTTAAGGGTAAGGGCAAGGCCCATATGGTTCCTAAGAGCAAGAAGGTGAAGTCAGACGAATGTCTCAATTGCAGTGAGGTGGGCCATTGGGCAAGAGATTATCTGATCCTTCATGGCGCTTCTGGTACAGAACTTTTAGTTTTGGAAACAAATTGTTCTTCTACTGTATTTTCTACTTCTTGGATACTGGATTCAGGTGATAGTTCTCATATTTGTATCATAAATCAGGATCTGGAACAAAGTAGGAAACTTAGAGCTGGGGAATTGATGATTAGTGTCGAAAGCGAACATAGTGTGAAAGCAACCGATATAGGATCACTTCTTTTGGGTTTGGACTTCGGCTTTGTTTTAACTTTAGATGATGTACTTGTATTGCCCAAAGGGCATAAGAACATTGTATCCATTCCGGTCGGATCGGAAAGGCTTTTCATTTTTTCATTGTTGATGTTTTTTGCAAAATTTATTTTCGAAATAAATTAGTAGGCACTAACACATTGTTAAATGGACTGTATCATCTAAACATAAGTAACATACTCGTTGTGAATGCTATGACTAGGTTTTGAAATGGCATCTTAGACTTGGTCATGTTGGTCTAACCAAGATTTTCAAAATGGAAAAGAATGGACTTAGGGGTCCACTGGGATCAGATCCCTTTCTAACTTGTGAATCTTGTCTTAAAGGCAAAATGACTAAGTCTCCAATCACAAGGAATTTTGAAAGAGCCACTGATTAACTTAAATTAGTCCATACCGACGTGTGTGGTGCTCTGGAAGCAGCACGTGACAGATATCAGTATTTCTTTACGTTCACGGATGATCATACTAGGTATGGTTATGTGTACTTAATGAAACACAAATCGAGGCCTTGGAGAAATTCCAGGAATTTAAGGCCCTAGTCGAAAAATAAACTGGTAATCATATCAATGCACTCCGGTCAGACCGAGGTGGCAAGTATATGAGTTCAAAGTTTGATGAGTTCCTTAGGGAGCACGAAATAGTGTCACAACTCACACCTCCAGGAACTCCTCACTTAAATGGTGTGTCGGAAAGAATGAACCAAACCTTGTTGGACATGGTTCATTCCATGATTAGCTACACCGACATACCGATTTACCTCTGGGGTTATCCACTACTTACTGCTGGTTATATATTGAACGGATGTGCTTACTTAGCAGACAACGTCACTAATCCACTGACCAAGCCACTTTCTCAGATGAGCTTGGAGCGTCATCTGGAGAACATGGGTATTATATACCATAGATTGTGGCATTGAGTGCAAGTGGAAGATTGTTAGGAGTATGCCCTAGAATGCCACTCAGAGGATGTTAGAATGAGGGTATTGTACTTGTTGTTATGTAAATCATTATTAAAAGGCAATTGTATGTTTCTTTATTTACTGGTAGTCACTGACATTCCTGACTCATAAATATATATAGAAACTAGTTCGTGTATTTGAGAGCAAAACATTCCACTCCTTATTGGATAAGGGGATCGGCACTGGAAAGATTTATGGCTCAAATACTTAATCGTTCGCAAGTCGATGAAACTTGACTGGGCGTTAAGTTTATGTGAAGACTTTGATGACGTGTTCTTTGACTTGGAGAGTGCATGTCGATCACTAATGGTTAGTGGGAGCACACGTTATAGGTATGCTAATGAGATTAGTATACTCGAACCGACTCACCTTGATTCGTCACACGGATTTCATTCCAGGACAGTCAATGACGGAATTGAAAGGTCATGATAGTATTCGTGAACCTTCGACTTGAGGATTTAGTAGGGATGTGCTTGTGACGTTAAGATTTTCATTAGAGTAGTTTGGCCCAGAAAACTGGAAGGTGGGGGTCAACCTCGACGTGCATCTTGACGGGAAAGCAGCAGGTTCTACTAAATGCCAAGATAGAATTCTTTCTCCTGCAAGTGAACGGGTATATGTCCTATGTGGTTATCGGCAGATGAAATCATAAGCCTTTGGCTAAAGTATTGGGGCTAGTTGTATTAGATACACGAGAGCTCAGTGATCTCGATTTGCATTAACTCATGTAGAACGTCAAGTACAGATAGGGTTTGACTGACCGTGACCCTATAACTTGATCTGGACATTTGAAAGAAGAGTTTATATGTATACTGGTATTCATGACAGAAATGTTTTTGAATGATCCCTATCATTCATTATCTGTTAGGTTATAGCGTTGGCCGCGGACTGGCTAGGTGGTGCTAACACTCTTTGGTTCCTCCCATTGCTAACTGAGACAGACCTATTGAGTCGCGCATTAGGATAGACGATGGAATAAATCGAGCTTATTCTCTCTTTATGAATATTAGATATTGAATATCTAATTTATTGGATAAATTAATTTACGGCCTAATGAATTAAATAAATTACTGGGTGATTAATTTAATTCAAGAATATAATTTATTCTTGGAGAATTAATATATTATTTTGTGTTTCATATAATTAATTACTTAGATTAATTAATTGATATAATACATCGGAACGGATCGGAGTTTATCTGTTTGAACACACGAGAGTTCGAAACGAACCGAACTCCACGATCTTCTAGAGGCCACCCATTTTCTTAGTCTTTGCTTGGAATAGTCTTCCACCTAAATTGGCGGAAGACCAAAAGACTTAAGAATACAAAATTATTCTTGTGAAGAATAATTTCAGGAGGAGACTTTGAATAGTCTTGAAAAGATGAAAATAAAAGGAAGACAAAATATCTCCTACCTTTTCTAATTGCTCCATCCGTGAGTTGCATGAGAGTTAGAGAGAGTCCTTTGTCTACTTCATCTTTCATCCTCATTTTCTTGGAGAAAATTGATAGAAAATTCATTTTATACACTTAGAGTATTATAAATATAATTAGTAAGCTCCAACCACCTTATTCAAGCCGTATCCTTGGGGATAGTGAGGTGGGAGTTATTCTGGTCGACTTCCGGTATGTGGCAAGTAGAGGCACGGTGCTTTCGGTGCTCGGAATATCTAAAGCTTGACGAATCAAATTCATGGTGGAGATCACCAATAGCTTGGCGAATCAAATTTGTGGAGAAGATCACCAATTAGAACCATTTAATCAAAGGACTACAATGGTATAATTTCGTATCTCCCTCTTGTTTAGTTTTATATATTCGTATATATGTAGCTTGATCGATCCTCTTGAGGGATTCGTATTGAACTTGTGTTTTTCGCTTCTGCAGCGGACTTCGTTTTAGGAACCGAATCCCAACATATAGGATTGGATATTTTTTGGGAAAGTGTCGTGCCCAAGGACTGAATTTGAAAAATCACCACGGATTTTTGATATTTTCAAAAATCCTTAAACTTAATATTATAGTATAAAATTGAGTTAGCTTTCCAAAGGTCTAAAAGTGAGCCAATCGAAGTTCGGACGAAGAAGTTATGGTCGATTTAGTGGTGACTGCCAAACAGTTTGACTGCCGCTGGTCACCCACAGGCATGACCTGGCCACATTCCGGAAGATGCCACGGGTATGACCTGGCCATGTTAAAGTAGATTCCGAGACAGCCTGCTGGACACTATCGGGAGTGACTCAGAATCCTGACGTAAGTGCTTGCGTAGGGCGGCTGAATCGTGCTGACGTCACCCGTCTGTTTGTCTGAGCACATAGTTTGTGGCCTATAAATAGAGCCGATACTGACTGTATTTCTACACATAATTCACGTAAGATTATCCATAATCTCTTCTTATATAAATGTACATCTCTAGGTTACCGATCCTTTTTCTTTTTCCCGGCGATACAGGGTTGTTTTCCTGTGAGTCAGCGCAGCTTTTCCAGGCCAACACCGCCAACTGTCTGACGAATTGTTCAGGAGAGATTTGTGTGAATTCTTTGACGGGAAGACATTTGATTTCTCTGTTCTGAGATATTAACTAGAGGTAAGTGTTCAAATTTGAAGTTAGGATTAGTTTGATATTTTTTGTCTATTTTAGAATGATTATCGCTATTATTAAAAATGTTATAAATTTCTAAACACCTAAACAACTTCGATTCTATGAACTTATTATTTCATGAAATACTAAGTTACCTAATGTTCGAACATTCATAAAGTATTTCAATATTTGTTTAGGTTATAATATTGGCCTTTTGGAATTTTCTTGATAGATGCATTATATTGAAATATTCATAAATTTATATTTATCAAGATATAAATAAATATAAATGCTAAGATTTAAAACTCATGTAAATGACTATTTGGATATTTTAACTCAACTTTTTGAATTGGTGTAATAGCATAAGTTAATTATATTTAATTGATTATTAAAATAATCAATATTTAAAATGTGGTAAATAATTAGTTTATAATCTTGAATTAAAATTTTGGGAATCATTTATAATTTAATGACGTATTTTATAACCAAATTTGGGAAAGTTTAGTTATTTTATTTTATTATTTAGTTAAATTATTTAAATAATCAAAATATAGAATTAAGTATAGTTATTCCGTCATAATGAATATTAAATCTCTTATATTTTGAAAGTTAGATCATGATAGTCAAATACTTGGATAAATGTGCTGACAGACTTGAGTAAATATTTATTCGATTATTAAAGTAACAATAATCAAATATTGAGTAAATTATTCCGGGATATCCTTCATTTGTTGGTGTCTTGCCTAATACTGGTTGTAGGAAGATACATATATGGAAGGTTCTATTCGAAAGGTAGTGAGATCCTATTAGACGTCTTACCTTATCCAGGAATCCTATGTATGGAATGACTCTCATTGTAATGCCTATATAATGACTCCCTCTATCAATGTTATGAATACAATTGATTGACTCGTATTTACAGCTTTCTTACTTTCTCCTGAAACACATTATCAGAACGAAGCTCTAGAAATTTTTACAAATTCCAAAAAACACAAATAGGCCCTTAACCCTAGCCGGACCACTGCCCGACCACCGTCGGACCACTGTCGCATCCTATTGGACCCCTGCCGGACCACTGATCGACCCTGATCGACCACTGTCGCATCCTGTCTGACCTCCAATCGACCTTGATCGACCACTGCCACATCCTGCCGCACCTCCGATCGAACATGATCGACTACTGCCGCATCCTGCAGCACCCTTCCGCGCCGAGTCTGCCAAGATCCTGATCGATACTAGCCGCAGCGATCCAACCCAGCCCCGATCACCAGGCTCGGCGAGTCCCCATCCCGACCAGATCCCATTCGGCGCCTGCCGATCCAGCCAAGACGTGACCACAGTCCGCCCGTGCTGACCCAGCCATGATCGAACCTACTCGACGTCGGCCGAAGACAACCACTACAGTCCGCGCGTGCCGACCCAGTCGTGATCGACCTTGTGTTGAAAAAAATATTTTGATGATTAACATTTTCAAAACATTTAAAGAAATTGAACTAAACGACATGAATCACATCTAAGACAAAATCAACGTATAGCGCACGCTACACATATGTGGTAGTGCACGCTAACAGAAGGTCACCTGAAGTCAGAAAGTCACCTGAAGAGTCACCTGAAGTCTCACCTGATGTTTAGCGCACGCAACCTACAAATATTAGCGCACGCTATATAGATCAACTAACGCACGCTAATAAATACCTAGTGCACGCTATGTGTTCCATGTTTAAACAAGACAGTAAGGACAATGAGTTATGGACTGAAAAAGGAACAACAGGTAACGCACGCTAAGAAGAAATTTGGGCATGCTATGAAAAGGAGTAACGCACGCTTCGGGATATAATTACGCACGCTACCTGTTAGTGTATCCAAGACATAAATCTCTGAAGTTTAAATGAAGCAAAAGGTAACACACGCTAAAATGAAGACTAACATACGGTACCTGAAGACCATTAACGCATGCTATCTACTACATGTTAGTGCACGCTAACTGTTCAAAATTCTACCATTAGTCATTCAACTATTGAATCAACAAAGTCAACACAAGAATATCGCTCAAATCTAGAAATCATATCTTGAGCGTCTAGCGCATGCTAGGAATGATTATTAGCGCACGCTAAGTTCAAAATTTATCCGTTGGAAAAAGACATTAAGAGATAAGCCCGTTTCATGTCAACGTCGGAAGAAAAATTGGTTGACTAGCTGCTAGCGCACGCAATGCATAAGATTTAGCGCACGCTAAACTTCACAAATCAGTAACGTCTATAAGGCTCAAAATGCCTATAAATACCATCACATTTGGAATGGATGGATACACAACTTCAAGCTATAAAGCATACATTCTGAGATCAAGTTATTATCATCTTCAAGCAAGTTTATTTCATTAAGTTGGGTACAAAAAATATATAACACATTGTACTTAATTTTCCGTATCATATACTGTGTCTTTTTCATTGTGATAGAGTGTCGCATCGCTCTTTCACGAATCGAATCAGGAAGTTCAATCTGGTGTTATTAAGATCAGTGATCTGGCATTGTTAGGATTGAATTTATAGATTCAAAGTGAGGTTATTCTAGTTTCGATAGAATACTAGAAAAAGAACTGTATCAATTATAGTCGGTTTTACTTGGACCAATAGAAGACAAGGAATTTGTATCGATTATTACCGGACCAATAGAAGCCTAGGAAAAGTGAAGTGTGGTTGCTCCTTAAGCCAATAGAAAAAGGAAATGGAAAGAGGACGTAGGCAAGTTGCCGAACCTCTACAAATTTGGTGTCATTTATTTTCCGGATTACTTTTAATCTCTCGAGAAATTATAGTTATCCGCACACCACTCTTCAAAGCCCCATTCTAGTGGGATTTTTCACTCTTCAGTTGGTATCGGAGCGGGTCTCTTTTTAAAGGTTTAAACACCTTAGAGAAAAAGATCCGCAAATGGCTCTATTAGGCCAAATCAAAGGTAATGCTCTAAACCGCTCTCCTTTCTTTGACGGCTCCAACTTCATGACTTGGAAAAAGAAGATGGCTATATTTGTTCAAGCTTACGACATTGAAATCTGGAAAATCATTGATCTTGGTCCAAAAACCGCCAAGAAGGAAGACGGTTCGCTTAAAAATTTTGATGAGTTTAACTACGAAGATTGGAAGAACACACATATTAAATCTCGTGCCACTCAACTGTTATACTGTGCTCTCAATCCCGAAGAATTTAACAGGATATCCTCATATGAAAGTGCAAAGGTAATTTGGGAAATTCTCGAAGTCACTCATGAAGGAACCACTCAAGTCAAGGAGACCAAAATTAACATGCTGATTCATGATTACGAACTCTTTTCCATAATGACGAAGAAACAATCCCAAATATATTGGATTGATTTTCAGCTATAACAAATGGTCTTGCATCTTTTGGAAGACCTATCTCAAGTAACGACAAGGCTAACAAAATTCTTCGCTCATTACCTCGTGAATGGGATGCTACAGTTACCGCAATCATGGAATCCAAAAATTTCAACAAGCTTGAATTTAGCGCCCTCATCGGGTCACTTATCAATTACAACATCGTTCTTAAATCCAGAGGCTCCAAATCAAAGCCTAGAGAAAGCATTCGCTTTCAAAGCAGATAGCGATACTGAGGAAGAAGTTCCCGAAGACGAAGATGACAAGGAACTTGCTCTATATGCCAAGACTTTTAGAAGATACAAGAATTTAATTAAAAAAAGGCGGAACTTCCTTGGTCGGGATGGCAATACGGAACAAAAGAAAAATATGTATGCTCCTATAAAGAAATTCGACAATAATTGTCGAAAATGCGGCAAAGCCGGACATTATGCCAAATAATGCCAAGGATCTACTTTAAACACTCAACGAAAGATTCAAAAAGAAGGAAGTCCTAATCGCTTCTTGGAGTGACGATGAGGAAGAAATCGAAAGTTCATTAGATGCAAATCTCGCATTTATGGCACTTGATTCGGAAAATGATATCGAGGTACGCTCTAAACCAAATGATGATTATGATTTATTTTATTTTTGCGATTCTCAAGAAACACATCATGACAATGAATTATTAAATGCCTTTGAGTCATTAAACGTGGAATACGATGAAATGGTTAAATTAAATGTCTCTGAAAAGAAAAATAAAAGTGTTAGAACTCGAAAACTCAAAACTTCAAAATAAAGGCAAAACCATTGAAATAGACCATACCTCGTGCCTTGAGAAAGTAAATAATTTGAAAATCCAATTGTCCAACACTCAAAGAGTTGAAATATATAATGAATAAATTTACTCTTGGAAATGAGAAGTTTGAAAAACTCTTATCTATTCAAAAATCTCTGTTGTCTAAACATGGTCTCAAAAACATTTAAGAGAGAACAATCTCTTATAAATCCTGACAAAATAAAAAGTACAAAAATAGAGAATTCAAACACTCCACCTAAACAATGAAATCATCATGAGAAAGCTCGTTCAAAGTTGAGAACTATAAAAGTTCGTCAAATTTGGGTTCCTAAAGGAATGATTGTTCCGAATGCCATTAGTGTTGTTAACTATGGAGGACCCAAAAGGTATTGGGTTCCAAAACAACCATAACGAACTAATTTTGTAGGTACCATATTCAAAGAAAAGAAAGTGGTACATAGATAGTGGTTGTTCGTGTAACACCCCGAGATATTCGGGATAATTACAACGCCGTAAATCCTTTATATAAGATTTTACAAGGCTAATTTAAGAAATGCGGAAATAATACAAAAGTACCACTAAAATTTAGAATTCGATAACCAGTCTAGACAACTCAAATGAATCCATTATTACAAGCATCTCAAATCAACAAACAGAACACGCGTACTCAAGTACTGAAAATCAAACCAGAAAGACAAAACAACAGAACAAATAACATCACTGAGCCCCTTTGTCATCATGTCAGCACTGTGGCTGCTTCCCCGCTCCTTGGCTACCTGAACATCAAAACAAATGTCCACCCCCGAAGGGGTTAGCAAAACGATGATAGTACAAGTATCGTAATATGCAAAATCAGATATACAACCACGATGCATAGTAAAATACATAACACGGACTTCTGCTACCGGAGTCGAACGATTCGAATCCACATGATCCCATCCACACAACAGGGGGTAATCCAATGATCCAGCACCCTCAGTATAGATCCCAAGATGATCCTGTCGGGCCAACACGAGGTGGAAAAACCCATCCAATGATCCAGCGCCCTCAGCATAGATCCCAAGAAGATCCCGTCGGACCAACACGAGGTGGACATCTGATCCAGCGCCCTCAGCATAGATCACATGATTCCTTCGAATCAACATAACATACACAAACACAACTATGCATACACATATGCAAAAATCGATATGTCCATCAACATCAACATACAAATAATCGATAACGAATATCATGACAATTCAACGGAAATGATCTCATGCTCAACAACATGAAAAACAATATGCATGATCAAAATCATCAATATGAAACCAATATCAAAATACGATACTTGCCTCACAAATGGCGATAAGGATTACTACTACGAATTGGCTTCAACCCGCTCGAAGAATTCTCACTCGATCAGCTCACCAAAATCCAAACATCCATCGAACAATAATACCGGTATAACTTACGGTTCCGGATAATCATTATAATCATCAAACGAATCATCAAACGACATGTTATACCCTAGCATGACAAGTGAACTAATCTGCCCCAATCCATTTGGTTGAATCGACACTACGATATTCGACCGAACGATAATCTCATAGAATACCATTCAAGTTCAAATACATCTTTCAGTCGGATTCTTCAATTATGACATGAAATTCATCTTAGAGGGATTCTAATCATGTTCTTCAATAACAGGATATCGGAAATACTTTCACGAACATCATAAGAACTTATTCATTAGGTTCATCTTGATTGTCATCTCCTTCTAGAAATTAACCCTAAGCTCGGTCCATTAAATTTCCTAAACGAAATGTTCGATCATATAATTCATACGAACTTGGATAATCTGCGAAAACTTGTTACAAATCAGGTTTGAAATCTCAGGTTACTACGTTCAAGAGCCTTATCGCTAAAAGGTTCGATCAACATGCTTAACAACAAAATAGAACCGAAGCATAACCGAATTCATTCCTCTAAAATCATGATGTTCGACTCCTCACGAATATAACTGATTTGATAATCTCAAAAACATGTTCAAAACATCACCAAGAACACGTAATCAAGTTGGTGAAGAATCACATACCTCAATATAGTGAAGAACAATGAAAAAGTTGAAGAAACTCAACACCGGAAGCTTGACCACCAATCCACAAGGGTCTATGATCTTCAAAATGAAGCTAAGATGATGATATGGGAGTTATATGGTGCTGGATAGTTCTCAGATCACGAAAAACAGAAATGAAGTAGGGAATAAATGACATGGGCGTTGAAGGTTATAAATAGAACTCTAACCATTACGTACGTTACCTATACACCATTACGTACATAAAAGCCTTAGCGTACGCTATACTCAATCCGTAGCGTACAATAACGTCTGGCCAAAGCTCAGTGACTTGATTCTGAAATTCGCTTACATACATTATCATAGTAGTTTACGTACGTAACACTATGAACTTAGCGTACGTTAATAATCTACCCTAGCATGCGTTAAGTCCTGTTGACTTGCTTAGCTGGAAAGCCGTCCAGGTTCACGCAGAGCATCTCACAAATCTTCATCGGTCCCCACACGCCGACCCTTGTCTGATCTCGATTTAACTGAAGCTTATGTATGTTAAGCTTAAGCTATAACATACGTTATATTACAATAGTAGCGTACGTTAAGATCATCACATAGCGCACGTTATGACGTGCAGAACCATGAATGCAAGAATGTTGGAAATACAAAAACGTAGGATACGAATATGGGAAACCAATCTTCGATTAATAAATCCACAAAGTCGAATGTTACAAGTTTAAACACAGGATAAATACACAATAATTATCCGGGCATTACATACTACCTCTCTAAAAAGAAGTTTTGGCCCGAAACTTAGAACAAAAACAATTCCGATATCTCGACTTCATACTATCTTCAGTCTCCCAAGTTGCTTCTCTGACTCCATGTCGGGACCACTGAACTTTAACCAAAGAGATCGATTTATTCCTCAATTGTTTGACCCGACTCTCGAGTATCTTGATCGGATTTTCTTCGAACGAGCCATCATTAGCTATTTCAATCTCGCCAAAATCAATGATATGACTGGGATCCGATATATATTTCCATAATTGGGATACGTGGAATACATTATGAACATGACACAGTGATGGTGGTAAGGCCAAACTATACGTCAACTCTCCAACTCTTTCAAGGATCTCGAATAGTCCGATATATCTCGGACTCAGCTTCCCTTTCTTCCCCAAACGGAAAATTCCCCGAGTAGGAGAAACCTTCAGTAGCACGTGATCCCCAATTACAAACTCTAACGGGTGACGGCGCACGTCTGCATAAGACTTCTATCGACTATGGGCAGTCAACAACCTTTCACGAATCATGGTTACTTTCTCTTGAGTCTGAACTATCAACTCTAGTTCAGTTCCGATCAAATAAGAAGAATCATCCCAGCACAGGGGCAATCTGCATCTTTTCCCGTACAACACTTCAACCGGTGCCATCTTAATGGAAGCATGCCAAATATTTTTGTAGGTAAATCAAATCAATGGCAAATGAATCTCCCAATCGGTGGACCAATGCAAGGCACAAGCTCTTAGTATTTATTCTACTATCTGAATAGTCCTTTCGTACTGTCCGTTCGTCTGAGGATGATAAGCTGTGTTAAAGTTCAGCTCGGTTCCTAAGGCCTTATGAAATGCTTTCCAGAAATGTGACATAAAGCGACCATCCCGATCTGAAATAATGGTCTTTGGCGTACCATGCAATCGGACTATCTCTGCAATAAACACTCGTGCCAATTTCTCAGGCCCCCAAGTATCCTTAATACCTAGGAAATGAGCCGACTTGGTTAGTCGATCAACTATTACCCAAATCATGTTCATCCCTGTCCCGGTCCTCGGCATGTTGGTGATAAAGTCCATCGATATATCGTCCCACTTCCACTCAGGAATCAGAAGTGGCTTCAACATTCCGGTAGGTCACTGATGTTCAATCTTGACCTGTTGGCAAGTTAAGCACTTCGAGATGTATTCTGCTATATCCTTCTTCATATTTTCCCACCAAAAATTTTGCTTTAGATCCTTATACATCTTACTGGTGCCCGGATGAATAGAATAGGGTGCGCTGTGGGCTTCCTTCATGATTTTCTGCTTCAACACATCGTCACCGGGGACGCAAAATCGACTTTGGAATCTCAGAACTCCATCATCCTATATCACAATTCCGGGGGCCTTTCCTTTGTTCACTTCATCACGTAACCGAAAAATCAGAGAATCATCCAACTGCTTAGATTTGATTTCTTCGATTAATGACGAAGTTAATTCCATCATACATATATGCCCTTGGACTCTTTTGTGACCATACTTTAATTCCTTCGCGAATCAGTTCTCGTTGAATGCTGGGTTGGGATGTAAGCGCTTCCATCACTCGAAGAAAAACAGGCTTGCGGCTCAGTGCATCAGCTACGACGTTCGCTTTGCCTGGATGATAAAGAATTTCCAGGTCGTAATATTTGATTAGTTCCATCCATCTCTTCTGCCTCATGTTTAATTCCTTCTGACTGAAAATATACTTGAGGCTCTTATTATCTGTGAAGATCTGACAATGAGTGCCATACAGATAATCTCGCCAAATCTTCAGGGCAAGAACAACAGCTGCTAACTCTAAATCATGCGTCGGGTAGTTAACATCGTACAATTTCCACTGTCGATAGGCATAGGCAATCACTCTATCCTTATGCATCAACACACAACCCAGACCCTGATTTGAAGCATCGCTGTATACCATGAATCTATAGGTCCCATCTAGGAGTGCAAGTACTGGCGCCGTTGTCAGTCTTCTCTTAAGTTCATCAAAGCCAGTCTGAAACTTCTCATCCCACACGAATTTCTGAGTCTTTTGCAACAAGTGAGTAAGTGGACGGGCAATTTTGTAAAATCCTTCCGCAAAACGACGATAGTATCCAGCAAGTCCTAAGAAGCTTCGGACTTCTTTCACGTTTTTAGGATATCACGTGCCGAAGGAACATTACTTCCTTAAGCCAGAAGTCGCATTTAGAAAGTTTCGCATAAAGCTGTTCGTTCCTCAATGTATTTAAAATGATACGCAAATGCTCTGCATGCTCTTCTGGATCCTTCGAATAAATCAAGATGTCATCGATGAAAACGACCACGAATTTATCCAAGTACTCTAAGAATACCTGATTCATTAATTGTATAAACATCGTAAGAGCATTAGTAAGTCCTAATGGCATCACCACAAATTCATAGTGCCCGTACCGGGATCTGAAAACAGATTTCGATATATCCGTTTCCTTAATCCTCAACTGATGGTATCCTAATCTCAAGTCGATCTTCGAGAATATCGTTGCCCCCTGCAGTTGATCAAATAAGTCATCGATCCGAGGTAATGGGTATTTATTCTTGATCATCACCTTGTTTAGCTCCCTATAATCAATACACAAAAAGAACGGGTGCTCCCCAAGGGGAAACGCTAGGTTGAATGTAGCCCATCTGCAACAATTCCTCAAGCTGTTTCTTTAACTCGTACATCTCGGTTGGCGCCATACCGTATGGCGCTCTGGAAATAGGTGCGGCTCCTAGTTCCAATTTAATATTAAACTCTACAGCTCTTCGCGGAGGTAATCCGGGTAGTTCGTCAGGGAATACATCAGAGAATTCATTCACCACTGGAATAGATGATAGCTCTACTCCTTCTTCCTTTTTCATAGCATAACAGCAAAACCCGTGACAACCCTATTTAAGAAACTTAACCGCTTTCATGGCTTTGATCACTTTCCCTGAGCTTATTAGTCTCCATCATGCGAATAAGTGTTCAGACCCGTCATCAGCAATAATCGAAATAACTCTCTTCCGATAATTCAAAATAGCCCCAAAACGGTTGAGCCAATCGTCTCCAAGAATTAAGTTATCACCATGGATGTCGACCATAATAAGATTTGACAGCCAATCTCTCCCTCCTATACACACAGGAAAATCTCTAGCTTCTAGAGTTCCCACAATTCTCTCTCCACTTGGTAAACCCACAACATAAGGTTCACAGTTATGCAAACACGAGATTCTCAAATGATTAACACATTTTAATGATATAAAAGAATGTGTAGCTCCCGAATTGAATAAAACACTAACTGGTTGCAAAAGAATCTGAATTGTACCTGATGCAACGATCGTGTTCTGATCATATGTCCTCCTCATCTCATAAAGGCGCGGAGGAACGGACCCAGCACTGGATGCCTCTATTTTCCCGACATTCTGCTGCTGAAAACCACTCTGCTGTGTCAGGTTCATACTCGTCTCTCTTTAGAACTTGTGCTGGAGTGCGAGTACCAATTGATCTAATCACATTTCCGCAAAAAGTCGCACAATGCCCTTCCTTCCCACATTCAAAACAAGTCATAGAAGGAGCAAAGCAATCACGCCGAATATGCCCTGCTCGACCACAGTTATAAAACTTCTTCGATGCGTCTGAAACCGTTGATGCTGTCCGGAACTTCTTTCCACCTCGAGAAGGATACGGAGGTTTCCTGGATGAATGAAAGGAGGACTGGCCCTTGCGGGGCCTACTACTCTTGTTCTCAGAGAAGTTGCCAGACACTTTTTGCTTCTTTGCTTCCGTCGATTTCTCCACCGCTGTGTCTTTCATCTCGTAGGCCAGTACTTTGTCCTCATACTATCGCAGAGTAGTACATTCAAATCCAGACATATATTGCTGAATCTCCGGCTTCATCCGCATGTCAAAATGAAAAATCTTTTCTGCCTCGGTCCTGACCAAATGTCGCACACAGGTCAGTTGGTGATTAAAAGTTTTGATTGTGTCCATCACAGATGCCTCCACATTCTTTGGTGAGAAAAACTCTCGGACTCTAGCCTCTCTAACTGGACGAGGATAATATTGTGCTTCCATCATTAATTTGAATTCTGTCCAGTCAGCATGATGATCCTCAGGTCGAATGGCCTCCCACCAGTCGAAAGCTTCCCCAGTCAGAAAATACTGAGCGATCGGGACTTTTCGATCATCGGGACAGTTAATTCCCGCAAATATTTTCTCTAACTCCTTCAGCCAATGATCCCAAATAGGCATCTCTGCAGAACCGTCGAATTTTGGTGGGTGTAACTTGACCACTTCCGTAAGCCACTTGTCTCCCCGATTATCGTCATCCGCATGCGGTCAACCACCTGAGCAAACTGGGTCATCTGAGCGACCACCTGTTGAAGCACTCCCGACATGTTAGGATTTGCGTCATCATTTACTGATTCCTATTGTCCTCCAGAATGGGAATCAATTCGATTAGCCGATAAATCCGGGGTAGATGATGAATCTTCCTGTCTCGCACTGCGTCCACGACTGCTTCCGCATCCATGACCTCATCTCAACATACCGTAAACACAAATACTCAATATCTAGGGCAAAATATTCTAAAGGAAATCCGTCAATATCCACAAAACACAAAATAAATAAAATGATAGTATATGAGATTAGGAAACTTACAACCACTGTCCACATGATGACGCTGGCTGTGCAGTGATGTTACAAATGACTCATAAATAAAATGACGTAAACAGACCCAACTAAACGACTGCCAAGATATCCAGTAATCTTAGCTCTGATACCATATTCTGTAACACCCCGAGATATTCGGAGTAATTACAGCGCCGTAAATCCTTTATATAAGAATTTACAAGGCTAATTTAAGAAATGCGGAAATAATATAAAAGTACCACTAAAATTTAGAATTCGAATACTGGTCAAGACAACTCAAATGAATCCATTATTACAAGCATCTCAAATCAACAACAGAACACGCGTGCTCGAGTACTGAAAATCAAACCAGAAAGACAAAACAACACAACAAATAACATCATTGAGCCCCTTCGTCATCATGTTGGCACTGTGGTTGCTTCCCCGCTCCTAGGCTACCTGAACATAAAAACAAATGTCCACCCCCAAAGGGGTTAGCAAAACGATGCTAGTACAAGTATCATAATATGCAAAATCAGATATGCAACCATTATGCATAGTAAAATACATAACACGGACTTCCGCTATCGGAATCCAACGATGCGAATCCACATGATCCCATCAACACAACAGGGGGTATTCCAATGATCCAGCGCCCTCAGCATAGATCCCAAGATGATCCCGTCGGACCAACATGAGGTGGAAAAACCTATCCAATGATCCAGCGCCCTCAGCATAGATCCCAAGATGATCCGTCAGACCAACACGAGGTGGACATATGATCCAGCGCCCTCAGCATAGATCACACGATCCCTTCCGATCAATACAACATACACAAACACAACTATGCATACACATATGCAAAAATCGATATGTCCAGCAACATGAACATACAAATAATCGATAACGAATACCATGACAATTCAACGGAAATGATCTCATGCTCAACAACATGAATAATAATATGCATGACCAAAATCATCAATATTAAACAAATATCAAAATACGATACTTGCCTCATAAATGGCGATAAGGATTACTACTACGAATAGGCTTCAACCCGCTCGAAGAATTCTCACTCGATCAGCTCACCCAAATCCAAACCTTTGTCGAACAATAATACCGGTATAACTAATGGTTCCGGATAATCGTTATAATCATCAAACGAATCATCAAATGCCATTTATACCCTATCATGACAAGTGAACTAATCTGCCCCAATCCATTCGGTTGAATCGACACTACACTATTCGGTCGAACGACAATCTCATAGAATACCATTCAAGTTCAAATACATCTTTCGGTCGGATTCTTCAATTATGACATGAAATTCATATTAGAGGGATTCTAATCATGTTCTTCAATAACAGGATATCAGAAATACTTTGACGAACATCATAAGAACTTATTTATTAGGTTCATCTTGATTGTCATCTCCTTCTAGAAATTAACCCTAAGCTCAGTCCATTAAATTTCCCAAACGAAATGTTCGAACATATAATTCATACGAACTTGGATAATCTCCGAAAACTTGTTATATTCAGGTGTGAAATCTCAGGATACTATGTTCAAGAGCCTTACCGCTAAAAGGTTTGATCAACATGCTTAACAACAAAAGAGAACCGAAGCATAACCAAATTTATTCCTCTAAAATCATGATGTTCGACTCCTCACGAATATAACTGATTTGGTAATCTCAAAAATATGTCCAAAACATCACCAAGAACACATAATCAAGTTGGTGAAGAATCACATACCTCAATATAGTGAAGAACAACGAAAAACTTGAAGAAACTCAGCACTGGAAGCTTGAACACCAATCCACAAGTGTCTATGATCTTCAAAATAAAGCTAGGATAATGATATGGGAGTTATATGGTGCTGGATAGATCTCAGATGGCGAAAAATGGAAATGAAGTGGGGAAGAAATTAAATGGGGGTGGAGGGTTATAAATAGAACTCTAACCATTACGTACGTTACTTAAACTCCATTACAAACGTAAAAGCCTTAGCGTACGCTATACTCAATCCTTAGCGTACGTTAACGTCTGGCCAAAGCTCACTGACTTGATTCTAGCATTCGCTTACGTACGTTATCATAGTAGTTTACGTACATAACACTATGAACTTAGCGTACGTTAATAATCTACCCTAGCGTGCGTTAAGTCCTGTTGAATTGCTTAGCTAGAAAGCCGTCCAGGTTCACGCAGAGCATCTCACAAATCTTCACCGGCCCCCACACGCTGACCCTTGTCTGACCTCGAATTGACTGAAGCTTACGTACGTTAAGCTTAAGCTATAACATAGGTTATATTACAATCATAGCGTACATTAAGATCATCACCTTGCGCACGTTATGACGTGCAGAACCATGCATGCAATAATGTTGTAAATACAAAAACGTCGGGATAGGAATACGGGAAACCAATCTTCGATTAATAATGCCACAAATTCGAATGTTACAAGTTCAAACACAGGATAAATACACAATAATTATCCGGGCATTACAGTTCGAGGCACATGTGTGGCACCAAAAGAGCTATTCAAAGAACTTGAATATCAAGAACAAGGACATATAACCTTTGGTGACAACAAAAAAGGGAAGACTAAGGGCACCGGTAAGGTCGGTAAGAAACCTTCTCTGTCTATTAATAAAGTTTTATTTGTTGAAGGTTTGCATCATAATCTTCTTAGTGTCTCTCAACTGTGCGACGAGGGTTTTAAAATCCCTCTTGAAGAAACTCATTGCACGGATTTTAAAAATAATAAAATTGCCTTCATCGGTTTGAGATGCGGAAATATTTATATTGTCCATCTTAATGATAAAATTTCATTCAATGAAAAATGCCTTATTACTTTAGATGAAAATGCATTTTTGTGGCATAGAAAATTGGGGCATACATCTCTACCGATCATTTCAAAATTCTCGAGATATGATTTAGTTCGTGGCTTACCCAAACTTAAATTTGATCGTAAACATTTGTGTGAATCTTGTATAAAAGGGAAACATACTCGAGAATCTTTCAAACCAAAATTTGAGATTTCCACTAATCGCATTCTTGAACTTGTGCATATGGATCTAATTGGTCCATCTAGTTATGTTAGCCTAAATGGCAAACTTTATACGTCGGTAATTGTTGATGTTTTTTCTCGATTTACTTCGGTCAGATTTCTTGCTCATAAAGATGATACTTTTTATGAGTTTTCTAAATGGTGCCGATTGGTACAAAATGAGAAAAACCTTTCCATAATCACTATTCATACCGATCACGGAGATGTAACACCCCCAAAACCAACCGGGAATATTACAGCGCCGTAGGCCCCGCGCCGGAGCCCACAAGGCTAAAAATCATTTTCGCAAACGTTGCAAACGCACCAAAGAAATAAAGTCGGTATTATTTTAAATACCCCTATGTTTTAAAAAACAAAGTTCCCAAATACCGTCAGAAAATATCATTTGAAAGCATAAGGTGAAGACGCCAAAAAGGGCATTTAGAAAGTTTACACGAGCCGGTAAAATCCCGAAAGACATTATAAAATTACACACGCAGCAGATATAACATAATAAAATACAGTGCAGCGGAATCATAACAACCGGAAAGGAATACACAAAACAAAATAACCAAGCCATGGCGAGTATCACTGAAAAGCTCATCCCTTCACGTCCGCTACTAGCTCGATCTCCGAGTACCTAAAAGATAAAACACAGAACGGGGTCAGCCACAATACTCAACAATGATAACGATCACATCAACATAAATAATTACATATCAATGTAATTACGGAGTAAGAATATTCCCAACGTGATCTTACCGTAATAACCTTACCAATTCGTGGTAACTCATATCAAATCAACCATTACCTCAATTCACACCTCGCATTCTCAAGTGGTGAAAGAATTCGAAATAACCATCTGTACTGTATTCAAAACGATACCAAGATTCTCAAACATAAATATATCTCAAGTATGGAGTAATCTGTCCATGACAAATTATGTCTGCCGGATCGCACAATTGAATCCCAATTTTGATAAAACCGATGCACACGATATATCTGTAGATCAACTGCCCCGAAACAATGGCAAGTCCTGGATATCAATACAAGGTATGAATGCTCACACAATCAATAATAATTAACAACTAATGCATCAGAATGATAATATCAATGACATGATCACGCCACACAAGATCAACAAAGGACCAAGCACGAACGAGAATACCATTGATGTGGTAAACTCCAATGAGAGCAATAAAGGATCAACGACCGAGAATACCAACAATACGGTAAACTCCAAGAAGATCAATAAAGGATCAACAACCGAGAACACCAACGATCAACATCCGAGAATACCAACGATACGGTAACTCCAACAAGATCAATAAAGGATCAACAACCTAGAATACCAACGATACGGTAACTCCAACAAGATCAATAAAGGATCAACATTCGAAAATACCAATGATACGGTAACTCCAACAAGATCAATAAAGGATCAACAACCGAGAATACCAACAATACGATAAACTCCAACAAGATCAATAAAGGATCAACATTCGAGAATACCAATGATACAGTAACTCCAACAAGATCAATAAAGGATCAACAACCAAGAATACCAACGATACGGTAAACTCCAAAAAGATCAAGAAAGGATCTAAAACAACCGAGAATACCAATGGTAAGACAAACTCCAAATGGAATCAATAAAGATTAATAACGAACGAGATTACCCATGATAGGGCGAACTCCAAACGAGATCAATAAGGATCAATAACAAACGAGTTAACCAACGATATGGTAACTCCAAACGAGATCAATAGAGGTTCAATAGAAACAGATACACGAGAGAATAAAATCATCAAACATATACAAATCACATATATGGGTTCTCTAAGACAAACCCGACTATCGAACAGATCCGACCATACATGGACTATGAACGACCAATCAATAAGACTGAAGATGGACGTCACGATACGCCTGATCCGGAAATATGTCCATGCACAAGCCCACCATGGGTATTGATCATATACATGTCTGGTCTCGTGCCTAATCAGTCTCACAAAGTACGTCTCGTGTGCACGGTTCAATGTGAGGTCGAAACCAACACATGCTACACGTGCCCGCCCTGAAAATCCTACACAAGACCGATCAGAACGTATCTGACTCTAGATATGCCGTGATATAACATGACAATAAAACTGGAAGAAACGCATATCCAACAAGGATCAGAAGACTTTCCAAGTGAGCAACGATAACCCGATCATGAAAAACCGATACGACTACAATGTCATATCCCCGTCAGACAAAAGTTCACAGAATGCTCAACAATGCACGCAATATTAGCACATAAACTCCCAAGGTCGCAACCAAGGGTCACAGAAGCATCTACTCGGGAATAATCTAGACATGGGTACCATTCAGGTTTTATCCCACAACACAGTTCATGCAATCACAAAATACCCCAAGGTCGCAACCAAGGGTCACGGAAGCATCTCACAGGAACACTCCGGAATGTAGGTGCTATTTAGGTCTTATCCCCTAACACATCGGCCCAACAGATCACAGTTCAAAGAAAGAGCACATCACAAAATGTACCAGACAATGCTGCACACTCGCCACATGAAGCATCAACACACACATGCAATAATGCAACAGGATGCTTATCATAATTTAGCAATGTTAGATTACCTCAAGCCGGAGACACTAACCTTTGCATGACCAAAATCCCTGAACGAATACATAGTTATCCGAATGTTCCAAAATGAAGTACAGTCCATCACTAATACCAAACCACCATCTCGAGCTCAATGTCGGGATGATAAAGCATCCTCGATATCCAACATTTCATACAATAGACCAAAGATAGTTCACATCTCCATTTCCACTAGCAATCTTTAAAATCATATACATCATGATTTATCTTATTCCAAGCATAATATATATACCACCATCCTGATAATTCATATTCACAATATCATTGCTATATGAATCATAAATGAAATGAAATCAAAACTATTTATTAAATATTATGAACTGAGCAAGCATAACTTGCCTCGATACCGATACGAAGAAGCTGTTACAAATCCCATCGTCTTCATCTGCAAACTCCTCAGCCCCGACCAAGAAAATCCATGCATTCTCCAATCTCAACCGCAGCACAACGGTTAATCATCAACGATCACTTAGCGCAACCTAATGCAATAATCAATTAACGATACGTTCGATAACAATCGAAAACAAATATAATCAACTAATCAAACTCAACGGTTCAACGATATCTCGATCATATACGAAATCAAACCATTTCAACTTAAACAATACGAATACAAGCCGAAATTCGATAATCAATCAATTCTAACAAGTGTCTCAACATTCTCAATTCCGAATTAAATCTTACTTACTGATTAACTCGGCTCATCCTTGTAATTTCATAGAAATACAATTATCGGTTATCATTACAAATAATCATATACCAAAATTAACCGTAATCCTTCCAATTTCCATAAAATAATGACATATATCACTCAAGAGTTCTTCAAGAACATGAATTAATCCATAATCATGTTTGTATCCAATAAAACGACGTAATCCGATGTGCTTTAACATATAACCATCATCTAATTCATAATACAAGGCATATATCATCATATTCTTAATTATACAATTCGTATAACCTCAAGAATGACAACAAAAATACCATAACCATCATCAAACGAAGAAGAACGTCAACACAATATCAAAATCCGAATCAAAGAGAGGAGTTATCCAACATACCTCAGGAACACAATCAAACACCTCAAGAATACACAATATCTTCATATATCAAGCTCCACATCCATGACTCCAAGTCCCCAATCTGTTTGGAAGAGCCAAAGTCGGTCTCTAAAGGTTGAAGGGTGAAAAAAAACATGAATATCTCTAAAAATGCCAAAGGGACGAGTCTCGTATATATATAACAACTATTATGTACGTTAGTTAACCTTACTAACATACGTAACCTTCTTTACGTACGTTAATTGGCCTCGTTAGCGTATGTAACACTATTACAAAGGCTACTGCCTCAATTCATATCGTGTATTACGTACGTAATGTCAATGATATAGCATACGTAATATAGCTGTTGACTTGCTACAGTAACATACTCGTTTAACGTACGTAATGATCAGTCCTTAGTGTACGTAAGGCTCAAGGTTGACTCCCCTGTCCACATCCGCGCCGAAAGCTGCCGACACCGGGCCCACCTGCCAACCATAGCTCGGACCTGTCCGATTCCCCTCATAACGTACGTTCTGTACCCAACTTAAGGTATGTTAAGCTCGCATCGCTACGTACGTAATCACCTCTGCTTAGCGTACACTGTGCTTGTACCATTACGTACGTAAGCTCCTATGCTTAACGTACATGGTGGATTTTATACTTAGCCATTTCTGCCCCTGTCTGCCATCTCAATATACCGAACACATACACGCGACATAGTGAATACATATACTTGTTTAGATAACATTCTCATACGATACACCTTATACACGATATCTTCAAACGCAATTATCGACCAAGTACGATAATTATGCAAATACTCATATAGTATATCTGATATCAAAAAACATATCAAGCATGTAATATCCTAGAATTAAAAATAACATCGATAGATATACTGGTACAACTGTCATAATTCCCAAAATTATTTATCCATACCGTATCAGTCCCACTTTGTACAGTACAACTCAGATAAAATAATGCGAAAAATTCATAGCGAAATTCTAGGATATTACATATATTTCCATTTAAATAAGTTTCATTCTTGAAACTTAAATCCTGTCATAATCAATATCTCAATCCCGAAATATCTCAAAATCGTGCCACCATGCTCAAATAATCATCAAAACCAAAGAACTGAAAGAACATACTTACAGGTCCGTGAAGTCAAAGATCTCCCGTGATACTAGCATACGGTTCCCATAAAAGGCCTCAACACAACAACACGCACGAATATCGCAATTATAGCAATTTGAAAATATTTCTAAAATTTTGGAACCTCCAAAAATCAGTTTGACTCAAAAGTCAGAAAATCATTTTCAAAAGTCATGCTCCTACCGTATCGGTAGAGCCACATAACACACATGCCCGGGTTTTACGAAACCCAAGCTCCGATACCATCTTATGTAACACCCCCAAAACCAACCGGTAATATTACAGCGCCGTGGGCCCCGCGTTGGAGCCCACAATGTTAAAAATCATTTTCGCAAATGTTGCAAACGCGCCAAAGAAATAAAGATGGTATTATTTTAAGTACCCATATGTTTTACAAAACAAAGTTCCCAAATAATGTCAGAAAATACCATTTGAAAGCATAAGGCGAAGACGCCAAAAAGGGCATTTAGAAAGTATACACAAGCCGGTAAAATTCCGAAAGCCATTATAAAATTACACATGCAGCGGATATAACATAATAAAATACAGTGCAGTGGAATCATAACAACCAGAAAGGAATACACAAATCACAAATAACCAAGCCATGTCCAGTATCATTGGAAAGCTCATCCATTCACGACCACTACTAGCTAGATCTCTGAGTACCTAAAAGATAAAGCCTACAACGGGGTCAGCCACAATACTCAATAATGATAACGATCACATCAACATAAATAATTACATATCAATGTAATTACGGAGTAAGAATATTCCCATTGTAATCTTACCATAATAACCTTACCAATTCGTGGTAACTCATATCAAATCAACCCTTACCTCAATTCACACCTCGCATTCTCAAGTGACGAAAGAATTCGAAATAACCATCTATACTTTATTCAAAATGATACCAAGATTCCCAAACATAAATATATCTCAAGTATGGAGTAATCTGTCCATGACCAATTCTGTCTGCCGGATCGCACAATCGAATCCCAATTCTGATAAAATCGATACACACGATACATCTGTAGACCAAGTGCTCCGAAACAATGGCAAGTCCCGCATATCAATACAAGGTATGAAGGCTCACACAACCAATAATAATAAAGAACCAATGCATCAGAATGAGAATATCAATTACATGATCACTCCACACAAGATCAACAAAGGACCAACCACGAACGAGAATACCATTGATGTGGTAAACTCCAACGAGACCAATAAAGGAACAACGACCGAGAATACCAACGATATGGTAAACTCCAACAAGTTCAATAAAGGATCAACGACCGAGAATACCAATGGTCAACATCCGAGAATACCAACAATACGGTAACTCCAACAAGATCAATAAAGGATCAACAACCGAGAATACCAATGATACGGTAACTCCAACAAGATCAATAAAGGATCAACAATCGAGAATACCAACGATACGGAAAACTCCAACAAGATCAATAAAGGATCAACAACCGAGAATACCAATGATAATGTAAACTCCAACAAGATCAATAAAGGATCAACATCCGAGAATACCAACGATACGGTAACTCCAACAACATCAATAAAGGATCAACAACCGAGATTACCAATGATACAGTAAACTCCAACAAGATCAAGAAAGGATCGACAACCTAGAATACCAACGATACGGTAACTCCAACAAGATCAATAAAGGATCAACATTCGAGAATACCAATGATACGGTAACTCCAACAAGATCAATAAAGGATCAACAACCGAGAATACCAACGATACAGTAAACTCCAAAAAGATCAATAAAGGATCAACATTCGAGAATATCAATGATACAGTAACTCCAACAAGATCAATAAAGGATCAATAACCGAGAATACCAACGATACGGTAAACTCCAACAAGATCAAGAAAGGATCGACAACAACCGAGAATACCAATGGTAAGACAAACTCCAAATGGAATCAATAAGGATCAATAACGAACGAGATTACCCATGATAGGGCAAACTCCAAACGGGATCAATAAGGATCAATAACAAACGAATTGACCAACAATATGGTAACTCCAAACGAGATCAATAGAGGTTCAATAGGAACAGATACAGAGAATAAAATCGTCAAACATATATAAATCACATATATGGGTTCTCAAAGACAAACCCGACTATCGAACAAATCCGACCATACAAGGACTATGAACGACCAATCAATAAGACTGAAGATGGACGTCACGATATGCCTGATCCGGAAATGTGTCCATGCACAAGCCCACCACGGGTATTGATCATATACATGTCTGGTCTCGTGCCTAATTAGTCTCACAGAGTACGTCTCATGTGCACGGTTCAATGTAGGTCGAAACCAACACATGCTACACGTGCCCGCCCTAAAAATCCTACACAAGACCGATCAGAACGTATCTGAATCTAGATATGCCGCGATATAAAATGACAACAAAACTCGAAGAAACGCATATCCAACAAGGATCAGAAGACTTTACAAGTGAGCAACGATAAATCGATCATGAAAGACCGATACGACCACAATGTCATATCCCCATCAGACAACAATTCACAGAATGCTCAACAATGCACGCAATATTAGCACATAAACTCCCAAGGTCGCAACCAAGGGTCACGGAAGCATCTACTCGGGAATACTCTAGACGTGGGTACCATTCAGGTTTTATCCCGCAACACAGTTCATGCAATCACAAAATACCCCAAGGTCGCAACCAAGGGTCACAGAAGCATCTCACAGGAATACACCGGAATGTAGGTGCTATTTAGGTCTTATCCCCTAACACATCGGCCCAACAGATCACAGTTCAATGAAAGAGCACATCACAAAATGTACCATACAATGCTGCACACTCGCCACATGAAGCATCAACACAGACACGCAATAATGCAACAGTATGCTTATCATAATTTAGCAATGTTAGATTAACTCAAGCCGGAGACACTAACCTTTCCACGACCAAAATCCCTGAACGAATACACAGTTATCCGAATGGTCCAAAATGAAGTACAGTCCATCACTAATACCAAACCACCATCTCGAGTTCAATGTCGGGATGATAAAGTATCCTCGATATCCAACATTTTATACAATAGACCAAAGATAGTTCACATCTCCATTTCCACTAGCAATCTTTAAAATCATATACATCATGATCTTAGTCCAAGCATAATATATATACCACCATCCTGATAATTCATATTCACAATATCATTACTATATGAATCATAAATGAAATGAAATCAAAACTATTTATTAAATATTATGAACTGAGCAAGCATAACTTGCCTCGATACCGATACGAAGAAGCTGTTACCAATCCCATCCACTACTACAAAAATGGGCAAAGAGACCTGTCCAAAATAGCCTAACAGACCTCCTTTAAGGGGGTCTCTAGATGGGGGGTCTCTTTTATAAAGAGACCCCCTCAAGATGAGGGGTCTCTTTGTTAAAAGTTTAAGACCCCCTATGTAAGAAATGGGGTCTCTTATGTGAGGTGTACC
This sequence comes from Orobanche coerulescens, assembly GCA_033398695.1. Lineage (NCBI taxonomy): Eukaryota > Viridiplantae > Streptophyta > Magnoliopsida > Lamiales > Orobanchaceae > Orobanche > Orobanche coerulescens. Next base: position 162,144,752 of record CM065802.1, on the reverse strand, counting down.
AAAAATATTTTAAAAGGGTAAGAGACCCCATATATAAGATAGAAGGTCTTTTTGATTTTTTTAATAATTTTTTTCTAATAAGCTCAGACCCCATATATAAGATATATGGGGTCTCTTAAATTTTTTTAATATTATACCCAGAGAGCCCTTTTTATACATAACGGGTCTCTTTATATATATATATATATATATATATATATATATATATATATTCTAAATTCAATAATAGCAGGTATTTTACCCACAAATTACATTAACCTGCTATAATATTAAGCAATTGCATTAAACCTAAAATATATTACACCTGCTATAATAATTCAGAAATATTAGCAGCCATTAAACCTGAAAAATAACACACGTTGCGATAATATTTCATAATAATTAAATAACAATTCCATAATAATCTATATGATTACAAAAAAATATATTTCCCACAAGTAATGCTCAAAACGCAAATGCTTTACATTAATTGTAATTTCCATAAATGTAAAAGCTTTACATCGTAACTTCAAAAAACATAACAGAAAAAGTTCTAAAATCTAATTATTCACACCAACTTATCATTGAAGTCTTAATCTAGTCTTGAAAGCTTTCCATCGTTTTGCAGCTTTTGAAAGTATCCAACGTTTACCGTTCTCAATAACATAAAATCCCCTATGCATTGACACAAAATCATTAGTTATATATGCATAACATCTGAATTAGGCACTACAGCAGTATTTTGACAAAGTAGTTTTTGCCAGTATTATTAGAGCACACAAGGGCCAACAACAGGAAGCAATATTCAAATTCGAACTAATTATCAAGAAATCACATTAGCAATTAGACATCACGCTCATGGATTCAAAGGACTCAGAAACCTTTCGACTAGTACAGTTGAAGCAGTGATATGTTTTAAATCGCGTAAAAGATCTGATTTCCACAACCAATTTTAGAGACAAACGAGGTGTCTTCAAATGACATGTGACCTATTTATATTGAACCCTCTAAGAATTCAAAGTATTTATCAAAAAAAAAACATCAACATCTATATCCGAACTGTGAATCAGGACTCAATGCGTGATCACAAGAAAACAACCAGCTTAGCTAGGTCCAAATTGCCCCTTCTTCATACATCAATCTTTCAAATATGTTTATGTTATATAAACCTCAAACGAAGGCATAATTGCCAGGAGAATATCTCAGCAATGACTATTGCAGACTCGGACATCGGAATTTTGAAAATTGTCACCATAAATTGAAAAATACTTATCAGATAACAACGCTACACTATCAATAGACATCCATCATGAATGGTTAGAAAGGAAAACAGACAGTACTGCTTTGGAGACAAATGCACAATACTGCTTCAGAGACAAATGCCAAACTAGAAAATCAAGAGATCTGAACAAAGAGAATTAAACACGAACATAAGATGAAAACTATATATATATATATATATATATATATAAGTCCAAATAAGTAATGTTATATAGCACCGCAAAAATATGAGATAGATAATCCTAGAAAATACTAAATACCAATTTGCTAATGTAGGAAGAAAATCTTTGGTGATGGAGGATGCAATTAATACAACAACTTGACACAAATTATAAAAAAGGTAAGAGTAGCTCGACAACCGCCGCAACAGGAAGACGACACGACTGACTTTCAGACATCCACAACTGAGCAATGCTGGATGACAAACTCTGGACCTTCTCAAACATGCCTAGTACTCACTGGAACATTAGACAACAGGAATTAATAAACCAAAACAAAAGACCTACTAATATAATCGAGTGAAGAAAAAAATGCACGTAAAAGCACAGCAAAGAATCAAGGGAAGAATATTATCAGCAATCGTCAGGAAAAGCAAATCCCTGTACATAAATCGAGGCTTTCAAGTAACTATTGACTTGGTATCCTTACATGGACACGGAAGAAAAAAAGAAATCCACAATTTTAAGAGAAGGGTATTACAATACAAAACTACTGCACGACAGACCTGATCGTTATCATTAGGCCTGGCAAAAACTACTTTGTCTAATAACATCTGAATTTTTACTGGAGAGTATTAACACTGAAACCAGCATTTACCAAGAGCCTCAGATGTGGATAAACTTTGAACAAAATGGTCACCTTTAGACATTGGGCGTATAAAATCTTCCATCAGCTTATCAAGCATGGTTTCCATGCCAAAATCATCAAGAACAACACCATACTTATTCATGGTATTAGGCCTCATGATTCTGAACTTTGTCTCATGGACCCACTTCTCGAAGTTCTCAACCTGAGCAAGCATGTCATGATAAGGGAACATAAAGTCAAACTACTAGGAATAATGAAGTTCGGATGCTAAACTGGATAAAAGAAAGAAATCACATCAGCCAGCAACATTTCACAAAACCGTGGCTGCAGCATTTCGAACGTAAAGAATCCTGGCGATGGTTCAGAAATTATTTTTCGAAACCCCTGCTCAGTGTTCTCAATGATTGCCCTGAGAAACGAGGGGATGAAAAAATTTGCTGCACTTATAGTAAATAGATCCTTGTGTAGACGCTGGGAAGACGGTAAATATTGTCAGTTTGTTTTATTGTGAATGCTACTCAAGTACACACCATTAGTAATCAAGAGTTTTGATAAAAATCGAACCCGGTAGTTGGATATGATCTTCTGCCTATACTCTCTGTGCTTCTGGAACTGTTTACATAGTAGTCACAAATACAGTAGTCACAAATACTCACTTGCATTGAATAACACATTCCCACGCACACAAGTCCTTCAATCCAAAAAAAACAGACAAATAATACACCGAAATCATTACACAACCTGGCAAGGAAAGCATTTAATGATGAGCCGCTGCACATAATCAGCAACAGCATTCTTGCACTCCTCGGAGAGCTGGTTGGGCTGAATGCAGGCAATAAGCTCCGCAATGCGTTCCTCTGCTTTCACCCATCGGTCTGCATCAAGATACCGCATAATAGGGCCTGCCCCAGGCATGAGCCCATTAGAGAATGGGCCACCTGGCTTAGCCCATCCCTCATTTTCTCCCATATACACTACGACCTGTTCTATACCACAAACTAGAACTTCAAATGAAATGACCTAACAACTACTCTTATTTTCTGAATAATAACCCAAGCTTTCTTCAGATCATCCAGACAAATGTAGTCTATGGAAAACAAAAGCAACGTCCCCTAAAATGTAAGGTAACATACACCCATGTTGAACCTTAATGAGGAAACAGACGTCGGGAAAAGGCATCAATTTTATGACAAAGATGCTAGTTGCTTTGTTAGAAATGCAAGAAATAGTATTCAACACAAATTTCTCAAGTTTCAATACCGAACTATCGATTATCTTCAAGATTTCACTAAAAAGCAACCACATCCCAACCAAAAAAAAAAGGAAACTGAAATGATAGTTGATCAAGTAATCTGAGACAAAACCCTAATTGAAACTTACCTAGCAGAATAATATAAACAAATATACGTAAACTAGCTAGTTATTATGAGTATAGTGTTTACTCTATCTTTTAGCCTCTTCTGCTGTATTAACTCGACCTGGCCGATAAGCAGCAGTTATGTACAAGTTTTCTACTTGCCGAATTTTTTTTAAAAAAACAATGTAAAGCAATCAATTCTAATTAAAACCAAAAGCAGTATAAACAAACCTTGAAATCACTTCCACTGTATCCTTTCGTCATTGTAGCAAGCTCCATAAATTTTGATCGTTCATCAACTTTCTCTTTGGACAACAGCGTCCTTAAGATCTTTTCTGTATATTAATACTAAAATCAACATGGTAAATCATTCTATAGACCTCGTCAACAAAGGTTGAAAATTCGTTTAACCTTTAATGGTAGTTGAACGATTCAAAATGATTCAACGTTTAATGATTCAAAATTCGTTCAATCGGAATGATTCAAGATGGGGGCTGCAGGCTGCTCAAAAAATATGAGAACTATAGCCCATGTCACATTCAATCAAAAAATATCAGAACAAATAGGACGAGAATTGTTAACTTGTTAACTCATTCAATCACATAAATTCATTCAGTCAGATTATAATGAAGAAACTGAAGCAAATATGAAAAAAGGGAAAAAAATACCGGGATAGCGAAGCTCCAGAAGATGGCGGCTGCGAAGCTCCAGAAGATGGCGGTCGCAGAGAAACTCAGGCGAAGATGGAAAAGCCGAAGAAGGGGAGAAAGAAGGTGGGAGATCGGGTAGGAAGAAGGAGCAAGATGGAGATGCCTCGAACGGGTCCTCTTTGTATATGCTTCATCAAATGGGTCGAGAACCCGGCGATATTGTTGCAGAGGTGCTCCGAGGGGATAATAGTGACCTCTTGCAGAAGAAGGGTTTTCTTGCTACCGCTTAAAGGAAGAAGACTGCGGTGATGAGTATTGAGATAAAAGAAATTGAGAGATGTCCGCCAAGGGATCGATTAAAAGGAAGAAGACTGCAGTGGCAAAGATCGCCGCCAAGGGATCGATTACAGATGGGGAGTTCTAGAGAGAGATGGAGAGATGGAGACATTAGAGAGTACTTCGTGTGTTTGCGAAGTGTTAGCCCTAATCCGAAGAAGAAAAGAAGAGACCGGTTAGGTTAAACAACAGGTCTCTTAAGTTTTTACACTTTAGAGACCCGTCAACAAAAACAACGGGTCTTTTATTTCTTACATATTAGAGACCCGTCAATAAAAACAACGGGTCTCTTAAGTCTCTCACAAAAAAAATAGCGGGCCCAGTTGACATATAAGAGACCTGTTGTTTATAATATCAGGTCTCTTATATTAAAGAGACCCGTTATCTTTATCAACGGGTCTTTTAGTCTGGATCTCTTTGCTTGTTTTTGTAGTAGTGATCGTCTTCATCTGCAAACTCCTCAGCCCCGACCAAGACAATCCATGCATTCTCCAATCTCAACCGCAGCACAACGGTTAATCATCAACGATCACTTAGCGCAACCTAATGCTATAATCAATTAACGATACGTTCGATAACAATCGACAACTGATATAATCAACTAATCAAACTCAACGGTTCAACGATATCTCGATCATATATGAAATCAAACCATTTCAACTTAAACAATACGAATACAAGCCGAAATTCGATAATCAATCAATTCTAACAAGTGTCTCAACATTCTCAATTCCGAATTAAATCTTACTTACTGATTAACTCGGCTCATCCTTGTAATTTCATAGAAATACAATTATTGGTTATCGTTATGAATAAGCATATACCAAAATTAACCGTAATCCTTCCAATTTCCATTAAATCATGACATATATCACTCAAGAGTTCTTCAAGAACATGAATTAATCCATAATCATGTTTGTATCCAACAAAACGACGTAATCCAATGTGCTTTAACATCTAACCATCATCTAATTCATAATACAAGGCATATATCATCATATTCCTAATTATACAATTCGTATAACCTGAAGAATCACAACAAAAATACCATAACCATCATCATACGAAGAAGAACGTCAACAACAATATCAAAATCCGAATCAAAGAGAGGAGTTATCCAACATACCTCAGGAACACAATCAAACACCTCAAGAATAGACAATATCTTCATATATCAAGCTCCACATGTAACACCCCAAACTAGGCGGATATTACAGTGTCGTGGATCCCCGACTGGGACCCACCAGGCGAATGAAAAATGATGAATTAAATAATATAATTGTAGTACCGAACCACATTATATTACAAACTACTCCGATGAGGAGTTTAAGTACAACACACCAGGACAATACCGAATACTAGTGTATTTTATATGAAGATAAAATACACAACACTCAATGAAACGGAGTATCCAAATGAAAATCTGCAGCGGAAAATAAATGACAACAACATGAATGACTGAAAAGAACGGGGGCCCCTACTAGTATCACCGGGACTCCTCGCCGTCAACATGACACTCCCGGACTTTTGCCTTGCCATGACCTGAAAACAAATTCCCCAAACGGGGTCAGTTACACAGAACAACAATCCTCAAGAGTTGAATAAAAACAATCATATATATGTTGTATAAACCACAAGTTCGATCAAAAAGAATCGGTTAGATTATAACCCAATATTGTTGAAAACATACGCAATCAAACATGCTGTATGAATCAACTAATAGTACGGCTCAAAGGATGGCGCCACACTACGTCCGGGATGAAAATGTGTCCGTGCACAAGCCACCAACGAGTATCGATCGAATACACGTGTGGTCTTGTACCTAATCAGTCTCACGAAGCAATCGACTGCAGCACACCCAATGTGAGGCCAACAACCAACACACGACTTAAATGTGCCCGACATGAAAATCCTACACATACCAACCGGCACGCCAGTATGACCCGGAATGCCACGATATAACAAAAGTGACATCGAAAATGAATAAAGACTCACCGAGATGAAATGATAGTGAAATTAATGATAGCTCAATGAAAAGATTGGAACCGTCGTTCCTTGTGACTGAAGTGATTAATTGACAATGACAAGTTTTGATACGGTTAATACAATGATGAATGAGCTATGATTATGAATGAACAACAACAAAAGGAATGAATATCCTTTTAACCGAGTAAGAATTAACTTACACAACACCGGTGACAATTATCCTTCCACGAACAACGTCCTAATTGAGATGTCGGTCGCTCGAACAACCTTGAATAATACAATTATCAACAATACGTTCAATATACAAAGCAAACGCGAATATAACGAGCTCAAAACGTCGATACGATTAAACTGTTAGGAGTATGCCCTCGAATGCCACTCAGAGGATGTTGAGTGAGGGCATTGCACTTGTAATTATGTAAATCAATTATATAAGGCAATGAATGTTTCTTTATTTACTGGTAGTTAATGGCATTCCTAACTCGTAAATATTCATGTAGAAACTAGTCCGTGTAATTGAGAACAAAACGTTCCACTCCTTATGTAATACCCGATTGAAAATCATGTCATTTCAAACCTCTTGATTGTGCGAATTGTGTGTTGTTGGGAGAACCCTTGTAATCATTGCTTGGAACCACCGTTTTGGGGTTCCCGTACTTCCATTTCGTGTTATTGTTTCCTAGATATTGAGTCCTATTGCTTTTATTCTCTTCCCGGGTCGTTTTTCATCATTTTAGGACCCGAGGGGGGTGTGGGCCGCGGCACACACATTTTCTAGACCTGGCCGAGCAGACTGTACCCGGTGCCGCGGCACACTGCCGAGTCACTGCCGCGGCACACCTGTCCGGGTCGCGGCACACTCGTGTTGCATCTTCGGCCAAAAACCGTCTGTACCCGGTGCCGCGGCGCAAGACGCTACCGGCCACGACACCGCGAGCCACAGGAGCGATTTTGGGCCTGTGCCGCGGCACACTTCGGCTGAGCCGCGGCACACAATGCGGTCAACTGCATAATTATGCTTTTTGAGCGAGATGCAGCTCATTTCCTCCATTTTCTTCAACCCACACGAGAGAGAGAGCTTGAGGAGAGAACTTTGCATCATCTATCATTTGAGTATTGAATTTGTATCATTTTCATTCGGTGGGGAAGCTCAGATCATCGATCTATCGCGTATTCTTTGGATCATAGAGCTTGGATATTGAAGAGGTAATTTCTTCAACATCTTGGTTTTCGATTTCGTATTGGGTAATGATGTTTTGGATGTTAAAATCATGGTGTATGAAGTGATATACACATGATTATGGGCATATTTGATTATTCATCGGATTATTGAAAGATTATTCAAGAACACTTTGAATATTGTGTTGGATTTTGGGGGGTTTTCGTAGATTCGTCCGAGTTATCCAATTTGAAGCTTGAGAACCTTGAGATTATGATGTATCTATACCGTATGCATGCTTTTCCTACGATTTCACAGACTTGATTGTGCCGTTTTCGGACTTGTGGGAGTTTGGGCGATTTTTCCAACCTTTAGTTGTTTACCCGTGTATTTTCATGAATCGTAGATGAGTTTCGGGAGTTTCTTCATGTAATTTGAGTATGGATAATTAATTACCATATTCCTTGCGAATCGTTTAGGTGCCGGAAGCGCATTCTTGGACCTACCGAACTCATACCCTTCCTCCGTTCGATTTCTTGATGTCTCAAAGGCAAGTATATATTTATGATTGTACGTTCTCGACTTTGAAAGTAAGAAATATTGATGGTATGATATGAACGAACCGTTTCTATGGCATTCATAGATATATTGATGGCGGGATATGAACGAACTGTTTCTACGGCATTCATATATGAATTGATGGCATGATATGAACGAACCGTTTCTACGGCATTCATACATGTATTGACGGATGATATGAATGAACCATTTCTACGGCATTCATATACGTCTCGATGTGACGCTATGAGATTTAGTTATTCCGGATTACTAGTCTTGAATTAATGAATTGACGGTTACTTTTACTTTATTGTCGAGGAGTATTGTGTTTCATACTTGATATACTTGCACTAGCTATTCGACGGCTAACCCCTTTATGGGGGAAATACGTTTTATGTATTTCAGGTTCCAGGAGAGCGGACAGGCAGGTATCGGGTCGGCATGAAGATGGTGGGCAAGTGTGATACTGTGTCTTTCTTCCAGTTGTGTTTTGAGTTTTCCATTCAGTGTTGTTGTACTGGATTGGTTATTGAATACTCGAGTATTGTTTTCTATTTTCCTTGATGTTGTGGCCTGTGTTTGCCGAGGTATTAATTCGTGTTGTGACGTCTTTGAATACATTGGTTATGTTTTGAATACCCTTTGTATTGTTTTTTATTTCATTGTGTGTAGACCTTCTCGGTCAAAATTTATAGTTCCGCGTATGTTTAGCCTTGTGGGTCCCACGGCGGGGCTTATGGCGCTGTAATATTCCCTGAATAACTTGGGGGTGTTACAGAATATGGTATCAGAGCTTAGGTCTATGGATACTTAGGTTGTCGGTCTTTTGGGTCGAATGAGTCGTCATTGTCCACAGTATCACTACTCTGCCATCATCACAGTGCGACCGGTACTGGTAAGACCTCTTACTCTTCTGATGATTCCTTATTCATTATGCTTCTTTTATTGGTATTCTTGAGAATCGATCTCCTTAATGACGTGCGATTGAATTGTGCTTACGTACCTTGTGTGTTCTTCAGTATGTCAGCTGGTAGGGGCCGTGGCCGTGGTCGTGGCCATGGACGAGGAAGAGGTCGTGGCGCGGCCGTTTCCATCGGGCCGATTGCGGTCGACCAACCCCAGTTTGTCGAACTCAGTGCATCCTGACACCGAGAGTCAGCACGACCAGTCAAACGGTCAGGGGAACAACGCGGACGTTGGAGTGGCGAATGCACTTCAACAATTGGCTACTCAGATGACTATTTTAGCCCAAACTGTTTAGCTGAATAACCTGAACCCAAACACGGATGCCTTGCTTCAGAATGTAATCCGTATGCACCCTCCACAGTTTGGCGGTGCCACTGCTAAGTGGGAAGATTGGCTAGCAGAATTGGAGAAGATTTTCGAGGCGGTTGATTGCCCCGAGGTTAGGAAAGTACCGATTGCTCAGTATTTCCTCACTAAGGAGGCCGCTACTTGGTGGAAGGTCATCAAGCCACAGGATCGTATTGCCACGTGGGATGAATTTAAGGAGCTCTTGGAGGCCGAGTTTTGTCCTTGGCCGGTGCGAGAGAGCTGAATCCGAGCCTTTTTCGAGGCTAAACCACAAGATATTCCCGTTTCGCAGGCGATCGTGGAGTACAACCAACAATTGATCCATGTGAAGGATCAAGTGCGTAACGAGCGTGATAAGATCCATTATTTTGATATGCGGATGAATTTGGACTTACGGCGGTACATGGTCGGATTTGCTTGTACCACACTGAAAGAGTATCAGGACAGAGCTTTAGCCCATGATATGTTGAGCCTCGACAACGATACCGTTGAAGAACCGAAGAAGCAGAAAGTCGCGGGAAATTTTTCTGGCTCTAAGGGTGGCAACTTTCAGAAGTCATGCATTTACTAGCCGTTTTGCCGGACAGTCGTCACGTTCTAATAAAGGAAAGAGGGGTTACCGTCCCACTCCGGGTACCACAAATCGCACGGTGACTTGCTATAATTGTGGCCGTCCAGGCCACTTTAATTTGGAATGCAACTTCCCACCATTGAAGTGTCACACGTGCGGACAAATGAGACATAGAGCGGTTTATTGTTCCGAGCCAAATCAGACTTTGGACACTCGGGCTTCTGCCCCAACACCACTTGATCAAGGTATAACCAGCGACAATCTTTTGGTCAACCTCAGCAGAATTTTGGCAGGGGCTGGGGACGGGGTCAGAACGCTGGAGGGTGAAACTCTAGCGTTGGTTCGGTGCAACCATGGGTTTATGAGATGCGTCGAACAGACGAACCCGACGCGGCAGTGGCTTCAGGTACCATCCATATTTTATCTTATCCAGTCCGTGTACTTTTTGATACAGGTGCTACACATTCTTTTATTTCTTTGGAGTGTGTACGCCGTTTGAATATAACTTGTTTGACTGCTTGCGATCCCTTTATCGTGAAACTGCCTAGCGGGGATAGAATTGTGGGGAATCGGGAGATTAGAGATTTTCCGGTGATTATATCCGGTATGGAATGGTTATCGAATCTGATTGTAGTTGATATGGAAGGTGAGGACGTGATCCTCGGCGAGGATTGGCTTGATAATCACCAAGTGATTATGAATTACCGTACCAAGATTATCACCATGATGACTAAAAACGGATCTGAGTACTCATTTTTGGGACGTAAGTCGGGCCAATCGAAGTTACTTATCAGTGCCATGAAGGCCGTAAAACTTTTGAATAAAGGTTGTACGGGCTATTGGTGTTATGCTTTGAAAACAGAAGGAAATGAAGTCGATTTCTCTTCGATTCCGGTTGTTAATGAGTATCCCGATGTTTTTCCGGATGACCTCCCGGGATTACCGCCAGATCGAGAGATAGATTTTTCCGTGGACTTAGAGCCAGACGCGGCCCCAATTTCTAAATCACCTTATCGAATGGCACCTTCCGAGATGCAAGAATTGAAGACTCAGTTGGGAGAACTTTTGGAAAAAGGGTACATCAGACCGAGCGCTTCGCCTTGGGGCGCACCTGTTCTCTTCGTGAGGAAGAAGGATGGTTCACTACGTTTGTGCATCGACTACCGTGAGCTGAATAAAGTAACCATCAAGAACAAATATCCTTTGCCTCGTATAGACGATTTATTTGTTCAATTGCAAGGGGCCGCGGTTTTCTCGAAGATTGATTTAAGATCCGGGTATTATCAACTCAGAGTGAGGGAGTCCGACGTTCCGAAGACGGTGTTTCGGACGAGATATGGGCATTATGAATTTGTAGTTATGCCTTTTGGGTTGACTAATGTGCCGGAAGTATTCATGCAGTTAATGAATAAAATATTCATCGAGTACCTCGACATGTGTGTAGTCGTCTTTATTGATGACATCTTAATCTATTCTCGAGATAAGGAGGAACATGCCCGACACTTGCGTTTAGTTTTAGACATTTTGAGAACCGAGCACCTCTATGCAAAATTCTCGAAATGTGAGTTTTGGTTGGAAGAAGTTATGTTTCTCGGTCACGTGATTTCGGCCGAAGGGGTTCGTGTAGACCCGAAAAAGATTGAGGCAGTGCTAGATTGGGCACCGCCTAAAAATGTTAAGGAAGTTCGTAGCTTTTTGGGCCTTGCTGGTATTACCGTCGGTTTGTCGAGGGGTTCTCGAAACTCGCTCGGCCGCTTACGAAATTGCTCCAGAAGACCGAAAAGTTTATTTGGACGGATGAGAGATAACAGAGCTTCGATGAACTGAAGAGATGTCTGACTTCAGCACCGATTTTAACTTTACCACATGGTAGCGAGGGCTTCGCAGTCTATAGTGACGCTTTGGGTCAAGGCCTGGCCTGTGTACTTATGCAGCATGATAAGACAATAGCTTTTGCGTCACGACAATTAAAGCCTTACGAGATGAATTATCCCACTCACGATTTAGAGTTGGCCGCAATTGTCTTCGCACTCAATATTTGGCGGCATTATTTGTATGGTTCACCATGCCGGATTTCTACTAATCACAAGAGCCTAAAGTACATTTTCAGTCAGAAGGAGCTGAATATGAGACAGAGACGTTGGTTAGAGTTGATAAAGGATTATGATTTGGAAATTCTTTACCACCCCGGAAAAGCCAACGACGTTGCGGATGCTTTGAGCCGCAAATCGGCATCTCTTCAAATGCTCGAGGTTCTTACATCGCAGACAAAAATTCGTCAGGATTTAATTGAGCAAGGGATAGAAGTTTGGCTTCAGCGAGTACAGGGACAGTTGTGTACTCTCGAAATTACTTCGTCCTTGGTTGACGACATCAAAGGGAAGCAGTGGAGTGACCCGATGATTTCTCAACTGAAGGAAGATGTAATTAAAGGAAAAGCTCCTGGTTTTATGGTTCACGAGAATAGTATTCTGAGATTTCAGGGCAGGCTTTGTGTTCCGAACGATTTAGAGTTGAGGCAAAGAATTCTCCGAGAAGCTCATGCTACGCCTTACTCAATCCACCCCGGGACGAGTAAGATGTACAAAGATTTGAAGCGCAATTTTTGGTGGAATAACATGAAGAAGGATGTTACGGAGTTCGTACTACGGTGTTTGACGTGTCAACAAGTCAAGATCGAACATCAACGACCAGCGGGGTTGTTGAAACCACTTCCCATTCCCGAGTGGAAGTGGGAAGACATCTTGATGGATTTCATCACTGGCATGCCGAGAACTCGGGCCGGAATGAATATGATTTGGGTAATTGTCGATAGGTTGACCAAGTCTGCACACTTCTTGGGTATTAAGGATACTTGGGGACCGGATAGACTAGCTCGAACTTTTATTGCTGAGATCGTGAGGTTACACGGTGCCCCCAAGACCATTGTTTCTGATCGAGACGGCCATTTCGTATCGCATTTTTGGCAAGACATTCATCAGGCTCTGGGTACGGAGTTGAGATTGAGCACTTCCTTTCATCCTCAGTCAGACGGTCAGACAGAGAGGACGATTCAGACATTGGAAGATATGTTACGAGCTTGTGTTTTGGATTGGAGTAATGATTGGGAGCTTCACTTACCGTTGATCGAGTTTGCTTACAATAATAGTTGGCATGCGTCGATCAAAATGGCACCCTTCGAGGAACTCTATGGTAGGCGATGTAGGTCGCCATTATGTTGGGACGAGGCTTCTGAGCTAGTTGGGATAGAGCCGGATATGTTGATGGAGACTAAGGAAAAGATTTTTATTATCCGGGACTGATTGCTGGCTGCCCAGAGTCGTCAAAAATCTTATGCTGATACTCATCGTCGACCCTTGGAATTTGAGGTAGGAGATCATGTCTTGCTCAAGGTGTCGCCGACCAGAGGAGTTTTCCGCTTCGGGAAAAAGGGGAAACTTAGTCCGAGGTATATCGGACCCTTCGAGATTTTGGACAGAGTTGGAGATTTAGCTTATCGCTTGGCATTGCCTCCAGCTTTGAGTCACGTCCACAGTGTTTTTCATGTGTCTCAGTTGAGAAAGTACGTACCGGATCCGAGCCACATTATCGACTACAGTGAGATTGACGTAGCCGAGGATATTACCTTTCCGGAGAAACCCGTGCAGATCCTTGAGCATTGCGAGAAACAACTTCGGCATAAGGCCATTCCACTGGTTAAAGTGCAATGGTCGAGGCATGGAGTCGAGGAGGCGACTTGGGAGACGGAAGAGAAGATGCGGGTGGAATACCCCGAACTATTTATTTCTTAAGTTTCGGGACGAAACTTCTTTTTAGAGGGGGAGAATGTAATACCCGGTTGAAATTCATGTCATTTCAAACCTCTTCATTGTGCGAATTGTATTTTGTTGGGCGAACCCTTGTAATCATTGCTTGGAACCACCGTTTTGGGGTTCCCGTACTTCCATTTCGTGTTATTGTTTCCCAGATATTGAGTCATATTGCTTTTATTCTCTTCCCGGGTCGTTTTTCATCATTTTAGGACCCGAGGGGGGTGTGGGCCGCGGCACACTGCCGAGTCACTGCCGCGGCACACCTGTCCGGGCCGCGGCACACTCGTGTTGCATCTTCGGCCAAAAACCGTCTGTACCCGGTGCCGCGGCAAGACGCTAATCGGGCCGCGCACACCGCGAGCCACAGGAGCGATTTTGGGCCTGTGCCGCGGCACACTTCGGCTGAGCCGTGGCACACAATGCGGTCAACTGCATAATTATGCTTTTTGAGCGAGATGCAGCTCATTTCCTCCATTTTCTTCAACCCACACGAGAGAGCGAGCTTGAGGAGAGAACTTTGCATCATCTATCATTTGAGTATTGAATTTGTATCATTTTCATTCAGTGGGGAAGCTTGGATCATCGATCTATTGCGTATTGTTCGGATCATAGAGCTTGGATATTCAAGAGGTAATTTCTTAAACATCTTGGTTTTCGCTTTTGTATTGGGTAATGATGTTTTGGATGTTAAAATCATGGTGTATGAAGTGATATACACATGATTATGGGCATATTTGATTATTCATCGGATTATTGAAAGATTATTCAAGAATACTTTGAATATTGTGTTGGATTTTGGGGGGTTTTCGTAGATTCGTCCGATTTATCTGATTTGAAGCTTGAGAACCTTGAGATTATGATGTATCTATATCGTATGCATGCTTTTCCTACGATTTCACGGACTTGATTGTGCCGTTTTCGGACTTGTGGGAGTTTGGGCGATTTTTCCAACCTTTAGTTGTTTACCCGTGTATTTTCATGAATCGTAGACGAGTTTCAGGAGTTTCTTCATGTAATTTGAGTAAGGATAATTAGTTACCATATTCCTTGCGAATCGTTTAGGTGCCGGAAGCGCGTTCTTGGACCTACCGAACTCATACCCTTCCTCCGTTCGATTTCTCGATGTCTCAAAGGCAAGTATATATTTATGATTGTATGTTCTCGACTTTGAAAGTAAGAAATATTGATGGTATGATATGAACGAACCGTTTCTACGGCATTCATAGATATATTGATGGCAGGATATGAACGAACCGTTTCTACAGCATTCATATCATGATATGAACGAACCGTTTCTACGGCATTCATACATGTATTGCCGGATGATATGAACGAACCGTTTCTACGGCATTCATATACGTCTCGATGTGACGCTATGAGATTTAGTTATTCCGGAATACTAGTCTTGAATTAATGAGTATTGTGTTTCATACTTGATATACTTGCACTAGCTATTCGACGGCTAACCCCTTTATGGTGGAAATACGTTTTATGTATTTCTGGTTCCAGGAGAGCGGACAGGCAGGTATCGGGTCGGCATGAAGATGGTGGGCAAGTGTGATACTGTGTCTTTCTTCCAGTTGTGTTTTGAGTTTTCCATTCAGTGTTGTTGTACTGGATTGGTTATTGAATACTCGAGTATTGTTTTCTATTTTCCTTGATGTTCTGGCCTGTGTTTGCCGAGGTATTGATTCGTGTTGTGACGTCTTTGAATACATTGGTTATGTTTTGAATACCCTTTGTATTGTTTTTCATTTCATTGTGTGTAGACCTTCTCGGTCAAAATTTATAGTTCCGCGTATGTTTAGCCTTGTGGGTCCCACGGCGGGGCTTACGGCGCTGTAATATTCCCTGAATAACTTGGGGGTGTTACACCTTATTGGGTAAGGGGGTCGGCACTGGAAAGGTTTATAGCTCAAATACTTAATCGTTCGCAAGTCAATGAAACTTGACTGGGCGTTAAGTTTATGTGAAGACTTGTATGACGTGTTATTTGACAGGAGAGTGCATGTCGAACACTAATGGTTAGTGGGAGCACACGTTATAGGTATGCTAATTGGATTAGTATACTCGAACCGACTGACCCTCGATTCGTCACACGGATTTCACTCCGGGACAGTCAATGATGGAATCGAAAGGTTGTGATAGGTATTCGTGAACCTTCGACTTAAGGATTTAGTAGGGATGTGCTTGTGACGTCAAGATTTTCATTAGAGTAGTTCGACCCTGTAAACCTAAGGCGGGGTCAACTCGACGTGCATCTTGACGGCAAGTAGCAGTCCTACCAATACCAAGATAGAATTCTTTCTCCTTTTGGTGAACGGGTTATATGTCCTATGCGCTATCGAGATGAGATCATAAGTCTTTGGCCAAAGCATTGAGCCGGGTCAGATTAGATACACGAGAGCTCGATGATCTCGATTTGCATTAACTCACGCATAGTGTCAAGTACAGATGGGGTTTGACTGACCGTGACCCTATAACTTGATCGGGACATTTGAAAGAAGGGTTTATACGTATACTGGTATTCACGACAGAATGGTTCTTAAATGATCCCAATCATTCGTTCTCAGTAGGGGTACAGTGTAGGCCGCCAGGCTGGCTAGGTGGTGCTACTACTCTTTGGTTCCTCCCATTGCTGACTGAGACGGACCTACCGAGTCGCGCAATAGGATTGATGACGGAATGAATAAAGCTAATTCTCTCATTATGAATATTAGATATTGGATATCTAATTTTGGAACATTGGATGTTTAAATCGATTTATTGGATAAATTGATTTACGGCCTAATAAATTAAATAAATTACTGGATGATTAATTTAATTCATGAATATAATTATTTCTTGGAGAAATTAATTATGTTATTTTGTATTTTATATGTTTAATTAATTGGATTAATTAAACGACACAAATACATCGGAACGGAATAGAAGTTTATCTGTTTGGACTCTCGGGAGTCCAAAATGAACCGAACTCGTCCGTTTTCTAGCATGGGCTGCCCCCCCACTTATAACCATGTGTGTGTATTGACTTGTCCCCATCATGGTTTTGGAATCTCATGTGTTGAGGGGACAAGCATCATATACATTATATGGGGGAATCTCACATGTGATATGATTTGATTTTATGTGGGTTGAATAAGAAGGGGAAGAGGACTTTGATCTCACTCACTCAACTTTTGGAAGCCTTCCTACGTGAGGATAGAGAGAGAGAGAGAGAGAGAGATAGACTTTGAGTTGAACACTTATCTTCATCTTCTTCATTCATTTCTTCTTCATTTTTCTTGGAGAAAAATTGAGAGAAAATTATTGAGAGATATATTATACACTTAGAGTGTAGTAATAAAAGCTTCATCACTTGATTCTAGCCGTAACCTTAGAGGTTAATCGAGTGTTGTTGTTCCGATCGTCTTTCCGGCGCGTGGCAAGTAGAGACGCGGTGTTTTCGGCGTTGGATCGTTCAAGGGTTTGGAGCGGATTGAACTCGTAGAGATCAAACTAAAGCTTGGGAATAGCTCAAGAGAAGTTTACCATTTAATCAACGGACTTTGAGGGTTAGTTTCTTACGACTCTTGTTTTTCGTTTACATATTCGTATATACGTAGCTCGATCGATCCTCATAGGGATTCGGATCGAATTAATTTTCATTTTACCGCTTCCGCTGGGCCTTCGTTTTTAGGCACCGAATTCCAACAGTGGTATCGGAGCATAGGTCTTGCGATCGTATATACGATATTGGTATTTGGAATGCTCGATTAGATGGTGAATGATTTGGAATCATTTTAGTCATAATCGTGGTATATATTTTTACGTTCGTTGTAGTTATATTTTTCATAAGTTTATGTCTAAATATAAATCTTAATTTCTTGGAAATATGATTTATAGTGAAGATATGAATGTTGAAAAATATTGATATTGGATATCCGGTCGAAAATCGAGCTCCGAATCGTCGTCGGACGATTTTTCGGACAAAGGGCAGGAAGCTGCCAGGGTGACTCGGCCGTGTCTGGTGACACGGGCCGTGTCCGCATTCGCCAAAGCATCGCCAGTAGACCCGACCGTGCCATTCGGCACGGGCCGTGTCTGGCCGGTAGCTTCCGGAAGTGACTCGACCGTGTCAGGTGACACGGCCGAGTCTGGCAGGAAGGTCTAGGACACTGCCGGCACGACCCGACCGTGCCATTCGGCACGGGCCGTGTCCGTCCGGCAGGCTGCCGGCAGTGACTCGGCCATGGCAGGCCAATTTCGCCCCGGCTCGATTTTTTCGTGTATTCTTGAAAATTAATCTCCCACATGTTAAATTGGATTTAATATGATTATAATGATTTATGGTATTTCATTTTATAAGGGAAATTTGATTAATTGGAATATTTATGGTCGACCGAATTATTTTGAACGTTATCATATTACCGATTGTGTGAATCGATTGAATCGGTTCGTATTGTTGATTGGATCAATGAATCTCTACGCTTTTCATTTATATAGTATTTATTGGATGAATGCTTTTGAATGGGGATGTGGTTCGTGGACTTAGTTTTGAATCGTTCGTTTTATTCGATTGGGTCTTAAAGGCCATTTTGAGCCTATTTATTTTACTAGAAATGTTTGTATCTAGGATGCAATTTTCGATGTAAAATTTATATGTAATGACGAAGACCGGAGGAAGATCCATTTCGAGAAGACGAAGATTCAAGACGAAGACTTGTAATTAGATTACGGAGTTTTTGTTTTCTAGGAACGGTCCATGAACCACATGTTGGTAGCAACTAGGTTGTGGATGGTTGTTTCATGTTGTATGAATGCCACAAACGCGCTTAAATGATTAATGTGCAAAGTGTAACGTTAATCGCGATAATTCTCCCACAACAAATAATTAAGTTTATAAGGTTTCAAGGTTTTCCTTCCCTCCATCGAGTTTTCGGGAAATTGAAATCCAAACCGGATGTGCTATGCTTCCGATTTATCGGGGAGTCGTTTGGGGAGGACGGATAAATTACCGGGAGCACATTGGATGCCTTCGGTTGGAGAAAATTTTATCCCTAGAAACCTGATAGGTTGCCGGATAAGATTCAATTGTGAAACTGATTTGTGTCGATGGTATAAACTTAACTTGTTCACGAACCATAGAAACCGTATAGGTTGAGGGGAGTGAACAAGGGGAAAAAGAAGATCGAATCATCCATTAGATGGGTTGGTGTTGGACACCACTTTATGAAAATTAATAGACTAGAAACCTGTTCGGTTGCCCTCTATTAAGATTTATAAAGAACTCGATCACCACTATGAAATAGAGCGACGATACTTCCGGATATCACATGGGAGTGTGTTATTCCGATAAAAATAGTGGGAGCTGGGTAACAAGAATAGAAAAGACCTTAATTCTATACTCAGAACATAATTGAATGAGTCACTAATTAATCTATCGTACTTAATGCAGACTCAAATCTCAATATGACAATGAATCCACTCGTAATTCTGCTCGAAAAGAACACCTTAATGGGACCTAACTTTGTGGATTGGCTCCGCAATCTGATGATTGTGCTCAGTATAGAGGCACTGGGATATGTCTTGGAGACGGACATTCCGACGCCTCCTATGCGGACCCGAGCCAATCAGGAAGAGATTGAAAACCACGAAAAGTGGGTTAAGGATGACGTGAAAGTCCGTGCTTATATGCTGGCTTCCATGTCTAATGAGCTTCAGAGAGCTCATGAGAAAATGACCTCTGCTAGGCAGATTCTATCTCACTTAACCGAGCTTTATGGTGAGCACAGCAGAACTGCTAGATATGAGATATCCAAGCAACTGTTCGGTGCAAGGATGAAGGAAGGTGAGAAGGTTGGGGAACACGTCCTCAAAATGATATCCATGATCGAGAGATTGGAGGCTCTTGATTTCAAAATGGATACTTCTCTCCAAACCGACTTTATCCTACAGTCTCTCCCTGATTCCTTCTCACAATTTGTTATGAACTTCAACTGCAATGAGATTGCATGTAATTTAGCTGGGTTAATGAACAAACTTGTGACCGCTCAGTCTCAGATGAAGACTCCGCGAATGAAGGAGTCTGCTCTTGTGATTTCTTCTGGACTTCGGAAGTCTAAGAATAAGAAGAAAAAGACCAAGAAGCGAACTGGACCACAAGCTAAGGACCTTAAGGGAAAGGGCAAGGCCCCTATGGTTCCAAAGAACAAGAAGAAGAAGGATGTTTGTCTCAAGTGCGGTGAGCTGGGCCACTGGGCTAGAGACTGTCCGATTCTTCATGGCACTTCAGGTACAGAACTTTTAGTTTTGGAAAAAAATTGTTCTGCTACTGTATTTTCTACTTCCTGGATACTTGATTTTGGTGCTAGTTCTCATATTTGTACCGTGAATCAAGATCTGGAACAAAGTAGGAAGCTTGGAGCTGGAGAAGTTATGATCACAGTCGGAAGCGGGCATAGTGTCGAGGCGACCGACATAGGATCACTTCTTTTGGGTTTAGAATCCAGCTTTGTTTTGACTTTAGAAGATGTACTTGTTTTGCCTAAGGGGCACAAAAACATTGTATCCATTCCGGTCATGGACCGAAAAGGCTTTTCATTTTTCATTGGTGATGGTTCCTGCAAAATTTATTTTAGAAATAAACTAGTGGGTACTGCTACATTGTTGAATGGATTGTATCATCTAAATCTCAGCAACAAAGTAGTTGTGAATACTATGACTAGAAAACGTGGTAGAGATGAAACCAATCAAGTTTTGAAATGGCATCTAAGACTTGGTCATGTTGGTCAGACCAAGGTTTACAAGATGGAAAAAGATGGACTTATGGGTCCATTGGGATCAGATCCCTCTACTACTTGTGAATCTTGCCTTAAAGGCAAAATGACTAAGTCCCCCTTCACAGGGACATTTGAAAGAGCCGCTGATAAACTGGGATTAATCCATACCGACGTATGTGGTGCTTTGGAAGCAACACGTGACGGATATCAATATTTCATTACGTTTACACATGATCATACTAGGTATGGTTATGTATACTTAATGAAACATAAATCCGAGGCCTTTGAGAAATTTCAGGAATTCAAGGCCCTAGTCGAGAAACAAACTGGTAATCATATCAAAGCACTTCGGTCGGACCGAGGTGGCGAGTATATGAGTACGGAGTTTGACGAGTTCCTTAAGGAACATGGAATAGTTTCACAACTAACACCTCCAGGTACTCCTCAGTTAAATGGTGTGTCGGAAAGAAGTAACCGGGCCTTGTTGAACATGGTCCGTTCCATGCTGGGCTATACTGACTTGCCGATTTACCTATGGGGGTATGCACTCCTGACTGCTGCTTATATCTTGAACAGATGTCCTTCCAAATCTGTTCCTAAAACTCCACACGAGATGTGGGAGGGAAGGTGTAACGCCCCCAAAATAAACCGGAACGCCACAGTGCCGTAGATCCCATGAGGGACCCACAAGGCAAGTTTTTGAAAATATTTTATTAAATGTTTTATTAAACTGGTAGTATACGCAAGTAATTAAGAAAGTATTCGTACAACCCAAAGTACAAAAGAAAATAGTGTCCGTACATACGTTTATTACACAACGTGGAATGTTCAAATTGATTTAAGAAATTAACAAGCCTTCTTCCAACACAGCTCATGCCTGGCCGTAACCTTCGGGGGTGTCCTGCACAAATTCAACAAATTTACCTGGCACGACATGTCGTGCCAGTAGCCTAGGTCAGAAACAATCCAAACCAAACTCAAAGGTAAAATCTAATAATTTCAAGGAATAAAGTTATCACCGAATGTTCCATGTTATTCCTTTTATCAGCACATAAACTCCAAGGTCGCAACCAAGGGTCACGGAAGTATCTAGACAGGAATACTCCGGACGTGGGTACCATTCAGGTTTTATCCCGCAACACGGTTCTACAAGAAAACTCCCAAGGCCGCGGCCAAGGGTCACGGTAGTATCTACTCAGGGATACTCCGGACAAGATAATCGAAAGAGCACCATTCCACAATAGTAACATTTACTATGTCTGAAATTATAAGACGTAAAGTCTGAGCAAGATTCACTTGCCTCAAATCCGAGAGAGTTATTTCTTGACAAGGCAACGGCTTGAACGATCACACTTGGAAGTCCGACCTATTACATGTTTGTCGATTAACATCTTATGATAACAATGATGATCAATGATGTTCCTCCCCCACCCGCCTGTTAGAACCCTACCCTAGTTGCTTATGATGTCGGAATCGAAATTCTCTGTTTTTAACCATAATGCGTGCCATTAAATTCTTAGGTTCGGCAACATTCTTTATAAGTTATCCTTCCGCTAAACAATAGTGTTCTAACACAACATTCCTACGTTAATTATAACCAACAATCACCTAGATTTCATAGTTGTCTTAATATGCAAGTCTAGAACGATTAATCCATCATCTTAACATGTTTCGGTATCTATTCGACTAGAAATTGTTGGTAAGTTCATCAAGGATTTATTAACGGTTTTATTCAACATGATAATACGGTTATACATGAAATCCTTCAATGATGATTCCGAGAAGTTGGTGATTAGCAATATGATTATGAGTTCTACTATTATTCATTCCAATTTCTAGCTTTGATGGATATCGATTAACAATTGCGATAGTTATATACCGGTCCGATTATTACTGAGGGTTCGAAGCTACCCAAGGCATCCGAGGTTTACTATAACATACTAAACAACACTGAAATGAGTTGAAGGTTGGATAAACTTACCTTTACTGACAAAAGATGATGAAGAACGACGGTGGACGAAGGAGAACGAGAGGATAACACCTTCAAGACCTTCCCCGAAGCTTGATTAACGCACTCTAATAGGATAGCACTTAAATTGGGAGGTTAGAATTGGTTCAAGGATAGTGGAGAGCAGTGTATATGAAAGAAGAATGATTTTTGGGACAGAAGAAATGAAAGGCAAAGTGTTCTTTTATAAACTCAGATTGCCCTTACGTACGTTATGCCTGACGGTTTACGTACGTAAGGGACTTTACGTACGTTATGGAAAAGTATTAACGTACGTAAGGAACTCGCTGGAACAATTTACACACATCGTTACGTGCGTAACGAAAGTGGGTTAACGTACGTAACACCTCGTTGACTTGCTTGTCGCAATCACGCCGAAAGATGGTCGGCATGCGTACTACCTGACGAAGATTCCTGTCCGAAGACCGAAGACCGGTGTTACGTACGTAAGGGCCGATCTTTAACGTACGTAATGACTCGGATATAGCGTACGTAATGACTCGGAGTATAACGTACGTAAGGACCAGTTTTGTTTACTAAATTATTATCACATTAATTTCTTATGACACGACTCCCTCTCCATGTCGTCTGGAAATCTCTCGGGGAACAAGACGTTGGCCACCGTCATATTCGCACCGATAATTACCTAACGACATCACGGTATGTCATTGAAAGTTCGTCAATCATCACACCATCACAATACACGAATAACAGATGCGAACAATACAGTACAACCATATTATACAAAATATGTTTTATCGCAATGGAGTACATTTATTTATCAAATAGAAGAAATGGACGTGAGCGCCCAAAGTGAAAAAGCATGTAATACTGGTGGTATTACATACCACCCCCCTTAAAATAGTTTCATCCCGAAACTAAGAAAATAACTCGGGATGATTCTCCCTCATGCTCGCCTCGGTCTCCCAAGTCACTTCTTCCGTACCGTGGTGCGACCACTGAACTTTAACAAGGGGTATGTCCTTGTTCCTTAGTGTCTTTACGCGTCGATCCAAAATCGTTGTTGGAACTTCCCTAAAGGTAGCATCATTGGAAATCTCTACTTCCTCGAAGTTGATCTTGTGGCTAGGATCGTACACGTACTTTCTCAGCTGTGAGACGTGGAAGACATTATGCACTCCGTCTAACGATGGTGGTAATGCTAGCCGATAAGCGAGTCTACCGACTCGGTCCAGTATTTCGAACGGGCCAATAATTCTCGGGCTTAGTTTGCCCTTCTGGCTGAAGCGTCGAATGCCCCGCATTGGCGATACTTTAACCCAAACATGATCCCCAACCATAAATTCCAACGGTCGCTGCCGGTCCGTAGCATAAGACTTTTGGCGACTCTGCACTGCCAACATGTATTTTCGAACAATGGATATCTTCTTAATAGATTCCTGGATTAGATCCAACTCGGTGGCGACGACATCGGATGCATCGTCCCAACATAGGGGAGACTTGCACCTTCTACCATACAAGGCCTCAAATGGGGCCATGCCTATGCTTCCATGCCAGCTGTTGTTGTACGAAAATTCCGCTAAGCAGAGGTGTTTAGCCCAGTCCTTGCCCCAATCGAGTACACATGCTCTCAACATATCTTCCAAGGTCTGTATGGTGCGTTCTATTTGTCCATCCGTTTGAGGGTGATAGGCAGTGCTGAAATGCAGTTGAGTACCCATGGCCTGGTGGACAGCCTTCCAGAAGCGGGACACATATCTAGTGTCTCTATCCGAAATAATCCCCGAGGGAACGCCATGTCATCTCATGATTTCCCGAACAAAGATGGTGGCCAGCTGTTCTGTTCCGATGGCCTCCTGAATTGGAATGAAATGTGCCGACTTTGTCAGTCGGTCTACAATAACCCATATCGTGTCCTTTCCCCCCGCCGTCACTGGTAACTTGGTGACAAAGTCCATTGATATGCTCTCCCATTTCCATTCCGGAATGGGTAAGGGCTGCATGATTCCGGCCGGTCTACGGTGTTCAATCTTCACCTGTTGACATATCATACATCGAGCGACAAACCTTGCTACCTCTTGCTTCATATTCTTCCACCAGAAACTCTTTCGCAGGTCTTTGTACATTTTGCTCGCCCCGGGATGTATAAAATAGGGAGTAGAATGAGCTTCCTTGAGTATAGTTTGCTTAAGCTCGTCATTAGGTGGAATGCAAATCCTGTTCCTGAATCTAACTAAGCCCCCTTGGATCCTGTAGTCTGAAATAATTCCCCCTTCGGCCTTTGCGCCGATCGCACAAAGTTCTGGATCCTCCATCTGTGCTAGGCATATCTCGTCCAGCAGAGACGAGCGAATATCAATCGAGCACAACTGTCCCTGGCGGTGTTGTATCCACACTTCAATGTCATTTCTCCTGAGATCTTGCTGCAATTCCAGCTGTACTGTCAAACCACACCTCCTGCGTAGTTTTCCATCTCAGTGCGTCTGCTACGACGTTGGCTTTTCCAGGGTGATATAGAATCTATACATCGTAATCCTTGATTAACTCCAGCCAACACCTCTGTCTCATATTTAACTCTTTATGTGTGAAAATATACTTTAAACTCTTGTGGTCCGTAAAGATCTTACAGGTAACCCCATACAGGTAATGTCTCCAAATCTTAAGAGCATGGACCACTGCAGCTAGTTCCAAGTCATGTGTCAGGTAGTTCACCTCATAAGGTTTAAGTTGTCGAGAGGCGTAAGCGATAACCCTGTCGTTTTGCATGAACACACATCCCAGCCCGTGCTTAGACGCATCGGTGCATATTACGAATCCCTCTGTACCCTGCGGTAGTACCAATACTGGGGCGGTAGTAAGCTTTCTTTTTAGCTTGTCAAAACTATCCTGACAATCTGTTGTCCAGACAAACTTGGTGTTCTTCCTAAGCAGATTTGTTAATGGCTGAGCGATACAGGAGAAGGCCTCGACGAACCGTCGATAATATCCTGCCAACCCCAAGAAACTCCTCACCTATTTGACGTTTCTAGGTGGTTCCCAACTCATAACTGTCTCGATCTTCTGGGGGTCTACTTTAACGCCTTCTGCTGAAATCACATGTCCCAAAAAGGTTACCTCTGGCATCCAGAACTCGCATTTAGAAAGTTTAGCATACAGTTGATGTTGCCTTAAAACGCTCAACACCTGCCTCAAGTGTTCCTCATGCTCCCATCGGCTTCGGGAATAAATTAAAATGTCGTCGATAAAAACCACCACACACTTATCGAGAAACTCTGTCAGAACCCTGTTCATCAATTCCATAAAAACGGCTGGAGCATTAGTCAAGCCAAATGACACCACCATGTACTCGTAGTGTCCATATCTCGATCGAAATGCGGTCTTAGGAATATCCTCCTCTCGAATTCTCAATTGGTGATATCCAGAACGTAAGTCGATCTTTGAAAACACAGTCGCTCCTTGCAGTTGGTCCAGTAAATCATCAATCCTTGGAAGTGGGTAACGGTTCTTAATAGTGACCCTATTAAGTTCCCTATAATCGATACACAGGCGCAGAGAGCTGTCCTTTTTCTTCATAATAAGAACTGGCGCACCCCATGGTGAAGTACTTGGACGAATGAGCCCCTTCCTTAGCAATTCTTCGAGTTGTGACTTTAGTTCCTTCATTTCGGCTGGTGCCATCCTGTATGGTGCCTTGGAGATAGGCATCGTTCCTGGCTCAAGTTTAATTGAGAGATCGACCTCCCTTCGTGGTGGCAATCCAGGTAGTTCATTGGGGAATACGTCCGGAAATTCGTTCACTACAGGAATGTTAGCAACCGACAGTTATGACATGTCCTCCAGAAGAATATAACACCAGTAATACGTTCCTCGATCATCATGAGATGCTACTGCTGAAAGGAGACTGAGGGACCCTTTAGTACTGAAGTGCTCTCGGCCTCTAATTGTGTGAGTGGCACCGTCATGGGTCGTAATAGAAACTGTCAGGTGATAGGTATCCAATACCGTCTTGTGCATCGTCATCCAGTCCATACCCAAAATCACATCTTCGTTTTGGAGTGGAAAGACCATGAGATTGGCTGTCCAGCCCAGATTATTGATACGAATCGGATAGTTTCGAACTTCCAAGTTACCCTCCACCCTGCTACCCTCGGGTAGTTTAATAGTAAAGGACTCACAATGTACATAAGGGAGATGCAAACGGTTAACACATTCTACGGATATAAACGAGTGGGTTGCTCCAGTATCAAATAGTACATGAACAGGCTGAGATTTAATAAGGAGTGTACCTGAGACAGCAGGTGTAGTCTGGTCGTCAGTAGCCCTTAGTTCGAACACGCGGGACGGCAGTGTCCCCGAGGAGGGTGCAGTGCCTCCCCCGCAACCACGTCCTCTTCCGGCACCGTGTAAAGGAGCTTGGTGAGGTGGAGATCGGTAGTCAGACATGGCAGACGCTCTGGATGTCTGTACCGAGCCTTGCTGACTTTGAGGAGCTGGATTCGGTGTAGGTTTGATCCGAGAATAGTAGCGAGACATGTGCCCACCCCTTCCGCATGAAAAAAACTTTGTCGGCGCTTTACGACACTGACTCATGGTATGCCCTGCTATGCCACAATTGAAACAGCTATGGCGAGAAGACCCGTCAAATGTTCCTCTCTGTTGGGACGAAGCTGCTGATTTAGAGGGGAACCCAATTCCCAAGTTCACTCTGCTGGTGCTCCCGGACTGATTTGCTGTCTTCTGCTTCTTTTGGTTGTGCCCGGCATCCGAACTGACAACCATACCGGCGTATGCTGTGACCACGTCCTCATATGCCCTCAAAGTGGTGCAGTGAAACCCCGCCGCGTAACGTTGAACATCCTCCGGCA
The DNA here is from genome assembly GCA_033398695.1 of Orobanche coerulescens. Lineage (NCBI taxonomy): Eukaryota > Viridiplantae > Streptophyta > Magnoliopsida > Lamiales > Orobanchaceae > Orobanche > Orobanche coerulescens. The sequence goes on along the minus strand of CM065802.1, from coordinate 162,117,347 downwards.
ACCGTTGAGCAAGGTGAAAAATTCGCTGGTTTCCGGATGGAACCATCTGTGCGACATAGCTTAGCTCGGTCCTGTATGCTCGAATGATTTCTGGTACTGGCAAATTCTGAGGTCCTCACAAGAAGCTCCGCTCGTGCGCTTTGAATCGATCGAGGACAAGATTGCCTCTCAATAGTTTGGAAAACTCGGGCCATCCGACTATTCTGTCCTCTGGCTTATAGGTCCTCCACCATCGGGCTGCGGTGTCACGGAGCTGGTTGATCCCGAGTGGTACTTTTCAGTTCCCTGGGCAGCCGATCACCTTGAAGGCAGTCTCCATCTCCGAGATCCAATCGTCCACGTGCTTATCCCCTGACCTGTCGAATAATGGCGGTCTGGCCTTCAGCATTTCTCCCAGCCAACGGTCCTTCCCGGTGTTCTCTTCTATGTTAATGACTGGTATTGTTCTACCCGGTTGACCTGAGCGATTCCCATAGCAATGGCCTGGGCGAGAGTCTAAACGAAGGCTGGATCAAATCCCCCGTTGTTCTGGTTTTCCGCCTCCTGTTCGTTCTGATTAACAGGCGGTGGTTGATTTCCGGCTGGATTAGTTTCTCCGGTGTTTCTGTCTCCCTGCTGGTTCATAGCGGAACCTTCTGCATCATTTACGTTTCTTCTAGCTCCACGACGTGCCATTGGTGATGTTCGTTCGATCTAACAGGTTAGTTTAATGCAAAAATTCTCTGAGTTCTTACTGAATCCAAACATCATACTTGATTCTTAAGAATTTACGTGTATTTTACCTCGACATCACTCGAGGAGTTACGGTCGCCAGAAGTGTTGAATTTTTTTTGAAGGCAAAACGTTTCCAAAATATTTTGGTAAAACTTTCCACGTGAGTGTTGGCTCTGATACCATTTTCTGTAACGCCCCCAAAATAAACCGGAACGCCACAGTGTCGTAGATCCCATGAGGGACCCACAAGGCAAGTTTTTGAAAATATTTTCTAAAATGTTTTATTAAACTGGTAGTATACGGAAGTAATTAACAAAGTATTCGTACAACCCAAAGTACAAAAGAAAATAGTGTCCGTACGTACGGTTATTACACAATGTGGAATGTTCAAATTGAATTAAGAAATTAACAGGCCTTCTTCCAACACAGCTCATGCCTGGCCGTAACCTTCGGGGGTGTCCTGCACAAATTCAACAAATTTACCTGGCACGACATGTCGTGCCAGTAGCCTCGGTCAGAAACAATCCAAACCAAACTCAAAGGTAAAATCTAATAATTTCAAGGAATAAAGATATCACCGAATGTTCCATGTTATTCCTTTTATCAGCACATAAACTCTCAAGGTCACAACCAAGGGTCACGGAAGTATATACACAGGAATACTCCACACGTGGGTACCATTCAGGTTTTATCCCGCAACACGGTTCTACAAGAAAACTCCCAAGGCCGCGGCCAAGGGTCACGGTAGTATCTACTCAGGAATACTCCGGACAAGATAATCGAAAGAGCACCATTCCACAATAGTAACATTTACTATGTCTGAAATTATAAGACGTAAAGTCTGAGCAAGATTCACTTGCCTCAAATCCGACGAGAGTTATTTCTTGACAAGGCAACGGCTTGAACGATCACACTTGGAAGTCCGACCTATTACATGTTTGTCGATTAACATCTTATGATAACAATGATGATCAACGACGTTCCTCCCCCTCCCGCCTGTTAGAACCCTACCCTAGTTGCTTATGATGTCGGAATCGAAATTCTCTGTTTTTAACCATAATGCGTGCCATTAAATTCTTAGGTTCGGCAACATTCTTTATAAGTTATCCTTCCGCTAAACAATAATGTTCTAACACAACATTCCTACGTTAATTATAACCAACAATCACCGAGATTTCATAGTTGTCTTAATATGCAAGTCTAGAATGATTAATCCATCATCTTAACATGTTTCGGTATCTATTCGACTAGAAATTGTTGGTAAGTTCATCAAGGATTTATTAACGGTTTTATTCAACATGATAATACGGTTATACATGAAATCCTTCAATGATGATTCCGAGAAGTTGGTGATTAGCAATATGATTATGAGTTCTACTATTATTCACCAATTTCTAGCTTTGATGGATATCGATTAACAATTGCGATAGTTATATACCGGTCCGATTATTACTGAGGGTTCTAAGCTACCCAAGGCATCCGAGGTTTACTATAACATACTAAACAACACTGAAATGAGTTCAAGGTTGGATAAACTTACCTTTACTGACAAAAGATGATGAAGAACGACGGTGGACGAAGGAGAACGAGAGGATAACACCTTCAAGACCTTCCCCGAAGCTTGATTAACGCACTCTAATAGGATAGCACTTAAATTGGGAGGTTAGAATTGGTTCAAGGATAGTGGAGAGCAGTGTATATGAAATAAGAATGATTTTTGGGACGGAAGAAATGAAAGGCAAAGTGTTCTTTTATAAGCTCAGATTGCCCTTACGTACGTTATGCCTGACGGTTTACGTACGTAAGGGACTTTACATACGTTATGGAAAAGTATGAACGTACGTAAGGAACTCGCTGAAACAATTTACACACATCGTTACGTGCGTAACGAAAGTGGGTTAACGTATGTAACACCTCGTTGACTTGCCTGTCGCAATCACGCCGAAAGATGGTCGGCATGCGTACTACCTGACGAAGATTCCTGTCCGAAGACCGAAGACCGATGTTACGTACGTAAGGGCCGATCTTTAACGTACGTAATGACTCGGATATAGCATACGTAATGACTCGGAGTATAACGTACGTAAGGACCAGTTTTGTTTACTAAATTATTATCACATTAATTTCTCATGACACGACTCCCTCTCCATGTCGTCCGGAAATATCTCGGGGAACAAGACGTTGGCCACCATCATATTCATACCGATAATTACCTAACGACATCAAGGTATGTCATTGAAAGTTCGTCAATCATCACACCATCACAATACACAAATAACATATGCGAACAATACAGTACAACCATATTATACAAAATATGTTTTATCGCAATGGAGTACATTTATTTATCAAATAGAAGAAATGGACATGAGCGCCCAAAGTGAAAAAGCATGTAATACTGGTGGTATTACAGAAGGAAACCAAGTCTTAATCATATTAGGATTTGGGGATGTCCCGCCTATGTCAAGAAGACTAAGGTGGAAAAGTTGGACGCTAGGTCTACGAAGGGACGTTTCATTGGATTCCCGTCTGGGACGATGGGATATCTATTCTACATGCCTGAAGATCGAAGGATCGTTGTTGCTTTACAAGCACACTTCCTAGAAGATGAGTTCATTCAGGAAGGCGGAGCAGGTAGAAATATTTCTTTAGAGGAATACAATGAAACTCCTCGAGAGACACCTGTGCAAGAAACTGGAACCGAACTTTCTGAAACACAAGTACAACCACCTCGTAGGTCTAGTAGGGTGTCTCATTTACCTGAGAGGTATGGGCTTGTGCACTTGGAGGAGTTGGGTCTCCATGAGGTTCCAAGTGATAGCCAATAGACCGACCCAACAACCTATGACCAAGCAATGGTGGATGTAGACTCTGCGAAATGGCGTGAAGCTATGGAAGATGAGATAGACTCGATGCATGTCAATCAGGTCTGGACTCTAGTAGACCGCCCCAAGGGCATAGTGCCTATTGGGAACAAGTGGATCTACAAGATAAAGACTGATGGTGATGGCAAGGTTGATGCCTATAAGGCCAGACTTGTGGCAAAGGGTTATACCCAGAAGGAAGGGATCGATTACCACGATACCTTCTCGCCCGTAGCCATGATCAAGTCTATTCGCATGATGCTTGCTATAGCTGCCTACCACGATTATGAGATATGGCAAATGGACGTAAAGACGGCTTTCCTTAATGGACTCCTCGAGGAGGAAATCTATATGGAGCAGCCTAAAGGCTTTGTGTCCGAAGTCGATATTCAGAAAGTGTGCAAGCTTCAGCGTTCCATTTATGGACTGAAGCAAGCGTCGCGTAGTTGGAACCTTCGTTTTGACGAGGCAATCAAAGAGTTTGATTTCGTGCAAAATGAGGAGGATCCTTGTGTATACAAAAGGGTTAGTGGGAGCAAGATCGGATTCTTAGTACTATATGTAGATTACATTCTACTAATAGGAAATGATGTGGGAATGCTCAGTTCTGTGAAAGCTTGGCTTTCGAGTAATTTCTCCATGAAAGACTTAGGAGAAGCTACCTATATTCTTGGTATTCGACTCTAACGGGATAGAGCGAAGAGAACAATAAGTCTTTCCCAAGCCCTCTATATAGATAAAATCTTAAAGCGATTTAAGATGGATGATTCTAAAAGAGGGTTCCTACCGATGCGACAATAAAACTCACCTTGAAGATGTGTCCTCAAAATGAGGAACAACGAAATGAAATGAGTAATATACCATATGCTTCGGCCCTGGGTAGCCTTATGTATGCTATGTTGTGTACAAGACCTGACATCGCGCATGCTGTAAGCGTGGTGAGTAGGTTTCAGGCAAACCCAGGTAGGGAACATTGGACTGCTGTAAAGAACATTCTCAAGTACTTAAGAAGGACTAGAGATATGGTTCTTATGTATGGCGGTGGAGAATTGGATGTGGTGGGATTCACTGATTCGGACTTCCAAGGACTGAAGGACGACTCGATGTCTACTTCTGGCTACATATTTACTCTTAATGGAGGAGCAGTATCTCGGCGTAGCGCCAAGCAAAGTGCGACTGCTGATTCCACCTGTCAGGCTGAGTATCAAGCAGCCTCGGAGGCTTCCAAGGAAGGGTTCTGGATTAAGAAGTTTCTGGGAGAACTTCAAGTGATACCATGTGCTGAGCTGCCTGTTCCGCTATACTGCGACAACGACGGAGCTGTAGCGCAGTCCAAGGAGCCGAGGTTTCACAATAGCACCAAACATATTGAGAGGAAGTATCATCTCGTAAGAGAATTTGTTCGCAAGGGATATATTGTGCTGCACAGTGTAGACTCGGCCGACAACGTCGCCGATCCACTGACCAAGCCACTTTCTCAGACTAGCTTGGAGCGTCATCTGGAGAACATGGGTATTAGATACCATAGTGTGTGGCATTGAGTGCAAGTGGGAGATTGTTAGGAGTATGCCCTCGAATGCCACTTAGAGGATGTTGAGTGAGGGCATTACACTTGTAATTATGTAAATCAATTATATAAGGCAATGAATGTTTCTTTATTTACTGGTAGTTACTGGCATTCCTAACTCGTAATATTCATGTAGAAACTAGTCCGTGTAATTGAGAGCAAAACGTTCCACTCCTTATTGGGTAAGGGGGTCAGCACCGGAAAGGTTTATAGCGCAAATACTTAATCGTTCGCAAGTCAATGAAACTTGACTGGGCATTAAGTTTATGTGAAGAGTTGTATGACGTGTTCTTTGACAGGAGAGTGCCTGTCGAATACTAATGGTTAGTGGGAGCACACATTATAGGTATGCTAATTGGATTAGTATACTCGAACCGACTCACCCTCGATTCGTCACACGGATTTCACTCCGGGACAGTCAATGATGGAATCAAAAGGTTGTGATAGGTATTCGTGAACCTTCGACTTGAGGATTCAGTAGGGATGTGCTTGTGACGTCAAGATTTTCATTAGAGTACTTCGACCCTGTAAACCGAAAGGCGGGGGTCAACCTCGATGTGCATCTTGACGGGCAAGTAGCAGGTCCTACTGAATACCAAGATAGAATTCTTTCTCCTGTTAGTGAACGGGTTATATGTCCTATGCGGTTATTGGCAGATGAGATCATAAGTCTTTGGCCAAAGCATTGGAGCTGGCTGTATTAGATACACGAGAGTTCGATGATCTCGATTTGCATTAACGCATGGATAGCGTCAAGTACAGATGGGGTTTGACTGACCGTGACCCTATAACTTGATCCGGACATTTGAAAGAAGGGTTTATACGTATACTGGTATTCACGACAGAATGGTTCTTGAATGATCCCAATCATTCGTTCTCAGTTGGGGTACAGTGTAGGCCGCCAGGCTGGCTAGGTGGTGCTACTACTCTTTGGTTCCTCCCACTGAGACGGACCTACCGAGTCGCGCAATAGGATTGACGACGGAATGAATAAAGCTAATTCTCTCATTATGAATATTAGATATTGGATATCTAATTTTGGAACATTGGATGTTTAAATCGATTTATTGGATAAATTGATTTACGGCCTAATGAATTAAATAAATTACTGGGTGATTAATTTAATTCATTAATATAATTATTTCTTGGAGAAATTAATTATGTTATTTTGTATTTTATATGTTTAATTAATTGGATTAATTAAACGACACAAATACATCGGAACGGAATAGGAGTTTATCTGTTTGGACTCTCGGGAGTCCGAAATGAACCGAACTCGTCCGTTTTCTAGCATGGGCTGCCCCCCCACTTATAACCATGTGTGTGTATTGACTTGTCCCCATCATGGTTTTGGAATCTCATGTGTTGAGGGGACAAGCATCATATACATTATATGGGGGAATCTCACATGTGATATGATTTGATTTTATGTCGGTTGAATAAGAAGGGGAAGAGGACTTTGATCTCACTCACTCAACTTTTGGAAGCCTTCCTACATGAGGATAGAGAGAGAGAGAGAGATAGACTTGATTTGAACACTCATCTTCATCTTCTTCATTCATTTCTTCTTCATTTTTCTTGGAGAAAAATTGAGAGAAAATTATTGAGAGATATATTATACACTTAGAGTGTAGTAATAAAAGCTTCATCACTTGATTCTAGCCGTAACCTTAGAGGTTAATCGAGTGTTGTTGTTCCGATCGTCTTTCCGGCGCGTGGCAAGTAGAGACGCGGTGTTTTCGGCATTGGATCGTTCAAGGGCTTGGAGCGGATTGAACTCGTAGAGATCAAACTAAAGCTTGGGAATAGCTCAAGAGAAGGTTACCATTTAATCAATGGACTTCGAGGGTCAGTTTCATACGACTCTTGTTTTTCGTTTACATATTCGTATATACGTAGCTCGATCGATCCTCGTAGGGATTCGGATCGAATTAATTTTTGTTTTACCGCTTCCGCTGGGCCTTCGTTTTTAGGCACCGAATTCCAACATAAACCAAGTTCATTGGGGCATTATATCGAACACTTTGTGGCCAAACTTCGGTTGTTTATAACCAAACCTCAAAAATACCAACATCAAATCCCCAAGAAGTGTTTCAAACCAACAAAACATTTTCAATACGATCAATAATCCATTATGAATATCCAAAATCGTGATTTCAACAACAATTAATCGAAAACCCCCAAATCCAACACAATATTCAAAGTGTTCTTGAATAATCCGATGAATAATCAAACATGTCCATAATCATGCGTATACCACTTCATACAACACGATCTTAACATCCAAAACATAATATCTCAATACAAAATCGAAATCCAAGAGGTTTGATGAATATTACCTTTGAAGATCCAAGTACTTTAATCCGATGAAATCGCGTTAGATCCACAATCCAAGCTTCACAACCGAATGAAAATGATGAAAGATGAATACTCAAGTGATTGATGATGAAAATCTTCCCCCTCAAGATCTCTCTCTCGCATGGGTTGAAGAAAAGGGAAAAAAATAAGCTGCTCACGCTCAAAAAACGCAATTATAGAGTTGACTGCCTTGTGTGCCGTGGCCCGACCGAAGTGTGCCGCGGCACAGGGCCAAAACTGCGCCCAGTGATCGGCAGTGTGCCGCGGCCTGGACGAATGTGCCGCGGCAGTGGCTCGGCAGTGTGCCGCGGCACACGGTACAGAAGGTTTGGCCGATAAGTGCAACACGAGTGTGCCGCATCCCGGACGAGTGTGCCGCGGCAGTGTCTCGGCAGTGTGCCGCGGCCCTGCCGGCATGTGCCTCGGCCCACGGTACAGACTGCTCGGCCAAAACTGGACAATGTGTGTGCCGCGGCGCACACTCCTTGTGCTGCGGCCCACACCCCCCTTGGGTCCTAAAATGATGAAAAATGACCCGGGAAGAGAATAAAATCAATAGGAATCAATATTTGGGAAACAATAACACGAAATGGAAGTACGGAAATCCCGAAACGGTGGTTCCAAGCCATGATTACAAGGGTTCGCCCGACAAAAAAACACAATTCGAACAATGAGAAGATTAGAAATGACATGAACTCGAACGTCAACATCGACTAATGAAGCAATTTCCACGATCAAGATAATACTCTTGTCTCGATTTCCGAGTAAGGTTGAAATAATGAACAATATCGATACACAACTCGAAGTTATTCCGAACGGTGAACACGGATGAATGATTATAACGAGTGAAAAATTACATAGTGACAATTACCGAATGGAATTACTAAATGATAATGACTGAATTACAACCGGGTATTACATACACCCCCCTTAAAAGAGTTTCGTCCCCGAAACTAAGGGTCAAACAACTCGGGATAACTCTCCCGCATACTATCCTCGGTTTCCCAAGTAGCCTCTTCGACTCCGTGTCTAGACCACTGAATTTTAACCAAAGGAATCACCTTATTCCTCAACTGTTTGATTCGCCGCTCTAAGATTCGTATGGGACGCTCCTCATACGAATGATCATCCGCGATCTCGATTTCATCGAACTAGAGTATGTGACTCGGGTCAGCAACATACTTCCGTAGCTGAGAGACGTGAAACACATTATGAATTCGGCTCAATGCCGGAGGTAAGGCCAATCGATAAGCTAGCTCGCCTACTCGTCCCAAAATCTCAAATGGTCCAATAAATCATGGACTCAACTTTCCCCGCTTTCCGAAACGGAAGATACCTCGACTCGGGGATACCTTGACCAACACGTGGTCACTTGTCTCGAACTATAAAGGTCGACGACGATTGTCTGCATAAGATTTCTGTCGACTCTGAGCGGTCAACAAACGACTCTTGATCTAAGCTACCTTCTCGCGGGCGGCTATAAGCATATCGGGCTCGGTGCCGATTGATTCTGATAAGTCATCCAAACACAAAGGAGATCGACAACGACGACCGTACAAGGCCTCGTAAGGTGCCATCTTAATCGAAGAATGCCAACTATTATTGTACGTGAACTCGATCAATGGTAGTTGGGCTTCCCAATCGTCTTTCCAATCGAGGACACATGCCCTCAACGTCCTCCAAAGTCTGAATAGTCCTCTCTGATTGTCCGTCGGACTGAGGATGAAAAGTTGTACTGAGATTAAGCTGAGTTCCCATAGCACGATGAACTGATTTTCCAAAAATGAGACACGAATCGCCCGTCACGATCAGAAACGATACTCTTAGGAGTACCGTGCAGTCTCACTATCTCTTTGATAATTAACTGGGCAAGTCTCTCGGGACCCCACGTATCCTTAATCTCAAGGAATTGAGCTGATTTAGTTAAGCGATCCACAATTACCCAGATTGTGTTCATGCCACGACGACTCGTCGGCAAACTAGTGATGAAGTCCATTGAAATATCCTCCCACTCCCATTCTGGAATAGGGAGAGGTTTCAGCATACCCGCCGGTCGCTGATGTTCTATCTTGACTTGCTGACAGGTTAAGCATCTCGAAACTAATTCCGTGACCTCTCGCTTCATATTACTCCACCAATAATTTTGTTTCAAGTCCTTGTACATCTTGCTAGACCCCGGATGAACAGAATAAGAGATAGCATGAGCTTCTCTCAAAATCGATTTTTTCAACTCGTCATTAGCCGGTACGCACAACCGATTCTTAAATCTCAAAAGTCCATCCTGGTGGACCACGAATCCAGGGGCTTTCCCCTGTGCCACATCCTCACGGATGCGCAACAGTGATGGGTCTGAACCCTGATTCTCTCTGATTGACTCTTCCAGTGGTGATGAAATCTCCAGTATACAAAGTTGTCCCTGAACTCGCTGAAGCCAGACCTCGATCTCGGGTCTAAGGAATTCTTGATGGAGCTCCTTCTGAACTGTTAGTCGGGCAAGCATCTGCTCCTGAACGGACTTACGACTCAATGCGTCAGCGACAATGTTCGCCTTGCCCGGGTGGTAAAGGATCTCGATATCACAATCTTTGATTAGTTCCAACCACCGCCTCTGTCCCATTTTTAACTCCTTATGAATAAATATATACTTCAACTCTTGTGATTGGTGAATAGCTGACAGGTGACGCCATAAAGGTAATGACGCCAAATTTCCAATGCGAAAACCACGGCTGCTAGTTCCAGGTCGTGGGTCGGATAATTAACCAGCTAATCCGAGGAAACTTCGGATTTCCTTAACATTCTTCGGAGGTTGCCAATCTCGGATAGTTTTCATCTTCTGAGGGTCGACACGAACTCCATCTGATGAAATTACATGCCCGAGAAAAGTCACTTCGGACATCCAGAACTCACATTTGGAAAACTTTCCATAAAGTTGCTCTCGTCTTAACACGTCGAGAACCTGATGAAGATGCACCTCGTGTTCCTCTCGATCACGAGAATAAATAAAAATGTCATCAATAAAGATAACCACGAACTGGTCCAACAGTCGATGAAATCCCGATTCATTGATTCCATGAATACCGCAGATCCATTAGTTAGCCCGAACGGCATCACTACGAACTCATAATGACCATAGCGTGTACGAAACACTGTCCTTGCGATATCCGACTCTCGAATTCGCAACTGATGATATCCAGATCCTAGGTCGATCATGGAAAACACTGAACCTCCCTGAAGTTGATCTAAGAGATCATCAATACGGGGTAAGGGATACTGATTCTTGATCGTCACCCTATTAACTCTCGATAATTAATACACACGCGAAACGAACCATCCTCCTTCTTGACAAACAACACTGGTGCTCCCTACGGGGATGCACCCGGTCGGATATAACCCTTCTCGGTCAAATCCTTTAATTGATTCCTCAATTCCCGCATTTCGGTCGGGGCCATCCGGTACGGTGCCTTCGATAATGGGGACGTACCAGGCTCTAATCCTATCGTGAATTCCATATCCCTCGGTGGAGGTAAAAAAGGTAGCTCGTCTGGGAGTACGTCGTCAAGCGATAATGATGATACCACGAATGATTGAACACCTTGATTGCCTGGGAATGGCCAATCAATGACAACGATACGATGAATGGTTGAACACCTCGACTGCCTAAGAACGGCCAATAGGTGACAATGATATAATGAATGATTGAATATCTCGATTGCCTATGAACGGCCGATCGATGACAATGATATAATGAATGATTGAATATCTCGATCACCTATGAACGGCTAATCGATGACAATGATATCATGAATGACTTAACACCTCGATTGCCTTAGAATGGCCAATCGATGACAATGATACAATGAATGGTTGAACAACTCGATTG